>CM060366.1:162792840-164042840 GCA_030545235.1 Helianthus tuberosus
TGTGTAGACAATGTCTAATGTCAAATGTAAATCATGTTTTGTATAATCAGATGTTATGTATGGCAAGTAAAAGTATCTACTCAAACCATAAGTATAATGTAAATGTGTAGTCAAATGTTATGTATGGTGAATAAAAAAGTATTTACACAACCCCATTGGAAAAATGTACAAAACAATGTAATTAAAATAAATCATAGTTTATGTAAAAAGTTATGTTTTGCAAAATCAATGCTTTACTGATACAAACATTTATGCGGTAATGTTAAATGCATACATTCAATCCTTGAGACTGTAGGATAAACCTTCAAACAAATCAAAGGTTTATTAAAAATGTTTTCGGATTCTGTCATTCCTTACGTCTAAACAAACCTAGGATTCCAGGAATGGGAGTTGTCAATTCCTATGGTACCACTACATACTACCGAGCGGCATGATCAGTGTTAATGAACGTATTTTAGTTTCGTGAAAACAAACCAAATGTCATACCAAATGTAAGCATGTTATGTGAAAACAATGTACTAAGTATGCTAAGTAAACATATGAAGTAGAAATGTAATGTAAATCATTGTGCTCGCATGCTCAGTAAACATACATAGCAGAAACGTAATGTAAATCAATGTGTCCATATGCTGAGTAAACATATGCAACAAAAATGTTTATGAAATCAATGTGCTAGCATGCTAAGTAAACATACATAGCAAAGCATAATGGAAATCATGTACTATATGCGTACTAATGAACATAGCAAGTATATATCATGAAAGCACGAAAAGCACGAAAGTAACAAGTAGGCACAACCATGGTATTTAAAGTTTCATTTTATTTAGAAATTAAGAGATTACATTGTCTTAAAACAAAGAAAGCATAACATAAATTAAACTAGTCTTGCATCTTTTATTGTCACTAAGGCCCAAGTCCGCCTAAGTGTATCTTGATCAACCCTATGCATCAGCTCCTGAAAACACATGTGAAAATAGGTACATCAGCATAAAAATGACTGTGAGATACATAGGTTTTGTTGAAGCAGGATTCATGACTTGTAAGTTAAAAGAAATGTTTAACAAAAAGTTAGTTATGAATCTTGTAAAAAGTTTTCTTTTATAAATCATACGAAAATCGATATCAGATTCAAATGATATTAAAGAAAAATGTATGGTTAACTGAATAACCAAGTAAAATGAGTTTGTATACGATATGTTATTTGTAAAACAATATTTTGTGAAAATCTGTCGTTTGTGTAAAATGTATCACGTCTTTGTTGAAATGATTTAGATAACGCTACGATATGTAATATCATAAAAGCACTTATATATAGGAAGTACCAGCGGCGTATCCACCATGCTTTTATCATATTACACACGTCTCGTTACGTAAATCACTTATCAATATTCGTCAAAATGTCTTGTTTAAACCAATGTCAAATGTTTATGTGTAGACAATGTCTAATGTCAAATGTAAATCATGTTTTGTATAATCAGATGTTATGTATGGCAAGTAAAAGTATCTACTCAAACCATAAGTATAATGTAAATGTGTAATCAAATATTATGTATGGTGAATAAAAAGTATTTACTCAACCCCATAGGCAAAATGTACAAAACAATGTAATTGAAATAAATCATAGTTTATGTCAAAAGTTATGTTTTGCAAAATCAATGCTTTACTGATACAAACATTTATGCGGTAATGTTAAACGCATACATTCAAGCCTTGAGACTGTAGGATAAACCTTCAAACAAATCAAAGGTTTATTAAAAATGTTTTCGGATTCTGACATTCCTTACATCCAAACAAACCTAGGATTCCAGGAATGGGAGTTGTCAATTCCTATGGTACCACTACATACTACCGAGCGGCATGATCAGTGTTAATGAACGTATTTTAGTTTCGTGAAAACAAACCAAATGTCATACCAAATGTAAGCATGTTATGTGAAAACAATGTACTAAGTATGCTAAGTAAACATACGAAGTAGAAATGTAATGTAAATCATTGTGCTAGCATGCTCAGTAAACATACATAGCAAAAACGTAATGTAAATCAATGTGTCCATATGCTTAGTAAACATATGCAACAAAAATGTTTATGAAATCAATGTGCTAGCATGCTAAGT
The DNA here is from genome assembly GCA_030545235.1 of Helianthus tuberosus. Classification (NCBI taxonomy): domain Eukaryota; kingdom Viridiplantae; phylum Streptophyta; class Magnoliopsida; order Asterales; family Asteraceae; genus Helianthus; species Helianthus tuberosus. The sequence goes on from CM060366.1 coordinate 162,794,954, forward strand.
AAACATACATAGCAAAGCATAATGGAAATCATGTACTATATGCGTACTAATGAACATAGCAAGTATATGTCATGAAAGCACGAAAGTAACAAGTAGGCACATGTGTATCACCCCAAAATATTTGAAAAGCAATAAAAGAGTGGACTATGTACTCACTTGATATTGCTTAAAAGTCTTGTAATAACAATCAAATAACGCTTGGAAGATCACGGAATCAATCGGCACCTAATATAGGTAACTATGTTAATAAACCGAACCTAAATCGGAAGATCGGGTAGAATGAGGTCTCGTAAACCAAATGAGTATTGGGACTCATATGATATGGTTTAATAAGGCCTGCATTCTAAGTCGGAACCTATCCTAAGTGCTTATGACCCGTTACGACTCGTTAAGGTAGTCTACGCTACTTTAACGCGTCGTTCGTGCAAAAGCGCGCTCGGACCGCCTAACTAGCCCTATGACAAGTATTATATGCCTTAACATGTCTAATATTAATGCATAATCAGTTTAGATGTCAAAATTTAAGTTACATAGGCTTAAAATGAAATTATGCGTAAAAAGAGCATTTTGGTCATTTTCCTAAGGCATATAAACTACCTATCATACAACTAACTAAACGAAGTGACCATAAGGTATAACATCGAAAGGTTATTCCCTATACAACTATGGTCACAAAATATGTTTGGTCAGATCCTAACGATCGACCAAACGGGTAGGGTTCAAAAGTCTAAGCGGTTGTTTAGACCGCTTATCTTACGACCCTACATAAGCACTAGACTAAGAGTGACGAGTTAAACATGTCAAAACATGTTTAACTAAGTTAGAAAACAAGTTTGATATCAAAACAAAGTGTTTTGATACCCGAAAATAGTTTCATTGCAAAATACGCATAAATACTTATTTTGACCGAAACTTTGACTCGTCACTACGCCTAATCAACATGGTAATCAGTAGGTATAGTCACAAGGGACTATAACCATCGTGATTACGCTCACTTTGCAAAGTTCAAATGAACTTTGTGTTGACCAATACATGGTCAAAGCAGAAAGTCAAACACTGTTTGACTTTCATGCTTGAAATGCATAACCAAGCATGAAGGAGACTTACAAAGGGTCTAAGCTTGGAATAAGAACAAAGAAAACAGAAGGAGGTGCACTAGAACTCAGGTAGGTGGCTTCCAAACATGGCAACCTCCACTTAGATTTCTAAAAGATGGAATGAGCAATGAAATGGGTAGAAATTGGGGGTATTTATAGTGAATTTGAAGCTACAAGATGATACCAAGTGGTTTGTGCATTGCCTAAGGCATTATCTCAACCATACAAGTGTGTGGATAGAATTAAAACCACTCAAAATGCCCACAATTTGCAAAACAATGGCCAAAACTAGCTTAAAATTACATATGTTGTAGCTGGAATGAAGATTCTGTCGTTATTGAGGTGTCGCGTGCTGCGACGGCACACCCCCTTTGCTGTTGCGCGACGCTAGCACATGCCTGAGCCAGAAACTTTCAAAAATTGGTAAGAATGGTCCCTGCAGCATGTTTAAGCCATTCTTTATGCGTTTAAGCCCCGTTAACCCATTTTCAAGGCTCTACAAGGATGTTAAAGTATAGGGGACATGAAATATGCTTGAAAACATCATGGATGTTGGTTCGTTTGGTCGTACGATCACATTGTTCGGTTAATTACGACAAAACACGAACGGACGCGAAAAGCGATCCAAATTACGTGATGAATGGTATTTTAGCATCCCAAACACTAAAATAAAATATTTTAATGATTAAAAAATTTTTGGATGTCCGGATATGTTCAGAATGTAAGATATGCGCGTAAATACAAACTTATGCACTTTTGACGCTTTTAGTCCCTGTTTGATCAAATAAGCATATTTTTGCATAACGAACCCCTCAAAACCTATTTCTAAGCTATGTGAAGGATATTTAGGGTATGTTTAGCTTATGATAAAGTTCTGGAATGTTCGTTACTCTATGAATCGGCAGACTTTCGCAGTTTGACGCAAATAGTCCCTTCGAATGAATAAACTTGATTTTGCCATACCAAACCCTTCAAAACTTATTTCTAAGTTATGTAAAGGTTATTTAAGGTATGTTAAGCATATGTTGATGTTTTGGAGTGTTTGTTGCATTAAACTGATTACGTTTACGCATCAATTTGCGTATAACTTTCAAGAAAGCGATATAGAGTTTGAAATTGAACAAAAATCAAAACGTGCAAAATGTCAAACATAAATAAACAAATATTGGGATCAAATCACATTGTTTTATTGATAATTGAACTGTTTAAAGTTTATACAATGATTACAAGCACAGGTGTCACAAAAGGCATAAAAAGGAAAAAAAAACGCGGTGGCATTTTTGTAATTGTCAAAATTACCCTACAAATGAACTTGTATGGTAATTTTGATCTTGTAGGTTAATTTTGTAGAGTATCATAATTACTCTACAAATGATCTTGTAGGGTAATTTTGTAGAGCATCATCATTAGTCTACAAATGATCTTGTAGAGTAATTTTACTCTTGTAGGGTAATTTTGTAAAGTATCATAATTACTCTACAAATGATCTTGTAGGGTAATTTGGATCCTGTAGGGTAATTATGAGTAAAATAATTACGAAAAATGCCACCACGTTTATTCTATCTTTTCATGCCTTTCGTACGTTTTGTACGATAAGGCTTTTTGTAAATGATCTTTACCATATATATGTAGGTACGGGATCAGGAGAAAATGCCCAAAAGTGTGAGAATACATCCCGACCTAACACGTGGTGCGCGATATAATTAGGGTGTAGGGGCTTTTTTGTCATTTTATCTTTCGCTTTTCCAATTCGGTGTCACAATACTGCTTCATTTTTGGCATTTAAGATTTTTTGGCATTAACCGAATTCAATAATTACCTGCCGTTTTTAATGGTCTCATTGTATTAATCTTTTTTTTTAGATAGACAATATTTTTGGCGGTTATGGCGTTTCCAAATCGTCGGCCATTGGAACCCCAAGGGGCCAGAATATCTCTCTGAATGGCTTCATCTATACTAAGTATGGCCAATAATTCTTAGATTCAATGGCGTTTTAGACAAGATGGAACATTGTTCTATTATATTTTTTGCGTTTTACAAGCGGAAAATTATATTACAGCCACAGGGGAAAAAATGGAAATGAAAAAAAATAAATTAAAAATCCTAATCAGATCTTTCTTCACAATCTTCACTGTCATCAGTCTCTGCCTTCTTCAATACTTTAAGAACTGTCACCAAATATATGGTGTTTTTATGTAAAACTTAACAACCCCATCGGTCTGAATATTTTGTCTGCTCGTCTATTGAAGTGGCTTTTGTGGATGTTGGGGGACATAGATCGATGACGTGTGAGTGGGTTTTTTCGCTTTAATCTTCAACTTGATCTTCATCTTTATAATCATCCCACTCTTCAGTGTCATTGATCTCTTCTCCTCATCCAAGCCTTCTTCAAGAACAAAGAACACAAAATGACATATGACTATCATCGGTATCTTTTTCTTGAAGATTTGTCCATCTCATGCAGCAAAATCTTACTGAGTTACTCCCCTCACCTAACAATCCATTCAGTGAAACTTCACGAAGAACAATATTGAATATCCAATAAAGCATGTTAGCCAACTTTGATTTTTTTTATTTTTTGGCGTTTTACAGTGAGTGGTATTATAGGAACATTGGCGTTTGTTTTTTTTTTTTTTTTTGGTGTGATCAAAATGGAAGTTACTGAAAGGGATCATTTTATAGCATGTCTTTGGCGCGTAGTTTAGGCGGTGTATTATTATAATAAAGTATTCGTCGTTTCAGTTTACTGTTTGTAATTAATGTTTTTGATAAGCTTTATCTCTGAAGTCTGTAACACGTCCCATCTTTCAAGTTTGGCGTTTTATTTTTTTAATTTAATAAATGTTGTTAATAATATAGTTTTCGTCTCTTCAGTTTACTATTTTTGTAGTTACTGTTTCTAGTTACATTTTCGAGATTTTGGCATTTTGTATTTTTAATGAGGTTTTAAATAAAGATGGCACTTTACTTTACTTTTTTTTTTTTTTTTTAGTTTTTTATAATACTTGTCCAAAGTAATTTTATTATAGTTAGGGAGTTTTGGGGCGTTTTATGGCATGATGGCGTTTCACAAGCATTTGTCTGTGCGGCGTTTTTATTATATATGGCGTTGTTATTATATAACAATCAACTGAAAAAGAAAATTAAAAAAAATATATATAAACAATTGATCTTCCAAATCCTCACTGTCACCGGTCTCTTTCTTCTTTTGAAACATCTTAACTGGCTGTTTCGACTTTCGTATGATTCATTTTGTTTTTTTTTTTTTTTTTGAAGTATCTTTTTTGTGGCTGTTTGGAAGCACAAATGAGGTGAGTTTTTTATTTGAAGTTTATCTTTATCTTCATCTTTATCTTCAACACACTCATCAGTGTCATCCGTCTCTTCATGCATTCAAATATTCATCAATAACAAAGCACGGAAAATGACATAAGTCTGACACCAGCATCTTTTTCTTGAAGATTTGTCCATCTCATTCAGCAAAATGTTATTGAGTTACAACTCTCAGCTAACAATCCATTCGGTGAAACTTTGTGTAGAACAATATTGAATATCCAAGGAATGATGTTTGATTTTTTAAGTTTTTGGCGTTTTACCGAGAAAAAGAACGCCACTAAATAAAAGTACATTAAACCTCTAATTTTGGTCATACTAAACTCAATAATGTTTTGCTGTATGAGATGGACAACATTTTTAATCCTCAGTTAGGAAAGATGTCTAACAATGTTGTCAACCCCATACAGCTAAACTTTATTGAGAACAAAACTGTATCTCCGAGAAGTGACGGTTTTTGCAATTTTTATGGTTTATGTATGTTTTGGCGTTTATAACTTGGATGGAAGTTGAGGATATATTCAATAAGATTTTACTCAATGAGATGGACAATATCTTCACTTAATGATTTTTGTCCATCACATTGAGCGAAACATTACCGACAACCAAACTGAATTTCAAAGAAACGTTTTTTATTTTGCGTTTTTTGGCGTTTCTATGATGAATGGTATATATTAAATATGGCGTTTTAGGTTTGTTATGTTTAATGGAAGATCTGAGATGTTGTATATATAGGATGTTTTTTGGCGGTTGTTTTAGGCGGGATTTTATCATAATAAATGTAGTAATTAAGTCAATGTGTGTTTAGCTTTATCGTTTAAAAGAAGTTTGGCGTTTTATATCTAATGGCGTTTAGATTAGGATGATGTGTGCTATGTAGGTTAGGGCGGTAATTTATGGCGTTTCATACATGAGTTTGGTGTTTTGTGTAGAGAAGTCAAAAGACCCTTTTACCCTTAATGAAGCGCGCCACGCTAATAAAAGTGATGTTATTTACGAAAACGCCACCGCGCCAATCTAGTCCATAGATTGTTTTGATCGGACGATCCATAACCGTTCTCAACGTTCTCACACTTTTCACCGTTTTCTCTAAATCCTGACCCTATATATATAGGGTGGGAGTTGGCTACAAAGTTCATTTCTCCTACAAAGTGTAAAAAGTCATAAAACACCATAATGTCAAGAATAAAATACACTCAAAACCCACAAATAACATAGTAGAGATTACTAAAACACCATATTTATGGGTTTTGTGTTGTGTTTTGGTTTATAAGGCTTTGATTATTGAATGACTAACATTAGTGTGTTTTATGTTGATTATCATGTTGTGTTTTATATTCATAGTTGTATGATGGTGTGTTTGAAGTATTTAAGAACTGTTAGGGTTTGGATATTGTGTTTTAGTGATCTTCGCTATGTTATTTGTTGGTTTTGAGTGTGTTTTATGGCTGAAATTATAGTGTTTTATGACTTTTACACTTTGTAGAAAAAATGGACTATGTAGCCGAACCCCACCCTATATATATATATATATATATATATATAGGGTCAGGATTTAGAGAAAACAGTGGAAAGTGTGAGAACGGAGAGAACGCTTATGGATCGTCAGATCAAAACAATCTATGGACTAGATGACGCAGTGGCGTTTTCGTAAATAACATCACTTTTATTAGTGTGACGCGCTTCATTAAGGGTAAAAGGGTCTTTTGACTTCTCTACACAAAACGCCAAACTCACGAATATAACGCTATTAAAATCCCGCCTTAACACACATAGCACACCCCTGTTCAAAATAAAATTTTGGTTTTGCCCCCAGCTAAAAATATGATTTTCCCATCAGTTAAAAAATGACGATTTTGCCCCAGGAATAGTTCAGTTAGGTGACTGGCCAAAAGTGGCGGCCACCTTTTTTTTAGCATATAATAGTTATTTATAGGTTCTGCCAAATTACAATTTTATCCCAAGCTAGAGTTTCAAAATATAAATTTTCTTTTGGCCCCCGCCTAAATTTACGATTTTGCCCTCAGTTAAAGAAATACGACTTTGCCCCCTGTTTAAAATAAAATTATGGTTTTGCCCCCAGCTAGAGTCCTGCCAAATTACTATTTGGTTCCCAGTATAAAATTACGATTTCACCCCAGTTCAAAATAAAATTTTGGTTTTGCCCCAGATAAAAATTACGATGTTGCCTCAGTTAAAAAATTACGATTTTGCCCCCAATTTAAAATAAAAAAAATGGTTTTGCCCTCAGTTCAAAATATTATTTCACCTCCATTTTTAAATTACGATTTATCCTAGCTAAAAATTGCAATCTTGCCATCAATTTTTTTAGCAAAACTATGGTAGTGTTTTATTTTACTTGGTTGACTCAATTTAGTTTTTGTTCGTGCCAAACAGTTGTCTAGCACTCGCTAATTGGTCCTAACAAATTATTGTTTTGCCCCCAACTCTAAATCACACGCTTGCCATCTTTTTTGTTATTTTTTTATCATAACTATGGTATTTTTTTTTGTTTATTTGGTTGACTCGATGTATCTTTTTTGAGATCGCGTTATAAGTAGCATGTATTACTAGTTGGATGCCCCGCCCACGTTGCGGGGCGTTAAGCCGAATATTTCTTAGTTTCATAACATGTACGCATGTATTTTAGTTACTTGCACATATTACTTATAATACAATCTCAACAAAAAAAATGCATTGACTCAACCAATTAAACCAAAACACTACCATAGTTTTGCTAAAAAAAAGAAAACTAAAACGATGACAAGTTTATAATTTTGAGATGGGGGCAACATAGTAATTTGTCAGAACCAATAAACGAGTTCTAGACACTTGCTTGACACAAATGTTAAATTGAGCCAACGAAGTAAAATAAAAACTACTATAATTTTGCCAAAAAAAAACAATGGCAAGACTACAAATTTTAACTGGGGGCAAAATCGTATTTTTTTAAATGAGGGCAAACTCATAGTTTTAAACAGAGGGCAAATTCGTAATTTTAAGCTGGGGGAGAGGGGGACCATAATTTTGAACTGAGGTAAAATCATAATTTTAACCTATGGAAAAAATCGTAATTTTTAGCTGGGGGCAAAAGCATAATTTTATTTTGAACTGGGGGCAAAAGCGTAATTTTAAACTCAAGGCGAAATCGTGATTTTAGAAAAAAAGGGCAAAATCATATTTTTGAACTGAGGGCAAAATCGTAAATTTGAGATAGGAAAAAAAAAACTAAAACGATGGCAAGACTACAAATTTTAACTGGGGAAAAATCATAACTTTTTAAATGAGGGCAAACTCATAATTGTAAACTAAGTGCAAATTCGTAATTTTAAACTGGGGTACAAAACCATAATTTTATTTTGAGCAGGGCAAAATCATAGTTTTGAACTAAGGGCAAAATCGTAATTTTGAGTTGGGGGTAATCTAAACACCATTAGATATAAAACGCCAAACTTTGTTTTTAACCGATAAAGCTGAACAACCAGTACTACTGAAACGACGGAACTTAATTACTAGCATTTACTATAATAAAAATCGAACCTAAAATACGAGCCAAAAACTTCCTATATAAACAACCTCTCAGAACTACTAAAATCCACACCAAAACCCCAAACGCCATATTTTCCTCTATACCATTCATATTAGAAACGCCAAAAAACCCAAATATCAAAGATTCCAATTCATGTTTCTTTGATATACACTATTTTCTCAGTAAACTTTCGCTCGATGTAATAAGCAAGATCCTCAATATAAACGCCAAAACATACAAAAACCACAAAAATTCAAAAAAGCCATTTCATGGAGATTCAGTTTTGTTCTCAGTAAAGTTTAGCTAAACGGGATGGACAACATTGTTACACATCTTTCTTGACTGAGGATTAACAATGTTGCCCATCTCGTTAAGCAAAACATTATTGAGTTTAGCATGACCAAAATTAGAGGTTTATGGTAGTTTTTTTAGTGGCGATGTTTTTTTTTTTTGGCGTTTGATTTGCTTGTCCGATCTTATATTGTTTGTTATGTAACTTCTAAGTAGCATGTTATGAACAAATAGGTCGAAAAAAAAGATGGAAAATGATGTATAAAAATGATGTAAAACGCCAAACTGAGATCTGTCTGTGTTTTATAGGAATGAAATATACAAAACGCCAAACTACTCTACACAGGCTCTCGAAGACCATCTGTGTGTGTTCTGTAAGAATGAAAAATACAAAACACCAAACGACTCTTCACTAGCTCTCGAAGACCTTGTCGATCTTCTTTTAATTACGGCCTGTTTGCATGTCGATGCGTAGTGTCCATAGCCTTTGCAGTTCTGACACTGTCTTTCTTTAGCCTCGGGTTTCGAATTTGATTTCTTTTTCTCAATTGCTATCTCATGTTTAGATTTCAGGCGCTTCCGAGAACCAGAACCTTTGGATTTATACTCAACAGGGACTCTTATCATATTCTTGTCATTTTTATATTAACCGGTTATCTCAGCAAATCTATCCCTAGTATTAGTAGGAGGAGCAACAATCTGCATATCTTGAACCTTCTTCGTATAAGATTGAACATGATCCGTGTACAAGGATAGCTCCTCTTTATTACCAGATAAACAGTTCAAAGTATATTCCGTTGAAAAAATAATATCTCGCATCATACTTTGCACATCAGGATCAAGTTCGGTCATATATTCACGACTAATTGAGTATTCAGGAGAGCAGTTTGGGGAAGCCTCTTTGCGCCATCTATTCAGAATGTTTTGTTTTGGAAATTCCCTAATGTCCATAATTCTCAAAACATAAAATATATGTCTACATAGCAAACCAAACTGTTCAAAACGTCTGCATCAGCAACTGCATGTGCAATCAGACTTACAGAACATTACCTGAAAAACGCCAAAAACAATATCTCTACAACGCCATGTAGAGAATGTTTGTCTAAAAAAAATAAAAAAAACGCATTGGATATGATAAAACGCCATTAACAGAAAATGCCATAAAAAACAAAACGCTATTGTTTACCTCAAATAAGGATGTACAAGGCTGCTGGAAGTCATTTATGTAAAACTTAACAAACCCATCAGGCTGATCTTCATAACGTTGATTTATGCAATCCGCAATTCCAATAAGCTCAGCTTGAACGTCACAAAAAATACTTTTTGTGTATATGTCAACAGCTTGCCCTTCCAACAATTGGTAATTACTCTTCAACTGGGTCGTTTGTATCGAGATTCATGATCATTTTTCCAGTGTGTGTGACGATGTGCTTCTATTGCAGTCTCGTAATGAGTCATGAACTCAACAAGAGTAGCTTTCGAATTGCACACTTGACCAAAAAAATGATTCTCACTCTCCGACCTCGATGTCGTTCGCATAAGACCCGACATCTCCTCCATTCTATAGTATGCAGGGATCCAAGATTCCCTGCGTGTAAAAATATCAGGTAACCAGTCATTATCTGCTAAATTGAACTCTGCGATAACCGCTTCCCATTCTGATTCAAACTCTTTAGGTGTGAGAATATCCCTCCACACAACACCACAAATACGTTCTTTAAAATTGGTGGAATTGCATAGCCTAACACCAACCTATGTATAACACGAAAACGCCATGCATAAAAAAACATATAAATTACACAAAGACAAAACTTAATTAAAAAAACAGTAACAAGGTATAGAACGCCATGTATTTTAAAACGCAGTGTATCCTAAAATGCCAAAGGTAAAAATAAGCATACCAACCTTCAGAGAAAGCTTATGCATCACATGCCACAAGCATAACCGATGCCTCGTGTCAACAAATGCAATAGAAATAGCCTTCTTCATTGTTGGATCTTGGCCAGTGACAACAACTTTTGGTTGAGAACCAACAGCTTTTGGAAAAACTCTCAACAACCAAATATACATATTAGCAGTTTCCGACGCCAATAATGTTGCACCAAATGTAACATTGCAGTGATGATTGTCTATACCAGTGAACGGTACAAACACCATAGAGTATCTGCATATGAAAACGCCATGAGAACTAAAACAATAATAAAACGCCATTGCATGTAAACTTATAAAACGCCATTGCATGTAAACTAATAAAATGCCATTGCATGTAAACTAATAAAATGCCATATCATGTAAACTAATAAAAACGTCATTGCATGTAAACTCATAAAACGCCAAAAACAGAAGAAGTTGAATTATAAAATATTACTTGTTGGAACGATACGTGGCGTCAAACGAAATCACATCACCAAACACATGGTAATTACGTTTGGCTTGATCGTCACACCAAAAAAAGTCCCTTCAAACGATTCTCTTCGTCTGTGAAGTAATCATACGAGAAATTAGACTGGGAATGTTTTTTTTCATTCAAATGTCTCACAACCATATCAGCGTCATATTCCCCAATAAACAAGTTAATTTGCCTCTTATAGTTCTTAAATTCAACTTTACTTACACCCACATCTTCAAAACCGCTAAAACAAGTCTTCAAAACATTAAACGCCTTGACGGGACCCAAGTTCAGCTTAGACATGATGTGTATAACATGCTTCTTGGAGCTGAGTGAGGTGTCGTTCAGTTGGAAGAAAATGCTTATCAGGACGTTCAACAAGATCATGGTTGTGCTCCTCGACAAACTTATACTCCTTCCATAATCCAGCCTCAAAAAGTACACATAACAGTGCACCACAATCAGTCCTCTTTGAAATGTTGGATCGCACTAATCGCTCCTTTTGAATGGGGTCCAACGTATCAACCATCTTGTCCTTGTATAACCCAGATCTCGTACACAAGTAATACTTAATACGTAAGACACCTTTAGAGTTTGTCTTTGTAGTCCCTTTCCTGACTGAAAACCCACACTCCTTGGCATACTTAACATACATTGAATAACAATCATCGAGGCTTGAGAATACCATGTCCATTGTGGGCTTTATTTCTTCACTGACGTCAGGAATGATAAATGGCAATCCAGTTTTGGGGCAAAGCCTTTGACTCGAGGAAGCAACTTCGTCTGAGAAAACACAGTGAGGAACAGAAAAATCAGAAAAATGTTATTAAAAATAGAAAGTGTCTCGTAATAACATTATAGATTAAAACGCCATTAATTGAATAATAAAGAAGACATAATAAACACATAATTTAAAAATGACATGATAAAAATGCCATGAGATGAATAATTAAAAACACTTAACAACATAAATAATTAACAATATATATCATCAAAATGAAAACACCATAATTAACAAAACTAATGTTTACACAAATTAACAAATAGTAATAACTGATCTTCACAAATACTACTAAATAAAATTCAAAACTAATCAAATAGATGTAAAACGCCTATGATCGTAAAAACATAAGAAATATACTAGATCGTAAACGACAATTAAAATTAATATTGAAAACTCCAATTATTAGTTCTTAGTAATTGTTTAAATACCAATTAAAACGCGATTAAATTGCATAATTGAATAACGCCATTGAAAATCATACAACACATTATAAAAATACTAATAATAAAAAACAATGAAACAATCATAAAAGAACAAAACGCCATATCTGTTGCATGATTTGCTGGAACAAAAATAGAAATCGCCAACGAATTTTACTTTGTCGAACAGAATCCACGTTAGACGCCAAAGATCTGCGAAAGCTTGCAAAGGAGGTAACAGCTAACAAGAAATCTTTAGAGTTTTAATTTGAAAGAGATTTATAACGCGAATAAGGACAATCGTACACCCGCATAACAATTAGCGCCCCTGCCACGTGCTGGGCCAGGATCCGTTCTCATCGTTCTCACACTTTTTATCGTTCTCTCCTGATCTCATTTCCATATATATATATATATATATATATATGGTAGGGTTCTAGAGTGAACATTAGGTTGAGAGTGAGGTGTGTGAACTAATCTGAGCCATTAATTGTTTAGATCTTAGAAATTTTAATAATGGCAGTTTTGTAATTATTTATATGTAAAAATAAATGAAAAGAGGATAAAGGTAAATTGTTAACTACTTCTCTCTCTAATTAAATAATTAATTACATTCTCTCTCATTTTTTCTCTCACCAATTAACTAATTTTTTAATTCTAAAAAATATAACCATTATATAATTTATTATTCCATCTAGAACATGATTAAAAACACTGTAGAAGTGAATGTACATATATGTATTATACGTATTCACAATTTAAAAACGTATGTACATATATGTACATTAACAAATATTGTTCCATCCGATCATCTTCTTTAAGTGTACATGTTCGATTTGTAATGTGGACATATGTACATTCATAATATAATTCTAAAAAAGAAGTTAATGATATGGTTATTCAATACGGTATATATGTGTATAGCAAATATCTGATATGATTGTTTGGCATTGTACATATGTGTACATAACAGTCTCAACACGTATATACATATATGTATATTAACAAGTCATATTCTTAACACGTATGTACACATATGTACATTATCACACCTATGTTTAGAACAAGTGTACATTATCACACAAGATTCATGATGAGTACATGAAGAATAATCATGGATATACAATTGTAAAAAAAAATTGAATATATTAACAAGTCATATTCTTAACACGTATGTACACATATGTACATTATCACACCTATGTTTAGAACAAGTGTACATTATCACACAAGATTCATGATGAGTACATGAAGAATAATCATGGATATACAATTGTAAAAAAAAATTGAATATCTAATCCAAAAAAAAAATATGTAATCAAACGTTCTGTAAATAATCCATTTTTGCATGAATATGCAATTAAAAAAAATCCATTGTTTTGAATTAAGATAGATGGAGAAGATAATTATGCAATTTAAGAAAACTACCAAAATTAAAAGTGTAAGTGAAATTCAATGATTATAATAAAGATTTAAAACTAATTATTGTATAATTACAATTATACCCTTAACAACTAAAAAGGAAATCAATGGTCCTAATTAGTTCACACCTATGCAGTTAATAGCGGTGTTATAGCGGTTAGCGGACGTCTGGGTTTGTAGCGGTCCAAATAGCGGTGGCTCATAGCGGTTCTACTATTAGCGGCGATATTTGCCGCTATTTGGAAACGTGTATAGCGGTCAAAGTCAAATTAGGCCAAAGTTTGAAAAAATCGATCAAAAGTCGCCTATAATCGGACCAAATCAGTCAAAACTGGATCAAATATTAGTCAAAATTTGACCAAATCGGTTAAGTGAAATGGATTGTTATCTTAATTCGAACAAAAATCAGTTGTTGCTCCATGATTTTGAACCATTATAGAGATAATTGGGTACTATGCCTGATGAAGAAGAAAAGGGGAGCGGGAAAACAGTGTATGATGAAAGTGGGGATGATTAGGGTTATGTAAGTTTGGGTATTTTAACATATAACCCTCCTCCATCTTCATTAGTTTATATTTAGTCCTCATACTTGTGAATTTATATATAAAAAAAATATAAAATTAATGGTATATGTAATTAATATATATAAAAATACATAAATTATGCATGGTATAAAAATTACCGCTATAACCTATATATCATATAGCAGACCTTGACCGCTATTCGATTTTGGACCGCTTTAACTGCTTAGGTTCACACAGTTCACTGTGAAGAACGGTGAGAACGCATCCTGGCCCAACACGTGGTGTGGGACATGATCAGGGTCCGACGGGTATTTTTGTCTTTTCAATCTTCTTTTATTCTCCCAACGCGGTATAATATTTTCTGGCATCTAAGATTTTTTTTGGCGTTAATTGTATTTATTAAACTTTTTGGCATTGAATTAACTGTTTTTGTCTCACATAGATAATTTTTTGGCGTTATAGCGTTTTCTGGTCAATTTTTTTGGCGTTTTGTATAATAATTCACTACGAGTCATTAATATTTTCATAAGTTAACAATAAGACCAAATGTTTTTTTTGGCGTTTAGTGATTTTTTTGGCGTTTAATACATTTGACAAGTTGCTTTGCCAGCACCCTTTCTCACTGTAACACCCCGTGTTTCGAAAGTCAAAGTCAAAGTCAAGATCGAAGTCAAAGGAAGAAAAGATCGCTAATTGCGATCTGTCACTCCTTGCTTAACTATTGATGGTACGTTAATGACTTGTAATCGAATTCTATTATTTACTTATTTTAGTTGTATTATGTGGAGTATCTATTAATAATCGAGGTTTAATCGCTATTTAATCGCATGTTTAATCGCTAATCGACTTATCGCAATCGCATTCGCAACTCGAGATATGTGTTCTGGATATTGTTTTACGTGTGTGTGCTATTTATGTGTTACTTGTGCGTGTTTATTTATGTTTATGTTTTGTGGTGATTAATCGAAATGCAATCGCAACTCTATCGCAATCGAATCACAAACGCTAAACACCAGTTACTTATGATGGTTGTATGTTAGATATAGTATTTGTGTGTTTATTACTAATCTATCGCATCGCTCGCTTGAAACGCATCGCAACGCTCAACACGCGAATCGAAACGACAAAACTCAACACGCCGGACACCAGGATCGAGTGGCCAACCGATCGAGTGGCCATCCCATCGAATTGCCATCCGATCGAGTCGCCATCCGATCGGTGACCAATCCGACCCTTGAACACTTTCCTGTTTTGGAAACCCTATAAATACCCTCCTGTCACATCATTTGTGAATTGACAGCTCCTCACTCGACCAGCCGCACTCAAGCTCTCTTTTCTCCTGATTTCTCGCGATTCTTGTAAGATTTCAACTCGAATCTTGTACTTCTATGATCTACATGCACTCCTTCATCTTTTTCACCTTTGAATATTAACTTTTAACCGTGAAATCACTGGATTTGAGGTGTTCTAGGGTGATGTCATCATGGAGTTCTTATGAACTTCAAGGTTTGGCTTCATTCCACCAAGAACAACTTAGATCTGAAGGATTTCCACATGAATAATCAATGTTTTCGCATAGATCTACACATATTCATGGAATAATGGATTGAAAGATGGTTTTCTAACTTTCATTCAACTCTTTTACACTCAATGCACTCAAAACCGATAGAATCGGAGCTCGTTCTGATCTTCTACTCTTTCTTAGTGATGTGTTAGTTCAAGATCTGAATTCTATCCAAGAGACAACTGATTTCGGGTTTGATGTGTGTAAAATTCAACATATAAATTACATTAATTGTGGCATAAAACTAACCTTTTTTTAGTACTAATGTTGGAAAAAGTGTGCTTTTGTCTTCCTTTTGTATTTTCAGGATTAAATGAGCTCAAATTAACAAAAGAAGCAAAAAGGCAGCTAAATCTAACATAAATACAAGAATAGGAACAAACGTGACATGCCCGACCTCCCCAAAAGCATCTTCCCAAGCAAAACAAGAGAACAGAAGGCTGAACACGCCCCGTGCTCAGTGAGCTCAGGGGCGTGCCCAAGTGTCAGCATAAAAGACAAAGTTGTAGAAGCTTCCATCGCCCACCACGGGGCCGTGCTCAGCGGACACGGGGTCGTGGTCAACTATAAGATTCGCAGAATCCAGGAAAATCTTGATAGTACAGATATGCTTCTGCACACGGGGTCGTGCCCAGCGGACACGGGGCCGTGGTCAACTAATGCAGACAAAAGCAATTAATGAAGACAGAGAAGGATGTGGACACGGGGCCGTGCCCGAGCTTCTGTTCAGCCTGTAAATAGGAGTGCTTGGCTCAAGCTCAAACCATCCCTTGGCACACCACCTCTCTCACACTTCACCCACCGCCCACCACCACCATAACAGCATCATCCACCACCATCATCCATTGCCCATCATAGAGTGTGTGAGTCGTCTCGGGATCCAAGATTGATCGTAAGAGTTCTTGACAATCAAGGCCATGTTTGCCTAAGTCTCTTACATCACTTGGTGAAGACAAAGTGTCTAGTGTAATACTTTTTATTTTTAATATTTTCGCACTTTTTAATTGGTTATGTATTAATGACTTTAATAACTAGTTTCTTATGTTGAAGGTGATTCTTCCTTATCGTTTGTCCGTGGTGTCTTGGCATTATTTTACTGTCTATATAAAATAAAAGATTTTCACCATTCATATCTCCACGGTCTATATGGAGGTATGTTGGCTACCTGGTCGGGGGTTAAGGGAACGGTTTGGTAAGAGTCTTGCCATTGTTCAGTGTATAGATCCTGCAAAGGACCTGGGTCAAATTTAGTAGGACCTCCTTCAATACTTAACGGTATTGGATGGCGGGGGTCCAAACTCTTTGATCCCCTCATAAGTTAAACTACTATTAATACTTTAACTCGGCTACTTAGGACTGTATCCCTGCTGACTCAGACTACTTAGCCGAGGGTAACGTCACCTTCAAAAGAGGGGCCTACCACATTATGCATTAATAACTTAATTAATTATCTTTCAATAATCCGACCCTTTAGGATTGTATCCTTGCTGACTCAAACTACTGGGTTGAGGGTAACGTCACCTTCAAAAGAGGGGCCTACTACAATAACTAAGATAATCTCTTAAATAGTGCAAAAGTGCGGAAATAATCAAAGGTTACACTAAACACGAGTCGGAGCCAAGTGATTCATCTTGTCTATCTGTTTTTACTTTATTTTTATTTTTCAGCATTTTAGTTAGTTTTTATTTTTCTTAGTTTAAAACCTTTTTCTAAACTTTTGATTTGATTAGACGTTGAGGATAAACCGGTACTAAAAGCTCTTGTGTCCTTGGACGACCTCGGTATCTTACCAACACTATACTACGCTCACGATGGGTGCACTTGCCCATATGTGTGTTTAGTGTTAGTAAATATCGTGTTTTATAAATTTAAAACTTGGCTAAAGAAAGTGTAAAAGGGCTTAAAATAAACATTAAAACCATAACACATTTCACGCACATCAAGTTTTTGGCGCCGTTGCCGGGGACACATGGATTTTAAGAAAGTTAGGAATCAACGGCCTAATCATTATTTTTTTTTCTATTTTTTTTAGGATTTTTCTTAGTTTTTTTAGCTTCTGCAGAACTCAGCACGGGCCGTGCCTAGTCGGACACGGGCCGTGCCCAGCATTGTTACTGGCAGTTTTTATTTTCCGAGTTACAGAGAGCTGAGAACGGGGCCGTGTCGGTGCAACACGGGGCCGTGTCCAACTCCCCAGTAACAGGGATCCGGAAAACAATCACTGTATCTCCGACCACGGGCCGTGTTCACTGAACACGGGGCCGTGGTGAACCTTCTGACCAACGTTCTTTTCTGTTTTTATTGCAGGACTTGGAACCCAGACGCCACATTTGAATTCCCTACGTAGTGCATGAGCTCCAGTTCTAGTAGAGACATAAAAGAACCTCTAGAAGAACCCGAACGCTTTCTCAGAAAAAGACATAAAGCTAAAAATCAAGAGAAAGTTTTGGAGGACTCACCTCCAATGGCGGACCAACGTACCCTCATGGATTACTTACGGCACACTGTAGGTAATCTCGGTGCCGCTATCAATGCACCGAATGTCGATGCCAATAACTTCGAACTTCGACCGCATTTGATACAAATGCTTCAAAACTCCGCAACCTTTCATGAGCTTGCGGACGAGGATCCCCATCTACATATTACTAATTTCTTAGAAATATGTGATACCTTTCGGATCAATGGAGCATCAAACGACGCCATCTGCCTTCGAATGTTTCCATTTTCACTAAAAGACCGAGCTAAGGCTTGGCTTAACACCCTCCCAGTTGGCTCCGTAAACACCTGGGATGAACTAGCCCAAAAGTTTCTATATAAGTATTTCCCTCCTGCTAAAACGGCTAAATTAATGACTGAAATTAATACATATTCTCAAGAGGATGGGGAATCCTTATATGAAACTTGGGAAAGGTTCAAGGACCTACTAAGAAAGTGTCCTCATCACAGTCTTGCGGTATGGAAACAAGTATCCACTTTCTACAATAGGTTGTTGCCACACACAAGACAAACACTTGATTCTAGCTCCGGGGGACTTCTAGGTAATCGTCGCCCAAATGAAATATATAATCAAATTGAGGAAATTGCTCAAACCAATTTTCAGTGGCACACTCCCCGAGGTAATAAATCTATTGCCCCAGGCGCCCATAAGGTTGATGAAAGCACTTCTTTACAAGCCCAAATCGAGGCCCTCTCTTCAAAAATCAAAAAGTTAGAAATGGCAAAAACGGCCTCGGTTATGGCTTGTGAGGGGTGTGGTGGACCACATGAAAATTGGAGTTGTATGAAAGAAGTAGATGATCAAACAGAAACCGTAAACTACATTGATAATAGACCTAGGCCGTCGGGTCCACCAACGGGTACCTATAACCAAGGATGGCGTAACCACCCTAACCTTGGTTGGAGAGATCCCGGCAATAGTAGTAACCAACAAAACCAACGAACTAACTTTCAACAACCACAAAACTTTTCTCAACAACAAGGTGGACGAGAAAGGCTCGAAGATACTGTATCTCGCCTCATCTCCGACACCGAAAAGAAAAACTCGGATCGATTTCAGCAATTGGAATCGAATTTTAGAAATCAACAAGCTAGCATTCAAAACATCGAAAAACAATTAAATCAAGTAGCTCAAAATTTCTCCGAGAGACCACAAGGCGCGTTACCAAGCAATACTGAAACCAACCCAAAAGCGCAAGTACATCTCATCACATTGAGAAACCGAACCGTAGGTCCCGAGGAGGCTCCATTACCGCCTGCTGAAAGAAGCCAATCCAGCCAAACCACGACTACACCCGTACCCCAACCAGAAAAGGCTTCTCCACCAAATCAAGAGCCCACCAAGACTCCTCCGGTTCCATACCCCGGTCGGTTAAATCGTCAAAAGACCGATGACCAATTCGCAAAGTTCGAAAATTTACTAAAACAATTGCATGTTAATATTCCTTTTATCGAGGTCCTAAACCAAATGCCTAAATATGCAAAATTTATGAGGGACTTCCTCACTCACAAAAGGAAAATTGAATCATTTCAATTAGTTAACTTAGGCGAAGAATGCTCCGCCTTAGTACTCAACAAACTCCCGCAAAAGAAAATTGATCCCGGAAGCTTCACGATTCCTTACTCAATTGGGGAATCCCCCATTCGTAATGCACTAGCCGATCTTGGGGCTAGCATTAACCTCATGTCCACATCAATGTTTAAACGACTCGGCCTAGGAACAACGATCCCTACAAAGATGAGCATACAACTCGCCGACAGATCCGTCAAATTTCCACAAGGTGTCGCTGAAAATCTATTGGTCAAAGTTGACAATTTCGTTTTCCCGGCCGACTTTGTCATCCTAGACATGGAGGAAGACGCCGATGTCCCTCTCATTCTCGGGAGGCCATTTCTAGCCACCGCCCAAGCAGTGGTGGATATGAATGACGGAACACTAACATTGAAGTTTGGGGACGAGGAAGTGAAGTTTGGAGTTGGAAAAAGAGTAGAAGACGAAGACCCGGTCAACTACATGAAGGTCATAGACTCAAGCTTGGATGACGCTCTCCGACGGTGTAGCATGGGATGCAAAACATCCCACTTGAGTAACATATGACCAGGCTTTGGGTCTAGCCAAGGACCCTTATAAACGTGGCGCACCACGGAGGCATTCCGTGGAACTATCCTTAGTTTAGTTTAGATTAATCTCTATGTTTTCTAGTTAGTTTTAATTTTCAGGAATAAAACACACTTGGGATGGCAAAGGATAACAAGGGAAACTTGAACCAGCACCCCATGCAGGAAAACAGGGCCATCCGACAATTTTCTTCTTTAACAGTAAGTTCAGCACGGGCCGTGTCCGCCCAACACGTCCCCGTGCTGCACAGTCTGCAGAAAATGCCCAGTTCAGGTAATCTGGGCACGGGCCGTGTTCACCCAACACGCCCCCGTGTCCAGGCTTCTGTTTCTCTTTTTCAATTTTGTTACTGGCACTTGAACACGGGGTCGTGCCCGGACAACACGGGGTCGTGTTCAGCGCCCAGTAACACAAATTTTTGCATTTTTTCACACCTTTTTACACATTCAATCAACCTAAAAACTTATTTTTGGGACACATTGAGGACAATGTGTAATTTAAGTGTGGGGGGGGGGTGCTAAAACCTTGAATCTTGCAAGTCCTAATAACAAGCCTTACACAAAACTCTATTGGAACCGCTAATCACCCCAAATTTTTTTCAAAAAAATTTTCATTTTTTTTACTTGTCTAGGTTTAATTTGGGAATTTCAAAATTCTAAAAAGGTTGTATTTTTACAAATTTACAACCGATAGCGTCGTGATAAAAAGAACCAACATAAGAAAATTATGAAAAGGCATGACAAGCTTAGTTAAAATTTAATTATATATACTTTATCACATAAAAACTCATTCCCACAAAAGTGAGTTTTGAGCCTTTATTGAGCATACAAATACATATCTTTAAATTAAATGCTCATTTTTCGTTTCTTGTGTGAATAGTCGTTTGGTTCTTATAACTCTAGAACTTGCCACAACGATACATTCCCGGTCCTTACCAACTTAAACCCTAGTAAGTAAATGATGGAGGCATTAGGACAAACCTTTTTTTATTTCTACACCATTATTTTTCTTTTTTTTTACCACCTACCCAAAATCCCCCTAGTTAACCCCTTTGAGCCTAAACCTTTTCATTTCTTAACCCAAACCAAACACCCTTTCACCCACCAAAACCTTTTTATTTTTAACCCTCTGTTTTAGTAACAAGCTCGGTTTTTCGTATGACTTTCAAAAAAAAATGTTGATGATGAAGCAAAAGAAATAAAAACAAGCAAGTTCATCAAAATAACTTTGTTTGAATTATGGCTTCATCAAAATAAAAACTGCAAAAATAAAAAGTCTTACGAAAACCGATGCTTTTTACGCTTTTCGCCCTTTTCTACTAACCACTAACCCAACCACCAACCTTTAACCCAAGCCTAACCCTTCACCCAAAAGTCCTCCTGATATTTACAAAGGTATATAGTTAAAAAGGAGGAGGATTGATTGCCTGGCAAGCCTATGGTAGGAGTAAGTTCCATGCCGCTCTCGAGTGATTCACTAAAATACATCTTCGGCCGAGTGAAAAATACATCTTCGGCCGAGTGTTGAGTGATCCCCCGTGAGGTATGTGAACGTGTATATAAATAGAATTTTAAAGAGGCATGTTATGCCCTAATAAGTAATTTATCTTATGAAAAGTTTTAAATAAATCATGACGAATAGGATTGTAAATAAATAAAAACAAAACTTAATAAAGAATCTTGGAAATCCCGACACTCTATGACAAGCCCAAAAACCTTCTTTTCTACCAATTCCATTTGGGAGTGTAAAGCCACATTATAAAGAGTTTTGCTTGAGGACAAGCAAAGATTCAAGTGTGGGGGTATTTGATGTGTGCAAAATGCAACATATAAATTACATCAATTGTGGCATAAAACTAACCCTTTTTTAGTAGTAATGTTGGAAAAAGTGTGCTTTTGTCTTCCTTTTGTATTTTCAGGATTAAATGAGCTCAAATTAACAAAAGAAGCAAAAAGGCAGCTAAATCTAACATAAATACAAGAAAAGGAACAAACGTGACATGCCCGACCTCCCCAAAAGCATCTTCCCAAGCTAAACAAGAGAACGGAAAGCTGAACACGCCCCGTGCTCAGTGAGCACGGGGGCGTGCCCAAGTGTCAGCATAAAAGACAAAGTTGTAGAAGCTTCCATCGCCCACCACGGGGCCGTGCTCAGCGGACACGGGGCCGTGGTCAACTATAAGATTCGCAGAATCCAGGCAAATCTTGATAGTACAGATATGCTTCTGCACACGGGGTCGTGCCCAGCGGACACGTGGCCGTGGTCAACTAATGCAGACAAAAGCAATTAATGAAGACAGAAAAGGATGTGGACAAGGGGCCGTGCCCACTGGACACGGGTCCGTGCCCGAGCTTCTGTTCAGCGTATAAGTAGGAGTGCTTGGCTCAAGCTCAAACCATCCCTTGGCACACCACCTCTCTCACACTTCACCCACCACCCACCACCACCATAACACCATCATCCACCACCATCATCCATTGTCCATCATAGAGTGTGTGAGTCGTCTCGGGATCCAAGATTTATCGTAAGAGTTCTTGACAATCAAGTCCATGTTTGCCTAAGTCTCTTACATCACTTGGTGAAGACAAAGTGTCTAGTGTAATACTTTTTATTTTTAATATTTTCGCACTTTTTAATTGGTTATGTATTAATGACTTTAATAACTAGTTTCTTATGTTGAAGGTGATTCTTCCTTATCGTTTGTCCGTGGTGTCTTGGCATTATTTTACTGTCTATATAAAATAAAAGATTTTCACCATTCATATCTCCACGGTCTATATGGAGGTATGTTGGCTACCTGGTCGGGGGTTAAGGGAACGGTTTGGTAAGAGTCTTGCCATTGTTCAGTGTATAGATCCTGCAAAGGACCTGGGTCAAATTTAGTAGGACCTCCTTCAATACTTAACGGTATTGGATGGCGGGGGTCCAAACTCTTTGATCCCCTCATATGTTAGCTACAATTAATACTTTAACCCGGCTACTTAGGACTGTATCCCTGCTGACTCAGACTACTTAGCCGAGGGTAACGTCACCTTCAAAAGAGTGGCCTACCACATTATGCATTAATAACTTAATTAATTATCTTTAAATAATCCGACCCTTTAGGATTGTATCCTTGCTGACTCAAACTACTGGGTTGAGGGTAACGTCACCTTCAAAAGAGGGGCCTACTACAATAACTAAGATAATCTCTTAAATAGTGCCAAAGTGCGGAAATAATCAAAGGTTACACTAAACACGAGTCGGGGCCAAGTGATTCATCTTGTCTATCTGTTTTTACTTTATTTTTATTTTTCAGCATTTTAGTTAGTTTTTATTTTTCTTCGTTTAAAACCTTTTTCTAAAATTTTGATTTGATTAGACGTTGAGGATAAACCGGTACTAAAAGCTCTTGTGTCCTTGGACGACCTCGGTATCTTACCAACACTATACTACGCTCACGATGGGTGCACTTGCCCATATGTGTGTTTAGTGTTAGTAAATATCGTGTTTTATAAATTTAAAACTTGGCTAAAGAAAGTTTATAAAACACGATATTTACTAACACCAAACACACATATGGGCAAGTGCACCCATCGTGAGCGTAGTATAGTGTTGGTAAGATACCGAGGTCGTCCAAGGACACAAGAGCTTTTAGTACCGGTTTATCCTCAACGTCTAATCAAATCAAAAATTTAGAAAAAGGTTTTAAACTAAGAAAAATAAAACTAACTAAAATGCTGAAAATAAAATAAAAATAAAAACAGATAGACAAGATGAATCACTTGGCTCCGACTCGTGTATAGTGTAACCTTTGATTATTTCCGCACTTTTGCACTTTTTAAGAGATTATCTTAGTTATTGTAGTAGGCCCTTCTTTTGAAGGTGACGTTACCCTCAACCCAGTAGTTTGAGGCAGCAAGGATACAATCCTAAAGGGTCGGATTATTGAAAGATAATTAATTAAGTTATTAATGCATATTATGGTAGGCCCCTCTTTTGAAGGTGACGTTACCCTCGGCTAAGTAGTCTGAGTCAGCAGGGATACAGTCCTAAGTAGCCGGGTTAAAGTATTAATAGTAGCTTACATATGAGGGGATCAAAGAGTTTGGACCCCCGCCATCCAATACCGTTAAGTATTGAAGGAGGTCCTACTAAATTTGACCCAAATCCTTGCAGGATCTATACACTGAACAAGGCAAGACTTTTACCAAACCGTTCCCTTAACCCCCGACCAGGTAGCCAACATACCTCCATATAGACCGTGGAGATATGAATGGTGAAAATCTTTTATTTTATATAGATAGTAAAATAATGCCAAGACACCACGGACAAACAATAAGGAAAAATCACCTTCAACATAAGAAACTAGGTATTAAAGTCATTAATACAAAACCAAGTAAAAAGTGCGAAAAGATTAAAAATAAAAAGTATTACACTAGACACTTTGTCTTCACCAAGTGATGTAAGAGACTTAGGCAAACATGGCCTTGATTGTCAAGAACTCTTACGATCAATCTTGGATCCCGAGATGACTCACACACTCTATGATGGACAATGGATGATGGTGGTGGATGATGGTGTTATGGTGGTGGTGGGTGGTGGGTGAAGTGTGAGAGAGGTGGTGAGCCAAGGGATGATTTACACTTGAGCCAAGCACTCCTATTTATAGGCTGAACAGAAGCTCGGGCACGGCCCCGTGTCCATCCTCTTCTCTGTCTTCATTAGTTGCAGTTTGTCTGCATTAGTTGACCACGCCCCCGTGTCCGCTGGGCATGGCCCCGTGTGCAGAAGCATATCTGTACTATCAAGATTTGCCTGGATTCTGAGAATCTTATAGTTGACCACGGCCCCGTGTCCGCTAAGCACGGTCCCGTGGTGGGAGATGGAAGCTTCTACAGCTTTGTCTTTTCTGCTGGGACTTGGGCACGCCCCCGTGTTCACTGAGCACAGGGCGTGTTCAGCCTTCTGTTTTCTTGTTTTGCTTGGGAAGATGTTGTCGTGGGGTCGGGCATGTCACGTTTTTCCTTTTCTTGTATTTATGTTAGATTTAGCTGTCTTTTTGCTTCTTTTGTTAATTTGAGCTCATTTAATCCTGAAAATACAAAAGGAAGACAAAAGCACACTTTTTCCAACATTAGTACTAAAAAAGGGTTAGTTTTATGCCACAATTGATGTAATTTATATGTTGCATTTTGCACACATCAAATACCCCCACACTTGAATCTTTGCTTGTCCTCAAGCAAAACTCTTTATAATGTGGCTTTACACTCCCAAATGGAATGGGTAGAAGAGAAGGTTTTTGGGCTTGTCATAGAGTGTCGGGATTTCCAAGATTCTTTATTAAGTTTTATTTTTATTTATTGACAGTCCTATTCGTCATGATTTATTTAAAACTTTTCATGAGATAAATTACTTATTAGGGCATAACATGCCTCTTTAAAATTCTATTTATATACAAGTTCACATACCTCACGGGGATCGCTCAACACTCGGCCGAAAATGTATTTTAGTGGATCACTCGAGAGCGGCATGAAACTTACTCCTACCATAGGCTTGCCAAGCAATCAATATGCCTCATTTTTAACTATATACCTTTGTAAATATCAAGAGGACTTTTGGGTGAAGGGTTAGGCTTGGGTTAAAGGTAGGTGGTTGGGTTAGTGGTTAGTGAAAGGGCGAAAAGCGTAACAAGCGTCAGTCTTCGTAAGACTTTTGATTTTTGCAACTTTTATTTTGATGAAGCTTGTATTCAAACAAAGTTATTTTTGATAAACTTGTTTGTTTATTTCTCTTTTGCTTCATCATCAACATTTTTTTTTTTGAAAAGTCATACGAAAAACCGAGCTTGTTACTAAAACAAAAGGTTAAAAATAAAAAAAAGGGTTTTGGTGGGTGAAAGGGTGTTTGGTTTGGGTTATGAAATGAAAAGGTCTAGGCTCAAAGGGGCTAACTAGGGGGATTTTGGGTAGGTGGTAAAAAAAATGGTGTAGAAATAAAAAGGGTTAGTCCTAATGCCTCCATCATTTACTTACTCGGGTTTTAGTTGGTAAGGACCGGGAATGTATCGTCGTGGCAAGTCCTAGAGTTGTAAGAACCAAGCGGCTATTCACACAAGAAACGAAAAATGAACATTTAGTTTAAAGATATATATTTGTATGCTCAATAAAGGCTCAAAACTCACTTTTGTGGGAATGGGTTTTTATGTGATCAAGTATATATAATCAAATTTTAACTAAGCTTGTCATGCCATTTCATAATTTTCTTATGTTGGTTCTTTTTATCACGACGCTATCGGTTGTAAATTTATAAAAATATAACCTCTTTAGAATTTGAAATTCCCAAGTTAAACCTAGACAAGTAAAAAAAATGAAAAAAAGTTTTGAAAAAATTTGGGGTGATTAGCGGTTCCAATAGAGTTTTGTGTAAGGCTTGTAGTTAGGACTTGCAAGATTCAAGGTTTTAGCATCCCCCCCACACTTAAATTACACATTGTCCTCAATGTGTCCCAAAAATAAGTTTTTAGGTTGATTGAATGTGTAAAAGGGTGTGAAAAAGCAAAAAGTTGTGTTACTGGGCGACTGGACACGGCCCCGTGGTGTCCGGGCACGGCCCCGTGTTCAGGTGCCAGTAACAAAATTGAAAAAGAGAAATAGAAGCCTGGACACGGGGGCGTGTTGGGTGAACACGGCCCGTGTCCAGTTTACCTGAACTGGGTATTTTCTGCAGACTGTGCAGCACGGGGCCGTGTTGGGCGTACACGGCCCGTGCTGAACTTCCTGTACCGAAGAAATTTTTTTTCGGATGGCCCTGTTTTCCTGCATGGGATGCTGGTTCAAGTTTCCCTTGTTATCATTTGCCATCCCGAGTGTGTTTTATTCCTGAAAATTAAAACTAAACTAGAAAACATAAAAAAAATTAATCTAAGCTAAACTAAGGATAGTTCCGCAGAATGCCTCCATGGTGCGCCACGTTTATAAGGGTCCTTGGCTTGACCCAAAGCCTGGTTATATGTTACCCAAGTGGGATGTTTTGCATCCCATGCTACACCGTCGGAGAGCATCATCCAAGCTTGAGTCTATGACCTTCATGTAGTTGACCGGGTCTTCGTCTTCTTCTCTCTTTCCAACTCCAAACTTCACTTCCTCGTCCCCAAACTTCAATGTTAGTGTCCCGTCATTCATATCCACCACTGCTTGGGCGGTGGCTAGAAATGGCCTCCCGAGGATGAGGGGGACATTGGTGTCTTCTTCCATGTCTAGTATGACAAAGTCGGCCGGGAAGACGAAATTGTCGACTTTGACCAATAGATTTTCAGCGACACCTTGTGGAAATTTGACGGATCTGTCGGCAAGTTGTATGCTCATCTTTGTAGGGATCGTTTTTCCTAGGCCGTGTCGGTTGAACATTGATGTGGGCATGAGGTTAATGCTAGCCCCAAGATCGGCTAGTGCATTACGAATGGGGGATTCCCCAATCGAACAAGGAATCGTGACGCTTCCAAGATCAATTTTCTTTTGTGGGAGTTTGTTGAGTACTAAGGCGGAGCATTCTTCGCTTAAGTTAACTAATTGCAATGATTCAATTCCTTTTATGATTGAGGAAGTCCCTCATAAATTTTGCATATTTAGGCATTTGGGTTAGGACCTCGATAAAATGAATATTAACATGCAATTGTTTTAGTAAATTTTCGAACTTTGCGAATTGTTCATCGGTCTTTTGACGAATTAACCGACCGAGGTATGGAACCGGAGGAGTCTTGATGGGCTCTTGATTTGGTGGAGAAGCCTTTTCTGGTTGGGGCGCGGGTGGAGTCGTGGTTTGGCTGGATTGGCTTCTTTCAGCTGGCGGTAATGGAGCCTCCTCGGGACCTACGGTTCGGTTTCTCAATGTGATGAGATGTACTTGCGCTTTTGGGTTGTTTCGGTATTGCTTGGTAACGGCCCTTGTGGTCTCTCGGAGAAATTTTGAGCTACTTGATTTAATTGTTTTTCAATTTTTTGAATGCTAGCTTGTAGATTTCTAAAATTCGATTCCAATTGCTAAAATCGATCCGATTCTTTCTTTTCGGTGTCGGAGATGAGGCGAGTTACAGTATCTTCAAGCCTTTCTCGTCCACCTTGTTGTTGAGAAAAGTTTTGTGGTTGTTGAAAGTTAGTTCGTTGGTTTTGTTGGTTACTACTATTGCCGGGATCTCTCCAACCAAGGTTAGGGTGGTTATACCATCCTTGGTTGTAGGTACCCGTTGGAGGACCCGACGGCCTAGGTCTATTATCAATGTAGTTTACCGTTTCCGTTTGATCATCTAATTCTTTCATACAACTCCAATTTTCATGTGGCTGTTGGGATTGAACCCTATCAGAGGAACAGATAATTAAAGCCAAAACTGGATCAGAGCAGTGGATCCAAGAATAAGCAGACGTTTACAGATAGTTCATGCAAATCTCTCCCCTTGAAATTGGCTTTGTATCTGCTGACCTCCTATCTACTGATCTTACCAAGTGCTGATCCACAACTGCTGCCTTGCATCTACTGCCAAATGTTAAAGACTGATGGAAGACCAAAGCTCTGCTGACTCAATCTTCTGCCTTGAGTCAAGTACTGCTGATCCGGACAAGCACTGCTGGATTCACAGCAGTGGAAGGATGCAGCAGCTGTTTAAGTGTCTTTCATGTAATAGATTGTAATAGCAGTAGTTACTACATCAGTGTTTGTATAGATCAGAGGTTAGAGTTTGTTAGGAGGTTAGATGTCACTTTCATGGTGACGTCAGCTAAGATGCTCAGTGGTTTGCAAGTGCCTATAAATAGTTCAGTACTTTGTACTGTTCTATTAGCTCTTTCACCACATCGTCTTCTTTGCACGAACAAACTACTGAGCTCTGGCTGAGGGGGAGTTTGCATTCTTACATCAATCATTGTAATCGTTGTTGAAACAAATTCAATCATTTGGTTCATTGTGAAAAGATGTTTGATTAAAAGTATTACTCCTGTTTGATTGTATGCAAAGTTTGTTTTCATCTTAATTCCGCTGCACAACTCTTTCATTTCCATCTTAATTTCAAACTAAAATACAATCAAAAAGAAACTCAGATCCAACAATTGGTATCAGAGCCTGGACAGTCAAATTTGATTTAACAATCATTTTGACGTAAATAGTTCAGCTCATAACAGTTGATACTGATCGTTTGTTCATCCGTTGAAAAACAGAGCAAGGATTAATCACCATTAAAGTTGATTTCTCAGTGTCTGTAAAACAACAAGAATGACGTCACAATCTCAAGATGATAAAAACAACATCGTCTCACTTTTTAAACCACCAATGCTAAAGAGAAATGAGTACAACATCTGGCAGAGGAGGATGGGTCACATCCTCGCTCAACAAAGCACAGGTTGTTGGAGGTCAGTCATTTATGGTCCCCATGTTCCTTCAGTGCCAAGCGCTGAAGATGCTAAAAAGTTCGTTCCAAAACCAATTGAAAATTATACCGAAACCGACTTTCAAAAGATCGAACTAGATGCTAAAGCTTTTAGCATCATAGCATCAGCGCTGCCCAATGAGATATATGCTGGACTGTTACACTGTAACAGTGCCAAAGAATTATGGGACGCACTTAAGGAACAGTTTGGTGGAACTGAAGAAGTCATAGAAAGCAATAGGGAAATCTTGAACCAACAGTATGAAACATTTTGCTACATTAAAGGTGAATCACTAACGCAACAATTTGAGCGTTTTAGTTGTCTCATCAGTGAACTGAGGCTTGTTAACACCACTTTTACAAACTCAACTCAAAATAGCAGGTTCCTCAGGTCACTGCCCGAAAAATGGGACACTATAGCTTTTGTCACCCGAAATTCATCTGAATTCAAGGATCTGACCTTGACCCAACTCCATGGTCGACTCCTGACCTTCGAAAGGGAGTTGAACCAGAAAAGGAGGTTACAAGAGTCAGGAAAAGTTACCGATGATTACACTTTCGGTAATACTGCTCTTCTGGGTCAAGAAGAATCTGGGAGCAGTGGTAAGGATCAGGGTTATGATCACTTCATTGACATAACTGCTGGTGCAAATTTTAACAACCCTGATCCTCACTCTGCAAGTTATGCATTCACTGCTAACGAAAACCAGATGTCAGACAATTTAAGCTTTGAACTCAATGATTTACAACATTTTGATCCCACTGATTTAGAGGAAATGGACATCCTGCACCAACTGGCTTTGCTAAGTGTTAGAACTAGCAAGTTCTACAAAAGAACAGGGAGAAAATTCCCAGGTTTGCATGGGAATCTAAGGGTTGGGTTGGATAAATCGAAAATCAAGTGTTACAAGTGTAATAGGTTGGGACATTTCGCTAGGGAATGTAGGAGTCAAACCACTGGTCCCATAATTACTCATCCTAGCTCAAATCCTCGACCTCAAAACCAAAACACTGTGCACTATGCCCAATATGCCCCAGCAGCACAAGTGAACACTGCTCACTATGTTGCTGCCCCTGTGCCAGTACATTATGTTCAAACTACTGTTCCACAAATCCAATATGTTCAAACCCCTGCTCCACAGGTACAAGTGCAACCTGTTGCACCTCAAACCACTGCTCCAGCAGCAGCACAACCAGATCAACAAAGTTTTTTCACTCAAGGGTTTGTTGACTGGAGCAGTATGCCTGATGATCTTTGTGATGAAAATTTTGCACTCTATGCTTCTAATGATTCTTCACATGATGAGTTTTGTTTGATGGCACTAGAGTCAATACAGGAGGGGGTTGAAGCTGAGGAGGAACAGCAGTGCTTTGAAACAGTGGAAGAGGTGATTGAAGCAGTGGTTACTGCAGTGGCTGATGAAATACTGTTGGGAGAAAGTTCAGGTACCCTGATTGAACCAATGACAGATCCATGGTCCATAGAGGACAAAGAAGAAGAGAAAGAAGAAAAGGCTGGTGAAAAGAAGGTAAAAGCTGATGATGATGAAGATCATCAATGTGATTGTGCAATGATGGCAGCTGCCAAGGTATCTCCTCAAGTTCTTGAAAAACTGTGTTCTGACAATTGCATAATTGCTTTTGCTAACATCAAAGAGGTGAATGAAAACCTTCGGGATAAAATCTTGTCTGATGAGGTCAAATTTGAAAGGTCTTTAAAAGAACTTAAAAACAAATTGACTCAAAAGGAAAAAGAAATCAGCTGTCTAAAAGAAGAGCAAAGCATCACCAAAACCCAACTTCAAACTATGGTAGAAAAATACCAAAGTTGCAAAAAGGAGTTGGAATCCACCCAGATTACTTGTGAAAGATGGGTGGAATCCTGCAGAGGATATGAGGTGATGCTTGCTAAACAGATTGAAAGTAATGTGAAGTTTGGGGTTGGGTATAGAAAATATGATGATGAACACATTGCTTGTGAAAAATCTGTTCAAAACACTGATGTAACCGCTGAGTTCATCCCCACAAACAAGAATGGCCAAGAAGTGAAAATCACTGACAAACTTGGTAACAAAATCACACTTGACAGAACAAGGAGTTCCTCAACTTTTGAAGAACTTGAAAAATATCAGTTTAAACCTACCTGGTCTGACGAGTGTGATATTCTTGAAAATTTCAAGCCAATGGACTTTACATCAACTGATGGTGTTAAAGCTCCAAAAGCTAAAGTCATACCTCTCAAGGACATCCCAGCAGTGGTTAAAACCTCTGCTACAAAGGAGTCTGAAAAGAGAAAGAAGAAAGAAAAAATTGACAACTTGTTTTGTGAATTCTGTGAAAAAAGGAATCATCTAACAAAAGACTGTTTCCACTTGAAAGCTTATGATTTAAACAAAACAAGTATCATTGTTTCAGCAGAAAGCTGCATTGTCTGTGGTAAAACAAACCACAAAACTCAAGCATGTGTGTACCTCAAAAACTTTGATGTGAAAAAGAACGAGTACATGGCTAAAACATCCTTGAGTCCATCATCATCATCCTCATCATCTGTCAAGTTCATCAAGAAACAACCACTGTTTGTGCCAGTTCAAACAGCTGTTACAAAACAGCTGAACCAAACATCTGTCAAAAGAGATGTTCAGGTTACTGATGCACCCCCTGCCAATCAGTTCAGAAAAGGCAGAGAAAAACAGTCTTACCAAAGGATTCCACACGTTTATGAGGCCTACAAAAGGCCCTCTAAACCCAAAGTGAACAGGCATCCTTTTGGTTATCAGCAGATGATTGGTCAGGACCCACAACAGTGGTTAAAGAAGAACTGTCCTAAAATAGTTCAAACCCCTGACCTAACAACTGTCCATCATTCTGCATCCATCCCAGACACTGTTGAGACCCCATCCAAAGCCTTGTTGGCTTTGGAGACCTTAATGAACTAATCCTTTTACTTCATGTGCAGGGAGCTTCTGCATGCTTTGATAGTTTGTGGTATGTAGATAGTGGAGGCTCCAGGCACATGACAGGATGTAAAGCCCTCCTCAAAGACTTTAAAATCCATGGAGGGGGTGATATATCCTTTGGGAATAATAGTAAAGGAAAAGTTCTGGGGTCGGGTACAGTGGAGTCTGGAAAAGTAAAATTTGAAAATGTCAATCTAATAGACAATCTAAAATTCAACCTTCTGAGTGTGTCCCAAATGAGTGACAAGGGTTTTGGGTCATTCTTCACAAAAGATTGTTGTAGGATTGTTGGACCAGAAATGGTCAAAAAGATTGAAGCAATAATCAAAACTGGTCAAACTAAACTTGTTGCTCAAAGAAGTGGCAATGTTTATGTTGTTGACATGTCAAAAGAGTGTCCTAGAGCTGATGCCTGTCTGTTCTCAGCTGCCTCTAACAAAGAGACAGAACTTTGGCACAGAAGACTGGGACACACAAATCTTAAGACAATCACAGAAATTTCGAAAAATGGTTTGGTGAGAGGCCTACCACAAAAATTGTTTTCATGTCCTGAACATTGCATTTCCTGTTTAAAAGGAAAACAGCATAAAAGTTCTTACAAGTCCATTGAAGAGTCCAAAACAACCCAGTGTTTGCAAATGCTACACATGGATGTGTTTGGCCCAGTTCAAGTCATGAGCCTCAAAAAGAAAATATTGTTTGGTTATTGTTGATGACTTTTCTAGGTTCACATGGACTTTCTTTTTGCACTCAAAAGATGAAACTGCAGGCATTTTGCAAGACTTTGTAACACAGGTTGAAAAGCAATTTGACCTTCCAGTGAAAAGCTTCAGGAGTGACAATGGCACAGAATTCAAAAATAGGGAGTTGGATGCCTTCTGTGTGAAGAAAGGGATTGTAAGGCAGTACAGCATCCCAAGAACACCAGAGCAGAATGGGGTAGTGGAAAGGAAGAACAGAACTCTGATTGAGGCTGCCAGAACCATGCTTGCAGATTCAGGTTTGCCATTAACTTTCTAGGCAGAGGCAGTAAACACTGCTTGCTATGTTCAGAACAGAGTTTTAATAAACCCCAGGCACAAAAAGACTGCCTATGAAATTCTGTATAAAATTAAACCACTGATCTCATATTTCAAAGTGTTTGGCTGCCCATGCTTTATTTTGAACTTAAAAGATTCCATTTCAAAATTTGCAGCCAAAATTGATTGTGGTTATCATCTGGGATACTCATCCACTGCCAAGGCCTACAAAGTGTTCAATACACGGACCAAGGCAGTGGAGGAGACTTTGAATGTTAAGTTCAATGAACTCTCATCAATGAAAATCCCAGCAAACCCTGCAGATCTGTTTGATCTTGAAAAATTCACTTTTGAAAATACTGCTGTCAAGACTAACAGTGCAGGTCCATCAGAGGATACAACACCAGACTATGGGTATGAAATCATCATCCCTCAAAGGTCTGCCACAAAGGGAAAAGCACCAGCTGTTCAAAACAGTTGTCAAAGCTCAACCACTGCTACCTCAATAGTTGTTGACCAAAGTAGCCCATCAACCACTGCTTCCACATCCTCAAACACTGCTGACAAAAGTCCTCAAACAGTGGATAAAAGTCAGCAGTTGTCCACTTCATTACCTTCTATACCACCACCTTTTGAAGCCACTGCTGGATCATCAAAGTCCCCAGCAGTGGTTAGCTCAGATGATACACATTTGCAGCCTTCACCAACCAATGCCATCATACCATACCAAGGAGATTTAATCTTCTTGAGATCTCATCCACCTGATCAAATCATTGGCAACATAAATGAAGGGGTGCTCACAAGAAGCCAAACCCAAAACATTTGTCTTTTTGCTGGTTTTCTATCACTCCATCAGCCAGTCAAGTACCAAGAGGCACTGAAAGACAACAGCTGGGTAGAAGCCATGCAAGAGGAGCTCCAACAGTTTAAAAGACAACAAGTATGGGAGCTTGTACCACTGCCAGAAGAGGTAAGTCCCATTGGCACAAAGTGGGTCTTCAAGAACAAAACTGATGAAAGGGGTATTGTTGTCAAGAATAAAGCCAGGCTTGTGGTTCAAGGTTACAGACAGGAAGAGGGAATTGATTATGATGAAACATTTGCCCCTGTTGCAAGATTGGAAGCCATTAGACTGTTCCTGGCCTTTGCTGTCAACCACAATATGAAGGTGTTTCAAATGGATATCAAAAGTGCTTTCCTCTATGGTACAATTCAAGAAGAGGTGTATGTTTGTCAACCTCCAGGTTTTGAGGATCCATTTTATCCAGATCATGTCTATAGGCTAAACAAAGCCTTGTATGGCTTGAAACAAGCACCAAGGGCCTGGTATGAAACTCTTTCCAACTTCCTACTCTCAAATGGTTTCAAAATAGGTACCATTGATAAAACACTGTTTTTAAAATGGAGAGGAAAGGATTTAATGATTGTCCAGATTTATGTGGATGACATTATTTTTGGAAGCACATGTAATTCAATGTGTGAAGAGTTTAGAGAACTCATGACAGCTGAGTTTGAAATGAGTGCTATGGGTGAGCTGCAATGCTTTCTTGGTCTCCAAGTACAGCAATTGCAAAATGGAACTTTCATTCATCAAAGAAAATATGCTAAAGAACTTTTAACCAAATTTGATATGAATGATTGTAAACCATGCAGCACACCCATGGCAACAAATAAGCTGGTCATGTCTGATGAAAAGGATGAGCTGATTGACCAAACACTTTATAGAAGCATGATTGGGTCTTTATTGTACCTAACTGCATCTAGACCAGACATCATGTTTGCAACATGTGTCTGTGCAAGAAGTCAATCAGCTCCCAGAAAATTAAATCTCATTGCTGTAAAAAGGATCTTCAGATACATAAAAGGTGCTCCCACACTTGGTATCTGGTATCCAGCTAATGGGAACATCAAGCTTTCAGGTTTCTCAGACAGTGACTTTGCTGGATATCACACCACAAGGAAGTCCACATCAGGAGGGTGCCAGTTTCTAGGTGATTGCTTAGTTTCATGGCAAAGCAAAAAGCAAGCAGCTGTTTCAACATCCACTGCTGAAGCTGAATACATTGCTGCTGCAAGCTGTACAGCCCAACTCCTGTGGCTTCAAAATCAGTTGCTGGATTTTGGTATAACTGCCTTAAAGACACCACTCATGTTGGACAGTCAGGCAGCAGAAAATATCATAAAAAATCCAGTTTCCCATTCAACCACCAAACACATCGACATCAGACATCACTTTGTGAGGGATTGCTATGAAAAAGGTTTGATTTCTCTGCATCATGTCCCAACTAAAGATCAGCTAGCTGATGTGCTCACAAAGGCACTTGATACAGCCACTTTTGAAAGCTTGGTCTCTAGAATTGGGATGCTGAACATGGAATAACAAGCAACATCTTGTTTTTCTATGAATAAAAGCAACAAAATGTTTTTAGAAAATCAAAACTCCATCCTTAAAAATAGCTAAAAATGAAAATTTTTCATTAAAGTCCTTAAAAGTCTGCCATTAACCACTGATTGTTCAAAAGTCTGCTCTACTTCAAAAGTCTGTCCACTGCTGAAAGTCAACCCCTGCTCTCTCATTATTTTGATAAACTCTGTTGTTCAAAAGCAGTGTCTTATCCACTGATATGCTATCCACTGATAGTAACAATCATCCACTGCTTTCATACCACTGCCTTCTTCAGTCACTTTCACAAAAGTACTGTCCTTCATTTTCAACAGGGGTTGTCACGTGGACAGTACATATTGGTCAGACCTTTTGTAACGGCTGCCACCTCAGCATTCACTTTCTTCCCTATAAAATCCCCCACTCACCATCAAAACAGGGTTTTACTGTCGAATTGAATTCTTAAAAATTCTCTTCTCAAAGCAGTTTTTCATCTCATTTCTTCACAAATTTCTTCGATCAATCATTCTCAAAATGACAAAATCAAAGAAATCTTCAAAACCCTCATCCAAATCATCATCAAAAACAGCCTCTCAAAAGGCAATCTCCACTGAGATTCCACATAAACCATCTCACAATCTCCTGGGTCTTCTCACAAAACCAGGAACCACCAATATTTTCGATTCCACCATTGATCTCATGGCCAAATCAAAGTACAAAACTTTGTTTACTGCCGATGAACCAATCTATTTGGCGACCCAAAGGGAATTCTGGAAAAATGCAACCCTTGAAAAACAAGGATACATTGCAACCACCATACACTCTTCAATAAAGAGTAAAGCTGTCCAAATCACACCACAATCCATTTCAGAGGTCTTTCAACTCGGTGATCAGGAAGGTAAAATTTCTTTCACTAAAAACGAGTTACAAACTGACTTCATTGAGAGAGGGTATGAAGCCACAATGATGAAGAAAATTACCTTAGAAAAAGGTTATTTTCCTTCTGCAACCAGATTTTTATTTCATACCCTCCTATTATGTGTTTCAAACAAAACCACTTCTTTCAATGAAATTCCTTTAAAGATTCAAAATCTGGGATATGCAATTCTTCAAGGTGAAAATTTTAACTATTCTCGGGAAATTTTTAAAGATTTGGTAAATAATGTTGAAACAAAATCATTCTTACTGTTTCCAAGGTTTTTAAGTTACTATTTTGCAAAGAAATTCAGTAAGGATGATTTAGCTTTAATAAACCAAGGTGATTCTATTCAAATAAACAGTTTAACAACTGAAACTTTTTCAAGAATGTTAGCACCTTGCAAAACACAAGCAGAGGTGCCTGAGCATATTTTAGCAGTTACAACTGCTCCTCAGGTATCTGCTGCTGAGCCCACTGCTCAAGGTGATCAAAGCAGCAGCACAACTGCTTTGAAACCCACACCTACTATTTCCAAAAAGCCAAAAAGAAAAACTCAAAAACCCACAAAACCCATCAAAACGGCATCTCTGGAGGATGATATACCAGAGCTTCTGCCAGTGACAACACAAAAGTCACAAGAAACCACTGCTGCTACTTCCTCACAGCAGTTGGTACAAATATCTCAACCCATAACCACAACTCCTCCTGATTCTTCACAAAAAGAACAGGTTGTACAAATAGGGTCTCCACATCATGATGCTCTAGAAACACTCGTTTCTATCATCCACAGCTCTATACCCGGGGCAACTCCACTTTCTACACCATCCTTCACATCCACAATTCCCTCACCAATAAAACCACTGTTGGATGCAATTGATTTGAACCAGGCATTATCCAGTCCTTCTCAATCACCTACTAATGAGAATATACCTCAACAACTGACTGGGTCTGATGTATCAATCTTTGCTAACCCACCAACACAACCTGAGGAGGTTACACCCCTTGAGTTACAAGTAACTCTTGGTGGTATTCCAAGTGAAGCAGCCACTACAAGTGTTACACCCACTGGGTTATACTTGGACAGTGGTTACATTAATAAGACTTCCTTGGAGGCAATTCCTTTTATAGCACCTCTGCCAACCACCAGTGGATTTCTGTATCCTACTGGCAACATTAAAAGGTTGTCAAGTGTTGAAGGAAGAAGACCCCAGTACCAAGAAAAAGGGGCATCAGTGGTTAATTTTTGGAGTATACTCCCTATATCTACCACTGATAAAACCACTGCTAGTGGGAAATCAGATGATCCCATTAACTTGGGTGATGGTTTAAAGTACCAGAAATTGACGGATCGTATTGAAAAACTTGATAACTCTGTTGCAGAACTCAAAGATATGCTACAACAGGTGTTACAAGTTCAGAAGGTACAATCAACTGCTGTTCCATCTCAAGCACCTGCTCCACAAAGGGCATCTGCTCCAAAAGAGCTCTGGATGTTATTTCAATCTTTTCTCCAACGACAAGCACAATTAGCAGATCAGCAACATGAAAAACATGTACAACAGCTGAGAAATGCAATGGAGTCAAGGTTCAAGAACACTAAGGCTGACTTAAAGGCTCTCAAAACTCAGATCTTGCACACCACTGGCACTGCTCCTCCACAAGTACGCTACATTTATCAACTCCCAGAAGATAATGCCAAAAAGGGGGAGAAAATGAAGGAGTGGAAACAGAAGGGTATAGAGGATGGTCTTTATCTTGAACCAGAGAATTCAAACATGACCAAAAAGATCCCTTTGCCAGATGGCAGCAAGAAGATTGATGTGACAACAAATGCACTAGCAGAAGCAGTTGCAAGTGTGAAAAGAGATAGAGAGGCCAAAAGGAAAGCCAGGGTGGACAGAATGGATCATCCAGATCAGGGTACTTCTGGGTCAAGGGATCATGAAAATCCTGTTGAGGAAAAGAAGAGGCCTACTAGAAAAGTAAGGCAACCCAAATCCATTCATATCAAACGTTCAAAGTCTGCTCAAAAACCACCATACAAAACAACTGATGCAACAGGAGTTACAAAAACTATTGCTTGCCAAACAGTTGTTCCATCAACACACACCACTTCAACACACACAACATCCACTGCTTTACCATCATTACCACCAAAAACAACACCTGCTGACATACAGCAGAAGACAGCAGATGTTATAACATCTGTTGTAATGACAACAGTGGTTGAAACACCAGTTGTTTCAACAGTTGTTAGTCAATCACAATCCACTGCCACTACATCTACAACCACTGTTCCATTCAAAACATCATCAGTCTCTCCTAAACCAAAAAGGAGAAGGCTAATTTTAAAAGATGATGACACACCTCCATCACCAACATCTTCAAAATCCCTATCACTTGTCACTATTCCTAAACCCATACCTTTCTCTTCAGCTCAAATTGTAAAACCACTACCTCCTGCTGGTGTCTCATTTCCTCTGGAACTCATTGCAGTAAGAGAAGAAATCAAATCATTTTATTATGAAGATGACCCAGCCAAAAGGAGTTTGCCATCAATTGCAAATTATCCCAGGCCTAACAACATTGAAGAATACTTGAAGCTCAAAGCCAAACAAGCAGAGGATATTGCAATCAAAAACAGAAAAGGGAAATCTGATAGAGAATTTCAACAAAACTATCAGTTTTTACTCTCACAGGTCAATGCTATGGAGCGTTTTGCTAAAAATGTATGTCAGAAAATTTCAGAAAGGGCAGATGAGTCCTTAAGAAAAGACTACATTGAAAACATCATGACCTACAAGAAATACAAGGGGGAGAAACACATGTACAAGAACTGGACCATTCCTGAGCTTGAAAAAGAAGCAGCCAGGATTCAAGACATGATCAAAAATAAGGTCAAGCAGACTCCTCCTGAAAAATTCAAACAATTTGAAGCTGAAAAGATGTTAGAGCTGAGGAGAATGAAAGAGGAGCTGATTATAGCTGATTATGGGTCAAAGAACTCTGTGACAAAGTGGGGAGAAGATAGAGTCAGGGCAACCTATAAAAGATTAGAGGAACTTAGAAAGAAAGATCCAAGAGTTCCACAAAAGCCTGACTATTCCAAAGCAGCGGTTTCAAAAAGACCACCAAAGCTACAAGTCAAAAGAACCACTGCTCCAGCTGGTGCTGCCATCTACAAAAGAAGGAGCAAAAACCAGTTTAGCATGGAAACAATTCAAGATCTTTTAGCCGGAGATGCCATTGTAAAAGCTGGCACGGAAGTAATGATAAAAGAAGATCTTGAATTGGAACAATCTGCAACCGCTGCTCAGCCAGCTATGAACAGGCCAGCCTCACCAAATACTTCTGCAAATAAACATCTCCCAAGAAACCCACCAGGCTCAAAAATACAAAAGTGGGAAACTGACAAACAGACCTGCGTATTGACTTTGCTCAGGTCTGGTGGAGTAGTGGAGAAAATATCAAGGGAACAAGCTCTTGGCCTGAGTCTTGAAGATTTGCAGGATCTCCTTGATCTTCCACTTAGCAGGGATGATGAAGATACAGACGCCCTAGACTTTGAATTACAATTTAAAGGTCAGATAAGGGAGCTGTTGATGAGGCAATAAAGATTTCCACAAATAATGAAGAGTTTTGGCATTATCTGTTCCAGGGGGAGATTGTTGGGATTGAACCCTATCAGAGGAACAGATAATTAAAGCCAAAACTGGATCAGAGCAGTGGATCCAAGAATAAGCAGACGTTTACAGATAGTTCATGCAAATCTCTCCCCTTGAAAGTGGCTTTGTATCTGCTGACCTCCTATCTACTGATCTTACCAAGTGCTGATCCACAACTGCTGCCTTGCATCTACTGCCAAATGTTAAAGACTGATGGAAGACCAAAGCTCTGCTAACTCAATCTTCTGCCTTGAGTCAAGTACTGCTGATCCGGACAAGCACTGCTGGATTCACAGCAGTGGAAGGATGCAGCAGCTGTTTAAGTGTCTTTCATGTAATAGATTGTAATAGCAGTAGTTACTACATCAGTGTTTGTATAGATCAGAGGTTAGAGTTTGTTAGGAGGTTAGATGTCACTTTCATGGTGACGTCAGCTAAGATGCTCAGTGGTTTGCAAGTGCCTATAAATAGTTCAGTACTTTGTACTGTTCTATTAGCTCTTTCACCACATCGTCTTCTTTGCATGAACAAACTACTGAGCTCTGGCTGAGGGGGAGTTTGCATTCTTACATCAATCATTGTAATCGTTGTTGAAACAAATTCAATCATTCGGTTCATTGTGAAAAGATGTTTGATTAAAAGTATTACTCCTGATTGATTGTATGCAAAGTTTGTTTTCATCTTAATTCCGCTGCACAACTCTTTCATTTCCATCTTAATTTCAAACTAAAATACAATCAAAAAGAAACTCAGATCCAACAGTGGCCCACCACATCCTTCACAAGCCATAACCGAGGCCGTTTTTGCCATTTCTAACTTTTTGATTTTTGAAGAAAGGGCCTCGATTTGGGCTTGTAAAGAAGTGCTTTCATCAACCTTATGGGCGCCCGGGGCAATAGATTTATTGCCTCGGGGAGTGTGCCATTGAAAATTGGTTTGAGCAATTTCCTCAATTTGATTATATATTTCATTTGGGCGACGATTACCTAAAAGTCCCCCCGAGCTAGAATCAAGTGTTTGTCTTGTGTGTGGCAACAACCCATTGTAGAAAGTGGATTCTTGTTGCCATACCACAAGACCATGATGAGGACACTTTATTAGTAGCTCCTTGAACCTTTCCCAAGTTTCATATAAGGATTCCCCATCTTCTTGTGAATATGTATTAATTTCAGTCATTAATTTAGCCGTTTTAGCAGGAGGGAAATACTTATATAGAAACTTTTGGGCTAGTTCATCCCAGGTGTTTACCGAGCCAACTGGGAGGGTGTTAAGCCAAGCCTTTGCTCGGTCTTTTAGTGAAAATGGAAACATCCGAAGGCGGATGGCGTCGTTTGATGCTCCATTGATCCGAAAGGTATCACATATTTCTAAGAAATTAGTAATATGTAGATGGGGATCCTCGTCCGCAAGCACATGGAAGGTTGCGGAGTTTTGAAGCATTTGTATCAAATGTGGCCGAAGTTCGAAGTTATTGGCTTCGACATTCGGTGCATTGATAGTGGCGCTGAGATTACCTACAGTGGGTCGTAGGTAATCCATGAGGGTACGTTAGTCCGCCATTGGAAGTGGGTCCCTTGAAACTTTCTCTTGGTTTTTAGCTTTAAGTCTTGTTCTGAGAAAGCGTTCGGGTTCTTCTAGAGGTTCTTTTATGTCTCTACTCGAACTGGAGCTCATACACTACGTAGGAAGTTCAAATGTGGCGCCTGGGTTCCAAGTCCTGCAATAAAAATAGAAAAGAACGTTGGTCAGAAGGTTCACCACGGCCCCGT
This sequence comes from Helianthus tuberosus, assembly GCA_030545235.1. Classification (NCBI taxonomy): domain Eukaryota; kingdom Viridiplantae; phylum Streptophyta; class Magnoliopsida; order Asterales; family Asteraceae; genus Helianthus; species Helianthus tuberosus. The sequence continues at coordinate 162,837,030 of CM060366.1, forward strand.
GTTCAGCGAACACGGCCCGTGGTCGGAGATACAGTGATTGTTTTCCGGATCCCTGTTACTGGGGAGTTAGACACGGCCCCGTGCTCAGCTCTCTGTAACTCGGAAAATAAAAACTGTCAGTAACAATGCTGGGCACGGCCCGTGTCCGACCAGGCACTGCCCGTGCTGAGCTCTGCAGAAGCTGAAAAAATAAGAAAAATCCTAAAAAAATAGAAAAACAAGAAAAAACGATTAGGCCGTTGATTCCTAACTTTCTTAAAATCCTTGTGTCCCCGGCAACGGCGCCAAAAACTTGATGCGTGTGTGGTGGTATATAGATTTAAGTATATTTTAAGCCCTTTTTACACGTTAGTCAAGTTTTAAATTTATAAAACACGATATTTACTAACACCAAACACACATATGGGCAAGTGCACCCATCGTGATCGTAGTATAGTGTTGGTAAGATACCGAGGTCGTCCAAGGACACAAGAGCTTTTAGTACCGGTTTATCCTCAACGTCTAATCAAATCAAAAATTTAGAAAAAGGTTTTAAACTAAGAAAAATAAAACTAACTAAAATGCTGAAAATAAAATAAAAATAAAAAACAGATAGACAAGATGAATCACTTGGCTCCGACTTGTGTATAGTGTAACCTTTGATTATTTCCGCACTTTTACACTTTTTAAGAGATTATCTTAGTTATTGTAGTAGGTGACGTTACCCTCAACCCAGTAGTTTGAGTCAGCAAGGATACAATCCTAAAGGGTCGGATTATTGAAAGATAATTAATTAAGTTATTAATGCATATTATGGTAGGCCCCTCTTTTGAAGGTGACGTTACCCTCGGCTAAGTAGTCTGAGTCAGCAGGGATACAGTCCTAAGTAGCCGGGTTAAAGTATTAATAGTAGCTTACATATGAGGGGATCAAAGAGTTTGGACCCCCGCCATCCAATACCGTTAAGTATTGAAGGAGGTCCTACTAAATTTGACCCAGGTCCTTGCAGGATCTATACACTGAACAAGGAAAGACTTTTACCAAACCGTTTCCTTAACCCCCGACCAGGAAGCCAACATACCTCCATATAGACCATGGAGATATGAATGGTGAAAATCTTTTATTTTATAAAGACAGTAAAATAATGCCAAGACACCACGGACAAACGATAAGGAAAAATCACCTTCAACATAAGAAACTAGTTATTAAAGTCATTAATACAAAACCAAGTAAAAAGTGCAAAAAGATTAAAAATAAAAAGTATTACACTAGACACTTTGTCTTCACCAAGTGATGTAAGAGACTTAGGCAAATATGGCCTTGATTGTCAAGAACTCTTACGATCAATCTTGGATCCCGAGACGACTCACACACTCTATGATGGACAATGGATGATGGTGGTGGATGATGGTGTTATGGTGGTGGTGGGTGGTGGGTGGTGGGTGAAGTGTGTGAGAGGTGCTGTGCCAAGGGATGATTTGCACTTGAGCCAAGCAATCCTATTTATAGGCTGAACTGAAGCTCGGGCACGGCCCCGTGTGCAGAAGCATATCTGTACTATCAAGATTTGCCTGGATTCTGCGAATCTTATAGTTGACCACGGCCCCGTGTCCGCTAAGCACGGCCCCGTGGTGGGCGATGGAAGCTTCTACAGCTTTGTCTTTTCTGCTCAGACTTGGGCACGCCCCCGTGTTCACTGAGCACGAGGCGTGTTCAGTCTTCTGTTTTCTTATTTTGCTTGGGAAGATGCTGTCGTGGGGTCGGGCATGTCACGTTTGTTCCTTTTCTTGTATTTATGTTAGATTTAGCTGTCTTTTTGCTTCTTTTGTTAATTTGAGCTCATTTAATCCTGAAAATACAAAAGGAAGACAAAAGCACACTTTTTCCAACATTAGTACTAAAAAAGGGTTAGTTTTATGCCACAATTGATATAATTTATATGTTGCATTTTGCACACATCACCGCTATTGCATGTTACGTGTTATTCGCTGAATGCTTGTATGTTATGTTAACGCAGTGATTGTTGCCTGACACCATAGCAACGATAGTACTATAGTTTGGACTCAGCACCTGTCATGGACAGGGGTTGTTAAGGGGTTTACTTCACGTATCCCAGTGGGGATATGTGTTGCGCATTCTACAACTCGCAGTCACGTCTGTGCATATTTCTCTGTCGATAACCTACTTGCCTTCACTTTGTACATGTTACATGCTGGTTATGCGTAAACGATTTCGCAATCTATTATTATTATCAAACTTGTATGCTCACCTTACACTATGTGTATTGACCTCTATTTTAACGTATGTGACAGGTGCTTAGGATATTTTGCTGCTATGTGGGTATCAAGTTAGGATGGAGTCTTATAAACAAACAATTAAATGAAATCTGAGTTGTCGGAATGGATAATTTGTCTTTGAGAACAATGCCCGTAATAACTGTTTTTGTTTTATATGTTTATGGTATGGGACATAAACCTTTAATATATTATAACTAATAGTTGTTATGGATTCTCCTAGACAATCTGTTTCGCTCAGTGTCGCGCCCCGGTGATTCCGCCATCGGTTGGGCTGTGACAGATTGGTATCAGAGCCATAACTATAGGGAATTAGGCGACACTCGACCTAGTCCGGCTCGATGTCTTAGAAACGACCTAGTCAATAGTCTAAGTACCAATGGACCGACTTATACATACCCTTTTGGGGTTTTTGTACGAGCTACTTGCTAATCTCGCTCGCCCTCGCTGAACGCTACACTATCACTGCACACTAGTTCTCGAAAATGAACGAGTGATTAGGTCGAGATTAGGTGTGAAAACCGCAAACTCTCGACCAAATCGCTTGTTCGACCGGCATTTTTATCAATAAACAGGAGAATTTGCGTTGAATAAGGAGTGAAATCCGTACTTTAACTCAGATTTTCTCCTCTATTTCATCAAAACTGGAACAAAGTCGTTAAGACAGGGGTGGAACCCGAACCTTGACAACTAGTTCCGTTCTTATTTTGGTTTTACAAAGATCTCACCAAAGTCTCGACGGACTCCAACGACTTGAAGTCACACTGCAACTGGAAGGATGCGTGTCGTTCGCCCAAATCGAGGCGAGAGCACAGTCCTGAAAGCTAAAAGTGTGCACCAAAAGTCCTTGTGAGTAGCCGAATCACTTTGGGTAGTCGACGCCTATCCATCCATAGACAATCTATCCTCGATTTCAATCCCGTATTCGCTAATTTTATGTGTGTTTCGATTCTGAGCCTGCAACTGCCGACTCTGATATTTGTCGATTTTATGTGGATTTTATATGATTTATATGGTTTTACATGTTATTTGTTAGCGATTTGAGATACCGATGGTTTCGATCTAACGCTTCTTGCTCCGCTTATCACACACAACACCCCACCCAATGCTAACAAATCGTTGCTACTTATGGATGATCGCATGCAATGTTGCTCGCTTATGTTGTGCTACTCGCGGTGTACTCGCTAATCGCATATTGCTATTCTCGAACTCGCGGACCCTGAATGATAGGTGAATACGTGCAAAATATAATATGGTTTCTGTGTTCTGACTGCCTTATGTGTCTATGTGATTACATGCCTCTGTGCTCTATGTGCTTATGTGATTCTATGGTTTATGTGCCTACATACCTATGTGTTTGTATAGTTGATGTGTTCCTGCGCTTTAGTAGTACTAGGCATGAGTGTGGTGAGATTCGATTAAATAGTGTTTTGAATCCTATGGCGCTGTCTATTGCAGACAATGTCGTCATTTGGATCATTTCACTCGCGCTCAGCTCGCCGCAATCATGATGACAAACGCATCGCTGCCCTCATTGCTAAGAAAATGGCTAAAGTTATCCCCCAGATTGTTAGTGAGCTGAATGAAAACGCTAGCAAGTCTTCTGAAGAGTCCAGGACTGATGCTCCTAAAGCTGCTTTTAGCTTCAAGCAGTTCAAAGCTTGTGGCCCGAAAGAGTTTACCGGTGAAGATGGGCCTACGGCCATGTTCCAATGGTTTGATTCTATCGAAGTCACCCTGCGCCAGAGTGGCTATCCTGATAATCTCAGTACTCTTAACGCCACTGGCGTCTTCTAATCCCGAGCTCTGGATTGGTGGACGGCCGAGAGAAACAAACGCGGAAATGATGCAGCTTATGGGCTGACGTGGGTTGAGTTGAAGGACGTCATAATGCAAGAGTTTTGCCCTCCCCACGAGCGCCAAAAGCTGGAGGATGAGTTCTGGCATATCAAGCTGAAAGATGGAGACAACGCTGGTTTGACTGCTCGCTTCAAGCAGCTAAGCATAATCTGTCCTAGCCAAGTTACCACGCCTGAAATCACCATCAAGAAGTATATATGTACTCTTTCGGATTGCGTAGCTGATTTTGTTCAAGCTGCAAAGACGAAAACAATTGAGGAAACCTTTTTACTCGCTGCTGAGATCAACGACAAACGAGTCAAGTCTGGTTACTGGGATAAAGCTCCCAAGAATCTGCATCAACCTACCACTGCTCCAACCGCTGAAACCGCCGCCGCTCCACAGTCTTTGAAGTCCTCCCGTCGTAAGAGGAAGAACAACAACAACAGTAGCAAGAATTGAGCTGTAACCACTGCTGCCCCACTCCAATCAGTTCCTGCTCAACCGCAGCCTCAACACCGCCAAGTAGCGGCACCGGTCACCAACACACCACCGCCAAAGCGTGCGTATACTGGTCCTCACCGGCTTGCCCTACTTGTACCTATCACCACCCTGTGGGAATCGCTTGCAGATACTGTGTGCATTGCAACATGTACGGCCACTTCACCCCCAACTGCTGTATAGGTCCACGTCAAACCCCAGCTCCAGCTCAAGGTCAAGTTCCTGCTCAATAAGCTCTACTTACTGCTCCTCAAGGCCATCAAGCAGCTCCCGCACCCGCAGCTCGTGCTAGATCTTGCTTTGCGTGTGGTGATCCCAACCACTTCGCAAACATGTGCCCCAATCGAGTGGTTAAGCAAGAGCCACAATAGCAGCAGCCCCAGTAGCAGCAGCCCTGCGGACGTGCCTTCAACATTAACGCTCGCCAGGCTCAAGCAGACAACAATGTGGTCAATGCTACATTCCTTGTGAATGGTATATATGCTTCGTGTTTATTTGATACTGGAGCCGATAACTATTTTGTATCATTTGAATTCGAAAAGATCCTTAATCGTAAGCGCGCCCATCTACCCTCGACGTTCAATGTTGAAGTTTCCACCGGAAGAACCGTCGCCGTCAATTCTGTACTACGTGATTGTACGCTTGAACTCAACAATCACGTCTTCCCTATCGACCTTATTCCAATGCAGCTCGGTAGTTTTGACATCATAGTAGGCATGGATTTTCTTCGCGAAAATCGTGCTGAAGTTGTTTGCTTCGAAAAGATGATTCGTTTCTCACTCGCTAATGGTGATCAACTTTGTGTGCATGGCGAAACTCCTTCGAAAGGTCTTAAACTCATGTCATGCGTTCAAGCTAGCAAGTATCTCCACAAGGAATACAGAGCTTTCTTGGCTAACATTGTAGTAGCGGAGAAGGAAAAGAAAGGTAATCCCGGAGTAAAAGACGTTCCCGTAGTTTGTGAATTCCCTAACGTATTTCCTGAAGATCTACCTGGTTTACCTCCCGCTCATGATATCGACTTCCGAATCGACCTCATTCCTGGAGCAAACCCTGTTGCTAAAGCGCCTTATCGTCTCGCTCCTTCTGAAATGCGCGAACTCTCGAGTCAGCTCCAGGAATTACTTGATAAAGGCTTTATTCGCCCTAGCACCTCTCCTTGGGGCGCCCCAGTCGTTTTCGTCAAAAAGAAGGATGGTTCGTTCCAGATGTGCATCGACTATAGGGAGTTGAATAAGCTGACAATCAAGAATCGCTATCCCTTGCCTCAAATTGATGATCTGTTTGACCAGTTAAAAGGTGCTACATGTTTCTCGAATATCGATCTACGCTCAGGCTATCACCAGTTGCGCATTCAAGAGGATGATATACCCAAAACCGCTTTTTGAACCCGCTATGGTCACTATGAGTTTGTTGTTATGCATTTTGGTTTGACCAACGCCCCCGCAGTTTTCATGGATTTAATGAATCGAGTGTGCAAAACCTTTCTTGATCGCTTCGTAATCGTGTTCATCGATGATATCCTGATCTATTCCAAGTCAAAAGCCAAACACTCGCAGCATCTACGTTTGGTTCTTGAGTTACTCCAGGGAAACCGTCTCTATGCCAAGTTCTCCAAGTGTGAATTTTGGCTGGAGGAGGTCCAATTCTTGGATCACATTGTCAATAGTCAAGGTATCCAAGTCGATCCCGCGAAGATCGAAGCTGTTAAGAGTTGGGTTACACCCAAAAATCCATCTGAAGTTCGTTCTTTCCTCGGACTGGCAGGCTATTATCACCGATTCATCGAAGGTTTTTCTAAGATCATCGTGCCACTTACCTCTCTCACGCATAAGGATAAACCTTTTGTTTGGGGAACTAAACAGGAGGAAGCCTTTCAAACTCTCAAAGATATGCTTTGCAATGCTCCCGTGCTTTCACTGCCCGACGGAAACGACGATTTCGTAGTTTACTGCGATGCCTCGAACCTTGGTCTTGGTTGTGTTCTTATGCAACGAGACAAGGTTATCGCGTACGCTTCTCGACAGCTTAAGATCCACGAGAAGAACTACACCACACACGACCTTGAGCTTGGCGCAGTTATTTTTGCGTTAAAGATTTGTCGACACTACCTTTACATTACCAAGTGTACGATCTTCACCGATCATAGGAGCCTACAACATATCTTTGACCAGAAGTAACTGAATATGCGTCAACGTCGGTGGGTAGAACTCCTCAACGATTACGACTGTGATATTCGTTACCACCCAGGCAAAGCAAACGTCGTTGTCGATGCTCTCAATTGATGAAGCTATTTGCATAGCGTTCGTAATATTCAAGCCCAGCATAATCTCGAAGCCCTTATACGTGATGCTCAGGATGCTTGTTTTACCAAACGTACTTTGAAGAAGGAAAGGATTCTAAATGATGGCGCCCAACTCGAGAATAAATCGAATAGTATCTTTCATTATTTGAACCGAATTTGGATTCCTAGACGTACTAATTTGTGGCAACTTCTGATGGATGAAGCCCACAAATCTTGATATTCTATTCATCCCGGTGTAGACAAGATGTACCAGGACATGCGCTACAAGTACTGGTGGTCGGGCATGAAGAAGGATATCCCTATCTATGTTTCAAAATGCCTGACTTGCTCCAAAGTCAAGGCTGAGCAGCAAAGACCCTCTGGCTTACTCGTACAACCCGAGATCCCGATGTGGAAATGGGAGAGTATAGCTATGGACTTTATAATGAAACTTCCGCGCACGACATCAGGACATGACAGCATCTGGGTTGTAGTCGACCGTTTGAGTAAATCAGCCCATTTCTTGCCGATACGAGAAGACTTTAAGGTAGAAAAATTAGCTCGAATCTACACCGATGAGATCATTTGTCGCACGGGACGCCTTGCGACATCATCTCTGACCTCGATGGTCAGTTTACCTCGCGTCTATGGGAAACGTTTCAATCCGCCCTCGGTACTACGCTTAATCTAAGTACCGCTTTCCATCCCCAAACCGACGGTCAGACTGAAAGAACGATTCGTACCCTTGAAGACATGCTCCGTTCGTGTGTCATGGATTTCGGTGGTAATTGGGTCGCATACTTACCTTTAGTCGAATTCCCGTACAATAACAGTTATCATTCCAGCATTCAAATGGAACCGTTTGAGGAATTGTATGGAAGAAGATGTCGATTGCCTATTGTATGGCACGAGATTGGAGACTCACAAATAACCGGTCCTGAGCTACTGCAAGAAACGACCGATAAAATCCTCCAAATTCGAGACAATCTGCTGAAAGCTCGGAGTCGTCAGAAAAGTTACACCGATAGACGACGCAAGCCCCTTGAATTTGACGTTGGCGATCACGTACTCCTAAAGGCTAAAGGTATCACCTTGGAAGGGTGTGGTCAGATTCGGCAAAAAAGGGAAAATCGCGCCTCGATATGTTGGACCCTTTAAGATTCTAGAAAGGATCGGCAAATTGGCCTACAGACTTGAACTACCGGAGGAACTTAGCAACGTCCACCCGACTTTCCATGTTTCGAACCTCAGAAAGTGTCTGGCTGAGCATGATTTACAAGTTCCATTAGAGGATTTACAAGTGGACGAAACATTACACTTCGTGGAGAAGCCTATCGAGATCATGGACCGAGAAACCAAGCAGCTCAGGCGCTCACGCATTCCCATTGTGAAGGTTCGCTGGGAAGGCAAACGAAGCGCAGAGTTCACCTGGGAACTCGAAAGTGACATGAAAGAGAAGTACCCGCAGTTGTTTGTTACGGCTAAAGCCTAATTTCGTGACGAAATTCCCTTAAGTAGGGGAGGGTGTAACACCCCGTGTTTCAAAAGTCAAAGTCAAGATTGAAGTCAAAGGAAGAAAAGATCGCTAATTGCGATATGTCACTCCTTGCTTAACTATTGATGGTACGTTAATGACTTGTAATCGAATTCTATTATTTACTTGTTTTAGTTGTATTATGTGGAGTATCTATTAATAATCGAGGTTTAATTGCTATTTAAATGCATGTTTAATCGCTAATCGACTTATCGCAATCGCATTCGCAACTTAAGATATGCGTTCTGGATATTGTTTTAATTTGTGTGTGCTATTTATGTGTTACTTGTGCGTGTTTATTTATGTTTATGTTTTGTGGTGATTAATCGAAACGCAATCGCAACTCTATCGCAATCGAATCGCAAACGCTAAACGCCAGTTACTTATGATGATTGTATGTTAGATGTAGTATTTGTGTATTTATTACTAATCTATCGCATCGCTCGCTCGAAACGCATCGCAACGCTCAACACGCGAATCGAAACGACAAAACTCAACACGCCGAACACCAGTATCGAGTGTCCAACCGATCGAGTCGCCATCCGATCGGTGACCAATCCGACCCTTGAACACTTTCCTCTTTTGGAAACCCTATAAATACCCTCCTGTCACATCATTTGTGATGTGACAGGTCCTCACTTGACCAGCCGCACTCAAGCTCTCTTTTCTCCCGATTTCTCACGATTCTTGTAAGTTTTCAACTCGAATCTTGTACTTCTATGATCTACACGCACTCCTTCATATTTTTCACCTTTGAATCTTAACTTTTAATCGTGAAATCACTGGATTTGAGGTGTTCTAGGGTGATGTCATCATGGAGTTCTTATGAACTTCAAGGTTTGGCTTCATTCCACCAAGAACAACTTAGATCTAAAGGATTTCCACATGATTAATCAATGTTTTTGCATAGATCTACACATATTCATGGTTAAAAGGATTGAAAGATGGTTTTCTAACTTTCTTTCAACTCTTTTACACTCAATGCACTCAAAACCGATAGAATCAGAGCTCGTTCTGATCTTCTACTCTTTCTTAGTGATGTGTTAGTTCAAGATCTGAATTCTATCCAAAAGACAACTGATTTTGGGTTAAACCTGAACAACCATCTCGAACAGTGAACTGATCGGACTAGGGTGGTTCCTGTTCAATCAGATCACTTGGGTCAAAATGGGGTTTCTGTTGTTTAGCAAGTTGTCAAAAACCGTCTCGAACAAACCGTAAACATTCAAACTAATCAAGTTTAAAACGATTGGATTCGTGGGACGGATTGCCGTCCGATCGGATTGCCATCCGATCGAACTACAATCCGATTGGATTGCACTTGAGGATTTAGCACTTAACAAATTTTCAACATGTTCAATGTTCAGTTAGTTCTATTGGATTGCCATCCGATCGAACCACAAGTCGATTGGATTACACTTGAGCTTTCAAAACTTCAACATTCTCAATTTTTCAAGGAACGATGATTTCCAACGGATTGCTATCCGATCGGATTGCCATCAGATCGAGTAACCATCCTGCTGTGAATTTGTTCTCACTAGGTGTCTTGCCAATCGGATCGCTATCCGATCGAACTGTCGTTCGATCTATCGACCTGAAGGGTAGAGATACTTCTCTGTTTTCAAAATGCTACAACGAAAACTTCAAAGCCATCATACATAAACACATCCTTACCAAACAGATGTCATTCCAATCGAATGGCCATCTGATCGGATGACCATCCGACACTTATCACTTTTGCACCGTTTTACGCGCCGCTCATCATTTATGCTATCGTTAACTGTTCAGGCTAATCTCTCTCAGCGCTCCATTCAATCCAAGAGAGTGTTTACTTGTTAAACACAATCTATGAGTATACTCGATCCCTTTTTGCCTTATGCACTTTTGGGTGTTACAAACGTTACTTATTCTAAATCACATCAATCACACAACGCAAACACTATTTATGCGCTGACCGCTATTGCATGTTACGTGTTATTCAATGAATGCTTGTATGTTATGTTAACACGGTGATTGTTGCCTGACAACTTAGAAACGATAGTACTATAGTTTGGACTCAGCACCTGTCATAGACAGGGGTTGTTAAGGGCTTTACTTCACGTGTCCCAGTGGGGATATGTGTTACGCATTCTACAACTCGCAGTCACGTCTGTGCATATTTCTCTGTCGATAACCTACTTGCCTTCACTTTGTACATGTTACATGCTGGTTATGCGTAAACGATTTCGAACTCTATTATTATTATCAAACTTGTATGTTCACCTTTACACTATGTTTTGCTGTTATGTGGGAATCAAGTTAGGATGGAGTCTTATAAACAAACAATTAAATGAAATCTGAGTTGTCGGAATGGATAATTTGTCTTTGAGAACAATGCCTGTAATAACTGTTTTTATTTTATATGTTTATGGTATGGGACATAAACCTTTAATATATTATAACTAATAGTTGTTATGGATTCTCCTGGACAATCTGTTTTGCTCAGTGTCACGCCCCGATGATTCCGCCATCGGTTGGGGTGTGACACTCACAGTTTTCACACTACTAGCGTTTTGGTGTTTGCAGTTTTTGGTGTTTTATATAATAATTTATTTTATTTGTAGAGAATTAGATAACAAAACAACAGATAACTTTATAACAAAACAATATAAAATGAAAAAAAAATAAAAATCGTAATCTAATTTCTCTTCCGAATCTTCACTGTCATCAGCTCTTTCTTCTTGGATTTGTTTTGGCGTTTTGAACATTTTGAATACCTTAGCTAGATGTCAACTTTCCTACATAAACCCCGTCTTTTTCAGACGAAGCTGCTTAGTGGCATCCTGTTTTTTTGTGTGATATTCTTGTTTGGTGGCATGTCATTGAAGATCAACTCTTGCTTGATGCTATTTATAATAATGGAGTCCAAAATAGCATTTTACACTTGTGTTGATCCCTTTATTCCATGCCGATATTCATCAAGAACAAAGCTCACATGATGGCATGTCACTGTCATCAGTCTCTTTTTCTTGAATATTTGTCCATCTCATTCAGCAAAATATTATTGAGATACCCCCCTCAGAAGAAGAATCCATTCAGTGAAAGCTTTGTCATCTGTGGTTATTTTAACTAACATTTTTTGACGTTTTAAAGTGAGTGGTTTCTAGAGGATATGGCGTTTGTTTTTTCTGGGTGTGATCAATTCATTGTGTATAGACCCCTCTCTTATAGGAGTTTTTTGGCGCGTAGTTTAGGCGGAATTTTTTTATTGTAATAAATGATAGTAATAAAGTAACCGACTTTTCGGTTACTGTTTTTGTATTTACTGTTTTGATCAGCTTTATCAGTTTATAGGTGAAAGACGTCCCATCTTCTATGTTTGGCGTTTTTTTTTAAATGGCGTTATGCAGACCAAAATATTAAGCAGGAAAAATATTTTTTTGTTATTTTTGGCGTTTTGTAAGGAATAACCTATTTTAGTATTATTTTTTTTGGCGTTTTGCAAATAAATAGAGAAATATATCATTTAAATATATTAAAAAAAAAGATCACACAGAAGAAAAAAAAAAAGAAAAAAAATTAAAACCCTTCGTCAGAAGGTACTTTATCTGAAAAGTATCCGTCACTTGCGTCATCTTCTTCCTCGGAGTCTTCATCTGGATTTTCATCCATGTCATCACCTTCATCGGCTTCTTGTTCCTGAAGATTCTGAAGCCTCCACTTGAACATGTCTTGCATTAACTCCAATTTTGAGTCCATTTCTGTGTTCGTACAAGTGGCATTATACAATTTTTCCATGAAACCAAGACCCTGCTTTGTCATGATGTTTTTAAGCCAGTAGACTTCCTGCTCTCCTGTCGTATGTAACCGTGACCATGTCTGTTTCATCATCAAAATGCTATGATGTCATGACAGGGTCCGGCTTCACATCCGCTTTGATTGGTCCAAATTTCCTGGTTAATGCTTTCATAGGCATATGTGTTTCATGGCATTCGTTGTCTAGAGCGATGTCAAGTGATTAGAGACCCCTATGTACATCTTCTTCCATGTTCAAAATTGCCCTAACCGTCTTAACATACACCCTCCTTCTGTTGTCAAAACGGAGGACGAATCGCCAGAGTGTATCTCTACGAAACGATTGTTGCCATTTTTGGCGTTTTAGTTAAGTTGGCGTTTCTTGTTTAAAGATGTTTTTTCTAGAAATGGATAGATTTAAGTGATTATGGAAGCTATGTTTTACCTCGTTTATATAATGATATTTTTGGCGCGTAATTTAGGAGGGAATTTCTTCTAATAAATGTTAATAACTGAAATTCAGTTACTGTGTTTGTTTCATCTTCCTGTAATATCTAATGCGTTTTATCACTAATTTTTGGCGATTTGTTTTTAATGGTGTTTTATGTATTTTGAATGGCGTGTTATCATTTGATGGCGTTTTGAATATGAGCGGTAAAAGACCCTTAGTGAAATCGCATGTTATAAAATAGCATGGATGAAATCGCATGTGATAATTTTGATGAAATCGCATGTTAAAAAACCAACATGCGAAATTGTTACAAAAAACCAACATGCGATTTCGATGTGGGATGAAGATCTGACAGCTGAGATGATCGCGTACGTAATGTACGATAAGGGGATTTGTACGTTAACATAACCCTATATATATATATATATATATATATAGGGTAGGGTTCCAGCGTGAACAACCTCCCAAGAGTGAACTGCGTGAGTAGATCTGGACCCTTGATTTCCTTTTTAGTTGTTAAGGGTAGGATTGTAATTATATAAAAAATAGATTTAAATCATTATTTTAATAATTGAATTAAGTTACATCTTTCCTAATTTAAATTCATTATCCACATTATGTTTTATTTATTAATAAGATAATTATCAAAACAAACAACAAATCACCAGATTTCAATTTTAATTTTTATTTCAGATTTCATCACCAGAATTCAAATTTTGATTTTTAAGATCCACGTAACCTTCATATTTCAACGGTATACACATGTGTACTTGGATATAAATATAACAGTACACATGTGTACTTAGCATCGTACATATGTGTAATTAGCTACATAATACATACATAGAAACAATACCTGTAAAACTATTTTATATTTAACAAATTACAAGTTCCATAATGTTTTCCAAACCGAACAAAAGAACATATAATCTTTTACAACTATTCGCCACGTTGTATGCTGAATCATCCTTATCGACCTCATACGTGAATCATCCTTATCGACCTTCCATCTCCACTTTTCTCGTTAACGACATCTCCTATAATAGCACAAAAAAAAAACTCAGCAAGTAATACTTTGCATAATTCACAAGTGTACATCAACAACTTTACACATTCAATACACAAAAAATTATGAGATATCACAAAAGCAGACGCTATACACATGTGTACATTGGGTTAAAATTAGAGCAAAATGAGAATACACATGTGTACATCGCACTAAAAACAGAGCAAAATCAGAATACACATGTGTACATCGCGTTAAAAAAAGAGCAAAATCAAAAAAATGAACAAAAAAACTCAACAACTAATACTTTGCATAATTCACAAGTGTACATCAACAACTTTACACATGCAATACACAAAAAATTATGAGATGTCACAAAAACAGACGCTATACACGTGTACATCGCATTAAAAACAGAGCAAAATCAGAATACACATGTGTACATCGCATTAAAAACAGAGCAAAATCAAATAGAGAAAGATATGTGTTTACTTTTTCCTTTGCCTATCAATCGCATTAAAAACAGAGCACCAGCCTCGATACCTATTTGGATTAATCTATTTACTTTTTCCTTTGCCTGTCAATGCATCACAATATACAAAAAAATAGATTGTTGTGACTAATAAATAAATATTTAGAACAAAAATTAACAGAAAAGGTTATAGGATCATTTGATTGTCAAAAAATATTAATGTACTCACCATTTTATTTGATCACAGGGCCGACGTCTGTATCAGGGTCGGTTCCAACATTTACTTTAAGTGCTTTGGCACGCTCCACTAGTTTTTCTTCCCTGCAGAAGATCAAAACAGTAATTAATTTAAAAATAAATAAGGAGTATAATACTACAAATATGAGTGAAACAAAATCAAACAGAGAAAAGAATTCCATGATTTTGAAGCTCCAACATATACAACCGTATTGGCCGTCAGTCGCCACCGCGCGACCCCCTCTTTCTCCCTCTCATCTCTCCCGCTGTTCGCTTTCTCTCTCCCGTTCTTCTGCCGCTCGATCTCTCTCTCATCATGGTTCTGAGTTGTGTGTGTGCAGTATAGGAAGAAGGAGGGTTGGGGGGTTGTGTGGAGTAGCTTGCAAGAAAAACGGCCTGAACCAGCCGGATGGTAGGTGGCCGGCGGTGATGGTTGCCAGTTTACGGGGAGAAGATGAAGAACGGGATGGTTGGTGGCCGGCAGTTGATTATTCCAGATCTAGGGTTAATATGTTGATTTACTTGATTTGTGAGAGAGGACGGGATTTATGCAATCAATTTAAAATGGAAATTACACATATACCCTTTTTGTATTTAATTAAATGAAAAAAATTAACCAAATAATTATCATCATGCCACTCACTTTAATCTCAAGATCATAAAAATCAAGGGCCCAGATCAGTTCACGCAGTTCACTCTTGGGATTTTGTTCACGTTTGAACTTAATCCTATATATATATATATATAGGGCCAGGATCATTTCAGAACCATAAATATTTACAGAACTCGCAGAACTTCTAATAAACAATCTTTTTATTTATATATTTTTATGTTTAGGATAATTTTATCATTTATCATATGTATTTTTACGATTACATACATGTTAAGAGTAATTTTATCATTTTTAAATGTAATTTTATAATTACACATATGTAAACTAGTTTTTTACATATATGTAATTAGTTATGACACATATATATAATTTTGGCAATTAAACATATGTAAACTACTTTTAACATGTATGTAATCAAAGAAATACATATAATAGATGATAAAAAGATCCTAAATACAAAAACTTATATATAAAATGATTGTATATTAGGAGTTCTGAAAGTTCTGTAGTTATTTAGAGTTCTGAAATGAGCTCAACCCTATATATATATATATATATATATATATATATCTGTGTGTGGGGGTGGGGTTCAGCTACAAAGTCTAAAACTCCTAAAAATTGTACAAATGTATAAAACACTATAATTTCAGTTATAAAACGCACCAAAACCCCACAAAAAACAGAGTGAAGATTAATAATCAAAGCCATCTTAGAACTAGGAATATAAAACACAACATGATAATCTTCGTAACACACAATAATGTTGCCCATTTAATAATCAAAGCCAAAACAAAACCCACAGATATGGTGTTTTAGTAATCTCCATTCTATTATTTGTGGGTTTTGGGTGTGTTATATGGTTAACATTATGATGTTTTATGACTTTTTACACTCTTTAGGAAATTTGGACTTCGTAGCCAACACCTAGCCTATGTATATATATTCAGATCAGGCATATAATTCAAACATGATTCTACTACTTTAATGAGGCATACATATTTCAAGTATGATTTTAACATTCATCCATGGATATACAGTCTATTAATCAACCATACAAAACAAATAAGGTCATGTAAACTTCCACATATATCATGGATTCAAACTACAGACTTCCTGAACCATCTGACATACCGCACGAATCTAAGTCCCGGCGTGTACGAACTGGCAGTTAACCCAAGAGAAGGCTTTTCCTGGACTTCTACGAACTTTGACCAACCCAAAAGTCAAAATTATGTGAATTAACCAGCATTTCTAACATGTATAATTATGCATGATGACCAGAAGACCACTTGGAGAGCCGATTTACTTGCTATCCGATGCCTGTATGTTGTGGCGTTTAAAAAACTCTCTAAATCCGTATGTGCTGACATCAAAGTTGTACTGGAAATCACATCAAAGAAATCATATACACTGTTAGTACAACCCTACACTAAACAATATCAAAACAAATAATTCCCTGCACATATACATCTGGACTAGACACAGGCATGAAAAGTAAGTTCGAATTACACATACACCGATGTGTGTGCGCACGCATTTGCGCATCACGTACATATGTATGTATGCATGATGTATACACATATACACAGATACATAAGCATGTCACATATATATATGCATACAGTATGCATACTAACATTTCTGGAAGGAAACTAAACACTGAAAAAGCAGTTACTAGAGTTCTATGCAGTTAATGAGGTAAAATATCGGATATCGGTCAAGGACCAATATTTGAGATATAGGTTATCTCGGTGAGATATCGGTGGGATACCGGTAATTTTAATATAATGCAGAATTTATATATATAGCAATTTAACACTGATAATTCAGTTATATATCGGTTATATCGGTCAATATCGCCGATATTATCGGTACCAATATTTTGACCAATATTTGAGACCGATATCTTACTAGGAGACCGATATGACCGATACAGCCGATACATCACCGACATTAACTACATAGCTAGAGTTTATATGATCTTCTCAAACCTTCTGCTAAAATAACATCCATGAGGAGTTTGGGTTAAATATAAAATATAAAATAATAGTAATTTAAAAAAATAATCACAAAATACCCTATTTATCTCTTTTAATATTACACAAAAATGACCTATACTTTTTTATTAAAAAAAAAAGCCAAAATTGGTGGGCCCACCTTGGCCACAAGGAAACTAAATTATAATTCTAGATTCCCTAGAAAATTCTCCAGACAGACATCCAAAATCATCAAAGTGTATTACCTAAACTTTGATCTCTGTAAATTAATGAGAGATTACCACAAAACCATATAAACAGATATCCTAACCCAGATTTGGCTTTTTGGGGGAGAAAGTATCACTGACTAGCAACAAAGTTAGCATGTATACGCGAGTGTTTATACACACGTGTACGTGTACAAACATGTTTATGTGTGTGCACAAAGGAACACATACATACGCATGTCACATACATTCATGTGTATACAGTATGCATACTAACGTTTCGAAGAAAGTTGATTAAACTGAACACTGAAGAAGCATTTACTAGTGTTTTGTTACATCTTATCAGACCTCCTAAAATAACATCTATGAAGTGTTTAAATTAATTAGGAAATAATAGTAACTGAGAAAATATTTACAAAATACCCTATATACCCTACTTATCCTTTTTAATACCACAAAAAATGACCTGTATTTTATATTAAAAAAATAAACGTCCCCACCGAAGCTGCTTCGTGTCACATGACGCCATGGGAACACCGTTGTAGGCCCACCCTGGCCATATGGCAACTATTTAATATTCTAAATCCTTAGAAAATTCTCTAATTTTCCATACAGATCAAATCAAAGTCATTAAAGTGTATCACCTAAACCTTTATCTCTGTAAATCAATGAGAGACCAGTAGACCACCACAAAAGCAAATAAACATATATCTGAGCCCAGATTTGGCTTTTATTGGGGCAAGTATCACTGAATAGCAACACACTTAGCATGTTGGTCTTTTTTGGAAATTATATCAAATCCCAATAACCTCCTAAACGGGTAATTATACCTTTTCTGAAAGGGGCAACTTTGGTAATTTCGGCCCGTATCGAGTTTTAGGCCATGTTGTCAAGATCGGTTAAGGTTTGTTATTATGAGCCCACCGGCCCATTAGAGAGCTCATAATAATAAACCTAATATCCAATAACATATTCAACTCCATGTAAAAGTAAATTGTTCTGAAATTGATGAATAATCATGATAAACTGATAATATAGTAATAATAATAACAATAATAATAGAACCTCTCTAGTTCAGTCGTGGATGTAGCCCGATCATATCGAGTGAACCACGTTATATTATATTCTTGTCTTTTTTATTGTTCTTGCAATTGTTTGTGGGTGTTTGCTTACCTCACACGCTTCTCTACAAACTGGTATTAGAGCCTTTGGGTTTGGAAACAATTGCAGAAAGCCGCAAAGTGAAGACCGATAATAAGATGGTATGATTTTGATTTCTAGAAGACGCATATTGAGGATTACTTGGTATGAGAAGAAACTACATGATCCACTGTTTGAGAAAAACCCAGAGAAGTACAGAACAGGAAGATTGGGATCTGTTTGTTTGATCCGCAGGTACTTGATGTTGTTAGGTTAGGTTGCCTTTGGCAAAGAACGTTGCTTACAACATCATCAAAGAAGAGTCTGATGATGCTTTGATTTGCAATGTTGAGTATCCATTTCAATCATGGATTATGGATCAGGTGCATCATGTCATGTTGCCTCATGTAAGAGAGTGATGCAGAATTTCAGATTAACGTATGTTAAAGTCCGGCTGGTAGATGATAAGAGACTTGACATAGTGTGCCTTGAGAATATTGTCCTCAAAACTTTTTATTGGTACCAATTGGAAGGTTGTTCAGATTTGAGAAAAAAACACTACACGTTATGTTCCCTGATTGAAAAACATTCATCATCCAAGCATTGCTCGTTCAACCACAGATTAGAATATATGGCGATTGTATAAGCGAACAAAGAACTCATGTATTTGAATTACTTATTATCAGAGTTGGACAAAGAAACACAGAGTGAGAGTTTTCTACACTGAGACAACAAAAGTGTCATCTTGCAAAGAATCCAATGTTCCACCATTAGGAACGATCATTTGCACAAAAATCCTAAAGTACAGAAGAGTATGATTCCGATGAAAGTCAACTCTCCCAATGTTGATCTCATGTAAGTTGACATTTTAGTGAGACAATGGTTGACTTTCCAGAAGGCAGATCCATGTGGACCATCAACGGATGGTCACGGTGTTTAAAAATAGATACAGAGGCTTAGCCAGCATGGAAATTTGGGCACTGTATTTTTAGATCTGTTGTACAAACTTGGCAAACAGGTTATCAACCTTAATCTAGTATGTATGTATCTATACACACACACGTATGTATATACAATTCCATGTAAATATAAATTGATCTGAAACTGATGATAACAAAATCTCTATAGTTCATTCATAGATGTGGCCACGCCGATCGCGAACCATATTATAATAAAAAAAAACCCACACAAACACTTACTTTAAATCAACAACCAATTCCCTTTTCTGTTTCAAATACCAGAAACCAGATCATTTAATGAAATAAAATGATCTTATAATAATCAAAAACCAAATGTGTTCAAAAGCATTATGTCTGTGTTCACCGGAGGGGAAGACTTATTCACGAAAAATAAAAGTATTAGCCTAACCTATATCTAGAATTCAAATCATGAAGCAGCAGAGTACTAGCAGATTCAAGCAAAACATAAATTATCAAAGGGACCATATTGTGGGTGTTTGGGGTTCCTTATTTTGCATCAACTTTTAACTTAGGTAGTGTTCGTTTCATGAATTATCAAAGGAATCACAAACACCCTTTGAGAAGGACTTTTATGGCTAAAAGGAATCCCAAACACTCTCTGAGAAGGACTTTTATGGCTTGAAGGAGGAGAAATTGAGAAGTAAGAAATTCTTACTTCTCACTTATGACTTCTTAGAAGTTATAAGTCATAAGTTAAAAGGAATCCCAAACACCCCCATTATAAGAGGTTGATTCGATATGGTTGGATTTATTTTTTGAACAGCAAACACACGCACCCCTATAATCTACTCCAAAAATCCACCTATTGCCCACTTTGTGGGACTCAAACCCGCACCACTTTGGTGGGGATAAACACCCGGTGCCACTAGGCCAAGAAGCCATCGGTATTTGGGTGTGGGATTTCAATTGGTACAGGGGAAAGGGGGACGGTCGGGCTGCCCATTTTTACCTGAAACCCGAAACACAACCCGAATCCGAATTAGAGTATACCCGAAAAACCCGAACCCAAATTAGAGCATACCCAAAAAACAACCTTATATGGGTCGGTTATCCGGTCACCTTTTCCAGCCAAAAACCCGAACACCCCGACCCGAAAACGAAAACCGAACATTTATCGTCTTATTTTTATAAACGTGTTTTGGTTTGGAGCATCTCGTATTTGGAATATTAAGTTTTGGGACTTTTGAACATTATCAAATCATATTGTCAAATAGTGTTTGAATTTTGATGATAATTTGCCAAAAAAAAATACATTTTTTTCGTTTACATCTAACCTGAAAACCGAACCCGATCCGAGCTAACCCGAACCCAACCAACCGAAACTTTAAATGGGTCGTGTTACAAACCTGCTAATTCAAATCTGGATGGACTGAATTTTAGGAGAATCAAAGTCAAAAGGCTGAATTTAGGGGCTGAAGTTTAGGAAGTAACTCTTTTATTTTTCATTTAAGTGTTTCATTTCATGTTCTAGTTGGAAATGTCTTGTTTATTTGGATTATCTAGTGTTTTTGTATTGGAGATTAGCCCCTCTCGAATCGGGCCAACTATCTTATTATTTCAATAAATCAGCCTCTTGTTTTCGAGTATCTATCAATGGTTCCATTGCCGGGAAACCTGATGGTGCAGACCCGGAGCAACCAGATTGGAGGCAGCGAAAATTTTTATGATTCAATCGCTGCGCAATTGGAGATCATTTCAGAAAAAACTCGATTCCTTGTTATCTCTGAAGAATGACATTGCAGCGATCAGAGAAGCTTGGCTAGCAAGACAAACACCGGTAACCAAAGAACCCGAGGATGAGCCTCACGGACCACTCCCAGGTCCGGCCAAAGAGGAAGATCTTGATAGTATCGACGAAGATCGATTTGAGCACGTCTTGGGTGGTCAATTGAAGATCAACGACCATGTCTTGGGTGGTCAATTGAAGATCAGCTACCATGTCTTGGGTGGTCAACTGAAGATTCATGGTGTTTATGGAATCAGAGGTGGTGTTCGATTGAAGGTAAGAGATGGCGTAGAGAAGAAATGGTTAGCTAATCAGCCTATGGCTGTCCATTCTTCTTATGATGGTGACTACAAGGTTTGGGTTAACGATCATGAAAAAGTTGCAATTCATAGGTGGAAGCAGAAAAAGAAACAACTGTTGACGGCCTTCAGGGAATTTGTCATTGACTGCAATCCCAGTTTCACCTTCTTTTCGACTTGAGGACAAGTCGATTGTTTCGGGCCGGAAGTATTGTTACAAACCTGATAATTCAAATCTGGATGGGCTGAATTTTAGGAGAGTCAAAGTCAAAAGGCTGATATTAGAGGCTAAAGTTTAGAAAGTAACTCTTTTATTTTTCATTTAAGTATTTCATTTCATGTTCTAGTTGGAAATGTCTTGTTTATTTGGATTATCTAGTGTTTTTGTATTGGAGATTAGCCCCTCTCGAATCGGGCCAACTATCTTATTATTTCAATAAATCAGCCTCTTGTTTTCGAGTATCTATCAAGTCGGTTATTGGGTCACTTTTTCCAAGCCAAAAACCCGAACAACCCAACCCGAAAAACCCGATGAACACCCTAGGGGGCAGTGGTGCAAGACTAATGGTGGGAACTGGGAAGAACAAAGATGGTGGGTTGCCAATGGTGTAGGTGACCGAATAAGGGTTGCCGTATTTGCATGTATGTTTTAAAATTTTGGTAATTATAAAATAGGTAACTATTGTTTTAGCCAATGGCCTCTTGGTCTAGTGGCATCTGGTGCTTATCCCCATCAAAGTCGTGCGGGTTCAAGCTCCACAAAGTGGGCATTTTTGTGGATTTTAGGAGTAATCTTGCCGTTCAAAACAATGGTAACTATTGTTTTGCTTTTAGTTACATTTAGACATGCTAATGTCGTGTCAGTTTTTTTACAAATGCGAGAAACCAGCAAACTCCGTGGGTTTGTTATCACAAAAACTTCTTAACATTCTTCATACGGAAAATATGATTAAACTAAAGAAGTTAAAATAACTCACAGGTAAAACCTTCACAGCGTATTTTGTAACATTCGGATCAGCCGCCCTTCCTTGATTATTCGTCTGTACCAAATCAATAAATGTCAGTAAGAATGTACATCTGTTACAACTTACAACTTACACAACACCGTAAAGAAGAGCATAAAAACTTACTTGTTCGGGGCTATGAAACATTTCTATGAATGGATAATCCTTCTTTTGTCGTGTCATACAGAATCCAATATATTTTGGACACTCGACCTGAAACACATAATCAAAAAACCAGCAAATCATGAAAATTCAAATAAGAAATAAAGAGCAGTTACGGTTAGAACTTAGAAAGTACTTACTCTTTTAATCATGGTTACAAAAACAATATTCTTACAAATTTACAATAAGAATATATATATGTAAAACAATTATAAACCACAACTGAATAAGCAAACATGTTGAAATTGCCACTTCTAGTTTTTAGTATAATTCATTTGCAATATACGAATTGAAAATATTATATCATAAGACCAACTTACGCGCATAAATTTAATTTGAGGATAAAACTCGGCAGCGGCTTCCTCCAAAACTTTGTCAAGATGTTTAGTATAATTACTCCTGCAACATAAGCAATCCCATTAAATTAAGTATTCGTTACAGATAAAATATGTGTAAAAAAACTAGCAAGGATATGTAAGGTATACTTGATGGTGAATGCAACAATCACTGGGTGACCTTGATGTAAAAGATGAATAAATTCACGCTCTGAAGTAAAATGGATAACCCTTGATGGCCCAAGATCCTTTGGATATCCAGTATAATACCTTTAAGATAATAATATCAAATTTGCAATACAATACAATACAATATCAGAGACAACAAACAACTTTAGAACAATAATGTAACACATACTTGCAGGTGGAACGGAGATTAATCATCATTTTGTCAAAGAACGATTGCTCCTCCATCTATATCTGTAGAAATTACAAAAGAAAAATACTTTTAAACACACGGTAATGACAAAATTTTATCATCATAGTTTCCTTTGTGGTTAATACACGCAAAACTGATAATAAAATGCATCATCGGGAAGCTATATTTTCTCCCAGTAATTGATGAGAATAACCAAGTGCATCAATGGATTTTAAGCACAATGAAGACACTGAGCGTGTTCATGAACATATGAGCAATAAAGAAATTCCATCAGCAAATCAAGGGTAAATTGATTACGATTGTATTATCAGGCGAAACGGAAACCATTAGCAACAATAACATGACTATTCCACTTACAGACAAAAGAAGGATACACTACTGAAATTCCATGGTATTCAGCTTTTGAATATATACATACATATATATAAATGAAAAGAGTATTTTTATAGAAGATTTCTCTCTAAAATACACATAAACTTATCAACACATATCATCATCATCATACTCAGTAAATCCCACCAATAGCAAAGCTATGGTAGGGTCTAAGGAGGGTAAGATGTAGACAGCCTTACATCTACCCCGTAGGAATAGAGAGGCTCCTTCCAGAGAGACCTCCGGCTCGATATCAATTCAAGCACATTCACATAACCAAGAAAAGTCACACTAGAATCTTACACAAACACACAAGTAAATGAATGTTCCAGATTGATTCGCGCAGTTCTCCCACTATTTACCGTTTAGGGTTTAGGGCCACCCACTATATGTGTATAAGTATATGTATATGTGTATGTGTATGTGTATGTGTGTGTGTGTATATATATATGTATGTATATGTAGAGGTACTTAACCTAAAAAATGTAGGAAACGGAGTCAAACGAACTCTACTTGAACTCATTCCAGCGGCGGCATTGGAACAGCTCGTTGAACCCTAACCCCTTAACCTAAACAGTAAAAGTTTAACTTGTAGGGTTTAGCCGCTTAGGGCTTTAGCTTTTAGGGTTTATAGTTTAGATTTGAGGGTTTAGTTTTATAGTTTAGAATTGGGTTTTAGGGTTTAGAGTTAAAGGGGGTTAGAAGTTCCAACTCCAGTGGAATGAGTTGAATCGTTTAACCTGGTTTCGTACGTGTTTGTTAGGTCATGGACATTGTGTACCAGAACCTTCCTGTATATGTATATGCATCAAAGCTACAAGTAAACACAGTTGTTGTTTTTGTTATTCTGATAAAACTGAATGATCATCTATCGAACTTGATGATTTGGAATAAGAAAATTAAGAATCCATTTCAATCAGACAACATCGCATTGGAGATGATTACATACCGAATTAACAGATTATCAAAGCTAACAGTTTTACCTTGATAACAAAGAAGATTACAGCAACAACAGAACAAAACTGATCCTACCTACAAGATGATTGATCACTGCTGCTTCCTTGCTGCCTTGGAGATTTTGGGTTACTTTTGAACCTACTTTACTTTCACCAAAATGTAGTCTGTTGTTTCAATTCTATTATTATTTTTAATTTAATTATTTGAGTAAAATGCCAAAATCGGTCCACGAGATTAATCCAAATTTACGTTAAAGCGTAGAGTAATCCAAATTCATACCGTTGAATGAAAATGGATTATATTTGACCTGACTTGTTTCCAAACAACATTTACGTTGAAACGTAGACCAACTCAAAATGCACACAAAATATACACATGTGTTGGCGTTGTACGCAGCGTGATAAAGTCTAGACTATAATCGACCATGCTCGTTTCCAAACTAAACTTACGTCGAAACATATAGTAACTCAAATTTATATGGTCGAATGAAAACGTATTATCTTTTATCTGATTTGTTTCCAAACAAAATTTACGACAAAATGAAGTGCAACTCAAAATGTACATAAACATAAAACTTTATATCGTTGACTAGCGTTGTTTTGAAACAAAAATTACATTAAAGTGTATTCAACAAAAACCTTTTTCAAATACATCAGATTATGAAATAGTGTTGAATAAGAATGAAAACAAAAATAAATAAAGAAAAACATGTCATCACCACACACGTCTCTAGAAAAAAAACAAAAAGGTAATTAAAAACCCAATTCAGCTTCAAAAGTAAAACAAAAGAATATGAGATTAGGTTTGGTGGTAGTGTAACAACCGACCTTTATCTTTAATATATAGTTATTTTATTTTTATTTCGGTCCTTGAGGTGAAACTTAAATACCCGTGACCACCATTAAAGCACTAATGATGATTAGTGTAGACTAGACTGGATTCAAACCTAAGACATTTACTAGAGGGTTTAAGCATTTATCACTATGTCATCTATAACAACCCTCCAAAATACTTCTGATACCCTAAAATATTTTAAAATACCCTAATATGTCTTAAAATACACCCCGTACGCGAAAACGGACCCCGAATACCTTTATTTTTATAAAAAAATAAATAAAAACAAGAAAAATAAGGCTCTCGCGGGGCGCGTAGCCTTTGGCTACAGCCTACGCGGGCCGCGACCAGGTAACGGCTGGCGCAACCCCAGGCCGCCACGTGGCCTAACACCCGTCGAACCTACACTCGTGACCCGGATCAGCTACAGCCCTAGCCACCTACTACGCGGGCCGCGTAACCTAAGGTCTAACCTTACGCGGGCCGCGAGAAAATGAAAATCAGGCCCTATAAATAGCGGGCCGCGAGAAAATGAAAATCAGGCCCTATAAATAGCAGGCATCGGGCTTTCAAACAATTCGTTCATATTTCTTTTCTCTCTCACGAAATTCTGATAATAGACACTATAATCGGGCATAATACCCCCCTAATTAACGAAGTTCTGCTCCGTTGTAAGTATTATAACCCCAGTTATGTATTAGATACGCTGACCGATTGATCCAGGGTTCCGTCATAACTGTCGTGGTTCTGCCCGACGTAGTTATTGGAATACCGTCTTGGGGAGGGTATCGTTAATATAAATAAAAGGTTATTATACTAACATATGTACATTTGTGTAATTAATAGATTAACACCAGGAAACCCTTAAACGAAGTCTAAGACAGTAATGTGAGTTTATCCGCTTTTTGTAAACCTTTTTGTGAACTATTTTACAAAACCTTAAATGCTTTACAATATGATTAAGCAGTGATTGAGTCTTTGTAGTTCTTCAATTACTGTCGGTATGTTGGGGTTTTGTATACAAAATGTGGAACACGTTAACATTGGACGACGAGTTAGCCAATGTGTAATATGACCCACCAGTCAGGATTGACAGTACTGAATGAGTAATTGTGTAGAAATAAACAATGTGATCGCTCTCAATACTGTGTTAATTGATAAAACTCTTCTTGATTAAACTGGGATTCACTCACCAGTATTTCCCACTGACAAATGTTTTTAAACATGTTTCAGGTAACAAAATGTAAGAGCCAACTAAAAGCCAGCTGGACAGCACTGAAGGCTTAGAAAAGTGGCTATTAAAGTTACCTAATTGAAAGAAGATGTTTTATTCAATAAACTAGGGTTTATCCCTATAAACATGTCGTGATAAGAAACTTGGGTTTTACCTATGTAATTATTAAAATATGGTGTTTAAGATGCAATCGAGCAGAATCAGGGACGGAACCAGAGGGTGTCAAGACTCAAGAGGGTCCGCCGACCATCCGGCCGTAGATATTTATTGGATTTGTATATAATAAATATATGAGATTTTTAATAGGGAAAACATGATTTGGATCCTCTCGTTGTAGTCGGTAGAGAAGATTGCCTTACTATGACCCCCGATAAATTAGTTCTGAATCCGGCACTGAGTGGAATATAAGTTTAATTACAACACAGTTATTGAAGTCATGATCGGTTGGTTAATATGTATCCTCAAGAATAAGTTGATCAGTCGTACTTGTCGCGCCAGCAGTCAAACTGCTCGGACCAGCCCCGTTTTAACTAACACCTCCATGAATTCGAAAACTGAAACCATCAAATCATCCCAGCAAACATCTTCATCTTCCACTAAAATTCCAACAAACATTTATCACTTACAGAAGGAATGAACTTCAAAATCTTCTTCAGTTTTTATTCACTTTACAAATGGGCCCTCAAGTTCTTGGTTCAATTCTGCATCAATGCTCCAAAACAAGATCATTTCGACATGGGTTTTCCCTCCATGCTGTTGCAATCAAAATGGGTTTTATATCCAACGTTATTATTGTTGGGAATCAGTGGTTCAAAATAGCGGAAGCGGTTTATATATAAAACTCATAGTTAAATTTATTAACCCTGTTAATAAATATTCCCAATCAGGATCAAGATTACATACGTATAAACAAATAAATAAACAACCATAGAGAGTTTAGTAATCAACCTTTGACGACTACACCGGGATTGTAACACGCGGGTTACAACGAATCCTCGCTAGTAGGAAGTTCAGAAAAATGAATGCTCGAGCAAAAATGTCAAGGAGGTTAGGTATGGTTTTTTTGGCATTTGAATGAGTTTCCCTTTTTGGTTTTTCATTCATTCTAATCTGCACACTCCCGTGCCTCTTTAAATCAAATTGCATTTAAACTATTTATTTAGTAAGTGCTCAATAATTATCTCATAGTGGCCAACTAACAAAGTAGTGTGCCATTATCAACATGTAGTGGGCAAATACAAAATGATAGGATTGTCGACAAAAAAAAGCCAAAAAGATATGATTGAATTATAATATAACATTAATCAAATAGTCTAATATTTGATACATTATATTTATAAAACTCAACCTTACGCCAAACCCCTTTAGATTATACTCTTATAACCTTCTTAACAATAATCTAATTAATATTAAGTCCCTCGAGTTCAAATATTATTATTTCAGAAATAATAACCCACCTTTCGTGAACATATACGATTCGTGTACCAACGTGTAACTCTTCGGATCGTACCGAGTTGGTTACGTTGACATTTAATTACATCGGACATATATCTCCAACAATTATATCCAATCATGTTCTCAACATGTACGCAAAATGTGGGAAAATCGACTTTGCACGCCAGGTGTTCGATGAAATGTCTGAAAGAAACGTTGGGAGTTGGTCTGCTATGATTTCTGGGTATGATCAAGCCGGGAGAGTGTTAAACGCGGTTCAACTGTTTTCACGAATGAAAGTTGATCAAGCGGATGAGTTTGTGTTCGCTAGTGCTGTTAGCGCGTGTGCTAGCCTGCTGGCGGTTGATGTAGGTAAACGGATAGTCTGTGGTTCTTGGGTTTGCGGATGTTTCGTTTGTGTCTAACTCGCTTGTTTTGATGTACATGAAATGTGGGCGGTGTAGTGATGCGTTGTCGGTGTTCATGAGCAGTTCTGAACGAAATACTGTCGCGTATAACGCGATAATTACAGGGTTGGTTGAAAACGAGCAAGTTCAGAAAGCGTATGAGATGTTTCAACTAATGTGTCAGCAGGGTCTTGCTCCAAATCGATTTAGTTTAGTGGCACTTTTAGGAAATTGTTGTAATCCGAATGATTTTCGGGTCGGGATGGAACTGCATTGTCTAGCCGTCAAACTCAATCTTGATTCGATAGCATTTATTGGAAATGTGCTAATTACAATGTACTCGAAGTTTAACTTGATCGAAGACACTGAGAATATTTTCTGGTCGATCAAGGAAAAAGATATGATTTCGTGGAACACATTCATTGCTGTGTGTTGTCATGCTCTTGATCATGGTAAAGGTTTAAGTGTCTTCAGTGAAATGATAAAAACACATAGTTTAACTCCTGATGACTTCACATACACGAGTGCTTTATCTGCGTGTGCGGGCCTCGCTTCATCGATTTTCGAGAGACAAATTCATGGGAATTTGATCAGAACAAGGTTAAGCTATGATACGGGCGTTACTAATGCACTTGTGAACATGTATGCAAAATGCGGTTCGATAAAACACGCGATTACCACTTTTAACCAAATGGGGTTTCGTAATCTTGTTTCGTGGAACACCCTCATAGCTGGATTTGCAAATCATGGATACGGGAAACACGCGCTTGAATTATTTGATCAGATGAAGAAACGAAAAACGAAACCTGATTCCGTCACGTTAATCGCGCTTTTAGCAGCTTTGAATCACACGGGACTTGTAAAAGAGGGTAAGTTTTACTTCAATGCAATGCAAGAAACTTATGGCATTGCTCCGAACGTTGACCATGTATCTTGCATAGTTGACTTACTAGGCCGAGCCCGAAGGGTAAAAGAGGCTGAAGAGTATATGGAAAGATATTCTTTTGAACATGATCTGGTTGTTCTTGGGTGTTTACTGTCTGCTTGTCGGGTGCATGGTGATCTTATTGTAGGCAAGCGCACAGCTGAACGGTTCTTGAAGATTCAGAAAGTTTCTACTTCACCTTACGTGTTGTTATCAAATCTTTATGCTTCGGAGAGCATGTGGGATGGTGTGGCAAAGGCGAGAAAACAGTTGAAAGATAGTTTATTGAAGAAGGAACCGGGCCATAGTTTGATCGAGGTTAAAAGGAACATCGAGAAGTTTACTGTTGGCAGAATTTCTCATCCTCGAATCGAAGAGATCGTGGGCGTGCTTCAAATATTGGGTTTTGCAGAAGACGGGTTTTTGTGGTGTGACTAATGCTTTTGTGATACAATGAATTTGTCGAATTTCACTCGCTAATTGGTTTTGTGTGATAAGCTAAAGTTTTATGTTTAATGTCGCTGAGTAGTATTATTAATCGGTTTTGAGATAGAATTCAAAAGGTTTAGCAAGATAGCATCTTTGTTAAACTTGTTTTTTGGGTGACCGTGAGAACCTATTACCTCATAAATAACCTGCTAACCAATGGGGATCAGGTAAAACGCAACTTGCACTAGACAGGGAACCTGAGAGCTCTGCTAGAGGGACTCGGGCGCTTAACGTGGTGTCACATTAGGCACCACCCGCTTGAAGGTTTTGTTAGACTTTTTTGAGCATTGATTATTGATATTTACTGTTCTGCACTACAAGTAATGATCAAGGTAGTTACACACTTTCTCTTATGTCATTTCATATAGTTTGTAAATGGGGCGACTCATTGGACTAACCTTAAGGTGACAATTTCAACCTATGTTTATGCCTTACGGTATGTGACACTTTCGCTTATGGACAGGTTTTGTTTATATTAAATGGGTAAAATTATACATTTTAGCTTAAACCGATCAAATGGGTGTAATGGGTTAAGAGTCAACCAATGTTTGTTCGAAACGACCTATACTTGTAAAGCATTGTACATTAGGCATTCAAAACTTTTGTTTTGTAGAAATATGTAATTTTATAAGTTGAGTTTTGAAGAAATATATAATTATTCCACCCCTTTGTTTAATCTCCTGAAAGGTTTATTGTCGGGTATAAAACTTGTTCGGTATGGTTCCGGAATCAGCAGGTCACCTTCTAGTGGCGTGCTGCAAAGACGGTATAGTGGCATGTGTATAATCAAAGTGTATATTTGGTTGTAATTGTAATTGGTTTTATTGATTACGAATAGAGAATACAAGACCCTATATATAGATAAACTAATTACAGTTTAGTACCCTCAATAATAATAATCTTGTCTATCTAAACAATTTAGTCTAATATTCCCCCACAAGTTGAGGGCGGGGAACGACCTGCAACTTGGACCGTAGAAATTAAAATCTTTGTGAAGATAAGGGCTTTGTAAACACATCAGCAATTTGATCATTAGTCGAGATGAACTTGACATTCAGCTTTTCTTTAATAACTTGTTCATGAACAAAGTGGTAATCTACTTCAACATGCTTTGTGCGGGCATGAAACACTGGATTGGCAGAGAGATAGGTTGCACCAAGATTATCACACCAAAGCGTTGGTGCCTTGCTAACCAGACCGAGTTCATGAAGGAGAGATTTTAACCATATCAGTTCTGCAACAGTATCAGCAATGGCCTTATATTCGGATTCTGTTGAAGATCGAGAGACGGTACGTTGTTTGCGAGCAGACCAAGAAATAAGGTTGGAACCCAGATAGATAACATATCCCCCCGTGGATCGACGATCAAGAGGGCAACCAGCCCAGTCAAAATCCGAGAATGCCTGAAGATTAGTAGCCCAATGGGAGTCAGAAAAGGCTTGTAGCATGGACTCTGTGTTGTGACGAAATAGTAGGCTAAGATGAGTCGTACCCTTCAGATAACGCAATATGCGCTTCACACCAGCCCAATGATTCTCAGTAGGAGCATGCATAAATTGGCACACCTTATTAACTGCAAAGGCAATGTCCGGGCGAGTTAAGGTTGCATATTGAAGAGCACCTACCCTCTGCCTGTATCTGGAAGGATCATCAAGTAAAGGACTATCATCAAGTAAGAAGACATGAGAGGTACTCATAGGGGATGATACGGGTTTGCAGTCAGCAAGACCTGCTCGGTGAAGAATATCAAGAATATATTTGCGTTGAGACAGAACCATGATGCACCACTTCAATGCCCAAGAAATAATGTAACCGACCCAAATCTTTGAGTGCAAACATAGAGCTGAGATCTTTAATAACATCATTAACAGCCCCAGAGTGATTACCTGTAATGATAATGTCGTCTACATACATAGGAAGATAGACAAGCGTGCCACCTGAATTGAGAATGAATAAGGACAGGTCAGTTTTGGACCCGTGAAAGCCCAAATGAAGAAGAGCCATTGACAGTTTTGTAAACCAGGCACGGGGGGCTTGCTTAAGCCCATATAAGGACTTGTGTAATAAGCACACATGATCTGGCCTGGTTTGATTAACGAAGCCAGGGGGTTGTCGCATATAAACTGTCTCTTGAAGATCACCATGCAGAAAGTCGTTTTGGACATCTAATTGTCTTAGAGACCACTTATTTGTGATAGCAAGTGATAAGATAGTCCTAATAGTAGCATGTTTGATTACTGGGCTGAAAGTCTCATGATAATCAACCCCATGTTGCTGGTGAAATCCTTTTGCCACAAGTCGTGCCTTGTACCTGCTAATCTTTCCATTTGGATTTGTTTTCAACCTGTAAACCCATTTACAATCAACAATATTAGTATGAGGGGCAGGGGGAACTACTGTCCATGTCCCATTCCTATGTAGCACATCCAACTCGTCAGCCATGGCTTGGCGCCATTCTATAGACTTATTAGCAACGGTAAAAGAGGTGGGCTGTGGGGGTGGTGGTGGCAATGTAGGCAGCGGGATCATAGCGAGTGGGTGGCTTGGGATGGGGACGTAGGTTCGGAGGCCGAGGTCTAGGGGTTGGGGTTGATTGGGCCGTGTGCATGGTGGGTTCGGTTGAGGGTCCGGGAGACGGGTTAGTGGGTGGTGAAGTGGGGGCAGTTTCAGGTGAGATGGTGGCGGTTGGCAGTGGATCCGTGGAGGGTGGTGGGATGGGTTCGGTTGGAAAATCGGGTGGTGGTTCAGGAAAGATGGATACATATGATGGTTCGGGCTGTGGTGAGGATTGGGTAGGTATAGGTGTATGGTATGGAAAGATGTGTTCATTGAAGCGAACATGTCGGGCAATGTAGATTCATTCGGTGGATGGGTCAAAGCATCAGTAGCCATGGTGAACAGGGCCATAGCCAAGAAAGACACACGGGGTGGATCGAAATTCAATCTTATGACGTTTGTACGGACAGAGATAAGGAAAACATTGGCATCCGAAAACACGAAGAAATGAGTAATCAGGTTTCCGTTTAAAAACATGTTCATACGGAGATTTATTGGAGGAGACACTAGCGGGAAGACGGTTGATTAAGTAAACGGTTGTTTCAAAGGCAAATTGCCAGAAACGTTGGGGAAGACTGGACTGTGCAAGAAGAGTAAGTCCAGTTTCCACAACATGGCGATGACGACGCTCGAAAATCCCATTTTGCTCACTTGTGTGAGGGCAAGAGCATCGATGAATGATACCAAGACTAGTGCAAAAGGTCATAAGAGAACGAAACTCCCCTCCCCAATCAGATTGTATACTTTTTAGTTTGGTGTTAAATTGTCGTTTTGCCAATTTAATAAAGTTTGTTAGCACGTTGTAGACATCTGATTTTTGAACTAATGGATAAAACCACATGTATCTAGAATGATGATCTACACATAATAAAAAGAAACGACAACCATCAAATGATAAATCGGGCGAAGGCCCCCAAAAATCACAATAAACAAGGTCTAAAAAATTGGTACTCCGAAAAGTTGAGCCTGACAAAGATAATTTGGAAGACTTGCCTAATTGACACGAAGTACATAAATTATTAGAAAACTTGTCCGAAATGGGTAAAGAAAAACGTGAAACAATGGAACGAAAAACTTGAGCATGAGGGTGTCCTAAGCGTTGATGCCAAGTGGTGGAAGATGCTTTGACAGCATTGAATGCCACCTTGGGAATAGACTTGAGCTGTGGCAGACGAATGGAGTACAAGCCCAGTTCACTGGGACCCGTTAGGAGGCTAGTGCGTGTAGACTCGTCCTTCACAACAAAATAAGATGAGTGAAATTCAAAGAAAACATCATTATCAACACAAAATTTTTGAACAGACAAAAGATTTTGTTTTAGTTCAGGAACATGAAGTATATTGGATAATTTAAAGGTTTTGTTAGGTGAGTAAATGGTTGAGGATCCAATGTGAAAAATGGGTAGTGGGTTACCGTCACCAATAAGTAAAGAATCATTACCAAAGTAGGCTTCAGGGTTGTCAATGCCAGATAAGTCTGGGGTAGCATGTCCATTAGCTCCAGTATCGGGCTTCCAAGTAAGTCCTGATTTGTCACACCCCGATATTTCCACGTGTTACCGGTGGGGAGTATCGTGACGTAGTTGATATCATCATAGTCAAACAACACAATATTTAAATGCACAGCGGAAGCAAAAGATAGATTCATTTCAACTTTAATAAATTGTAATATCAAGTATCACAATATAGTTGAATAAAATCCACAGGTGGATCAAATTAAAGAGGAAACATTGTTCAACAGTTTTATGTCATCCAAGCTTGCGAGACTTATTGTGGATGCTAGGAGAAAGCCGGCCTATTACGAGTAGTACCTGCACTTAACATTTTTGGGAAAATACGTCAGTTTACACTGGTAAATACAAATAACTGACTCATTTAAAAAGGTTTAATAAAATTGATTTGAATGCATGTGGCACAAAACACTTTATAACTTGGGATAATTATTTATATATAAACTTGTAGAAGAATTACATGTTTCTTATGCGTTCAGTAGCCCGGTTCGTGCCGGGTTAAAGATCAATAGACACACCACATTATTTATTTAGGCACTGACGGGTGTACGCCTACACCTCGTGCTTAGGTCGTGGCCATTTCGTAAAATGATGCCAACGATATCCGGGACATGGTCATTAACCCCCCCAAAGGCTTTAAGCAAACAAAACAATTTAAACGGGATATATCAATGATTTAACCTTCATACGATTAAAGATTCAATACCCGACCAAGCGGTATTTTATATACCGTACCCCAAGCCCGTATAGGGAAAATAAGTTAAAAGTATTTACCTTTGCAAGTAATAATCACAACAAGCAAGTGCACGTAGCTTTTACCGGGTCTCCTATTCTGGAACGAAGGTTTATAATAACCTATTAGAATCCTAACGGGTCTTTAAATTAAGCCTAAACTTAGACCGGTTAGTTTTAAAGGAAGATACGGTTCGAACGCATGATTAAGCGAAGACCGGAATAGAATGTGATTTAGACTCGACAAGTTTGAAGACTTGTATCATATGGGTAAACTAAACACATTCTGGATTTTGAGATAAAAATGATAAGGTTTGACCCGTTTCGGCTAATTTATGCAAACTAGTTACATAAACCGAACCGAACGCAAATAACGCTTAGCGGGTAACCGAAAGAGTCACGAACAGGTTTCCTAAGTTAATATGCCTTAAATATGTTGTGATATCAGTAGGATACCTTCCATTATGCCCAAAACGAGTTTAATCTCAATTTAAGCCCCGTAGGGGTATTTTGGTCATTTAAAAGATTATAAAAGAGATTATTTATAATTTTGAGATTCAGTTCTGAATTGATCATTAAAACAACTTAATTTAATAGGTTATATCAGTTGGTGATAAGTCTTATGTGACAAAATGGTTTTAAACCCATACTAGGTGTTTAATATGCGTAAAAAGCCATTTTAAGCGATTTCCGGGTTATACAAGAAATCTGAGTTTTCTGATCAGGTTATAAAGTTCAAAATACTTCATTTATTATATAAAATCAGTAGCAATTGGATTGGTGTCAAAATACTATGTAGAACTCATTTTATAAACAAAAAGGGTATAATCGGTATTAGCCGAATCAAGGCAATAACCCTATGTTATGATCAGGTTAAAAATAATTAAAAATCTTCAAAAATCTCAAAATATTATATTACATCAGTGGGTAAAAGGTTTGGTGTCAAAAATTGGGTGTAGATAGGCTTTATGCTAATGACGCCGTTTAATTAATAAAAAGCGTTCTAATTACGCCATTGAGCATAACTCCTAATCTAGACCTCAAACTGATGTGAACATTCAGGGACATGTCTATAAATCAGTAACAAAGATTATTGTCCTTTCACATTTCCAAAATTCTCGTTTTATGGTCAAAAGGGCATTATGGTCAACATTAAGCGATTAACGGAAACGTGTAAACGAATCGGACAAACAACGAACCAATCACAGAGGGTTATACCATCATGTAACCTGGTCCTAAGGAAGCTCTAAGGCATTTCTAAACCCATCTAATATGGGTCAGAACTGAAGTCAAAGCAAAAGTCAAAGTTTTGCGACTTTCGGTTCCGAACCGGTCCTAAACTGAAAATTGTCGGGACGGACATGCTTAGACATGTTCTTGCATTGATTACCAAGTTATATGAGTAGCAAAACAGGTTACACGTCTTCTACCTTGCTAATTATGTGTTAATTCGAAAATTAAGTTTCTGTTGACTTTTTCGGATTAAGTTTGACCCGACATTTGACCTAGTTAGAGCGGGAATTAGGGGGTGCCCTTTTAAGGGTTTATTGCCCACATAATTACCAACTTATAACTACTTTAAGTTTGACTAATCACTGGACCATTAGTGATTAATCAATAAGTCAAACCTTAATTACGACGGTTTGACTTTAAGCTAAATAACTAAGTAAAACACGTTTAAGGAAGGTCAAGGAAGCTTACCAAAGTCCTATGCACGATTAGTGATGCTTAGGAAAGGCTCTTGAGCTCCAGGAATTATCAGAAGTTGGGTTTGGAATGAATAATCAAAGTTGCAACAATGAGGCCTTTATATAGTGCCTTTGATTGCTTGTGATCATGAAAAACAACTCTAGGATTGATCCTTGATCAATTACAAGTGTCCCTAGTGCCTAAGAACTAGTTTAGGTTGCACATGGGAGTGAAAAATGGCAATGTAAGTCGGTTAAACTCGTTAAACAGGAAGCTGTTCCGTTTTCTGTTACTGGGGCCGCCTTACGGACCGTAAGCGGAGGGTCTTGCGGTCCGTAAAAGCCTCTTACGGACCATAAGACCAAGTCCTTGCGGTCCGTAAGCCCTTACCAGAAGCAAAATTTTTGTAACCTTTCAAGCTTTGAAGAGGCAACCTTTATATTACGAATTTGGGCCTCTATTTTCAGTAAGGGACCTTTAGATCATGCTTGAACAGTTATGACCACCTTGCCATGTTCTAAAGTTGTCTTGGATTCTTTTTAAAGGTCCATAAACGAAGGTTTATCAAACATATTATCCTAGGGTCCTATCTTTACAATTTGAATCAATTATTACAAGCATTAACCGGACTAGGATGCTTATCAGATGTTTACAACACAGGTTAAGGTTTGGGATTTATACATAGGTCGCTCAGAGGTATGTATTAACATGTCGACGTTTTTAACCCCTCGTGTAAGAATTTTATCATAACTTTCTTATACGATAAAGAAACTTGATGAAATTTTTATCATGCATTATAGTGAGCATAATTAATCGTTACAAAGCTCCGGGTTTGTTAAAAGGTCACTCAGAGGTATACTTTAAACATGTTGACACATTTAACCCCTGTAGTTTGTAATCTCTCACTTTCTTTCACAATCAGCTTCGTATGATCCATGATTCATTCGTTTAAAGGTATAAACATCATGTAGGGTTATGGTAAAATATATTTATCTATTGTTGACATTTTGAACCCTTATATTCACATACTTTTCTTGTTTGTCAACTTTAGTCCTTCTAAGGAAATCCTCTACACGTGTTAAGCCCATGACACGTGTCGATATAATTTTGGACATGAAATTTCGAGGTGTCACATCCTCACCCCCTTAAAAGAAATCTCGACCTCGAGATTTTACTGAAACAAATGAGGATACTTTTCTTTCATTATGGACTCTACCTCCCACGTATACTTGGGACCTCTACGGGCATCCCATTTAACCTTTACAATAGGTACATGCTTCCTTCGAAGCTTCTTAACCTGTCGATCCTCGATCGACACAGGTTTTTCAACAAACTTCAAGCTCTCTTCTATGTGCACATCTGTATGGGGTATGACTAGTGATTCATCAGCCAGACACTACTTCAGATTGCAGATGTGGAATACATTGTGAATACCACTGAGCTCTTCAGGTAATTTTAACTTATAAGCAACTGATCCGACACATTCGATGATCTCGAATGGTCCTATGTACCTTGGGATTAACTTACCTTTCTTACCAAATCGCATCACTCCCTTCCAGGGTGATACTTTAAGCAACACTTTGTCACCTACCTCGAATTTCAGAGGTTTACGCTTCAAATCTGCGTAGCTATTCTGCCTATCCCTGGCAGCTTTCAGGTGATCACGAATCTGGACAATCTTGTCTGTCGTTTCAAAGACTATTTCAGGTCCTGTCAGTTGGACATCTCCAACTTCCGCCCAACAAACGGGCGTTCTGCATTTTCTACCGTACAAGGCCTCGAAAGGCGCGGCCTTGATGTTGGTATGATAGCTACTTACGAGAACTCGATTAATGGCAGGTGGTTATCCCAACTACCACCTAAGTCAATCACACATGCACGAAGCATGTCTTCCAATGTTTGGATTGTACGCTCACTCTGCCTGTCCGTCTGAGGATGGTAAGCCATACTGAAATTTAAGCGCGTGCCCAAAGATTGTTGGAAACTTTTCCAAAAATGTGAAGTGTATCTAGTATCTCTGTCAGAGATAATAGACACTGGTATACCATGTAGAGATACAATCTTATCTATGTACAATTGGGCTAACATGTCAGAGCTATAAGTCTCCTTAATGGGTAGGAAATGTGCTGACTTAGTCAGTATATCTACTATCACCCATATAGTATCATTTCCTTTCTTTGTCTTTGGTAACTTGGTGATGAAATCTATTGTCACCATCTCCCACTTCCAAGTGGGAAGTTCAGGCTGTTGTAGCAAACCTGACGGCTTTTGATATTCAGCTTTAACTTGTGCGCACGTCAGACATTTGGCCACATAAGTGGCTACAGATTTCTTCAAACCTATCCACCAATAGTTTGACTTTAGATCCTGGTACATCTTATCAGCTCCAGGATGAACGGAATATTTAGAACTATGGGCTTCCTGGAGAATAACATCCCGAAGTCCTCCATAAACTGGAACCCATATTCGTCCATTTAGCCTTAGGATTCCGTCTTTGCCATAAGATAACTGTTCTTCAGTTACTCCTAGCTTTTCAGCAGGATAGTTAACTTCCAATACAGCTTCCTTCTGCGCAGCTAACAACCTCTTATGCAAACTATTCTTTATTTCCATGCTCTTGGCATTTATTCTAATGGGTTTAACTATTTCCTTCCTGCTCAATGCATCAGCGACTACATTCGCCTTGCCTGGATGGTATCGGATTTCACAATCGTAATCATTCAACGTCTCCATCCATCGGCGCTGCCTCGTGTTTAAATCCTTTTGGTTAAAGAGGTGCTGGAGGCTCTTGTGATCAGAATAGATCACACACTTGATTCCATACAAATAATGCCTCCACAGTTTTAGTGCAAATACAACGGCACCCAACTCCAAGTCATGGGTGGTGTAGTTCTTCTCGTGCACTTTTAACTGTCGTGAAGCATAGGCAATAACTTTGCCTTTTTGCATAAGTACACATCCCATTCCGGTGTGTGATGCATCATAATATACCACAAACTCTTCTATTCCATCAGGCAATCTCAACACAGGTGCATTGCTTAGCTTCTGTTTAAGGATATCAAAGGATTCTTGTTGCTTTGGTCCCCAGTCGAACTTAATATTCTTCCTAGTCAAAGAAGTTAGGGGTGCAACAATTCTTGAAAAATTTTCAATGAAACGCCTATAATATCCTGCCAATCCCAAGAAGCTGCGAATCTCTGTGGGCATCTTCGGCTCTTGCCAATTCATGACAGCTTCAACCTTAGCGGGATCTACCTGGATTCCGCGTTCACTCACCACATGTCCAAGAAATTGGACTTCACGAAGCCAAAATTCACACTTAGAGAATTTGGCGTAGAGCTTTTCTCGATGAAGCAGTTTAGAATGCAATGGAGGTGCTTCTCATGGTCAGCTTGATTCTTCGAGTAAATAAGAATATCATCGATGAAGACGATGACAAATTTATCCATGTAGGGTTTGCAGACGCGGTTCATGAGATCCATGAATGCGGCTGGTGCATTAGTGAGTCCAAAAGGCATCACTAAGAACTTGTAGTGACCATAACGAGTCCTAAATGCAGTCTTATGTACATCTTCATCCTTGACCTTCAGTTGATGATATCCTGACCTTAGGTCGATCTTGGAAAAGTAACTCGCTCCTTGAAGTTGATCGAACAAGTCGTCGATCCTGGGCAATGGATACCGATTCTTAATAGTAACTTTGTTAAGTTCTCGATAATCGATGCACAGACGCATCGATCCATCCTTTTTCTTCACAAACAGGATTGGTGCTCCCCAAGGAGATGAGCTAGGTCTAATAAATCCTTTTCTTAACAAATCATCCAGTTGAGTTCTCAACTCTTTCATCTCCGTTGGTGCCAATCTGTAAGGTGCTCTTGCAACAGGTGCTGCTCCAGGAATAATGTCAATCCTGAACTCCACTTGCCTATCTGGGGGTAAACCAGGTAGTTCTTCAGGGAATACTTCTGGATATTCAGAGATAATAGGTATGTCTTCGATCTTAGGCTTTGGTTCATCAATGGTTACTTGTGCCATGTAGATAACACAACCCTTTGTCAAACACCTTGATGCCTTGAGCATGGACACTTGCTCAGGCATCCCGTACTTAGTATCTCCTTGAATTGTCAAAGGCATGCCATGAGGAGTTCTGACAACCACTTGCTTCTTAGCACAAGCGATATGGGCTTGGTTGCGAGACAACCAATCCATGCCTATTACTATATCAAAACCGGCTAATTTCAAAGGAAGTAAAGACAATGGAAAAGAATGGTTCCTAATGGATATAACACATCCATCTAACACGGTTAACGTTGTTTCTAAGGTACCATCAGCTAATTTCACCTCATATTTCACACTTAAGGTTTTAACAGGTAAATTCAGCAATTTACAAAACTTATTATCTACGAATGACTTATCAGCTCCTGAATCGAATAGGACTCCTGCATAAACATCATTTATGAGGAAGGTACCTGTGATCACATTGTCGTCCTGAATAGCTTCCTTTGCATCCATCCGGAAGACCCTTGCATTGGTCTTTTTCCCATCTTCAGTCTTCCTTGCAAGTTTTGGGCAGTTGGACTTGATGTGCCCTTTTTCGTTGCAGCTATAACACGTAGCATCCTTAATTTTCTTACAGTCTAGGGTCTTGTGCTCAGAAGACTTGCAAATCCCACATGCCCTTGGCAGTGATTGGGATTTCGACTCATATCTGCACTTCCCGAAGTGTTGTTTCTTGCAGATCTTACAATTGGGCTTATCACCTGACTGATGACCATCTTTCTTAGATCCAGAACCCTTTTTGTGGTTATTGTTTCCCTTATGTCTCTTATCCGAACGTCGTGAGTTGTCATCCTCACGCTTTCTTTTCTCGGCATCCGTGTTCCTCAGCGATCTCTGTCTGACTGCGTCCAGTGTGAGGGACAAAGATATATCAGCTACAGATCTGAAAGTAGCTGGCCGAGAGGCTTTTACACTTGCCTTAATCTTTGGGGCTAAACCCCCAATGAAACGAGCTATTATTTTGGGTTCCGGGGTCACAAGATAAGGAACCAACCTTGACATTGTATTAAAGCTCGTAAGGTAGGCTTGACAATCCAGGTTCTTCATAACCAATGACAAGAAATCAGATTCAATCTTCTCAACCTCATGCTGAGGGCAGTAGTTTTCCTTGATCAACATCATAAATTGATCCCATGACAGATTGTACAATGGGATTTTTCCGGTAGCTTGGATTAATGACATCCACCAGGCTAAGGCCTCACCTTTGAACGATTGAGATACAAACTTCACCACATCTTTATCAGCGCACCCGCTGATATCAACCACAGTGTCCATCTCATCCAACCAAGTCAGGCAGTCTATAGCTCCTTTTTCCCCAGTGAAATCCCTGGGTTTGCATGAAACAAAATACTTATAGGAGCAACCCTTATCACGAGGTCCTTGGTTCAGTACGGTCCTTTGAGAGGGAACACTCCTTTGGTTTGATGAGTGTCGTTCATCATCTTTCTTTGGCTCGTCTTTCTTAGAGGGCGGCTTGCTGTGAGCCTCTGAATGAGTCTTAGGCTTGGAGTGGGGTACTGATTGGGCCCTGCTTTGAGTACCGCTCGACTCACTATACTGCCTATCCAAGGCTTTTGTAACAGCATTGTCAATTAACGCTTGGAGCTCTGCACCCGCTATGTTAATTCGGGTATTATCATGATCCTCCTTTGGGTGACTGTTGATCTCATCCGAGTCAGCCATGTAGTTTGAACTATTACATAAGATATTGACAATAGTTCATTACGGAATTGTCTTTTATGGCAATTCATTAACCATGGTAAACATAGACCATATCTGGTTAATTTGTTAATCATATTTATTTAGGATTTTAATTTATCCTTATTATAAAGCAATAACAGTATTATTAGTGGCACAAAAGGCCTAGTCACAAGGACATTTTAAATCATAAGCCATGATTTCAGAGAATCAAGGCATTTAGGTTTTGAACATAGTTCATTACCTTTCTTTGACAGGGAGTCGTAGACTACTACTGTCTTTTGTCTTATTTGACATTTATTATGGCCTGTAGGCACTACATCACTAATGGATGTTTATTATGTGATCATCTTAATTGATGATTTAAACTTATGATTTATAGATCATTAGGTTAGGATAGGAATCTTTTGAAGAACTTCTATTATAAGATTGACATGTGTGATTTTAACGAATCAATTCTGCCAGGAGCGTTAACATGTTTTCAGATGTTAACAAGGATTCGAATCTTTTCAAACAGGTCTTACCATCTTGGCCGAGTCTTATAATGACATGTAGGCTAGGTTATACCTTTAAGATTCTTATTCAATATTCGATAGGCAGATTATTTTCAAAAGGAATGATTTTTAATTTATTTATTTCATGTATAATATATATTTATGCATATAATGACAAAATGAAATTTTTAAACTTAACATTCCATTAAACATTAAAAGGAGTACACATTGCCCTAAACGGGACTTTTAACAGAAATAACTTGCCCACGCAGGGGCTAATACTGAGAATACAAGTCCTCGCAGGGACTGATTACTAAGATAGATGTCCTCGCAGGGACTAAACAGACAAGTCCACGCAGGGACTAAATAGACAAGTCCACGCAGGGACTAAATATATACATAAATGTCCACGCAGGGACTTAATTGAAATAAGGAAATACAACAATACATATAGAGATTCAATGATCCCTCTTCTTCTTTCCTTTTAACAAGCCTGCCAGGCCCTTGAGAAATCCCCGATTGTTCCTGCGTTCTTCTTGAAATTCCCGTTCCACCCTGTTTAGTCTGTGGAGGATTTCCTCCTGTTCCGGTGGGGAAAACCGTGGTAGCTGCGGCTGGTGCTGAACCGGAGGTCGAGCAGGTATTTGATACCCATGAGCTGGATATCCCACTCCCCAAGGAGCTCCATATGGTCCTTCAGGATGAAGGGCGTTGTAGTTTACCGCTACAAGGTACGGGTCGGCTTCAGCATAGTTATAGTGAGTGTGAGCCGGCTGCTCAAACGGATTGTACGCCGTTGAACCGGCGTATGTAGGAATCGGATTATCAAAACCCAATGGTGGTGGTGGTGCAACTGGTGCAGAATTCACCTCTGGAACTGGGTTTGAGGGCCCACCCATTTGTGGGTCTTCATGCAGTGGCGGATAGTGACTGCCACTTGAGTGATGGGGGGTGCTAAAGTGAAAATCCCCTCCTCGTGCGGATATTCGTGCGCCTGTCCTCCTACGCCTTGGTGGTTCTGGATGTGCTTGATAAATCGGCAGCGGTGGTGGCGGTGGCGTGACTGCCACGAAACGTGAATCCTCGGAGGGATCCTGATGCTGTTGTTGCTGTGGGTTATGAGAGGGTGTAAAATACCACTCATGCTGGTTGAACCTCGCTTGATAACTGTCTGGACCACGGTAGGGTGATCCGTAGAAGGATGAACCATCTGAAATCTCGATGGGATGGTTGGGTGTCCCGGTTGCAGGCTCGACGCGATCCGTGTCCTCGTCCATGTCCATTGCTTGGTCTCCCGAAAAATGGTCTTCAGGTCCTAGTGGGTTGAAACCCGCTGGTTCTTCTATATAGTTTACCGGGTTAAACCGGCCCTGGAAGACAGGGGTAGGGTCGCCAAAGGAACGGTGCGAAACAGACCGCTGCAACGGTAAGAAGGAGTGGTGAGAGTCTTCGGGCTCGTTTTCTGAATGCGGCCCAAAGGAGTGATGATAATGAGGTGTTGAGCTATGCGAGACAGATCGTCTAGCGGGCTCCACATGGGTCCTCCAGTTTCCTTGAGGATCGGCACTCATTGAAGTAGAAGGAGCTCGCCGGTGAGAAGGCCCGGCTTCGTGATCGTTGGGGGCGCTCATTGGCCCCTTACCTCTTCCTCCTCTTCGAAACCTTGGTGGCATATTTCCTGTCAAAACAATTGAAAGATACAGCAAAGAAATATAAAGGATAAAATAAAACAAATTAGGAATCGTCCTAAGTTCTTGTCTAGACTCGAGTATGTGCAATTGTGTCATTGAGATTAAACACAAAAAGGCTAGTGTTTAATTCACTCAACGTTGGCTCTGATACCAACCTGTCACACCCCGATATTTCCACGTGTTACCGGTGGGGAGTATCGTGACGTAGTTGATATCATCATAGTCAAACAACACAATATTTAAATGCGCAGCGGAAGCAAAAGATAGATTCATTTCAAACTTTAATAAATTGTAATATCAAGTATCACAATATAGTTGAATAAAATCCACAGGTGGATCAAATTAAAGAGGAAACATTGTTCAACAGTTTTATGTCATCCAAGCTTGCGAGACTTATTGTGGATGCTAGGAGAAAGCCAGCCTATTACGAGTAGTACCTGTACTTAACCTTTTTGGGAAAATACGTCAGTTTACACTGGTAAATACAAATAACTGACTCATTTAAAAAGGTTTAATAAAATTGATTTGAATGCACGTGGCACAAAACACTTTATAACTTGGGATAATTATTTATATATAAACTTGTAGAAGAATTACATGTTTCTTATGCGTTCAGTAGCCCGGTTCGTGCCGGGTTAAAGATCAATAGACACACCGCATTATTTATTTAGGCACTGACGGGTGTACGCCTACACCTAGTGCTTAG
Source organism: Helianthus tuberosus (assembly GCA_030545235.1). Classification (NCBI taxonomy): domain Eukaryota; kingdom Viridiplantae; phylum Streptophyta; class Magnoliopsida; order Asterales; family Asteraceae; genus Helianthus; species Helianthus tuberosus. Next base: position 162,882,028 of record CM060366.1, read on the forward strand.
GTCGTGGCCATTTCGTAAAATGATGCCAAGGATATCCGGGACATGGTCATTAACCCCCCAAAGGCTTTAAGCAAACAAAACAATTTAAACGGGATATATCAATGATTTAACCTTCATACGATTAAAGATTCAATACCCGACCAAGCGGTATTTTATATACCGTACCCCAAGCCCGTATAGGGAAAATAAGTTAAAAGTATTTACCTTTGCAAGTAATAATCAAAACAAGCAAGTGCACGTAGCTTTTACCGGGTCTCCTATTCTGGAACGAAGGTTTATAATAACCTATTAGAATCCTAACGAGTCTTTAAATTAAGCCTAAACTTAGACCGGTTAGTTTTAAAGGAAGATACGGTTCGAACGCATGATTAAGCGAAGACCGGAATAGATTGTGATTTAGACTCGACAAGTTTGAAGACTTGTATTATATGGGTAAACTAAACACATTCTGGATTTTGAGATAAAAATGATAAGGTTTGACCCGTTTCGGCTAATTTATGCAAACTAGTTACATAAACCGAACCGAACGCAAATAACGCTTAGCGGGTAACCGAAAGAGTCACGAACGGGTTTCCTAAGTTAATATGCCTTAAATATGTTGTGATATCACTAGGATACCTTCCATTATGCCCAAAACGAGTTTAATCTCAATTTAAGCCCCGTAGGGGTATTTTGGTCATTTAAAAGATTATAAAAGAGATTATTTATAATTCTAAGATTCGGTTCTGAATTGATCAGTAAAACAACTTAATTTAATAGGTTATATCAGTTGGTGATAAGTCTTATGTGACAAAATGGTTTTAAACCCATACTAGGTGTTTAATACGCGTAAAAAGCCATTTTAAGCGATTTCCGGGTTATACAGGAAAGCTGAGTTTTCTGATCAGGTTATAAAGTTCAAAATACTTCATTTATTATATAAAATCAGTAGCAATTGGATTGGTGTCAAAATACTATGTAGAACTCATTTTATAAACAAAAAGGGTATAATCGGTATTAGCCGAATCAAGGCAATAACCCTATGTTATGATCAGGTTAAAAATAATTAAAAATCTTCAAAAATCTCAAAATATTATATTACATCAGTGGGTAAAAGGTTTGGTGTCAAAAATTGGGTGTAGATAGGCTTTATGCTAATGACGCCGTTTAATTAATAAAAAACGTTCTAATTACGCCATTGAGCATAACTCCTAATCTAGACCTCAAACTGATGTGAACATTCAGGGACATGTTTATAAATTAGTAACAAAGATTATTGTCCTTTCACATTTCCAAAATTCTCGTTTTATGGTCAAAAGGGCATTATGGTCAACATTAAGCGATTAACGGAAACGTGTAAACGAATCGGACAAACAACGAACAAATCACAGAGGGTTATACCATCATGTAACCTGGTCCTAAGGAAGCTCTAAGGCATTTCTAAACCCATCTAATATGGGTCAGAACTGAAGTCAAAGCAAAAGTCAAAGTTTTGCGACTTTCGGTTCCGAACCGGTCCTAAACTGAAAATTGTCGGGTCGGACATGCTTAGACATGTTCTTGCATTGATTACCAAGTTATATGAGTAGCAAAACAGGTTACACGTCTTCTACCTTGCTAATTATGTGTTAATTCGAAAATTAAGTTTCTGTTGACTTTTTCGGATTAAGTTTGACCCGACATTTGACCTAGTTAGAGAGGGAATTAGGGGGTGCCCTTTTAAGGGTTTATTGCCCACATAATTACCAACTTATAACTACTTTAAGTTTGACTAATCACTGGACCATTAGTGATTAATCAATAAGTCAAACCTTAATTACGACGGTTTGACTTTAAGCTAAATAACTAAGTAAAACACGATTAAGGAAGGTCAAGGAAGCTTACCAAAGTCCTATGCACGATTAGTGATGCTTAGGGAAGGCTCTTGAGCTCCAGGAATGATCAGAAGTTGAGTTTGGAATGAATGATCAAAGTTGTAACAACGAGGCCTTTATATAGTGCCTTTGATTGCTTGTGATCATGACAAACAACTCTAGGATTGATCCCTGATCAATTACAAGTGTCCCTAGTGCCTAAGAACTAGTTTAGGTTGCACATGGGAGTGAAAAATGGCAATGTAAGTCGGTTAAACTCGTTAAACAGGAAGTTGTTCCGTTTTCTGTTACTGGGGCCGCCTTACAGACCGTAAGTGGAGGGTCTTGCGGTCCGTAAGAGCCTCTTACGGACCGTAAGACCAAGTCCTTGCGGTCCGTAAGCCCTTACCAGAAGCAAAATTTTTGTAACCTTTCAAGCTTTGAAGATGCAACCTTTATATTACGAATTTGGGCCTCTATTTTCAGTATGGGACCTTTAGATCATGCTTGAACAGTTATGACCACCTTGCCATGTTCTAAAGTTGTCTTGGATTCTTTTTAAAGGTCCATAAACGAAGGTTTGTCAAACATATTATCCTAGGGTCCTATCTTTACAATTTGAATCAATTATTACAAGCATTAACCGGACTAGGATGCTTATCAGATGTTTACAACACAGGTTAAGGTTTGGGATTTATACATAGGCCGCTCAGAGGTATGTATTAACATGTCGACGTTTTTAACCCCTCGTGTACGAATTTTATCATAACTTTCTCGTACGATAACGAAACTTGATGAAATTTTTATCATGCATTATAGTGAGCATAATTAATCGTTACAAAGCTCCGGGTTTGTTAAAAGGTCACTCAGAGGTATACTTTAAACATGTTGACACATTTAACCCCTGTGTTTGTAAGCTCTCACTTTCTTTCACAATCAGCTTCGTATGATCCATGATTCATTCGTTTAAAGGTATAAACATCATGTAGGGCTATGGTAAAATATATTGATCTATTGTTGACATTTTGAACCCTTATATTCACATACTTTTCTTGTTTGTCAACTTTAGTCCTTCTAAGGAAATCCTCTACACGTGTTAAGCCCATGACACGTGTCGATATAATTTTGGACATGAAATTTCGAGGTGTCACATGATTGTGAGCCAGCATCTGAGGAAGTAGCATAATTTTCCTGTGGCGCTGCACGTGACTGATTGGGCTGATTAGGGCACTGAGACGGGAGATGACCAATGCCACAACGGTTACAGTGGCCATAAACAGTGTTTTGGGTTGAAGCCCAAGAAAATTGACGTGTGCCACTAGTATCCCGATTGCGGTTATTTGGGTTAGCACGAGAGTTACCACGCGAAGGACCGCGAGGGCCACGGTTGCCTCGGTTGTTGTTAAATGACCGAGACCCAAAGTAAGCTTGTGGTTGTAATGAAGGTACAGGATTGAGTTGATAACCCAACTGAGAGGCCATGAGCTGAAGGGTATGAAGCTGCTGCTGTATGGTATCAATATTGGGCTGCTGACTGGGTGTGATAGCAGCCGTAATGGGCTGCTGTGCTGGTGTGGCAGCCACAAAAAGAGCATGTGGGACCTGCTAATTTGCAGCCAAGATCTTTGTGATCATAAAATCATGGTCACTTAGTAACCCATGGAGCTCGTTAAAGGTAACAGGAGGGGAACGAGCCAATAAGTTAGCCTTGAGGCCATTGTATTCTTCACGGAGCCCTGTAACAGTTAACATGACTGGGTCTTTATCCTTCATTGGTTCACCTATGTTGGCTAGAGCAGTAGCATACTCTTGGGCCCGTGCCAAGTAGTTGGCTGGTTTTTCATCACCTTTCATGGTGATTCTCAGTAACTGACTTTTGAGGGTAAATTCATGAAAGGAAGAAACAGGTGCATAAGCGCATTCTAGTGATAACCATACCTCACGAGAAGTTTGGCCTTGAACATACTGAAAAGATTCTTCAGAGACTGTGTTGACAATAAGCATACGTACATGGGCATCATTGGCAATCCATGGAGCATAGCTAGGGTTGACAGTAGTGGTAGTTCCACTTGTTACATTCTGTGACGGGCACGGGATGGTACCATCCACATAACCGAATAGGTTATGCGAGGCAAGAAAGGGTTCAAGTATCTGTTTCCAGTAGCCATAGTTTGTAGGTTTTAGAGTGAAACTGAATTTGTGAGAGTTGTGGGTAACCTTTTCTTGATTTGTAAAGAGTGTAATGGCAGCCATAGGAATTAGTTAGGGTTGATTGATCAAAAAGCTTCAGCCGAAAAAAAAAACGTGAACAGTACTTTCGTGAACAGTGACGGCGGCTAGGGTTTGTATATTAGGGTTAGGATGGACCAGCTCTGATACCAAATCAAACCGTATATTTGGTTGTAATTGTAATTGGTTTTTATTGATTATGAATAGAGAATACAAGACCCTATATATAGATAAACTAATTACAGTTTAGTACCCTCAATAATAACATTCTTGTCTATCTAAACAATTTAGTCTAACATGTATGGACAAAAATATCCAATCCCTGGTCAAATCGAGTCGGTTGAACAAATTTCGGAATACAGGCTGGCCTTAGATATATCAAAACAAAAAGATGCGATGTATGCTATTCTGCTTATGACAATATGGATGATATGGCTGAGTAGAAACGACAAAGTGTTTAAGGGAGTTACTACTAAGTCAGTGGCAACACAAGCTCTATAGTATGTCACTTGATATTATTAAACACCTTGTCATTTCTTGCTATCCATATTGACGAAAGAGTAACCAAGGTAATACACAACCACAATTTTATTAATAAAAAAATAAAAAATAAACCTTGGAGTAAACTGCAATTTTACCCCCTGAGGTTAGGGGTGATTGGCACCCTTACCCCCCTAAGGAAATAATTGCAATTTCACCCCCCACTGTTCACTGTTATGTCGCAGTTCTACCCCCCGGCTTTAGTTTTGTTGACTGGTCAACATAAACATTGGAGGGTCAAAGGGTATAATAGTAATTTCAACTTAATTGTACCTTATATATTAAAATAACCCCTTAACTCAACCTTATATCACAACCTTACCCCTAAGTTTCCTCTTCCTCACTACCGGCGATCACCTTCCCTCCGGCTTCTTCCCCGACGACGTCTCTTCACCGGCGACCTCCACTCCATCTTCTTCACCACTCCATCTTCTTCACCACTCCTTCTTCTTCACCACACGAGCAGAGGATGACTGAACAGAATGCCATGATGCATCCAGCTCCACCGGCTGAGCCAGGGCCGGCGACCACACCACCGGCCACCATCGATCCAGCTGTGGTCCAGAGATCCTCCCTTTTCTCGCAGTTTTCAGGTATAATCAAACAACTATTTTGATTGTGGGGTAAAATCAAACAACTAGTAATGGATGTTTGTGTATTTGCAGTGGACATGAGGATTCATGTTTCACTTCGATCGATTGTGGTCTCATTGGTTGTCAAGATGCGAGGCCGCCCGTTCCTGCATTTCCAGTTTCCCCCTCAGCAGGAAATGGTTGTGTAGGATCTTTTGGGTTAATATGTAGTGTAGGATACTTAAACTCTAATCTTCTAGGATCTTTTGGGTTAATGTGTAGGATCTTTTGCTTGATCATAGAACAGGTTATGTTTGATCATAGAACAGGTTATGTTTGATCATAGAACACATTGACTGTTAAGTTGGTTATATTTGACTGTTAAGTGGGTTAATGTTTGATCACGACATAATGTGGGTTAATGTTGGTTATATTTGACTGTTAAGTTGCTGTTGTTTGGTTTGATCATAGAACAGAACACATTGACTGATGCAGAGGTGCTGATGCATTTGCGTTTGCAATACTTCTGATGCATTTGGCAATGGTTCTGATGCATTTGGCAATGGTTCTGATGCATTTGCATTTACACTCTAGACACTTTATTTAAGATGAAAAAGCCATTCAATCTGTCATGGCACTTGGTGCAATCACCATCACTTTCAGTCCCTTGCATAAGTGAAAGAGGGTGTATGTGCAATTTGACTTATGGGTCAATAATATAGGTCAATGTATATGTGTTGTTTTTAGGCAATAATATGGATATGCAGGCTTCTACAAATGTAATAGGTGTATGTGCAATTTGACTTATGAAAGTCAAACATGCTTGTACAAATGCTTATGACTTATGGGTTAATAATATAGGCCAAGATTTGTCATTTCTAAATTTCGACATTACAAACTTGTTTGAATTCTGTTTGACTTGACAGTGAACCTGTCAAATGCTAAAGGTTCTTCATGGTTTTTGAATTGACAATGCTGCAATTTGACTTATGGGTCAATAATATAGGTCAATGTATATGTGTTATTTTTAGGCAATAATATGGATATGCAGGCTTCTACAAATGCAACAGGCTTGTACAATGCGTATGGTTTTTGAATTGACAGTGAACCTGTTTGACTTCTTCATGGTTTTTGAATTCTGTTACAACACTTCTTCATGGTTTTTGAATTCTGTTAAAACACTTGATGCCAAACACACAATGGTTATGATTTTTGCTGACAGTGAACCTAGTTGGACATGTGAACCTGGTTCTGGATGTGTATGGGCTTCAGCCAGGTTCATGGAGATGGGACAGTAGCGAAGGGTGGTCAACGGTGGCTGAGTGGCTTGAATTCTGTTACAAGCCTGTTTATATGGTGGTGGAATCGAATATGGATGGTGGCGGGAAAGGTTTTGGTAGTTGCAGGGGGTAATTTTACTTCTAAACATAAATTATAGGGGGTTATAAGAAAGGGTATTTTAGTAATTTACCCCAAGTCAACAGATCAGCCAACATATTTGATTCCAGGGGGTAAACATGCGACATAACAGCAAACGTTGGGGTATAAAATAAAAGGGTAAAATAGTCATTTCACCCCCAAGTCAACAGACCAGTCAACAAAACTGAAGCCGGGGGGTAGAATTGCGACATAACAGTGAACAGTGGGGGTAAAATTGCAATTATTTCCTTAGGGGGGTAAGGGTGCCAATCACCCCTAACCTCAGGGGGTAAAATTGCAGTTTACTCTAAACCTTGTTTCCTTTATTATGTAGTTTTAATTGAAGTTTTTCCACTACTGTGTATCATTTGGTCATTGGCAACCTATGCTGAACTTCCATGATTTCTAGTTTATTTGACTCAAAAGTTATAAAATCAATATATTTATTCAACACAATCAAAGATTCATATTTTCAATATAATTTATACCATTTTCAAAGGTATTAATCGGGTATGGGATTATTTTTAAAAAATTTCGCGGGTATGGGTCAGGTATGAGATTAGGTGATACCCAACCTGATTACCCGAAACCACATACCCGTTTACCCGAAATATATACCCGATCATAAATCCGGATTTTTAAATTTATAATAGTTGTATAAATAAAATATATAATAATTATAGTTGTAAAAAATGTGTTTGGAAACCCCAACGTATATCTTTTAACAAATTAAAGGGTATACCCGATACCCGACGGGTATTGGGTCGGGTATGGGACACGATTTTACAAGCAGGTATGGGTATGAGATTACCAATACCCAACCGGAACCCGACCCATTGCCATCCCTAGCGAGAACCACAAGACCCAATGTAAACACAACAAAAAAAAACAACCCACCTCACCAAAAACTCCCCAAAAACCTAAACCCCCTAAATGCTAAAAAAAATTAGTTAAATCGTGACTTTAACAACAAAAAAATTATTATAAATAAAAAGCTGCGAATTTCAAAGAAAAATTTAAAAACAATTGTGTGTTTTTTAAGTAGTTTCGATTGTGTTCACATTGGTTCTCGCAATAAAAGGTTATTCCTAACGGATCCTTGCCCTATATATATATATATATATATATATATTATGATGAGGCTTATATTCAAACATGATTCTGCTACTTTAATGAAGCATGCATATTTCAAGTATGATTTTAACATTCATCCATGGATATATACTCTATTTATAAACCATACAAAACAAATAAGGTCATGTAAACTTCCACATTTATCATGGATCCAAACTACAGACTTTGACCAAACCCAAAAGTCAAAATTATGTGAATTAATGAAGCATTTCTAACATGTATAATTATGCATGATGAAGATCCCACAAGACCACTTGGAGAGCCGATTTACCTGTTATTCGATGACTATATGTTGTGGCGTTTGAAGAACTCTCTAAATCCATATGCACTAGCATCATAGTTGTACTAGGAAATCACATGAAAGAAATCATATAGACTGTCAGTACAACCCTACACTAAACAATATCAAAACAAAAGATTCCTTGCACATATACATCTGGACTGGACACGGGCATGAAATTAAGTTCAAATTACACATATTTGTTCATCTACACGTGCGTATACGCAAGTGTCTGTGTACCTGTACACACATGTATATGTGTGTACACACACAGAAATGCATACATTTCGAAGAAAACTGAGTGAAGTAAACACTGAAAAAGCATTTACTAGTGTTTTTTACATCTTATCAAACCTGCTAAAATAATAGTAATAGTAGTAGTAGAACCTCTCTAGTTTAGTTGTGGATGTTGCCCGATCATATCGATAGAGTGAACCACGTTATATTGTGGTCTTTTTTATTGTTCTTGCACGATTTGTCTTGCAACTGTTTGTGGGTGTTTGCTTGCTTCTATACAAACTGGGGTTTGGAAGCAATGGAAGAAGACAGTAGCAAATTGAAGATTGATAATTTGATGATACGATTTTGGTTTCTAGAAGACGCATATCAAAGATTTACTTGGTATGAGAAGAAACTGCATGAACCACTGTTAGAGAAAAACCAAGAAAAGTAGAAAACAGGAAGATTGGGATCTATTTGCTTGATCGGAATTAATGTACTTAATGTTGTTAGGTTGCCTTTAGCGAAGAATGTTGCTTACATCATCAACAAAGAAGAGTCTGATGATGCTTTGATTGCACTGGTGAATATCCATTTCAATCATGGATTATGGATCAGGTGCATTAGAATTCCAGATATGCAATGACTAAATGGTTGTTTTATTGATAACACCCACACACACACCACACACGTAAATGTGAGTTAAATATTTTTTGCAACTTGTGTAATGATAACTATACTTGATGGTGAATGCAACAATCACTGGGTGACCTTGATGTAAAAGATGAATAAATTCACGCTCTGAAGTAAAATGGATAACCCTTGATGGCCCAAGATCCTTTGGATATCCAGTATAATACCTTTAAGATAATAATATCAAATTTGCAATACAATACAATACAATATCAGAGACAACAAACAACTTTAGAACAATAATGTAACACATACTTGCAGGTGGAACGGAGATTAATCATCATTTTGTCAAAAAACGATTGCTCCTCCATCTATATCTGTAGAATTTACAAAAGAAAAATACTTTTAAACAGATTTCATAATCTGAAAGACAATAACAAAAACACACAGATGAAATCATCCTCAAAAATGCATCTTTAATAAAAGCGATTCAATATAAAACGTGGAATGTCTCGGAACGAAACTGAGACTTTTCCAAAGTGATCGAAATCCTTTTGAGTTAGGGAAAAATGCTTTGGCCTAATAGGTAGAGTACTCTCACCGACGAGCGGTTAACGATATTCACCCCTTCCAGTTACTACATGTTCCTAGTCAATCGAGGATTCGAGACTTAGGCGAGATTGAAAATCGAAGAGTGGGACTAGTTATCAAGATGTGGGTTTCATCCCTAACTTGGTAAAATCGTACCCTAGTGTGGTCGGTACTTATCAAACGAATCAAGATATAATCTCGAGACGTTGATAAGGATCCACTAGAACATGAAATGGAAATTCCCATGGATATCACTCCTGACTTGATGGTGAATTTTCGTGCAAAATAACATGTAAGTGGATTGAAAGTCGTCACCAAATGTGGGAATCACCCCTATTTTGGTGAGTCGTTTCGATTATGAAATAAGAGTGTCTTCAAGTGTGTATTGTGTTTGCCTTAGGAAAGTACATTCACATAACCATGAAAAGTCACACTAGAATCTTACATAAATACACAGGTAAATGACAGCTACAGATTGATTTGCGCAGTTCTCGTGCTATTTACAGTTTAGGGCCATCCACTATATGTATATGTGTATGGGTTCAATACGTCAGAACATTTGGGTCGGGTCACATAATAAAATGCCATACCATAAAACACATCTTCATTAGAAACCAAACATATTTTGACAAGTTCTGCTTTTAACAACACTTTTTATCTGACCTAATTGATATGTTTGAGATAAAACACAACTCAACAGGTACATTTCCTGTTAACCCAATCGCGTTTGTTAAAATCAGTGGGGTCAACCGATAATCTTGCACTATACGTTGTACATAAAACAACAACATCACTTCACCGCTATTGTTAGGCGGTCCGGGCAGCCGGGAGGCAACAGAGCACATTGGCTCCCCCAACGATAAGAACCGGTTCCTGCGGGGGTTCCAACTTCTATCTCTGTCCCTACAACGCTGGCCACCGTGATCAACAACAATTCGTTCTACATGATACGCAAATAAGATTGGTGCCGGTTGACCCTGTATAGTATATGTACCTCATCCAATGTGTATGTATGTGCATATATATACAAGAAGAGTAAAGTCTTTTTTGAGTCCATGTGGTTTGTGCATTTTAACTATTTGAATCCAAAAATCAAACTTGTCTTGATTTGAGTCCCTATGGTTTGTATTTTTAACCCTTTGAATCCAGAATGAAACCTCATCCAACCCTTTGAGTCCCTGTGGTTCACTGGTTTGTATTTTTAACCCTTTGAATCCAACCCTTTTAGTCCATGATTTGGATGAGGTTTGCGTTTTGGATTCAAAGGGTTAAAAATACAAACCACAGGGACTCAAATCAAGACAAATTTGGTTTTTGAATTCAAATAGTTAAAATGCACAAACCAACCGGAAGACTCAAAAAGGATTTTACTCATACAAGAAAGTCAAAAGTACAAGTAAGAACTGTGTATGTATCAACTATCAAGTACTGAATATAAAAAACCTATTTCATTCATCTTCGTTGTCGATTATTCTGATAAAAATGAGTGATCATCTATCCAATTGTTAAATAATACGAACTAACAGATCATCGATTATCAACAATGAATGCAACCAGCAGTTTTATAAAGTAGACCTAATACCTTGATAACGATGATTACAGTTCGATGGAAGAAGATGATCAAGTGATGAGTGGATATCGCCGCTGGCTGCGTTGAAGGTTTGGGGTTTCAGTTTTAGCTGTTGGGTTTTTGTTAACCTTTTGCCCCTTTTAAAACCAATAGTTTTCCTTTAAAACTCAAAAACCAAACCATCTGACTTCTGTTTTAACTTCAAGTCTTCAACTATTTTCTAAGTGACACCTCTATGAATTCGAAAACTGAAGCCGTCAAATTATCCATGCAAGCCACAAATTTTCCAACAAACATTTATCACTTAAAAAACTAATGAACTTCACAATCTTCACTACCAAATGGGCCCTGAAGTTCTTGGTTCAATTCTGCACCAATGCTCCAAAACAAGATCTTTCCAACATGGGTTTTCCCTCCATACCGTTGCAATCAAAATGGGTTTTATCTCCAACGTTATTATATCAAATCATGTTCTCAACATGTACGCCAAATGTGGGAAAATCGACTTTGCACGCCAGGTGTTCGATGAAATGTCTGAAAGAAACGTTGTAAGTTGGTCTGCTATGATTTCGGGTTATGATCAAGCCGGGAGAGCCTTAAACGCGGTTCAACTGTTTTCACGAATGAAAGTTGATCAAGCGAATGAGTTTGTGTTCGCTAGCGCTGTTAGCGCATGTGCTAGCTTGTTCGCGGATGCTGTAGGTAAACGGATTCATTCGCAGTCTGTGGTTCTTGGGTATGCGGATGTCTCATTTGTTTCTAACTCCCTTGTTTCGATGTACATGAAATGTGGGCGGTGTAGTGATGCGTTGTCGGTTTTTATGAGCAGTTCTGAACACAATACGGTTGCTTATAACGCGATAATTACAGGGTTGGTTGAAAACGAGCAAGTTGAGAAAGCGTATGAGATGTTTCGACTTATGTGTCAGCAGGGTCTTGTTCCGAATCGGTTTAGTTTAGTGGCACTTTTAGGAAACTGTAGTAATCCGAAAGATTTTCGGGTCGGGATGGAACTGCATTGTCTAGCCGTCAAACTCAATCTTGATTCGATAGCGTTTGTTGGAAATGTGCTAATTACAATGTACTCGAAGTTTAACTTGATCGAAGACGCTGAGAAGATTTTCTGGTCGATCGAGGAAAAAGATATGATTTCGTGGAACACATTCATTGCCGTGTGTTGTCATGCTCTTGATCATGCTAAAGGTTTAAGTGTCTTCAGTGAGATGATAAAAACACATAGTTTAACTCCTGACGATTTCACATACACGAGTGCGCTATCTGCGTGTTCGGGCCATGCTTCATCGATTTCCGGGAGACAAATTCATGGGAATTTGATCAGAACAAGGTTAAACTATGATACGGGCGTAGCTAATGCACTTGTGAACATGTATGCAAAATGCGGTTCGATAAAACACGCGGTTACTACTTTTAACCAAATGGGGTTTCGTAATCTTGTTTCGTGGAACACCCTCATGGCTGGATTTGCAAATCATGGATACGGGAAACACGCGCTTGAATTATTTGATCGGATGAAGAAACTAAAAACGAAACCTGATTCCGTCACGTTTATCGCGCTTTTAGCTGCTTTGAATCACACGGGATTAGTAGAAGAGGGTAAGTTTTACTTCAATGCAATGCAAGAAACTTATGGCATTGCTCCGAACGTTGACCATGTATCTTGCATAGTTGACTTACTAGGCCGAGCCCGAAGGGTAAAAGAGGCTGAAGAGTATATGGAAAGATATTCTTTCGAACATGATCCAGTTGTTCTTGGGTGTTTACTGTCTGCTTGTCGGGTGCATGGTGATCTTATTGTAGGCAAGCGCACAGCTGAACGGTTCTTGAAGATTCAGAAACTTTCTACTTCACCTTACGTGTTGTTATCGAATCTTTATGCTTCGGAGAGCATGTGGGATGGTGTGGCAGAGGCGAGAAAACAGTTGAAAGATAGTTTAATGAAGAAGGAACCGGGCCATAGTTTGATTGAAGTTAAAGGGAACGTCGAGAAATTTACTGTTGGCAGAATTTCTCATCCTCGAATCGAAGAGATCGTGGGCGTGCTTCAAATTTTGGGTTTTGCAGAAGGCGGGTTTTCGTGGTGTGACTAATGTTTTTGTGATACGAAGACAGGTGAAGTTGTCGAATTTCACTCGTTGCTAATTGGTTATGAGTTATAATCTAAAGTTTTATGTTTAATATCATTGAGTAGTGTTATTATTTATGTGACACATTCACTTATGGACAGGTTTTGTTCATATCAAATGGGTCTCTAACAAGAGTCAGCCAATGTCTGTTCGAAACGACCAAAATCCGACTTGATATATCAAATACTCGAGAACAATACTACCAATGCCAAGTTTTTATTCCAACAATTCAATATATTATTCATCATAATTTTTCAACATTATATAATAGGTTAACATATTAGATTCCAGTGAGGTATACAGGAGTTAATTCGGCTTCGGATATCAGGTAACCCACGGAAAATGTTATAACAAATCCTTGTACCCGCTACCCAACCAATATGTTTTAGATTTCGGTTCGGGTTCACTGAAAACAAGGATGGATGCCTCTTTTTTTTTGGCAATTTCGTGATTTTTAATTAATCTTGCAAAATTACAAAATTTGCCAAATCATACTTGTAAAGCATTGTACATTAGGCATTCAAAACTTATGTTTTGTAGAAATATGTAATTTTATAAGTTGAGTTTTTGAAGAAATATATAATTATTCCACCCTTTGTTTAATCTACTGGAAGGTTTATTGTCAGGTATAAAACTTGTTCGGTATGGTTCCGGAATCAGCAGATCACCTTCTAGTGGCATGCATAGCTGCGAAGACGGTATAGTGGCAGATATGTGTATGGACAAAAATTTCCAATCCTTGGTCAAGTCGAGTCGGTTGAACAAATTTCGGAATACGGGTTGGCCTTAGATATGTCAAAACAAAAAGAAGTGATCTATGCTATTCTGCTTATGACAATCTGGATGATATAGATGAGTAGAAACGACAAAGTGTTTAAGGGAGTTACTACTGAGTCAGTGACAACACAAGCTCTATAGTAAGTCGCTTGATATTATTGAACACCTTGTCGTTTCTTGCTATCCATATTGACAAAAGAGTAACCAAGGTAATACACAACCACAAGTTTATTAATTAAAAAAAAAAACCCTTGCTTCCTTGATTATGTAGTTTAAATTGAAGTTTTTCCACCATTGTGTATCCTTTGGTCACTGGCATTTTATTTTATGGAGAGGACAACAAAAACGTATATGTTCATTGCCTTCTAGAATGGGCATATTTTATATCATGATTTTGTTAAGAAAAATGATTTAAATACAAGTTTTTAAGAAAGATATAGAAATGTGTATTTTATTAACAAGATATTTATATAGTAGAATGTGTAAAAGTAATTGACGGACCCGTGGTTTTTTCGTTATGGAAGCACCTTTTTTGATAGCCAGATTTCGCATAGCCTATTGATAGAATTTTGGGGTCGTCGGGTCCATACAAGTTTTCATTTTTTGAAAACGGTCCATTACGTCTTCGACTGAAACACTGGAAAGCGAGTCTTTTTCGACATAACAAATGCAAGAATAATTGATATAATCATCAATCATTATCCCTAAAATTCAAGTTTCAACAAAAAAAATCAGAAATTCGTATTCACGAAATATTCTATTAGCAAAACCACGAAATTCCTATTCATATATTCACAACTAATTCAGATATTTCAACAAAACACATGACAAATTCATTGAAACATGATGGAGAAGGGGGAGTGTGAGTCCAAAATCGTGACCGAGAGTGGTCATGTGAATGTGAATGTCTGATTGTGAACTCCAAAATAAGTTAATTACTTAATTACCTGAAGTTCGTTTAAAATAGACTAAAAATGATGCTTGAGGGACTCAAGACCATGACCATCTTATGCAAAAACAGAGCGTTTACCGCTAGGAAACCTTTTGAATTGTTATAATAGGGTCACTATAAAAAGTTATTACAAAGTCACTTAAAAGTTCAGTTATATAAACTCTATTTTTTTTTTATAAAATCAACGGGGGCATGTGCCCTGGATCTTTCTAACGTGTGTCTGTCCTGAAAGTAGGCCCTTCTAGTGAAATGAGACCAGGCCTAGGCGCAAGCATAGTCACGCAATCGTTTGGTTCTGTACAACCATAAAATATAAATCGTAAAATACTTTTATGATGTTTATTGTCACACATCTTAGATGTATAAATGTGTGATTCGTATCGAAGTACAACATTCTTTTAAAAAATATATTGTGTCTGATAATTTTTTTTCTTTTTCATAAATATTAAATGTTTAAGTATTGTGTGGTCAATGAGTGGTATACTATTGGCGGCCATTCGACGACTTTAGAAATTGCCAACCAATTTTCATGTAACTTCGATATGGTATTTGAAGAGGTATGGTCCCGATTCCTTGCCAACATGGCAAGGACCACACCACATTTTCCATCAGACGTGGCGCTGACATCGACGGAGTCATCCAGAAGCTTCTAGAAGCTTCTGGAAAATATCTGGGTGGCCCCAAAGATGCTCCACCCGACATAAAGGACACAACGTGTCACCAGTCACCAGGCGCCACGTAGGCCAGTAACAAATCCAAGGGCAGCCCGACAATGCCAGTACGACGTCTCCAAGATGAGCGAATGCGAGCGCGCCACGTGTACCACTACACTGGCCACAACAGAGGAGACCAAGAGGATATTCCCCTTGGTCGGACAGCTGGCGCGCAACCACAGCTGGCATCGCTGCTCCTCCCTCTCTCACCATCCGGCTACAAATAGGACCCTTCAACATCCAGGTTGATCATCTTGCTCTCACCATTCTCATACTTAACACACACTGATTATTCCTCCTCGGAACAGTACTTATTCTCACGCCGGAGCCTGGTTAAGAGGGAAACCCCCATATCCCCCTCTTAACGAGACTAACTGTGTTGCTGTTTTGCAGGGAACGGACCATCTTGCGAGTAGGAAGAGAGATTGAACCCACAAGAGAAACAACCCCACCGACCGGCCCCTAGTGTTAGTCGGTGTTTCATCATTGGCGCCATCCGCTTTTAGCAAAACCACTCTCATCTCTTTTTCCTTTCAGAAAACACTCGTCAACATGGCCGAACAAAACCCTTCCCACCAAGTCGATGGAGACGTTTCTTCCTTCGAACTCGTTTCGGACAACATACACGTCCAACGAGGTCCAAGGAACGAAAATATCCAAGAAGGGCCGACGAACATGGAGTTTCCCAGCATCTTTGGGAGTACATCCAGGATTGCTGCTCAAAACGCACCTGGTGCTACTTTCCAAAATCCATCCAGAATCATCACTCAAACCACAAACGGAGCTAGGTTCCAACCTCCTTCAGAGGTAGTCCAACAGACACCTCCACCCGTACAAACTCAGAGCCATGGAGCTGGTCCCTCAGCTCCATCGGACCAAACACAACTGAACTTCTCCGCACTACTAGGGCTACCCGAAGGAAAAACTCTGGCTTCCTGGTATCCCGAACAAGTGGTGTCTATAAACCTTGTTTATACACAACTCAGTGCGCAGCAAGCTCTGCTTCAAGCACAAGCTCACCAGTCAGCATTTGTCACCCCACCGCAAAGACCTTTGAGCGCTCACATGCCTCAACAGGTCAATGCATTCAATCTGCGTCCTGAGTCAACACCTCCACCACATATTAGAAGGCCAAGCGCGCACGACACGCGCGATACTTACGGTGAAACAGAAAGCAATTACGTGCAGCATTCTCACCAACCAAGGAAGCCAGTACAAAGTCGTTTAGGCCCGCGCAACATAAACAACGAATTGGAAGACGACGAAGAGACGAACACAGTGTTCAGCAGGCTGCCACCAGAGCACGAAGCATACAAGCCTCGCAAGCGCGCAGGTTATGATCCAAAAGCAGAGCACGATTACACCTTGAGCTATCGTCCAGACGACATGGCTGAGAATTCAAAGTTCATCAGAGAGATCGCCACGGCTGCCATAGACAAAACAAAATTGCCACACAACGTGGGCAAATACAACGGGCTGACAGACCCAGATGATCATCTCCAAGTTTTTAACGGTGCGGGAGCAACGGGCGGGTGGAATTTACCAACCTGGTGTCATCTCTTCGCTCAAACCCTCATAGGCGCAGCGCGCGTCTGGTTCGACAGCTTACCAGCAGGGAAAATCAGATCATGGGTTGACTTCCGAGAGAAGTTCTTGGCACACTTCTCACAACAACGACGACACACCAGGGATCCGGCCGATTGCTTGAACATATGGCGCAGAGACCACGAGAGCGTGGAAGATTTCATTACTCGGTACAACAAAGAATGTTTGGAGATCGGCGACGTAGGCGAGAAAATGATGCGCGCACACTTCATGCGGGCAGTCAAGTGCGATGATTTAATCAAGCGTGTAAAAGGCAGAGACGGGGGGCCCAAAGACTGGGAGACCTTCATTGAAGCAGCCAAAAACCCATGCGCGGCACGCCATGCGTCAACTTGGCTCAACCTTTTAAAGGGCCAAAACCTCACGCCATAACGAAATACCACACTTATAAGTCCAGAATCCCTCCTAGACGATCAACTCAACTAGAAGGCACACTGGACTGGGGGGACTTGAAGAGGTATGGTCCCGATTCCTTGCCAACATGGCAAGGACCACACCACCTTTTCCATCAGACGTGGCGCTGACATCGACGGAGTCATCCAGAAGCTTCTAGAAGCTTCTGGAAAATATCTGGGTGGCCCCAAAGATGCTCCACCCGACATAAAGGACACAACGTGTCACCAGTCACCAGGCGCCACGTAGGCCAGTAACAAATCCAAGGGCAGCCCGACAATGCCAGTACGACGTCTCCAAGATGAGCGAATGCGAGCGCGCCACGTGTACCACTACACTGGCCACAACAGAGGAGACCAAGAGGATATTCCCCTTGGTCGGACAGCTGGCGCGCAACCACAGCTGGCATCGCTGCTCCTCCCTCTCTTACCATCCGGCTATAAATAGGACCCTTCATCATCCAGGTTGATCATCTTGCTCTCACCATTCTCATACTTAACACACACTGATTATTCCTCCTCGGAACAGTACTTATTCTCACGCCGGAGCCTGGTTAAGAGGGAAACCCCCATATTCCCCTCTTAACGAGACTAACGGTGTTGCTGTTTTGCAGGGAACGGACCATCTTGCGAGTAGGAAGAGAGATTGAACCCACAAGAGAAACAACCCCACCGACTGGCCCTAGTGTTAGTCGGTGTTTCATCAGTATTCAAAGACAATGCTACGTGTCGAAGCTTTA
This sequence comes from Helianthus tuberosus, assembly GCA_030545235.1. Lineage (NCBI taxonomy): Eukaryota > Viridiplantae > Streptophyta > Magnoliopsida > Asterales > Asteraceae > Helianthus > Helianthus tuberosus. The sequence goes on from CM060366.1 coordinate 162,900,370, forward strand.
TTGGTTCATTCCATGTCATCACGATTGCAAGCAATCTTTTAAAATCCGGTTTTTATACCGTACCGGATTTGGCTCAGAAACATTTTAACTGGGTGTATCGGGTGGTTCAACCGGGTGTAGCGAGCGGTTTAACAGATTCTACCGAACGGTTGAACCGGTACAACCGACTGGTTTGAACCGGTTTTTAAAACACTAATTACAAGTCGCATCGTGTTCGTCAGGTGACATATAATAATAATATTAAATAAATTGTTCGAATCAAATACATTTTTTTGTGTTAAGATATAAATTAAACAAGTAAAAAAGGAAAAACCAACTCCAAACGAAAAGCATACGTAAAATCCTTGAGCCACGCATACCCGTTGTAGCGTGTTAATGTGAAAATATTAGACCGAAACGTAAAACGTAGAAAATAATAACTAAGTCGATCTAGGACCTGCGCGTTGCGTCGAACCGGTCAAATGGAGAAAAATAGACGCGTTGCGACGGGCCTGTGAAATGGGAAAAATAAGACCAAAAAACGTCGAACCCTACACGCACGTTGCGAAAGATTAAACGTACGGGGAACCAAGGTTGAAAATATAAAAAAAGTGTTGAGATTAAATTATAAAAGTTGAAAAACTTTGTGTTAAAAGTAAAAAAATCAAAAGGGTTAAAATTGAAAAATCAACTTTATTCTTTGAAATACTCTCTAAGCATGTAGTACAACAATATAGAGCAACAAAATGTTGCTAATTTATATTATGTAAATATATGGATAATACATCAAGTGGTGATATAATATAACCACAAATCGTATATTCGTATTGGTTCAAAGAACAACTTATTATTTAAATTGCTTGTTGTCACAATTTGTCACTGTAAATAATTAATTATTCCCAATTGTAGCTCCTGACCAATCGACACTGCCAAAATAGTATTTTGGACTATGGCTCGATAATAATAATCATAGGTTTGTTTGATGCTGAAAAAAAATATGCCCATACTTGTTTTTATATCATTTTTTTTTATAAATTATCAAATAAATTTTTGTAGAAAAAATAATCATGTTACGTTGAAATAATTAGTTATTATTATTAGTTTTTATAAACCTCTAGGTTATGAAAAACCTGACATGGAAAGGATTCATGTTAGACCTCAATCTCATCATACACATCTTCATCTTAGAGAAAGAAATTATCCTTATATTAAAAACATAATGTAATCAAGAGTATCTTTAATATATTATATAATGTAATAAAATATAGTATCTTTAATATATTATAATATAATGTAATTAAATATTATATACAGTTTTTTTTTGGTTTTATTATTTTAATATTCTAATATCTGTTATTTTCTTTACTTTTTAAGTTTGATAAGCTTGGCGTCAACCGGTACTTGTATCGAAAATACCGGTTACCGAAAATACCGGTTCGGTACATGAAGATAAAAACCAGCACCAGCCTGGTACATAAAACGGCAAAAGTCGGTACCGGATTGAGTTTTATAATCTTTCAGTTCGACAAATTTGGTACTACTACCCTGTACGAACAACAACGGTATCATACAACTTTTTTTTAGTTTCAGGGGTAGGGATGAACTCGGATACCGAATCGGTATTGGTACCGAAAATACCGGTTACGGTACCGGTATATGAAGGTAAAAACCGGTAGCGAACCAGCACTAGGAACGCCAAAAGTCGGTACTGAACTGGTACTTAGGATCTGGTTCAGGAAATTCGGTACCGGTACCCATTACTATTTGCTCATCTCTGACTACGGGTTTCTACCGAACAACATCATTACCATACAACTTTTTTAGTTGATTTTCTTTGGGTTAATTTTTAGTGTTTTTGTCTACATTTTCCTTTTATTCTTGTCAGCGGTCCCGTATGCAACGCACTCGTAGTAATTTCAAACACATATAAACACAGACTAAATAACAAAAGAAGTTTGCCGCAACACGGCGACTGTTAAAATAACTAGTTAGAGTTAGAAACTGTAGAACAAGCCCAAAATTGCACGGCTTGACTACATCCAGATTGTTGTAAAGTGTATTTTTCAATATCTTAAAAGACTATATCTCTCACGAGTAGATTATAAATAGGGTATCTAGTCTTACTATTCATCCCTACGCAGATGCCGACTAGACTGGTTGCTCGTTCATCGTCACTTTAAGACAAGTTACATCTTGTTTCTTAGCACTAATCTCATCAATTGGGGTTATAAGACACGTATAGCACTGAAACCAAGTATCCTGCTCTTATTCACATGCATCTTACCAGTTGACTGAGCAGTGCTGAAGCTTGAGATTTCCGACCGGGGGTCAAAAACGTATATACCAAAAAAAAATTATAAAACCCGAGTGGGGGGTCGAAAACGTATATACCCAAGAATTTCTATACGAAAACTACATAATCTCTACTACTGATCGAAAAATTCGGGGGGTCGGTCAGCCCCTCTCACCCCCACTATACTGCGTCACTGCCACTGAGGCTTTGGAGTAACAACTCACATGCTTAGTAGACAGTCATGTGTTTCATTAGCGTATGAAACATCTTGAGATTGACTTATGTTTCCCATGAGATACGATACTTGCACATAGCCTCAGATTTCAATATGTTTTGACTGATGCTCAAATTTTTGACATCCTCGCCAAAGGTTTACCGTCCACTCGATTTGCCTCCAAGACGTCCAACTTGAAGGGCCCTATTAACGTATATATTACCTAAATATTCGGTTTTGTCACAATGTTACATTGGATTTTATTGTTATCATTCGAGATTTTCAATAAGACAAATATTCAATATCATATTAATTTTCGTTTATCTTATATTGAATTCCGACCAACTTTATGTTTTTTTAGTAGTTTTCTCAAGAGTTTTGGTGTACGATGTTCTCTATAATTATATATATCTCAATTTGGATCTACATATGACATAGTTTTTCATAACCATAATCACTATAGAAGATATAATATCTTTACCTGCTACTAACAAATTTTGATTTTTTTTTCCTTAAAAAGAAGAATATTAAATTGTGTCTAATCATAATTAGGTAGTAGTTACATCGACTTCGGTATGCATGATGGCGTATTTTTATGTTTGGTAAAGAATATTAGATTGTATTTACAATTTTATTTGCTGTTGATCCAATCATATATCATAACAAATGTCAAAATCATGCAAATTAAATAATAAGGGTGTCTTAGAATGATAAGATATATTAATAAGCATTAAGCAATATTATTAAATTAAGCAATATTACAACAACATATTTTTCATTTATTTTTTTAACGATTGCAAATGTGGTCTTGAATATTTTGTCGGTGAGGTCATGCAAACATTTAAAAATAATAAAGAAATGTTTATTTTCCTTTTTATCATCCGGTGCATTTTTGTTGTGCGGTTCATATGTAGATAAGCCTCTGTGCAGTCTGGGGGTCGTCCCCGCCCTGTCCTGGATCGACGCCGTCGTCCTCCCCATTTCGCTCCCACCGCCGGCGTCGTGAACGTCCGCAGGAAAATGATGGAGACGGGCCTCTCCCTCTCTCACACACCTATACATAATATATACATATATTATTTTATATCCATCCCCCATTTCCTTACCTTCATCCTCTTTGCCCCATCCTCACACCCGATCTACGTGGCGCCTACGTGACAGACCATCCTCCAAAAATAGACGATCACCACATAGCCTAATAACATTAAATCATTTAAAAAAGGAAATGAAAATCAAACACACATTTTTGAAGGAGAAATTAATACTCTTAAATGCTTTTGTGTGTACATCTGGTAGGATATCACACATATTCTTAAATGGTTTTGTACTTTTGTGTGTATATCTTGGAGAATACCACACATGTAATAATAATAATAATAGTAATAGTAAAAAAAGTATCAATAATTTTGTTCAATAATTTTTTTCATATAAAACTTTCAATTTCCATTGTCATAAAAATGTCAAACAAACAAATTACAAACAATAAACTGGGTCGCAGCCACTTTTTTAATTGCAAAACCAATCCTCCTAAAACCGATGCTAAAAATTTATTTAAATTAAAATTAGAACATTAATAACTATATAATTATAAACATTTATACACATTGTTTTAACATGATACATAAGACATGTATGTGACCATCTAATCTCTCTAATCTTCTCGATTTCTAAACTTACTTCAATGTTTGTCATAGGACTATAGGAATATAATCTTAAACCATTTATTCTCACTAAGTCACAAATTACCTTTGGTACTAAATTTGGTATACACTACATATTATTTTCTACTTAAAGTTGGTGATGTATAGTATATTTATAAAACGTGTCCCCGTTTTTATACGATTGAAATGTAAGAGGATAAAAAAGTTATTAATAAAATAAATTAAAAATATATCTAGAAAAATATATGAAAATTGTATAAATTTAAGATAAAATCATACTACAGAAATCCGATATTAACTTAACTTAGGGTAAAGAGCAATCTAGAACCTCTGAATATATAATAAGATACATTATCGTATAGCACAAAAGATAAAAGCTAGAAACCCAAAAAGACTGAAGATGTATTTTTTATTTACATAAACATTACTTCTAAGTGTTCTATATGTGGCTATGAATTAATGGTCGGTCAACATATATAAATAAAAACAGCCCTAACCAAGAAGGGGTGGCAAAGGCGGTCGAATGAGTTATAGTTTTCCATATAATGATAACATACTTATCCCTTAAAAATGTACTAAATTGTTTTATTGATAAATAGGGAAAAGATCAAATAGAAAGTTTATTTTGGCTAGGAAGGATAGGAAGCAATAGAGGATTATGACATGTGGCAAATTTTAAAATAAAGAGAAAGGGTATTTTAGTCAATCACATTCTTTCTTCTTCATTCTTCTCCCCAGTTACTTCAAAACCCACGATTTTCAAAACCCACCATCTCCAACCTTTTCTTCACTTACTATCTCAATAATCACTACATTATAGTGCGATTTTTGTCATCAATCAATGATTCAAACACCCGATCAACGTGTTCTTCAGCTTTTTTTTTGAAGAAAACTCAGTTTAATTTCATTCAAAATCTCGTTTTTTCCCGTGATTTTGAATATAATCACTCGATCTGTTCGATTCAATCGCTGATAAGTGTTTCTATCATTCATATTTCGTCAATCGATGAAGAAATCGGCTTCGATCTATGCAAGAAATTCTTTAATTTCATTTTCACGTTCTGGGTTTTTGATTTAGTAATTGCGTTTTACGATCTTGGCGGGGGTCCGGGGGTGGCAGCCCCTGGTAGCAGGGTCCCAGGGGCGGCAGCACCTGGCGGGGTCCAAGGGGCAGAGCCCCTGGCTGGGGTTGAGCTGCTAGGTTAGCTCGGAAAATTTTATTTTCGATTAAATTGCTTTAATAAAAATGCATGAGAAAATTTAATTTTCTATAAATTTGTCTCTGTAAACTGCATTCGTAGACAGTTTTGTGTCATTGCGTTTTAGAAATGCATTCCTGGTTCAGACAATTCACAGGCAACTATTGTCCTGTTTCAATGCGTTTTGGAGAGAACAATTTCTTTGGTGTTTTTATGCCATTGCGTTTTAAAACTAATACATTTTTATGCGTTTTCTGGTCATTGCGTTTTAGAAAAACACATTTTTGAAGTGTTTTTAGTCATTGCGTTTTAGGTAAAACACATTTTTAGGTGTTTTCAGACCATTGCGTTTTAGAAATGAGACATTTTTAAGTGTTTTCTGGCCATTGCGTTTTATAAATAAGACATTTCTTTGTGTTTTTTGTGCATTGCGTTTTAGGTAAAACACATTTTTATGTGTTTTCAGTCCATTGCGTTTTAGAAAACAAACATTTTAAGTGTTTTCTGGCCATTGCGTTTTAGAAATAAGACATGTGTTTGTGTTTTTGGTGCATTGCGTTTTAGGTAAAACACATTTTTATGTGTTTTCAGTCCATTGCGTTTTACAAACTACACTTCCATTTGAGTTTTTAGGCTATTGCGTTTAGAAATAACACATTTCTTTGTGCTTTCTGGCCATTGCGTTTTACAAATAAGACATTTCTTTGTGTTTTTTGTGCATTGCGTTTTAGAAAAATGTCATATTTTAGGTTTTTTTTTCATTGCGTTTTACGCAACTGGGTTTTTTCCATTGCGTTTTACGCAACTGGGTTTTCAAAAAAAAAAATTCGAAATTTTTATAAAAAAATAATGTCGTATGAAAGAGTTATTAACGTTTAAAAAATGGGGGGGGGGGAATTGGAGGAGAGAGAAACTATTGCCTTGGATTGACTAGAATGCCCCTAAACAAACTCACGCGCCTCTTTTTTCCCCTTCAATTTCCATCATTTAATCTTAACCCTTGATTAACTAAATGGATGGTCAAGATCACTTCCTAGCCTTCTTAACCAAATAAACTTCCTATCTCCACACAAGATAAGTAATATAATTTCTAAAAAAACCTTAGTAATATAACTATAATAATACATACGTTTGACCTCATATGTTGTGTAAGTTTCAAATGAGAAAGAATATATTTTATTTTAAATTTCGTTTTATCTTGATAACTTTTTATTCATAATTAAAACAGAAAGTAGACGGGCAACAAGCTGTGCCGCCACCTCTTTCTGAATTGCAAACCCTAATATACCAAAGACAAAACCCCGTCCCCCTGAGGCTGAGCAATTGTTGTGGATGACCCGTTGGACCCTGGTCAGGAATTAGATAGCTTCTGGCGTTAGGGAGCCAAATGTGTCAAAGGCAAAAGGGACAAAAACATGCTGGTAGATTAGAATGTCTCATTTTGCTTCCTTTAATATTTGTATTTGTATTCAATTTTATTGTAAGGGTATATTGGTGATTTTACATGGATTGTTAATTTGCAATATTTCACTTTAATAATTAACTACGTTAAATTTGTAACTTATTTTCAAAATATATTTAAAAAAGAGTAACTAATTTAGATTGTAGAATAAATTATGAGTTGTGTAAGATAAATTTTAACATATGTTACATAAATTTCGAAATGTGTAGGATACCTTTTAACGTGTGTAGGCAAAAAGATTTAGTGCGGAAGATAGATTTTATGACTAATTTAATTAGTCAAAAATAATAAATAAATGAGATAAGAGAAAAACTATTTAATGTTTACTTGTACCCTTTATTCTTTTTTCTTCTCAATTAAATGTTTTTCTCAAATGAACCTCCTATTTTTTTGTGTATTAATCACTTAATTAATGTAGAACTAAATCAATGTATTTCAAGTTGCACCCATGAGTAAGGATTTACATTGTTTTGGAACAACAAATTAACTTACTTTTAATCTGTCGCCTTTTGAGGTGTTTCCACCTCATATCCGGTTTGAAAATAAATCACGATAACTCAAGTCTATATGGGATAGGGGTGGAGGAGGCTTTAGTGGAGAATGTGGCTAACTCAATAAGGTGCTCTGTCGGTAAATTTCCTTGCAGATACCTCGACCTTTTGGTGGGTGCAAATATGAACCAATCAAAGCACTGGAAAGGAGTGGTGGATATTTTTAAAGCAAGATTGTCCAAATGGAAATCAAAGATCCTTTATTTCGGTGGTAGATTGACTCTAATAAAATCTGTCTTAGATGGCCTTCCGTTGTTATTTTTTCTCCATTTTCAAAGCTCCTAAACGCGTCCTTGAAACTTTGGAAGCCATCAGGAGGCGGTTTTTCTGGAGGGGGGGGGGGGGGAGATGAAGAGAAGTCAATAACGGCATGGATATGTTGGGAAAAAACAATTGGGCCAATCAAAAAAGGTGGGCTGGGTTTGGGCTCGTTAAGGGATATGAACATCAGTCTTTTAATAAAATGGTGGTGGAGGTTCAAACACGAAGAAGGCAGTTTGTGGCATAGGGCGATCTCAGCTTTCCATCATAATGCGGCTTCCTGGTCATATCTTACAGTTCGAACAGGCTTATCAGGCATTTGGAGTGGGATTTGTAAAGTAGAGAAGGAGTTTAATGAGTTAAATATAACACCTGTCACACCCCAACCGATGGCGAAATCATCGGGGCGCGGCACTGAGCGAAACAGATTGTCCAGGAGAATCCATAACAACTATTTGTTATAATATATTAAAGGTTCATGTCCCATACCACAAACATATAAAATAAAAACCGTTATTACAGACATTGTTCTCAAAGACAAATATCCATTCCGACAACTCAGATTTTATTTAGTTTGTTTCTAGACTCCATCTTAGCTCGATTGCATCAAACAACACGCAAACATCCTAAGCACCTGTCACACCCTAACTTTTGCGGAAGCGTGATTATGGTGTGACTTTCTTAATATCATTGCATTCAATCATAACAGCAACTATATGATAAAATCATAGATTTGTCATCCATAAAATAAGTTTAAAACATAACAACATTGTTTTAAAACGTAGACTTCAAATTCAAGTTTTACAAACCGTACAAATTGTTTATGAGTTCATTGAGGACTCATCAAAAGATACTGAATAACACCAAGGTTTGGGAGACGTGTCTCGTCCAGGAATAAGACACGCTGACCAAACTCAAAGACCATGGATGACATCTTTTTTCTTAACGCAACATAAAAACTTCCAACGCCCGCCAGATCCACTTATAAATTCCCTGAAATACATGTAGTTTGAAAACATCAACAAAAGTTGAGCGAGTTCATGTGTTTGTGTATGAATAAACCTTTAAAGTATGTATGTATGTATGTCCCTGGTATGTAGCAATAAGGAAAAATAGATCACCACTGGGTTGCAAAGCCAATGGTATATGTAAAGTGATGCAGGAAGACTTCAAACCTAGCATATTTCGTCAGTAAGACATAGTCACCTCATGGTCCACTCAGCGGACTCAGGGGCGGGGCTCGCTACACCCGAATAGATCTATCACTCATGTCCCTCGGTCCTACGACGAGGATTAATGGCCTTAAGTGTTGTACCCACCACTCACATGATCTAGAAGTAACCCTCCTTAGCTAACCATACCACGTATAAAATGTTTGTAATAATTGTAACATGTATTTCACCCCCGAAGTATAAAACTGAAAACAATTAAAAGAAAAATGGGACATGAACTCACAGTATTGCGTCTTCGGTACTCGTAATTCAAATCTCCTCAGCAAACACGACTACCTACAATGTTCTAACGTCTATTAGACGAACGGGTCGTGCCTTGTCTTAGTATTTACGTTTTTGAGTTACGTTTCTGATATTATTCCAAGTTGTAATTATTTGTTAAAATAATAGACATTTTAACTTTAAATTATGTTTAATTTTGGAATAATTGTTTAAACAGTATTTTTCGTAATAATACTTCTCAAGTATTTCCTTCCCAAGGATGGGGGTATCTCATTCATGTATATCCGTATTCTTGTATTGGTATATCTTGCCATGTGTTGGCGTCGTATTCCGGTGTGTACGTATTTTCTTAATAAATATCCAATATATTTCCAAGTCTTACTTAGAAAATATACATAAACTTATTTTGTCCAAAAATACTGTATTTCCAGAAAATATATATTTTTCCCCAAAATCATATATCTTCTAAATACTCTAGGAAAATATATTTTTAACTTCCCAAAATAATATTTTCCCTTTTGTCAAAGTATGATATAACTTGTAATAATAATAAAAATCATACTTTCATTCCTTGTGTATCCAAAATAATATTTACCAAAAATATATTTATAACGGTATTTTCCAGAATATTTTGTAAGTTACGTTCTTGTGTTCGGTTTCACAATATCAGGTGTGTATCTTATATATGTATTCCTTTGTGATTTTTGGTATTATCTTGGATTGTAAATTTCTTGGTATTTGTCAAGTTATATTATTTTAACCTTAAATAATATAACTAGTTCACAAAATATACAAACATTCACACATATGTCTTCTATATATATATGTATAGTTAGCCATTTTTATTTATAAAAACCAACCTCCAATACTTGTATTTTTGTAACAAAATCTATGGCAAAGTTTATATTGAAAACCATAGTTAAAACTCACTTGTAAATATTTGTTTAGAAACTATTTTTCTAAGTGTTTGTATTTTTAGAAAATTTTGCCATAGTTTCCCCTAAAAATGGAGGTGTCCATGCTATCAAAGCATATCATTTTCTTTTAAAAAATCATCACAAACAATCAACAATTAACCCTAGACATCTTACACTTACCAAGTGCAAAAACCACACAATTTTCATAACAACATGAACTTGATCTTTCACAAAAACTTGTAGTAACTTGGTAGTGCTTTAAGTAGGTTTAGTTACCCCTTTAAAGTGTGTTTACTTCTTTAAAATCTCATCCTTGAAAGATTTGGATGTTTACAACTTACTAGATGATTTTTCCAAAAATCATTCTTTTGAATTTTTCTTGTGAACATAGTGCTCTTATACTTGTTTCATCACTAGAAACATGGTTAGCTTCTTTAAAAACAGTGTTCTTGTAAATCTTGTGATTTAACTTGGTTTCTTTGGAAAAACTATTTTAGAAATCATTCACTCACAAGACTTGTATTTGGTTTTAATTCATCATCATATGAAAACGACTTTCATTATTCAAGTTCATGTAAACATAAAGCATGATTATCTTGGTCTTTCACAAGATCATCACATTAACTTACTAGATCATGTGTTTAATCACAATCTAGTAGGTTCCATATGATGTCTAACATCACTAACACTAATAATCAATCAACAAGAAGCAAAACAATACTTAAACAACATAGTTCATCATGATTACTTCATTTATTAAGCTTATGTTCATGCTTCATGATTATATTCTTTAGTGTTCTTCAAGTATTCATCATGTAACATATTTTAACCACTCAATATAGATGTAAAATTAAGAGTTGAAGATCTTACTACTAGCTCGAGGCTAGGGATGATTCAAGGTTAGAAAACAAGTGGATAAAAGCAATCCGTGAAGGTCCTTTAGCTTCCGAAAGCTCCAAGCTTCCTTATACATCCTCTAGCACCTTTGTGTATATGTAGAATGTATGGAAGTTGAAGGAGAAATGATGGTGTGAGGGTGGTTAGGTTCGGCCGAAACCATAGGGGAGAAGAAGGAGAAGAACTCAAGTGTGGAGTATGTTAGAGAATGAGAAATATGAAGCTAGTGGTCCATCTTTATAACTTTCCAACATCCTATCTTCCAATGGATAAAGTGTTCCCTAAAGTACTATACAATATCAATTAAGATCTTAAAACAAATCAAGAAGATCTCATGGTGGGATCCCTATATGGAATCGTGAAGGGGGGGGGTATGCTTAGTTGGGATGTAATGGTAGGTTAAGGGAACTAGTTAGATACTAAGTGTATTGATTAGTGTTCATGCATATTAGGTGTTATATAGTGTGTTAGGGTGTTCGGGAATCATAACTAGCTCAGAAATAATAAAACAATGCTTCTAGTATAATTTTGGTGTTTCAGGTAGTGTCCGGTTGTTCGGTTAGATACCGGTTCGTTAAAGTGTCAAACTATCCCGTTTAGTAATCTTTAAGTACCCTTTTGTGACACTTTTTAATTCCCGACACTTAGGAAAGCATCCAGGACCAATTTGCCATATTTTTGCATGTTACTAGCATGTTAAAATGCTGATTTTTGCTTAATTATGCAGAATTCTGCACTTTGTGTGGGTTTTAGGCACTTTCCGGCACTTAAACTATCACCTAGTGAAGCAGTTTTGTGGTCCTTACTTCCCTACACACTATACTAGTGTAGAACTTGGTTTCTGGCTCATACTGGGTCTCAAAACAACGTCTGTCTATGTACTGAACCCCGTCAGCATAATCCTGATTTATCCGTTAACTGTGCTAACTGTGCTTTGTGCATCGTTTATGTCACTAAAGTTTGTATGTGATAAATGATGTGACAACATGCAATATGTGATGCACATGTAAGTATGATGCAGAAATCAGAAAGCAATTCAAGTCATAAAATGTAAATCAGCATTGTCATTAGGCACTAATCATAATTAATTAATTGTACGGATGCATGCAAATTTGACACTTGTCATAGCACCTGTCACATACGTTAAAATAGAGGTCAATACACATAGTGTAAAGGTGAGCATACAAGTTTAGTAGTAATAGTAGAGTTCGAAATCGTTTATGCATAACCAGCATGTAACATGTATAGTGCGAAGCTAGTAGGTTATCGACAATGAAATATGCACAGACTAGACTGCGAGTTGTAGAATGCGTAACACATATCACCACTGTGACACGTGAAGAGGTAACCTTAACAACCCCTGTCCACGACAGGTGCTGAGTCCAAACAAATAGTACTATCGTTGCTAAGGCGTCAGGCAACAATCACTGTGTTAACATAACATACAAGCATTCATCGAGTAACACGTATCATGCAGTAATGGTCAGCGTATAAATAGTGTTTGCGTTGTTTGTCGATGTGATTTAGAATAAGTAACGTATGTAACACCCAAAAGTGCATAAAGCAAAAAGGGATCGAGTATACTCACAGCGATGGAAATGGATTGAAGGGAGCTCTAGATTTGTTAGCCTGAACAGTTAACGATAGCATAAGCATAAGCATAAGCGAAGAGCGGTGCGTAAATCGGTGGAAGTGACCAAGTGTCGAACGGTAATCCGATCGGATGGCAATCCGATCGGATGGCAATCCGATCGGATGTCAATCCGTTCGGATGGTCATCCGATCGGATGGCCATTCGGTCGGATTGACATTCGTTTGGTAAGGATGTGTTTGTGTATGATGGCTTTGAAGTTTTCGTTGTAACATTTTAAAAACAGAGAAGTATCTCTACCCTTCAGGTCGATCGATCGAACGACTGTTCAATCGAATTGCGATCCGATTGGCAGGACACTTAGTGAGAACAAGTTCACAGCAGGATGGTCACTCGATCAGATAGCAATCCGTTGGAAACTGTTGTTCTTTGAAAATTGAAAATGATTAAGTGTTGGAAACTCAAGTGCAATCCGATCTCCGTCCTACGAATCTGATCGTTTTGAACTTGATTATTTTGCTAAGTTTGAAATTTTTTTGCGGTTTGCTCAAGACGGTATGACATGTTAGACAACGGAAAAATCCATCAGTCCCAGACTATCCGATCGAACAAGAATCACCCAATCTGATCAATTGACTGTTCGTGACGGGTGTTTTCATGTTCAACCAGAAATCAGTTGTCTCGTTGATAGGATTCAGATCCCAAACCGGCACATCACTAGAGAAGAGTAGAAGGCATGAATGAGCTCCGATTCCATCAGTTTTGAGTGCATTGAGTGTAAATGAGTTGAAAGAAGGTTGGAAACCATCTTTCAATCCTTTTAACTTTGAAAATGTTTAGATCTATGCGAAATCGTTGTTAAATCATGTGGAAATCCTTCAGATCTGAGTTGTTCTTGGTGGAATGAAGTCAAATCTTGAAGTTCATAAGAACTCCATGATGACGTCATCCTAAAACACCTCAAATCCATGGATTTCACGGTTAAAAGTTGAGATTTAAAGATGAAAATGATGAAGAAGTGCGTGTAGATCATAGAAGTAAAAGATTTGAGTTGAAAACTTACAAGAATCGCGAGAAATCGAGAGAAAAGAGGGCTTGAGTGCTGCTGGTCGAATGGGAGAGTGCTGCTGTCACATCACTTGTGATGTGACAGGAGGGTATTTATAGGGTTTCCAAAAAGGGAAAGTGCACAAGTGTCAGATTGGCGACCGATCGAATGGCGCTTCGATCATATGGCAATCCGATCGGATGGCCACTCGATCGGTTGGCCATTCGATCCAAGTGTCCGGCGTGTTGAGTTTTGTCGTTTCGTTTTGCGTGTTGAGCGTTGCGATGCGATTCGAGTGAGCGATGTGATAGTATTATCCATTAGTTACACAAATAACCTAACTACTATATCTAACATACAAACACTATAATTACTTGCGTTTAGCGTTTGCGATTAGGTTGCGATGCGATAGAATTGCGATTGCGATTGAGATTAAACTCCTCAACATAAACATAACATGCACAAGTAGCACAAAATAGCACACACACGTAAAACAATATCCAGAATGCATAATTCGAGTTGCGAATGCGATAGCGATGCGGTTGCGATAAGTTGATTAACGATTAAACATGCGATTAAACCTCGATTATTAATAGATACTCCACATAATACAACTAAAGCGATTAAATAAAAAGATTCGATTACAAGTCATTAACGTACAATCAATAGTTAAGCAAGGAGTGACCAATCGCAATTAGCACTCTTTTATTCCTTTGACTTTGACTTTGACTTTCCAAAAAGCGGGTTGTTACAACACCCGGGCTTCTGATCAAAGGGAAAGTAATTGACGGCAACTCGATAAGGTTCTGGGTCGGTCTTTGGTTTGGGAACTGTGTATTAAAATACAAATTCCCAGAATTATTTCATCTAGAATAACAGAAAAATGCCACAGTAGCCTCGCGTTTAACAAGGAGGGAGTGGAAGAGAGCTCCGACTTCGAACACGGAGTTAAATCAGTTAAATCAGCTCAATACCCTCATCAGCAGATCGGCGACTACGGCAGGCAGGGATAAATGGACATGGGATCTCGACAAAGATGGCGTTTTCTCCATTGCATCGTGCCGCAATCTTCTGTCAAGGCACTCGGTACCTTTTTGTCTGTTCGAATGGATAAAGTGGGTTCCAAAAAAAGTAAACATTTTCGGTTGGCGTGGGTTTCAAGATAGGCTTCCAATTCTTAAAGGATTGAATAAACGAAACATCTTTCACGGTTCTACGTTGTGCAGATTATGTGGGCAGGCCGAAGAGGATGCGAAACACCTTTTCATCTCTTGTTATGTGGCAGTCGTTCTATGGCAAAAGGTTAGTGTGTGGTGTAATATTCCACAAATTTATGCTTTTAATATGAAAGACCTGTTTCAAACACAAAGGAACTTGGCGGTATCAAATCACAAGAAGGAGATGGTTCGGATGATTATATTGGTGGCTTGTTGGGTGATCTGGAAGACTCGAAATGAGCTAGTTTTTTCAGGGTGTTGTCCGAATATTGATAAGGCATTTGGAGAGCTGCAAGCTATGTCCTTTCTATGGTTAAAAAACCGGGCGAAACAAATCAATATGGAATGGAATAATTGGGTGAATTTTTCGGGCTTTGAATAATGTAAATCGGGTAATCTAGGGCAATTGCGGGGCTTACATTTAGTGTTTAGAAGCTTGTAAACATTGAATGTAATTTTGGTGGTGAATAAAAATGTCCTTTGCTGTTCAAAAAAAAAAAACTTACTTTTAATCTACTCTTGCCAACTACTAATACATCAAGGGTGCAGCATAGTGGGGGCGGAAGAGGGCGGACGATCCTCCAAACTTTTCGTTTAGTGGAGAGTAATGTTGTCTACATTTTACCTTTCTCAGATCCTACCTTAGATTTGTTATTGGTGGGATTTACTGAGTATGATGATGATGACGACGAGGAGGAACCACTACACTTATTTACTATTGAATTAATGACTAATTAGTTAGTGTTTCCCAAGTTAGGGTTAAGTCATATTCATTTAAAAACTTAAACTGCTTAGTATTAAATAACATGTAAGGTAGACTAAGATCATTTGAATAAATAAATTGATTGTTGTGTATATGTACACGTTTGCACACATAAATGCACACACATATAAATATGTACATTATATGAGTATATAAAAATCCCAACAATGTATGGTTTTAATTTTAAACAAGTATTTTTCCCGCCGCGCGTTGCGGCGGCGCGCGACGGGTGGAAACATATAGTAAGACAAAACACGATTCGTACAACGCAGTGCGTGAAAGACAATTATAAAAAAAATGTGTAAAACACAAAGGTAGACATAAAGTGTAAAACACAACGCCTAAGACATTTCGTAAAACACAATGCATTGGCATTTGGAAAAGTAGGAGTTGTAGTCTAGGGGTTACAATTGCAATTTTTTTTTAAAGTTGGGCGGGTGTAAAAATAGAGTAATAGTGCAAGAGGTAAAAAAACAAAGTCTAAAAATGACAGTGTAAAAGTATAGGGATGATGGCGAAAATGTGTAAAAGATGAGGGGTGTTGGTGGACATATAAAAAAAGAGGGTTGGTGGCGTAACTGTGTAAGAGCTAAGGGGTAATGGTGGAAACCAAAGTAGAGGGTTGGTGCTGGCAAAGTTTGAAAGATGAAACGTAAAGTTAAAAAGTAGATGAAAACTGTAAATTGCAAAAGAAGTTAGTATTTAAGAAACAACACACAAAGCATAAGGGCCGAAAACGTAAATTAAGAAAAAAAAGAAAAAAAAAAGAAAAATCAAATGTTGGTAGAAAAAGACAAAAAAAAAAAAAAAGAGAAAAAAAAAATTAAAAAAAGAGTATCACCGACATAGCCTTTTAATAGTATGTATAATGTAACAGTTATTTATTTTTTTGAATGGTGTCAATATTTTAGAAGGATTGTTTCGTATTCATAACATGTGGATTTAAAGTATGTCTATTTTCAAGTTTAGTGGTATAAAAAATAATAGATGATAAGAAAAATCGTTGCTTCGTCCCAAATGGGTATGAATAATATGATAATTTCTCCCGATTTGTAGATCGTTTGTGTTTCACTTTAACTATTTCAATCAATAAAGGATTATGTTAGGATATCACTTTAAGTGGAAGATTTTTTCCAACAATTTATAAAATAGGCATTTTTTTAGTAAAAGTTGACTTATTTTATAGGGCCTTGTCTTAGTTTAGATGATGATGAAAAACAAGAAACTTTTCTTATGTCACCAAATGTTAGCAAGTAACACCTTAAAAAGAATCTAAGCAAACATCCTTGAGAGATTAAAGTGTTTATGATGGTGCTTTTGTATTTTTGTCCTTCAAAACTAATTTCACTTTGCTTGGTGAAGCTTTCAACTTTTTATTTTTAGTGTATGGATGGAAGAAAGAAGTTGGTAACCTATAACACAAAGGCTAAGACTATCTTTCACAAGGGAAAATACACTCATAAATGCGTTCACACTTATAAATATGTTCATACACATGTCACATAAGATTTCAACTAATCCTTTAAAAACAATAATGTAGGATCGATATTCGACCTAAATGAGTCGGTCTGAGTCAAATCTAAGTCACTAGAGAGGCGGAAACAATCTAGTAACTGAGAATCGGTGTTAGAATGTGAGTAGAAGCAGAGAAATACACTTTAAACTGGTTTTCCATTGATATTAGACGTTAATACACGGAGAAAATTTGACAGCACTTCGTACAGCTTTCTCCAATTCGTTACAAATGAAAACCCAACACTCCTATTTATAGGAGATCCATTCCGCACGAAATGGTAAGATCCATTTCGTACGAAATGTCAAACTCCATTTCGTACGAAATGACATTACTAAATCCATTTCGTGCGAAATGGTTACATACACACATAAACTTAACTTTTACACTTTACACCCCTATTGCAAGCTACTTGACACGAACGATAGACATTGTGTACCAACAAACTCCCCCTTGGATATTGTCGGAGTCTTCAGTCAGGTCGTGTCAAGTAGCTTGTAATAGGGGTGTAAAGTGTAAAAGTTAAGTTTATGTGTGTATGTAACCATTTCATTCTTTCTTCGCGACGTTCATCCTTCGACATTTCATCAAAACTTTTATTCTTTAAACATTCTTCAACTCTCCTCCTTAACTCATCTATATTTGCTTGACTGAAGAATTCAGCAAGCGTCGGAAAGTTAGTAGAATCAACATGAGCACTTTCAGATTGATCTTCATCGCTCCAATCTTCCACTTCAACTCTGTCGTAGTTATCAACATCTTCAACATATTTATACTGATACTTAGGCTGCTGATTAATATCAAACTGATTTATCTCCTCTTCAAAATCAAACTTGAAATTAATATCTTCAACATGCGTCATCTTTATGATTTCATCCAGAGTATAAGTATGCATGATTTCTCCTTCCTCTACGTTGTGCTCAAGACGGAGAATCAATCTTGACACATGATCATCACTTTCATCAACATTCTTTGTATCATTAGGCTCCCCCTCACCTCGAGCATTCTCTGGTTCTTCATTGGCATCATCATGAAGATAATCATCAACATTTCCTTCAGTAGACGTTTCAGTAACTTTGATGCCTGTAGAACCTTGATCATCGTCATCATTCCCATCATCATCATCATGACTACTTGCAGAATAAACGTCGTCTGCATCATCTTTCAAAGCATCATCATCATCTTCTTCATCTTCAACATCTTCATCATAATCACCAGATACTGAAGATATTGGTAGAACAGACGATATTGGATCTTCTATTGGCTCAGACATAACCATTGCCCTTTCCGACACTTCAACAACTTTTTCACCTTCAACGCCTTTGCCTTTATCTTTCATTTGAGCTTCCATATCAGCTTTTCGTTTCGCTCTAACTTCCTCAAGCTGTATCTCCTCGAACCTCTGTTCAATTGACTTACCAATCAAGCCTTCAATCACTTTCTTTAACATATAATCCTCATGTTCCCTTCAAGCATTATTTGCCTCCAATTCTTTGTTTTTCAACTCAAAGTACTTGTTCTGTTCATCTCTTCTAGACTTTTCTTCTTCCAACTTTGCAATTCGAACTTTCATAATATCAATCTCAGCTTGGTCAGCTTCAACTCTTTTCAACAGTGAAGAATTTTCAGATTCAACTGTCTTTACACGCTTTTCTAGCTTCTTTTCACGATCAACCAACTTCTTATTCTCAACTAACACTTCTTCCACCTTCTGTTGCAGCTTCTTCACAAGCTCATCGTTCACAAAACTAAAATCTCCAATATCTTCAAGAGGAATGTTTTCTGGAATATTCGGAAAATCTTAAAATCTAGAAGATCCAGGAGTCGTTTGTACTGGTGGTTGTGTGGTTGGTGGTGTTTGGAGAATGTGTGGTGATGTTATAATAGGTTGTTCATGAGTTGGTGTAGAGATACAAGGTTGTGGTGATGAATGTGGTGGTGATGGTTGTTTTGGTGGTGATTGATGTGGTGGTGATTGATGTGGTGATGGTTGTTGTTGTGGTTCAGGTGGTGGTGAAGGTGGTTGACTTGGTTCCTGGATTGGTTTTGATTTCAGCAAGATTTTCAATCTTCTTGCTACTTTAGGAGATACAACACGTTTTCTTGCATTGGATTTCTTCCTACCTCCAGATGATGGTGGTGTTTGAACATCCTGAACATGTTCTGGAGATGGAACATACGTCTCGTCCGCATCATCTGAACTTCTTTTTCTTTTCTTCTGTTTCTCTTTATCTTTTGGATCAGAAATTACTTTTCTCCAACGTTCAGTTTCATCAACCTCTGAATCAGATGAACTTTCCTCTACATCATCACCAACTTTCTCATCAGCTGCTTTTTCAGTTTCTATAGAATCATTAAGAGTTTTTAACAACTGCTCTGTTTCAAATGATAAACGTTCTTGATCTATGTTAACATCAGCTTCTGTTTCATCTTCTTCTGGTTCATCGATCAACATTGTTTCTACCGCTTTCTTCTTTCGCCTTTTCTGCGGTTGAGAGGAAGAACCTTCTTCAGTTTGAACTTTAGGAGTTGTTTTTCTACTCCTTTTCTTCTTTTCTTCTTTCAAAAACCACTCATTTCGTGTTTCTTTGAACTCTGCCAGCTTTGCTAACTCATCAGTTGCACTTTTCTCTTTCATCTCTTCATCATTTCTCCACTTCAGATGATTAACAGGATCTGGATCTTTGTAATTAGCACTCTTGATGAATACAAAGAATTCTGCCTTTGTTTTTTATTCTGGATGATTTTTGTGATACCTGGATAATACGATCAATGTCTCGTTATCCATGTGATACAATGCCAATAAATCATTATCTTTATCTTTCTCTAGATCCGGATAAGCATGATCAATCATCATTTGTACAAATCTCGGATAAATCCAGGTTTTGCTGCCTTATGTAATGTTCTCCTTCATGTAATGGAAAATGATTTTTGAGAAATTATACTTTTTTTTCAACACTAATGCAGTCACCATATTCATCTGGTAATCTCTCATCACATCATAACCACCCTTTCTATGACTGAGAACGTGAATTACTGAATGGATGAAAAATTTGTAAGGTTTTGAAAAACACGATTTCAAATAGTTTGCACTGTTCAACGGACCATTATACCCCATCCTCAACATACATCCCTTAACCATTCTCTCTGGAAACTTCGTCGGTGAATTTTCATCATCCGGAAAATTTAACACTTCACAGACGAGTTGTTCAGTAATGACAATCTCTTTATCTTCACCGTTCAAGCTAACAATCGAAGTTATCACTTTGCTTTCTTCATCATACTTAGCGTTCTTCCAGAAACGTTCAATATGAGATCTGAACACATTATGTTGATTCGTCAATGCCTTTTGGATAGGAAGACGTTTCATGAATTCCAAAATGTCTTTGAATGCAGCCATCTTTGGTAAGTTTTCATCGTAAACACAACAGATGTTATGTAACGGATCAAACTGCACATTCGAAGCCTGAAACATACAACCAAAACGCAAATTATACACTTTGAACAATTTTCAACATAAAACATCATTCACACGAAATAGCTTTCAAGCGATATGAGTTTCAAACGAAATGGTATTACAAACGAAATTGTGTTCAAACGGAATGGCCAATTTTCAAACAGAATGGCCAATTTTCAAACGGAATGACTCTCAAACGAAATGGCTAGTTCAAGCGAATTGGCCATTTCGCATGACTTGGAAACATTCAAAAATGTGTGCCATTTCGTACGAAATGACTTGTCATTTCGTTTGAAATCTGGTTTATGAACAGTGGTTTTTCCAATGATCAAAACATGAACTGTTGATGAAATTTAAACCCAAGATTTGTTGTTTAACAGATTTCGAGTACATGGGTGTGTTTTATTTTCATTTTCAACCACACAATCATCCTAGATCTAAGTTCAAACTTTCATATCTACCGAGTTCATATGAAATCGAAATATCTAGATTAACTTGAAGCCCTAGAACTGATCTACATCACATTCCGAACACACTGAAGTGTTTTTCATTCAATTTGGTCCGCAAACAAACCCTAAATCTTAAGATTTAAGTTCTGTTCATCGCTGGTCAAACTAAATCAACAGATCTGGTTCAAATCAATCATCATACTCACCTTTCCCATGTTATAAGTTGTACCAACCAACTTATAAACAGATAACGAGCGACAATCTAGCAAGAATACGGCTTGAAATGATGAAATCAGTGATTTCGCTTGAAATTGCTTTGACGAAGTTTTTGAAACGAAATGAAGGAACTGATGCTTTCAAGCGAAATGGTACCCCTTTATATAGACATGTCCATTTCGTACGAAATGGTCATTTAGGCAATGTGACACTTTCATGCGAAATGATCATTTGAAACGATATGGCCATTTCATGCGAAATGGTCATTTCGTTTGAAATTTCAATTTTTTCAAAATTTTCAAATTATTATCTTTTTGATTATTTTTTACTTTTTACCATCACACCCAGTTAACCAAGTCCAAGTTAACGACCCTGGTCAACTGTTTAGCTTGCCAAGTCCAAGTTAATGACCTTGGCTGACCAATTTATGAACTTGCTGACTTTTTGAAAAAGATCTAAGTTCAAATTAATGAACTTTTAAACTTTTCGAGCAATTACCAACACCTTTTCACAAACTTTTACTTATCCAACCCTCATGATCCAACTTGTTTAGCACTTTGAGACTTTGATCATCATATCCCCAACGTATGTTGACGAAAATAAGATGAAAATCAAGTCTTTTTGAATTTTTCAACATATAGCTAAACAAACAGAAACATGAAACTGTAATTTGTACAAACATATATACAAACAACTTTTTGTGAGTATGCGTTAGAGGATCATATCGGTTTAATTAGATAAATCAGCTGCACCGTTGATCTAAACTTTACCATTTAAAGCCTTTAAACAATTCACCCTAGATCATCGATATTGTGGTCCACTTAAACTCCTCTAGGATGTTCGTAATGCTTACCGATACATTTAAGGTATATTAGATAACATTAAAATCCTATGGGCCCCACAATCTAAGCATATCCCCTCATCATGTAATGCACTGACCCGAATAACGCTTTTAAACTTTCATCAACTGTGATTTGTGCAAAAATAACTCAAAACACTTAGACATTAACGATCAGGTCGATACTCCCGTATACGCAGAGATCGTTCAATGTTTAAGTAAAATAAGAAAAATAAACCAAGTTGAAAGTGTTTAGGCTTTAACCACCAGTTCGATACTCCCGTATACACATAGGTGATCCAGAGCTTAAACGAAACACCAAGGAAACTAAAGCAGAATGTTTAGGCAATAACATCCAGGTCGATACTCACGTATACGCAGAGGATGTCCAATGCTTAAACAAAATAAAGAAATAAAACAAGTTTAAATTTTTGCAAAAAGAAAACACAAAATCACAGTGACTTTTCAGCAAAGTTGTGAAAGCTCACAAACTTACCAGTTTTATGTTCTAAGACAATCAGCAATTACCGAGCAGGCACACAGTCAAGAAGGACAAAACTAAGTACTATGCGTTCGACCGTGTTTCCCACCAGACTTAGGCATTTTGCATTATGTTTGTATCGTTTTCGCAAAACTACTACTCTTAGTTGAGCCTATCGACACATCCCTAGTGAGACTGTTTAAAACTTTATAAAACTTCACATTTCTCTAGCGTGCACTGATAGTCCACTGATGTACTATCATTTCCTCTTTTTACACAAACTCTTTTTGACTTTTTCAATGTTTTTGGATTTTGAAATTTTATCATGTTTTTGTATTTTCTAAAAACTTTCTCCCCCTAAAATCAAAAACATATTTTTGTGTTTTTGGTTTTATCAAAAGCAGTAAAGAAAACTGTACAGAAAACATGACAACAAGACGTAGATCACTTCTGATCGTCATCCTCCTCAGCTTCACACTCAACAACCCTCCCAGAAAACAATTTTTACAACCCGTTCAATTTTAAAAGATAGTTAAATCTCGTTTTATCAAAGGGTTTTGTGTAAAAATCAGCTCTCTGATCATCGGTGTGTATATGATCAATTCGAATCAATTTCTTCTCGTAGCAATCACGGATGAAATGATGTCGAATCTCAATATGTTTCGTTTTAGAGTGATGAACCGGATTTTTAGTTATATTTATTGCTGCCTCATTGTCCACAAAGATTGGAGTATCCAAGAACTGCAAACCATAGTCCCCCATCTGTTGCTGGATCCAGAGAATTTGAGAGCAACAACTGGAAGCCGAAACGTATTCAGCCTCACAGGTTGAGAGAGCGACTGTGGTTTGTTTCTTGCACTGCCAAGTGACAAGCCGAATTCCGAAGAACTAGCACCCAGCAGTTGTGGACTTTGCATTAAGCTTACAGATCCCGAAGTCAGAATCAGCGTAACCAGTAAGAGAAAAGTCACCAGATTTAGGATACCACAAGCCAGTGCTTGGGCAACCTTTAAGATACCGTAAAGGATACATTAAGGATCCAATGATCGATCGATAGTGCGTCTCATCCACCTTTTCACCGCTTTCATCCGGACATATCCCATGATTTTGAGCCAGGGGGTTGATGTTAGAGTTGATTCGGACATGTTGAATTTTTCCCGCACATCATTCTCATATTTCGTCTGGTGTATGAAGATTCCTTCGGGCATTTGCTCAACCTGTATGTCACACCCCCAAAATCCACCTGCGGAGTATCACCGCTTGGAGGCGTGACTGACCAGGATCCAGCCACCAATCATATTGAACAAGCATGTAAGTAATTATAAAAATCCAACCAATACAATTGGTGTCCAAACAAAACATAGTTTAAGTTGCAAGCGCAAGCATAACGATTAAATCCAAAACCAAATATAAGTTCAAATGTTTCAATGTTTAACATGGCACACTGACGGGGGTAGCCCAAATCTCAATAAAATGGCTAATATACATAACAGCTTAAAAGGTTAAAAGGTTGAGAGGTTCAATACGCGCGAACTCAGGTGAACAGTAAAAAGGACAAGCACAGTGTCCGGTCACATCAACACTTAACGTGTGAACCATTTCTGCACAGACAGAACATATGCACAGAGAACAACCTTTTATCCGCAGGTCTAAAGCCTCCAACCCCCAAACGGGTAATTCCTCCATTGTAGCCTTGGATCCATTGTCACGAGCTTCCTCTTATAGAATACATCTTATCTATAAGTACCAGCTCCAACAACCATATCAAGGACACCAGATCAGTTGGGCTAACACATACTCTCTGATCTTCTCTCCTCTCTTGAGAACAAGTTTCATATTTGCTTCTCTTCTTCACTTCAAACAACATTGCTTCGGTAACAACTTCATTCCGGCTTGAATTCCCTTCAAGCTGGAATCAAAAGCGATCAATAAACAAGTGATCCAACCCCACGTGCTACAAGCGTGGGAGGACCCCACGACCCGCGTTAGGCTAATCGAAACCCTTGAACCCTTTTACCCGGAGATATCGCTACAGGACTTGGTCTTGTATTTGTTGTATCAACAAGTTGGCGCCCACCGTGGGGCTACGCCGCTAACTTTATCTTAAAGACCAGTTGTGTAGCTCCATTTTCTCTTTACATCATGTATGAAAGCGAGTCTCTCGGTCAGGTAAATCATGTGCCTAACAACACCGATTTAACACCAAATTCGGGTCGGATCTCACCGGTCCTATCTACACCTCTTTCTACTCCCGGAAGTACTCCACCGGGATATGTTCCCGGAGTTCACTTCTTTTCAAACACAAACCCATCTCGGTCAGGGGTTGCACCTACTCAAATCGATGTAATGCATACACCGGAACACATAGATCTAACACCCGAGGGAGTAGCTAGAAATTTCTTACAACTGAGATTTCTTCTCAACTAGCATGTGAGCTTAGAAAGGGTAAAAAGGTGAGAATAAGACTAAATTATGAGGAGTCTGAACCCTCATTATCACATGGCCCTCCATCTCTTCCTTTTAGCAGCTCACGTTCAGCCACATTTTACCTTGAAGCTGGTCCTAGTGTGACAGACCAACCACTCAAGCCCTTTAGCTTTTGGGGAGGCCAAGTCCAACCACTTTTCCCTTATTTACCTCCCAACCCGTTACAACCGGTGCACCTGTGGGGCATAAAACCACTCTTGATCAATTATGGCAGTCACCAGCTTCAAGTGTTCCCCCTCCCATTGCTACTTCGTGAAAACAAGCCATGGCCACCCTGCCTTTGGCTCGAGGTGCGGTCATGAGCACATCCATGGGAATGCCTTATACAGTAAGCCTTTAAGGCTTTAACCTTATGACACAGATAATGGCATCTTTTATTAGTACCATCAGAAAGCCTTTAAGGATTTAACCTTATGCCCTAGCTGATGACACAAATGATGGCACAATTTCCTTTGCAGCACGTGAAAGCTGGATGATGACACAGAAAGCCTTCAAGGCTTTAGCTTTAACTTCATCAACCAAGTACCAACCACTCACCAGGGTACCTCAAACGGTAACCCAGCTTCAAGGGTAGTAGAAGACCTCTCAAAACCCTACAAGCCCAACAAACTTGTCTTGCTTCTCCCAACAAATCGTTGATTACGAGTTTCAAACCCAGATAAAGATGCCATCACGGTACTAAAGACTACCTCCAAATCTTCGCCGGGACTGCAAGAATTGAAAAATGACCCAACTCCGAATGTTGTCTCATGTTCATGCAAACCCTTTAAGGGTTTTCACGCATATGGTTCAATGACCTTCCTGGACGAAGCGTTCAGACCTTTGACGATCTTAGCAAAAGTTCCCTATAACAACAGAGGCATGTCAATGACGCCACGGTAATCTTCCAGACCAAACAACGTGATGATGAAAGTCTCAGAGACTTCATCGAAAGTTACAAGAAGGAAGGTTTAACTTACGCCGATGAAAAGATTAGGGTTGCAGAGTTCATGAATGCTATAAATTCCAAATATCTCGCAAGAGACTTCAATAAATGCCTGCCCAAAACCCTTGAAGAAACACTCGAAAGGACTGAAGCCCACATTCGAGGAGAATAAGCTGTAGACATCAAAGAAAAAAAGAGAGAACTCTTAACTGGTATGGCTCTTATGACAAACGGTTCAAAGGTTCGTATTCCAGAAGGCCTGAAGGCCGGAACCCTCCAAGCCGAAAACTTTACTGCCTTAACCAAGACTCCGCAAGAGATCTTGGCAACCGAAGAGGTAAAACACAGCTTCCACCCTCCTCAACCTTTGCCAAAAAACAAAAGATCGAAAAAATCAAGCCAATATGGTGAGTTTCACGAATAGAAAGGTCCCCATACCAATGATTTCTTCCAAACCCAAAAAAAAAAAAGGATCGAAGAAGCCGTCAAGTCCGAACTGGCTCACTTGGTTAAAGGGGTCAAGGACAAGATGGTTAAAAAAATAATAATAATAGTGAACATGGTCGACCTTGAAAATAAAGCTTCCCACAAACGCCATCATTTCGAGGCATGGGAACATCAACATAAGGAGAGTTGCTTTCAAACCCTCTGGTGATGGAGTCCAACATAGGAACCATCAAGACACAAAAGGCTTACATTGACACCGGTGCAACCACCAAAATCATGTTTGAGAAATGCTTTAACCCTCTCAGCAATGATGAATGTTCAAAGCTTCAACAGTCTGAATCCTCCATCGAAGGTATCGCAGACATACCTATCAAGCCTTTAGGCCAAATAACCCATAATGTTTGTTCAACGAGAAACCAAAGGGACGAACTGAACAACTCACTTTTGCGGTGATCAATATCCCTTCCAACTATGATATCATCATAGGAAGGCCAAGGCAAAGTGTGTTTGGAATGGCAGTTTCAGTTGGTCAAGGTACTGTGAAGTTTCCCACTGAAAAAGGGATAGCAACTCTTCAACCTACCCAAGAAGCTTTTATGGTTGAAGGGGAAAGCTCAAGAAAGGACGAAGACGATGAACAAGTGTTGGACATAAACCCAAAATATCCTCAACAGGGGATAAGGGTAAACACTAACCTTTCCAATAAAACCCTCTCATACCTTGAAAAGCTGCTCTTGCACTATGTATTCGCTTGATGCCCCGAAGATATGACCGGCGTCCCTCATAGCATTGTTGAAACATGAGTTATGGATCCCATCTGATAATAAGCCCATTATACAAAAGATGGAAAAGCTTGTTCTAGCCGGAATCCTTCGAGAGGTCAAGTATCAATCATGGGTGGCCAATCCCGCAATGGTTCGAAAACCCGACAAGTCTTGGAGAATGTATATCGATTTTAAAGACTTGAACAAAGCATGCCCAAAGGATTGCTACTCGCTGCCCGAGATAGACCTCAAGGGTAACTCGCTCACAGGCTTCCCATTCAAGTGTTTTCTTGACGCCTAAAAGGGTTACCATCAGATCCTAATAATAAAAAAAAAGATGAAGAAAAATCCACATTTCACACTGATAAAGGTATATCTTGCTATCAAAAAATGCCTTTTGATTTAAGAAAAATGCAGGTGCCACTTATCAACGTCTGGTTAACAAAGCGTTTGCCTGAAAAATCGGCAAGAACATTAAAGCTTATGTTGACGATTTGGTGATTAAGAGCAAAACAGAATACCAAATGCTCCATGACATACAAAGAACCTTCCAAAACTCGAGAAAGATCAACATGAAGATTAATTCAGTTGAGTGCTTGTTTGTAGGGCATATCATGGGGAAACAAAGCATAAAAGCCAACCCTCAAGGGATGTGCTAACAAGAAAGACTTTCGATGGAAAGCTTACAGCTTTGAAACGTTTTACCTCAAAAGGAAGCCTTCAACCAAATGAAGCAACACTTGGCTTCACTCCCAGCCATTTTGGCTCAAGAAACAGGAGGAACGATCTCTATCTACGTTTCGATTGCTGAAAAGGCCATAAGTACGGCTCTAATCATTGAACGAAACAAAGTTCAGATACCCGTTTACTTTTTCAAAACTTCAAAATTAGCAGAAATCAAATATTCTCATTTGGAAAAACTTGTTCTAGCCCTAGTCCAAATGGCTAGATGGCTTCAAAGGTACTTTCAGTCACACCCGATACAAGTGGTCACTGACTAACCTATTAAGAATGTGCTTGAAAAACAAAAAAAAATTCCGAACGATTAGCCAAATGGATTGTGAAACTAGGTGAACACAAAATCACCTATGTCCTGAGAAAGCTGTCAAAGCTCAAATCTTCGCTGACTTCATCTTGAAAGTCCGTAAAAAAATCCATAACAGAAGTTAATACAACTACAGCTGTACCCTCCAGCCCTGATACCTGGAAGCTTTTTACCGATGAGGCTTCTAGTATCGAAGGGTCAGGGGCTGGGCTAGTTTTAATTAACCCTGAAGGGTTAGAATTCACATACGCTCTTTGGCTTGTATTTCAGACTACCAATAATAAAGCCAGGTACGAAGCATTGATCACTGGGCTAAAGCTAGCCAAAGAAATGGGGGTTCAAAAGCTTCAAGTCCTCACAAACTCTCTCAAGCCAAGACAATAACAGCTGCCTAGCAAAAGAACCCAACATGAATAAGTACTGAGAGAAATCAATGAACGCTTTTCAAACGTGTGCCATCAAATAAATTCCAAGATCTCAAAACAAGAAAGTTGATGCACTAAGCAAGCTTGCATCTCTCATGTTTACCCACCTCACCAAGAAGGTACTAGTTGGGGTATTAAAAACCTCATCCATCCAAAAACTGGAGGTTCAAGATGTGATCACTAAAAAGGGACAAATTGGATGACTCCCATTGAAAGGTTCCTCAAAATGGTGAATTACCTAATGACCAGACTGAGGCTAAAAGGGTTCGTATCAAGTCAAGGAAATATGTGTTACAAGGAGATATCCTTTACAAAAAGGATACCTTGCACCACTACTTCGATGCGTTGGCCCAAAACAAAGCCAATATCTGATCAAAGAGGTTCACGAAGGGATATGTGGAGCTCATTGTGGCCCAAAATCGGTACTGTCAAAGTTGATGAACCTCGGACACTTTTGTCCTTCCATGCATCGAGATACCTCCGAACAACTGCGAAAGTATGAAGCTTGTCAGTCACATGTTCCGGTACCCAAAAGCCCCAAACATGACCCCGTTCCCATCTCCCCGGCATGACCATTTCACAAGTAGGGAAAAAACATCGTTGGTCCATCCCCACTAGCCAAATGAGGAGTCAAGCTCTTATTGGTAGCTGTGAATTACTTCACCAAGTGACCAGAAGTAAAACCATTGGCAAAAATCTCAGGGAAACATGTCATTGATTCCGAAAGCATAATCTATCGTTTTGGGCTCCCAGGGGTACTAGTCATGGATAACGGGAAATAGTTTGCCGAGAAACATTCTAGCTCCTGGTGCAAGGAGTTCAGAATAACTCAAGTATTCAGCTCGGTAGCTTACCCACAATCCAATGGCCAGGTTGATAGGACAAACCACAACATTGTTGAAGGGATTAAATCTCGATTGGGAAGGTACGACAACAACTGGCTCGAATAGCTTCCCAATGTGCTATTGGAAATTCAAATAACCGAGAAAACAAGCCACAAGAAAATACCCTACAGCCTAGTGTTTGGATCAGAGGCTGTAATCCTAGCTAAAATCGGAGCAACAACACAAAGAACAATTAACATCGACCTCAAGCCAAATAAGAAAGAGACGATGTTGAATTTGAAACTCCTCGAAGAGGCTCGTGATCAAGCAGCCATACAAAAAGCAAGGTACAAGCAAAACATGGAATTGTATTACAATACACGGGTGAAGCATGAACGCTTCAAGCCTGAGGACCTTGTGCTTCGAAATAATGATGCCTGCAAGAAAGAAAGCCAAGGAAAGCTTGGCCCTAAATAGGAAGGGCCATACACTATCCTTAAAGCCTACAAAGGGGGATCATACAAGCTGGCAGGCCCGTAAGGCAAAAAGCTTCCCCGCGATTGAGATGGCAAAAACCTTAAAAGGTTCCATGTTTAACCAAAATGTGTTACAAATAGTTCCAAAAAGTTGTTCTATTCCCCTAGTAATCAAAGTACTTTGAAATGAATGAACAATGAATTTTTCTTTCTATCCTATAATCAGGTTGAGAACCTAGCAAGAAACTCCATGGCAAGGGCCATGTAAGGGGATGAGCTCCCAGGCCACATCGCTCAATAGGTTCAAGGGTTGAATGGACCTATATAAGGGGTGAGTTCCTAAATCAATACAACTCCATGAGACTCATAGAAACCTTAAAAAACATGTCTCATAGACGGGTTTGGACAGCCTACACCAAATGTTCCTTAAGCCCCGACATTGGCTTACGAACCAAAAAGACTCTAAGTGAATATCATACATAGGATAGATGTTGTATCTTCTTGTTAAAAATATCCTAAGGCTAAGTGACTGCAGCACTGAACCCTTTAAGGTATAAATAACATAAGATGCACCACCCAAAACAAAGACAACATACAAAACCAATGAAAACACCAGGGAGTAAACAGAACAACACAATAAATATAGCAAAATAAGTTAAAGATAGCAAGGGCCATACTGGCCATCAAACATAAAACATTGTCCACAAGCCTTCCGGGCTTTAACCACCAAGGGACCTAAACGGTTCTCTTAAAATAAAAGGATGTTCAAACAAACAATCCATAACATTGTTCGACATGCTAAGAAAGCTATGAATTAAGATTTCTTTTTCACTTGGCAGCATCAGAGATGGTAGACTTTGTTGCATCATCCTTCTTCGAAACCCCATCATCTTGGGTGTTTTTAGCATTTCTCTTTTTCCTCCCTACGACACCTGCTGTCTCGGAGGCTTCAAGGCTTAAACCCTTTGAGCCCTCACCACCTTCAGAACACATTTCCTCGCTATCTCCGGAGCAAGGATGTTTCTTCGAGAGGGACTTCAACACTTCGTTACAAACAACCTCATTAAGTCCCTGGGGTTTTAGCTCCTGCAAGACAAGCAAAGATTTACCAAAACACTTGGAGACTTCACCCACATAAGGGTAAACCATATGCTCAATCTTAAAAATTGTTCCGTTGAAGACTTTGAAGGCTTTAGGTTGAAAAAGAGAAGACTTTTCCTAAGGCTCCCTAGGTTCACAAAGCTTTGTAACCAGCAAACAAACCTTGGTGTCTCACATGAGCAAGAAGCTTGGTGTACACATCACCCAAGACTTTGTTGAACTCCGACGAATGGAGAAGATAAGTAACCACTTGCTGGAATCCATGCTCAATGAGCCGTTTATTATCACCAGTTGCCTGGGAAAGTGAAGCCTTTAACCCTTCTTTCTCCTCCAAGGAGGCTACTTCTGAACCTCCAAAGCGGCCCTATCAACCCTGCCTTGAACCATGTCAGCTTCCAAGAGTTTTTCCAACTCAACCATCTCAGTCTTGTGCTGGGAAGAAAGCTCATCAATCCTCAACATCAGCTTTTCTCCCTCCCAGCATAACCCTCTGCCTCCTTATTTAGAGTAGCTAGTGAAGCCTTCATCGCATCCCTCTTCTTCGAGAAGACATCATATTCTCGCATCCTCCTGCGAAATCGGGATACACCCTCTGGAAGCAAGGCAACAAGGTTACAAGCACCCATTACCATTTTTCGAAATCATCAGGTCATCATCCATAGATGAGCAAGAACCTCGAACAACAGGAGAATCAAAGTGGGTAAGAACATCCTCACAAATGGATGAAGGCTTGAAGTTATCACCAACTGTGACTGATGACGGGGGTAGCCCAAATCTCAATAAAATGATTAATATACATAACAGCTTAAAAGGTTAAAAGGTTGAGAGGTTCAATACGCGCAAACTCAGGAGAACAGTAAAAAGGACAAGCATAGTGTCCGGTCACATCAACACTTAACGTCTGAACCATTTCTGCACAGACAGAACATGTGCACAGAGAACACCCTTTTGTCCGCAGGTCTAAACCCTTCAACCCCCAAATGGGCAAGTCCCTCACTGTAGCCACGGATCACTGGTTAAAGGCTTCCTCTTATAGAAGATTCTTTCCCTATAAATAACAGCCTCTTGCCATCCATTCCAGCCATTCCAGATCAACTCAGATCACCCTTGATCTCTGATCTTACTTCTCCTCTCTAGAACTTGCTCCATGCTTGTTCTATTCTCGGCTCACTACAATATTATCTCACTTAACATAGACATTCTGGGTTGAACCCTTCAATCCAGAATTCAAAGTGAATAATAACAAAGTGATCCGCCTCCACGTGCTACAAACGTGGGGGGACCCCACGACCTGCGTTAGGCTAATCGAAACCTTGAACCCTTTTACCCCGGAGATATCGCTACAGGCCCTGGTCTTGTATTTGTTGTATCAACAAGTTGGCGCCCACCGTGGGGCTACGCCGCTTACTTTATCTTAAAGACCAGTTGTGTAGCTCCATTTTCTCTTTACATCATGTCTAAAAGCGAGTCTCTCGGTAAGGTAAATCAGGTGCCTAACAACACCGATTTAACACCAAATTCGGGTCGGATCTCACCGGTCTTATCTACACCTCTTTCTACTCCCGGAAGTACTCCACCGGGATATGTTCCCGGAGTTCACTTCTTTTCAAACACAAACCCATCTCGGTCAGGGGTTGCACCTACTCAAATCGATGTGATGCATACACCGGAACGCAAAGATCTAACACCCGAGTGACTAGCTAGAAATTTCTTACAACTGAGATTTCTTCTCAACTAGCATGTGAGCTTAGAAAGGGAAAAAAGGGTGAGAATAAGACTAAATTATGAGGAGTCTAAACCCTCATTATCACCTGGCCGTCCATCTCTTCCTTTTAGCAGCTCACGTTCAGCCACATCTTACCTTGAAGCTGGTCCTAGTGTGACAGACCAACCACTCAAGCCCTTTAGCTTTTGGGGAGGCCAAGTTCAACTGTTTTTCCCTTATTTACCTCCCAACCCGTTACAACCGGTGCACCCATGGGGCATAAAACCACTCTTGATCAATTATGGCAGTCACCAGCTTCAAGTGTTCCCCCTCCCATCGCTACTTCGTGAAAACAAGCTATGGCCACCATGCCTTTGGCTCGAAGGTGCGGTCATGAGCACATCCATGGGAATGCCTTATACAGTAAGCCTTTAAGGATTTAACCTTATGACACAGATAATGGCTTCAGAAATCCTTTAAGGATTTAACCTTATGCCCTAGCCGATGACACAGATGATGGCACAATTTCCTTTGCAGCACGTGAAAGCTGGACGATGACACAGAAAGCCTTCAAGGCTTTAACCTTAATTTCATCAACCAAGTGCCAAACACTCACCAGGGTACCTTAAGCGGTAACCCAGCTTCAAGGGTAGTAAAATACCTCGCAAAACCTTAGAAGCCCAACAACTTGTCTTGCTTCTCCCAACAAATTGTGGAGTACGAATTTCAAACCCAGATAAAGATGCTATCACGGTACTGAAGACTACTTCCAAATCTTCGCCGGGACTACAAGAATAAAAAAATGACCCAACTCCGAATGTTGTCTCATGTTCAGGCAGACCCTTGAAGGGTCTTCGCGCATATGGTTCAATGACCTTCCTGGACGAAGCGTTCAGACCTTTGACGATCTTAGCAAAAGTTCCCTATAAAAACATAGGTATGTCAAGGACGCCATGATAATCTTCCAGATCAAACAACATGATGATGAAAGTCTCAGAGACTTCATCGAAAGTTACAAGAAGGAAGGTTTAACTTACGCCGATGAAAAGGTTAGGGTTGCATGGTTCATGAATGCTATAAATTCCAAATATCTCATAAGAGACTTCAATAAATGCCTGCCCAAAACCCTTGAAGAAACACTCGAAATGGCTGAAGCCCACATTCGAGGAGAATAAGCTGAAGACATCAAAGAAAAAAGAGAGAGAACTCTTAACTGGAGCTTCCAGTATGGCTCTTATGACAAATGGTTCAAAGGTTCGGATTCCTGAAGGCTTGAAGGCCGGAACCCTCCAAGCCGAGAAAAAACCATAAACTTTACAGCCTTAACCAAGACTCCGCAAGAGATCTTGGCAACCGAAGAGGTAAAACACAGCTTCCACCCTCCTCAACCTTTGCCAAAAAACAAAAGATCGAAAAAATCAAGCCAATATGGTAAGTTTCAAGAATAGAAAGGTCACCATACCAATGATTTCTTCCAACCAAAAAAAAAAAAAAAAGGATCGAAGAAGCCGTCAAGTCCGAACAGGCTCACTTGGTTAAAGGGGTCAAGGACAAAATGGTTAAAGAATAAAAGTAGGAAGTGAACATGGTCGACCTTGAAAACAAAGCTTTAACCCTCTCAGCTGATGAAAAGCTTCAAACGCTTTAACCCTCTCAGCGACGATGAGCGTTCAAAGCTTCAACAGTCTTAATCCTCCAAAATCATGCTTAAGAAATGCTTTAACCCTCTCAGCTGATGAAAAGCTTGAAACGCTTTAACCCTCTCAGCGACGATGAGCGTTCAAAGCTTCAACAGTCTGAAGGTATCGCAGACATACTTATCAAGCCTTTAGGCCAAATAACCCATTATGTTTGTTCAACGAGAGAACAAAGTGACGAACCGAACAACTCACTTTTGCGGTGATCAATATCCCTTCCAACTATGATATCATCATAGGAAGGCCAGGGCAAGGTGTGTTCGGAATGGCAGTTTTAGTTGGTCAAGGCACTGTGAAGTTTCCCACTGAAAAAGGGATCGCAACCCTTCAACCTACCCAAGAAGCTTTTGTGGTTGAAGGGGAAAGCTCAAGAAAGGACGAAGACGATGAACAAGGGTTGAACATAAACCCAAAATATCGTCAACAGGGGATAAGGGTAAACACTAACCTTTACAATGATACCCTCTCATACCTTGAAAAGCTGCTCTTGCACTATGTATTTGCTTGATGCCCCGAAGATATGAACGACATCCCTCGTAGCATTGTTGAAACATGAGTTATGGATCCCACCTGATGTTAAGCCCATTATACAAAAGAAACGGAGTCAAGCCCCTAAAAGAAGCCTTGCAGAATGCCAAAAGATGGAAAAGCTTGTTCTAGCCGGAACCCTTCGAGAGGTCAAGTATCAATAATGGGTGGCTAATCCGATAATGGTTTAAAAACCCGACAAGTCTTGGAGGATTTATATCGATTTTAAAGACTTGAACAAAGCACGCCCAAAGGATTGCTACCCGCTGCCCTGGATAGACCTCAAGGTTAACTCACTCACAGGCTTCTTGTGTTTTCTTGACACCTAAAAGGGTTACCATCAGATCCTAATGAAAGAAGAAGACGAATAAAAAACCGCATTACACACTGATAAAGGTATATTTTTCTACCAAAAAATGCCTTTTGTTTTAAGAAACGCAGGTGCCACTTATCAATGCCTGGTTGACAAAGCGTTTACCGAACAAACTGGCAAGAACATAGAAGCTTATGTTGAAGATTTGATGATCAAGAGCAAAACGGAATACCAAATGCTCAATGACATACAAGAAACCTTCCAAACCTCGAGAAAGATAAACATGAAAGCTTAATCCAGTCAAGTGCTCGTTTCTAGGGCACATTATGGGGAAACAAAGCATAAAAGCCAACCCTCAAAGGATGTGCTAACAAGAAAGACTTTCAATGGAAAGCTTACAGCTTTGAAGCGTTTTACCTCAAAAGGAAGCCTTCAACCAAATGAAGCAACACTTAGCTTCACTCCCAGCCATTTCGGCTCCAGAAACATGAGAAACGGCCTCTATCTACCTTTCGATTGCTGAAAATACCATAAGTACGACTCTAATCATTGAACGAAACAAAGTTCAGATACCCGTTTACTTTTTCAAAACTTCAAGATTAGCAGAAATCAAATATTCTTCTTTGAAAAAAAAAAAAAAAACTTGCTCTAGCCCTAGCCCAAACGGCTAGAAGGCTTCGAAGGTACTTTCAGTCACACCCGATACAAGTGATCATTGACTAACCAATTAAGAATGTGCTTGAAAAACAAGAAAATTTCGGACGATTACCTAAATGAGTTGTGAAACTAGGTGAACACTAAATCACCTATGTCCTGAGAAAAGTTGTCAAAGCTCAAATCTTGGCTGACTTCATCTTGTAAGTCCCTAAAGAAGCCATAACAGAAGTTAATACAACTGTAGCTGAACCCTCCAACCCTGATACCTGGAAGCTCTTTACCGACGAAGCTTCCAGCATTGAAGGGTCAGGAGCAGGGCTAGTTCTAATTGATCCTAACGAATTGTAATTCACGTATGCCCTTCGTCTTGAATTTCAGACTACAAACAACAAAGCTGAGTATGAAGCATTGATTGCTGGGCTCAAGCTTGCAAAATATGGGTGTCAAAAGGCTTCAAGTCTTCACAGACTCGTTTCTTGTTTCAAACCAAATAAGTGACAACTACACAGCCAAAGAAATGGGGGTTCAAAAGCTTCAAGTCCTCACAGACTCTCTCAAGCTAAGACAATAACAGCTACATAGCAAAAGAACTCAACATGTATTAGTACCGAGAGAAATCAAAGGAATTGATGAACACATTTCAAACATTTTCCATCAAAAAAGTTCCAAGATCTCAAAACAAGAGAACTAATGCACTAAGCAAACTTGTATCTCCTACGTTTTTCCCACCTCACAAAGAAGGTACTAATTGAGGTGTTAAAAACCTCATCCATCCAAAGACTTGAGGTTCAAGATGTGATCACTAAAAAAGGGCCAAATTGGATGACTCCCATTGAAAGGTTCCTCAAAATGGTAAATTACCTAATGACCAGACTAAGGCTAAAAGGGTTCGTATCAAGTCAAGGCAATATGTGTTACAAGGAGATATCCTTTACAAAAAGGATACCTTGCACCACTACTTCGATGCGTTGGCCTATAACAAAGCCAATATCTGATCAAAGAGGTTCACGAAGGGATATGTGGAGCTCATTGTGGCCCAAAATCGGTAGTGTCAAAGTTGATAAACCTCGAACACTTTTAGCCTTCCATGCATCGAGATACCTCCGAACAATTGCGAAAGTATGAAGCTTGTCAGTTACATGCTCCGGTACCCAAAAGCCTCAAACATGACCCTGTTCCCATCTCCTCGGCTTGGCTATTTCACAAGTAAAGAATCAACATCGTTGGTCCATCCCCACTAGCCAAATGAGGAGTCAAGCTCTTATTGGTAGCTGTGAATTACTTCACCAAGTGGCCAAAAGTAAAACTATTGGTAAAAATCTCAGGGAAACAGTTCATTGATCTCGTTTACGAAAACATAATCTGTCGTTTTGGGCTCCAGGGGTACTAGTCACAAATAACGGGAAGTAGTTTGCCGAGAAGCCTTCTAGCTCCTAATAACCCAAGTATTCAGCTCGGTAGCTCACCCACAATCCAACGGCCAAGTTAATAGGACAAACAACACCATTGTTGAAAGGATTAAATCTCGATTGGAAAGATACAACAACAACTGGCTCGAATAGCTTCCCAATGTGCTATTGGAAATTCGAACAACCAAGAAAACGAGCCACAAGAAAACACCCTACAGCCTAGTGTTTGGATCAGAGGCTGTAATCCTAGCTGAAATCGGAGTAACAACACAAAAAACAATTAACATCGACCTCGAGCCTAATAAGAAAGAAACGATATTGAATTTGGAACTCCTCGAACAGGCTCGTGATCAAGCAGCCATACAAAAAGCAAGGTACAAGCAAAACATGGAATTGCATTAAAATACACGGGTGAAGCATGAACACTTCAAGCCTGGGGACCTCGTGCTTTGAAATAATGAGGCCTACAAGAAAGAAAGCTAAGGAAAGCTCGGCCCTAAGTAGGAAGGGCCATACAATATCCTTAAAGCCCACAAAGGGGGATCATATAAGCTGGCAGGTCCGCAAAGCAAAAAGCTTCCCTACCATTGGAATGGCAAAAACCTTAAAAGGTTCCATGTTTAACCAAAACGTATTACAAATAGTTCCCAAAAGTTGTTCTATTCAAAGTACTTTGAAATGAATGAACGATGAATCAAAATTTGTCTTTCTATCCTATAATCAGGTTGAGAACCTAGCAAGAAACTCCATGGCAAGGGCCATGTAAGGGGATGAGCTCCCAGGCCACATCGCTCAATAGGTTCAAGGGTTGAATGGACCTATATAAGGGGTGAGTTCCTAAATCAATACAACTCCATGAGACTCATAGAAATCTTAAAAAGCATGTCTCATAGACGGGCTTGAACAGCCTGCACCAAATGTTCCTTAAGCCCTAACATTGGCTTACGAACCAAAAATACTCTAAGTGAATATCATACATAGGATAGAGGTTGTACCTTCTTGTTAAAAATACCCTAAGGCTAAGTGACTGCATCACTGAACCCTTTAAGGTAAAAATAACATAAGATGCACCACCCAAAACAAAGACAACATGCAAAATCAATGAAAACGCAAGGGAATAAATAGAACAACATAGCAAGATAAGTTAAAAATAGCAAGGGCCATACTGGCCATCAAACATAAAACATTGTCCACAAGCCTCCAAGGCTTTAACCACCAAGGGATCTAGACGGTTCCTTTAAAATAAAAAGATGTTCAAACAAACAACCCATAACATTGTTCGACATGCTAAGAAAGCTATGAATTAAGGCCTCATCTTCACTTAGCAACGTCAGGGATGGTAGACTTTGCTGCATCATCCTTCTTCGAACCTCCATCATCTGGGGTCTTTTTAGCCTTCCTCTTTTTCCTCCCTGCTGCACCCGTTGCCTCGGAGGCTTCAAGGCTTGAACCCTTTGAGCCCTCACTGTCACACCCCCAAAATCCACACGCGGAGTACCACCGCTTGGAGGCGTGACATGACCAGGATCAAGCCACCAATCATATTGAACATAAGTATAAAGTAAAAGTCATTCATCAATACGATAGATGTTTCCAAAACCAAATATAAACAAGTGTGTAGCGGAAGCAATAATGTAAAACCCAACATAAGTTTAAGTATAAAATGTCATAATGTTTAACAACACATTCACGATCCATGTCCACAACGACTGTGCCTCCCGTGCAAGCTCCAAAAGTACCTAAGGTCCTGCAAGGCATGTAACAGAGGATCAACAACTAGTTGAGCGAGTTCACAGAAAGTAAATGCGTAATAGTAAGTTTGTATGTACCATGTGGCTCTACTGGGCCGATAGTACGTTCTATTGGTGGGGGCTTCCCATGTTGTATATCCACTAGACTATTCGTAACCATAAGTATCCTTCCCAATCCGAGGATAGTAGTAAGTATAAGTTTTACGTAGGTTTTATGTAAGTGCCCTTCACAACCGAGGACAGTGGTACGTAGCGAGTACGTAGATTTAGCGCTGGCGTCCTTCCCAATCCGAGGACGGTAGTACGTAGGTTTTACGTAGGTCTAAACACTAGTGTCCTTCCCAATCCGAGGACAGTACGTAGGCTTTACGTAGAGTTTGGCACAGGCATCCTTCCCAATCCGAGGACCGTGGTAAGTAGTCTAGTAGTGATGTAAGTACAAGTAATTATTCAATCCCATTCCCAACCCACCGGGGAAACCCATGCCTTGGTAAGAGTGTGAACTCACCTTGTTTGCTCGGTATGCTAAGTTAAGTGCTCACAATTAATCAGTCAAGTCCTATAGTGCACGTATGTTCAGTCAGTTCAAGTTCGTAAAGTTTCACATGCCATTTATGTCACAGAGTGTGCTTAAACAATCAGTACGTATCACATAAGAAAATTATCAAAGCAGTACAGTTCATGTTTCATAGGAATGTCATTCAAAGTTTGTACTAACCATAGTTATTTATTAACAGTCTTGCTACACTTAACTGTGCTAACAACTTTAACTAGGATCAATAGAACTAACATGTATAGTTAAGTTAACCCACTTATCATATACAGTGTATCATAACAGAGTTATCATATATAATGAGGTTGACATACTTAACCTAGTTAACATAACCCAGTTAACTTATTAATATAACTAATATATTTAACAGAACTAAATGCTGTCCAAATATATTTATCTTACTAACATATGAGAAAATAAGCTAACAGGGTTACTTACTTAACAGAGTTACCAACTTAACAAAGTTAACAAGTTAATCAGTAAACAAGTAAACCAAGTTGCCAAAACACATAAGTTGCGAAATCACTCTAAGGCCGAAAACCCTTTATGTTCGAAATCCACATGAGCCGAAATCCCCAAGTTGGCGAAAACACTCATGGGCCGAAATCCCTATGGTTGCCAAAATTACACATGGGCCGAAAACACATATATGGGCGAAATCCCTTATGTGGGCCGAAATCTCTATGTGGGCCGAAATCACCTAAGGTGATTTCGTCCACTTTAGATGTGGGGGCGGGGGGGATTTCGTTACTATTTATCATCATCAACAATACTTACTGTAACATAAAACCCAGCAATTCTAATCCCATTTCTTATCAGATTCAACCCTTTTTGTATAAACAATCAATCAAACAAAAGCATAAAACATTTGATTAGATATCTACTCATCTGTATTTTCAGAATTAACATCCAACAACATCATAGTATTCATCATTTAACAGGAGATCTAGTTATGCATTTATCAAATAACTATCTACTAACACTTTATCTCGAAGATTAACAATCACCATTCATAGAGAACAATGATCTAAACATTAAATCATCAATCAAAATCAGATCATAAGATTACAATATCTCACAGTAGCAGTCAATATAAGATATCATCTTAATCATGTAAGTCACTAACCGTAGATTTAACAGGGGTTTGGCTTCAAGATGAGGAATTCAGTTTGTGGGTTTCAGATGTAGAGAGAGAGAGAGAACAAAGTGATAAGGTTTGGTAAATGGGAAACGTCTCAGAGAAGATTATGATTAAATAAATATATATAATATCTAATATCTCAAAACTGGGCCAAGGCCCATCTCTGATTTCGTCAAACTATGCTGGACGAAAACACTAAAGTGTTTTCATCACTTGGGTGATTTCATGGGTATTGTTTTCAGTAAGAGTTCCTCTTTACTTAACATATGTTAATTAATACAACACCTTATTAACATACAATCACATATAATAAATATTATGGATCCCAAGTATAAATATCAGTCGAAATACGATATAACGTATTACAAAGGTAAGCGTTGCGAAACAACGAGTCGTGTAAACAAACACATAAATAATAAAAAAAAAATTAACGTGCACTAAATGCGAAGATAGAATCTTGGAAACTCGAGTTGTCACATTATCCCCAACTTGAAAGAAATTTCGTCCCGAAATTTAGCATGCGGTTACTGAGAAAGCTAGGTAAGTTATCGTTTACTGGTTTTCCTGGGGTGTAACAACATCCCCCCGTTGATTTGGAATTTCTTCCCGAAATTCTGTAGTAGCTTCAGCCTCAGTAGTAGTTGCATTGTTTTCGAACAACTGGGGATATTTGAGTTCCATTTGGTCTTCGCGTTCCCAGGTGAACTCTGGGCCGCGATGGGAGTTCCAACGAACTCGAACAAGAGGTATCCTGGTGTTCTTGAGGACCTTAACATCCCGGTCCGTGATTTCAACAGGTTCCTCGACGAAATGCAACCGTTCATCGATAGTGAGCTCCTTCAGAGGAACTATGTGGGTCTCATCTGACAGACACTTCTTCAGATTCGACACGTGGAAAACGTTGTGAACTGCACTGAGTTCAGCTGGTAAGTTCAGTCTGTAGGCCACTTTGCCTATCTTCTCTATGAATTCAAATGGTCCAACGTATCGTGGATTGAGTTTGCCTCGTTTGCCAAAACGAACAACACCCTTCCAGGGTGAAACTTTGAGTAGTGCTCGATC
Organism: Helianthus tuberosus; assembly: GCA_030545235.1. NCBI lineage: Eukaryota > Viridiplantae > Streptophyta > Magnoliopsida > Asterales > Asteraceae > Helianthus > Helianthus tuberosus. The sequence goes on from CM060366.1 coordinate 162,942,141, forward strand.
CCCAACCTGGAACTCGAGTAGTTTCCTGTCTTTATCTGCGTATGCTTTCTGACGGTCACGAACTGCCGCCATGCGTTGTCGTATTTGAGCAATCTTTTTAGTAGTATCAACTACCATTTCTGGACCTGTGATCTGACTGTCACCCACCTCTGCCCAACAAAGAGGTGATCGGCATTTACGCCCGTACAATGCCTCAAATGGAGCAGCTTTAATGCTGGTGTGGTAACTATTGTTGTACGAAAATTCCAAAAGTGGCAGATGTTTTTCCCAGCCTTTGCCAAAGTCAATTACGCACGCCCGAAGCATGTCTTCTAGAGTTTGAATAGTGCGCTCAGACTGCCCGTCTGTCTGAGGATGATAAGCTGTGCTCATATCTAAACGAGAGCCAAAAGATTTGTGCATTGCCTGCCACAGTTCTGAAGTAAAACGTGCGTCACGATCAGGAATAATAGATGTGGGCACCCCGTGCCTCGAGACAACTTCCTTAAGGTATACGTCTGCTAGAGTGGAGAACTTATCCGTTTCCTTGATAGCCAAGAAGTGAGCAGACTTTGTGAGTCGATCCACGACCACCCAAATAGTATCATTCCCACGTTGAGATCTAGGTAGGCCAGTAACAAAATCCATGGAAATTTGTTCCCATTTCCATTGTGGTATCTCAGGTTGTTGGAGTGGGCCTGATGGTTTCCGATATTCCGCTTTGACTCTCGCACAAGTCAAACACTTGCTAATGTAAGTTGCTATGTGGGCCTTCATGCTAGGCCACCAATATGTAGTTCTGAGGTCGTGGTACATCTTATCCGAACCAGGATGTACTGAGTAGCGAGACTTATGAGCTTCATCCATTACAAGCTCGCGTAAATTACCATAGAGTGGGACCCAGATGCGTCCTGTTACATAGTAGGCGCCGTCTGCATTTTGTTCTAACAGTTGCCTTGAGCCGCGTAGGGCTTCAACCCTGACGTTTCCTGGTTTCAATGCTTCTACCTGAGCATCTCGTATCTGTGAAGGAAGACTAGACAGAATAGTGAGTTGCAACGCTCGTACACGCCTAGGTGTAGTATCCTTTCGACTGAGGGCGTCGGCCACCACATTGGCTTTGCCCGAATGGTACTTTATAGCACATTCGTAATCGTTCAGTAGCTCGACCCATAGACGTTGTCGCATGTTCAATTCTTTCTGCTTGAAGATATATGCTCGAGACTATTGTGATCGGTGTAGATGGTGCACTTGGTACCGTACAGGTAATGTCTCCATTTTTTTTTGAGCGCAAAAGCAACAGCTCCCAGCTCTAAATCGTGCGTAGTGTAATTCCGTTCGTGAATCTTAAGTTGGCGTGAAGCATAAGCAATAACTTTATCCCGTTGCATCAACACACATCCAAGACCTTGAATAGATGCATCTCAGTAGACTACAAAATCGTCCGTGCCTTCAGGCAATGAGAGGATAGGTGCGCTACAGAGTCTATCCTTTAAGTGCTGAAACGCTGTCTCCTGTGTATTACCCCAACGGTAAGCCACACCTTTCTGTGTCAGTAATGTAAGTGGCTGTGCAATCTTTGAGAAGTCTTTGATGAACCGTCTGTAATAACCCGCCAAACCCAAGAATTGGCGTATTTCGGTTGGTGTACGAGGTGCAGGCCAGTTCTTGATCGAATCTACTTTGGATGGATCGACATGAATCCCATCCTTGGTTACCACGTGGCCTAGAAAGTGAACTTCACGAAGCCAGAAGTCGCATTTTGAAAACTTAGCGTACAGTTGTTTCGTTCGAAGGAGTTCCAGAATAAGTCGTAAATGCTGCTCATGTTCCTCCCGACTCTTCGAGTAGATCAGAATGTCATCAATAAAAACAATAACGAACTTGTCAAGATAAGGTTTGCACACCCTGTTCATAAGATCCATGAAAACCGCAGGCGCGTTCGTAATGGCCGTAGCGAGTTCTGAATGCTGTTTTGGAGACGTCCTCATCCCGGACTCTCAGTTGATGGTAACCTGACCTCAGGTCAATCTTTGAGTAATAGCTCGACCCTTGCAACTGGTCGAATAAGTCGTCGATGCGTGGAAGAGGATAGCGATTCTTCACAGTCACCTTGTTCGGTTCGCGGTAATCTATTCACATGCGGAAGGTACCTCCCTTCTTCTTTACAAATAATACTGGAGCTCCCCAGGGCGAAGAGCTAGGACGTATGAAACCCTTTTCTAAGAGTTCTTGCAATTGCTTAGACAGTTCTTCCAGTTCAGTTGGAGCTAAGCAGTAAGGCGCTCGAGCTATGGGTGCTGGTCCAGGAGCTTGTTACTATGAGCTACCAAAGGTTCTCAACCAGTACGAGGAATGCGGATAATCTTTTCTTTTCAAAGAATCTCTGCTCGATGCTGAGGTAGCCCATCCGTACCAATATCGATGTCGAAACCATCATAATGCTGGGGTCATTCCTAATATCACCCTAACTAATCACGAACACTTGACCCCTGGCACCATTGCTGTCGTTATTACCCCCATTGTTGCCTCCATTATTGTTCCTGTTTCCTTGGTTGTGGTTCTGATTCTGGTTCTGGTTCCACTGTGGGCAGTGTCTTTTGAAGTGACCTTCAGCACCACCTGATAACATCCTTGTTACCCTGCTGTTGCTGCTGATTCTATAGATCTTGTGGCTGTTGTTGTTGGTTCTGGTTTGCAGGACGTGAGTTTCTACCATCTTTGGCTCCATGACCAAGCTTGTTGCATCATTGACAATGATTTCGGTTGCACTGCCCGCTGTGGTGCAAGTTACAGCGTTTTCACTTAGGGTGGTTTCACCTGTATCCACCCCGCCCTTGACTACTAACAGGTTGCTGACCAGAACTTTGGTTGTCATCGATCTTCCGCTGCTGTGCCTGGGACGGAACCGTAGTCGAACCCTTGCTAGGGGTTCCATCCCACTTCCTTTTGTTGTCATTGAGGGTAGCAGAAGTAGTTGAAGTAGTAGTGGTAGTAGTAGCGCTGATACGTTGAGGCAGCTTGTTCTGTTCCACTGCCTGTTCTGCGAGACGATGAGGAAGACGAGTAACATCTTGAATAGTAATAAGGTTAGGAGTAGTCACATGACTTTGAATCCCTGATACTAATCCCTTGAGGTACAACTCAATGCGTTTGATGGGAGGATCCACCATAGATGGACATAACACTGCCAGTCCGTTGGATCGTTTCGTGTACGCTTCTATCTCTGATCCCGTCATCTTCAGGTTAAAGAATTCCACTTCCAGCTTGTGAATGTCATCACGACTATAGTATTCACGTTTGATCAGTTTCTTAATATCATTCCATGGGGTGGCATTAGCAGCCGCCAGCCCCAGCCTTTGAACTTGCGCGCTCCACCAAGTTAGCGCGGTGCCTTCGAGAGTATCAGTGGCATATTTCACCTTACGAGCCTCAGGTCATTCGCACATTCGAAGACCGATTCGAGTGCCTCGAACTAATGGAGGAGTCCAATAGCTCCTTCCGTGTCGCTGAAAGTAGTAGGACGACAGTCCATAAAAGTCTTGTATGTGCACACAGGTGGCTAAGCGTGTTGACTTGTCGTGTGCGTAAGAGTAATCAAAATTAAGCACAAGTGTTGAGTTACGAGAGTAGGATCTAAAGATCCTAGAGTAAGTGGTGATGGCAGGTTACACCTCCTGCCTGGGCAGCTGCGAGTGCTGCAGTAACTTGTTCGGTGATCGAAGCCGCCAACTGGGCTTGAGTTAGGTTAACGCGTCCACTCATGATCTTGACATCAAGGAGAACATGTGGATGAGAGGTTCGCGAATAGTGCGAAGAGAGTGAGCACACAAGTATTCTCAAGCAGTAACGAATAGTAGGTTCTGTAATCTAAGCATACCACGAGCAAAGTTCTATGTAATTCTAACAAGTAGGTAAGGTAACATGAATAGTAGTACCTATGATGCTGAGCCTTGCACGTGGAGCGAAGCGTCGTTGTGGATCGTTGAGCACTGTTCTGGTTATAGTCTGGTTTTAACAAAATCGTTTTCCCCTTATTAAAACCGAGTTCTCTATAACCAATGGCTCTGATACCAATCTGTCACACCCCCAAAATCCACACGCGGAGTACCACCGCTTGGAGGCGTGACATGACCAGGATCAAGCCACCAATCATATTGAACATAAGTATAAAGTAAAAGTCATTCATCAATACGATAGATGTTTCCAAAACCAAATATAAACAAGTGTGTAGCGGAAGCAATAATGTAAAACCCAACATAAGTTTAAGTATAAAATGTCATAATGTTTAACAACACATTCACGATCCATGTCCACAACGACTGTGCCTCCCGTGCAAGCTCCAAAAGTACCTAAGGTCCTGCAAGGCATGTAACAGAGGATCAACAACTAGTTGAGCGAGTTCACAGAAAGTAAATGCGTAATAGTAAGTTTGTATGTACCATGTGGCTCTACTGGGCCGATAGTACGTTCTATTGGTGGGGGCTTCCCATGTTGTATATCCACTAGACTATTCGTAACCATAAGTATCCTTCCCAATCCGAGGATAGTAGTAAGTATAAGTTTTACGTAGGTTTTATGTAAGTGCCCTTCACAACCGAGGACAGTGGTACGTAGCGAGTACGTAGATTTAGCGCTGGCGTCCTTCCCAATCCGAGGACGGTAGTACGTAGGTTTTACGTAGGTCTAAACACTAGTGTCCTTCCCAATCCGAGGACAGTACGTAGGCTTTACGTAGAGTTTGGCACAGGCATCCTTCCCAATCCGAGGACCGTGGTAAGTAGTCTAGTAGTGATGTAAGTACAAGTAATTATTCAATCCCATTCCCAACCCACCGGGGAAACCCATGCCTTGGTAAGAGTGTGAACTCACCTTGTTTGCTCGGTATGCTAAGTTAAGTGCTCACAATTAATCAGTCAAGTCCTATAGTGCACGTATGTTCAGTCAGTTCAAGTTCGTAAAGTTTCACATGCCATTTATGTCACAGAGTGTGCTTAAACAATCAGTACGTATCACATAAGAAAATTATCAAAGCAGTACAGTTCATGTTTCATAGGAATGTCATTCAAAGTTTGTACTAACCATAGTTATTTATTAACAGTCTTGCTACACTTAACTGTGCTAACAACTTTAACTAGGATCAATAGAACTAACATGTATAGTTAAGTTAACCCACTTATCATATACAGTGTATCATAACAGAGTTATCATATATAATGAGGTTGACATACTTAACCTAGTTAACATAACCCAGTTAACTTATTAATATAACTAATATATTTAACAGAACTAAATGCTGTCCAAATATATTTATCTTACTAACATATGAGAAAATAAGCTAACAGGGTTACTTACTTAACAGAGTTACCAACTTAACAAAGTTAACAAGTTAATCAGTAAACAAGTAAACCAAGTTGCCAAAACACATAAGTTGCGAAATCACTCTAAGGCCGAAAACCCTTTATGTTCGAAATCCACATGAGCCGAAATCCCCAAGTTGGCGAAAACACTCATGGGCCGAAATCCCTATGGTTGCCAAAATTACACATGGGCCGAAAACACATATATGGGCGAAATCCCTTATGTGGGCCGAAATCTCTATGTGGGCCGAAATCACCTAAGGTGATTTCGTCCACTTTAGATGTGGGGGCGGGGGGGATTTCGTTACTATTTATCATCATCAACAATACTTACTGTAACATAAAACCCAGCAATTCTAATCCCATTTCTTATCAGATTCAACCCTTTTTGTATAAACAATCAATCAAACAAAAGCATAAAACATTTGATTAGATATCTACTCATCTGTATTTTCAGAATTAACATCCAACAACATCATAGTATTCATCATTTAACAGGAGATCTAGTTATGCATTTATCAAATAACTATCTACTAACACTTTATCTCGAAGATTAACAATCACCATTCATAGAGAACAATGATCTAAACATTAAATCATCAATCAAAATCAGATCATAAGATTACAATATCTCACAGTAGCAGTCAATATAAGATATCATCTTAATCATGTAAGTCACTAACCGTAGATTTAACAGGGGTTTGGCTTCAAGATGAGGAATTCAGTTTGTGGGTTTCAGATGTAGAGAGAGAGAGAGAACAAAGTGATAAGGTTTGGTAAATGGGAAACGTCTCAGAGAAGATTATGATTAAATAAATATATATAATATCTAATATCTCAAAACTGGGCCAAGGCCCATCTCTGATTTCGTCAAACTATGCTGGACGAAAACACTAAAGTGTTTTCATCACTTGGGTGATTTCATGGGTATTGTTTTCAGTAAGAGTTCCTCTTTACTTAACATATGTTAATTAATACAACACCTTATTAACATACAATCACATATAATAAATATTATGGATCCCAAGTATAAATATCAGTCGAAATACGATATAACGTATTACAAAGGTAAGCGTTGCGAAACAACGAGTCGTGTAAACAAACACATAAATAATAAAAAAAAAATTAACGTGCACTAAATGCGAAGATAGAATCTTGGAAACTCGAGTTGTCACATTATCCCCAACTTGAAAGAAATTTCGTCCCGAAATTTAGCATGCGGTTACTGAGAAAGCTAGGTAAGTTATCGTTTACTGGTTTTCCTGGGGTGTAACAACATCCCCCCGTTGATTTGGAATTTCTTCCCGAAATTCTGTAGTAGCTTCAGCCTCAGTAGTAGTTGCATTGTTTTCGAACAACTGGGGATATTTGAGTTCCATTTGGTCTTCGCGTTCCCAGGTGAACTCTGGGCCGCGATGGGAGTTCCAACGAACTCGAACAAGAGGTATCCTGGTGTTCTTGAGGACCTTAACATCCCGGTCCGTGATTTCAACAGGTTCCTCGACGAAATGCAACCGTTCATCGATAGTGAGCTCCTTCAGAGGAACTATGTGGGTCTCATCTGACAGACACTTCTTCAGATTCGACACGTGGAAAACGTTGTGAACTGCACTGAGTTCAGCTGGTAAGTTCAGTCTGTAGGCCACTTTGCCTATCTTCTCTATGAATTCAAATGGTCCAACGTATCGTGGATTGAGTTTGCCTCGTTTGCCAAAACGAACAACACCCTTCCAGGGTGAAACTTTGAGTAGTGCTCGATCCCCAACCTGGAACTCGAGTAGTTTCCTGTCTTTATCTGCGTATGCTTTCTGACGGTCACGAACTGCCGCCATGCGTTGTCGTATTTGAGCAATCTTTTTAGTAGTATCAACTACCATTTCTGGACCTGTGATCTGACTGTCACCCACCTCTGCCCAACAAAGAGGTGATCGGCATTTACGCCCGTACAATGCCTCAAATGGAGCAGCTTTAATGCTGGTGTGGTAACTATTGTTGTACGAAAATTCCAAAAGTGGCAGATGTTTTTCCCAGCCTTTGCCAAAGTCAATTACGCACGCCCGAAGCATGTCTTCTAGAGTTTGAATAGTGCGCTCAGACTGCCCGTCTGTCTGAGGATGATAAGCTGTGCTCATATCTAAACGAGAGCCAAAAGATTTGTGCATTGCCTGCCACAGTTCTGAAGTAAAACGTGCGTCACGATCAGGAATAATAGATGTGGGCACCCCGTGCCTCGAGACAACTTCCTTAAGGTATACGTCTGCTAGAGTGGAGAACTTATCCGTTTCCTTGATAGCCAAGAAGTGAGCAGACTTTGTGAGTCGATCCACGACCACCCAAATAGTATCATTCCCACGTTGAGATCTAGGTAGGCCAGTAACAAAATCCATGGAAATTTGTTCCCATTTCCATTGTGGTATCTCAGGTTGTTGGAGTGGGCCTGATGGTTTCCGATATTCCGCTTTGACTCTCGCACAAGTCAAACACTTGCTAATGTAAGTTGCTATGTGGGCCTTCATGCTAGGCCACCAATATGTAGTTCTGAGGTCGTGGTACATCTTATCCGAACCAGGATGTACTGAGTAGCGAGACTTATGAGCTTCATCCATTACAAGCTCGCGTAAATTACCATAGAGTGGGACCCAGATGCGTCCTGTTACATAGTAGGCGCCGTCTGCATTTTGTTCTAACAGTTGCCTTGAGCCGCGTAGGGCTTCAACCCTGACGTTTCCTGGTTTCAATGCTTCTACCTGAGCATCTCGTATCTGTGAAGGAAGACTAGACAGAATAGTGAGTTGCAACGCTCGTACACGCCTAGGTGTAGTATCCTTTCGACTGAGGGCGTCGGCCACCACATTGGCTTTGCCCGAATGGTACTTTATAGCACATTCGTAATCGTTCAGTAGCCCGACCCATAGACGTTGTCGCATGTTCAATTCTTTCTGCTTGAAGATATATGCTCGAGACTATTGTGATCGGTGTAGATGGTGCACTTGGTACCGTACAGGTAATGTCTCCATTTTTTTTTTAGCGCAAAAGCAACAGCTCCCAGCTCTAAATCGTGCGTAGTGTAATTCCGTTCGTGAATCTTAAGTTGGCGTGAAGCATAAGCAATAACTTTATCCCGTTGCATCAACACACATCCAAGACCTTGAATAGATGCATCTCAGTAGACTACAAAATCGTCCGTGCCTTCAGGCAATGAGAGGATAGGTGCGCTACAGAGTCTATCCTTTAAGTGCTGAAACGCTGTCTCCTGTGTATTACCCCAACGGTAAGCCACACCTTTCTGTGTCAGTAATGTAAGTGGCTGTGCAATCTTTGAGAAGTCTTTGATGAACCGTCTGTAATAACCCGCCAAACCCAAGAATTGGCGTATTTCGGTTGGTGTACGAGGTGCAGGCCAGTTCTTGATCGAATCTACTTTGGATGGATCGACATGAATCCCATCCTTGGTTACCACGTGGCCTAGAAAGTGAACTTCACGAAGCCAGAAGTCGCATTTTGAAAACTTAGCGTACAGTTGTTTCGTTCGAAGGAGTTCCAGAATAAGTCGTAAATGCTGCTCATGTTCCTCCCGACTCTTCGAGTAGATCAGAATGTCATCAATAAAAACAATAACGAACTTGTCAAGATAAGGTTTGCACACCCTGTTCATAAGATCCATGAAAACCGCAGGCGCGTTCGTAATGGCCGTAGCGAGTTCTGAATGCTGTTTTGGAGACGTCCTCATCCCGGACTCTCAGTTGATGGTAACCTGACCTCAGGTCAATCTTTGAGTAATAGCTCGACCCTTGCAACTGGTCGAATAAGTCGTCGATGCGTGGAAGAGGATAGCGATTCTTCACAGTCACCTTGTTCGGTTCGCGGTAATCTATTCACATGCGGAAGGTACCTCCCTTCTTCTTTACAAATAATACTGGAGCTCCCCAGGGCGAAGAGCTAGGACGTATGAAACCCTTTTCTAAGAGTTCTTGCAATTGCTTAGACAGTTCTTCCAGTTCAGTTGGAGCTAAGCAGTAAGGCGCTCGAGCTATGGGTGCTGGTCCAGGAGCTTGTTACTATGAGCTACCAAAGGTTCTCAACCAGTACGAGGAATGCGGATAATCTTTTCTTTTCAAAGAATCTCTGCTCGATGCTGAGGTAGCCCATCCGTACCAATATCGATGTCGAAACCATCATAATGCTGGGGTCATTCCTAATATCACCCTAACTAATCACGAACACTTGACCCCTGGCACCATTGCTGTCGTTATTACCCCCATTGTTGCCTCCATTATTGTTCCTGTTTCCTTGGTTGTGGTTCTGATTCTGGTTCTGGTTCCACTGTGGGCAGTGTCTTTTGAAGTGACCTTCAGCACCACCTGATAACATCCTTGTTACCCTGCTGTTGCTGCTGATTCTATAGATCTTGTGGCTGTTGTTGTTGGTTCTGGTTTGCAGGACGTGAGTTTCTACCATCTTTGGCTCCATGACCAAGCTTGTTGCATCATTGACAATGATTTCGGTTGCACTGCCCGCTGTGGTGCAAGTTACAGCGTTTGCACTTAGGGTGGTTTCACCTGTATCCACCCCGCCCTTGACTACTAACAGGTTGCTGACCAGAACTTTGGTTGTCATCGATCTTCCGCTGCTGTGCCTGGGACGGAACCGTAGTCGAACCCTTGCTAGGGGTTCCATCCCACTTCCTTTTGTTGTCATTGAGGGTAGCAGAAGTAGTTGAAGTAGTAGTGGTAGTAGTAGCGCTGATACGTTGAGGCAGCTTGTTCTGTTCCACTGCCTGTTCTGCGAGACGATGAGGAAGACGAGTAACATCTTGAATAGTAATAAGGTTAGGAGTAGTCACATGACTTTGAATCCCTGATACTAATCCCTTGAGGTACAACTCAATGCGTTTGATGGGAGGATCCACCATAGATGGACATAACACTGCCAGTCCGTTGGATCGTTTCGTGTACGCTTCTATCTCTGATCCCGTCATCTTCAGGTTAAAGAATTCCACTTCCAGCTTGTGAATGTCATCACGACTATAGTATTCACGTTTGATCAGTTTCTTAATATCATTCCATGGGGTGGCATTAGCAGCCGCCAGCCCCAGCCTTTGAACTTGCGCGCTCCACCAAGTTAGCGCGGTGCCTTCGAGAGTATCAGTGGCATATTTCACCTTACGAGCCTCAGGTCATTCGCACATTCGAAGACCGATTCGAGTGCCTCGAACTAATGGAGGAGTCCAATAGCTCCTTCCGTGTCGCTGAAAGTAGTAGGACGACAGTCCATAAAAGTCTTGTATGTGCACACAGGTGGCTAAGCGTGTTGACTTGTCGTGTGCGTAAGAGTAATCAAAATTAAGCACAAGTGTTGAGTTACGAGAGTAGGATCTAAAGATCCTAGAGTAAGTGGTGATGGCAGGTTACACCTCCTGCCTGGGCAGCTGCGAGTGCTGCAGTAACTTGTTCGGTGATCGAAGCCGCCAACTGGGCTTGAGTTAGGTTAACGCGTCCACTCATGATCTTGACATCAAGGAGAACATGTGGATGAGAGGTTCGCGAATAGTGCGAAGAGAGTGAGCACACAAGTATTCTCAAGCAGTAACGAATAGTAGGTTCTGTAATCTAAGCATACCACGAGCAAAGTTCTATGTAATTCTAACAAGTAGGTAAGGTAACATGAATAGTAGTACCTATGATGCTGAGCCTTGCACGTGGAGCGAAGCGTCGTTGTGGATCGTTGAGCACTGTTCTGGTTATAGTCTGGTTTTAACAAAATCGTTTTCCCCTTATTAAAACCGAGTTCTCTATAACCAATGGCTCTGATACCAATCTGTCACACCCCCAAAATCCACACGCGGAGTACCACCGCTTGGAGGCGTGACATGACCAGGATCAAGCCACCAATCATATTGAACATAAGTATAAAGTAAAAGTCATTCATCAATACGATAGATGTTTCCAAAACCAAATATAAACAAGTGTGTAGCGGAAGCAATAATGTAAAACCCAACATAAGTTTAAGTATAAAATGTCATAATGTTTAACAACACATTCACGATCCATGTCCACAACGACTGTGCCTCCCGTGCAAGCTCCAAAAGTACCTAAGGTCCTGCAAGGCATGTAACAGAGGATCAACAACTAGTTGAGCGAGTTCACAGAAAGTAAATGCGTAATAGTAAGTTTGTATGTAACATGTGGCTCTACTGGGCCGATAGTACGTTCTATTGGTGGGGGCTTCCCATGTTGTATATCCACTAGACTATTCGTAACCATAAGTATCCTTCCCAATCCGAGGATAGTAGTAAGTATAATTTTTACGTAGGTTTTACGTAAGTGCCCTTCACAACCGAGGACAGTGGTACGTAGCGAGTACGTAGATTTAGCGCTGGCGTCCTTCCCAATCCGAGGACGGTAGTACGTAGGTTTTACGTAGGTCTAAACACTAGTGTCCTTCCCAATCCGAGGACAGTACGTAGGCTTTACGTAGAGTTTGGCACAGGCATCCTTCCCAATCCGAGGACCGTGGTAAGTAGTCTAGTAGTGATGTAAGTACAAGTAATTATTCAATCCCATTCCCAACCCACCGGGGAATCCCATGCCTTGGTAAGAGTGTGAACTCACCTTGTTTGCTCGGTATGCTAAGTTAAGTGCTCACAATTAATCAGTCAAGTCCTATAGTGCACGTATGTTCAGTCAGTTCAAGTTCGTAAAGTTTCACATGCCATTTATGTCACAGAGTGTGCTTAAACAATCAGTACGTATCACATAAGAAAATTATCAAAGCAGTACAGTTCATGTTTCATAGGAATGTCATTCAAAGTTTGTACTAACCATAGTTATTTATTAACAGTCTTGCTACACTTAACTGTGCTAACAACTTTAACTAGGATCAATAGAACTAACATGTATAGTTAAGTTAACCCACTTATCATATACAGTGTATCATAACAGAGTTATCATATATAATGAGGTTGACATACTTAACCTAGTTAACATAACCCAGTTAACTTATTAATATAACTAATATATTTAACAGAACTAAATGCTGTCCAAATATATTTATCTTACTAACATATGAGAAAATAAGCTAACAGGGTTACTTACTTAACAGAGTTACCAACTTAACAAAGTTAACAAGTTAATCAGTAAACAAGTAAACCAAGTTGCCAAAACACATAAGTTGCGAAATCACTCTAAGGCCGAAAACCCTTTATGTTCGAAATCCACATGAGCCGAAATCCCCAAGTTGGCGAAAACACTCATGGGCCGAAATCCCTATGGTTGCCGAAATTACACATGGGCCGAAAACACATATATGGGCGAAATCCCTTATGTGGGCCGAAATCTCTATGTGGGCCGAAATCACCTAAGGTGATTTCGTCCACTTTAGATGTGGGGGGGGGGGGGATTTCGTTACTATTTATCATCATCAACAATACTTACTGTAACATAAAACCCAGCAATTCTAATCCCATTTCTTATCAGATTCAACCCTTTTTGTATAAACAATCAATCAAACAAAAGCATAAAACATTTGATTAGATATCTACTCATCTGTATTTTCAGAATTAACATCCAACAACATCATAGTATTCATCATTTAACAGGAGATCTAGTTATGCATTTATCAAATAACTATCTACTATCACTTTATCTCGAAGATTAACAATCACCATTCATAGAGAACAATGATCTAAACATTAAATCATCAATCAAAATCAGATCATAAGATTACAATATCTCACAGTAGCAGTCAATATAAGATATCATCTTAATCATGTAAGTCACTAACCGTAGATTTAACAGGGGTTTGGCTTCAAGATGAGGAATTCAGTTTGTGGGTTTCAGATGTAGAGAGAGAGAGAACAAAGTGATAAGGTTTGGTAAATGGGAAACGTCTCAGAGAAGATTATGATTAAATAAATATATATAATATCTAATATCTCAAAACTGGGCCAAGGCCCATCTCTGATTTCGTCAAACTATGCTGGACGAAAACACTAAAGTGTTTTCATCACTTGGGTGATTTCATGGGTATTGTTTTCAGTAAGAGTTCCTCTTTACTTAACATATGTTAATTAATACAACACCTTATTAACATACAATCACATATAATAAATATTATGGATCCCAAGTATAAATATCAGTCGAAATACGATATAACGTATTACAAAGGTAAGCGTTGCGAAACAACGAGTCGTGTAAACAAACACATAAGTAATAAAAAAAAATTAACGTGCACTAAATGCGAAGATAGAATCTTGGAAACTCGAGTTGTCACACTCACCACCTTCAGAACACGTTTCCTCGCTATCTCCGAAGCAAGGACGTTTCTTCGAGAGGGACTTCAACACTTCGTTACAAACAGCCTCATTAAGGCCCTTGAGTTTTAGCTCCTGCAAGACAGGCAAAGGTTTACCAAAACACTCGGAGACTTCACCCACATAAGAGTAAATCAAATGCTCTATCTTAAAAACTGTTCCCATAATACTTTGAAGGCTTTGTGTTGAAAAAGAGAAGATTTTTTCTAAGGCTTCCTAGGTTCACAAATATTTGTAACCAGCAAACAAACCTTGGTGTCTCCCATGAACAAGAAGCTCGATGTACACATCACCCAAGACTTTTTTGAACTCTGACGAATGGAGAAGATAAGTAACCACTTGCTGGAATCCATCCTTAACGAGCCATTTATTATCACTAGTTTCCTGGGCAAATGAAGCCTTTAACCCTTCTTTCTCCTCTAAGAAGGCTCTTTTTCTAAACCTCCAAGGCAGCCTTATCGACCCTGACTTAAACCTTGTCAGCCTCCAAGCATTTTTCCAACTCAACCATATCAGTCTTGTGCTGGGAAGAAAGCTCATCAATCCTCAACATCAGCTTTTCTCCCTCCCAGCATAACCCTCTGCCTCCTTCTTTAGAGTAGCTAGTGAAGCATTCATCTCATCCCTCTTCTTCGAGAAGACATCATATTCTCACACCCTCTTGCGAAATCGGGATAAACCCTCTGGAAGCAAGGCAACAAGGTTCTAAGCACCCATTACCATTTTTCGAAATCATCAGGTCATCATCCATAGATGAGCAAGAACCTCGAACAACAGGAGAATCAAAGTGGATAAGAACATCCTCACAAACGGATGAAGGCTTGAAGTTGTCACCAACTGTGACCTTCCAATCCGGCACATAAACCTTCCATGGATTAACATTGGTAGAACCTTCACCACCCTTCCCGGAACCCTTCAACCTCACAGCCTTTTTACCCGCCAAACCACCAAGGGCCGTCCCTTGTCCTTTTTTGATTTTCCCCAACCCCAACTTCTAAACAATCTGAAGCCTCTATGTCATTACTTAGTTCCAACGGCTCAGAAGCCGATGGTTGGTCAACAGTCTTTATCAAACAACAACTCGAACGACGAGTAGAGACTTCGGAAGCAACAACTTTGGTGAAACCCTTGACATTGGGAACGTTCACATAGCCTGAACCCTCGAACCTATGTTCAGTGCCCCTAACAACAACATCTTCGCCGGATGTAGCCTCGGCATCTCCAAACACAACATCAGATGTGTCATCGCTCTTGATAAAGTCTAAGGCAAACATAACTGCAACAAATAAAATATAACCTAAGCAGAAAATACAAAATATCATACCTTGATCATCTCTCACGAGCACGGGGTCACGACCCGGCTTGTCCCACAACTTGCTAACATCCATTAGCACTAAAAGATGTTCGGAAAAGGGACAAAGCCTGGAAGGACACCCCCTAATAAACTTCAATAACCATCTATCTCCTGTTTGAAAGGTTTAAGCTCATTCAAAACAGCATAAGGGTGCCTCCAAACAAGCCTGAAAGGAACAATGGACTCAGAAATCCAGGAAAGTCGGTCCTTCCAAAAACCAAGGGTAGTAACCATAGACGAAATTAAACACACATCAACCTGAGATGTTTCAAAGGTAAAACAATCGCCGTTCTTGGCTAACTGGAAGAAATAGCGAAACAACAACAAATGGGTCATACCCTATCGCTGGACACAAAACATCAAAGTGTAAAACCCTAGCAAGACCTTAAGGGTGCAACTGACCAAACGACACACGATAATACTCTAAAACATTCAGAACAAAGACCGAAAACGAATGACGCAAGTTGGAAAACTCAGCAATAAAGAGCAATCGAACCAACGGGACACTAATCGATCGATTTGCCAAAACCCAGAGCCACCGGATTAAACTTTAGATCGATCCCCCATTCTTTACAAAAAGCCTCAACTTCCTCTTGAGTGAGACAAGTTGAAGCCTTTAAGCCTTCAAGCCTTAAAGCCTATCACATCTACTATCATTCTGAAATCCAAATCTCAAAACTCAAACGCCTTAAAGCCTTGAAGCCTTTAAGCAATAAAAAATAATGTGTAAAAGTCAGAAGCATTTGAGCTTACATCCCAAACACCTCTGACTTGGGGGGCTGATGACGGGGGTAGCCCAAATCTCAATAAAATGATTAATATACATAACAGCTTAAAAGGTTAAAAGGTTGAGAGGTTCAATACGCGCAAACTCAGGAGAACAGTAAAAAGGACAAGCACAGTGTCCGGTCACATCAACACTTAACGTCTGAACCATTTCTGCACAGACAGAACATGTGCACAGAGAACACCCTTTTGTCCGCAGGTCTAAACCCTTCAACCCCCAAATGGGCAAGTCCCTCACTGTAGCCACGGATCACTGGTCAAAGGCTTCCTCTTATAGAAGATTCTTTCCCTATAAATAACAGCCTCTTGCCATCCATTCCAGCCATTCCAGATCAACTCAGATCACCCTTGATCTCTGATCTTACTTCTCCTCTCTAGAACTTGCTCCATGCTTGTTCTATTCTCGGCTCACTACAATATTATCTCACTTAACATAGACATTCTGGGTTGAACCCTTCAATCCAGAATTCAAAGTGAATAATAACAAAGTGATCCGCCTCCACGTGCTACAAACGTGGGGGGACCCCACGACCTGCGTTAGGCTAATCGAAACCTTGAACCCTTTTACCCCGGAGATATCGCTACAGGCCTTGGTCTTGTATTTGTTGTATCAACAGTGACCTTCCAATCCGGCACATAAACCTCCCCCGGATTAACATTGGTGGAACCTTCACCACCCCTCCCGGAACCCTTCAAGCTCACAACCTTTTTACCTGCCGCCTTGCTCCCCTTACCAATCACCAATGGTAACTCTTTGTATTTCATAAATTTTCCTCAACCCAACTTCCAAATCATCTAAAGCCTCTATGTCATCGCTCAGTTCCACTGGCTCAGAAGCCCATGGATGGTCGGCAGCCTTTATTAAACGACGGTTTGAACGGCGAGTAGAGACTTTGTAAGCAGCAACCTTGGTAAAACCCTTGGCGTTTGGGACGTTCACGTGGCCTGAACCCTCGAACCTATGTTCAGTGTTCCTGGCAACAATATATTCACCGGGCGTGGCCTCAGCAACCCCAAACACAACATCAGAGGTACCATCACTCTTGATAAAACAAAACATCATACCCTGATCATCCCTCATGAGCACAGGATCACGATCTGGCTTGTCCCACAAGGTGCTCACACAAATCAACACTAAAAGGTGTTCAGGAAAGGGACGAAGCCTCGAAGGATATTTCCAAAATGGCTTTTAACAACCAACTATCTAGTTCAGACTCAAATGGCTCAAGCTTGTTTAACACAACATCAGGGTGCCTCCAAACAGGCTTGAAGGGAACAATGGACTCAGAAATCCAGAAAAATCGGTACTTCCAAGAACCAAAGGTAGTAACCATTGAGGAAATCAAATAAACATCAACTGGGGATGTCTCAAACGTGGATCGTCGTTCTTGGTCCACCGGAAGAAACATCAACGATGGGCCATACCCTATCACAAAACCTCAAAGTGTAAAGTCCCAGCAAGACCTTAAGGGTGTAACTGACCAAACGACACACGATAATACTCTAAAACATTCAGAACAAAGTCCGAAAACGGATGACGCAAGTTGGAAAACTCAGCAATAAAGAGCAATCGAACCAACAAGACACTAATCGATCGATTTGCCAAAACCCAGAGCCATCGGATTAAACTTTAGATCGATCCCCCATTCTTTACAAAAAGCCTCAACTTCCTCTTGAGTGAGACAAGTTGAAGCCTTTATGCCTTCAAGGCTTAAAACATTCAAGCCTTAAAACCTGGAAGCCTATCACATCTACTAACATTCCGAAATTCAAATCTCAAAACTCAAACGCCTTAAAGCCTTGAAGCCTTTAAGCAATAAAAAATAATGTGTAAAAGTCAGAAGCATTTGAGCTTACATCCCAAACACCTCTGACTTGGGGGTAGCCCAAATCTCAATAAAATGGCTAATATACATAACAACTTAAAAGGTTAAAAGGTTGAGAGGTTCAATACGCGCGGACTCAGGTGAACAGTAAAAAGGACAAGCACAGTGTCCGGTCACATCAACACTTAACGTGTGAACCATTTCTGCACAGACAGAACATGTGCACAGAGAACAACCTTTTATCCGCAGGTCTAAAGCCTCCAACCCCCAAACGGGTAATTCCTCCATTGTAGCCTTGGATCCATGGTCACGAGCTTCCTCTTATAGAATACATCTTATCTATAAGTACCAGCTCCAACAACCATATCAAGGACACCAGATCAGTTGGGCTAACACATACTCTCTGATCTTCTCCCCTCTCTTGAGAACAAGTTTCATATTTGCTTCTCTTCTTCAATTCAAACAGCATTGCTTCGCTAACAACTTCATTCCTGGAATCAAAAGCGATCAATAAACAAGTGATCCAACCCCACGTGCTACAAGCGTGGGAGGACCCCACGACCTGCGTTAGGCTAATCGAAACCCTTGAACCCTTTTACCCGGAGATATCGCTACAGGCCTTGGTCTTGTATTTGTTGTATCAATGTTTAACATGGCACACAATTGTCCATGTCCCACAACGACTCTTCCCCATGTAAGCTCCAGCTAAGTACCTATTGACCTGCAAAGCATGTAGTAACGAGTCAACAACAAAGTTGAGCGAGTTCACAGTTGGGTGTTCGTTTTAAGTTGTTTCGAAAACAGTTTCCTTTAACTGGCATCCTGCCGTGGGGGTTACCCCATAGTTGAAAACGTGATTTGTTTAACCCATTTACTCTGGCAATCCTGCCGTGGGGGCTACCCCATGTATAATTATCTGGCTCTTCGGTCGTGGGGGCTACCCCATGTATATACTACTAGACTCATTACCATATCGACTGGTGACTGTAGTCATGTTTATGTGCCCTGAACTGTCAATGTCTATCATCATTGACGTGCCCAGATCCATTAGTTCACGCCCGTCCTCTGCAGTACGGTGTGAGGCTTGTTAGACCTAAATAGCGCTATCTAACTAATGACCCGCTCGCCATTGGCCCGGCGATTAAGTCGATATAAAAAGGAGGGACTTCGTGATAGAGTTTTGGTCTAGCGAAGTTTAACTATCCAAGAGGACGAGGAATTATATTCCTGAACCCGTACTGTCCTACCCAAGAAAGGACGAGGAATCCATATTCCTTAACCCATTCCCAACCCCTGCGAATCCCATGCTTTGTAGAAAGTGTGAACTCACCTTAGGTTAGCTCGACAGATAAACGAAAGGTCAATCGAGCTGCTAGAGGTCAACCACGTCCTAACATGTTTACCATACAAGTCAGGTCTAGGTCCAAGTAGTGCACGTATGTTTACACACAAGCTAACAGGTTGCAAACACGTATTGATCATGGCAAACACATTAATAGTCAAGTACATAACATGCTCATACTTTTACGATTCAAAAGATTGGGCTCGCACAAGTCTAGCTGCTTTGTCCAATTCACCCATAGAAGCCCAATAGTACCCGACCCAATAACCAGAAAGCCCAAATACATCTATATACATATACACGGCCCAACATATAAACAGATAGTTCATCTTGTGCGATCCATACATCTTGTGCGACCAGCTTTGTTACCCAACCCAACATATATACATACGGCCCAATATAATAAACAGATAAACAATCTTGTGCGACTCAAATTACCTGTGCGACTGAGTTGTCCTTGTGCGATCCGGACAACTTGTACGATCCGAAACATCTTTTGCGACTGGGAGTTGGGCTTCGAGGCCCAACAGTTTAATAGTTCAAATAGTTGTGTATGGCCCAAGCCTTGTGCGATCAGCACCGTCTTGTGCGATCCACAAGTCTTGTGCGATCATGCATATCTTAGTTGTACACTGTGTTTAATGTGATGTACCTATCTTGTGCGATTGCACTTGTGTGTTTGGTCTTATGCGACCGAAGCCTCTTGTGCGATTAAGAGACTTGTGTGATCAGTTACATGATCCCTAAAATTATGTGATCAATTAATTTGTTTCCTTATTATCTTGCAAGGTTAATTCTAACAGTTTCCAACTAGTCAAACACTCGATCAAATCGAACCATCAACATTAAATCGTATGAACCCTAATATCATAGCAACTCGTCATCATCATCAACGAATCAACAGTAGAGTTAACACCAAAATTCCTAACTCAACATGCAACAACTTTTGACAAAACGTACTAATCATCCAAATCCAATTACACCACAGCCGACTAACATGCATTCGACTCTAAATCATCATTAGCACCATACGATTATCAAACCCTATATCGATCTAGCATATCATACTTGTGAGCCAATACAAATCATCTATTCACAACATCAATCAATCGTATCTCATCCACAAATCATCACAAAGGAACATATGAATCACAACATCACATAATTAATAATTAAAGTACTAACCGATTAGAAGGATGGAACGAGAGTTGATTCGAATAAAAAGTCTTCGAGAGAGATGGAGGTGTTGCCGTCGGGTTTGAGAGGGAGAGAGAGAGTAGGGTTTTGTGTGTGATAAGAGATTTGCAACAAATGAGAAGTGTTGACCTCCTCATGAGGTTATGCGTGTGAGAGGTGGGCCGAACCCACCATTATGGGCTGCTCATTCGGTTCAAGTGAGGAGTGGGCCGAGAGTTGTAAAAGCCCAAAGCCCAAAGGCTTGTGCGATTCGAATAGTGTTGTGCGATCGGTTTATTAATATACAATACACATCATCACATAACATAACAACATAACATTTAATCAATCAACAAAGTTCATATAATCACACAGTGTTCACATACGTTACATTAATCACAAAGATAGGTTTGAAATACGAGTTGTCACATTATCCCCAAGTTGAAAGAAATTTCGTCCCGAAATTTGGTACGTACTCACTGAGGAAGCTAGTTAAGTTGTATCGTTTTCCTGGTTTTCCTGGGGTGTCACATCCTCCCCCCGTTGATCTGGAATTTCGTCCCGAAATTCCGTGGTAGCTTCAGCCTCAGTAGTGGTTGTACTGTTTGAGAACAGTTGGGGATACTTTTGTTTCATCTGATCTTCGCGTTCCCAGGTGAACTCTGGACCACGACGGGAGTTCCAACGAACTCGAACGAGAGGTATTCTAGTGCGCTTGAGGACCTTAACATCCCGGTCCGTGATTTCAACTGGTTCCTTGATGAATCGCAACTGCTCGTCGATAGTGAGCTCCTTCAAAGGAACTATGAGGGTCTCATCTGACAGACACTTCTTCAGATTCGACACGTGGAAAACGTTGTGAACTGCACTGAGTTCTGTTGGTAGGTTCAGTTTGTAGGCCACTTTGCCTATTTTCTCTATGATGTCGAATGGTCCAACGTATCGTGGGTTAAGTTTGCCTCGTTTGCCAAAACGAACCACACCCTTCCAGGGTGAAACTTTGAGTAGCACTCGATCCCCAACCTGGAACTCGAGTGGTTTCCTGCCCATAACGGCGTAGCTTTTCTGACGGTCGCGAGCTGTCGCCATGCGTTGTCGTATCTGAGCAATCCTTTTCTGTAGTATCAACTACGAGTTCTGGGCCAGTGATCTGACTATCCCCCACCTCTGCCCAACAAAGAGGGGATCGACATTTACGCCTGTATAATGCCTCAAATGGAGCGGCCCGAATGCTGGTGTGGTAACTGTTATTATACGAGAATTCCACTAGTGGCAGATGTTTTTCCCAACCATTGCCAAAGTCAATCACACATGCCCTAAGCATGTCTTCAAGGGTTTGGATGGTGCGTTCAGACTGCCCATCCGTTTGTAGGTGATAAGCTGTGCTCATATCTAAACGTGAGCCAAAGGACTTGTGCATTGCTTGCCACAGTTCAGAAGTAAAACGTGCATCACGATCAGAGATAATAGAGGTGGGCACCCCGTGCCTCGAAACCACTTCCTTCAAGTAGACGTCTGCTAAAGTAGAGAACTTTTCTGTTTCTTTGATAGCCAAAAAGTGTGCCGACTTTGTGAGTCGATCCACGATCACCCAAATAGTATCATTCCCCCGTTGGGATCTAGGCAGGCCACTAACAAAATCCATGGAAATTTGCTCCCATTTCCATTGTGGTATCTCTGGTTGTTGAAGTAGGCCTGATGGTTTCTGGTATTCGACCTTGACTCTCGCACAAGTCAAACACTTGCTGACGTAAGTTGCTATGTGGGCCTTCATGCTAGGCCACCAATATGTAGTTTTGAGATTGTGGTATATCTTATCCGAACCAGGATGTACTGAGTAGCGAGACTTGTGTGCCTCATCCATCACAAGCTCTCGTAGGTTGCCATAGAGTGGGACCCAAATGCGTCCTGTTACATAGTAGGCGCCGTCTTCCTTTTGTTCTAGCCGTTGCCTTGAGCCGCGTAGGGCTTCAGCCCTGACGTTGTCTGGTTTCAATGCTTCAACCTGAGCATTTCATATCTTAGCAGGAAGACTAGATTGGATAGTGAGTTGTAAAGCTCATACGCGCTTGGGTATGGTGTCCTTTCGACTGAGGGCGTCGGCCACCACATTGGCTTTGCCCGGATGGTATCTGATCGAGCATTCGTAATCATTCAGTAGCTCGACCCATCGACGTTGTCGCATGTTCAGCTCCTTCTGTTTGAAGATATGCTCGAGACTCCTGTGATCGGTGTAAATGGCGCACTTGGTACCGTACAGGTAATGTCTCCATATCTTAAGTGCGAAAACAACAGCCCCCAGCTCTAAATCGTGCGTAGTGTAGTTCCTTTCATGAACTTTAAGTTGACGTGAGGCGTACGCAATAACTTTATCCCGTTGCATCAACACACAACCAAGACCTTGAATTGATGCGTCGCAGTAAACCACAAAGTCGTCTGTGCCCTCTGGCAATGAAAGAATAGGTGCGCTGCAAAGTCTATCCTTTAGGTGCTGAAATGCCGTTTCTTGTGTAGTACCCCAGCGATAAACAACGCCATTCTGCGTTAGTGAGGTGAGAGGTTGCGCAATCTTGGAAAAATCCTTAATGAACCTCCTGTAGTAACCTGCCAAACCCAAGAACTGGCGAATTTCTGTTGGTGTACGGGGTGTAGGACAGTTCCTGATTGAATCAACCTTGGATGGATCAACATGAATCCCATCCTTGTTTACCACGTGACCTAGGAAATGGACTTCACGAAGCCAGAAGTCGCATTTCGAGAACTTTGCGTAAAGCTGTTCCGTTCGAAGGAGTTCCAAAATAAGTCGTAGATGCTGCTCGTGCTCTTCCCGACTCTTAGAATAGATCAGGATGTCATCAATGAAGACAATAACAAACTTGTCTAGGTAAGGCTTGCACACTCTATTCATAAGGTCCATGAAGACTGCAGGTGCGTTTGTCAGCCCAAAAGGCATGACCAAAAACTCGTAGTGTCCATAACGAGTTCTGAAGGCTGTTTTGGAGACGTCCTCCTCTCGGACTCTCAGCAGGTGATATCCCGATCTCAAATCAATCTTCGAGTAAAAACTCGACCCTTGCAACTGGTCGAATAAGTCGTCGATACGTGAAGAGGATAACGATTCTTCACCGTCACCTTGTTGAGCTCACGGTAGTCGATACACATTCTGAAAGTACCGTCTTTCTTCTTCACAAATAGCACTGGAGCTCCCCATGGCGAAGAGCTAGGATGAATAAAACCCTTATCCAAGAGTTCTTGTAGTTGCGTAGAGAGTTCTTCCAACTCTGATGGAGCTAGGCGATAAGGTGCACGAGCTATAGGTGCTGCTCCAGGAGCTAGCTCGATTTGAAACTCGACTTGACGATGAGGCGGAAGGCCAGGTAGTTCCTCAGGAAATACCTCAGGATAGTCGTGTACGATCGGAAATTCTTCTATCTTCTTCTCTTTCTTCGAGGTGTCAGTAACGAGAGCCAAAATGGCAGTGTGGCCCTTTCGTAAACACTTTTGGGCCTTAAGGAAAGAGATGATGCTCACAACAGCACCACTCTTGTCGCCACGAATCATAAGTGGTTCATCACCTGAGCGAGGAATACGGACGATTTTCTCGTTGCAAAGAATTTCTGCTTGGTGTTGGGATAACCAATTCATCCCAATGACAACGTCAAAACTACCCAAAACGATAGGGATGAGGTCGATAGAGAAGGTCTGGTTAGCAAGAACAAGTTTACAACCCTTGACTACGTGTGTGGCCTCTAAACTCTTACCATTAGCTAGCTCTACAGTGTGCTTGGTGTTCAAAAGTGTTGGGGTACGCTTAAGCATTTGACTAACTTTTAAGGACACGTAGCTAGTATCGGCACCCATATCAAATAAAACTATAACGTAAAAGTCGTCGAGAAGGAACTTCCCCGTCACCACATTGGGATCATTCCTCGCTTCACCCTGGCCAATAACGAATACACGACCCCTTGCACCATTGCCGTTGTTACCCCCGTTGTTTCCATTCCCCTGGTATATATTATTGTTGTTGTTGTTCTGGTTCCGGTTTAGTTGGGGATAATCTCTCTTGAAGTGACCTTCAGCTCCACACTGAAAGCACCCTTTGTTGATACTGATGTGTTCAAAATGTAACATATAAATTTCATCAATCGAGGCATAAAACTAACCCTTTTTTAGTACTAATGTTGGAAAAAGTGTGCTTTTGTCTTCCTTTTGAATTTTCAGGATTAAATGAGCTCAAATTAACAAAAGAAGCAAAAAGACATCAAAATCTAACATAAATACAAGAAAAGGAACAAGACGTGACATGCCCGACCCCACAACAGCATCTTCCCAAGCAAAACAAGAGATCAGAGGCCTGAATACTCCCCGTGCTCAGCCAGCACGGGGGCGTGCCCAAGTGTCAGCAGAAAAGACAAAGTGGTAGAAGCTTCTATTGCCCACCACGGGGCCGTGCTCAGCGGACACGGGGCCGTGGTCAACTATAAGATTCGCACAATACAGGCAAATCTTCATAGTACAAAGATTCTTCTGCACACGGGGTCGTGCTCAGCGGACACGGGGGCGTGGTCAACTAATAAGACAAAGCTGCAATTAATGAAGAAAGAGAGGATGTGGACACGGGGCCGTGCCCGAGCTTCTGTTCAGCCTATAAATAGAAGTGCTTGGCTCAAGCTCAAACCATCCCTTGGCACACCACCTCTCTCACACTTCACCCACCACCCACCACCACCATAAAACCATCATCCACCACCATCATCCATTGTCCATCATAGAGTGTGTGAGTCGTCTCGGGATCCAAGATTGATCGTAAGAGTTCTTGACAATCAAGGCCATGTTTGCCTAAGTCTCTTACATCACTTGGTGAAGACAAAGTGTCTAGTGTAATACTTTTTATTTCTAATCTTTTGCACTTTTTATTTGGTTTTGTATTAATGACTTTAATAAATAGTTGCTTATGTTGAAGGTGATCTTTCCTTATCGTTTGTCCGTGGTGTCTTGAAATTATTTTACTGTCTATATAAAATAAAAGATTTTCACCATTCATATCTCCACGGTCTATATGGAGGTATGTTGGCTACCTGGTCGGGGGTTAAGGGAACGGTTTGGTAAAGGTCTTGCCATTGTTCAGCGTTTAGAGGTCCTGCAATGGACCTGGGTCAAATTTAGTAGGACCTCCTTCAATACTTAACGGTATTGGATGGCGGGGGTCCAAACTCTTTGATCCCCTCATAAGTTAACTACTATTAATACTATAACCCGGCTATTTAGGACTGTATCCCTGTTGACTCAGACTACTTAGTCGAGGGTAACGTCACCTTCAAAAGAGGGGCCTACCATAATATTGCATTAATAACTTAATTAATTATCTTCCAATAATCCACCCTTTTAGGATTGTATCCTTGCTGACTCAAACTACTGGGGTGAGGGTAACGTCACCTTCAAAAGAGGGGTCTACTACAATAACTAAGATAATCTCTTAATTATGTGCAAAAGTGCGGAAATAATCAAAGGTTACACTAGATACGAGTCGGAACCAAGTGATTCATCTTGTCTATCTGTTTTTATTTTTATTTTTATTTTCAGCATTTTAGTTAGTTTTTATTTTTCTTAGTTAAAGCATTTTTCTAAACTTTTTATTTTGATTAGACGTTGAGGATAAACCGGTACTAAAAGCTCTTGTGTCCTTGGACGACCTCGGTATCTTACCAACACTATACTACGCTCACGATGGGTGCACTTGCCCATATGTGTGTTTAGTGTTAGTACAATATCGTGTTTTATAAATTTAAAACTTGGCTAAAAATAAGTGTTAAAGGGGCTTAAAATATACACCTAATATATATAACACTTCACACGCATCAATACCCTGCTGCTGCTGCTGCTGGCATTGATTCTGTGGGGCTTGTTGTTGCTGACGATTCTGGTTTGCGGGGTATAAACTTCTGCAATCCTTTGCGGCGTGGCCTGTCTTGTTGCACCGATGACAGTTACTCCTGGTGCATGGCCCGCTGTGGTATAGGTTACAGCGATTGCATTTGGGGTGATTTCCCCTGTACCCACCCTGACTTTGACTACCAGATGATTGCTGACTATGACTCTTGTAGTCGTCAGTCCTTCTCTGTTGAGACTGAGATTGAACAGAAGTTGAACCTTTGCTTGAGGCTCCATCCCATTTCCGTTTGTTGTCGCTAGGAGCAACTGAAGTAGCTGTAGCACTAATACTCTTTGGTAACCTGTTCTGCTCCACCGCCTGATCAGTGAGGCGATGAGCCAATTGTACAACTTGCTGGATGGTGGCGAGGTTAGCTGAAGTCACATGACTTTGAATCTCTGGCACTAAGCCTTAAGGTATAGTTCGATGCGTTTGATGGGAGGATCCACCATAGTAGGACACAGAATAGCAAGCTCATTCGATCTTTTCGTGTACGCTTCAATCTCTGACCCCGTCATCTTGAGGTTGAAGAACTCTACTTCCAGTTTGTGAATATCATCACGATTGCAGTACTCTTCCTTGATCATTTCCTTAAAATTGTTCCATGGGGTGGCATTAGCAGCAACCAACCCCAACATTTGGACTTGAGCATTCCACCACGTGAGCGCTAAAACCTCGAGAGTACCGGTAGCATACTTCACCCTGGAGCCTCAGGGCATTCACACATTTCGAAGACTGACTCGAGCTTCTCGAACCAGTGGAGGAGACCTACGGCTCCTTCAGTGCTTCTGAAAGTAGTGGGTCGGTAGTCCATAAAAGTTTTGAAGGTGCACACAGGTGGCTGAGCACGTTGACCTGTCGTGGGTGTAAGAAGGGACAAGGTTAAGCATAAGTGTTGGTTTACGATAGTAGGATCTAAAGATCCTAGAGTGAGTTTAGACTGCAGGGTATACCTCCTGCTTGTGCGGCTGCAAGTGCCGCAGCAACTTGTTGGTTAATCAGAGCCGTCAACTGGGCTTGAGTCATGTTAACGCGTCCAGACATGATCTTCATATCAAGAGAAATATGAGTGAGAGGGGTTCGCGAAAGTGCGATGACAGAAGAGAGTAAGCACACTCGAGTTTTCAAACTATCGTTGCTACGTTCATCTAAGCATACCATAAGCAAAGTTCTATGTAATCTAGCAAGTAGGCAATAAGACATGAACCATATCACCTAGAATGTTGAGTCTTGCACGTGGAGCGAAGCGTCGTTGTGGATCGTAGAGCACTGTACAGGTTATAGTCTGGCTTTAACAAAAACGTTTTCCCTTATAAAAACCAAGTTCTCTATAACCAATGGCTCTGATACCAATCTGTCACACCCCCAAAATCCACCTGCGGAGTATCACCGCTTGGAGGCGTGACTGACCAGGATCCAGCCACCAATCATATTGAACAAGCATGTAAGTAATTATAAAAATCCAACCAATACAATTGGTGTCCAAACAAAACATAGTTTAAGTTGCAAGCGGAAGCATAACGATTAAATCCAAAACCAAATATAAGTTCAAATGTTTCAATGTTTAACATGGCACACAATTGTCCATGTCCCACAACGACTCTTCCCCATGCAAGCTCCAGCTAAGTACCTATTGACCTGCAAAGCATGTAGTAACGAGTCAACAACAAAGTTGAGCGAGTTCACAGTTGGGTGTTCGTTTTAAGTTGTTTCAAAAACAGTTTCCTTTAACTGGCATCCTACCGTGGGGGTTACCCCATAGTTGAAAACGTGATTTGTTTAACCCATTTACTCTGGCAATCCAGCCATGGGGGCTACCCCATGTATATACTACTAGACTCGTTACCATATCGACTGCTAACTGTAGTCATGTTTATGTGCCCTGAACTGTCAATGTCTATCATCATTGACGTGCCCAGATCCATTAGTTCACGCCCGTCCTCTGCGGTACGGTATGAGGCTTGTCAGACCTAAATAGCGCTATCTAACTAATGACCCGCTCGTCATTGGCCCAGCGATTAAGTCGATATAAAAAGGAGGGACTTCGTGATAGAGTTTTGGTCTAGCGAAGTTTAACTGTCCAAGAGGACGAGGAATTATATTCCTGAACCCGTACTGTCCTACCCAAGAAAGGACGAGGAATCCATATTCCTTAACCCATTCCCAACCCCTGGGAATCCCATGCTTTGTAAAAAGTGTGAACTCACCTTAGGTTAGCTCGGCAGATAAACGAAAGGTCAATCGAGCTGCTAGAGGTCAACCACGTCCTAACATGGTTACTATACAAGTCAGGTCTAGGTTCAAGTAGTGCACGTATGTTTACACATAAGCTAACAGGTTGCAAACACGTATTGATCATGGAAAACACATTAATAGTCAAGTACATAACATGCTCATACTTGTACGATTCAAAAGATTGGGCTCGCACAAGTCTAGCTGCCTTGTGCGATTCACCCATAGAAGCCCAATAGTACCCGGCCCAATAACCATAAAGCCCAAATACATCTATATACATATACACGGCCCAACATATTAACAGATAGTCCATCTTGTGCGATCCATACATCTTGTGCGACCAGCTTTGTTACCCAGCCCAACAGATATACATACGACCCAATATAATAAACATAATTATGAAATTTAGTGCACAGAAACCCAGTAAGATTTATTATGTGTAAGAGCCGATAGTGACAACAATAACGAAATGAGAACGATGTAATAGAGGTACGGTGGACGCACCAATGACGCTTCATATACTTGTATATAAGTATCCCTCTTACATTGCAATCATGATGTTATTAAAGGTTACTAGAAGTTCAGAACCCTAACCAATGTTGTTTGATCTTTTCAACTTCATGCTTTCAAGCTCTCACAAGTTTCCTCTAAATAAATTTCGGGACGAAATTTCCTAAAGTAGGGGAGACTGTAACACCTGTGCCTTCACGGCCATCAAACAAATACCGAACCAATGAAATATTATATTTCATACTTGGGATTTGTAAAAATATGTGTATCATTTGCACATATCAATTTTTGTTCAATTCCAAACTCTAAATCGCTTTCTGGAAGGTTATACGCGCACCGATGCGTAAATATAACCAGTTTAATGCAACAAACACTCCGGAATAGTGACATAGGCTTAACATACCTTAAATAACCTTTACATAACTTAGAAATAAGTTTTGAAGGCTTTGGTATGGCAAAAACAAGCTAATTCGCTTACAGGGACTAAATATGACAGACTGCGAAAGTATGCCAATTTGAACTGTAACAGACATTCCGGAACATGACCATAAGTTAAACATACCATAAATATCCTTTACATAGCTTAGAAATAGGCTTTGAGGGGTTCGGTGTGCTAAAATAAACTTTTGGGTCATTCAGGGACTAAAAGTGTCAAAAAGTGCACAAGTTTGCATTTTCGCGCATAACTTACGTTCTGAATACATCCGGACATCCAAAAATTTATGTAAGCATGACTATATTATATTTTAGTGTTCGCCATAAGAAAAATCCATTCGTCGCGTCATTTGGATCGTTTTTCGCGCTTATGCGCATTCCGTCGTAATTAAGCGAACATCGCGATCGTACGGCCAAACAAACCGACATCTGAGATATTTTTGAGCATGTTTTGAGTTCCCTATACTTTAACTTCATTTTAGAGCCTTGAAATGAGGTTAACGGGGTTCAAACGCATCGAAAATCGCTTAAACGGGCTGCAGGGACTAAACCTGTCACTTTTGAAACAATTCTGGAACTGGGAGGCAGTAGCGTAGCGCGAGCCCTATAGGCTCTACCCGTCGCGCTACGCGACTGCATGATCAGACCAGATTCAATGTTTTAACATCAGATTTCAGCTGATTAATCCTCCACCACACATTCTCACATGTCTAGTCAGCGGATAAGAACCATTTTTAGCTACCATGAGTTTCCGACAAGTGTACGGGTTGGATCATGGCACGTTTTCCATGAAACGATCCTAACGGTTACCCGAAAACTATAAATACCCCATCACCCCAACCTCATTTCTTACAAGAATTCTGATTTGAGAGCTCTAAGTTGAAACCATTGTTTCATACCTGAGTTCTTGGATCGGGATTAGCATTCGGGGACCCTTCGTAAGTATTCTTTCGTTCTTTTCCTTATTTTATTGCTTTTCGAGTCAGAAAGTCAAACTTTGTTTGACTTTCAGCGTTGACCAGTAATGGTCAATGCGAAGTTCGTTTGAACTTCGCAACGTGAGTGTAATCACGTTGGTTATAGTCCCTTGGGACTATGCCTACTGATTACCACGTTGTCTAGGGTCGTAGGGTAAGCGATCTGATAAATCGCTTATACCTCTAACCCGACCCATTTGGTCGATCATTAGGATCCGACCAAATACATTAGGTGACCATAGTAGGTAGGGAATAACCTTCCGAGGTTATACCCTATGGTCGCTTCGTTTAAGTAGTTGTGTGATAGGTAGTTTATATGCCTTAGGTAAATTACCAGAATACCCTTTTCATGTATAATTGGTAATTAAGCTTATGTAACCTAAACTTTTGTACATAACTGATTATACAACATAATTAAACACGTTTAGGCATATAAATACTTGTCATAGGACTAGTTAGACGTCCCGAACGCGTTTCACGCGCACGACGCGTTAAAGTAGCATATGTTACCTTAATGGGTCGCGATGGGTCGAAAGCACTTAGGTTTGGTTTCATTGTAGTATGTAGGCCTTGTTAAACCATATCATATGAGTTCCAACACTCATTTGGTTTACCAAGCCTCATCCTATCCGATCTCCCGATTTAAGTCCGGTTTATTTATATAGTTTTAGATTGCCGACTGATTCCGTGCTCCCTCTAGCTTTGTTTGGTTGTTGTTCAAGACCTCCAAGCATTATCAGGCGAGTACATTATTCCCCTCTTTTACTGTTTTCCAAATGTTTTGGGGTGATTCATATGTACTAAATGTTTTATCAATAGTTTCAAGAACAATTACAATGTGGTTTCAAGAACAATAACAATGATTTCAAGAACGAATACAATGATTTCAAAAACTAATTACAAATTTCATAAAGTGAACAAACTTGTAGGTTGTAGTTACATAACCGATGACATTCATTAGCAGTGATCAAGCCGACCAGTATTAGGTTATGGTACCATAGGATCTGACAAATCCCGTTATTTACTGCACCCATTGTTATGTGTGGGGGTTGTGGGTAGCGACTGAATCTGTAATTATTAACTTATCCTTTGGTAAGGGTTTGTTAAGAACGAGAGCGAGAGCGAGATGGAGCGAGGAACGCGTCAAGAAGGTTTGAATGTTATTAGAGAATCGACCATAAAGTAGTTTCACAATTAAAACAAGAACGACTAGAACGATTTTACAAAATGGGTTAACGATTGGGTAAACATTTGGACATGATTTACATTTGATCATGCATTTACACGAAACATAGTATTGGTTTAAACCAAGTTTTACTTCAATACTTTGTTTTGTGCGTTTCACCTATGGTTTAGTTGATGCATTTCACTAGCCATACATATCATTTTGGTTATACATATTACATGATTTACATTGGGCATGAACATTACTTTGGTGGTTTGGTTTGGGTAAGTGATTTGAGTAACGGTGCGTGTGTAATATGATACAAGCATGGTGGATACGCCGCTGGTACTTCCTATATATAAGTGTTTGTATGGTATTACATATTGTAGCGTTATTTGAATCATTTCAGTTTGAGACATAGAACATTTTATACAAGTAACATACTTTTCACAAGACATTTATTTACAAACAACTTATCTTATACAAACTCATTTTACATGGTTATTCATTTAATCATGCATTATTCTCTTATTTATACTTATCATCCGAACTTATTATTTTTCAAATGATTTACAAAGACAAAGCAAATTACAAGGTTCATGACTAAACATTTTCTTAAACAGAAGTCATGAATCTTATTTTCACAAAACCTATGTACTCGCCAGCATTTCTTTGCTGACCTCGTTTTCACATATGTTTCAGGTATTGTTGGATGATATCGATTGATAAGATGCATGCTCACATAGGACTGGACAAGGCCTTAGTGACTCAATAACAATGATAGACTATGTTTAAATAGTGTATTTAGATTTCAAGACGATGTAATTATTCAATGTTTAATAAAACGAAACACTCTTTGGTATCCATGGTTATGAAACATTAATTCTGTTGCAACACGCCCCGACATTTCCGCCACGTTTTGTATGTTCTACGTGGTCGGGGTGTGACAGAAAAGATGGTATCAGAGCCAATGGTTATAGGGAATTAGGTTATTAGTAATGCTTTGACCTAGTCTATAACCTTCTTAGGACCCTAACGCGAGTTTACTTGCGTTTAGTCATAAAACAATACCGTCACCTATCCTTAGGAGACGACCACAACAAGAACATAAATCTCAAAACCGCTTTGAAAACTAATCATCTGTTCTAGGATGATTAATTACTAGGTTTTGAACCCTCAGTTATAAGGTTTTGAACCCCTTTGAAATTTCAAAACCTCGTCAAGGTTTTGGGTTTTAAATAATGTGAACACGTGCAAACTGGAAGGGTGAATGCCTGTATTCTGGGTTTTCTGTCTAGGCAAGCACTTCGTATACATCTCATCAGACGCGAGACCAGTTGTGCTTACCTGGGAATTCTTGGGATGAGTGTTCACTTATAGGCGAGCATGTCTTCGCAATACATTATTTTTGACCCATTTACTTTGATTTGTCACCATCTCATTTGTTTGCCTTAGGTAACAAACAAATGGTCAAAATTTTCATTCGTTACCATTCTGTATTGATTACCCAATAACCTTTCACTTGCTTCTTCCTCTGTCTTTCATCTTCTTCTAGAATGTCTATTCCTCTCAGCACTGGTCAAATGCCCGAGCGAACAGCCAAATTCGCTCAGCGAATAGGCGAAGTAGTCCTGAAGACTGTTGAATTAGCTACTGCCATGTATCATCTCCAGGATGAAGCCACTCAAGAGTCACCAAGACAGGCAGGACCTAGTCAGGCGACAACACCACCGGCCGAGAAACCAATCGAGGAATCAAAGACCATGGATGAACGATCCCCTAAGAAGTCAAAGAAGCGAAAGGCTTCTCAGAACTTCGCCATGGTCGCTCACAATGGTAAAGCAGTCCCCAACCAACCAGCTCAACCCCCTGCTAGGTGTGTATGGCTTTTCCTATGATACCTACATCAAGGAACTA
The DNA here is from genome assembly GCA_030545235.1 of Helianthus tuberosus. Taxonomy (NCBI): domain Eukaryota; kingdom Viridiplantae; phylum Streptophyta; class Magnoliopsida; order Asterales; family Asteraceae; genus Helianthus; species Helianthus tuberosus. Next base: position 162,975,446 of record CM060366.1, read on the forward strand.
TGCACCTTACAAACTACTCTTGTGATTTCTCTCTTTCAAATGATTGCTCATGATTCCCTCGAAAATTTTAAGTACTCGTTTCACTCTAAGAAACAAAGTACAGAAAATTAAGTGACATTATGAGTAATCGTGCTTTTCGCACATCTGTGCCTTTAAATTCTTGGTTAGATAACTAAGGGTATTTTCAAATCTCATACCCATTACGTTTTGATTTTTCAACATACACAGTACCAGTATTTCAAAACAATCTTCATGATCTCAAAACATTTCATATAGTTTGAAAACAATTTTTCTAGATGCATTGTCTATGTTATTTCAAAAACATTGGCCATGTTATCAAAACCAACCTTTCTAATTTCAAAATATTTCATATAGTCTGAAGACAATATTAACACAATACATTTTCTGATGAAGTGCATGATTTCGAAAAGCATCATTCATGTCTTTCAAAAACCTTATACATAATTTCAAAATTCATCTCGCATGATTTTAAAACATTTTTGTAAATATATCTACCTAATACACCTACTTTATGATTTCAAAAAAATATTATATATAAGGTTTCAAAAACGTTAAACACATTTTTCTTAAAAGAACCCCATGCATAGTTTTCAAAAATATTTTCCTCATACGTTGACTTAACCTTCAAAATTCTGCTTCATATGTCGCCTTGACATATCAAGCATCTCAACTTCATAAGCATTTTACATCATGTTTTGACCTAAGCACATCCAGTGCAAGGTTTCAAAACATCTTCAACTTCTAAAATTCATATGGGATCTTTTTATCTTTACAATTAGATCCTTGTGGATGATTATCGTTCAAATCAGAGTCCTTAATTGGATTCCTTATGTACCTTAATTCGAACACTTCGGTTCCTAGTAATCGAAATCGAATTTTCTTTTTGAATCTTTCTATCTTTATAGTTGGATTCTTGATAACGTTTAAAGTACCAAATGAAATCCACGGAATGGATTCCTAGTGTGCTTTAAATGCATGTACGCAATTTACAAGACAAATTAACGAACAATTTTGTGGTTATGTGATATGTGTTTATGTGTTCTCCTCTATGATTTTGTGTGATCCGATTTTCAAATCCTCATAGAATCTTTCATGTTTTCATATGAGAGATTCATAGTAGGATATTCAAAAGGTACTACCTTAAATCCTTAAGGGCTTCTACCTGGTAGTTAAGACCCTTGGGTTATATAGTACCACTCCGTGATTCATAAGAGACCTTTTAGTGGTCTAGTCAAAAAGATTGATTCACAATTTGGTTAAAGAACGACATCTAGTGATGTAGCTGAACAGACTCCTTGATAGTCTATTTAGATCATTTATTGATTTAATTTAAAGGACTCTATGGTGGTCTAGTCACGCTCATCACCGGTTTGTTCATTTGGTTTTCCCCTACACACTATAAAATAGACTGTGTGAACTGTGCAAGGAATTGTCTGATTATGGACGCGTACATAATTATGAAATTTAGTGCACAGAAACCCAGTAAGATTTATTATGTGTAAGAGCCGATAGTGACAACAATAACGAAATGAGAACGATGTAATAGAGGTACGGTGGACGCACCAATGACGCTTCATATACTTGTATATAAGTATCCCTCTTACATTGCAATCATGATGTTATTAAAGGTTACTAGAAGTTCAGAACCCTAACCAATGTTGTTTGATCTTTTCAACTTCATGCTTTCAAGCTCTCACAAGTTTCCTCTAAATAAATTTCGGGACGAAATTTCCTAAAGTAGGGGAGACTGTAACACCTGTGCCTTCACGGCCATCAAACAAATACCGAACCAATGAAATATTATATTTCATACTTGGGATTTGTAAAAATATGTGTATCATTTGCACATATCAATTTTTGTTCAATTCCAAACTCTAAATCGCTTTCTGGAAGGTTATACGCGCACCGATGCGTAAATATAACCAGTTTAATGCAAAAAACACTCCGGAATAGTGACATAGGCTTAACATACCTTAAATAACCTTTACATAACTTAGAAATAAGTTTTGAAGGCTTTGGTATGGCAAAAACAAGCTAATTCGCTTACAGGGACTAAATATGACAAACTGCGAAAGTATGCCAATTTGAACTGTAACAGACATTCCGGAACATGACCATAAGTTAAACATACCATAAATATCCTTTACATAGCTTAGAAATAGGCTTTGAGGGGTTCGGTGTGCTAAAATAAACTTTTGGGTCATTCAGGGACTAAAAGTGTCAAAAAGTGCACAAGTTTGCATTTTCGCGCATAACTTACGTTCTGAATACATCCGGACATCCAAAAATTTATGTAAGCATGACTATATTATATTTTAGTGTTCGCCATAAGAAAAATCCATTCGTCGCGTCATTTGGATCGTTTTTCGCGCTTATGCGCATTCCGTCGTAATTAAGCGAACATCGCGATCGTACGGCCAAACGAACCGACATCTGAGATATTTTTGAGCATGTTTTGAGTTCCCTATACTTTAAATTCATTTTAGAGCCTTGAAATGAGGTTAACAGGGTTCAAACGCATCGAAAATCGCTTAAACGGGCTGCAGGGACTAAACCTGTCACTTTTGAAACAATTCTGGAACTGGGAGGCAGTAGCGTAGCGCGAGCCCTATAGGCTCTACCCGTCGCGCTACGCGACTGCATGATCAGACCAGATTCAATGTTTTAACATCAGATTTCAGCTGATTAATCCTCCACCACACATTCTCACATGTCTAGTCAGCGGATAAGAACCATTTTTAGCTACCATGAGTTTCCGACAAGTGTACGGGTTGGATCATGGCACGTTTTCCATGAAACGATCCTAACGGTTACCCGAAAACTATAAATACCCCATCACCCCAACCTCATTTCTTACAAGAATTCTGATTTGAGAGCTCTAAGTTGAAACCATTGTTTCATACCTGAGTTCTTGGATCGGGATTAGCATTCGGGGACCCTTCGTAAGTATTCTTTCGTTCTTTTCCTTATTTTATTGCTTTTCGAGTCAGAAAGTCAAACTTTGTTTGACTTTCAGCGTTGACCAGTAATGGTCAATGCGAAGTTCGTTTGAACTTCGCAACGTGAGTGTAATCACGTTGGTTATAGTCCCTTGGGACTATGCCTACTGATTACCACGTTGTCTAGGGTCGTAGGGTAAGCGATCTGATAAATCGCTTATACCTCTAACCCGACCCATTTGGTCGATCATTAGGATCCGACCAAATACATTAGGTGACCATAGTAGGTAGGGAATAACCTTCCGAGGTTATACCCTATGGTCGCTTCGTTTAAGTAGTTGTGTGATAGGTAGTTTATATGCCTTAGGTAAATTACCAGAATACCCTTTTCATGTATAATTGGTAATTAAGCTTATGTAACCTAAACTTTTGTACATAACTGATTATACAACATAACTAAACACGTTTAGGCATATAAATACTTGTCATAGGACTAGTTAGACGTCCCGAACGCGTTTCACGCGCACGACGCGTTAAAGTAGCATATGTTACCTTAATGGGTCGCGATGGGTCGAAAGCACTTAGGTTTGGTTTCATTGTAGTATGTAGGCCTTGTTAAACCATATCATATGAGTTCCAACACTCATTTGGTTTACCAAGCCTCATCCTATCCGATCTCCCGATTTAAGTCCGGTTTATTTATATAGTTTTAGATTGCCGACTGATTCCGTGCTCCCTCTAGCTTTGTTTGGTTGTTGTTCAAGACCTCCAAGCATTATCAGGCGAGTACATTATTCCCCTCTTTTACTGTTTTCCAAATGTTTTGGGGTGATTCATATGTACTAAATGTTTTATCAATAGTTTCAAGAACAATTACAATGTGGTTTCAAGAACAATAACAATGATTTCAAGAACGAATACAATGATTTCAAAAACTAATTACAAATTTCATAAAGTGAACAAACTTGTAGGTTGTAGTTACATAACCGATGACATTCATTAGCAGTGATCAAGCCGACCAGTATTAGGTTATGGTACCATAGGATCTGACAAATCCCGTTATTTACTGCACCCATTGTTATGTGTGGGGGTTGTGGGTAGCGACTGAATCTGTAATTATTAACTTATCCTTTGGTAAGGGTTTGTTAAGAACGAGAGCGAGATGGAGCGAGGAACGCGTCAAGAAGGTTTGAATGTTATTAGAGAATCGACCATAAAGTAGTTTCACAATTAAAACAAGAACGACTAGAACGATTTTACAAAATGGGTTAACGATTGGGTAAACATTTGGACATGATTTACATTTGATCATGCATTTACACGAAACATAGTATTGGTTTAAACCAAGTTTTACTTCAATACTTTGTTTTGTGCGTTTCACCTATGGTTTAGTTGATGCATTTCACTAGCCATACATATCATTTTGGTTATACATATTACATGATTTACATTGGGCATGAACATTACTTTGGTGGTTTGGTTTGGGTAAGTGATTTGAGTAACGGTGCGTGTGTAATATGATACAAGCATGGTGGATACGCCGCTGGTACTTCCTATATATAAGTGTTTATATGGTATTACATATTGTAGCGTTATTTGAATCATTTCAGTTTGAGACATAGAACATTTTATACAAGTAACATACTTTTCACAAGACATTTATTTACAAACAACTTATCTTATACAAACTCATTTTACATGGTTATTCATTTAATCATGCATTATTCTCTTATTTATACTTATCATCCGAACTTATTATTTTTCAAATGATTTACAAAGACAAAGCAAATTACAAGGTTCATGACTAAACATTTTCTTAAACAGAAGTCATGAATCTTATTTTCACAAAACCTATGTACTCGCTAGCATTTCTTTGCTGACCTCGTTTTCACATATGTTTCAGGTATTGTTGGATGATATCGATTGATAAGATGCATGCTCACATAGGACTGGACAAGGCCTTAGTGACTCAATAACAATGATAGACTATGTTTAAATAGTGTATTTAGATTTCAAGACGATGTAATTATTCAATGTTTAATAAAACGAAACACTCTTTGGTATCCATGGTTATGAAACATTAATTCTGTTGCAACACGCCCCGACATTTCCGCCACGTTTTGTATGTTCTACGTGGTCGGGGTGTGACAATCAACATTAAATCGTATGAACCCTAATATCATAGCAACTCATCATCATCATCAACGAATCAACAGTAGAGTTAACACCAAAATTCCTAACTCAACATGCAACAACTTTTGACAAAACATACTAATAATCCAAATCCAATTACACCACAGCCGACTAACATGCATTCGACTCTAAATCATCATTAGCACCATACGATTATCAAACCCTATATCGATCTAGCATATCATACTTGTGAGCCAATACAAATCATCTATTCACAACATCAACCAATCGTATCTCATCCGCAAATCATCACAAAGGAACATATGAATCACAACATCACACAATTAATAATTAAAGTACTAACCGATTAGAAGGATGGAACGAGAGTTGATTCGAATAAAAAGTCTTCGAGAGAGATGGAGGTGTTGTCGTCCGGTTTGAGAGGGAGAGAGAGAGTAGGGTTTTGTGTGTGTGATAAGAGATTTGCAACAAATGAGAAGTGTTGACCTCCTCATGAGGTTATGCGTGTGAGAGGTGGGCCGAACCCACCACTATGGGCTGCTCATTCGGTTCAAGTGAGGAGTGGGCCGAGAGTTGTAAAAGACCAAAGCCCAAAGGCTTGTGCGATTCGAATAGTTTTGTGCGATCGGTTTATTAATATACAATACACATCATCACATAACATAACAATATAACATTTAATCAATCAACAAAGTTCATATAATCACACAGTCTTCACATACGTTACATTAATCACAAAGATAGGTTTGAAATACGAGTTGTCACACTGTAGCCCTAGGAAGAACTTCATCTCCCCCATTGAACTCATTTCAAACTTTTTCTTCATAACCTTCTCAAACTCTTTACACAATTCGTCGTTCGTCAATCCGAACATTATGTCATCCACGTAAATCTGCACGATGAGTAGATGTCCTGCAACCTCTTTTGTAAATAAAGTACTATCGACCGTCCCTCTGGTGAACCCGTTGGCCAGCAGATGTTGGGAAAGCGTCTCGTACCAGGCTCTCGGGGCCTGATGTAGTCCGTAAAGCGCTTTGTCAAGTAGATGGACCTTGTTTTTGTGCACTGGATCGGTAAACCCCGGTGGTTGTCCGACGTACACTTCTTCTTTGATTTTTCTGTAAAGGAATGCAGATTTAACATCTAATTGGTAGACCTTGAATCCTTTCCAAGACGCGAATGCCAGGAAGATTCTAATTTCCTCGAGTCGAGCAACGGGCGCATACACTTCTGTAAAGTCAATGCCTTCTTGCTGACTAAAACCTTGGACTACCAAACGTGCTTTGTTTCCCACAATGACCCCTCTATCATCCCGTTACACTTAAAAACCCACTTTGGAAATTTTTAGCGGTAGTCTGATTGAGTTCAAGAGCTTCTTTGGGTGTGACTTCTTCGTTTGCTTACCCTTTTTGCATTCTACACAATCATCATTCATATGGAAATTTTTCAGATTAACACCTTCAACAAGATCATTGTGAACTAAGAAATTCATTTTTCTCACATGAATGTGACCCATCTTACGATGCCACATTCTTGATTCTTTTTCAGTTGCTTTTGTTTTAGTTACAAAACATTTTGGTTTTTTGTCTGTTGTTGTTGCGACACTCATGTCTAGGACATACAAATCGTTTTCACGAGGAACGCGCATCAACACCATATCTTCTGGAATTTTAAAACCTGGTTTAATGATCAAACACTCATTTTTTGTAAAATGAACTATGAAGGTCTTGTCACAAATCTGCGATATGCTCAACAGATTGTTTTCAAGTTCAACGATATAGTTCACTTTATCAAACGTTACAACTCCATTGGTAAGAATTCCTTCACCAACGATTCTTCCTCCCTGAGTTCCTGCAAAGCTAACATATCCTCCATTAATTGATTTGACATCATAGAGTAGTGCTAACATCCCAGTCATATGCCTCGAGGTGCCGCTATCCATGATCCACTTGGAGATAATCGACCTCGGAAGCCCCTGCACACAACAAAGACATTCACTCAAACAACGATGCCCAAGATTTCTTCATATTTGGAACACTACCAAATACAAGATCACAAGCTATGTCAACTTTTGGAAGGTTGAAGACAACGTTTGGAGCAACAGGTTTTGACTTTAGATCTCCCTCTTTGATTGGTGGAAATTCCTCAATTAATTTGTCCAATTCAAAACCAAGATTTTCATTGTTAGTTACAGCAACTATCGACTCAGGTTTTAAAACTTTTTCCATTTTCTTTTCTTCAAACGTTTGTTTAGGTTTCTCCACCCATGATTGATTTGGAAAAATCTTCATTTTAGGATAAACCTTTGAAGTCTTTGGAGATTTTGAAGATTCACCAATCTCAAAGGTTGATTTTGGTTTGTCCTCGGACTTCAAAGATTCACCGCGTTTCAGAATACGCACGGGGGAAATCATCGGTGTTTTACCCTTAACATCATTTGAAGTTTTAGGTTTGGGTTTCTGGAAAACTGGTTTTTCAATCCTTTTAACACTCTGTTTGGCCATGTGACCAATTTCATTGCAACGATAACAGACTCTTTTGTCGTACTCAATAAAAGTAGATCTGTTGGTCTCATCTTTCAACTTTTGAGCTGCATTGAAATCGTCAATTGCTTTCTGACTAAAGATATAATCTTTTTCAGCTTCTGTATTCTTACCCGCCACAAACACATCACTTAAATTTTCTTTTGGCTTAACCTCTTTCTTAGCCATTTTCTTCTCAAAACCGACCCCTTTCTTTTTGAAATTGTTACCATGTCTTTTGTTCTGACCATTGTTACCCACCCATTCTTTCTTTCCCGGGTTGTTTGGTTGTTGTTTCACAAAAGATTTTTTTAGTTTTGATAGAAACGTGTTGTTGTTAACTTTCGAAATATCAATTTCCACAAGTTTGAACACTTTTTCAACGTTTTCTAATTTTTGCATTCTGAATTGGATACTCAAAATCAGTATAGAGTTTGTCAGTTCCGGTCATTGTGTAAACCACAATGATCGAATCGTCATTCACAACTTTATCTGATTTTGGGATGAATTTGTCCAGAAAATTTCCATCATCTTCAGAATCAGAATTGGAATTCTCCAAATGAGTTTTAACCGTTCCGAAATCAGAGTTATCACTTTCTTCATCCAACACTTGATCAACAACAGTTTTAATCACTTGTGACTCGTTGTCAGTGTCAGATGGAGAGAATGTAACATCAATGTTTTCTGGTAACTCATTCTCTACAGTTCTCAACTTGAGATTCAAAGCTGCTTCCACCCCATGATATTTTTGTGTATAATGATTCCACATTGGGGGTGGAACATTGTTAAAAGCAGGTTTAGCATCAGGTAATTGTGGAACAATTTGATCAATCACATAAGATGAAGCAATATAACTGATCAATTTCTTATCAACTCTTTCTTTTTCAATACGCATCAATTCAAGTTCCTTTTTCAAAGATGCAATAGTGTCCAGATGAATGTTAATCTCCATATGCTTTTCCATGACAGTTTCTTTGAACAAATTAGTAGCTTTATCATTTTCTATACTTTCCTTTTGAATCATTTTGATTGAACGTGATAAAGTGTCATAAGCTTCTTTCACATCATTAAGATCAAATTTTACGTCGTCAGTATATTTCTTCAATTCTTGAAACTGTTTGTCTTTTTCAAGACAATCCATGCAGGGTTTTAAACAGTTTTCGCATGGTGTTTCAGGAATTGGATCAATCTTTTCAGAAACCTTTTCTTCTTTATCAGTTTTAATTTCTGGTTTACCAAACCCGTCAGACTCAGACTCTGATTTTTCTCCTGATTTGATATCCAGATTTTCTGATTTGAACTCGGACTCCTTTTCGACTGACTCCTTTTCGATTGACTCTGTTTCGACAGACTCCGTTTTGACAGACTCCGTTTCGACAGACACTGACTCTTGAGTTTTGTCTACCTCTTTCAGCTTGACCATCAGCGCCTTGTCAGCTATTTCCTTCAGAGTTTCTTCATTCATTTCTTTAGAAACATCTATGATTTCTTCAACTGGAGCTTTTTCGACATCATATTGTGGACAAAAACCTGTAGTTGGCTCGCTGAAGAATCCTGCAAAAGAATCAAACATATTAGGAGGCATTATGGATTTAAAAGAATTAGCAATAATCTCCTGTTCTGATTGATATTAATAAACTTTTGCTGCTGCCTCTTCAAGCTCTGCCAAACTTTCTTCACTCATTACTTCACTGACTACCTAAGTTTCAACAACACATTCTGGCTCTTCAACAATCTCCGCGATCATAGCAAGACCCTCACCAGGAACATATTTATCCCAACTAAAACCTTCTGGCATCTTCTCATCATCCTGATTCACCAAAAGAGCATTTCTGGTTTGTTTTCAATTTGAAATCTTTGATTAAATGGTTGTTGATTAGTTTTGTGATAGATTGCTTGTCGGTAGTAGTCATTTGTGAACGGATTCTGATGATTGTTTACTTCCCTGTTTGGACACTCACGTTTGAAATGCCCTTTTTCTTTGCATTTGAAGCAAGTTACTTTTGCTTTATCGAATCCAAGCTTTTGATCAGGTCCTGAGAGACTGTTTCGTCCGGTTATTTCCATAAATCTTTGTGCTCTCCTCGCTAAGCTCGCAATTCCCCATTTGATATCAATAAGCTCTAATTCTTTAGGATCAATTTGATCGTAATCCTCCTTTCTCGTGTCTGGATTACCGATCCTTCCAGCAACTAGACTCTCATATGATTCAAGAACGGAAGCTAATGGTGCGATATGTTGCTTTGCAGCTGCTTCTGTAAAATCTTGACCATTCTTGATGTTTACAACTATATTGCACTGTATCCCAGAAACGTAACTCTGATTATTTGAACTTGATGAACTTTGAGGAGACACATGTTCTTAAGCCTTAGGATTTGGTTCGAAGCTTGTAAACGGTGAATGGCTGTTGCTTGGTGTGCTTTGAGAAACTCCAGATGTAGGCTCAGCACTAAATGTTGTCTGAATTTTTGGACTTGGAGTAGATGTTGCCGATGAGCTTCCTTTGTAGTACAACTGAACATCTTGTTGTACATTAGCAGATTTCATCTTTTGGATCTTTTTAAGTTCAAGCTCATGCGATTCAATTTTCTCGATGAATGTGCTTAGATTAAAACCAACATATTCCAATTTATTTTTCAAAGCTAACAAATATGTGCCCCACTCATCATACGGTAAAGCATCTGCCAGCTTGTCAACCCATTCTTCATCTGTTTTTTCAATGCTCAAACGCTTCATTTCTACAACCAAATGACAATATCTCTCGATCAACTCTTTTTTTGACTCACCCTTGATACCCGTAAAAATATCAAATTCCTTTTTCAACAATGCCGTTTTGCTCTTTATCATCGAAACACTTCCAAGAAACTTCACTTTTAGTGCATTCAAGACAGACTGCGAGTTATCTTGATGATGTAGCAGAACTTAAATATCTTCCTTGATTGCTTGCTGCAAGATACTCATCATTTTCTTTTCAGCTTTAAAGCTTTCCTGTTCAAGCGGAGTTAACTGATTAAGTGTTTTCTCAATACCCGCTCCATTTGTCGGAGGTACATACTTTGACTCAATTTTCATCCAACACTCAAAATGATTTGCCTGTACCCAGGTTTTAAACCTCTCTGACCACCCTGAATATTCGTCAATGTTCATTAACTTTGGTGGCTTTTACATTGTACCAAACTCATTTTCCATGTTCACGTTATGCACAATACTCGCCGGAGATTGAACTGCTGTCATTCCCCCTCTGGAAAACATGTTATAAAATTCTTGGTTATCCATTTTAAAATGAAATCAGTTTTGAAAAATTTTCAAAGTTTTTTAAAATTCACTTCTCAAGTGAAATGCCTTCCACACGGAATGAACTTTCAAACGAAATGGACACACAAATGAAATGGACTGTTTCATACGAAATGAGTTCAAACTATATGAACTTTCAACAGAAAACACACTTTCAAACGAAATGGAAAGCCATTTCGTGCGAAATGAGTAAAAGAGGTTCCTTTTCGTGCGAAATGACCAGACAAAATGTTTTTTCAAACGAAATGGTCCATATCGTGCGAAATGAACAAATTTTTCAAGCGAAATGGTAAACCTTCACACAAAGTAGTTCATTTGGTACGGAATGGACACAAATTTCACACGAAATGATGCTCGTTCACACGAAATGGTGTTTTTGGAACTTTTTGATCAATTTTAGTCCGAATTAAGGTCTGAAACTTTGAAGGATTGATTAAAATGGTGTTTCACACGTTATATTCAAAACTCAGTCCATTTTTTCCGTGGAATCGTTCAAAAATCCAAGTGTGAGTAGAAGAAGAGAGTTCTAAACCATTCAAAGCACTGATTCAGCCGATTTGACTCATCCTGAGCTCTGATACCACTTGTAGGATCGATATTCGACCTAAATGAGTCGGTCTGAGTCAAATCTAAGTCACTAGAGAGGCGGAAACAATCTAGTAACTGAGAATCGGTGTTAGAATGTGAGTAGAAGCAGAGAAATGCACTTTAAACTGGTTTTCCATTGATATTAGACGTTAATACACGGAGAAAATTTGACAGCACTTCGTTACAGCTTTCTCCAATTCGTTACAAGTGAAAACCCAACACTCCTATTTATAGGAGATCCATTCTGTACGAAATGGTAAGATCCATTTCGTGCGAAATGGTTACATACACACATAAACTTAACTTTTACACTTTACACCCCTATTACAAGCTACTTGACACGATCTAGACCGTTGACGTAGGCGATAGACATTGTGTACCAACAAATAATTTTATGTACATTCTACAAAAATCCTTATAAATCCTTACATTTCCACACCATAACAGCTATTTAATGTAATTTCTTAATCAAATTATTTTTTATACCAAATAAAAATACATTTAAAGTTATTAATTAAATTATTATAAAAATACTTTGTTAGTAAAACTATATTTATAAATTATAAAAGAAATAAAACTCGTGTAAAATTTAAACTAATAATTGTATTAATTTTTTTGTTATTTTACCAAATTATTATTTTTAAGATGATTTAAATGAAATGAAAAAGGAGTGTATAAGACATTATATTATTATATATATTGATTTCGATAGATGATGAATATTAATTTTATTTTAATAATAATATATAGTTTTTTATTATTTTATTATTTAATATATTATAATAGTTTATTATTATATTTACTTTTAATAACAAATTTTTCTTTTTTTTAATTTCTATTTCATTTACCTTTTTTAATAATTGTTTTTTTTCTTTTTTTATTAACATACATTAATTTATCGATGAATTTGATACTTCTTTAAAAAGTTACGTTTATAACTTTTTTCGAAAAACTTAAGTACGTAGTTGTGCTTGATTTCTTTCCCTTACATTACGTTATAAGTTTTGTTAAAACGAGGTAATACTCAAATTATATATATATATGATGAATAGTAATTTTATTTTTATAATAATATATAGTTTTTTATTATTTTATTATTTTCTTATTTAATATATTATAATAGTTTATTATTATATTTACTTTTAATAACATATTTTTCTTTTTTTAAACATCTATTTCCTTTACCTTTTTTTAATAATTGTTTTTTCTTCTTTTTTTAACATACATTAATTTATCGATTAATTTGATACTTCTTTAATAAGTTACGTTTATAACTTTTTTCGGAAAACTCAAGTACGTAGTTGTGCTTGATTTCTTTCCCTGACATTCCGTTATAAGTTTTGTTAAAACGAGGTAATACTCAAATTATATATATATATATTTTGATTTCGAGGGACGATAAATAGTAATTTTATTTTTATAATAATATATAGTTTTTTATTATTTAATATATATAATAGTTTATTATTATATTCACTTTTAATAACATATTTTTCTTTTTTTAAACATCTATTTCCTTTACCTTTTTTAATAATTTTTTTTTCTTTTTTAACATACATTAGTTTATCGATTAATTTAATACTTCTTTAATAAGTTACGTTTATAACTTTTTTCGAAAAACTTAAGTACGTAGTTGTGCTTGATTTCTTTCCCTGACATTCCGTTATAAGTTTTGTTAAAACGTTGTAATACTCAAAATAAAGTATTTATTTGGTATCATAAAACGGTACGACGATAAACAACATGTTTTATTTTCAAATCATGTTTGTTTTACATTATCATTTCCTTGATTTCTCCGCAACGCGGGATATAAAAAAACTAGTTTTAAATTAAAACACAAGATGTACATTGGTTGAAGCACACAAAAAGATTAACAACAAAGAAAAAAAGGTTTTTTTAACGGAGATCACAGTTTTGAACGGGTAAAGCCCTTGTTGGCGGCCAAACCCACTAAGAGCACTATGCTCCATTGGTGTCCTTCCCGTAAATTTCCTTACCTCATACCACGAACAATTCAAGGGCGCATGTATGGAGAAAACCTAAAACCTTCTCTCCATTTGTAACACTCCTTAGAGTCTGTTTGGTATGAGGTAATGGAATGAATGAGGTAATGGAATTGCATTCCATGTCTTGTTAGGTTACCATGTGAGAATGGAATGAACCATTACTTTTTGTTGTTTGGTATGCGGGAAAAGACGAAGGAATAAAATCGGATGGCGGTGGTCAATGATGGGCGGCGATGGTGGGTGGTGATAGGTGGCAGTTGTAGCGGCAGGGGTGGCGGTGGGTGGAGACGGCGGCGAATGGAGACGACGACGGGTGGTGACAGCGGTGGTGGTGGTGGGTGACGGCAAAGGTGGGTGGCGAAAGTGGTCAGAGGTGGTAGCGGTGGCGACGGTGGTGGAAGGTGGTAGCGGTTGTGGTGGTGGTGGTGGTGGTTGATAACGATGGAGGAGGTGGAGGTGGGTGGCGACTGTGACACCGGCTATTTAGGCTGTACCGTACAAATGTAACACGTGTCGTAAATGAATAAAAGGCTGTATTTGACTGTTATTAATGTTCATGTGTGATATTTGATGAGTTGGTAAATCCAAACTTTGATAAAAGTTATGTTGGCAATAATAAGATAAACGCTTATTGCGTAACAAAAATGCGAAACGAACGTCGGTGACCGCCCGATCAATGTTAAAATCCTAAAAATAATTCATTATGATTAGAATGGCAATTTTAATCATGTCCGGAATGAAAAATAAATTAAAACGCTATGAAACTCTATTTTTTGAGTTTAAGTTGGTACCGCGCGATATTGCGCGTATCTGACAAAATACTGTCAACACAGCCAGTCAAGGACACTGATAATTATTTAAGTAATATTTTGGCGAGTTTATTTTTATAGAATGTTAAAAATAATTTAAAACGTCATAAAACGGAATTAAAACGCTAGATAAAATACCCGGTATCCAGTAAAATACCAGTTTTGGTCTATATTATATATATATATATATATATTCACATGTATGTGTGTGTGTAGAATGCAAGATGGCATCCATGCAAGGTGTTTTCTCTCTCTCTCCTCCATGTGTTGGCTAGAGGATTTAAAGGTGATGATTATGTTGCAACAATATCTTCCATAATCTTCTAATATCTTCTCATTTCCAAGAAGCCAATTTCAAAACACAACTTCACTATCTCTCTCTCTCTCATCAAGCTCGGCCGAACATCCTCATACATACAACCATTTTCATTTTCAACTTATTTCTTGAAGATTTATGTTCATACAACCATGTTTCAAGTCCATTTGAAGGTTTAAAGGTGATTTCAAGGTGTTTTAGGCAACAATCAAGCTCCATATCATCAAAACTTTATCAAAACCCATCAAAATCTTGAAGGTATAAAACTCACTTAAAAAAAACTTGTTCTTAATTCTTGATGATCTTGATGATGATGGAAGTTTCTCTTGTTCTTGGATTTAAACACTAACTTGAAACTAATAATAAATAGGTTTTCAAAGAAAGTAAAAATGGATGTATGTGTATATGTATGTATGGCTGTGAGTATGTGTATACATGTGTATTTGAGTTGAGTTTTGATTTGATTGATTCTTGTTTGATTTGATTCTTGGAAGTGAAATGCATGCATGATCAAAAGGTAACTTACAAAAGTTCATATGATTAAAAGATGAACATGATAAAGTAAAGTTTTGAAATCATATGTAAGTATGTATGTATGTATGTATGTATGTATGATCCGTGTATGTATATATAGGTATGCATGCATGCAAGTGAATTTTTGATGATTAAAGTCTTAAATGTGTAAGAATATAAGCATATGTCTTGCATTTATGAATAAATGAGTAGATGATGATGATGTGAAGTATGACATGTTTGAATATTTGAAACATGAGTTAAATGAAGGTCTAGATTCAAGTTCATGCAAGATGATTTAGACATGTTATGGATGCATTAGATGCATTTACTTGAACATGCATGTTAAAATATGATCATGAAATGATGATTAGAAAATGATTTGATAAAAATAAATTTTACTCAGATTCTAAACACTAAAAATTTAATTATTTGAAGTGTTAAAATAATATAAACTTTGTCATAAAGTTTACTAGCTTTGCATGTTCTACTTTGTCGCAACCCCCGATCCCTAATCCCTGGGAACGGGCGGCCGCGAGCCAGTTTCGCTGGTATCGCGTAGTGTCTAATTTGGCAGCGGAAATTTTCATCAGGACCGTAGTTAGGAAACATTGATCAGAGTAAAATACCATATTTTCATAACATTAAACAAATGGGTTAAAACCCAAGTTCGTAGTACACACGTTTTCATAGGAATAAATCCTATTTTATTAATAAAAACATCTATTTTATTTTAGGTAACTTTATTGCCACTTTTCCAAGCCTTCAGTGCTGTCCAGCTGGCTTCTATTTGGCTTTCACAGTTTGTTACCTGAAACACGTTTTAAAAACATTTGTCAGTGGGAAATACTGGTGAGTGAATCCCAGTTTAAATAAAACCTAGTGTACTGTATTGAAGGCGATCCGCAATTATATTTGTTTCCAAGACATCACAATTAACATCCATGGTACTGTCGAACCCGACTTGTGGAAATGTTACTCCTTGGCCAGGTGGTAACAAATTTTGTATACAAAACCCCAACATACTCATGATAATTGTATTCTTACAAATACTCAATAACTATTATTCGCATGGAAAAGTATTTAAGGTTTTGTAAAAACAGTTAACAAAAGGTTTACAAAAAGTGGATCAACTCACATTGCTGTCTTAGATTTTCCGTAAGGGTTTCCTGGTGACAATCTATAATTTACACAAATGCACACGCGTTAGTATAATAACTCATTTTAACATTAGTAATACCCTCCCCGAGACGACATTCCAACGACTACGTCGGGCAGAACCACGACAGCCGTTACGGAAAAGACCCTAGATCAATCGGGCAGCGTATCTAATAGGTATTCAGGGGTTATAATACTTATAACGGAGCAGAACTTCGCTATTTAGGGGGGTATAATACCCGTATAATAAAGCCTATTATTCAGATTTTGAAAGAAAGAAACGATTTTGAAAGATTTCTGATCGAAATCCGATGGCCTGCTTATATAGTTCCTGAGTGTGGTTCTCTCGCGGCCCGCGTAACACAAGGGCAGGGCCTACGCGGCCCACGTTGACTCCAGGTCAACGTGTAACCCATCCGGATCAGCCACTAGACTCGACATGTGTTGGGCCACGTGGCCGCACCGGGCTGTGCCACCTTTTGAGCCTCTCGCGGCCCGCGTAAGGGTTATGGGGTACCTTTTATGTTTTTCATTTATTTTTAATGCTATATTGTATTTTGGGCTCAGTTTTCACATATGGGGTGCATTTTGGGACATAATGGGATATTTTAAAATATTTTGGGGTGTCGGAAATATTATGAGGGTGTCGGTTTTATTGAGGGTTGTTACATCCTCCCCACCTTGTTTTAGAGCTCGTCCTCGAGATCTACTGGAACAATTGTGGATATTTCCTTTGCATTTCAGATTCAAGCTCCCATGTATACACAGGTCCTCTTTTGGAGTCCCACTTCACTTTGACCAGAACTAGTCTCTTATGCTTGAGATTCTTGACTTTCCTGTCTTCAATCTGTAGAGGCATTTCTATAAACTTGAGTTGTTCATTTACCTCTATATCCTTAAGAGGTACTACCAATGATTCATCGGCTAAGCATTTCTTGAGATTAGATACATGAAATACATCATGTATTCCTGCCATTTCCTCTGGCAGTTGTAGCTGATAGGCTACAGGTCCTATTTTTCTAATAATCTCAAAAGGTCCAACATACCTGGGACTTAGCTTTCCCCGTTTGATGAATCTTACTACTCCTTTCCAAGGAGAGACCTTTAACAATACTTTATCTCCTACTTGAAATTCCAATGGCTTGCGTCGGTTATCGGCATAGCTCTTCTGTCGATCACGTGCTGCTTTTAGTCGTTCCTTGACTTGAATGATCTTGTCGGTTGTTTCTTACACTATCTCAGGTCCAGATAGTTGCTTCTCCCCAATTTCTGCCCAACAGACTGGGGTTCGGCACTTTCGTCCATAAAGTGCTTCGAATGGTGCAGCATTGATACTTGTGTGATAACTATTATTATAAGAAAATTCTATTAAGGGCAAAAATTCTAGCTCCTAACTCTAGATCATGGGTTGAATAATTCTCTGCATGATTCTTAAGTTGCCTAGATGCATAAGCTATAACCTTTTGACGTTGCATCAATACACATCCATAACCTAATTTAGAAGCGTCACAATAGACTACAAGGTCTTCAGTTCCTTCTGGTAACGCTAGTATGGGTGTATTAGTTAATCTTTGCTTAAGAATTCTAAATGCTTCTTCTTGTTTTGGTCCCCATTCAAACTTAATGGATTTACAGGTTAACTTAGTTAAAGGAATGGCTATTCTAGAAAAATCTCGAATAAACCTTCTATAATAACCGGCCAATCCTAAGAAACTTCTAACCTCGGTTGGTGATTCAGGGGTTTTCCATTTAATAACCGCCTCGATTTTTGTGGGATCCACATGAATTCCTTCATGGTTCGCTAAGTGTCCAAGAAATTGTACCTGTTCTAGCCAAAACTCGCACTTTGAAAATTTAGCATAAAGCTTTTTCTTTCTTAATAAACTTAAAAGTGCGTGCAAATGCTTTGCTTGATCCTCCTTACTCTTAGAGTAAATTAGAATATCATCTATAAAAACAATTATGAATTTATCCAAATATGGCTTACATATTCGGTTCATCATGTCCATAAATGCAGCTGGGGCATTGGTTAAACCAAATGGCATGACAGTAAATTCATAATGACCATACCTTGTTCTGAATGCGGTCTTAGGAATATCCTCTTCCTGTACCTTTAATTGATGATATCCTGACCTTAAATCAATTTTAGAGAAAAATCGAGCTCCTTGCAGTTGGTCGAACAGATCATCGATTCTCGGTAATGGTTACCGATTCTTAATCGTGACTTTGTTCAATTCACGGTAATCAATGCACATACACATTGCTCCGTCCTTCTTTTTAACAAATAATATTGGCGTTCCCCATGGTGATGAGCTTGGTTGTATGAATCCTTTTTCCAACAATTCATCTAATTGTTTCTTCAATTCCTGCATTTCGGCGGGTGCCAAACGGTAAGGTGCTTTGGCAATTGGGGTTGTTCCTGGTAATAGATGGATTCTGAATTCAACTTCTCTGTCTGGTGGTAGTCCTGGTAATTCTTCTGGAAATATATCTGAAAACTGAGACACTACTGGAATGTCTTTTAGTTCTTTTCCTTTAGTGTTAGTGATTATGGAAATCAAATACACTATAGAACCTTTTCTTATATAACTTGCAGTTTTCATCACAGAGATGAATTTTGTGGATCTAGATGGTTTATCTCCTTTAATTGTGATCGTTTTACCTTTTGGTGAATTTACTTGGATTGACTTTTGATCACATAAAATACTGGCTTTATTGGCTATTAGCCAATCCATTCCTAAAACGACATCAAATCCTGCCAGATTCATGGGATAAAGGTTTGCCATAAACTTTTGATTTAAAATTTCTATTCTTGCTCCCGGCAAGATTTCAGAAATCCTAACAGTTTCTCCATTAGCTGTCTCTACGAGACATTCTTGTGGTAGTTTAGTTAATGACTGATTTAGAAGTTTGAAAAACGAAGTATTAATGAAACTTTGGTTTGCACCAGAGTCAAATAATACCTTAGCAAAAACATCATTAACTAAAAACGTACCAGCTATCACGTCTGGAATCATCTTGGCTTCATCTGCTGTCAGAACGAATGCTCTAGCATTTTTAGTGTTCCTGTTGTTCACAGCTGGAGCCAATTTTGGACAATTCAGCTTGATGTGACCTTTTTCTCCACAGTTGTAGCATAGTTCGTTACTGGATTTTCTCCTGCAATCTTCTTCCTTGTGTCCTGGCATCTTGCAGAAATTGCAAAGAGTGGAACATTTTCTCGAATGCTTTTTCTTGCAGGCCTTGCAGAATGGTGCAGAGGTAGAACCCATATTCCTACGGTTGTAATTCCCATAACGGAATTCTTGAGTAAGCCTTTGGGTTAGGTTTCTCCTCTGATCTTCTTCCCTAGTATGGATTAATTCATCTGTCAAGGTATTCGCTAGTTCTACAGCTTCTTCTATAGTTTGAGGTCTAGCTGCCTTGACTACATGTCTAATCTCTCCGATTAATCCCCAGATGTAACGGAAGATTAATACTGGTTTAGGTGATGCAAGGGTTGGTACTATTCTAGCATATTAAAAGAATGTGGTGGTATAACCCTTACTATCTACTCTGGTCATTCTTAAGTTTAGGAATTTATTTGCTATCTGTTCCTTTTCATTAGGAGGGCAGAATTTCATTTCTACCGTATTTTTAAATTCTTCCCAATCCATGTTGTATACCCTATCACTTCCTCTTGACTGGAGGATAGTGTTCCACCATTCTAAGGCTGAGTTCTTAAACATATTAGAAGCAAACATTATTTTGTCTTCTTCAGCACACTTGATTATTTTTAAAATAGCCTCAGTCTTCTCTATCCAGCGTAGAGCTGCAATGGGTCCTTCATTACCCGAGAATTCTATTGGTTTACAGGACCAGAATTCTTTGTAAGAACAACCATAAGGCATGGTTCTTCTTCTTTTGGGAATGGGCACTTGAAGTATGGGTCCATTGTTCACGCTGTGTTCTGGTTCGATTGGTCGCTTACTGCTATGCTTACTTTTATTATTCGCTTCTTGAATCGTTTGAATAATAAATGGCATTGCATCTATGATTCCTTGTGCCACTATATGTTGAACGACACTATTATCCATTTGGTTTCCATTGTTATTGATGCTCGGATTCTCATTAACTACGTTAATGTTACTCTGGTTATCATTATTCAGATTTCCTTGATTTCCTTCATCGGCCATCTGAATTTTAAACATTTACCCCGTATTAATATCACAAAATAATAGCTAATATAGTCAATCACAAGACATGCAATTTAGCCAAAAGCGTCGATCATTGCGACTTTACTCTATTCATCTACTATATATCTATTACACACCAGTACTGAAATAAAATTACAATACCAACTGAAATAAATAATAGTAGGCATCCATACACACATATTTTATTATTATTATTATTATTATTATTATTACTATTACCATCTCATACCAGCACATTCAAGGATATGGATTCATCCAAAAATCCATATTGCGCTCATCGTATTTCCATACGAGTCGCTCTCCCACCTGTCTCATCCGTTCACTACTTTCTAAAATTTCCTCACCAAATGTCCTAAGTTCTTGTACATTTTCTGCACTCATTGGGGGTGCAGGTTCTAGGACTGGGTTCGGAATCTGGGGTACAGGTACTTGATATGGGGGTGTAGGTGCCTGGAATCGGTAAGGATCTTCCAAACTCTCCCTAATGTATTCATCGTGGTAATAGGGATCTAAAGGGTCCATACCTGGATAGGCTCCTATGTTCTGCATGGGCGTGTCTTCATGTATCGGGTAACGTTGCACATAGTCCCTAACGTCATCCCACCAGGGATCGTAATTTGGGTCTAGGGGGTTTGGCGCAGGTACCCTAGGGATTTCTTCCGGATTGAAGTCATGCATCTCTGTTGGTGCACAAATGTCTGTTAACTTTGTCTTCATCGAGTCTTATGTCTAGATAGGATTAGCAAGCACACAGCAGGATACAATTTAGGGTTTATATGTGTTTGTGTGTGTAATTTCGCTTGAAAATGCCACTGTTAGTTTCAAACGAAATTAGACTTTCTAATTCCGCTTGAAATGGTCATGCCACTTTCAAGCGAAATCACAACACTATATATAGGTGTGTTGCTTGTTCATTTGTAACTTTTCCGATTCAGAGCCGAGGTGCTGCCAATTTGTCAAACGATCTGTAAAAGCTTTGGAATCAATAATAAAGAGGATAATTAATAGGAATCAAGCTGTTACACGTCTATTTCTCTAATTCCGCCTTTGAAATAGATTGTAAACTCTTCTGATTGACTCGTTAGGGTCTCACAACGATCCAACAAGTGGTATCAGAGCTCAGGACAAAGAGTTTATACCTATTCAGCTTGAATTTCTCACTTCTACACCTTTCTTTCAAAATTAAACGAGATTTAACAGACAAAATGGACTGAATTTCACATATATTACGTAAAACACAGTTTTAACTAATCCTTGAAAGAATTGGACCAAAATTCGATCAAAATCCGGGTCAATTTGACAAATTGGAGGCCGACAGGATGATGTCATCCTAATTTCGCTCGAAATCGTCGTTGTCATTTCACACAGAATCACTAATTTCGTTTGAAAGTGCTGCTTATTTCACACGAAATCACTAATTCCGTTTGAAATTGTTGTCTGACTTCACATGAAATCAGATTACGTTTGAGAGTTCACACGGAATTAGCTATTCCACTCCAAAGTGACTTGATTCCGTTTGAATCCAACCTAATTCCGCACGAAATTAAATTCCATTTGGGGATTCCGTTTGAAAACTCTATTTCGTTTGAAAAACCCTGATTTCGTGTGAGAGGAGTAATTTCGTGTGAAAAGCTGATTTCGCTTGAAGTAATTCCGTTTGAAACTGTCTTCGTTAAAATCCAAAAAATTTCTAAGTGTTTGTTGATTGTTTCAGACACGTAAAGATGGATGAGTTCATGAATCCATTTAGTGACATATTTGCATTCACGGGAAATAGTGGAGATGATACATCAAACAACACAAATGAAAACGTTTCAACTCCGAGTGCGAAGAAAACTCTTTCTGATGCTTTAAGTGTGGAGAGTGCTTATGGGACGTACAACAAACCTCCCAAGCTGATGGCGATTGAAGATTACAATAAATGGGCTAAAAAGTTTGAAGAATGGCTAAAAGCGTTTGCATATCCAAGTTGGAAGATGTTGAAGAATGGTTTCACTATGGGAAGATCGGATTTTGAAAATTTGACAGAAGCTGAGGAGATAGAGAGATATGTTGCTGAACAAAAGTGCCTTCCATTACTTCATCAGTCTGTGAGAGATGACATAATATCGTTGATTGAGTACACAAATGCGAAATATCTATAGGAGAAATTGAGAGTAAAATGTGTGGGTAGTGCTGAGATAGTCAAAAACAAAAAGAAATTGTTAAGAAAAGAATTTGATTTGTTTGGATGTTTAAAAAATGAATCTGTATCTAAGATGATTGAAATATTTGGGCATTTGAAGATGGAGTTGGCACGACATGGAATCATTTATTCTCGAGAAGAATTGGTTGACAAATTGTTTGACTCACTGCCGGATGATAAAGACTGGCAATACTTTACTTTGATGCTGAAGAATACAATCGAGTCGGAGAAACTGACGTTTGATCTGTTAATTGAAAGACTGGAAAGTCATGAGCTGGAGATCAAGAAATCAAACAAAGTCAACAACTCCTCGTACCAGCAGAATGTAGAGTTGTATTATCGAGGAAGTATGATCCCGAAGAATGTGTCTCCTAAGACAGCTTTCTCAGCTGAAGGTTCTAACACGTCAAACCAAGAAAGTTCAAGCAGTGGTTTTCATAGTGGTTCATCGTCAACTACTTCAAGTCAATCAGCTTCAAAGAATCTGTTCCAGTGTAATATTGCTGTGGATCTGAAGAATGCACAAAATTTCAGTGAAGAAACCGCAAAGCAGCAAATGGTGTTTTTAGCATCTGTGCTTGAAGCATACGAGAGGCTTGTTGCGGGCAAGATTGGAAACACTAACCTCACCAAGGAGGATTATGACCAGATCGATCCAGAAGAGATGGATTTGATCGATATAAGGTGGTGTATGGCTAGTGCAGTTAGACGAGATCAAAGGTTCATGGAGATTACAGGCAGACATTCTATTGGTGGACCTTCCACAAAGCTTGGGTTTGATAAATCAAAGGTCACGTGTTTCAGATGTAAACAAAAGGGACATTTTAAACGTGAATGTCGAAATTCACCTGCTGATGATACTGCCAATCCATTCAGAGAGGATTACTACAAAAGAGCAATCTATCATCAGAACAAATCTGAACTCCCAGAATGAAACAGCTTGAAGATAATCCCAAAGAAAAATCAAGAGCACTTGCTGTTATTCATGATGACGAGGGATACGATTGGAGTGAACTGTTACCGGAAGAGGATGCAGTGGGTTATGCGTTTGTGACAAAAGTTGTTCCTTTCACAGATAGCGGAAACGAAGAAGAGACATACCTCAACAGAAAGATGAAAGCCCAAGACAGGATGATTAAAGCCGGTTATATATACAGAGAAGCAAAACAGGCGAAAAGATGGGATGCTGATAGAGAATGTTACCTTGATCCCAATGGAAACATTGCTATTGATCCAAAAACTCTTGATGTTGAAACTCTCACCAAACAAATTGCTGAAGAAGAAGAAGCCAGAAAAAGAGAGTGGTGGGGAGGAGGAAAAGCTGAAGAAAAAGAGAAAGAGAAGCAGTCAAAGAAAATTGATGACGGGATTATTGACACGTCACAAGAGTTTACTGCTGAAAATTTGAAGAAGATGGCTGACAAAGTTTTTGCTGCAAAAGAGTTAGAGGTAGTTTCTGGTTCTGGCACTGAGTCTAAAAGCAAGATCAGTCAGAATGATTCAGTCAATGAGTCAGGTAAGAAAGCTAAAACTGAGAGCGACTGCAAAAATTGCATGAAAGACTGCAAGGTTTGTAGTACAATTGCTTACCTCAATGGTAAAAAGATCGAAGAGCTGACAAAAAGAGTCAGAGACGTTGAGGATCAGATCTTAAACCGTGACAAAATGTTAAAAGCTTCAAATGATCGAGTAAAAGAATTAACTGAGAAAATTGAAAATGATAAAATTGAAGTAGAAAGATTTAGGAAAGAAAACGAAAGACTAATTCATGAAAATCGTCAACTTTCAGAAAATTTTGAGAAGCTAAAACGAACGGTTAAAGATTCTGATGAAAGAATGGTAAGACATACACAGAAATGTGCAATTGTCAGGTGTTCTTAGGGTTAAAGAAGAGCTAATCAACCAACAACTGGATGAGATTGCTAAGTTGAAGCTTCAATTTCAAGAAGCTAAAATTGAAAATGAACGCATTCAGTTGAAATTGAACAGTTACAGCTCCGCAAGTTTTGTTCTTCAACATATCGTTCCTAAACCAATTGGGAAGAACAAAGCAGGCGAAGATGTATACTTTGATGGAACTGGGGTTGGGTTTCATCAAGTTCCACCGCCGGTTTTAAATAATTTTTCAAAGAAAAAATCAGGGTTGGTTAATGATGAAGAAGAAAATGAAGTTAAGCTTCCAGACACAATTGATGTTACATTTACTTCATCATCCGATGAAGGAAGTGTTCAATCAGAAGTTGTTAAAAGTGTGGTTGAAAGTGTTTAAAAATCTGAAAGTGACACTACTGAGGATGATGAATGCTTTTTGGACAAATATATTCCAAAATCAAAATCCAAAAACAACTTAAGTGAAGAAACACATCTTGTGATGTACAAGATGGCAGGATCAGATAAGTTGTATTCGGATCATGATTTTCCTTTGGAGAATGTGAATGTTGGAAAATTGAGAAATGTGTTCAAGTTGATAGAGATTGATGTGTCTGAAATTGAAGGTTTGAAAAATGCGAAGAGGCAACTAAATTTTGAAAAAGATAAATCTTACTACAAAAAGCCTGTAGTACCGCCACGTTTTTCTAAAAATAATCAAAACAAATGGTCGGGTGGATATCAGGGTGATAAGAATTATCAAAGAAAGAATTTTCAAAACAAGAAGTTTGTAAAGAAAAAGGTGCTTGTAAAAAGCTCAAGTTCTCATTCCAAGCAAGAATCTGAGATTTTTTCAAAAACCAATGAAGAGTTCTTTGAGGAAAAGGCCTCACAGCCCTAGACCGAAGGCACAAGTCGAGTAGTTGATACTCGTACATGCTTTAAGTGCAACAAAGTTGGACACATTGCACGAAAGTGCACCAACTTTAAGCCTAATTCTGAAGTTGTTGAAAGTCAGAAAAAGAAAGTTGATGCAAAAGGGAAAGTTCCAATGGTTGTTGAGAAAATTTTGAAAAATGAGAACACAAAATTCAAAACTGAACCTGTTAAAAAGTTGGAAACTAAAATTGACAAATTTTACAAACGGGCTGCTTCATCTCAACAAGCATGGAAACCAAAATCTGTTGAAAAGAAATCAAGTTCTCCAAAATCAAAGGTTTCTGAGACTGAAAAACAATCGTCTTCTACCACTTCGGTAAAGATGAATGTTCCTTTGGATTATTATGAGAACCTTGAACCACAAGAGACTACTACTTCTGCAAAGAAGTATGTACCAAAGAAAGACCAATCACTGGTCAACCTCTGAAAAATGATTTCTTTTTATACAAAGAGGTTGAGATTGGATCTGAGGAGAACTTAAAGATGAATGAAAAGAATTTTCCGCCACTTTATACTGCTAAAACTCACATCAAAGTCAACCTACCTGAGTCAAAAGAGGCTTGGGTAGCATCAAAATCTAACTAAAAGTTTGTGATATGTACAGGAGCTTCCAAGATCCGTTTCACGTTGGATTATGGATAGTGGAGCTTCTCGGCACATGACGGGGAAGAAAACCCTACTATACGATGTTCGTGGGTTTAATGGAGGATACGTGGGATTTGCAGGAAATCAAGGTGGTCGAATAGTCGGTGAAGGAACTTTATCAAATGGAATTGTTACATTTGAAAGAGTTAACTATATCGCTGAGCTTGAAAACAATCTTCGGAGCATATCTCAGATTTGTGATCGTATGTATACAACGCACTTTACAGACAAAGAAGGTTTGATCTTGAAACCAGGATTTGTTGTTCCCGAAGAGTGGGTTATCATGAGAGCACCTAGAGTAAATGATATGTATGTGTTGGACATGAGCGTAGCTACTACTACCACGGGTCAGGCTCACTGTTTTATGTCAAGAGCAACAGAAAAGGAATCACAATTATGGCATCGAAAGATGGGCCATATTCACTTGAGAAAAATGAATCACCTAGTGCATAACGACTTAGTTATTGGTGTTCATGTGAAAGGTTTTCATCTTGAGGGGGAGTGCATTAGCTGTGTCAAAGGCAAGCAAAAGAAGAAATCTCACCCTGGAAAGAAAGTTAACTCAGTATCAAGACCGTTAGAGAGACTTCATATGGATCTGTTTGGTCCGGTGAATGTCAAAAGCATAACTGGAGATCTTTACTGTCTAGTAGTAACAGATGACTACTCAAGATTTTCATGGGTATCATTTCTGAAGACAAAAGATGAGACGTTTGATAGTTTGATGCCATTGTTCAGAAAAATTGAAAACTTGTACCAAACTCGAATCAGAAGAATCAGGAGTGACAACGGTACTGAGTTCAAGAACAACAAGATGGAAGAGTATTGCGATGAGAGAGGTATACTGCAAGAATTTAGTGCTCCTTACACTCCGCAACAAAATGGAGTAGCTGAAAGAAAGAACAGGACACTAATTGAAATGGCCAGGATGATGCTTGCTGATTCAAAGTTACCAGTTAATTTTTGGGCAGAAGTAGTATCAGCCGCTTGCTATACACTCAACCGGGTTCTTACAGTGAAGAAATTCAACAAAACGTGTTTTGAGTTGATCAATAACCGCAAACCGAACCTAAAGTATTTAGAACCGTTTGGGTCTCCCTGCACAGTTCGAGAACCTTTTGGAAAGTTTGGTGCAAAGAGCATTGAAGGAATTTTTGTGGGTTACTCAAGTCCATTGAAGCGAGTCTTTGTTCCAAGCTTGAAGCGGATCATCGAAGCACACAATGTTGAATGTCAAGGTTACACAATGCTACCGCAGAACCCAGGCGACTCATGGCGTTTTAACTATGATACTCTGTGGGATTCGTTTGACATGGAAGAAGAAGAACCAGAGTTCTTTGATGAGTTGGATATTTTAAGAGAATATGAGTCATCAGGAGAAAGATTTCCAGCGGAGTATACTACAAGTCGACGGCAAACTTCAAATGACGATGAAGCCGGTCCAAGTAATGCTGGAGAACATGATGATGTTCAACAATCTTTGGAACAAGAACAAGCTCCTGAAAATCAGACGGCAGTCAATGATAATCAAGAATCTGATAATAGACCAATATTTGATCGTGGTGATTCAGATTCTGAGGGGGAGCAAATCCAGATTTCAAGTCAAACTATTCCAGTCAGTGAACAAGGTGCAAATCAGAATGTTACAAATTTGGAAGGTGAGGTAGATGTTCCAGGCGAGGTGATGTCGAGAACTCTTTCGTACCATCCAGAAGAATTGATTATTGGAGAATTACAATTAGGCGTTCGCACTAGACATCAAATTGACCAAGGCCTTACTTGTTTTTATTCTACAGTTGCTCCTTTACAAACTGAGTTTTCACTTAGTTGTTTTATTTCGCAGATCGAACCGTGAACATACAAGGAAGCGTTAACTGAAGATTCTTAGGTCATCGCGATGCAAGAGGAACTGAGTCAGTTTGAGAAGTTAGGAGTGTGGAAATTGGTAGACTTACCTGATGGTCAAAGGAAGATAAA
Organism: Helianthus tuberosus; assembly: GCA_030545235.1. Classification (NCBI taxonomy): domain Eukaryota; kingdom Viridiplantae; phylum Streptophyta; class Magnoliopsida; order Asterales; family Asteraceae; genus Helianthus; species Helianthus tuberosus. Next base: position 163,003,577 of record CM060366.1, read on the forward strand.
CACCAAGTGGGTGTTCAAGTGTAAGAGAGACGATCGAGGGGTTATTATTCGTAACAAAGCTCGACTCGTAGTCCAGGGTTTCAGTCAGCAGGAGGGTATAGATTTCACTGAAGTATATGCTCCGGTTGCTAGACTTGAAGCGATCAGAATCTTCCTTGCATTTGCATCTTGGAAAAATTTTAAAGTTTATCAGTTACATGTTAAATCGGCGTTTCTCTATGGGAAGGTAAAATAGGAGGTATATGTCGGACAACCACCGGGCTTCACCGATCCAATCCACAAAGATAAGGTTTATTTACTTGATAAAGCGCTGTATGGTTTACACCAGGCCCCGAGAGCTTGGTACGAGACATTGTCTCAACACCTACTTGCCAACAGCTTCATCCGAGGAAAAGTGGATGCCACTCTTTTCACCAAAGAAGTCGACGGGCATCTTCTGATTGTTCAAATATATGTGTACGACATCATATTTGGGTCAACAAATGAAAATCTGTGCAAAGATTTCAAAAGAGTTATGAAGCAAAAATTTGAAATGTCATCAATGGGTAAGATGAAATTCTTTTTGGGACTTCAAGTTGATCAACTACCCGAGGGAATATTCATACATCAAACGAAGTATGTTCATGATATCTTAGAGAAATTTGGGATGTCAGGTTCTACTCCAGCTTCCACTCCATTAGCAACGAATCATGGGATAAACCCTGATATCACCGGAGAGAAGGTAGATGAAACGTTGTATCGTTCCATGATCGGATCGCTGATGTACTTGACAACTTCAAGACCCGATATTATGTATCCAACCTGCCTCGCACCAAGATTTCAATCTAAACCAAGAGCCTCACATATGGTAATTGTCAAAAGGATATTACGTTACCTGAAAGGAACTCCTTCACTGGGGTTGTGGTATCCAAAAGAAGGCGACTTTGCGCTCGAAGATTATTCCGATTCCGATTTCGGATGCTGCAAAGTTAACGCTAAATCAACAACAGCGGGGTGCCAGTTTTTCGGACCACGATTGGTTACCTGGCAATGCAAGAAGCAGACCTCTGTAGCTTTGTCCACATGTGAAGCCGAGTATGTATCTGCTAGCAGATGCTGCTCTCAGATCTTGTGAATCCAGCAACAGATGCGCGACTACAGTTTGCAATTTCTTAACACCCCTATCTTTGTTGATAATGAGGCAGCGATAAACATTACTAAAAATCCTGTTCATCACGCTAAAACGAAACACATTGAAATTCGTCATCACTTCATCCGAGATTGCTTCGAGAATAAGTTATACGAATTGATAAAATCCACACTGACGAACAAAAAGCTGATTTACATACCAAAGCGTTTGATAAAACTCGTTTTCAATACTTGTTAAAATTGAACGGTATGAAGCTTTTATCAGTGTTGGAGGAGATTCTTGGTGTTGATGAAGGTACCACTGTAGATGATGATGTTAAGAAGCAATCTGCAATGGTTTGTCGATTTTTTACTTGTTTTGGAATTTAGGGGGAGTATAGGGTAATATTTTCAGAAAATTCAAAAACAGTAAAAAATTTCAAAAAATCCAAAAACATGAGATATTTTCAAAATACAAAAACAATAGAAAACCAGAAAAGAGCTTGTGTAAAAAGGGAAAATGATAGTACATTGGCTTGACAGTTACAGTATGCTAAAGATATGTAAAGTTTAAAAAGTCTTAAACAGTCTCGCTGATGATATGCCGATAGGTTTTTACACATTTAGTAGGTTTGTTCGGGATATAAACCTAAAATCTTTACTTACTTATTTTGTGGGGAACACTACTTGGATATATAGGTAACCCCTGAAATCTTGTTTGAAAGATCCCTTTTTCTGAGATACTAGGTCTTTATACTCAGTGATATTTGGGGTATTATCCCGGGACTTCTGATTTTGCGGAAGCAATGGCCTAGTCCCCGTATAATACTTTACGCTTGCTTGAAATATAGCATCTCCCACAGCATAAAAAATGATGAAACATTGAAAAATGCTAATCATATGCTGTTGTAAAAAAGATCCTCTAAATGGGACACACCAAAAGTCGAAGCCGTCATCTCTTTGTTGAACGGAAGTTCTGACCTGAGCTCTCATGGCCATCGCATTTTAACCCCTTACAGATATCATCTGTGGTATACTCACCTGTAAGACTGAATATTGGGATTTGGATACGGGAGTATATTCAAGAGGTGGGATACATGAATGAGTTTAAGTTCTTAATTCACTTAATTCGTATCCTGGACAAATTGAAATTTGTGTGAGAATTTAAGTGGATCAGTATATCGACAATCTAAGCGAATTGTTTAATTCTGAGTATGTAATCAAAAGCTTAATGGTACTTGTGACTTGTTGAATATCTGATATGATTCCCTAACACGCTCACCAAAAATATGTTTGTAAATAGTTTACATTTACTATATTTCATTTCTGTAATTCATTTCTAGTTTTGAAACTTTATTCAAAATCCAAAAAGATTTTACATTTCTGCTTTATTTTTGACAAACCAAAGTGGAAAGCTGATCTTCAGATTCGAAAATTTGAAGCAGATGTAGGAAGTTTCTGAGCTGGATAATGAGTTGTGAGCTTATCTTGTTAAAAGATTGAGAAGTTGGAAAGTCAAAATAAGTTCATTAAATTGAAACTAGTAAATTTCAGAAAATTGTTTGAACTAGTTTGTACAAAATGTCAGTGTGATTTATCTCAGGTCAACCAAGGTCATTAATTTGGACTTGGTAGACAAATTGAGTAATCAGGGTCATTAATTTGGACTTGGATACTTAAGTGGATTTATAAATTCTGACAAAACCAACAAATGAAGTCAAATGGTAAGTTTGGATTGAAATTGTCATAATCATAAATCTTATGTTAAGGTAGAAATTGTGCAGGTAACAGGTTTGTTATTGAGAAAACAGCTAAGCAAAATCCCAGCTAACTGATAGAGGGAGTTTGAAGACTTTAAAGTCAGATACAGTTCCTGGATCTACATTCAAGGGGGAGTGTGGAGGTTGTTAAAGATTCAGATTCTGTGATTCATGCTAGATGTTGATAAAAGAAGAGAAGATTTGAAGGAAGCATACATTGTTAGACAAACTGGAAAGAGATAAGTCTGAAGACTCAACGCCGAAGACTTCGTCAACATCCAAGGGGTAGTCTGTTGGTGCACAAATGTCTGTTAACTTTGTCTTTATCGAGTCTTATGTCTAGATAGGATTAGCAAGCACACAGCAGGATAAAATTTAGGGTTTATATGTGTTTGTGTGTGTAATTTCGCTTGAAAGTGCCACTGGCAGTTTCAAACGAAATTAGACCTTCTAATTCCGCTTGAAATGGTCATGCCACTTTCAAGCGAAATCACAACACTATATATAGGTGTGTTGCTTGTTCATTTGTAACTTTTCCGATTCAGAGCCGAGGTGTTGCCAATTTATCAAACGATCTGTAAAAGCTTTGGAATCAATAATAAAGAGGATAATTAATAGGAATCAAGCTGTTACACGTCTATTTCTCTGATTCCGCCTTTGAAATAGATTGTAAACTCTTCTGATTGACTCGTTAGGGCCTCACAACGATCCAACAATCTCTACTTGGTTTTCAGGGTTTTCTATTTCCATCGGTTGGTCAGGGATTGGTGGTTGTGGTTGGGGTGCTATTATTTGCTCCAGATTAGGGTCAGCTCAGTGGTTGCTAGGATGTGAATATTTCTTATACCCCTATTTATCATATCATGGTCATAGGCATCTGTCTCTCTCTTGGCTGCGGCTAGTACCCTCTGATCTTGTAACTTTTTCATATGTTTTCTACGCTCGTGTGCCCCTCGACTGAACCATCCCCTCTTTTTCTGAGGAAATGGCTCTTCTGACTGAGCCTTAAACACAAAGATTCCTTCTTCCATATCAGCATAGTACCCTGAGGGGCAGGCTGAGAAGAGGAGGTGCCTTCGCTTTTAGGCGAACCAGACAATTGACGGTACGCGTCAGATGGTCCTTGGTCGCTCATACTGTAAACTAACAAATAGTCAAATAACACATAACAATAAATACAGTTATGCACGTATTTCCGTAATTTATTTCCTAACACTTTGCATTTTGATGTCAGCAAAACACCTCTGTGGCTGAATCAGTGGCTTAGCTCTGATACCACCTTCTGTCGCAACCCCCGATCCCTAATCCCTGGGAACGGGCGGCCGCGAGCCAGTTTCGCTGGTATCGCGTATTGTCTAATTTGGCAGCGGAAATTTTCATCAGGACCGTAGTTAGGAAACATTGATCAAAGTAAAATACCACATTTTCATAACATTAAACAAATGGGTTAAAACCCAAGTTCATAGTACACACGTTTTCATAGGAATAAATCCAATTTTATTAATAAAAACATCTATTTTATTTTAGGTAACTTTATTGCCACTTTTCCAAGCCTTCAGTGTTGTCCAGCTGGCTTCTATTTGGCTTTCACAGTTTGTTACCTGAAACGCGTTTTAAAAACATTTGTCAATGGGAAATACTGGTGAGTGAATCCCAGTTTAATCAAATTTAAATAAAACCCAGTGTACAGTATTGAGGGCGATCCCGCAATTATATTTGTTTCCAAGACATCACAATTAACATCCATGGTACTGTCGAACCCGACTTGTTGAAATGTTACTCCTTGACCAGGTGGTAACAAATTTTGTATACAAAACCCCAACATACTCATGATAATTGTATTCTTACAAATACTCAATAACTGTTATTCGCATGGAAAAGTATTTAAGGTTTTGTAAAAACAGTTAACAAAAGGTTTACAAAAAGTGGATCAACTCACATTGCTGTCTTAGATTTTCCGTAAGGGTTTCCTGGTGACAATCTATAATTTACACAAATGAACACGCGTTAGTATAGTAACCCATTTTAACATTAGTAATACCCTCCCCGAGACGACATTCCAACGACTACGTCGGGCAGAACCACGACAGCCGTTACGGAACCCTAGATCAATCGGGCAGCGTATCTAATACGTATCCAGGGGTTATAATACTTACAACGGAGCAGAACTTCGCTATTTAGGGGGGATAATACCCGTATAATAAAGCCTATTATTCAGATTTTGAGAGAAAGAAACGATTTTGAACGATTTCTGATTGAAATCCGATGGCCTGCTTATATAGTTGCTGAGTCTGGTTCTCTCGCGACCCGCGTAACACAAGGGCAGGGCCTACGCGGCCCGCGTTGACTCCAGGTCAATGTGTAGCCCATCCAGATCAGCCACTAGAGTCGACATGTGTTGGGCCACATGGCCGCACCGGGCTGTGCCACCTTTTGAGCCTCTCACAGCCCGCGTAAGGGTTATGGGGTACCTTACGCGGCCTGCCTCAACTTAAATTTTTTATGTTTTTCATTTATTTTTAATGCTATATTGTATTTCGGGCTCAGTTTTCACATATGAGGTGCATTTTGGGACATAATGGGATATTTTAAAATATTTTGGGGTGTCGGAAATATTATGAGGGTGTCGGTTTTATTGAGGGTTGTTACATACTTGGTGCTTTAAGTGTTGTAAAATACGTGAAATCGCATGATTTATGTGACTTACCCAAAAACTACACTAATCTGATTATAAACATCATTTTAATCAGTAAATAACATGTATTATGTTAAAATATCAAGTCGTTACGAGTTGGGATGGTTATGGTAACGTTTAACGCAAAACTATGCGGTAAAACAGTTAAAAATCGGCTTTTTGAAGGGTTTTTATAAAACTATCAGTAAGTAAACTGATATTTTTATTTTAAATATAAGTATTTTAACTTATATTAAGTTTACTTGGTGTTTGGTTAGTCATACGTGACTTCCGACGCCCGAAAACGTTACCGAATCACTAAAATACGCGTTTTACAATGTACACTAGCATGGGTTATTTACGTGTGAACCTTATGTGTTAAAATGTGTTATGTGATTTAGATATGTGTATATGATAATATGCTAAGTGTTGACATGATAGTGGGAATTTAGACTATGCATGTACGCTTAAAGCGGTAGAATCGGTAAAATCGCGTTAAATGTGTAACTTGTTTGTCGAGCATGAAAATTGATACATATGTTAACTTGGTAAGTTATTTCACGTATACGTGCTTTAAAATGATAAATGAATAAGTTAATGAGACTTCCCGTGTTATGATATTAAGTTATGTGTACGTTTATGTATATATATTACGACGCGCAAATTGTAGATATATTACGTTTAAAAGGGAGTGTTAATGGATTTACATGATAATGGTCACCAATAAAATCGTTCAAGTCGCAAAATCTCAAATATATATATATATATATATATATATATATTAACATGTGATGTGTGTCGGTGTGTATATATATTTAAGTATATTTTAAGCCCTTTTTAACACTTTAGTCAAGTTTTAAATTTATAAAATACGATATTTTACTAACACTAAACACACATATGGGCAAGTGCACCCATCTTGAGCGTAGTATAGCGTTGGTAAGATACCGAGGTCGTCCAAGGACACAAGAGCTTTTAGTACCGGTTTATCCTCAACGTCTAATCAAATCAAAAATTTAGAAAAAGGTTTTAAACATGAAAATAAAAACTAAAAATGCTGAAAATAAAAGCAGATAGACAAGATGAATCACTTGGATCCGACTCGCCTTTAGTGTAACCTTTGGTGTTTTTTCGCACTTTTGCACTTTTTAAGAGATTATCTTAGTTATAGTAGTAGGCCCCTCTTTTGAAGGTGACGTTACCCTCAACCCAGCAGTTTGAGTCAGCAAGGATACAATCCTAAAGGGTTGGATTATTGGAAGATAATTAATTAAGTTATTAATACGTAATATGGTAGGCCCCTCTTTTGAAGGTGACGTTACCCTCGGCTAAGTGGTTTGAGTCAGCAGGGATACAATCCCAAGTAGCCGGGTTAATGTATTAATAGTAGTTTACATATGAGGGGATCAAGCCATTCGCACCCCCGCCATCCAATACCAATGGGTATAGAAGGAGGTCCTAGTAAGCTTGACCCAGGTCCTTGCAGGATCTATACACTGAACAAGGCAAGAACTTTACCAAACCATTCCCTTAACCCCTGACGAGGTAGCCAACATATCTCCATATAGACCGTGGAGATATGAATGGTGTAAATCTTTTATTTTATATGGACAGTAAAATAACGCCAAGACACCACGGACAAATGAAAAGGAAGTTTCACCTTCAACATAAGAAACTAGTTATTAAAGTCATTAATACAAAACCAAATAAAAAGTGCGAAAAGATTAAAAAAACAAAAGTATTACACTAAATGCTTGTCTTCACCAAGTGATGTAAGAGACTTAGGCAAACATGGCCTTTGATGGTCAAGAACTCTTACTATCAATCTTGGATCCCGAGACTACTACACACACTCTATTATGGATGATGGTGGTGGATTTGGGTGTTGTGATGGTGGTGGAGTGTGGGTGAAGTGGGAGAGAGGTGGTTTGTCAAGGGGGGCCTTTGAAATGAACCAAGCACCTCTATTTATAGCCTGCACAGAAGCCCGGACACGGCCCCGTGTCCATTGGGCACGGCCCCATGTCCATCCACTTTCTCTTTCTTCATTTAATGCAGTTTGTCTATATTAGTTGACCACACCCCCGTGTCCGCTGGGCACGACCCCTTGTGCAGAAGCGTATCTGTACTATCAAGATTTGCTTGGATTCTGCGAATCTTAGTGTTGACCACGGCCATGTGGAGCTGGGCACGCCCCCGTGTAGGGAAATAGAAGCTTCTACAACTTTGTCATTTCTTCAGACACTTGGGCACACCCCCGTGTCCGCTGGGCACGGGGCGTGTTCAGCCTTCTGATATCTTGTTTTTGCTTGGGAAGATGATATCGAGGGGTCGGGCATGCCATGTTTATTCCTTTTCTTGTATTTGTGTTAGATTTAGCTGTATTCTTGCTTCTTTTGTTCATTTACGCTCATTTGTTCCTGAAAATACAAAAGGAAGACAAAAGCACACTTTTTCCAACATTAGTACTAAAAAGTGGGTTAGTTTTATGCCACATTTGATGTAATTTATATGTTGCATTTTACACACATCAAATACCCCCACACTTGAATCTTTGCTTGCCCTCAAGCAAAACTTTTTATAATGTGGCTTACACACCCAAATGGAATGGGTAGAAGAGAAGTTTTGGGCTTGTCTAGAGTGTCGGGATTCCAAGATCTTTATTAGGTTTTATTTTTATGTTATTTACAATCCTATTCGTTATGATTTATTTAGAACATTACATAAGAGAAATTACTTATTTGGGCATAACATGCCTCTTTAAAATTCCATTTATATACAAGTTCACATACCTCACGGGAGATCACTCAACACTCGGCCGAAGATGTATTTTTGTGAAACACTCGAGACCGGCATGGAACTTACTTCTACCATATGCTTGCCAAGCAATTAATCCCCCTCCTTTTTAACTGTAAACCTTTGCAAATATCAAGAGGATTTTGGGGAAGGGTTAGGCTTGGGTTAAAGGTAGGTGGTTTTGGGTTAGTGGTTAGTAGAAAAGGGCGAAAGGCGTAAAAAGCGTCGGTTTTTGTAAAACATTTTGTTTTTGTGACTTTTTATTCAAATGAAGCATTTTTCAAACAAAGTTTCTTTTGATGAACTTGTTTGTTCATTGCTATACTTCATCATTTTTTTTCATAAGGAATGTCACATGGAAACCGAGCTTTTTAATAAAGGGTTTAAAATGAAACGGGGTTTTGGTGTGTAAAGGGTGTTTGTTTTGTGGGTTTAGAAATGAAAAGGTTTAGGCTCAAAGGGGTTAACTAGGGGGATTTTGGGTAGGTGGTAAAAAAAAAGAAAAATAATGGTGTTGAAATAAAAAGGGTTAGTGCTAATGCCTCCATCATTTACTTACTTGGGTTTGAGTTGGTAAGGACCGGGAATGTATTGTCGTGGCAAGTTCTAGAGTCGTAAGAAACCAAGCGACTATTCACACAAGAAACGAAAGATGAGCATTTAGTTTAAAGATGTGTATTTCTATGCTCAATAAAGGCTCAAAACTCACTTTTTGTGGGAACGGGTTTTCTATGTGATCAAGTATATATAATCAAATATTAACTAGATTTATCATGTCGTTTCGTAATTTTCTTATGTTGGTTCTTTTTATCACGACGTTATCGGTTGTAAATTTGGAAAAATATAACCTTTTTAGAACTTGTTATTCCCAATTTAAACCAAGACAAGTAAAAAAATGAAAAGTTTTTTGAAAAAAATTGGGGTGTTTAGCGGTTCCAATAGAGTTTTGTGTAAGGCTTGTAATTAGGACTTGCAAAATTCAAGGTTTTAGCATTTCCCCACACTTAAATTACACATTGTCCTCAATGTGTCCCAAAAATAAGTTTTTAGGTTGATTGAATGTGTAAAATGTGTGTTAAAAGCAAAAAAATTATGTTACTGGGCATCTGGACACGGGCCGTGGTGACCGGGCACGGCCCCGTGTTCAGATTGCCAGTAACAGAAAGTAACAGAAGGCTGGGCATGGGGGCGTGTTCAACTAACACGCCCCGTGTCCAGTTACCTGAACTGGGCGTTTTTCTGCAGACCTTTGAGCACGGGGCCATGTTGGCTGAGCACGGCCCGTGCTGAACTTGCTGTAATGAAGCAAAATGTTCGGGAGGCTCTGTTTTTGTGCATGGTGTGTTGCTTCAAGTCTCCCTTAGTATCCTTCACCATCGTGAGTGTGTTTTATTCCTGAAAATTAAAAACTAAACTAGAAAATATAAAGGTTAATCTAAACTAAACTACGGATAGTTCCGCGGAATGCCTCCGTGGTGCGCCACGTTTATAAGAGTCCTTGGCTAGACCCAAAGCCAATCATATGTTACCCAAGTGGGATGGTTTGCATCCCATGTTGCACCGTCGGAGAGCATCATCCAAGCTTGAGTCTATAACTTTCATGTAATTGACCGGGTCGTCATCTTCTACCCTTTTTCCAACCCCAAACGTCATCTCCTTATCCCCAACCCTCAATGTTAGTGTCCCACCATTCATGTCCACCATTGCGTGAGCCGTGGCCAGGAATGGTCTCCCTAATATGAGTGGCACTTCGGTATCCTCCTCCATATCTAATATGACAAAGTCGGCCGGGAAGACAAATTCTCCGATTTTAACCAATAGATATTCGGCGACACCTTGTGGATATTTAATGGACCTATCGGCGAGTTGTATGCTCATTTTTGTAGGGCTCGTTTTTCCTAGGCCGAGTCGGTCGAACATTGATGCGGGCATGAGGTTGATGCTAGCCCCAAGATCGGCTAGTGCATTGCGTATGGGTGATTCCCCAATCGAACAAGGGATGGTGAAGCTTCCGGGATCGATCTTCTTTTGAGGGAGTTTGTTGAGTAGCAAGGCGGAGCACTCTTCGCTTAAATTTACTAATTGCAATGATTCGATTTTCCTTTTGTGAGTGAGGAAGTCCCTCATAAATTTTAAATATTTAGGCATTTGAGTTAGGACTTCGACAAATGGAATATTAACATGCAATTGTTTTAGTAAATTTACGAATTTTGTGAATTGCTCATCGGTCTTTTGGCGAAGTAACCGACCGGGGTACGGTACCAGAGGAGTCTTGGTAGGCTCTTGATTTGGGGGAGGAGTCGTCTCTTTTTGGGGTGTTGGTGAAGCTGCTGTTTGATTAGACGGACTCTTATCGGTTGGAGGGATCGGAGCCTCCTCGGGACCTACGGTACGGTTTCTCAACGTGATAAGATGTACTTGCGCCTTTGGGTTGGTTTCGGTATTACAGGGTAATGTGCCTTGTGGTCTCTCGGAGAAATTTTGAGCTAGTTGATTTAGTTGTTTTTCAATGTTTTGAATACTAGTTTGTTGATTTCTAAAGTTCGATTTCAGTTGTTAGAATCGATCCGAGTTTTTCTTGTCGGTGTCGGAGATGAGGCTAGAGAGACGGTATCCTCAAGCCTCTCTTGTCCCCCTTGTTGTTGTTGAGAGAAATTTTGTGACTCGTTTCTTGGTTGTTGAAAGTTTGACCGTTGGTTTAGATTTTGTTGGTTACTACTATTGCCGGGTTCTCTCCAACCAAGATTAGGGTGGTTACGCCATCCTTGGTTGTAGGTACCCGTTGGAGGACCTGAAGGCCTATGTCTATTATCAATGTAGTTTACCGCTTCTGTTTGATTATCCATTTCTTTCATACAACTCCAATTTTCATGTGGCCCACCACACCCCTCACAAGCCATAACCGAGGCCGTTTTTGCCATTTCTAACTTTTTGATTTTTGAAGAAAGGGCCTCGATTTGGGCTTGCAAAGAGGTGCTTTCGTCAACCTTATGGGCACCCGGGGCAATAGATTTTGTGCCTCGGGGAGTGTGCCACTGAAAATTAGTTTGAGCAATTTCCTCAATTTGATTATAAATTTCATTTGGGCGACGATTACCTAAAATTCCCCCGGAGCTAGAGTCAAGTGTTTGTCTTGTGTGTGGCAGCAACCCATTGTAGAAAGTGGATACTTGTTGCCATACTGCAAGACCATGATGAAGACACTTTCTTAGTAGCTCCTTGAACCTTTCCCAAGTTTCATATAAGGATTCCCTGTCCTTTTGTGAATATGTATTAATTTCAGTCATTAATTTAGCTGTTTTAGCAGGAGGGAAATACTTATATAGAAACTTTTGGGCTAGTTCACCCCAAGTGTTTACCGAACCAACTGGGAGGGTATTGAGCCAAGCCTTAGCTCGGTCTTTTAGTGAAAATGGAAACATTCGTAGGCGGATGGCGTCATTTGATGCTCCGTTGATCTGAAAAGTATCACATATTTCCAAAAAGTTGGTAATATCATATGTAAATGGGGATCTTCGTCCGCAAGCCCGTGGAAGGTTGCGGAGTTTTGGAGCATTTGTATCAAATGCAGCCGAAATTTGAAGTTGTTGGCATCGACATTCGGTGCATTGATAGCGGCGCCAAGGTTACCTACAGTGGGCCGTAGGTAATCCATGAGGGTACGTTGATCCGCCATTGGAAGTGGGTCCCCCGAAACTTTCTCTTGGTTTTTAGCTTTAAGTCTTTTTCTTAGAAAGCGTTCGGGTTCGTCTGGCGGTTCTTTTATGTCCCTACTGGAACTGGAGCTCATACACTGCGTAGAAAGTTCAGGTGCGGTGCATGGGTTCCGAGTCCTGCAATAAAAACAAAAAAGAACGTTGGTCAGAAGTTTCACCACGGCCCCGTGCTCAGATTAACACGGCCCGTGGTCGGAGTTACAATGATTGTTTTTCGGATCCCTCTTACTGGAGAGCTTGACAAGGCCTCGTGCTGCACCGACACGGCCCCGTGCTCAGCTCTCTGTAACTCGAAAAATAAAAACTGCCAGTAACAATGCTGGGCACGGCCCGTGTCCGACCAGGCACGGCCCGTGTCCGACCAGGCACGGCCCGTGCTGAGCTCTGCAGAAGCTGAAAATCTAAGAGAAATCCTAAAAAAAAAAGAAAAATAAGAAAAACTATTAGGCCGTTAATTCTTAACTTTCTTAAAATCCTTGTGTCCTCGGCAACGGCGCCAAAAACTTGATATGTGTCGGTGTGTATATATATTTAAGTATATTTTTAAGTCATTTTTAACACTTTAGTCAAGTTTTAAATTTATAAAACACGATATTTTACTAACACTAAACATACATATGGGCAAGTGCACCCATCGTGAGCGTAGTATAGCGTTGGTAAGATACCGAGGTCGTCCAAGGACACAAGAGCTTTTAGTACCGGTTTATCCTCGATGTCTAATCAAATCAAAAATTTAGAAAAAGGTTTTAAACATGAAAATAAAAACTAACAATTCTGAAAATAAAAAATAAAAATAAAAACAGATAGAAAAGATGAATCACTTGGATCCGACTCGCCTTTAGTGTAACCTTTGATGTTTTTCGCACTTTTGCACTTTTTAAGAGATTATCTTAGTTATAGTAGTAGGCCCCTCTTTTGAAGGTGATGTTACCCTCAACCCAGTAGTTTTTGTCAGCAAGGATACAATCCTAAAGGTTTGGATTATTGGAAGATAATTAATTAAGTTATTAATGCGTAATGTGGTAGGCCCCTCTTTTGAAGGTGACGTTACCCTCGGCTAGGTGGTTTGAGTCCGCAGTGATACAAACCCAAGTAGCCGGGTTAATGTATTAATAGTAGTTTACATATGAGGGGATCAAGCCATTCGGACCCCCGCCATCCAATACCAGTGGGTATTGAAGGAGGTCCTAGTAAGCTTGACCCAGGTCCTTGCAGGATCTATACACTGAACAAGGCAAGAACCTTACCAAACCATTCCCTTAACCCCCGACCAGGTAGCCAACATATCTCCATATAGACCGTGGAGATATGAATGGTGTAAATATTTTATTTTATATAGACAGTAAAATAATGCCAAGACACCACAAACAAATGATAAGGAAGTTTCACCTTCAACATAAGAAACTAGTTATTAAAGTCATTAATACAAAACCAAATAAAAAGTGCGAAAAAATTAAAAAAACAAAAGTATTAGACTAAATGCTTGTCTTCACCAAGTGATGTAAGAGACTTAGGCAAACATGGCCTTTGATTGTCAAGAACTCTTACTATCAATCTTGGATCCCGAGACTACTACACACACTCTATGATGGATGATGGATGATGGTTGTGGATGTGGGTGTTGTGATGGTGGTGGAGTGTGGGTGAAGTGGGAGAGAGGTGGTTTGTCAAGGGATGCCTTTGAAATGAACCAAGCACCTCTATTTATAGACTGCACAGAAGCCCGGACACGGCCCCGTGTCCATTGGGCACGGCCCCGTGTCCATCCACTTTCTCTTTCTTCATTTAATTCAGTTTGTCTGTATTATTTGACCACGCCCCCGTGTCCCTTGGGCACGACCCCGTGTGCAGAAGCGTATCTGTACTATCAAGATTTGCTTGGATTCTGTGAATCTTAGCGTTGACCACGACCGTGTGGAGCTGGGCACGCCCCCGTGTTGGGAAATAGAAGCTTCTATAAGTTTGTCTTTTCTGCAGACACTTGGGCACGCCCCCATGTCCGCTGGGCACGGGGCGTGTTCAGCCTTCTGATATCTTGTTTTTGCTTGGGAAGATGTTGTTGAGGGGTCCGGCATGCCACATTTATTCCTTTTCTTGTATTTGTGTTAGATTTAGCTGTATTTTTGCTTCTTTTGTTCATTTACACTCATTTGATCCTGAAAATACAAAAGGAAGACAAAAGCACACTTTTTTCAACATTAGTACTAAAAAAAGGGTTAGTTTTATGCCTCATTTGATGTAATTTATATGTTGCATTTTACACACATCAACGTGTCTACATAATCAAAATAATAACTTTTTGAGAAAATCTCAAAGTTATGTGAAAATTCTAAGATATGGAGAAACTTAGGAATTTTGTAATATATTGATTGATAAATCGTTCCTACTTATATTAGGACGTGTAGAAATCAATTTGTGGGGTTGCACTATTCATAATACGCACCCAAAGGTGAGTGTCACTAAACCCACTCTTTTTACTGTTTTGTATATGTTTTGGGCGAAGAACACGCCTTAAAAAGGGTTTAATAATATTTTTGAATAAAACATACCTTTTGATATATAACATGTATATTTTCATTGAAAATATATGGATTTCTTAAAGGTATATATGTTTCTGGGAGAAACGGGGATTGGTACGGTGTTTTAGAGAAAGCGACCGTGTAGTTGGTACGAATTTGCTTGATCTCAAGAGAGTACCTTTCGGTGGGTACTTCGGGGAATTCGTACAACATCATATATTAAATTTATCATTATTAATAGGATATATATATATATATATTATACGTGAGGCAGGTATCATAGATGGCCTCGATATGGGCCATGTGCAAGTGATGTCGTTTAATCATTTAAGTATTGCACGAGAGGAATTGTTGGTAGATCTATCGGGTTGACAACCCCGTCATGATCGGTCGCCCCGTGTTGAGTCAAACGACGAATTGATATTTTGTTCATAGTCTAGCATTGATTACACGTTCATTGTTAATATATAGTTCTTAATGTCTTGCTAACTTAAGAGTCCGAACATTTGATTCTATCAATTTAATATGTAAACTCGGGAAGATGTCTATGGTCAGAAGGTTCTACGGAAATGCTTGCGACGGCTGACCCTTGAGTTTTTACAAGGAAATAAATTAACTTTCTTAAAAAATTATATGGATGTTTTTATGATAAACACATAATTAGAAAGTTTTTCCTTGGATCAAATTATTTAAATTTGAATATGTGAACTCACCCTCCTTTGTGTTGACACTTGATTTTAACATGTTCTTCAGGTACTTGAGTTCGGCTTTGGGAATTATGGCGTATCTTTTGGTTGTTGATGCATGTTTGGTTTGAAAATGTTTTGGACAAACTTTCAAAACTAATTTGGGACCAATATAATAAGATCCATAAGGATCAAGACAACTTAACTGTGATGTGGTTGTGACGTACTTTAAGACTTATGTTTTAAAATCCATGTTTTAATTAAGTTAAAATGTCCGACATTATGATGCGTCGTTCAGCAAGATATTAATGGGCACCAACTTTCGTCACCACTACGTTATATATTCTGCTGCGACGTATTTTGGGTTTGACAGAAGTTGGTATCAGAGCCAACGGTTGTTAGCGAACTAGATGTTTTCTGGGAAAAACTCTAGACTTCAACCAAAGAATTTTGAGATTTAAGTCCAAAATTCGCGAAGCCAAAATTTTCTAAATAAACTTAGATTTTTATCATGTATAAAAACCGTTGCGTGTTTATGTGCATACGTGTTAATCTGTTTATTTGGGCCATATGTGTCTTATTTTTTTTTTCATTTGAACACACTTACTTTGTACGGTTACGTTATGTCACGTCTCGGCCTATAGAGCCATTAGTAGTCCTGCTCACTGATACTGTCGAGCCTACACTCGAGATTCCTCCGCCCGTCGTTACAGAATCGTGTATTCCGCTATTCGAGTCACGTGTTTTGCTACACCTCTTTTAGTCTACACTCTTTGTAGGAAGAGGACTCGACCCGTTGGAGAGATCGCATCGACTTCGAGAGCTGAGACAGCGTCCGCTTTGAAGAAGCAGAAGGGGATTTGGGTCAATCACTCTTACTGCGATCGTCAGTTCGCCACGTTACGCGGAGATTTGAAGACGACGAAGGGCAAGACGAAGGATCTAGAGGGTCAGATGCACTAGAGGATAATTGAGCTAGAAGAGCTTGTTTGGAAACTACTGGACTTCCTAGGTTTGAAGTGTTAGTTGTTGATTGTTTCTGTTGTTTGGTATGTCTCATTTGATGAACCCTATTTATGGCTTGCATGCCAAATTTTCAGATATTTGGGAGGAAATTTCATACAGACTTGTTGTGGGTGTTGATGTAGACATGCCAAATCTTGATTAGTCGATGTACTAAAGACAAGTTTTGTAGTGTCTGGTATAAATATCGAATGGGTCACTTTTGGTATAAAAATTGTTCTCATTATTATGTGGATATTATACATGCGCAATGTTTGGTCCACTAACACTTAATGATTAAATTATTTTTGGATATCGTCTTATGTTGTTATTACTGATGTAATAATAGAAACGACGAAATGCCGCCAAAAGCGAGACAGGGTCCTGGACTACCTACCACCCCAGAAGAGTTGGCACACCTCATAGCCTAACATGTTAATACTGCCATGGAACAGCACGATGCTAACCAGAATAATCGCCAGGAACGTGGACGTGGTACTCATGGGCATGGTTTTGGTGGAGCAAGGATCGGAAACCCTCCAGGTAATATAATGATCGGAAAGTTTTAGTATTTCTCGTGTTATGATATAATCGGAGCGTAATCCTGATTTTCATTAACTTATGAACAGTGCATAAATGTACATGCAAAACATTCCAGGGTTGTAACCCAAGATCATCTAGTGGTGCCCTTTGCGAGGAAGTGGCAACGTTTTACGTGAGGTTGGGCCATCACAGCGGTCCGACCATTCAAGTAATTCAGCCCTCTGAGCATAGATCTGGAGATTCACGGAAGCGAAAGTCTAAGAGCTCGAAAATGGATTCCGATAAGAAGCGTAAGAAGAAACGCAATTCTAGTAAGGCGCCTACGGTTAACACCAGTGATTCAGGGATAGATATGGCCAGGGATGACACGAGTGGTCCAATAGAGAGAGCTCATGGCGGTGAGCAAGAGAAGTGCGCCTGATGCGGTCGATCTGAGCATGTGACCCGTAAGTGCTATGCTAGCCACACATCGGATGGAGTCAGGCTAGAGGGATGCTTCAATTGTGGTGAGCAGGGACATTTCAAGAGAGATTGTCCAAAAGCGAAGGGTCAGAATGCTAAGGGTAGAGCATTCGAGATGAGTGCTGGGAAGGTATGTGACGATCCTGCAGTTATTACCGGTACGTTCTTGATCAATAACCATTCTACGTATGTATTATTAAATACTAGGGCTGACTTGAGTTTTGTTTCAAAAAACTCTGAACCATTTTTGTGTTCTCCAACAAGTAAGCTAACTAAAAAGTACTCGATAGAACTAGCAAATGGTAAATTGATAGAGACTAGAGAAGTCATTCATGATTGTAGTATTCGGTTAGGCGATCATAGTTTTAGTATCAATTTAGTACTAGTGGGGCTGGGTAGTTTTGATATAGTTGTTGGGATGGATTGGCTATCCAAGAATAAAGCTAAGATTATTTTCTTGGATAAGCAAGTGAGGATACCTCATCCTGGTGATGGTGAAGCTATAGTTGTTAACAGAGACCGATCGAGTAGAGTGTCGAGGTGTTGTTAGTGTTATGAAGATGCTTAAGATGTTGCGTAAGGGTTATCCTGCGATCTTAGTTAACGTAGTGGATACGAAGGCTGAAGGTAGGAAGATCGAAGAGATTCCTATAGTTCGTGATTATCCGAAAGTTTTCCCTGAATGCTTACCTGGATTGCCCCCTGCGAGACAGATCGAGTTTAGAATTGATCTAGTACCCAGTTGTGACACTTGTGCTCCGTAAACACACACAATGTAGGACACTATCTTTTATCAAAGAAACAATGTATTTTGGTCTCAAATTTTGTTTATTTGTGTTTTACAATTTCACGTTTTGATTCTAGTTCATTTTCAAGCTTTAAATCGCTTTCTGGAAAGTTATACGCGAACTGATGCGTAAACGTAATCAGTTTAATGTGGAAAACACTCCGGAACAGTGAAATAGGCTTAACATACCTTAAATAACTTTTATATAACTTAGAAATAGGTTTTGAAAGCTTTGGTGTGTCAAAAACAAGTTTATTCACTCTCAGGGACTATTTGCGTCAAACTGCGAAAGTCTGCTGATTCGTATAGTAACGAACATTTCGAAACTTGATAATAAGCTAAACGTACCCTAAATATCCTTTACATAGCTTATAAATAGGCTTTGAGGGGTTCGTTATGCGAAAATATGCTTAATTGATCAATAGGGACTAAAAGCGTCAAAAAGTGCATAAGCTTGCATTTACGCGCATATCTTACGTTCTGAATATATCCGGACATCCAAAAATTTTTGTAATCATTAAAATATTTTATTTTAGTGTTTGGAATGTTCGAATTTCACTCGTCGCGTAATTTGGATCGATTTCGCGTTCGTTACGACTTCCGTCGTAATTAACCAAACAACGCGATCGTACGACCAAACGAACTGACATCCGAGATGTTTTTGAGCATATTTTAAGTTCCCTGTACTTTAACTTCATTTTAGAGACTTGAAATGGGGTTAACGGGGATTAAACGTGCCGAAAACTTAGTTTATTGCATGCAGGGACCATTTCTGACATTCTGCCATTTTGGTCTCTGGCGGGGCGCGACAGGCTTCTTGCGGGGCGCCAGAGATTGATCTGGGCAGATTCTTTGATTCAGCAACTGGATCGAATTTCAGGGGTTATTTATGTAATTTTCTCAATACCTTGGGCTGGATTTTGATGGTTCTTATATACCCCTTGTATTTTAAAACCTTGTGCCCACATGTATGGCCAAGATCGAAGCACGATTTGCGAGAAACGATCCTAACGGTTGTGGGAATTCTATAAATACCCACCACCTTTCATTCTTGCAACTCACCATTGAATCATTTCTGCTCTAAGTTGAAGCTTATGCTTCATACCTGAGTATTTTTTATTCAATTCTTCCTAGCTTTGACCATTTGTAAGTTTCTTTCGTTCTTTTATGCGTTTTCAAGCATGAAAGTCAAACAGTGTTTGACTTTCTGCATTGTACAGTCAATGGTCAACACGAAGTTTGTTTGAACTTCGCAACGTGAGCGTAATCACGATGGTCATAGTCCTTTGTGACTATACCTACTGATTACCACGTTATTTAGGCATAGTGACGAGTCATAGTTTCGGTCAAAATGCGCGTTTATGCGTATTTTGCAACCAAACTTTTCTTGGGTATCAAAAACCTTTGTTTTAATATCAAACTTGTTTTCTAACTTCGTTAAACATGTTTTAACATGTTTAACTCGTCACTTTTAGTTTAGTGCTTGTATAGGCTCGTAAGATAAGCGGTCTAAACAACCGCTTAGACTTCCGAACCCGACCCGTTTGGTCGATCATTAGGATCCGACCAAACATATATTGTGACCATAGTAGTCTAGGGAATAACCTTCTGAGGTTATACCTTATGGTCACTTCGTTTAGTTAGTTGTATGATAGGTAGTTTATATGCCTTAGGAAAATGACCAAAATACCCTTTTTGCGCATAATTTCATTTTAAGCATATGTAACACATATTTTGACATCTAAACTGATTATATAACATAATTAGATATGTTAAGGCATATAATACTTGTCATAGGACTAGTTAGGCGTCTCGAACGCGCTTTCACGCAAGCGACGCGTTAACGTAGCATAAGTTACCTTAACGAGTCGTAATGGGTCGTAAGCACTTAGGATAGGTTCCGATTTAGAATGTAGGCTTTGTTAAACCATATCACATAAGTTCCAATACTCGTTTGGTTTACAAGACCTCATTCTACCCGATCTTCCAATTTAGGTGTCGATTCGCTAACATAGTATCCGTTACCCAAGGAACCGCTTCAACACTTGAACTCTTGGTCTTTTGAGCTTTGTTATACCCTTTGAACCGGAACTATACGCAATCCCAGGCGAGTACATAGTTCCCCTCTTTTACCATTTTCAAATGTTTTGGGGTGATTCATATGTGTAATCGATATGTTTTCAAAATGTATGGCATGTATGTGTTTACTAAGTGATTTGAGGTGTCTTATTCCGATTATGCAAACACATTGATTATCTAGAATCCTTATAGCATCTATCTATCTTCATAGATTGATTCTTATAGGATGTTTGAAGTATAAGTCTTAGATCTTCCTATCTTCATAGTAAGGTTTTAAGAAGTACTTTACGACTTGATGGTTGGTTGTGTGTAGATTGTTGGTGATTTAGATAACGGAACTAGATAATACAATAAGCACATGGTGGATACGCCGCTGGTACTTCCTATATATAAGTGTGCTTATTGTATTACCCTTCGTGGCGTTATCCCGAATCACCATTAGGATTTAGGATGTTGTGATACAGTGATTCGATGTGACAAGAACCTGATCCTTGAAGTATTCATCTATCTTCATAGCTAGATATACTTGTAGGATGTTTAGAGTACTAATATTGGAGCCCCTGTTTGGATTCATTGAGTACTTTAATGCATGTTAGATTAGCCGAGGTAATGAGAACCTGATCCCTGTAGTATCTATCTATCTTCATAAGCTAGACCTATATGGGATGTTTAGAGTACTAATATTGGAGCCCCTGTTTGGATTCATTGTGTACTTTAATGCGTGGTTACGAGATGGAACAAGTTGACGATTATGTGTTTATGTAGTAGTTATGATTTAGATAACGAAACGGGTGTAACAAAATAAGAACATGGTGGATACGCCGCTGGTACTTCCTATATATAAGTGTTCTTATTTTATTATTCTTGTAGCGTTATCTGGATCACTTTAGGATTTTGTTAATGATTGTTTCAATGTTCGAGTATCGAAATCTTCGTAGAATTTCCCATATTTTTATATGTTAGATTCTTAGAAAGATATGTGAAGTATTATCATCACTCATTGATTTGATTTATATAATACTTACATAAGTTTTGATTTATTTCAAAACAGTTATTATTAATCCTTGATTGGATTTCTAATAACATATTAACAAGTTTTTACGATGGTTTAAACGAGATTACAATGTAAGGCATAAAAATGACTTAGTAATAATCATATTGCCATATACAACCTAATTTGTCACGAGTTTTCACAATTAAGATTATGTATTGCAAATGCTAAATTTTTTCCATTTTTTGGCTTCAAGATTTATTTTCAATTGACAGCTCTCGTAGCTGTTAAAGTATTGCAATACCAAATGTTTTGCCATTTATTTAGCTAATAAAACCTATGTATTCGCCGGCATTTTTATGCTGACTGTTTTTCACATATGTTTCAGGTTTTCGACAATTCAAGCATGCAATGCATAGGACTGCATACAGGCCTTAGACTTCTAAAATAAAAGAACAATTACATGTATTATTTGTTTGTAAAAAGATGTTAATGATATTGAAATAATTTAGTTCCAGTAGTTGTGAGCAATTTGTAACGTGACTCCCCGATATTTCCACCGCGTGTTGTTGTATTACGCGATTGGGGTGTTACACCGGTGCTGCACCAATTGCAAAATCTCCCTATAGATTGGCACCGCCAGAGATGAAAGAATTATCGAATCAGCGTCAAGAGCTACTAGACAACGGTTTCATTCGACCAAACTTTTCGCCTTGGGGTGCACCTGTTTTGTTTGTGAAGAAGAAGAAGAATGGATCCTACAGGATGTGCGTTGACTACAGAGAGCTGAACAAGTTGACTATCAAGAATCGGTACCCTCTACCGATAATTGACGATTTGTTTGATTAGCTACAGGGATCCAGCTACTACTCGAAAATCGACCTGCGTTCAGGATGTCATCAGTTGAAGGTTGCTGACGAAGATGTTTCGAAGACTGCTTTTTGGACACGATATAGCCATTACGAATTTTAGTCATGCCTTTTGGCTTAACTAATGCGCCAGCTGTGTTCATAGATCTCATGAACAGGGTATGCAAACCCTATTTGGATAAATTCATGATAGTATCCATCGACGATATACTTATCTATTCACGAACCAAAGAAGATCATGAACAACATCTGAAGTTGATTCTGGAGCTGCTGAAGGAAGAGAAGTTGTATGCCAAGTTCTCTAAGTGTGAATTCTGGATTCGAGAAGTTCATTTTCTTGGACATGTTATAAATGAGAAAGGTATACATGTGGATCCATCGAAGATAGAGGCGATCAAGAATTAGGAAGCGCCAAAGACTCCGTCAGAGGTGTGAGAATTCTTAGGACTTGCTGGGTATTATCGAAGATTCATAGAGAATTTCTCCGGATTAGCGCAGTCTTTGACGCTATTGACCCAGAAGGAGAAGAAATTTGATTGGACGGGAAAGCAGGAGGAAGCTTTTCGGCTGTTGAAGGAGAAGTTGTGTAGTGCACCTATTCTTTCCCTTCCTTAGGGAAATGATGATTTCGTTGTGTATTGTGATGCATCACGTTTGGGCCTCGGATGTGTGCTAATGCAGAAGGACAAGGTGATGGCTTATGCATCCAGACAATTGAAAGTGCACGAGAAGAATTACACGACGCATGATTTGGAGTTAGGAGCTGTTGTGTTTGCCTTGAAGATCTTGAGACATTATTTGTATGGAACACAATGTAAGATTTACACAGACTATAAAAGCCTCCAGCACATCTTTGATCAGAAGAAACTCAACATGCGACAGCGATGTTGGGTAGAGTTACTCAACGACTACGAGTGTGATATCCGTTATCACCCTGGTAAAGCAAATGTTGTTGCTAATGCGCTCAGTAGGAAAGAGCGGGAGAAGCCTCTACGTGTGCGTGCTTTGGGCTTGACCATACAGACGAGTTTGACCGATCGAATTCGTAATGCGCAATGAGAAGCTTTAAAGGATGAGAACCTGAGGAGAGAAGGTTTGAGAGGATTAGAGTGTGAACTGATACCAAAAGCGGATGAAGTGATGTACTTCATGAACCGAATTTGGGTTCCGCTTAGAGGTAACGTGAACTGGTTATGAACGAAGCTCATAAATCCAGATATTCTATTCACCCCGGTTCTACCAAGATGTATCAGGATGTCAAGGAGTTATACTGGTGGCCGAATATGAAGAGAGATATTGCAGTTTAGGTGAGTAAATGTCTAACATGCTCGAAGGTTAAGGCTGAACATCAGAAGCCGGTGGGCTCCTGCAGCAACCAAAGATTCCTAAGTGGAAATGGGAACATCTTACGGTGAACTTTATCACTAAATTACCCCGTACTTCGCATGGAAATGATACGATATGGGTAATTGTGGATCAATTGAAAAAGTCTGCTCATTTCCTAGCGCTTAGGGAAACAGACAATACGGAGAAGATATCGCAGTTGTACCTTAACGAGACTGTAGCCCGCCATGGAGTACCAGTGTCAATAATCTCAGATAGAGATGGACAGTTTGACACTCGGTTTTGGCGATCTCTTCAAGAATCGTTGGGTTCTCGTTTGGACATGAGTACTGCATATCATCCTCAAACAGATAGTCAGAGTGAGAGAACCATTCAGACGTTAGAGGATATGTTGAGAGCATGTGCGATCAATTTCGGTGGAAGTTGGGATACTCATTTGCCTTTGGCTGAGTTTTCTTACAACAATAGTTACCACGCTAGTATCAAGGTCGCTCCGTTTTAAGCTTTGTAAGGAAGGAAGCATCGATCAACCATTTGTTGAGCTGAAGTTGGCGAAAGGAAACTAACTAGACCCCAGCTTATCCAGGACACCAGCGACAGGGATTGCCTAGATCAAGGGAAGGTTAAAAGTCACCATCGATCGGCAGAAGAATCACATGGACAATCGAAGGAAACTGTTACAGTTTCAGATCGAAGATTGTGTTTTGTGGAAGGTGTTACCTTGGAAAGGTGCTATTAGGTTTAGCAAAGAGAGAAAAGTTGAGCCACATTGATTAGGTCCTTTCGAGAGCCCATCTTGAGTTGGATCAGTCGCTTATAAGCTCAAGCTACCATAGGGATTGAATGGAATACATGATGTGTTTCATGTGTCCAGTGATGCGTGTGAAGTGTCGTATAGTTTTTAATGTATATTTTAAGCCCTTTAACACTTTTTAGCCAAGTTTTAAATTTATAAAACATGATATTTACTAACACTAGACACACATATGGGCAAGTGCACCCATCGTGAGCGTAGTATAGTCTTGGTAAGATACCGAGGTCGTCCAAGGACACAAGAGCTTTTAATACCGGTTTATCCTCAACGTCTAATCAAATAAAAAGTATAGAAAAAAGGTTTTAAACTAGAAAAATAAAACTAACTAAAATGCTGAAAAATAAAATAAAATAAAAACAGATAGACAAGATGAATCACTTGGATCCGACGTGTTTAGTGTAACCTTTGATTATTTCCGCGCTTTTGCACTTTTTAAGAGATTATCTTAGTTATTGTATTCTTCTGAAGGTGACGTTACCCTCAACCCAGTAGTTTGAGTCAGCAAGGATACAATCCTAAAGGCTTGGATTATTGAAAGATAATTAATTAAGTTATTAATGCATATTGTGATAGGCCCCTCTTCTGGAGGTGACGTTACCCTCGGCCAAGTAGTCTGAGTCAGCAGGGATACAGTCCTAAGTAGCCGGGTTAAAGTTTTAATAGTAGTTTACATATAAGGGGGTCAAGGAGGTCCTACTAAAGTTGACCCAGGTCCTTGCAGGATCTATACACTAAACAAGGCAAGACTCTTACCAAACCGTACCCTTAACCCCCGACCAGGTAGCCAATATACCTCCATATAGACCGTGGAGATATGAATGGTGAAAATCTTTTATTTTATATAGACAGTAAAATAATGCCAAGACACCACGGACAAACGATAAGGAAGACTCACCTTCAACATAAGAAACTAGTTATTAAAGTCATTAATACATAACCAAATAAAAAGTGCGAAAAGATTAAAAATAAAAAGTATTATACTAGACACTTGTCTTCACTAAGTGATGTAAGAGACTTAGGCAAACATGGCATTTGATTGTCAAGAACTCTTACGATTAATCTTGGATCCTGACACTACTCACACACTCTATGATGGATGATGGATGATGGTGGTGGATGTGGGTTGTGATGGTGGTGGTGGGTGGGTGAAGTGTGAGAGAGGTGGTTTGCCAACAGATGGTTTGCAAATGAGCCAAGCACCCCTATTTATAGTCTGCACAGAAGCCCGGACACGGCCCCGTGTCCATTGTGCACGGCCTTGTGTCCACCCGTCTTCTCTTCCTTCATTAAATGCAGTTTGTCTGCATTAGTTGACCACGCCCCCGTGTCCGCCGGGCACGACCCCGTGTGCAGAAGCGTGTCTGTACTATCAAGATTTCCTCAGATTCTGTGAATCTTAGAGTTGACCACGGCCCCGTGTCCGCTGGGCACGCCGCCGTGGTGGGTGATAGAAGCTTCTACAGCTTTGTCTTTTCTGCAGACACTTCGGCACGCCCCCGTGCTCATTGAGCACGGGGCGTGTTCAGCCTTCCGCTCTCTTGTTTTGCTTGGGAAGATGTTGTCGAGGGGTCGGGCATGCCACGTTTATCCCTTTTCTTGTATTTATGTTAGATTTAGCTGCCTTTTTGCTTCTTTTGTTCATTTAAGCTCATTTAATCCTGAAAATACAAAAGGAAGACAAAAAGACACTTTTTTTCCAACATTAGTACTAAAAAAGGGTTAGTTTAATGCCACATTTGATGTAATTTATATGTTGCATTTTGCACACATCAAATACCCCCACACTTGAATCTTTGTTTGTCCTCAAGCAAAACTCTTTATAATGTGTCTTTACACTCCCAAATGGAATGGGTAGAAGAGAAGGTTTTGGGCTTGTCATAGAGTGTCACGATTTCCAAGATTCTTTATTAAGTTTTATTTTTATTTATTTACAACCCTATTCGTCATGATTTATTTAAAACATTACATAAGATAAATTACTTATTAGGGCATAACATGCCTCTTTAAAATTCCATTTATATACAAGTTCACATACCTCACGGGGGATCACTCAACACTCGGCCGAAGGTGTATTTTTGTGAAAACTCTCGAGAGCGGCCTGGAACTTACTTCTACCATAAGCTTGCCATGCAATCAATCCTCCTCATTTTTAACTATATACCTTTGTAAATATTAAGAGGACTTTGGGGGAAGGGTTAGGCTTGGGTTAGTGGTTAGTAGAAAAGGGCGAAAGGCATAAAAAGCGTCGGTTTTCGCAAAACATTTTTGTGACTTTTTATTCCAATGAAGCATTATTCAAACAATCCTTCTTTTGATGAGCTTTGTTTGTTTATTGCTAACTTCATTTTTCTTTTCTTCTTTATCGACTTTTTTTAAGGAAGTCACACGAAAACCGAGCTTTGTTACTAAAATAAAGGGTTTAAAATGAAAAAGGGTTTTGGCGGGTAAAAGGGTATTTGATTTGGGTTAAGAAATGAAAAGGTTTAGGCTCAAAGGGGTTAACTAGGGAGATTTTGGGTAGGTGGTAAAAAAAAGAAAAATAATGGTGTTGAAATAAAAAGGGTTAGTCCTAATGCCTCCATCATTTACTTACTCGGGTTTAAGTTGGTAAGGAACGGGAATGTATCATCGTGGCAAGTTCTAGAGTCGTAAGAACCAAGCGGCTATTCACACAAGAAACGAAAAATGAGCATTTAGTTTAAAGATGTGTATTTATATGCTCAATAAAGGCTCAAAACTCACTTTTTATGGGAATGGGTTTTTATGTGATCAAGTATATATAATCAAATTTTAACTAGATTTGTCATGTCGTTTCATAATTTTCTTATGTTGGTTCTTTTTATCACGACGCTATTGGTTGTAAATTTGTAAAAATATCACCTTTTTAGAATTTGAAATTCCCAAATTAAACCTAGACAAGTAAAAAAATGAAAGATTTTTTGAAAAAAATTGGGGTGTTTAACGGTTCCAATAGAGTTTTGTGTAAGGCTTGTAATTAGGACTTGCAAAATTCAAGGTTTTAGCATCCCCCCCACACTTAAATTACACATTGTTCTCAATGGGACCCAAAAATAAGTTTTTAGGTTGATTGAATGTGTAAAAAGTTGTGAAAAAGCAAAAATTTATGTTACTGAGCGTCTGTACACGGCCCCGTGTCGGATGAACACGACCCCGTGGTCAGATTGCAAGTAACAAGAACTTACAGAAGGTGGACACGGGGGCGTGTCGGTTGAGCACGACCCCGTGTCTGGTAAAAATCTGCAGAATTTTAACAAACAACAGGTCTGGGGCAATGGGCACGAGGGCATGTCGGCCGGACACGACCCCGTGTAGACAATCTGCAAAGGTGCAAAACAGGTTTCTGGCTTCGGTTTTGCTGTCCCAGCTTTAGTAGCACTAATGTTTAGTTCTATAAGCCACATATGTACCTGTTTTATTAATAAACACTACACCAAACCATAGCAAGCATCCTAAATTACCATTGTTCATACATCCATACCACAAAGTTAAAATAAAGAAAATGCAGAAAAGTAAAAAGTGTTAGAGGAAAGTAAATTGTTCAACACACGGCACACAGGCCTGAAAATGTTCATGAGAAAAGGGATTAACCTGTGGACCTCCAACCATGAACCGCTACCTCCACTCCTCCCGCCTAATCCATGCCCTCGTCTTCATCATCATCGTCTCCTCCGTACCCCACCATGTACTCCCGGATGTTCCCAATGTCATCCTGTATGTCGGATATGTTTCGCTCTATCGCTCGACCCGGGTGTACGTGTTGCTGGCCATATTGTAGGTGTTCCAGGTGCACATGAGGTTTTCTTGCAATAAATCATGTAAACTTTGGAAGTTAGGAAAACCGCCTCCTTGAGAGGAGGATTGACCCGGATCACCCTGGGGCTGGTAATGGTACTGAGGAGGAGGTTGGAAGTGTGGAGCATGTAAGACGAGTGCCTCTTGCGGGTTCCATGCATGCCCCTGGACTCTTTGGAAGCTGACCGTCCCGTCTTCTGCTTCATAAATCAGGTTCATGGAGATACAGATGGTCATGTCCACTCTTCCCGACCATGGGCTCTTTTGGAAAGACCTGGGCATGTTCACGAAATGCTTAAAGAGACGGTATATCCACCCCCCAAAGAAAATAGGGGTCGGTGGAGTAGGGAGCTGATTCCAGTGCATGTTTTGGAGCAGGAGGTATGGAACGTCAAGGTTGGTGCGGGTATGAATGCAATGAAGGACCACCAGATCTCTTAACCCTACAACACCACTGCTGTCGTGCATTTGGCTAAGAGAGTAAGTGAGGACCCTATGGATATAACGGTAAAGAGGGTGCCTCAACTTAGTGCTCTTAGTGCTGCTTGGATTGTAGTTGTCTTCTCCTATTTGCGCCCATGCAGCCTGGCGTTGGTTTTTCGGTATTTCACGTAAACCTCCGGAGTTTTCTTCATCCCCCGCATCTTCCTCCGCATACAACCCAACTATTGACCCAAACTGTGCTATCGAGATTGAGTACTTAGTCCCTCCACACCAGAATTCTACCCCATCATTATCGAATGGATCGGATCTCGTTTTGAACGCGAATATGCTATAGAATTCCATATTATATTCGTGGACTGAGCGAAGTCGAGTGCACAGTGCGGCTCTCAGCGGGCCGGTTACTAGGTTGTTGAATCAGTCAAGCTGGTTCACTGCTCCTAGAAGATCCATGCATACTATTCGTGGGTATTTCTCCGGGCTGGTTCAAAGCACGTCGTATCTTGCCTTAGCATCCAACTCATTTGCATTGAACCGCGTGAATTTCTTGGACATCTGAAAGGAAACACCAAACAATTAGCACGAAACAGTGAAATTTTCAGAGAAAACTGAAAACAGTCGGCTAAACACGGCCCCGTGTTCAGCGGACACGCCCCATGTTGGCCTGAGTTTGGCTGGACACGCCCCCGCGCTCAGCGGGCACGGCCCCGTGTCCAGACGTCTGTTTCCCAAAAATCTCATTTTTCGACCCGGTCCCGAAAACTTGAAAATTTTTGGTCTAGTAGGGGCGGTTTTCCCCGAAAATGAAACCCCAAATGCCGTTTTTCCCAAAACAAACCGTTTACCCCTTCAATTTTATCTTTTTCGGTTCAAAAAGAAGGGTTTGGGGTTTTTGTGAGAAATCGGGCAAATCTATGAATAATACAAGTTAATTTACTTCCTATAACACGTATCTAAACTAATGCTAACAGATCTAAGCAAAAATTTGAGGTTCGGTCCGGATGAAGTTCAAGAACCCTAGATTTTTCCCCAAATTTTTGGTTTTTTAACTACATGCATATGTTTAATCTAACTACTAAAGATGATAGAATCATACCTTGATGTTGTTAGAAGTAGAGGAGACGTCGGAATCTTGCAGAAAAATCGCCTGAACCAGAGAGTTTTCGGGGAAACGGGGAGTGTGGAAATGAAGAAACTGTTTGGAAAAAGGGGTTTTATCCCGACAGTTGCGCGGACACGGCCCCGTGTTCGGGCGAGTTTTGAAATTTTTTTTTAGTGCTCGTGTGAGTGCCCTGTTTCCCAAAAACTTGGTTAGAAGACTTACCGATTTAGATGTCAACCCGCTTATTCATAACTTACGAGGTATGATGTTGATGCTTTCATTCTTCGATCGTTTGAAACGAGATTTCTTCCTCCTCATCCTCAATGAATCCTTGATAAAGCTTCAGCCGTTGGACATTGACTTTGAATGGATTTCCATTTCGAGATTTAATTTCTACTGCACCGTGTGGGAAAATATGGGTGATGGAAAAAGGTCCTGACCACCTAGACTTTAATTTACCAGGAAATAGCCGAAGTCGTGAATTAAACAATAGAACTTGATCTCCTATTCAAAATTCATTAGGTTTAATGTGTTTATCATGCAAATTTTTCATTCTTTCCTTATAAATTTCGGAGTTAGAGTATGCATAATTCCTAAGTTCGTCTAATTCATTTAATTGACAAAATCGGTTTTTACCGGCAAATTCTAAATCTAAGTTTACATTTTTAATTGCCCAGTAGGCCTTGTGTGCAATTTCTACTGGTAAATGACAGCTTTTTCCATAGACGAGCTTATATGGGGTGGTACCTATTGTAGTTTTATAAGCAGTTCGAAAAGCCCATCAAGCATCATCTAATTTATCGGCCCATTCCTTCTTATTTAACCCTACGGTTTTTTCGAGTATCCGTTTTAAACCTCTATTAGTCACTTCGGCTTGTCCATTTGTTTGAGGGTGATATGCCGTTGAGACCCGATGATTACCCCATATCTTGTTGAAAAAAATTCAAGTTGATGGTTGCAAAAGTGGGTACCTCTATCACTTATTAATGCTTTAGGTGTTCCAAAACGAGAGAATAATTTTTTCAGAAATCTTACCACGACTCTTCCATCATTTGTTGGAAGTGCCTCAGCCTCGGCCCATTTAGACAAGTAATCTACCACCACAAGTATATATTTGTTTCCTTTTGACAGTGGGAAAGGTCCCATAAAGTCGAGTCCCCACACATCAAAAATTTCACAAACAAGAATGCCATTTTGTGGCATTTCGTTTTTGGAAGAAATATTACATGTTCATTCGCAAGCATCACATGTCTTGACAAGACTTTGGGCATCTTTGTAAATTGTTGGCCAATAAAATCCTAAATCAAATACCTTTCGTGCAGTACTAGTGGCACCATGATGTCCTCCTTGTATGGACCTTCATGACAATGGCAGAGAATTCTTCTTGCTTCACTACCATGTACGCATCGTCGGATGAGCTGATCGGCACACATTTTGAAAAGATAAGGATCTTCCCAAAAATAATGCTTCACATCGGCAAAGAATTTTTTTCTTTGATGATGTGGCCATCATGTGGCGACTATACCGCTAGCTAAGTAGTTAGCATAGTGGGCGTACCATGGTTCTTCTCTGTATTCCACCATTTCCAAGGACTCCGTTGGAAATTTTTCATTGATTTGTTCATCCCTGATTGCCTCCAAAGCTGGGTCTTCTAGGCGCGAAAGATGATCTGTTGCGGTGTTTTCTGCTCCTCTTTTGTCTTTGATTTCAATATCAAATTCTCAGAGGAGTAGAATCCACCGAATCAAACGCGGTTTAGCATCCTGTTTCTTGAAGAGATATCGAATGGCTGCATGATCTGTATAGACTATTGTTTTAGAAAGAACAAGATAATAACGAAATTTATCAAAAGCAAATACCACAGCTAGTAACTCTTTTTCTGTTGTTGTGTAATTTTCTTGTGCACCGTTAAGTGTTTTACTAGCATAATAAATTGTGTGAAAATGCTTTTCTTTTCTTTGTCCCAAGACTGCTCCAACTGCAAAGTCACTTGCATCACACATGATTTCGAAAGGTAATTTCCAATCAGGCGCTATCATGATAGGTGTATTGACTAGCATTTCCTTGAGCGCTAGAAATGCTTGATTGCAATCCTTGTCAAAGATGAAAGGCGCATCTTTTTCAAGTAATTTTGTTAGAGGCCTTGAGATTTTAGAAAAGTCTTTGATAAATCGCCTATAGAATCTGGCATGTCCTAGGAAACTTTTGATAGCTCTAACGGAGGATGTGGGTGGCAATCGAGAAATATTGTCTATCTTTGCTCGATCAACCTCCATTCCTTCGCTTGAGATTTTATGACCGAGTACTATTCCCTCCGTTACCATGAAATGGCATTTTTTCCAATTAAGGGCGAGGTTGGTTTCCTCACATCGGGATAGCATTCGTTCAAGGTTATCAAGGCATTGGTCGTATGAATCTCCAAAGATAGAAAAGTCATCCATGAAGACTTCTATTGTCTTTTCTATCATGTCATGGAAGATGGCCACCATGCAACGTTGAAAGGTTGCGGGGGCATTACATAGACCAAAGGGCATGCGTCGATAAGCAAAAGTTCCATAGGGACAAGTGAAAGTTGTCTTTTCTTGGTCTTCCGGTGCTATCGGGATTTGAAAGTAACCTGAAAAACCATCCAAGAAGCAATAAAATTTATGACCGGATAATCTTTCTAACATTCGATCAATGAAGGGTATGGGAAAGTGATCTTTCCTTGTTGCTTCATTTAATCGCCTATAATCTATACATACCCTCCATCCTGTGACGGTTCTTGTTGGTATTAATTCATTCTTTTCGTTAGTTATTACCGTCATACCTCCTTTCTTTGTAACTACTTGGATGGGACTTACCCAAGGACTGTCGGATATAGGATAAATAATTCCGGCGTCAATTAATTTGATGACTTCGTTTTTAACCACTTCTTGGACATTTGGATTTACTCTACGTTGTGGTTGTATTACCGATTTATAGTCATCATTCATTAAAATTTTGTGCGTGCACATGGAAGAACTTATGCCTTTAATATCTACCAGCTTCCAAGCGATTGCATTTTTGTGTTTTTTCAAAAGTGTGATTAATTTTTCTTTTTCTACCCTAGTTAATTTAGACGAAATAATTACAGGTGATTTACCATCTTTGTTGAGAAAAGCATATTCCAAACCTTTTGGAAGTTCTTTGAGCTCAAGAGGTGGGTCTTTAGGAGACTCCTTATTTCGTTGCTCATTTTGATCAAGAACTACAAAAGTTTGTTCTATGGCGACCTCTTCGTCAACAGAGTGGTCAGTTTCTTCTCTTGTATCGGGTGGTTCATCTTCATCTTCAATTAGGGGGTCATTATTTCCGAATGGATATTTCATTGAACGCTCAAGATCGACACTCTTTTTAAATGCCCCTAATTGAATAGATAGATTATTGCGCTTTCGGTTTTTCAAAGCTTCGTGGGTTTTTACAAAAGGTCGTCCCAATACTAGAGGAGCGTCATCAAGGATGACAGAGTCGGTTGGGATTACCATTTGATTTGTTTGAACCAAGACATCCTCAACTACACCGATTGATTTCATTACTTTCCGATTGGATAGAAAAATGGGTATTTGAAGTGGAGAAAAATCACCAATACTTAATTTTTCGAAAATGTAGTTTGGCATTATGTTAACACAAAGATCTTTATCAATTGTGATATTACTAATAAATGAATTTTGAAAAAAAACATGGAACCGGTGTAATGTTAAGTTCAAATGGATCTTCTTTTATTAGCGAAGTTTGATCATTAGTTAACTTAACGCTTACCGTTTCGTCAATTTTAGTGTTAGTGTTTAACTCTTTTAAAAACTTAGCATGGGTGGGAACTAAACAATGATTTTTGAAAGAAGGTGACAAGAGATTAATTCCTTCAAAATTAGACTCTTCTTGAATTTTAACGTTATCGGACTCACCTTTTTAGTTGTTTAACTCATGTGTCGGCTTTTCACTTATTTGTTCTTCCATTTTTATGTTTTCAACTATCTCTTTTTTATTTAATTCTTCTCTTGCGCGGGACTCCTCTTCCCTTGCGCGAGATTCTAATATGCAACATTCGATAGTTTTAATTTTTTTCTAGTATCCTGTCGGCTATGTCGGTGATAGAGTAAGGATCGGGATCCTCAAAGCTTGAATCCGGTTGTTCGATCCTTTGTTCCTCATAATACTCATAGGAAGTAGATGGTTCACACCATTGTCCTTCATTGTAAGTATATGATGGATAAGGGTCGTAATTTTGTTCTTCATAATACTCATATGAGGTGGGTTGTTCACGCCATGGTTCCTCATAATAAGCATATGAAGGTGGTGGCTCGTATCTTGGTTCCTCAAAGTATGAGTATGAAGGCTCATACCTAGGTTCTTCAAAATATGAGTATGAGGGAGGAGGTTCATACCTTGGGTCTTCATAGGTTGTGTATGAAGTTGATGGCTCGTACCTGGGCTCCTCATAGTAGGTGTATGAAGCGGATGGTTGAAATAAGTCACAATATTGAACCGAGTGCGGGTCACCACAATTAGTGCAATAGTCTTCCCTATAATCATCCTCCTCATAGGTGTAGTTGTAACCTCCTGAGTATTGATCCATGAGAATCACTCAGCAGACCACAACAAAGTCTCAAGACCAGAAAACAAAAAAAAAACGGAAACAGAGGCTGGACACGGCCCCGTGTTCAGTGGACACGGCCCCGTGTTCAGTGGACACGGCCCCGTGTTCAGTGGACACGGCCCCGTGTTCAGATTCTGTATCTGGGCGTTTTAATTAAAGTTACTGATTTCGTTGAGCATGGGGCGTGTTCAGTGAGCATGACCCTGTGTTCAAACTCTGTTACTGGGTGTTTTATAAAAAAAATGCAGCACGGCCCCGTGTTCAGGCTACTGTAAATGCAAAAACTAAATAAAATGCAGAAAAATGCGCGCGTTTTAAAAAGGTTTTGAAAAACTGATTAGGCCGTCGATTTTAAGCTTTCCTAAAATCCTTGTGTCCCCGGCAGCGGCGCCAAAAACTTGATGCGTGTGAAGTGTCGTATAGTTTTTAATGTATATTTTAAGCCCTTTAACACTTTTTAGCCAAGTTTCAAATTTATAAAACACGATATTTACTAACACTAGACACACATATGGGCAAGTGCACCATCGTGAGCGTAGTATAGTGTTGGTAAGATACCGAGGTCGTCCAAGGACACAAGAGCTTTTAATACCGGTTTATCCTCAACGTCTAATCAAATCAAAAGTTTAGAAAAAAGGTTTTAAACTAGAAAAATAAAACTAACTAAAATTCTGAAAAATAAAATAAAATAAAAACAGATAGACAAGATGAATCACTTGGATCCGACTCGTGTTTAGTGTAACCTTTGATTATTTCCGCACTTTTGCACTTTTTAAGAGATTATCTTAGTTATTGTAGTAGGCCCCTCTTGTGAAGGTGACGTTACCCTCAACCCAGTAGTTTGAGTCAGCAAGGATACAATCCTAAAGGGTTGGATTATTGAAAGGTAATTAATTAAATTATTAGTGCATATTGTGGTAGGCCCCTCTTCTGGAGGTGACGTTACCCTCGGCTAAGTAGTCTGAGTTAGCAGGGATACAGTCCTAAGTAGTCGGGTTAAAGTTTTAATAGTAGTTTACATATGAGGGGGTCAAGGAGTTCGGGCCCCCGCCATCCAATACCAGTGAGTATTGAAGGAGGTCCTATTAAAGTTGACCCAGGTCCTTGCAGGATCTATACACTGAACAAGGCAAGACTCTTACGAAACCGTTCCCTTAACCCCCGACCAGGTAGCCAACATACCTCCATATAGACCGTGGAGATATAAATGGTGAAAATATTTTATTTTATATAGACAGTAAAATAATGCAAAGACACCACGGACAAACGATAAGGAAGGCTCACCTTCAACATAAGAAACTAGTTATTAAAGTCATTAATACATAACCAAATAAAAAGTGCGAAAAGATTAAAAATAAAAAGTATTACACTAGACACTTGTCTTCACCAAGTGATGTAAGAGACTTAGGCAAACATGGCCTTTGATTGTCAAGAACTCTTACGATCAATCTTGGATCCCGAGACTACTCACACACTCTATGATGGATGATGGTGGTGGATGTGGGTTGCGATGGTGGTGGTGGGTGGGTGAAGTGTGAGAGAGGTCGTTTGCCAAGGGATGGTTTGCAAATGAGCCAAGCACCCCTATTTATAGCCTGCACAGAAGCCCGGACATGGCCCCGTGTCCATTGGGCACGGCCTCGTGTCCACCTGTCTTCTCTTCCTTCATTAAATGCAGTTTGTCTGCATTAGTTGACCGCCCCCGTGTTCGCTGGGCACGACCCCATGTGCAGAAGCGTATCTGTACTATCAAGATTTCCTCAGATTCTGCGAATGTTAGAGTTGACCACGGCCCCGTGTCCGCTGGGCACACCCCCGTGGTGGGTGATAGAAGCTTCTACAGCTTTGTCTTTTCTGCAGACACTTGGGCACGCCCCCGTCCTCGTTGAGCACGGGGAGTGTTCAGCCTTCTGTTCTCTTGTTTTGCTTGGGAAGATGTTGTCGAGGGGTCGGGCATGCCACGTTTATCCCTTTTCTTGTATTTATGTTTGATTTAGCTACCTTTTTGCTTCTTTTGTTCATTTGAGCTCATTAAATCCTGAAAATACAAAAGGAAGACAAAAACACACTTTTTTTCAACATTAGTACTAAAAAGGGTTAGTTTAATGCCACATTTGATGTAATTTATATGTTGCATTTTGCACACATCACCAGCCTGAAAAGTGTATAATAGATGCAAAAGGGGAAGAAAACGAGCTCATGGGATTATATACTTTCGAAAGCCCATCTCGAGTTGGATCAATCGTATGTAGACTTAGACTACCTCAAGTATAGGATAACCTATATGTGGTTAAACATATGTCAAACCTGAAATGGTGGAGCACTGACCTTACCCTTCTGATTAACCTTGTAGAAGGTAGAGAGCATTGAGACGAGAAATTAGGAAAAACAGGATTATTTAATAAAGGTCTACAAGGATTCTTCATAAGAATCAAAGTTTCTCGTAGAAACTACAAGACGATAATTAACAAGATTGTTCTTACGATTTCCACATAGTGCGAAAACACAACCTGTGAAGTAGAATTTCGGGGACGAAATTCCCTAAACAGGGGGAGACTGTGACACTCGGCTATTTAGGTTGTACCGTACAAATGTAACGCGTGTCGTAAATGAATAAAAGTTGTATTTGACTGTTATTAA
The DNA here is from genome assembly GCA_030545235.1 of Helianthus tuberosus. NCBI lineage: Eukaryota > Viridiplantae > Streptophyta > Magnoliopsida > Asterales > Asteraceae > Helianthus > Helianthus tuberosus. Next base: position 163,040,340 of record CM060366.1, read on the forward strand.
TGTTCATGTGTGATATTTGATGAGTTAGTAAATCCAAACTTTGATAAAAATTATGTTGGCAATAATAAGATAAACGCTTATCGCGTAACGAACAAAATACGAAACGAACGTCGGTGACAGCCCAATCAATGTTAAAATCCTAAAAATAATTCATTATGATTAGAATGGTAATTTTAATCATGTCCGAAAGGAAAAATAAATTAAAACGCAAAGAAACTCTATTTTTCGAGTTTAAGCGCGTAACGCGCGATACTGCGCGTATCTGACCAAATTACTGTCAACGCAGCCAGTCAAAGCAACTGATAATTATTTTAGTAATATTTTGGCGAGTTTATTTTTATAGAACATTAAAAAAAATTAAAACGTGATAAAACGGGATTAAAACGCTAGATAAAATACCCGGTATCTAGTAAAATACCAGTTTTGGTCTATATTGTGTGTGTATATATATATATATATACGGGTATGTGTGTGTGTGTAGAATGCAAGATGGCAGCCATGAAAGGTGTTTTCTCTCTTTCTCTCCTCCATGTGTTGGCTAGAGGATTTAAAGGTGATGATTATGTTGCAACAATATCTTCCATAATCTTCTAGTATCTTCTCATTTCCAAGAAACCAATTTCAAAACACAATTTCACTCTCTCTTTCTCTCATCAAGCTCGGCCGAACACCCTCATACATACAACCATTTTCATTTTTCAACTTATTTCTTGAAGATGCATGTTCATACAACCATGTTTCAAGTCCATTTGAAGGTTTAAAGGTGATTTCAAGGTGTTTTAAGCAACAATCAAGCTCCATATCATCAAAACTTTATCAAAACCCATCAAAATCTTGAAGGTATAAAACTCACTTAAAAAACTAGTTCTTGATTCTTGATGATCTTGATGATGATGGAAGTTTCTCTTTTTCTTGAATTTAAACACTAACTTGAAACTAATAATAAATGGGTTTTCAAAGAAAGTAAAAATGGATGTATGTATATGTGTATGTATGGCCGTGAGTGTGTTTATACATGTGTATTTGAATTGAGTTTTGATTTGATTGATTGTTGTTTGATTTGATTCTTGGAAGTGAAATGCATGCATGATCAAAAGGTAACTTACAAAAGTTCATATGATTAAAAGATGAACATGATAAAGTAAAGTTTTGGAATCGTATGTATGTATGTATGTATGTATGTATGTATGTATGTATGTATGTATGCATGCATGGATGCATGTATGTGTGTGTGTGTGTGTGTGTGTGTGTATGTATGTATGTATGTATGTATGTATGTATGTATGTATGTATGTATGTATGTATGTATGTATGTATGTATGTATGTATGTATGTATGTATGTATGTATGTATGTATGAGCCGTGTATGTATATATAGGTATGCATGCATGTGAATTTTTTATAATTAAAGTCTTAAATGTGTAAGAATATAAACATATGTCTTGCATTTATGAATAAATGTGTAGATGATGATGATGTGAAGTATGAAATGTTTGAATATTTAAAACATGAGTTAAATGAAAGGTCTAGATGCGTTCAAGTTCATGCAAGATGATTTAGACCTGTTATGGATGCATTAGATGCATTTACTTGAACATGCATGTTAAAATATGATCATCAAATGATGATTAGAAAATGATTTGATAAAAATAAATTTTAATCAGATTCTTAACACTAAAAATATATTTATTTAAAGTGTTAAAATGATATAAAACTTTGTCATAAAGTTTACTAGCTTTGCATGTTGTACTTGGTGCTTTAAGTGTTGTAAAATACATGAAATCGCATGATTTATGTGACTTACACAAAAACTACACTATTCTGATTATAACCATCATTTTAATCAGTAAATAACATGTATTATTTTAAAATATCAAGTCGTTATGAGTTGGGATGGTTATGGTAACGTTTAACACAAAACTATGCGGTAAAACGGTTAAAAATAGGCTTTTTGAAGGGTTTTTATAAAACTACCAGTAAGTAAGATGATATTTTTTGTTTAAATATAAGTATTTTAACTTATATTAAGTTTACTTGGTGTTTGGTTAGTCATACGTGACTTCCGACGCCTGAAAACGTTACCGAATCACTAAAATACGCGTTTTATAATGTACACTAGCATGGGTTATTTATGTGTGAACCTTATGTGTTAAAATGTGTTATGTGATTTAGATATGTGTATATGATAATATGCTAAGTGTTGACATGATAGTGGGAATTTAGACTATGCATGTACGCTTGTATGCTTAAAGCGGTAGAATCGGTAAATCGCGTTAAATGTGTAACGTGTTTGTCGAGCATGAAAATTGATACATATGTTAACTTGGTAAGTTATTTCATGTATACGTGCTTTAAAAATGATAAATGAATAAGTTAATGAGACTTTGCGTGTTATGATATTTAGTTATGTGTACGTTTATGTATATATATTACGACGCCCAAATCGTAGATATATTACGTATAAACGGGAGTGTTATTGGATTTACATGATAATGGTCACCAATAAAATCATTCAAGTCGCAAAATCTTAAAAATATATATATATATATATATATATATATATATATATATATATGAACTCATATATATATTAACGTGCCAACATAATAAAAAATAATAACTTTTTGAGAAAAGCTCAAAGTTATGTGAAAATTCTAAGATATGGAGAAACTTAGGAATTTTGTAATATATTGATTGATAAATCATTCCTACTTATATTAGGACGTGTAGAAATCAATTTGTGCGATTGCGCTATTTATAATACACACCTAAAGGTGAGTGTCACTAAACCCCCTCTTTTTACTGTTTTGTATATGTTTTAAAAAGGGTTTAATAATGTTTTTGAATAAAACATACCTTTTGATATATAAAATATATATTTTCATTGAAAATATACGGATTTGTTATATTTATATATGTTTCGGGGAGAAACGGTTTTTGTGAATAAATATGTTTCGGGGAGAAACGGGGATTGGTACGGTGTTTCAAAGAAAGCGACCGTGTAGTTGGGACGAATTTGCTTGATCTCAAGAGAGTACCTTTCGGTGGGGACTTCGGGGAATTCGTACAATTTCATATATTAAATTTATCATTATTTGTAGGATATATATTGTACGTGAGGCAGGCATCATAAATGGCCTCGATATGGGCCATGCGCAAGTGATGTCGTTTAATCATTTAAGTATTGCATGCGAGGAATTGTTTGTAGATCTATCGGGTTGACAACCCCGTCGTGACCGGTCCCCCCGTGTCAAGTCAAACGACGAATTGATATTCTGTTCATAGTTTAGCATTGAGTATACCTTCATTGTTAATATATAGTTCGTAATGACTTGCTAACTTACGAGTCTGAACATTTGATTCTATAAATTTAATCTGTAAACTCGCGAAGATGTCTATGGTCGGAAGGTTCTACGGAAATGCTTACGACGGCTGACCCTTGAGTTTTTACAAGGAAATAAATTAACTTTCTTAAAAAAATTATATGGATGTTTTTATGATAAACACATAATTAGAAAATTTTTCCTTGGATCAAATTATTTAAATTTGAATATGTGAACTCACCCTCCTTTGTGTTGACACTTGATTTTAACATGTTCTTCAGGTACTTGAGTTCGGCTTCGGGAATTATGGCGTATCTTGTGGTTGTTGATGCATGTTTGGTTTGAAAATGTTTTGGACAAACTTTTAAAACTAATTTGGGACCAATGTAATAAGATCCATAAGGGTCAAGACAACTTAACTGTGATGTGGTTGTGACGTACTTTAAGACTTATGTTTTAAAATCCATGTTTTAATTAAGCTAAAATGTCCAACATTATGATGCATCGTTCAGCAATATATTAATGGGCACCAACTTCCATCACCACTACGTTTTATATTCCACTGCGACGTTTTTGGGGCGTGACAGCGACGGCGGCGGTGATTGAAGGTGGCAGCGGCAATGGTGGGATGATCGAAGGTGGGTGGTGGCGGTGATTGGAGGTGACAACGACGATGGTGGATGGCGGGGATGGAGGTGGGTGGCGACAACGACGACTGCAGGTGACGACAAAGGTGGGTGACGGCGGCAGATGACAGTGGTGGTGGGGGTGGCTACAGTAGTGGGTTGTGGTGTTGTTAATGAATGGTGAAGAGGGAATGGAATGGAATGGAAAAAGAACACGGGGAGAGATGGAATGATTTTGAGGGAATGAAATGCGGTGGGTATCATCGAAGCTCTTTTAAAGAGCGCAATCTAACTCGACCTGCCTTAAACACTGATTATATTTGGCATTATTATTATTATTATTATTATTATTATTATGTAAATATTTAGTAATTATATACTTAAATATTAAGATAATATTTAATTTAAATACTTTTTAGTTATAAAAATATAAATAGTATATGTAGGTTTTTTGGAGAGCGCAATCGAACCTAGTCTGACCTGAAACTGTTTTGCCCCTTAAAATACGATGATACTTGATTTAAATAGTATTTAGTTAAAAAATATAGAGATTTAATGTAAATTTAAAGTTTTATAAGTAAGATTTAGTTTAAATATATTTAGATATAAAATCATAAATAGTAAATGTAGCTCATCTGGATAATGCAATCTAACCCGAAATTGTTTTATTCCCTTAAATAAGATAATACTTAATTTTAATTTACATATGTAAAACCCTTGTTTAGTTAACTAAAAGTTTATAGAAAATTTGTAATTATGTATTCATAATGCAATTATCAGACCATACGTCATTGTATGGTCATTCAAAATTTACACCATTTTAAAAGGATTACTACATTTTAACAATGTTCGGTTTGATAAATAACTAAACCAAAAATGCTAAAGCTTGAACTTTTGATCATGTTCGGTTCTTCATTAAGCTTGATCGTCGTCCGATGCTTCAAACCATTACCTATATTTCATAAATCATGAAATACATTAGTTACAAGGAGTTAATAACATAACTAATTAAGCCCAAATGCCAAAAATAACAAAACAACAAATTTTCCAAATGATTTTAAAACATTTGCCTACATATTTAGCCCAAGATCCTTAACCCGGATTCTTAGCTTTTATGAATTACGCATTTGGTACCCAATTCGTGCATATAAATTATTTGGCCCGTTTCAAGATTTGTGTACCAAACATCAAATCTTGCTTATTCTTTTCATACGTCCTATTTCAGCACTAAAACTTCCATTTATTTTCCACCAAAGCTATATTTGTGGTGAATTATTTTAATGAAAGCATTATATGCCGATTCTACCCTCTGGATTGACAATCTATGAAAATGACCCGTTAGACGGTATTTAACTAGAAAAAGTTTACGCCTTTCACTTTTTTACCACCGAATGGGTCCACCCAAATATAAAAATCCATTTTAAAACCACCCCCAGGGGTCATTTGCCCGATTTGCTATTCAGGGCCGTTTTAGTCAAGTTTTAGTCCTTTTAACTGCGAAGGACATTTTAAAAGCTTGTTTTGACCAAGTGGGCACTTTTTAACTCATGTTCTATTTAAAATCATTGTGTTCCTAAGAACATAATATTTCCAACTTAAATTATTAGATACACCTGACTTTAGGTAATCCAATGTCCATCCATGACTCGTTTAACTCTCATCGGACCCTAAGTCCTTATTGAGAGTTTGACCCATTACACATACATGGCTCGGGTCATAGCGTTGACCCGTTTTAATACTTGTATTATTATTTGCTAATTAAAAGAAATGCAAGCCATACGCTAATCTTCCTGTGAGCACAAAACTGGACAAGCAACCATTAGTCATTATTGTCTAATGGTGATAACATCACCATTTGACCCGTTTGGCCTAAATGGCCATTTTTCCCGCCTCTTGACTTATCCCTATTGCATTGGGACGACCAAACTATATGTATTGTGAGATGGTATTTATTTACCATCTCACCCATTTAGCTCGTTTCGGTTTGCATCATATGAACATATTACTTAATCGTCGTTTCATTATTCATTTGACCCATTATGACTTACGCATAGGGTGTCGTTTCAAAACTCATTATTTATCCGTCAACTCGTGACCATATTACCATTTTACCCTTGTTACCCTTTATGGTTTACATAATATGGTAACTTTTTAAAACTCCTTATTTATTCGTCAACACTTGACCAAATTACCATTTTACCCTTTTTACCCATTATGGTTTACACCATAGGGAAACTTTTCAAAAGTTCTTGTTTATTCGTCAACACATGACCAAATTTCCATTTTACCCTTTTCACCATCAGATATGGTTTTTTAACATTTTCACTTGTTCTGATCCATATCGATTCACGTCTTACCCTTTTCACCATTAAATATGACATAATTTCATTATGTCTAATGAAATTAAGCATACATATACACTCAATTTCATTTTTGGATCATAATCCAACAATCTAATTGCAAGTATTCTACTTGTCTCAAGTTATGACTTTCACCAATCTAGGTTTTTAAACATACCTTATGGTCCCTGAAGAAACAGGGATCTAATTGGATCGGAGTCAATCAGATCGGAGGTTTTGTCTCTGCATAAAAAGGGTTAATCCTCTCGTTGATTCGGTGGTTAGCTAGCTTTCCTCTCCGGTGATTACTACAAAACAGAAAACCGTTAGACTCGCCACGGGGAGAATGGGGGTCCTCTCTGTGACCACCATCCGGCGTGAGAATAAGTACAGTGATCTCAAGGAAGAAGATGTAGTAAAAGTGAGAGTAAGTGAAGTAACTTGTGAGAACATACCTACAGTGCCTTATTTATAACCGGATTTTGGCGGGAAAATGGTGTAATGGAGAGAGTAACGGGAAGCACTTTTTCGTTAGTGGTTATTCTACTTTTCCTTTAATAGTTAACTTCACATCCATGCACATGGATTGTGAGCTTAATCAACGGCTGGGGAGATGCCACGTGGAAAGTGGTTTTGTGTAGATCCTCCTTCAAGTGAGTGTCATCATCATGATTTAGATGGGCGTCCATGATTGTGCCACGTCACAGTCAGTTGTAACCGAGTGGCCATGCACGATGAGCATTTAAACCCTTCTAGAAGATCTGCAGTTGTAAAACTTTATGCCTTTGCCACGTGTCTATTCTGTTGTAATAGAAAAGATTCCTTTTGTTCAAGTCTTGACTTCAGGCGCACGGAGATGTTTAGGTTTTACTTTTTAAACTTAACGGTGCCCTTACGTGAGCCCGCGCAAAGGTGTTAGTTGAGTGTTTGTCTCCCTTTTCCTCCGGCGCATGGTTATCGAAGACTGTTTTCTTCTGAATCCTGTTTAGAAATTTTGCGCAGCCACGCAAGGTTTTGTTTAAGATGGTCTTATGCGCTTGTGCAGGGTTTTTAGGACCATACCCCTTCAAGTCCCCCAGTCCATTAATGCTCCTATGCGCCTATGGCAAGTAGGGGGAGCACTGGACTATAAAGATCAAGTGTATGCTTTTGCTGTTTGAGAAGTAGCAAGGTTTGTTCGGTGCAAAGTGGGAAGAATCTTCTTGTAGAAGATATTTTCCTGTTTCTTCAAGTTAAGGTTTCCATGATTTCAAATTTTGAAAAACTTGGCCTATGGCAGGAAGTTGGTAAAAGGTACTGTGTTGATGTTGACATGTGACGGTTAGGTGACAGGCCGTCACTTGTCAGACGTCAAATATTAATTGGGCGTCGTCAACCGTGGTTCGTACGCGTGCGTGAGGTTATTTCTTGTTCCCCACTCTCCCTTGTTGTCTCGGTAACTGCATTTTCCTTAAAAATGGGGTTTACGGTTTTCGAGAGCATTAATGGCGATGGGTATATAAACCCTTGAGTGACTTGCCTTTTCTCATTAGTTTTTCTTGAGTTCTTTCGTCTTCTCCAATTTACTTTAAAGAGAAACCAGCAACTTGTGTCTTTTTTCCCTTTATGTCTGCCGGAAAACATCCCGACTTTTCTGCAGAAGAGATGTTTGCTGGCATTGCCACCGCTGAAGTGGTCAAAGGAGATTTTTGACGGTCTGGTTCAGAATTTCAAGTTTCCCAAGAGTTGGGGTGTGATGTATCCTGAGGAGGCACAGAAGGCGGCCCATGCTCCGGCCGGTTATATCACCCTTTTTTGGGACTACTTTACCGAGGGTAACTTTCGATTACCGGTGATGAGATTTATCCTTGATATTCTTGATTTCTACAAATTTCATATCCCTCAATTAAATCCCATGGGGATGATTCGTGTTCGCCATTTCGAATTTGTTTGCCGGTCGATGCGCATCGAACCTACTGTTGATCGTTTCCGAGTTTTTTATCAACTCCATTGTGCTCAAGGCTTCTACTCGTTTGCTCAACGTCCAACCACCAAGAAAAATATGCTCGTACCACCAAAATCTTTTCACAAAGTTTTTCTTCAATAAAGCCGGAGTGATTCCGATGAAGATGACTTTCCGGGGTGTGGAAGACATTGAAGTGGAGGCCCTGAAGACTCCGGAGTCGGAGATATGGTATCAAGATTTGAAGGATGTTTCGTCCATTGAATTGCCTGAGAGGGCTCTGGTTGCTGCTGGAATGAGTCTGCACTGGAAGGCAGATCGTCACGACAAGCCCGTGTATGTGGAAGACGATAAGGGTAAGTCATTGGATCTTTTACTTCATTTTGTGGAATTGTTTTGTTTCTGATTTTCCATGTTGTAGTTGTTGCGTTGTACGTTGTGGCATACAAGAGAGAACACGGAAAAATGACAATTGTGTAGAAAGGTGTGAATGAAGAACCGTGGTACCACCAAATAATAAGGAACTTTGCGCTTCCAAGGGATGTAGACTTGAATGCGCGGCCTTCTACCAATGTTGGTAAGTTTCTTTTAGATTTTTAAGCAATATTGCAATATTACTCTTTACTGACTTTGCGCGTTGGGTAATATTGCAACATTTCTTTTGAATAGGCGAGTTGACTAATTTGAGCATAGGCCCTGAGAAAAAGAAGAAGCATGCCCTTGCTGATACTGCTGTGCCGAAGAAGGTTGATGTGCCTAAGGCGAAAGTTCCCAAGGAAGAGAAGAAAGGTACGCGCCATTTTTCTGAATCCTGGTGTGATTATATAGTGGTGTCTGACACATTGGAAGGACTTGCATCTGTAGTTGTAAGGAGGCCAAATGCGGAGCCTCAAGATACTGCGGATCTTCCGGTGCCGAACCCTGATGATCCTATTGACGTGGACTCAAGTCATGAGCCCTTGCTGAGGACTAAAGGGGTAAAGAGGAAACTAGAGACTGAAGCTGTGGAGCAGCCTGCCAAGAAGATTATCAGGAAAAGGATTAGTAAGAAGGGTAACCTGGATGCTCTTGCTGTGAAGCTGTCTCCGGGTGAGTGCTTTCTTTAACCTTTGCTTCATTATACTTTTAAGTTGACATGAACTTTGATTTTGCAGAAAAGCCTATTCCTTCTGTTCGTGTGGAATCATCATCTATTTTTAATAATGATCTTCCGCCATCACCACCCCACGCATCTATTAGAGAACCGTTGGAGGGTACCAAGTCCGTAGAGGCGGAGGTAGAGAAAGCTGTTAAAGTGGAGAAGCCTGTTGAGGTTGAGTTAGAAGCGGAGAAGGTTGTGGAAATGGAGACTACTGACATTGGTGCTACCAAGCCCAAGTCTCCTGAGGTTGTGGTGCATGAGCCAGAGAAAGGGAAATCCATTGAGGAGGATCCTGTTATAACCATTCTTTTTTCAGCAACTACTTCTGCTCCTCCCAGAGATGATGTTTAGAAAAGCCCAGCTGGTGTTAATCAGGGCTTTATTTACCATGATGAGAAAGACTCTCCTATCCGCCCGGAGGAAACTCTAGGGGATTACTACTATCGATCTTATTCTGAGAAGAGAGCTTCCGAAATTCATGCGCCTGTGTGGAAGCTTAAGCAAGGCAATACCTTTTATGACTGGAAAGTTTGCCGAGACTGGTTGCAAGGTGTTTTTCCTCCCGCTGAAGTTAAATTTTGTCACACCCCGATATTTCCACGTGTTACCGGTGGGCCCAGTGGGGAGTATCGTGACGTAGTTGGTAACATTACACTCAAACAACACAATATTTAAATGCACAGCGGAAGCAAAAGATAGATATATTTCAACCATTTATAATTGTAATATCCAGTATCACAAACAGTCGAAAATAATCCACAGGTGGATTAAAAATAAATAGGACACGTTGTTCAACAGTTTTGACATCCAAGCTTGCGAGACTTATTGTGGACGCTAGGAGAAAGCCAGCCTAGTTCGCGTAGTACCTGCACTTAACCTTTTTGGGAAAATACGTCAGTTTACACTGGTAAATACAATCAACTGACTTATTTTAAAAATGATTAAAAATTGATTTGAATGCACGTGGCACAAACTTTTTATAACTTAGAATAATTATTTATATATAATCTTGTAAAAGAATTACATGTTCCTTATGCGTTCAGTAGCCCGATCCGTAGACCGGGTTAAAGATCAATAGACACACCACATTATGTATTTTGGCACTGACGGGTGTACGCCTACACCCCGTGCTTAGGTCGTGGCCATCTCGTAAGATGATGCCAAGGATATCCGGGACATGGTCATTAACCCCCCAAAGGCTTTAAGCAAACAAAACATTTCAAAACGGAGCATATCAATGATTTAACCTCTATTCGATTAAAGATTCAATGCTGGACCAAGCGGTATTTTATATACCGTACCCCAAGCCCGTATAAGGGAAACTAAGTTAAAAGTATTTACCTTTGCAAGTATCAATCACAATTAGCAAGTGCGTGTAGCTTTTACCGGGTCTCCTATTCTGGAACGAAGGTTTAATAATAACCTATTAGAATCCTAACGGTCTTTAGTTAAGCATAAGCTTAGACCGGTTAGTTTTAAGGAAAGATACGGTTCGAACGCGTGATTAAGCGAAGACCGGAATAGAACGTGATTTAGACCCGACAATTTTGAAGGCTTGTATAATATGGGTAATCTAAACAGATTCTGGATTTTGAGATAAAAACGAGAAGGTTTGACCCATTTCGGCTAATTTATGCAAACTAGTTACATAAACCGAACCGAAGGCGCAATAAGCGTAACGGGTAACCATAAAAGTCATTTACAGGTCTCCTACGTTAATATGCCTTAAATATGTTGAGATATCAGTAGGATACCTTCCATTATGCCCAAAACGAGTTTAATTTAAATATAAACCCCGTAGGGGTATTTTGGTCATTTAAAAGATTATAAAAGAGATTTAAATGAAATTCTGAGATTCGGGTCCGAATGCATCAGTAAATTAACTTATTTTAATAGGTCATATCAGTTGGTAATAAGTCTTATATGACCAAATGGTTTTAAACATAAACTATGTGTTTAATACGCTTAAAAAGCCATTTTAAGCGATTTCCGGGTTATACAGGAAATCTGAGTTTTCTGACCAGGTTATAAAGTTTAAAATACTTCATTTATTATTTAAAATCAGTAGCAATTGGATTGGTGTCAAAATATTATGTAGAACTCATTTTATAACCAAAAAGGGTATAATCGGTATTTACCGAATCAAGGTCATAACCTTAGTTTATGAGCAGGTTAAAAATAATTAAAAATCTTTAAAAATCCCAAAATATTATATTACATCAGTGGGTAAAATTTTTGGTGTGAAAAATTGGGTTTAGATAGGCTTTATGCTAATGACGCCGTTTAATTACTAAAAGGCGTTCTAATTACGCTAATGAGCATAACTCCTAATCTAGACCTCCAACTGATGTGAAAATTTAGGGACATTTTTATAAATCAGTAATAAAGATTTTTGTCCTTTCACATATCCAAAATTCTCGTTTTAAGGTCAACAGGGCATATTGGTCAACATTTAAGCAATTAACGGAATCATGCATATTAATTGGATAGCTAATGAACCAAGGTGTATAATCACAGAGGGTTATACTATCATCTAGCCTGGTCCTAAGGAAGCTCTAAGGCATTTCTAAATCACGCTAAATCGGGTCAGAACTGAAGTCAAAGCAAAAGTCAACGTTTTGCGACTTTCGGTTCCGAACCGGGTCTAAACAGAAAATTGACAGGTCGGACATGCTTAGACATGTTCTTATACTTATTACTAAGTTATATGAGTGATAAAATAGGTTACATGCCTTCTACATTGCTAATTACATGTTAATTCGCAAATTATAGTTCTGTTGACTTTTTAATACAAACTTTGACCCGACATTTGATCTAGTTAGAGCGGGAATCAGAGGGTGCCCTTTTAAGGGTTTAATGCCCACATGATTACCAACTTATAACTACCTTCAATTCGGCTAATCACTGGACCATTAATGATTAATCGCTAAGTCGAACGGTAATTACGACGGTTTGACTTTTAAGCTAAAACTAAGTAAAAAGTCAATTAACGAAGGTCAAGGGTACTTACCAAAGTCCTATGCACGACTAGGGATGACTTGGGTCTGATTTGGAGCTCCAGAAGTCTTCAAGAATGCAGATGGAAGGTGTGATCAAAATGTTGCAACATGAGGGCCTTTTATAGTGAATTTGGTTGCTCATGATCATGCCACACTAGTCTAGCATTGTTCCCAGATCATTTACAAGTGCCCCTAAGCCTAAATATCAGTAGGGGACGCGCATGGAAGTGGAAAATATCTTTCTAAGGCGGTTACATGCTTAAAACAGGAACTGTCCCATTTTTCTGTTGTTGTGCATGCCTTACGGACCGTAAGGCTTGACCTTTACGGTCCGTAAGCCTGTTCCAGAGGCAAAAAGTTGTTGGCCTTTCAAGCTTCGAACGAGCAACTAGTAAATACGAAATTTGGTCATGAATTATCAGTTTAGGGCCTCTACATTATGCTTGAACAGTTATGTACCCTACCATGTTGAAATGTTTTCTTGAACTTTAAAGAAAAACCATAAACGAAGGTTTATCGTGCATTTCTTCGTAGGATTCCACTCTTGCAAATAGGAATTGATTATTGTTAGTATTTACCGGATTTGACGATACCAGATGTTTATAATATATATTAGGGTCTTGGGATTTATAATTTGGTCGTTCAGAGGTATTTAATTAACATGTCGACGCTTTAAATCCTACCATACATCATTGACTAGATCCGGGTTTCTAACACTTTTGTCTTACATGACACGTGTCGTTATTTTATTGAACACGAATTTTCGAGGTGTTACATCCTCACCCCCTTAAAAGAAATCTCGACCTCGGGATTTACTGAAATAATTGAGGGTACTTTTCTTTCATTGTGGACTCAACCTCCCACGTGTACTCGGGACCTCTACGGGCATCCCATCTAACCTTTACTATTGGCACATGCTTCCTTTAAATCTTCTTAACCTGTCGATCCTCGATCGACACAGGTTTTTCAACAAACTTCAAGCTCTCTTCAATGCGCACATCTGTATGTGGTATGACTAGTGATTCATCAGCGAAACACTTCTTCAGATTGCAGATGTGGAATACATTGTGAATACCACTGAGCTCTTCAGGTAATTTTAATTTATAAGCAACCGATCCGACACATTCGATGACCTCGAATGGTCCTATGTATCTCGGGCTTAACTTACCTTTCTTACCAAATCGCATCACTCCCTTCCAGGGTGATACCTTAAGCAACACTTTATCACCTACCTCGAATTTCAAAGGTTTACGCTTTAGATCTGCGTAGCTTTTCTGCCTATCCCTGGCAGCTTTCAGGCGGTCACGAATCTGGACAATCTTGTCCGTCGTTTCAAAGACTATTTCCGGTCCTGTCAGTTGGACATCTCCAACTTCCGCCCAACAAACGGGAGTTCTGCACTTTCTATCGTACAAGACCTCGAAAGGCGCAGCCTTGATGCTGGTATGGTAGCTATTGTTATATGAGAACTCGATTAATGGCAGGTGGCTATCCCAACTACCACCTAAGTCGATCACACATGCACGAAGCATGTCTTCCAACGTTTGGATTGTACGCTCACTTTGTCCGTCCGTCTGAGGATGGTAAGCTGTACTAAAATTTAAGCGCGTGCCCAAAGATTGTTGGAAACTTTTCCAAAAATGTGACGTATATCTAGTATCCCTGTCGGAGATAATAGACACTGGTATGCCATGTAGAGATACAATCTTATCCACGTACAATTGGGCTAACATGTCAGAGCTATAGGTCTCCTTAATGGATAGGAAATGTGCTGACTTAGTCAGTCTATCTACTATCACCCATATCGTATCATCTCATTTCCTTGTCTTTGGCAGCTTGGTGATGAAATCCATCGTCACCATTTCCCATTTCCACGTGGGAAGTTCAGGCTGTTGTAACAAACCTGACGGTTTCTGATGTTCGGCTTTAACTTGCGCACACGTCAAGCATTTAGCTACATAGGCAGCTACAGACTTCTTCAAGCCTATCCACCAATAGTTTGCCTTTAGATCCTGGTACATCTTATCAGCTCCAGGATGAACAGAATATTTAGAACTATGGGCTTCCTGGAGGATAACATCCCGAAGTCCTCCATAAATTGGAACCCATATTCGTCCATTTAATCTCAGGATTCCGTCCTTGCCATAGGATAACTGTTCTTCAGTTACTCCTATCTTTTCGTTAGGATAGTTAGCTTCCAACACAGCTTCCTTCTGTGCAGCTAACAACCTTTCGTTCAAACCATTCTTTATCTCAATGCTCTTGGCATTGATTCTTATCGGCTTCACCCTTTCCTTTCGACTCAAGGCATCGGCGACTACATTCGCCTTGCCCGGATGGTATCTGATCTCACAGTCATAATCATTTAATGTTTCCATCCAACGTCGTTGCCTCATGTTCAAATCTTTTTGGTTAAACAGGTGCTGGAGGCTCTTGTGATCAGAATAGATCACACACTTGATACCATACAAATAATGCCTCCACAGTTTTAGTGCAAATACAACGACACCCAACTCCAAGTCGTGGGTGGTGTAATTCTTTTCTTGCACCTTTAACTGACGCGAAGCATAGGCAATAACCTTGCCTTTCTGCATAAGCACGCATCCCATCCCGGTGTGTGATGCATCACAATATACCACAAACTCTTCTATTCCATCAGGCAATGTCAACACAGGAGCATTGCTCAACTTTTTCTTGAGAATATCGAAGGATTCCTGTTGCTTAGGACCCTAATCGAACTTTACCTTCTTACGAGTCAATGAAGTTAGGGGTGCCGCAATCCTCGAGAAATTTTCGATAAAGCGTCTGTAGTATCCTGCTAATCCCAAGAAACTGCGAATTTCTGTGGGCGTCTTCGGCTCTTGCCAATTCATGACAGCTTCAACCTTAGCGGGATCTACTTGGATTCCACGTTCGCTAACCATATGTCCAAGGAATTGGACTTCACGAAGCCAAAATTCACATTTAGAGAATTTGGCATAGAGCTTTTCTTGATGAAGCAGTTTCAGAATACATCGAAGATGCTTCTCATGGTCGGTCTGATTCTTTGAATAAATCAGAATATCGTCAATGAAGACGATAACAAATTTTTCCAAGTAGGAATTGCAAACACGATTCATGAGATCCATGAATGCCGCTGGTGCATTAGTGAGCCCGAAAGGCATCACTAGGAACTCGTAATGACCCTAACGAGTCCTAAATGCAGTCTTGTGTACGTCTTCATCTCTAACCTTCAGTTGGTGATAGCCTGACCATAGGTCAATCTTAGAGAAATAGCTTGCCCCTTGAAGTTGATCGAACAGATCGTCGATCCTGGGCAATGGATACCTATTTTTTATAGTGACCTTATTAAGCTCGCGGTAATCGATGCACAGACGCATCGATCCATCCTTCTTCTTGACAAATAAGATCGGCACTCCCCAAGGAGACGAACTAGGTCTAATGAAACCCTTGGCTAGCAATTCATCTAGTTGCGTTCTCAATTCCTTCATCTCTGTTGGTGCCAACCTATAAGGTGCTCTAGCAACTGGTGCTGCTCCAGGGATGATGTCAATTCTGAATTCTACTTGTCTATCTGGTGGTAAACCAGGTAGTTCTTCAGGAAAAACTTCAGGGTATTCAGAAATAACAGGAATATCCTCGATCTTAGGCTTCGGCTCATCAATAGTCACTTGTGCCATGTAGATGACACAACCCTTCTTCAAACACTTAGAGGCCTTGAGCATAGTCACTTGCTCAGGCAGTACATACTGGGTATCTCCCTGAATGGTAAATGATTCACCAGACGGAGTCTTGATCACCACCTGCTTCTTATTGCAGACAATCTGGGCCTGGTTATGAGATAACCAGTCCATTCCCAAAACTATGTCGAAACCGGCCAACTTCAAAGGAAGTAGGGACAAAGGAAAAGAGTGGTTCTTAATGGATATGAAACATCCATCTAATATGGTTGAGGCGATTTCTATGGTGTCATCTGCTAACTCCACCTCATATTTCACACTTAAGGTTTTAACAGGTAAATTCAGCAATTTGCAAAACTTATTATCTACAAATGATTTATCAGCTCCTGAATCAAATAGCACTCTCGCATAAACATCATTTATAAGGAAGGTACCTGTGATCACATTGTCGTCCTGCACGGCTTCCTTTGCATCCATCCTGAAGACCCTAGCATTGGTCTTCTTTCCTTCATCAGCTTTCTTTGCATATTTTGGGCAATTTGTCTTAATATGCCCTTTTTCATTGCAACTGTAGCACGTTGCGTCCTTCAGCTTCTTGCATTCTAGGGTTTTATGTTCCGAAGATTTGCAAATCCCACATGGCATCGACTGAGACTGGGATTTTGACTCAAGTCTGCACCTCCCAAAGTGGTGCTTCTGACAAATCTTACACTTGGGCTTATCTCCAGATTGATGCCCATCCTTCTTAGAACCAGACCCCTTCTTGTGGTCATTGTTTCCCCGGTGCTTCTTGTCTGACCTTCGTGAATTTTCATCTTCACGCTTCCTCTTCTCGGCATCCGTGTCCCTCAGCGATCTCTGTCTGACCGTGTCCAGTGTGAGGGACAAATATATATCAGCTACAGATCTGAAAGTAGCTGGCCGAGAGGCCTTCACGCTTGCCTTTATTTCTGGGGCTAAACCCCCAATGAAACGAGCTATTCTTTTGGGTTCCGGGGTCACCAGATACGGAACCAATCTTGACATGGTATTAAAGCTCGTAAGGTAAGCTTGGCAATCCAGGGTTTTCATTACTAATGACAGAAAATCCGACTCAATCTTCTCAACCTCATGCTGAGGACAGTAGTTCTCCCTGATCAATGACACAAACTGATCCCAAGTCATGTTATACAGTGGAATCTTCCCAGTAGCTTGAATCAACGATCTCCACCAGGCTAAGGCCTCACCTTTGATCGATTGAGACACAAACTTTACCACATCTCTATCAGCGCACCCGCTGATATCAACCACTGTGTCCATCTCATCCAGCCATGTCATGCAGTCTATAGCCCCTTTTTCCCCAGTGAAATCCCTGGGTTTGCATGACACAAAGTATTTGTAGGAGCAACCCTTATCACGGGGTCCTTGATTCAGCACGATCCTTTGAGATGGGACACTTTGCTGGTTTGAAGAGTGACGATCGTCATCGTCTTTCTTGGGTTCTTCCTTCTTGGAGGGTGGTTTGCTGTGAGCCTCAGAATGAGTCTTAGGCTTTGAATGGGGTACTGATTGGGCTCTTCTCCGAGTACCACTTGTTTCACTATACTGCCTATCCAAGGCTTTTGTAACAGCATTGTCGATTAATGCTTGGAGTTCGGCACCAGACACATTGAACCTGGTGGCGTCAGGATTCTCCTTTAGCCGACTATTGATTTCATCAGAGTCTGCCATGTATCTTGAACTGTTACATAAGATATCGACAATAATTTATTTGGGAGTTTATTATGGAATTGCCTTTTAGGGCAATTCATTAACCATGGTAAATATAGACCATATTTGGTTAATTTGTCAATCATATTTATTTAGGATTTTTATATAACATATCCTAATTATAAAACAATAACAATATTATTAGTGGCACAAAAGCCTAGTCACAAGGACATTTTTAAATTATAAGCCATGATTTCAGAGAATCAGGGCATGAAGGTTTGAACATAGTTCCTTACCTTTTTCTGACAGGGAGTCGTAGACTACTACTGTCTTTTGTCTTATATGACAATGA
Organism: Helianthus tuberosus; assembly: GCA_030545235.1. Taxonomy (NCBI): domain Eukaryota; kingdom Viridiplantae; phylum Streptophyta; class Magnoliopsida; order Asterales; family Asteraceae; genus Helianthus; species Helianthus tuberosus. The sequence continues at coordinate 163,058,431 of CM060366.1, forward strand.
GTATGGCCCGTAGGCACTATATTACCAATATATGGTTAAAATATGATCATCTTAATTGATGATTTAAACCCATGATTCATAGATCATTAAGTTAGGTTAGGAATCCTTTGGAGAATTCCTTCTATAAGAATGACGTGTGTGATTTTTAACGAATCACATCTGCCAGGAGCGTTAACATGTTTTCAGATGTTAACAGGGATCCGAATCTTTTAAACAGGTCTTACCATCTTGGCCAAGTCTTATAATGACATGTAAGCTAGGTTATACCTTTGAGATTCTTATTTAATATAACAGGCAGATTATTTTAAAAGGAATGATTTTGATTTATTTATTTCATGTATAATATATGCATATAGTGATAAAAATGAAATTTATAATCTTAACATTCCATTATCATTTAAAAGAGTACATATCGCCCTAAACTGGACTTTTAACTGAACAATTCACCCACGCAGGGGCCAAACTAAAATACAAGTCCACGCAGGGACCAATTACTTAAACAGATGTCCACGCAGGGACTAAAAGACAAGTCCACATAGGGACTAAAAAGACAAGTCCACGCAGGGACTAAAGAAAGATAAGTCCACGTAGGGACTAAGTACATCACTAAATGTCCACGCAGGGACTTAATTAAAAATAGGGAAATACAATAGTACATATAGGGATTTAATGATCCCTCTTCTTCTTCCCCTTTAGCAAGCTCGCAAGGCCTTTGAGGAATCCCCGATTGTTCCTGCGTTCTTCCTGAAACTCATGTTCCACCCGACTTAATCTTTTGAGGATTTCCTCCTGTTCTGGTGGGGAAAAACGTGGTGGCTGCGACTGTTGCCGAATCGGAGGTTGTGCAGGCATTTGATACCCATGAGTTGGATATCCCACTCCCCAAGGAGCTCCATAAGGTCCTTCCGGGTGAAGGGCGTTGTAATTGGCCGCTACAAGGTACGGATCGGCTTCAGCATAGTTATAACGAGTGTGAGCCGGCTGCTTAAACGGATTGTACGCCGTTGAACCAGCGTATGCAGGAATCGGGTTATCAAAACCCATCGGTGGTGGCTGTGGTGCAACTGGTGCAGAGTTCACCTCAGGAACTGGGTTTGAGGGCCCACCCATTTGTGGGTCTTCATGCTGTGGTGGATAATGACTGCCACTGGAGTGTTGAGAGGTGCTAAAATGGAAATCCCCTGCTCGCGCAGATATACGTCCGCCCGTTCTCCTACGCCTTGGTGGTTTTGGAGGTGCTTGATGAACTGGCGGCGGTGGAGGCGGTGGCGTGATTGCCACGAATCGTGAATCCCCAGAGGGATCCTGCTGCTGATGAGGTGATGAATGGTGAGAAGGTGTGAAGTACCATTCATGTTGATTAAACCTCGCTTGGTAACTGTCTGGACCACCGTAGGGTGATCCGTGGAAGGAAGATCCATCAGAGATCTCGATGGGATGGTTGGGGGTACCGCTTGCAGGTTCGACGGGATCTGTGTCCTCGTCCATGTCCATTGCATTGTCTTCTGAGAAGTGATCCTCTGGTCCCAATGGGTTAAAACCCACTGGTTCTTGTATATAGTTTGCCGGGTTGAACCGGCCCTGAAAGACAGGAGTAGGGTCGCCGAAGGAATGGTGCGAAAGGGATCGCTGGAGAGGTATATATGAAGGTTGTGGGTTATCGGGCTCGTTTTCTGAGTGCGGCCCAAAAGAATAACGATAGGGAGGTGTTGAGCTGTGCGAGACTGACCGTCTAGCGGGCTCAAAAAGGTTCCTCCTGTTTCCCTGAGGATCGGCACTCATAGTGGTAGAAGGAGTTCGCCGGTGTGAAGGCCCGGCCTCGTGATCGTTGGGGGCGGTGATTGGCCCCTTGCCTCTTCCTCCTCTTCTGAATCTTGGCGGCATTGTTAAACCTGTCAATATAAACAAAGATAACAACAAGAATATATATAAAATAAAACAAAACAGAATTTGTCCTATGTTATTTGTCTAGACTCGAAAATTTAGGAATGTGCAATTGTGTAACTGAGATTAAACACAAAAGGCTAGTGTTTAATTCACTCAGCGTTGGCTCTGATACCAACCTGTCACACCCCGATATTTCCACGTGTTACCGGTGGGCCCGGTGGGGAGTATCGTGACGTAGTTGGTAACATTATAGTCAAACAACACAATATTTAAATGCACAGCGGAAGCAAAAGATAGATATATTTCAACCATTTATAATTGTAATATCCAGTATCACAAACAGTCGAAAATAATCCACAGGTGGATCAAAAATAAATAGGACACGTTAGCTTGCGAGACTTATTGTGGACGCTAGGAGAAAGCCAGCCTAGTTCGCGTAGTACCTGCACTTAACCTTTTTGGGAAAATACGCCAGTTTACACTGGTAAATACAATAAACTGACTTATTTTAAAAATGATTAAAAATTGATTTGAATGCATGTGGCACAAACTTTTTATAACTTGGGATAATTATTTATATATAATCTTGTAAAAGAATTACATGTTCCTTATGCGTTCAGTAGCCCGATTCGTAGACCGGGTTAAAGATCAATAGACACACCACATTATGTATTTTGGCACTGACGGGTGTACGCCTACACCCCGTGCTTAGGTCGTGGCCATCTCGTAAGATGATGCCAAGGATATCCGGGACATGGTCATTAACCCCCCAAAGGCTTTAAGCAAACAAAACATTTCAAAACAGAGCATATCAATAATTTAACCTCTATTCGATTAAAGATTCAATGCTGGACCAAGCGGTATTTTATATACCGTACCCCAAGCCCGTATAAGGGAAAATAAGTTAAAAGTATTTACCTTTGCAAGTATCAATCACAATTAGCAAGTGCGTGTGGCTTTTACCGGGTCTCCTATTCTGGAACGAAGGTTTAATAATAACCTATTAGAATCCTAACGGTCTTTAGTTAAGCATAAGCTTAGACCGGTTAGTTTTAAGGAAAGATACGGTTGGAACGCGTGATTAAGCGAAGACCGGAATAGAACGTGATTTAGACCTGACAATTTTGAAGGCTTGTATAACATGGGTAATCTAAACACATTCTGGATTTTGAGATAAAAACGAAAAGGTTTGACCCGTTTCGGCTAATTTATGCAAACTAGTTACATAAACCGAACCGAACGCGCAATAAGCGTAACGGGTAACCATAAGAATCATTTACAGGTCTCCTACGTTAATATGCCTTAAATATGTTGAGATATCAGTAGGATACCTTCCATTATGCCCAAAACGAGTTTAATTTAAATATAAACCCCGTAGGGGTATTTTGGTCATTTTAAAGATTATAAAAGAGATTTAAATGAAATTCTGAGATTCGGGTCCGAATGCATCAGTAAATTAACTTATTTTAATAGGTCATATCAGTTGGTAATAAGTCTTATATGACCAAATGGTTTTAAACATAAACTATGTGTTTAATACGCTTAAAAAGCCATTTTAAGCGATTTCCGGGTTATGCAGGAAATCTGAGTTTTCTGACCAGGTTATAAAGTTCAAAATACTTCATTTATTATTTAAAATCAGTAGCAATTGGATTGGTGTCAAAATATTATGTAGAACTCATTTTATAACCAAAAAGGGTATAATCGGTATTTACCGAATCAAGGTCATAACCTTAGGTTATGAGCAGGTTAAAAATAATCAAAAATCTTTAAAAAAACCCAAAATATTATATTACATCAGTGGTTAAAAGGTTTGGTGTCAAAAATTGGGTTTAGATAGCTTTTATGCTAATGACGCTGTTTAATTACTAAAAGGCGTTCTAATTACGCTAATGAGCATAACTCCTAATCTAGACCTCCAACTGATGTGAAAATTTAGGGACATGTTTATAAATCAGTAATAAAGATTTTTGTCCTTTCACATATCCAAAATTCTCGTTTTAAGGTCAAAAGGGCATATTGGTCAACATTTAAGCAATTAACGGAATCATGCATATTAATTGGATAGCTAATGAACCAAGGTGTATAATCACAGAGGGTTATACTACCATGTAGCCTGGTCCTAAGGAAGCTCTAAGGCATTTCTAAATCACGCTAAATCAGGTCAGAACTGAAGTCAAAGCAAAAGTCAACGTTTTGCGACTTTCGGTTCCGAACCGGGTCTAAACAGAAAATTGTCAGGTCGGACATGCTTAGACATGTTCTTATACTTATTACTAAGTTATATGAGTGATAAAATAGGTTACATGCCTTCTACATTGCTAATTACATGTTAATTTGCAAATTATAGTTCTGTTGACTTTTTAATACAAACTTTGACCCGACATTTGATCTAGTTAGAGCGGGAATCAGAGGGTGCCCTTTTAAGGGTTTAATGCCCACATGATTACCAACTTATAACTACCTTCAATTCGACTAATCACTGGACCATTAATGATTAATCGCTAAGTCAAACGGTAATTATGACGGTTTGTCTTTTAAGCTAAAACTAAGTAAAAACTCAATTAAGGAAGGTCAAGGGTACTTACCAAAGTCCTATGCACGACTAGGGATGACTTGGGTCTGCTTTGGAGCTCCAGAAGTCTTCAAGAATGCAGATGGAAGGTGTGATCAAAATGTTGCAACATGAGGGCCTTTTATATTGAATTTGGTTGCTCATGATCATGCCACACTAGTCTAGCATTGTTCCCAGATCATTTACAAGTGCCCCTAAGCCTAAAAATCAGTAGGGGACGTGCATGGAAGTGGAAAATATCTTTCTAAGGCGGTTACATGCTCAAAACAAGAACTGTCCCGTTTTTCTGTTGCTGTGCATGCCTTACAGACCGTAAGGCTTGACCTTTACGGTCCGTAAGCCTGTTCCAAAGGCAAAAAGTTGTTGTCCTTTCAAGCTTCGAACGGGCAACTAGTAAATACCAAATTTGGTCATGAATTATCAGTTTAGGGCCTCTACATTATGCTTGAACAGTTATGTACCCTACCATGTTGAAATGTTTTCTTGAACTTTAAAGAAAAACCATAAACGAAGGTTTATCGTGCATTTCTTCGTAGGATTCCACTCTTGCAAATAGGAATCGATTATTGTTAGTATTTACCGGATTTGAGGATTCCAGATGTTTATAATATATATTAGGGTCTTGGGATTTATAATTTGGTCGTTCAGAGGTATTTAATTAAGATGTCGAAACTTTAAATCCTACCGTACATCTTTGACTAGATCCGGGTTTCTAACACTTTTGTCTTACATGACACGTGTCGTTATTTTATTGAACACGAATTTTCGAGGTGTTACAAATTTCAAGAGGAGCGCTCCCATGATCAAACTTGTCACTACTATCTTGAAGAAACTGCTAGCTCAACTTCCACCACTCACCGCCCAGAGGAAACTCTAGGGGATTACTACTATCGATCTTATTCTGAGAAGAGAGCTTCCGAAATTCATGCGCCTGTGTGGAAGCTTAAGCAAGGCAATACCTTTTCTGACTAGAAAGTTTGCCGAGACTGGTTGCAAGGTGTTTCCTCCCGCTGAAGTTAAATTTCAAGAGGAGCGCTCCCATGATCAAACTTATCACTCCTATCTTGAAGAAACTGCTAGCTCAACTTCCACCACTCACCGTATAGTGCGCAAATGGCGCATCATGCATATAGGAGTGGAATGCTTTTGAAGCGTCTAAAAAGGAAGTTACTGAAGAGAAATCAAAGGTTGCCTTATTGAGAGCCAAGCTGGAGGATGATCAAGCCAAATTTGAGAGCGAGCAGAAGACAGAGGAGTGGTCTGCTGCGGGATGGAAGAGGAATGCTGAATCTAAAGTTGCTCTTCTTTCAGAAGAGCGAAAACGTTTGAGAGAAATTTGTGATAAGGATAATAGTAAGAAGATGGTTCTTCGGAACAGTATCAACAATCTCAAGGAGAAGATTGAAAAGCTAAAGAAAGAGAAGACAGAGGCCGAGGCGGCTTGTGATGAAGCCCGTTCTCACCGAGAGAGAAGCGAGCAAAGAGATGTACAAACCTGCGCCACTCTTGCCCTTAGAAATAAGGAGATAGAAGAACTCACTTCTTTATTATCTGATCAGGAATAAAACAAGGTAGAGCTTGAGTCTGACAAAAAAGACTTGCAGCTTGAGAGGGTTGAGAAAGCCGAAACCTCCCGTTGTCTTGCCGAAACTGAGGAGAAGCTGGAGAATTCTGAAACTGCTCGGGTGACGGCGGAGAGTTTGGTTGAACCCTTGAAGAATGATATGTTATGGATGAGGCACCATTGGATTATTAATGTAAGTGTGTCAACCCCTTGTAATATTTCTGATAAGTTTGCACATCTTCTTGTTGTGTTCTTGTGTTGAGCAGGTTGCAAATTCGATCCTCAACTCCATCGACTTAGATCAGACTGTTGCCAATCTGATGGTCACCGCGCGTAGTGACGGATACACTCAGGGATATATAGAATGTACCCAGCATGTTAATGATGTGCTGAAGGTTGACTGGGAAAACAGCAGATCTACCACGCGTGGAGTTGATACTGTGGCCGCCCATGCTGCTGCTAAGACAGAGTATAACAACTTGTGCCTTCCAGTGATGGATTTGGTAACTGCTGCACTCCAGTCTGATGACTTTGTGGCGCAACTGAAGGACGTTCTTCCAGACAAGGCGGATGATGATGAAGACCTAGAATAGGTTGTCTTGTATTTTGTGGTTGTTGAACATGTTTATTGAAAAGGTTTGGGATGTAGATCCCGTTTGTAATATTTTGTTATTGCGCTGTTGCGCAAGTAACGTTGTCAGTGCGCTGCCAGACATGTAGTTTTTGTTAATGCGCTGCTGCGCAAGTAACTTCATATGAATACATGGTATGTTCTAATACAATTTTTGCATGAGTATAATTACTTTGTTTAGGTAAAACAAATAAAGATGGTATAAAGCTCATGTGTGAACGTAGGGCTGGACCTTGCGCAGTACCTGTGACTACGGACCGTTCATGAGACTGGTGTTATGTAACCATAGTGTTTTTGTGCTTACCAAAAGAAATTACATGAATTTGTAATAAAACATAGAAGTAATGTTATGAACTTTGTATTAATTCGGATAAGGCGCAGAGGCCGTGTAGTACAAAGCTGCTATTAGGATAAATAATGAAACTTAAGTTACTGGGTATGTAAATAGTCCTGGACCCTTAGACTTATTTAGCTTTTTTGTTACTTGGCCCCTCGTCTCCATGTGTGATCTGCTTGATTTCTTTGCGCACGTTCTGAACTAGATGGGTAAGCTCTCCACTCTTGAGTGCTTTTTCTATTTCCGTGCGGAGACTGATGCAGTTGTTCGTGGTGTGGCCATTGTCTTTGTGGTACTCATAGTAGAGGTTCAGATCTTGTCCTCTTTTGTTTTTCATCGGTGGTGGTGTTTGAACTGGTAATCCTCAGTGCTAAGCACTTCCGCAGGTGTCTTGGTAAGAGGCGTCCATTGCCTTTCGCGATTTTCTTGTTTGGCTTCTTTTTGAGCTGTGATCTTATTGATTGTCGCGCGGGCGTCATCTGAAGAGTATGCGCCTGAAGTTGAGTCTTTCCAGTTTTTCCTAAATTTCCGACCACTGCTTCCGCTCATGTCTTGAGGGCGGTTCTGGGGCAGTGGTGGTCTGTTGGAACTTAAATTGCCCTCTGTTTGGGCATAGACTTTGGCTACTGCCATCAACTTCTCCCAGCTTTTCGGCAATCCTTCAGTCCCTGAGAACACTTTGATCATATCATCGCATCTCACCGCGTATTTAAACTGTGCGCGGATTAAGTGCTCGTGCACGTCACCGATTTCCAACACTTCCTTATTGTACCTTGTGATGAAATCTTCCAAACTTTCATCGTCCCTCCGCCATATGTTCATAAAATCTGCGGAGTCTCGAATGGACTGGTGCTGCTGACTAAAATGAACCATAAATTTTTCCTTCAGATCAACCCAGGATGTTAACTTACCTACTGGTAGATTGTCAAACCAAAGACGCGTGGCACCTGTAAGGGTTTGGATAAACGAATGGCACCACATAGGTAGGGTCCATCCACCGACTAGTCCCGCGCTGGTGAACACGGGCAGGTGATCATCAGGGTCTGATAGTCCATTGAATTTTCCCACATTTGAAGGTATTTTTGCCCGCTCGAGGGGAGCTAGTGCAATCTCTCTGACAAACTTTGAGTTTTCAGCAGCTTCCGCTGGTCGGTAAATCAGATTGTAGTCATACTCCACTTCTGGGTTGTAAACTGCACGGATTTTGGGTTTGTAATTTGCATGATCTCTCTGTATTCGATTGAAGACGCTTGTGTTGTCGTCTTCATTATACGTCCTGTCATATTCATCAGTTTGAGTGTCCCGCTTCTACGAGAAACGCGGGCCCAAACGTAAGTGAACTGATTGGCGCTTCTGGGAATATTGCTCTTCCCGGCGGTCTTGTCGTCTGGATTCAGAGTGAGTGGATTCATACTTAGTGCTAGATTTGGAATAGACTTCCGTATCATCAACCGACATATGTGACGATGCATCGTAATGCAACACACGAGGTGCAGATGGAGCCCGCACCTAAGCTGCAGATCTACGCGTTTGTGGTGCTGGTTGAGCAGTTTGGGCACAAAGTTGTGCATAAACGGCATTCAGCGCACCCTGGGATTTCACGTACCAAGAGATTGGAGTTTTGCCAGGGGAAAAAATTGAGCTGATCGGGATTTCAGGTTGTACTCCTGGTGTAACAGGATCATTCTCATGATTAACGTTGTTCTGAACATCATTATCATCAGATGCTTCTTCCACAATCCCCTCGACACGGGAAGCATGAGCAAAATTGCCCCTGTTCTCTAGTCGAGGGCCTGGTGGATGATTTAACGGAGCCTCTGCCATTGAAAACAGAAGAGAAGAAATGAATCAAACGAGAAGATGAAAATGAAAATTGAAGAATCGGTGGGCGCCAATGAAGAAACAGGGATCTAATTCGACCGGAGTCAATCAGATCGGGGGTTTTATCTCTGCATAAAAAGGGTTAATCCTCTCGTCAATTCGGTGGTTAGCTACCTTTCCTCTCCGGTGATCACTGCAAAACAGAAAGCCGTTAGACTCGCCACGAGGAGAATGGGGGTTCTCTCCGTGACCACCCTCCGGCGTGAGAATAAGTATAGTGATCTCGAGGAAGAAGATGTAGTAAAAGTGAGAGTAAGTGAAGTAACTTGTGAGATCATACCTGCAGTGCCTTATTTATAACCGGATTTTGGTGGGAAAATGGTGTAATGGAGAGAGTAACGAAAAGCACTTTTTCGTTAGCGGTTATTCTACTTTCCGTTTAATAGTTAACTTCACATCTATGCACACGGATTGTGAGCTTAATCAATGGCTGGGGAGATGCCACGTGGAAAGTGGTTTTGTGTAGATCCTCCCTCAAGTGAGTGTCATCATCGTGATTTAGATGGGCGTCCATGATTGTGCCACGTCACAGTCAGTTGTAACCGAGTGGCCATGCACGATTAGCATTTAAACCCTTCTAGAAGATCTACATCTGTAAACCTTTATGCCTTTGCCACGTGTCTATTCTGTTGTAATAGAAAAGATTCATTTTGTTCAAGTCTTGACTTCAGGCGCGCGGAGATGTTTAGGTTTTACTTTTTAAACTTAACCGTGCCTTTGCGTGAGCCCGCGCAAGGGTGTTAGTTGAGTGTTTGTCTCCCTTTTCCGCCGGTGCATGGTTATCGAAGACTGTTTTCTTCCAAATCCTGTTTAGAACTTTTGCGCAGCCGCGCAAGGTTTTGTTTAAGATGTTCTTTGGAATGAAGTTAGGGTATGGTCTTATGCGCTTGCGCAGGGTTTTTGGAACCATACCCCTTCAACCCCCTTGTATAGGTGATCGTTAATATGAGTTCATGCACTGATTGGGTCTCGAATTGATATTCAATTTGGTGGATTAAGCTTGAACAAGGGTTTTACTCCTTGTTTTTTCTCCTGATCGTTACACACACACACACCTAGTGTGTGTTGTGTTTTGTTTTATTTTTATTATTCAATTTTCAACTTTTTCTCCTTTTGGTCCCTCATGTTTGAGATTTCAATTATAAATGGATATCATCCAATATTTATCATTAACAATAAAATTAATCAACTAGGTTAATTATTCCTAGTTGTCTACTTCCCGCTAATTATCAATAAACATGATAATTCAATCTACTAAGTTCGGGGGTGCTACAACCCGACTTAGATCACGTACCGATAGCCTCGGTCTTTTTATAAACTTTATTCAAAAAGTCATTCATCTATCTTTTATTTAACATTAGGTTTACTTGATTAAATCTTAATGTTTACCGCGTTAGTTTTTACCAATAACGGTATCTTACCCGCTCTTCAATATTAACATGGTTTAATTACCAAACCCGTTTTTGGGTGTTACAAAATACTATGTAGTTATAACGATACAAATAGTAAATGTATTTGAATGGATATTTCTTAGAAAATTCTTACCCGACAGTAGAGACCCTAATCTGTGCTTGACTGAGGTTCCATCTGAACAAGATAGATGAACTTGTTGAAACACGACGCTTGGTTAGGTGGGATGGGAACGCATGAACACTTCAATTGTAGTATTCAACCACGCAATAAAGTAGAAGAGAAGCATCCATATTGAAATACCAAGATTGCCCCCTTTTGTGTCTTAAACTTGAGAGAAAATAGCAATTCAACCCCTTTAAAATCGCTTGCACTTTCTTGTACATTTTGCTATAAATTTTGAACTAATGGCAAATTTACATTTTTGTCCATCAAATTTGCTTTAGATAGTTATATAGATAATACTTAATTTAAACTAGGTTCTTTTTACGTCGCGCGTTACCGCGAAACGAAGCAAATAATAATGTAAAACAAACGTTATTTGAAAATGTAGCATGTTATTTAGAAAGCCTGACCGTTAGAATCGGTTCATATGATATCATCGTACCATATTAGTATATTACGATACCAAAAAAATATTTTATTTGGAATATAAATTCGTTTTTAATAAAACTTATACTGATCGAGGGTAAAGATTAAACAAAACTACGTACTTAAGCTTAAAAAAATAACGAACATAACTTATTAAAGAAATATCAAATTAATTGAGAATGCAAAGATGAATTAAAAAAAAGAATTATTAAAACAAAAATAAACGATAAAGGAAATATGGTTTTAGAAAAGGAAAAAATGAAAATACATTAAAAAGAAATATAATAATAAAAGGAAAAACTGAAAATATGTTAAAAGTTAAAAGTAATTACTAAAAATAATATATTGATATAATAAAATATTAAAAAGCTATTAGAAAAGGAAAAAATGAAAATACATTAAAAAGAAATATAATAATAAAAGAAAAAACTGAAAATATGTTAAAAGTTAAAAGTAATTACTAAAAATAATATATTGATATAATAAAGTATTGAAAAGCTACATATGATTTTAAATTTACTATTCATGGTAGCTCGTAAACAATATATATATATACTAGTGATTTTTCCCCGCGCTTAGCGGCGGGCATTCGGTCGGTATTTATTCGGTTTGTTACGTTATCGACATTCGCTATATTAATCAAAAGAGAAAACCTTACATCGATCGAAAACAATAAAAACGAATATCGATACTGCTACCGATGTTGTTAGTTGGTATCAGTTTGGTTGGTTTTCATTCTATGTTTATTTTTTTCAACATTGCCATATAAACTTTAATGAAAATGGCTATTGTGCCACTATTGTAACAAACCGAACCAAAACCGACTAAACAACATTTGTATCGGTACTTGTATTTATTTTATTGCTTTTAGTTTTGATAAACTAAGATTGTATCGCTACCATACCGTACCGAACAGAACAACCGTACTCGTATGTATTGATTTTTATGTTTTCTTGTTTAATAACAAATATCATGCCGCTACCATAGTGAACCGAACTGAAACCAAAAGAACATCAATTCGATACCGATATTTATTTTTGTTGTTTTCTTTCAATAAAATGACATCGTATTGCTAACGTACCGTACAAAACAACATTAGCACTGATACCTATATTCATTTTTATGGTTTTTGGTTTCAAAAATTTTTCATTAATACAACTCTATTTGTGACGATAAATGAATATCGGTATTAGTACCGTGACAATCTAGACTGATCAATACCGTTCGAACAACATCGGTGTGGGTACCCGTGTTCGGTTTATCGTTTTTGGTCGATATAAAACACATTGATTTCTATACCTAGTGCATGAATCGTTACGGTACTGTAACAAACCGATACCAATCAAATTCCCGCAGTAACGTATCTTCATAATGAGCGGGAAAATAACTTGGCATGCTAAAAAAATAAGGAAAATTGGTTTTTAATAAACCAACCTTTGCCCCATTGGTAAATAATAATGCTACCTACAGATTTGGTAGTTAATAATCCTACGTTTCAATATGTTGGTACTCAATGGACCTCCGTTAGTTTTTTTTAACTGAAGTTAGTTTTTAAGTTTTATTTATTACACAAACAGTCCCTGTAGTTATAATTACTAGTTTTAAGTTTTATTTATTACACAAACAGTCCCTGTAGTTATAAAAAAAATCATAAAAATAAAAAAAAATCTAAAAAATTCAAAAAAATCATAAAAATTCTAAAAAAATCAAAAAAATTCTAAAAAAATCAAAAAAATCATTAAAAAATCATAAAAATTCTAAAAAAATCAAAAAAATTCTAAAAAAATAAAAAAAAATCATAAAAAATCGTAAAAATTCTAAAAAAATCAAAAAAATTCTAAAAAAATCATAAAAAACCGTTTCGACCCGTACCGTTTCGACGCGAACCGTTTTCGACCCGGACCGTCACCACCACCACCGCCACCACCACCACCACCACCACCACCACAACAGCACCGCCACCACCGCCACCACCACCACCACAGCACTGCCACCACCACCACCACAGCACCACCACCACAGCACCGCCACCACCACCACAGCACCGCCACCACCGCCACCACCACCACAGCACTGCCACCACCGCCACCACCGCCACCACCGCCACCACCACAGCACCGCCACCACCACCACCACCGCACCGCCACCGCCACCACCACCACCACAGCACCACCACCACCACCACCGTTTTCGAAACGGTCCGGGTCGAAAACGGTTCGGGTCGAAACGGTACGCGTCAAAGCGGTCCGGGTCGAAAACGGTTCGGGTCGAAACGGTACGCGTCGAAACGGTCCGGGTCGAAACGGTCCGGGTCGAAAACGGTTTGGGTCTAAACGGTACGCGTCAAAACGGTACGGGTCGAAACGGTACGGGCGAAACGGTACGGGTCGAAGCGGTCCGGGTCGAAAACGGTTCGGGTCGAAACGGTACGCGTCGAAACGGTACGCGTCGAAACGGTACGGGTCGAAACGGTACGCGTCGAAAACGGTACGGGTCGAAACGGTACGCGTCGAAACGGTCCGGGTCGAAACGGTACGCGTCGAAACGGTACGCGTCGAAACGGTACGGGTCGAAACGGTACGCGTCGAAACGGTCCGGGTCGAGACGGTACGGGTCGAAACGGTCCGGGTCGAGACGGTACGGGTCGAAACGGTCCGGGTCGAGACGGTACGGGTCGAAACGGTCCGGGTCGAAACGGTACGGTTCGAAACGGTCCGCGTCGAAACGGTACGGTTCGAAACGGTTCGCGTCGAAACGGTACGGTTCGAAACGGTTTTTTATGATTTTTTTGATTTTTTTTAGAATTTTTTTGATTTTTTTTAGAATTTTTATGATTTTTTTGAATTTTTTAGATTTTTTTTTATTTTTATGATTTTTTTTATAACTACAGGGACTGTTTGTGTAATAAATAAAACTTAAAACTAGTAAATTATAACTACAGGGACTGTTTGTGTAATAAATAAAACTTAAAAACTAACTTCAGTTAAAAAAAACTAACGGAGGTTCATTGAGTACCAACATATTGAAACGTAGGATTATTAACTACCAAATCTGTAGGTAGCATTATTATTTACCAATGGGGCAAAGGTTGGTTTATTAAAAACCAATTTTCCAAAAAATAAATAAACATAGATACATATTTCGATTTTTTTATTTGAAAGGTTAACGAACTTACGTTATCACTAAAAAATCATATTGAATGCTAAATACCCATATTACTATTAGAAGATTAAAAAAACAAATATCTAAGAATTATCAATTACTATCAAAAGTATAATAAATTGTTTGTTTATATTTGAAAAAAAAATATGTGAAATGAGATGATGATAAATCAATTAAAACATAAAATAATTAATACAAAACCTACTGTTCATCGTGACTTTGTATTAATATATAATATATAATAATAATAATACTGTTTAGTTATAACAATGCAAATAGTAATGTAATTTTAAATCTTAATTTAAAGTATTATAAATAAGATATAATTTAAATTGTATTTAGTTATAAAAATATAAGAAGTAAATGTAGCTCATTTGGAGAGCGCAATCTAACCTGACATTTCTTAAACATTGGTCTGATCCGGAAATGTTTTAACCCTTTAAATAAGGAAATACTTATTTTAAATACTATCTAGTTATACAAATATAATATAAATACCACATGCAAATTTAAATCTTAATTTCAATATATGTAATATTTTAAATAGTATTTAGTTAAAAAAATATAAATAGTAAATGTACTGTTTAGTTATAACAATGCAAATAGTAATGCGATTTTAAATCTTAATTTAAAGTATTATAAATAAGATATAATTTAAATTGTTTTTAGTTATAAAAATATAAGAAGTAAATGTAGCTCATTTGGAGAGCGCAATCTAACCTGACATTTCTTAAACATTGGTCTGATCCGGAAATGTTTTAACCCTTTAAATAAGGAAATACTTATTTTAAATACTATCTAGTTATACAAATATAAATACCACATGCAAATTTAAATCTTAATTTCAATATATGTAATATTTTAAATAGTATTTAGTTAAAAAAAAATATAAATAGTAAATGTAGCTCTTTTGGAGAACGCAATCTTGTTCGAGCTACCTTAAATAATGTTCTAACCTGAAATTATTTTGACTCGAACCCGTTTTAACTTGAAACAAAATAACATTTTTGTTGTGACATGTTCTGATGCGTCATGTTGCCATACCCGACCCCATCAATAAATATTATTAAAGAAACTTAAAATTAAAATATTAAACTTAACTAATTAATAAATATTAAATATTATGTTGTAAATAAAAAGTATATTTATATTGATGTCATTAAATATTGTCTTCGCTAATATTCTAAGAGAGATAAAATGATAAATAATAAGTTTTTTATGCATTAGGATTTGTACAAAATGCATTATAGATTTTTCTTAAATGTAAATATATTAATCTACAATTCTACAAATCCACCCTAAAAGTTTTTTTTAAGGTAACAGATTAATATTATCATTATCATTATTATACTTATAATAGTTTTTATTATTATGGTCGTGGTTGTTTCTTCTTTAAATTTGAGAATTTGAGGAATATGAACACAGATGCAAAAGCCACCTACCATTAGTATTACGTTATACACTATTCCACTTATTGTATGTAGTATTAGTAGTTTTTGCCCCGCCCATGTTGCGGGACAATAAGGCAAATATTTCTCTCTCATAACATGTATGTCTGTACAGAGGGCAAAATCAGAATTATATTTTGAATAGGAGGCGAAATCATGATTTTAACCTGAGAGCAAAATCATAATTTTGAGCTAGGGGGAAAACATAATTTTATTTTTAACTGTGGGAAAAAACGTAATTTTGAGCTGAGGGCAGAATCGTAATTTTTAGCTACAGGAAAAAACAACATTTTATTTTTAACTGGGGGCAAAAACGTATTTTTAAACGGAGGGCGAAACCGTAATTTTAAACTGGGAACAAAATTAAAAAAGAGTTTTTGAACCGAGGGCAAAAGGGTATTTTGAGCTAGGAGAAAATTATAATTTTATTTTGAGCTAAGGCAAAAACGTAATTTTAAACGAAGGACGAAAGCGTAATTTTAAACTTGAGAATAAAATTAAATAAAAAATGAGTTGGTCCAATTGGGAAGTGACAGGCAGCTAATAATTTTGAGCTAGGGGAAAACATAATTTTATTTTGAACTGGAGGAAAAAACGGGGCAAAAACGTAATTTTAAACGGATGGCGAAACCGTAATTTTAAACTGGGAACAAAATTAAGAATGAGTTTTTGAACCGAGGGCAAAAGCGTAACTTTGAGCTAAGGGCAAAATTATAATTTTATTTTGAGCTGGGGGCGAAAACGTAATTTTAGCTAGGGGAAAAATTATAATTTTATTTTTTAAATTTTAAACGAATGACGAAAGCGTAATTTTAAACTGGGAATAAAATTAAATAAAAAATGAGTTGGTCCAATAGGGAAGTGACAGACAGCTAATAATTTTGAGCTAGGGGAAAACATAATTTTATTTTGAACCGGAGGCAAAAACGGGGCAAAAACGTAATTTTAAACGGAGGGCGAAACCGTAATTTTAAACTGAGAACAAAATTAAAAATGAGTTTTTGAATCGAGGGCAAAAGCGTAATTTTGAGATAAGGGCAAAATTATAATTTTATTTTGAGCTGGGGGCGAAAATGTAATTTTAGCTAGGGGCAAAAGTATAATTTTATTTTTTAGCTGGGGGCAAAATCGTAAATTTAAACCAAGGATGAAAGCGTACTTTTAAACTGGGAATAAAATTAAATTAAAAATTGGTTGGTACGATAGGAAAGTGTCAGGCAAGCTTCCTTTTAACTTGTTAAATGTATATGTAGGTAACTAGTTTTTGCCTCGCCCGCGTTGCGGGGCAATAAGCCGAATATTTCTCTCTCATAACATATATGTCTGTACAGAAGGCAAAATCGTAATTATATTTTGAACTGGAGGCGAAATCATAATTTTAAACTGAGAGCAAAATCATAATTTTGAGCTACGGGGAAAAACATAATTTTATTTTGAACTGTGAGCAAAAACATAATTTTGAGCTGAGGGCAGAATTGTAATTTTGAGCTAGAGGAAAAAACAACATTTTATTTTAAGCTGGGGGCAAAAACGTAATTTTAAACGGAGGGCGAAACCGTAATTTTAAACTGTGAACAAAATAAAAAAAGAGTTTTTGACCCGAGGGCAAAAGCGTAATTTTGAGCTAAGGGCAAAGTTATAATTTTATTTTGAGCTGAGGGCAAAAATGTAAATTTAAACGAAGGACGAAAACGTAATTTTAAACTGTGAATAAAATTAAATTAAAAATGGTATGGTCCAATAGGGAAGTGCCACACAGCTGTGTGGCATTATTCCCCCAAGTTGTTTTTGTATACGTAGGGTAATGTGTTACTTATTTATAATTTTTAGTATATAGTTTTTTTAATAAATTGGTATAACTATGTTGTAGCTTCTACTTTTTTTTTTTGAACGGTGACTTTTGTTAATGAGTGACCCATTGTCACTGAACCCCGTCATAGACGGTTTCCCCCAGCCAAGATATGCCGACGATGTTCTATCGGGCCCCGTACGGTATCAGACTTGGATGGCGTTCCCCCGGAAACCGTACTGCCTCCACACGAGTTGCCTCGCTGGAGTAACAGCCGGGTGAAAACCGGGGTGACGCTCAGGATCAAACCCTCCTCGGTGGGTTTTTCACCATCATTGCGCACGGGTGTCCCTACCCCCTTTCGCCACAAGCGGGAGTCGAACCGGTGACCTCTAGGAGGACAAACCGGCCCAACACCACTGGGCTATGAGGGCGGGACAATTATCACACATAAATTAGTTGATTAGTCTTTATAATTTGTTACTAAAATATAATAAATTTAACCTTTTTGCTTAAAGTTTTAATAGATTTAGCAAGTAAAATATGATCCATAGATATATAAATGCTAAAGAACTTTCAACGAGCAAGGACAAATTAAGGTTGTACCAACCATCCACTAATTGAAAAAAAAGGCAGTACCGAGTAGGAATAGCAATTGGCCGGGCTTGGGCCGGGTATTGGTAATCTCAGGCCTGTACCCGGTTGTAATTGTTTGTCCCATACCCGGCTCGTTACCCGTCGGGTATTTTTCGGATAATTACCCGTCGGGTATCGGGCATACCCGCGGGTATCGGGTATACCCGTTAATTTCTTAAAGATACCCGTTGGTACAAATTTGCAATTTTTTACTTTGATGTTTGTCTAATTTACTAATTTAATGACGATAACAAATGAAAATATGATTAACAACTTACATATCATATTTAGACCACATATACTAAACTAAATTAAAATGATTACTTAATTAAGTAATTGTATTAGAACCACCTAATTGCATAAAACATCCACATAATAAAGGGTGATAGCTTTCATATCTAATATACATGCTCAAAAATAAGTTATATGTTCAATAACCACTTGTCATATACATATCCACATATGATTATAGAGAATGTAATAAGTACATGTACTAAGTTTATATATATAGAAATATATAATATGATACTTTCGGGTATTATTCGGGTAAATGAGCCGGGTATCGAGCGGGTATCACTAAATCCCATACCCGTACCCATACCCGGATTTTTTCTATTTTTAAGCCCATACCCGGCCCATACCCATTGGGCTTCGGGTATACCCGGCCCGTATATTTCGGGTATGCCCGTCGGGCTTGGGCTTTTTTGTCATCCCTAGTACCGAGTTGAACAAACATTAAATGTTATTTTCTTATAACTAGTGCTATTAAATCCGTGCGTTGCGTCGAAAATTCTCGCGTTGCGCGGTGGGTGGGTATCAGTTCATTTAACTACGGTACTGACACTTGTTATAGCAAGCAATAGAGAAAAAAAATCATGATATAACAAAAAATAGACAAACACGTTGGGAATTTGGCCGGCATTGACTTGTTTTGTTACACCAACTACACTCGTGACAGCAACCCAAAGATGGAAAAAAATCATGATATGCCCAAAAAATACCAACACGTGATTTACATCGATAAAAAACAAACGCAAGTCATATAAGATATATAAAAAAACCACGTAACACATATAAAAAAACCACTAAATCTATACTATATAATAAAAGAAACCACTTTGGGGACACTTGTCATCATATTAGGCCATCTCTTATAGATAATTATTATTTTAGTTAAATATTATCTAATTAATTATAGATAACTCTTCTACTAAATATTATTTAATTTAACATTTTATATTATAGATAACTCCCCTACTAAATATTTATTAGTTTAATATCATATGGATAATTATTATTTACTTTAATCTCCATCTCATTTATAATATTATTTATTTGAATTAATTATATTTGAACGTTTTTTTAAGTTTGGTATTAAATAGATTTTACGAAACTTAAAATAAATTTAAATAATATTATTTATCATTTATACATTTACGGAGTTTTAAATAAAGGGTTAAATTTATTGAGACTTCGTTAACAAATTTTGCAACAACGGAATAATCTATTTTTATCACGAACCCCAAACTTTGTATTAATATATTAAATATTTTTATTTTTACTATACAAAATTACATTTACTCGACCCATGTAATACATGAGGTTTTTTAAAATATAACTTTTTATTATTTGATATATAAAATTAGATTTATTAAATTCGTACAATACACGGGGTTTTTTAAGGATATATATTTTTTATTATTTAGTACAGAAAATTACATTTATTCAAACCGTGTAATGCGCATATTTTTAAAAATGTATTTTTTTATTATTTGGTATATAAAATTACATTTATTCAACCCATGTAATAAATGAGGTTTTTTAAAGATGTATTATTTTATTATTTGGTAAACAATATTACATTTATTCAACTCGTGTAATATACGTGGTTTTAAAGATATAACTTTTTTATTTGGTATATAAAATTACATTTATTCAACCCGTACAATATGGTTCTTATAGATATAACTTTTATTATTTAATATATAAAATTATATTTATTCAACCCGTACAATAAATGAGGTTTTTAAAGATATATTGTTTTATTATTTAGTATATAAAATTTATTTATTAAACCCCGTGTAATACACGAGGTTATAACCTAGTAACACATATAAAAAAACCTTTAAAACAAATATTATTATTATTCATGCAGTTTATCTATTATTACTATTCATGCAGTTTATCTATTAATAGTATAACTAGTAGATGCCCCGCCCGCGTTGCGTGGCGATGGCCGAATAATTTTCAACCAATTAAAAAAGACCACTATAATTTTGCTAGGGAAAAAAAACAAAAACGATGATAAGACCGTAATTTTGAGCTCATGGGAAAACTGTAATTTTTCAGGACTAATGAGCCAGTGTTAGGCAACACCTTGACACGAAAAAAAAAATCGAGTAAACCAATTAAAACAAAAAACCTTTATAGTTTTGGTAAAAAAAACTAAAACGATGGGAAAAACGTAATTTTTAACTGAGGGCGAAATCATAATTTTAATTCAGGGAAAAATCGTAAACTAAATGGACCAACGGGCGAGTGCCAGGAAGTTGCCGGCACGACTGTGATTTTGCACTGGGGGCAAACTTGTAATGTCACCAGGAAGGCAAAATGCTAATTTAAGTTGAGGGCAAAATCGTAACCTGGCTGTGAGGAAAAAAAAACTAATGGCGAAAGTATCAATTTATACGGGGCAAAACCGTAATTTTTTGCCGATGGGAAAATGAATCGTAACCTGGCTGTGAGAAAAAAAAAACTAATGGCGAAAGTATCAATTTATACGGGGCAAAATCGTAATTTTTTGCCTATGGGAAAATTAGAATTTTTAGCCGGGAGTAAAAGCGTAAATTTATTTTTAAGCGTGGGCAAAAACATAACTTTGAACTGATGGCAAAACCGTATATTTAAGGGAAAAAAACTAATGGCAAAAGTGTAAAATGAAACGGGTAAAATTCGTAATTTTTTACCTGGGGCAAAATTGAAATATTTAGCTGGGAGCATAAGCGTAAATTTATTTTTAAGCGGGGGCGAAAACATAAATTTGAACCGATGGCAAAAGCGTAAATTTAAAGCAGGACAAAATCGTAAATTTGTTGGGCCAATAGGGGAGTGCCAGGCAGCTGCCTGGCACTGTTGAGCCTACCGCCCTTTTCGGCCAATTGAATGGCTGAACTATTAAAAAATGACGTAAGCCACTTCTCTTTGTAGTAGTTGATAATATATACAATAGTATATACAATATACAATATTTAAAAGTTATGAAATTAAATGTTTTAGCTCTCTATGTATTTAACAAGTTTTTGTCCCGCCCACGTTGCGGGGCAATAAGCCAAATATTTATCTCTCACAACATGTATGTCTGTACAGATGGCAAAATCGTTATTATATTTTAAACTGGAGACGAAATCATAATTTTAAACTGAGAGCAAAATCATAATTTGAGCTAGGGGGAAACATAATTTTATTTTGAACTGTGGGCAAAAATGTAATTTTGAGCTAAGGGCATAATCGTAATTTTGAGCTAGAGGAAAAAACAACATTTTATTTTTAACTGGGGGGGAAAAACGTAATTTTAAACGGAGGACGAAATCTTAATTTTAAACTGGGAACAAAATTAAAAATGAATTTTTGAAACGAGGGCAAAAGCGTATTTTTAAGCTAAGGCAAAATTATATTTTTATTTTGAGCTGTGGGAAAAAAACGTAATTTTAAACAAAGGACGAAAGCGTAATTTTAAACTGGGAATAAAATTAAATTAAAAATGAGTTAGTCTAATAGGGAAGTGACAGGCAGCTAATAATTTTCAGGTAGGGGGGAAACATAATTTTATTTTGAACTGTGGACAAAAACGTAATTTTGAGCTGAGGGCAGAAGCGTAATTTTGAGCTAGAGGGAAAAACAACATTTTATTTTGAACTGGGGGCAAAAATGTAATTTTAAACGGAAGGCGAAAACGTAATTTTAAACTGGGAACAAAATTAAATATGAGTTTTTTAACCGAGGGCAAAAGCGTAATTTTGAGCTAGGGGAAAATTATAACTTAATTTTGAGTTGGGGGCAAAAACGTAATTTTAAACGAATGACGAAAACATAATTTTAAACTGTGAATTAAATTAAATAAAAAATTGGTTGGTCCAATAGGGGAGTGTCAGTCAGCTGCCTGGCACTATTCCCCTTAGCTTGTAATTGTATATGTAGGTAATGTTATTTTATTTAGAAGCTAACCTCATCGATCTTAAATTTTCATATTATAAACTATTTTTCATCACTAGGTGTACAATTATTTTATGTGTTATATCAGTGGCGAAGTTTGAGATTTCCGACCGGAGGGCGGAAGTTACCGGACCTAAAAATTTCTATAAAACCAGGGGATCGAAAACGTATACACCCAAAAATTTCTATACGAAAACTACATACTCTCCACTACTGAGCGAAAAGTTTAGGCCGACCCCCTAAACTTTTCGCCCATTTATTATATGATACTCGATTCTCATTTTTTATGTGTTATACATATATTTCTTACTAGAGTAATGTCGATTTGCCAAACACTTGATAGAAACACGAGTAAAAGAAACTTTATGAAACTACTAAAGTCTAGTGGTGATCTTCTCGTACAAAATTTAAAAGTTGTTGCTATTAAAATCATTAAAGGCAAATTGGAAATAAATAATCACAACTCACTGTTATTGGCCAATAATAATTCCAACTCATTTAATCACCAATAATAATCCGAACTATTCACTTTTATTTGTAAAATACTCCCACGTTAAAAAGACACTAACTAGGTTAAAATATTGCTAATGTGGCTTAACATGTGTGGACTGACGTGGCTGGTTAACATCTTACCAGTGTATAAAATGATTATCAGCCTCATTTGCACACACAATCGCACTCTCATTCAAAACCCTAATTCTACAAATTGGGCAAATTCAGTCGATTGTGTGTGCAAATGAGGCTGATAATCATTTTATACACAGGTAAGATGTTAACCAGCTAAGTCAGTCCACACATGTTAAGCCACATCAGCAATATTTTAACCTAGTTAGTGTTTTTTTTTAACGTGGAAGTATTTTACAAACAAAAGTGAATAGTTCGGATTATTATTGGTGATTAAATGAGTTGGGATTATTATTGGCCAATAACAGAGTTGGGATTATTTATTTTCAATTTGCCAAATTTTTATAGATAACTAAATTAAGTCATCTAAAAACTAACAGAGTTTTGAATATAAGTTTTTTTTTTTTTTTTTGCATTATTAATAACATCTAAAGAAAACAATAATGTCATAGGATTCCAATCTCTTATCATTTTCATTTTATTCCTGTATTTTATTATGAGCCTTGTATATTTGTTGGAAAAAAAATACATAAATTAAGGAAAAGAAAGATGAATAGATTCTTGATAGAGACAATAAAAGTGGTGTGGATAGGTCCACCTGAACTTCGCTGATGTGGCAACTTCATCAACTATAACCACATGTTAAAGAAATTTCATAAAGAAATTTCACCAGAGTTTTTATTTAGTTAAGACTGCGGGGTATGGGGCGGGGGTTTGGGCGTGGGTGGGCTGAAAACGCCCAAGCCACCACCCCGGGTGGGCATGGGTTTGGGCGTGGCCCTTCTAGCGTGGGTTTGAAGCCGGGCGTGGGGCGGGCTAGTAGGGCTAGTAAGGTGACATGGCAGGCTCTCAATGGCCAAACCAAACTCATGCCCCCAACCCAAGCCCCACCATACCCCATGGGCGTGGGTTTGTTTGGTGGGGGGCCTCCCATTCCACGTGTCAACAAATGCCCCAACTCAAGCCCAACCCAAGCCCCCCTACCCCGCAGTCTAAATTCTTGATAGTTTTTTTTAACAACAATTTTTTCAACACCTTTATTTAATCTTTATATTGAATTTATAAGAATTTAAACCCACAACTTCACGTTTGAAAATAGGACATCATACCATTAGATTAATGGGTCGTGAGTAATTCTAGATAATTCTAATTTTTACATCAAATTACTTGGAACGTTTACAATATCAAATTACTTGGAACATCCACAATAACAAAACTAAGAACCACTAAAAACATGCCTAGTCACATGTCATACTAAAAAAAACTCATTTTTTGAAAACATCTAAAACTAACGCAATAAAAAAACTCAAAAACACAAAAATATTGCCATATTATTACTATTTTTTAACTTATCTCTCTTTCTATATATATTTCCTAATTAAAAAGTGCGAGTCCCGTCTAACTCCGTCTTTTCTAGTTCTTAACCAAGGGTTACATCCAAAAACAAATGCCAAAAACGAGCTCCACAATATGAAAGAATCACAGACGAGAGAAAAAATGGAAGTTAAAAACGCTTATTGGCCATGCTTTAAACAACTAATTAAATTCCTTCATATGATCCAATGATATTATACAAAACATTAAAAAATGTACTTACAAAGTTACGTTGCAGTACAATTTAGCGTTGGTATAGCTAGTGAAAACTTACTAAAAAAACACCGAAACCAACTTGTATCGAAACAAACTCATAAAATGAATATTGGTATATGTACTGATGTTGTTCGGACATTATTAGTTTAGTTCTACAAAAAAATGTTTATGGTTTAATAACACAAAAGTTGTTTCATGTAACCGAAACAATAAAGTCATGATATGCAAAAAATATCAACACGTATTGATTGAAAACCATAAAAAAAGATTACAAATTCCAATAATACATATACCGTTACCTAAGGGTGTCAATTGACGTTACCCAGGTTGTTTGTTCGGTATTGGTTCAGTTCAATTCGTTACTTGTGCGGTAACGGTATTCGGTATATTTTACAACACAAAAATACATTATTTTAAATACAACTCCATATTTAAAAAACGATATCAAAGTGTTGAAGTATATTTAGTTTTTTTAAGTATAAAAGTGAATACCGGTTCCAGTATCGATATTGTTTGGGTGGTAATAGCTCGGTTCATTTTGGTAAAACATTATGTGTCTTACAAGATATTTAACTACACAAAAGTTGTCTCATTTAACAAAAAAATATACGAGCAGTTGTTTTATATCGACCGCAACCTATAATAACGAATATCGATACCAATTTCGATAATACCGATATTGGTACCAATGTTAGACATTTCGCTTCGTTCATTACAGGTAAACGATATAGTTTATGAATGTAGGCTGACATGGACATGCATGACAATCTGTAATATATTTACCCAACATCCGCCAAAATTCCAGACAAAATATCATAACATCAACACCTCCGATAATATAATTTTTAGCAACAATTATTTTACCACCTAAATTCACCTAATCTTGCATATGTAAAAATTTGAACTCACACCTTAAAAGTGATTTTTATATCGTTTGTTATATTCTTGTTGATATAATACTACAAAACATAATTATGTCTTTCATCTTACGAAACTAGGAAGATAACCTTAACACAACTTAATGATGTGAGACCGAAAATAAACGCAATAATGCTTTAGAGATGAATGCTAATGCGACATTCATCATGGACAACTGTCCCATTACAACATGTCTTTAATGAAAACAAATCTGAGTTCAAATCCAAATATCAAGACAGTAAAACTACTAACGTGGAATAATGATCACATAGGATCAAAATGGCAAACATGTATGTTAAGACAAACGAAAAAAATAGAGTAAATTATAAGTTTTCTCCTTTATTTTTTTGGGTATTACTAAATGTACCCTCTTTTCTACTAAATGCACCCCCTCCTTCAACTTTACATTAATATAATTCAAACCCTTTTGTTTTTCTTTCATTTTTTTTATCTTTAATTATTATTATTACCAGTATTTGTTTTTAAAACGTTATTTTATTTAAAAAGAAACTTTTTTTATTATTTGAAAAATAATCGTTTTCTTACATTTTAAACTAAAGAGAGTCATTTTAATTTTGAAATGGTTTTTTTTTGTTCATAGTGGCTTGAAGTGGGTATCCGAATTCGGTTTGTATAAACAATTATACACAAAAAAATAAATGAAGCTTTAAAGCCAGCCAACTTAACTAATGTTTTATTTTCTTTTTACGTCTTATTACCTTTAATAAATAAAAGTTGTTAATTATATTAAAAAAACATTTTAATATAATAATAATAATACTAGTAAAAATAGAAATAGAAAGATGAGAGAACTAAAATACGAAATAAATAAAAAATACAAAAGCAACTGTTTTTTTTTCAAAAAAAAAAAAGTTCTCAAACTTTTTTATTGTATAAAAAATATCTTTTTTGTTAATTTTAATGACGTTTTATAGAAACATAATAGAATACTAGTAGGAGAAAGTGTCTTCAAATTATAGAAACACAATAGTTTTCAAAAACAATCTTTGAATTGTTTAGAGGGGTGAAATTTAACAACTTTTAAATTATATTTTTAGAAAGGGGGTATGACTAGTAAAAAAGGAGGTGCATTTAGCCAACCCCTATTTTTATACCAAAATTTAGGACGGAGTATTTTTTTTTTAAAATTAGTAAGTTTTGCATTTAATGTTTTAAAATGTTACACGTTGTGTCCTTTGACCCTAACCTAGTTAACAGTGGTGGAGCTTGACCAAAAGTTTCGAGGGGGCGTAAAGTGATGGGACCGAATTTTTTTTCCTATCGTTATGTTCCGGGTCGGGTTGACTATTCGATTCAGGTCGGGTCAAATAATAATAGCTCCAAATAAAACTAAAAAAATTCATTCATTCAAATGACATGTTCTTGCACATAGAAAAACTAAATATTGTATAACAAACAAAAGACCTATATATATATAGGGTCGGGATTTAGAGAAAACGGTAGAAAGTGTGAGAACAGTGAGAACGCTTATGGATCGTCCGATTAAAACAATCTATGGACTAGATTGGCGCGGTGGCGTTTTCGTAAATAATATCAATTTTATTACGTAGACGTGCCTCATTAAGGGTAAAAAGGTTTTACACTTCTATACCAAAACGTCATACTAACGAATAAAACGCCATTACGTACCAAAACACATCTCTATATAAACAAAAACATCCCAGACATAAAAACACACCCCCAGAACCTGAAACGCCATAT
This sequence comes from Helianthus tuberosus, assembly GCA_030545235.1. Taxonomy (NCBI): domain Eukaryota; kingdom Viridiplantae; phylum Streptophyta; class Magnoliopsida; order Asterales; family Asteraceae; genus Helianthus; species Helianthus tuberosus. The sequence continues at coordinate 163,085,408 of CM060366.1, forward strand.
TTTCTACTATATACCATTCATCTTACAAACGCCAAAATCCCAAAAACATCAACACACCTACTCAAAAAACGTCATATTTTATATTATATACCATTCATCCTAGAAAACGCCAAAACACTCAAACATCAAAGATTCCAAAAAATCGACGGTTCTTTCAGATACACTATTTCCTCAGTAAAACGCCAAAAATGGAAAATATCGTTTCTTGTATATTCAAATATTGTTCTACGCCAAAGTTTCGGAGAATGCATTCTTCACTGAGGTGTTGTGACTCAAATAACATTTTGCTGCATGAGATGGAAAAATCATAAACAAAAAGATGCTAGTGTCAGACTTATGTCATTTTTTGTGTTTTGTTATTGATGAATATTATAATGGCATGAAAAGACGAATGCCACTGATGAGTTGTTTGAAGATACATATTCAAAGAAAAAACTTATGCCATTTTGTCTTTCCAAATGGCCACAAAAACACAAGCATGGCTAAGCCAAACCGCCAGCGAACATGATTAAAAAAAGAAAGAGACTGATGACAGTAAAGATTTGGAAGATGAATTGTTTCTATTTTTATTTTTATTTTTTTAATTTTATTTTTTTGTTGTTTGTTATGTATTTTTCAACTTAGAATAAAAAAAAATATTATATTAATAAAACGCCAAACAATCATAATGCATGTGAAACGCCATAATGAAGTAAAAACGCCAAAAACTCCCAAACTATACTGAAAGTAGTTTGCAGAAGTATTAATAAAAGCTAAAAATGGAAAAAAAAAAAAAAAGAAAAAAAAAGGCCAAAAAAGGCCAAAAACTACTTAAAGCTATTAAAAACGCCAAACTTGGGAGATGGAAAGTCTATGACCCTAAAAACTCATAAAAAGCTGAACAAAAAACAGTAAAAATATACAGTAACTGAAAAGACGGCTACTTTATTAATATCATTTATTATAAATAAAATTCCGCCTAAACTACGCTCCAAAAACATTCTATAAGATAGACGTCTCTGCACAATCAATTGATCACAAACCAAAAAACAAACGCCATATTTCCTAAAAACTATTCACTTTAAAAACGCCAAAAAAAGTTAAAAAAACCACAGATGCAGAACCTCGTTTCTTCTATATTGAGTATTGATCTGAATGAAGTTTCACTGAATGGATTCTACTCTGAGTTGTGTATCTCTATAATCTTTTGCTGAATGAGATGGACAAATATTCAAGAAAAAGAGACTGATGACACTGATATGACATCATGTCACTTTGTTCTTGATTGATATATTGATGGCATGAAGGGATCAATACATTAGAGCAGACGTTGGTCTTCAACATGTCATCAAACAAGTATATATCCACCCACAATAAAGGATGCCACAAAAAATAAGCATCTTCTAAAGACGGGCGTTATGTAGGAAAATAAGGATCTACATAAGGTATTCAAAAACAGGTTCAAAACGCCAAAAATGTTAAAGTAGAAGAGGCTGATGACAGTGAAGATTTGGATGAGAAATTAGATTATAATTTTTAATTTTTTTTTCATTTTCTATTGTTTGTTATCTAATTCTCTGTTGTTTATTATCTAATTCTCTACTAATTTAAAAAAAATGAGTATAAAACGCCAAAAACTACAAACACCAAAACGCCTGATAGTGTGAAAAACTGTGAGAACGAATGCTAGCAAAGCACGATGTTGCTATATAAAACGCCAAAAAACGCAAACAAAGTATTACTGGAAAAATCAACACAAATTGAAAGATGAAAATTGAAAGAAACAGTAATTGCTAAAACAGTAAAATGAAGAGACGGTATCATTATTGTCAAACATATATTATATTAAAAGCCACTACATGGAAAATTGAATTTATTTATCTTCTCAAAACGCCATAATTTCCTGTCACATTATAGGCCTGTATCCTACATGGCACAACACTTGATATAATAAAATCAAGAAAATTACTGATGTTTTTTACATTAAAGGCCTGCATCCTGATCTAAAAAACAATAAAAACGCCAAAACAATACTTAAAACGCCAAAATATTTACTATGATCCTGATCTAAAAACAATAAAAACGCCGCGTATTTATTAAACGCCAAAAATGGAAAGATGAAGTGACATGCGTTTAAAAAAAGAAATACGAAAGGACAAAAAAGCCTCTCCACCCTTCTCTAAGCGGCGTGACACGTGTTGGGCCAGGAAGCGTTCTCACACTTTTGAGCGTTTTCTCCTGATCCCGTTTCTATATATATATATATATATATATATATATATATATATAATGATATGAGATAAATGGAACCTGAACGAATAATTACAACTCAACCGTCGTCCTTTAAGATTTTTGAATTCATCAATTATGTTTCGAATCAAACTTATCAGCAATTTCTTTTTCTATGTATATCATCAAGCTATTTGCGAGATATTAAGTTTATTGTGTGGTGGGCAATCTAAGGTTAAACAAATAAAATAAGAGTTAAAATATATTTACCAAACTACCCATCATTTAGGAAAAATAATCGCGGGGGGGGGGGGGGAGGGATCCTATATAATTTTAAAATTTTCAAACGAAAAATCGGACCATATACACTTCTAACTGAAACATTGGGGTGGGCGTGTGTACCCCCGGGCACCCATTATACTTCGCCCCTACTAGTTAATTTTCTTTCCTTCACACTCCATCTCTCTCTCTACCTGCAGCCATAACCACCACCTGCAGCCACCGCCCCCAACAACACTACCACAAACAACCACCAGAAACCATCCTCCCCCACATTCGAACCAGTCACAGCCAACGAACCACCACAACACTGCCACCATCCATCATGTAACACCCCGAAAATATAAATCTTTCATTATAATTTAAATGTCGGTAAAGAACTAGATAAAGTAACTAGGAATCAATAACCTAGTTAAATTCTAAGTCTTGTACTAATTAGGAAAACTTGGTTAAAAACCCTTTATAAAAACTTAGGTAAAGTTAAGGGACTAAAGTTGAACAAGTGCAAAGTAATTTTGTTAAAACAAAAATATTAAACACCAAAACACACACTTTGTGTGTGTTCTGGTCGCGTACAACACATGAGCCAGGAGAGCTCCCCAAAACTCAAACCCTAATCTACAAAATTGATCAAATTGAGAAGCCAAATCAAATCCAAACCGAATTCTAAGCTCAAACTAGTGATCACCTCCGTGAAGGGATCATAAGTTATGTTAAATTTCATCATTTAGTTCCACCTTGAATTCTTGGTGAACCTATGAAACCCAGAATTTGGCTTGCATGATGAATATTTAGATGTGATTCGGATGAAATCTTGTTTAGGAGAAAACCCTATTCAATAATTTGTTGAATTGGTACTCATAGATATGAAATTCATAACCATACATTCATATGTTAAATGGGTGTTGTAAAAATTTGATGAACACTAGAATTATGATTATCAAACTAGTGTTATTTGGGCTCTATGAAGTAAATCCAGAATGTTGATGTAAAAATTTGACATATGAACTTGTGAAAGATGTTTAAAATTGGCTAAATAACTAGTCATGAGACTTGATTGTTGGTTTAGTAAAATTATGCCCTTTAGGTGTTTGTGGAAATGCCTAAAAGAAAGCTACATGTTGAAATTTTGAACGAAACGCATATTCGAATAATGTGATGAATTATGCGTTATATGACACGAATGGAGTTCTAAACGAATCATTGATTGAACTCTATAGGCAAAGGAATCGAGTCTTCAAGCGGACAAGCCGGATCGGACACGCGCTTGAAGGGAACGCTCTAAAGGTACGTAACTATGGTTTCGTTACATTATGTTTGATTATGGATTTTAGTTAGTAGACATGAATTAGTATAACATTTGAATTTGGTATATTGTCTAAGTGACGAAGTTCATTAGACAAAGAAACAGGTCAAAACATTTATTGGAGTAAGTTTGGAATGTTGATAAAGTGGAGGTTTCCATTAGACGACCAAACTGGTCAAACAATGGTTAAATTGGTAGTATTGAAGTGACTTGAATGTCACTCGATGATTGGGGATTATGAAAGCGTAAAACCATGGAATGGTAATGATACGCCGAAGTTCACAAGCCCGGGGAATGGGTAAGAATACTTAGAAGTAATAATGAATGACTAACATGTAATATAAAGTATAAAACAAACGGGTCGAATAATCGAAACAGGGATTTATAAATTATTCATTTATAAACCAGGTTTCAATGCGAGTAAATAGGATAAATAGATGCGTATTTTTATTACGGCCGCGTAAGAAAAAGAATCACCTACACGGACTTGTAGATAAAAAGTTATGACCATTAGAAGTTTGATTTTTGAAAAAAATGGAGCTGGGAGAATATGCAGGTCCAGAGAGTGGACCTGCTGGAAAAACATCTCCCTCGCGGCACGCGACAGGGTGCTGTTGATCTAACGCGACACGCGGGGCTGCTCGCAGCCCGCGAACGAGTTAAAGAAGTCTCTCGCGTGGCGCGAGAGACCTAGTTCCAAAATTTTATTTTTGTTTTCGTTTGTTTGATCTTGGAACTTGATTATACTTGTGTTCATGTTGTCAAAACTAACTTTTAAGTTGGTTTTGATATTAGGTGATGATTGTAAGATCCCAGATGGCGATCAAGCAACGGATAAGAACCGAACACACATGCGAACGAAGCTTCCACGTTAATATATTTTGTTTTAGTTGAATATAACACATGTAACTCTTGATGCCACATTTTGTATGTTTTAAACTAGTTAGGATGTTAATCTTAAATACTTTAATCATGCATGAACATTAAACTTAACAAAGTTTTGCTAGTCCGTATTTTTATCAAAAATGTGTATTTAGTGTTAAATTCAAGTTAATTTAAAACGGGTCTTACACATCACATTCAAAGCAACAACCGTTATACATTTGTCATCATCTGGTTACCATCACCTTCACCTTCACACAACCTCTCGACACCTACATACGAACACCATCGTTAAACCACCCACCTTCGTCATGCAACAACAACCAAAACTTTCACCATTGCGTCACCTCCGACCACAACCCACTCACCATTCCATCGCCATCATCACACCATCTCCATCACCCACAAGCCACCTGAAACCTAACCATAATCAACATCTTCACCGCCTAAACATTCTGACAGAAAAGAGAGGTAGGATCGATAGAGTTGTTTTCGTTGCTCTCTTGTTTTGTGGAGAAAGTTATGCAAAAAATATTAGAAGTTGCAGGTTTGAAATTTTGGGGTTTGGTTTGGTTATGGAGGATGGTGGCGGCTGAAGTTGTTTCATATATTTAGGGTTTTATTTTGAGTGGTCCAGAAGATGAAAGAAAGTGGGTCCCAGTATTGTTATTATTTTTCCTATTTGTTTTGTTTAATATAAATATCTTATTGATAGTTTAGAATGAGAAAAGACGATAATACCCTTACATGGAGTCCATGTGGTCTGTTTTAACGAAGAAAGTTAACTAAGTTATGGCTAAAGGACATAATGTATAACATTTTAAAACATTAAGTACAAAACTCATCAATTTTAAAGGCAAAGGACACCGCCTGAAATTCGATATAAAGATTAAGGATAAAACTTGTAATTTACTCAAAAAATATTTCATTTTTATGATACGAAATATCATATTTTCTTGAAGGGGTATGGTCTTAACTGTCGTACGGGTCGTGATTAAGCTACCGCGCGCGCATGACCATACCCACACTTACTCTAAAAACACTTAGTTGGTTCTTACGTTCAACCATGAACTACTCTCGCGGGCGCGGGACCACGCCAACATAGAGGTACAGACAGTACAAGGTGAAAGGGATGCAAAACCAATCAACACTCGCTAGGCTCTGCGCCAAACAACCCCCACGATGTGCGATCGTGCAGGGGACAAGCAGTACAATCAACAACGACGTGTGGCCAATCAGTGTACGCCATTTCACCTCTCATCAATCTCCACTAACGGCTGATGACATACGAGACAAGAAGTACATTCTGAAAGCGACGTATAGTCAGTCACCACACGCGATCTTACTCCCACCTCTACAGGCACTAATTGTCATGAAAAGGGGATCAAATGAATATTCCTTGATAGCGACGTTTGGCCCAATCAGCCCCTCTCCTTCTGTAACCCTTCGGCTATAGATACCATCCTCTAGGATTCTGATTCTTCTTGCTCTCTCACTTTTAACACATACTTATAATTTCTTTCTCTCTAGAAAGAGCATATACTTATTCTCACGTCGGATGATGGTTACAAGAAGAACTCCCCACCTTTCCTTCTCATAACGAGCTCATGGTGTTGTTTAGTTTTGCCGATTAATCACACAAATCACGTTGATCAAGGAAGAGTTTAAGGGAGATAACTGCGTAGTCGAGACACCACTCGGTCTATTCCTTGCAGATTAGACTCGTATTTCTTCACATGGATATTGATATATCGTATTTTCTTAAAGGAGGTATGGCAAATGATAAGCAAACCTTTTCATTAAATGAAAGAGTTTGTGCAAAACTGAAGTTTAGTTAGTATCTACACCTTAAAGATTACATTTAACATACTTTTTCATAACAACAAACGGACCTTCATAACAAAAGACTACTCAAAGTGATGAAACACTGGTTAAATCCGATGATTAACTAGCTGGGTCTTCTCTTCTATGGGTTCAATCTTCTTTCTTACTCGCCCAAAGACCGAGTCCTACAAAACAGCAACACCGTTAGCTCGTCAAGAGGGGAATGTGGGGGTTTCCCTCTTAACCGGGCTCCGGCGTGAGAATAAGTTCTGTTCTGAGGAATAAAATAGTGTGTGTTAAGAGTGAGAGTGTGAGTGTGAGGAATTGAATGAATTAACCTGAATGATGAAGGGTCCTATTTATAGCCGGAGGGTGAAAGAGGGAGGAGCAACCTTGCCAGCTATTATAGGGCGCCAACTGTCCGACCAAGGGGAATATCCTCTTGGTCCCTTCTGCTGTGGTCAGGGTAGTGGTACACGTGGCACACCTATATTCGTCCATGCTGGAAACCTCGTACTGCTACTGTCGGTCTGCTCCTGGATTTGCAGCTAGCCTACATGGCGCCTGAAGACTGGTGACACGTGTTGTACTTTCTGTCGGAAGGAGCATATTTGGTGCCACCTTGACGTCTTCCAGAAGTTTCTAGAAGCTTCTGGATTCTCTTGATGATGTAGGAGCCATGTTGGATAAAAAAGTGGTGTGGTCCTTGCCATGTAGGCAAGGAATTGGGACCACACCTCTTCAAGTCCCCCCAGTCCAGTGTGACTTCTAGTTGAGTTGATCGTCTAGGAGGGATTCTGGACTTATGGAAGTAATGGTTATTGGCCTTCTTTAAATACATGTTTGCCACTTTGCACGGTTGAGCCGAGTAGTCGCATGGCGCATGCCGCACGAAGGTGATTGTGCGCAAATGAGCCAAGTGGATGCGTGGCGCATGGCGTGTCGTTAAGTTTACAAAGTTGAGCCAACTGGACGCGTGGCGCACGTCGTCTTGGTAGCTTTGCAAAGTTGATCCAACTGGACGCGTGGCGCGTGGCGTGTTGGTAACTTTACAAAGTTGAGCCAACTGGACGCGTGGCGCACGGCATGTTGCTACCTTTACAAAGTTGAGCCAACTGGACGCGTGGCGCATGGCGTGCTGGTACTTCCTTCTGAAAGAAGTTTCCTTTCTTGGGATGAAGACAACTGATGTGACTATCTAATGTCCCTGTCTTGTCGGAGGTGAACAAGCGCCTTTTCAGAGGCGTCAGTTGCTTTCCATCATAGTGTCAGACGTGTGCCGCCCACGCTCCCGAAAAAAGAGGTGATGGTTTCTCTCTCTGCTGACGTGTCCCTCTCCTGTTGGGTGGCGTTCTGAGTTTCTGACGGCCCACTACCCATCGCATTAAATGCGATGGGTATAAATATAAGGCGGTTCTCCCCTTTTTCTTCACTTTTCAAAATTTGAACAGAGGTTTCTTTCCATACTTCTCTACTTTCTTCTTCTTCTAAAATCATTCAAATTTCTTTTCTTCATCCTTTTGCAATATGTCTTCCAGAGCCAATCCTCTGGCTAAGAAAAGAAAATACAAGGGTAGGAATCCTCCCGGTCCTGATCGAGCGATGATAGGTTGGAAGGAGGAAGAGTTCCAGGATTTGGTTAGGGAGATGGGTTTTCTTCCGAAATGGGGTGCCCAGTTTCTGACCCTAAACTCTACCGCCATGGATGCACCCCCGGGTTATATTACATTGTATGCGGCCTTTTTCTGGGAGGGTAACTTCCGGCTCCCTATGACGAAGTTTACTGCTGAGATCTTGATGAATTATGGCCTTCATATTTCTCAAATCAATGCTTTGGGCCTCCCTCGTGTTACCCATTTTGAATTTATCTGCAGGGCCAACCGTGTTGAGCCGACCTTTGAGATGTTCAATGTTTTTTACATGGTGACTGACGTGATGTCGCGGTCACAATAAAATTTAATCCAATTACTACTAAATAGCTAGCGGTAAGTGGGTATCGAACACAGGGAGTTTGTGGAATGTGTGTTATCTAAATGTATTTCTAAGTTAACTAAGATTAAACTAATTGCAATAAAAGTAAATTCAAGAGTTTGGATAGTTTGATTAATTTGAGTTTTAAAACTAAGATTGCTAATTAAATTGCGAATTGAGAATTGGTTTTGTAAACAAATTAGAGACAAATGACCATCTTTAGTTTCCGGTTTGCTTCAACATTTGTGCTATCATTCACTAGAAAGAACTACATAGACATAGTTCATGTGTAATTACTTGTTGTGATAAAAGGGAACTAAGTACTCAGATTCCTACAACGTGATGTTGTTACCCGATGACCAATTAACCCTTACCCAATCCTAATTCTACCCATGATATCTCGATTGCCAACGGCACCAAGAACGTATGGTTTCAAAATAGAATAATCATAAGAATCAATAATTTACAAACAAATAAGAACACACCATGATAAACAAAACATAAATTAAGTTCATCATTCTAGAAATATGAAATCAAAGCACAATTGTCTCAAACAAACCTTCAACTAAAGATGACCACAAAGTGTTTAGCCACACATGGCTTGAAACATCATTATCCAACAAGTTTTAATCTTCAAACAAATTAAAAACATGAACCCAAGGATTAGAGATAGTCTTCAAGCTCCAAAATGCACCAAAAATTGTCTCTAAGTGTTGTGTAACCGAATAGGAATGATAAGTACTCAAAAGACATCATAAAATACCAATAAATGGGGCAGTTACAACTTTTACGCAGGTCAAAGTCGTAACCTACGGCTCCTGCCATAGGCTACGGGGTCAATAAAACTCTTAGGGTGAGCCAGAACTGAGCTACGGTGGACCAGAAGACCCAGTGAGGGCCGTAACCTACGGCCAGAGCCGTAGGCTACGGCGGCGCCAGGTTTCGTTTTCTTGTTTTCTTCATAACTTTCTCGTTTCAACTTCGTTTTCTTCGCCGTTTTCGCCCACGTTCTCGTAATTTCATCCTATATCATGTGCTATTCTTAGTTCTTCAATTCCAAAATTTTATTTTTTCATTGATGCTCCAAATTCCTTCCCTTTTAAGCTCCATTTGCACATGCACGTCCAAACAACTAGTAGTTACCAAGTTCAAACAATTTAACATGTAAAGCATGGGATTTTAATCTTTTTAAGGCACTTAAGGGTTGTCCTACGGACCACCCGTCACATCCCCACACTTACCCGTTGCTTGTCTGTCACGGCCCCCGACCCGGTTTGACCCGTTTCAGGAGCCGCGGGACAGAAATCCCGTGGTATTTATTTAATTGAGTTTAACAGCGGAAGTTTATCATCAGGATCTTTTTAAAACTGAAATATTTCCCGATTATTTTATTTCACAATGCGGGATAAAACCCGATAATTTACAGTCTTGAGATTTCACGAAGAAATCCTTTATTTTACAAAACATGTTTCTTTATTTTATACTGAGCCACTTTCTTGAGCTTGTAGTGCTATATGGCACTTTTCCTGATTCATAACAGATCACCTGAAACATGTTTGAAAAAGGTTTTGTCAGCGGGAAATACTGAGTGAATCATTCTATTTTGCATAATGATGCATAGTTATTAATTACAGCATAAGAGCGATTACAATGGCTTCTATCTTATTTTTATCTGGCATTCTATCACAATGGTGACAAGTCACAATGGTGACGATGGTCATACCACTATTTAGATCAATGAACCTAAATAGTGATGATTATCCCTGTAGGTCAATGAACCTAACAGTGATTGTCCCGAGTAGGTCAATGAACCTAACTGGGAGAAATTAGTAATGTGCACAATACCCCACTAACCAGTAATTCAAGATATCCACGACTTAGTCCCTGTAATTATAACCTTGAAAAATAATTTGAGGTATTGTAGAATAGTTGATAAAAAGAGAATGACTCACATTGCAGATTTATACGGGCAGAGCCTAGCCTACTGATTAGCCTTTTATCCTAAATTCAAATAATAGGCACACAATTCGGGGTTAGTAATCAATACAGCATTTACGATAACTCACGAGATCAACCATCACAACGAATGACAAAGTGCTATGCTTAAACATCCGTCGAATTAACGACTAATGACAAAGCATCACCCTAATGTGGGTAGCACTTAAACATCCATTGAGTACATTGATCGATCGGAAAATGAATCGTAATAGCGATCGTGCTAATACCCTGATTGCGGCGTCGATTAGTGACCCGTGTGTGTTAATTGTGCTAAACAGAGCATAACTCAGCGTATTTTTCGAATTTCTTCGTCGTTCTGAAGCCAGAATTCAAGTCCCAAGCTCCTGTATTTATAGGTGAATTTTGACCCTTAGGCGGCCCGCGTGAGAATTAAGCTAACTTGAGGCGGCCCGCGTGAGACCTATTTTTAGGCATAGGGTTGCCACGGTTGGGACTAGCCTTACTGAGTTGACAGTTTTCGTAAATTCCTTTCTGCCCACGTTTTAAGTGGATAATCGTCAATAGGGTTTAACCCCCCCTGAGTTTTAGGGGCCCTAATCCTGATTCTGAAAATTATGAAAATTTTAGGGTTTGTACAGAATCACTTGGGTGTCTCAATTAGGGTTTCCAATTGGTCAAATTACTTTAGTAATTATGACTTTTGATGAGAGTCGTTACATTCTCCCCACCTTAATAAAAATCTCGTCCTCGAGATTTACTGGAATAATTGAGTATACTTTTGCTTCCTTTCTGATTCCAGTTTTCAAGTGTATTAGGGTCCTATTTTTGAATCCCACTTTACTTGAACTAACATTAATCGTTTACCTTTATATCTTGAAAAGGTATTATCAAAGATTCGTCTGCTAGACATTTCTTAAGTTTGGATACATGAAATACATCATGTACTCCAGCTAACTTTCTTGATAGTTGATAAACAACTGGTCCTATACGTTGGATTACTGAAAATATTCCTACGTACTTTGGACTTAACTTTTCTTTCTTACCGAATCTAACAACTCCTTTCCAAGGAGATACTTTTAATAGTATTTTGTCTCCAACTCGAACTTCAACGGCTTTCATCTATTTATTTATATAACTCTTTTAGCTATTCTTAGCCGTCTTCAACCTTTCCTTCGTGATACTAAATATCACAGTCATAATCACTTAGGATTTTCATCCTATCTCCTTTGCCTCATATTTAACTCTTTTGCCCAAATCTATATATCTTAAATTCTTATAATCCGTATAGATAGTAAACTTACTTCCATACAGATAATGCCTTCAAATTTTAAGGCAAAATTTATGGCTCCTAATTCTAAATTATGAGTGGTAAAGTTTTCTTCGTGCTTTTTCAACTGTCTTGAAGCATACGCAATTACCTTCTTGCGTTGCATAAGCATATATCCTAATCCTAGTTTTGAAACATTACCATATGCTTTAAAATTTTCTGTTCCTTCTGGTAGACTAAAATTGGAGCATTGGTTAATTTCTAAAGACTTCTTCTTGTTTAAATCCCCATTCAAATTTAACTGTTTCACAAATTGGCTTAGTTAATGGTATAACTATCTTGGAAAAATCCTTAATAACCCATATATAATATCCGGCAAAACTCCTAATGTTCCATTGTGGATTGCGGAGCTTTCCATTTGGTAATTACTGCTATCCTAGCATGATCTATGTGAATACCTTCGTGATTCACCATATGACCTAGAAATTGCACTTCTGGCAACCAAAATTCATACTTCGAGAATTTTGACGTAAAGCTTCTCTTTTCTTAAGAATACATGCAAGTGCTGATAATGTTCTTCCTGACTTTTTGGAATAAATAAGTATATCGTCTATGAAGACAATTACAAATTTATCCAAATATAGTTTACAGATCCTATTCATCATGTCCATGAATGCTGAAGGTGCATTCTTTAACCTGAAGGGCATGACTGTAAATTCGTAATGACCATACCTAGTTCTGAAAATAGTTTTAGGTATGTCTTCTTCTTCTTGTACTTTCAATTGATAATATCCGAAATGTAAGTTGATCTTAGAAAAATATCTATCTCTTTGAAGTTGATCGAATAGATCATCAATCCTAGATAATGGGTATTGATTCTTAATTGTAACCTTTATTCAATTCCCTATAATCAATACACATTTTCATCGAATCATCCTTTTAAACAACACTGTGTTAACCGATAAGGTGCCTTGGCTTATCGGTATAGTTCCTGGATTTAAAGGAATTCTAAATTCTATCTCCCTATCTGGTGGTAATCCTGGTAACTCTTCTTGGAAATACATCTGAGTATTCTGAAACTACAGAAATTTCCTTAAATTCTTTATCTTTTGTATTAATGATTATTGAAATCATATATACTATTCCTTGCTTTCATTCATAATTAGCAACCTTTATTACTAATATGATCTTTATGATTTTTCATGGCTTATTTCCTGTAATCATTATTACTTCTCCAGTGTTTGCACCAGAGTTAAATAATACTTTTGTGTAAACATTGTGATCTAATAACGTACCGGCTATCACATCTGGAATGAGCTCTGCTTCCTTAGCAGTCAGTTGGAAGGCTCTTACATTCCTTTTTGCTCCTTCTGCAGGTTTGGCTTTATTGTCAGATGGTTTGTTCAGTTTTGGACATTCTGGCCTAAGATGTCCAGCTTCTCCACAGTTGTAGCAGACTGAAAATTTCTTCCTCCTGCAGTCTTCTTCTTGATGCCCCGGAATTTTGCAAAAATTGCAATATCCTTTGCATCTTCCAAAATGCTTCCTTTTGCAAGAATTGCAAAATGGAATAGTGGTAGATTGCCCATTTCCTCTTCTCTTGAAATTGCTATGGTTACTTGGATGGAATTCTTGGGTAATCTTTTGGGCTACTTCCTTCCTTCTGTTTTCTTCTCTTGTCCTTACTAGTTCGTCAGTCAAAGTATTGGCTAAATCTACCGCATCATCAATCGTGCGAGGTTTCGCAGCCTTAACGATATTACGGATTTCGGAAATCAATCCCCAAATATAACGAGAAATAAGTACCGGCTCTGGCGAAGCCAGGGTTGGTACCACTCTAGCATATTCGAAGAATGTCGAAGTATACCCTCGACAATCTACATCCACCATCCGGTGGGTTAGAAACTTATTTGTCATTTGTTCCTTTTCATACTCAGGACAAAATTTTCTTTCTACAAAGCTCTTAAATTCTTCCCAGTCCATAGCATACGCCATTCTTCTTCCTTTTGCTTGTAACACCGTATTCCACCATTCTAGCGCCACTTCTTTGAAAAGATTTGACGCGTACATGACCTGATCATCCTGAGCACATTTACTTATGGCAATTACTGCCTCGGTTTTCTCTAACCAACGCAGTGCCGCAGTCGCTCCTTCATTGCCTGCAAATTCAGTGGGTTTACAAGCAAGAAATTCTTTATAAGTGCAACCAGGCGTTGCAGCTTTCCTTTTCTTAGGGAGCGAAGCTTGCCGTGGTTCATTATCATGATTAACATGATCATTGCCTCCGTTTACGCTATTACTGAAGTTATTTTCAGAAATACGTTTACTAGAAACAATTTGTTGCGGTTCGATTGGATTTTTAACAGCAGCAACGATTGCTGGAATACCGTTGGCTATCCCTTGAGCAACTATTTCTGGAATAGCATTAGCTATCCCTTGAGCAACGATGTTTTCTATATCCTGTCTAGTCATAAATTGATCCCCCGGTTGTTGCTCAGGTTGATTAACCTCATTAACTGGTTCATTATTCGCGTTTTCCATCTGATAACTAATTTATAGATAAATAATTAGTATAAAAGAAATAATTCAATGTCACAATTAATTGCACATAATCATGTAAACGAATATACAACAAAATTGTAAATTTCTAAAATTTCATTTTATAGATTATATCATGTTTTTCTATATACAACCGTTTTATTTTATACATACTGATTTTACTATTACTATTACACAACCACATTTCCATAAATCCCTTATCCTTTGTCAGATAATATTCTAGTAACGACGTTCCTTCTCATCGTATTTCCAGGAGATCTGTCCCAAAATCTCTTGGATCTTATTCCCAGCATCCATTTTGTCAAAATGACGGAGTTCAGCTATATTCTCGTTACTCATTGGTGAATTTGGTAAAGGTTCTGAATTGAACTTAGGAAAAAGTTTATAGGGATGGTTTTGTAACAATATTTCATGAGTCACCCATTCGTCTATTTGCGAGTGGATTGAAAGGGTTGGAATAGCTGGTTCTAAGTTCATTGGTAGTTGTGTTTCAAAAGGATAAATAAAATCATTTTCATTAATAGGCTCAATAGTATTATCGTTTGCCATTATAAAATCCAACTCTTCTTGAGATGGTAACCCCTCAATTTGCCTAGGGCTTTCCTTAATTTCCATTCTCTTAGGCTTGGGTTTCTCGAAAGGTACAGCGTTGAATTCTATAGGTTCTTCTATGTCTGGTATATACCTATTGAAATCTCTGGAAACTTCTATTCTTACTGGATAGAGATTTAATTTCTGAAGGGCTTCAGACAAACCACTCATGCTGTTTACACAAGATATACACAATTACGAAGTTAAAATTATGACAAAATTTTATAGAAAAACTTTTAAATATTCTTTCATACTGGATAACTACCAAAACAACTGAAAATTAAAATATACTAAGTTTTTATTTGTAAATTTTATTTATCTACTGAATAAGGTTTCTAGACTGTAGATAATAAAGATGCTAAAAGTTAGTTCAAATTTATTTAAGGATTTGCATTAATAGCTATATTAGCTAGCATATAAAAATCTGCCCATACTGTGCAAAATTAATCAGATAATAAAACATATAATCATGAAATAGCAATTACTAAAAATTAAGTATTTTCTAAATACTTAATTGGCTTAATTAGTGGCTCGATAAGTGGCTCTGATACCACATTTTTCTGTCACGGCCCCCGACCCGGTTTGACCCGTTTCAGGAGCCGCGGGACAGAAATCCCGTGGTATTTATTTAATTGAGTTTAACAGCGGAAGTTTATCATCAGGATCTTTTTAAAACTGAAATATTTCCCGATTATTTTATTTCACAATGCGGGATAAAACCCGATAATTTACAGTCTTGAGATTTCACGAAGAAATCCTTTATTTTACAAAACATGTTTCTTTATTTTATACTGAGCCACTTTCTTGAGCTTGTAGTGCTATATGGCACTTTTCCTGATTCATAACAGATCACCTGAAACATGTTTGAAAAAGGTTTTGTCAGCGGGAAATACTGAGTGAATCATTCTATTTTGCATAATGATGCATAGTTATTAATTACAGCATAAGAGCGATTACAATGGCTTCTATCTTATTTTTATCTGGCATTCTGTCACAATGGTGACAAGTCACAATGGTGACGATGGTCATACCACTATTTAGATCAATGAACCTAAATAGTGATGATTATCCCTGTAGGTCAATGAACCTAACAGTGATTGTCCCGAGTAGGTCAATGAACCTAACTGGGAGAAATTAGTAATGTGCACAATACCCCACTAACCAGTAATTCAAGATATCCACGACTTAGTCCCTGTAATTATAACCTTGAAAAATAATTTGAGGTATTGTAGAATAGTTGATAAAAAGAGAATGACTCACATTGCAGATTTATACGGGCAGAGCCTAGCCTACTGATTAGCCTTTTATCCTAAATTCAAATAATAGGCACACAATTCGGGGTTAGTAATCAATACAGCATTTACGATAACTCACGAGATCAACCATCACAACGAATGACAAAGTGCTATGCTTAAACATCCGTCGAATTAACGACTAATGACAAAGCATCACCCTAATGTGGGTAGCACTTACACATCCATTGAGTACATTGATCGATCAGAAAATGAATCGTAATAGCGATCGTGCTAATACCCTGATTGCGGCGTCGATTAGTGACCCGTGTGTGTTAATTGTGCTAAACAGAGGATAACTCAGCGTATTTTTCGAATTTCTTCGTCGTTCTGAAGCCAGAATTCAAGTTCCAAGCTCCTGTATTTATAGGTGAATTTTGACCCTTAGGCGGCCCGCGTGAGAATTAATCTAACTTGAGGCGGCCCGCGTGAGACCTATTTTTAGGCATAGGGTTGCCACGGTTGGGACTAGCCTTGCTGAGTTGACAGTTTTCGTAAATTCCTTTCTGCCCACGTTTTAAGTGGATAATCGTCAATATGGTTTAACCCCCCCTGAGTTTTAGGGGCCCTAATCCTGATTCTGAAAATTATGAAAATTTTAGGGTTTGTACAGAATCACTTGGGTGTCTCAATTAGGGTTTCCTATTGGTCAAATTACTTTAGTAATTATGACTTTTGATGAGAGTCGTTACATTGTCCCAAGCAACCCATTCAAAAACCATTTCAAAACCACAAGCGATCAACATGCAAACCAAGCTAAAATGTATCGTCCTTTTACTAACTTTTTATCATACCACAAGACACACCCCTCACAACAACTCTCGGTGACAAGAAATATTAGCACATTATGCTAAAACACTCAATGCACGTGTGTGATTGTGCGACAATAAGCTTGTATACAAATCAAATCTCCTCCTATCAAATATTTAGCATGCTTATGAATCAAAAGGACATTCGGGTTGTAAAGGGCTATGTGTAAAGGTAGGAAATAGTGGGAGTGTGAAAGTAGCTCATTGATTCGACCCGGTTTTTATTACTACTACTAAACAAAGCAAACATCAACTATATACACAGCTTCATCAACATTTTCAACTACTGTTACAACTAATCACTTCTTTTTGTATTTTTCTCATTTTTTTTTTCTTTTTTTTTCTTTCTTCTTCTTTTTTTTTTTGTTTTTTTTTTCTTAAGCATAGAACTCAACAATATATACAAGAACATCAACAATCACAAACTAAATTCCTAAACCGGGTCGTCTCAATAGGTAAAGTTTTTGTAAGAAGTAGGTTTGGGTCACAACCGAATGGTATAAGGCTCAACCATGGCTTTCTAAAGACCAAACCCCCACCCCTCACAATACCAAACTCATATATGTAACGAGGTCCAACCCCCAATTCCCACACTCTCACACATCTAGACGAGGCTACCTAAAAGTCCCATATCATTTTCACAAGCATGCTAATCCTAGGCTTCAACAAGAATTCGTACACAAGTTCTATTAACACAATACACACACCGCCACTCAAAACAAGGAAAGCATCTTTAATAATCATATGTGGCTCAAAAACTCACCAAGAAATGACTAGAAAGGGGTGTCGGTGTGTCATGCGGAACAATGTCAAGTGTTCAAATTCCAACAACTTTTCGCTTGGTTTCACAAATTTTTCAAAAATTCTCAAAATTTTCCCCTCATCCCCACACTTGGGATACATTGTCCCAATGTATGGTTTTGAAGGAAAGATTGCTTTCAACAAAAACACCAACATTTGCTTATACTCTCAAACCCCAAATTTCTTTTTGTATTTTTTTTACTTTTTTTAAACAAAAGCAAACAAACTAACTACCAATATTTCAAAGCTAAAGAACATATCAAGACTAAGGAAAGAGTACATGACCTGGTGAAGTTTGACACAACAGATGTTGTAGATAATCTGAATTTCTATCACCACCTTCACACAAATATCCGTACATCCTCCCCATACTTGAATGTTGCCATGGCCCTGAAACATAGAAAAATAACGAAATAGCAAGATCAGTGTAAAACCCCGGGTTGCCTCCCGAGCAGCGCTAAGTTTTCAGGTCTTCAGCCAGACCGTGCCACCCCCGTTTATGGTGGCTCAAAGAAACGGTTCCTGCCACTTCCATCACTACATCGTGCCATTGCGTAAAATGCATATGTCCCGCTTCGATTCGGTGGGTAACCGAATACACTCCTACTTGATCTCGTATGCGTTTCTTCACAATTCGGTGGGTGATTTATTTTCATTCTTTGACACACATTTTTCATACAATCACTAGACTCTCTACCCTTCTCTTCAATAGGTTCATAACTAATCTCCCTAGTATGAACATCAAAGTACAACTTACGGTTCTTTTCGGTCATAATAATGATCCCGTCTCCACAGTTGATTTGAGCACTTGCCGTATAAAGAAACGGTCGACCCAAAATTACCCTTTGTTGTGATGCCATTTTGGTAGAAACATAATCTAAAACCAGAAAATCCACCGGATAGTCGAATTCTCCCAACCGAATCATAACATTCTCAACCATTCCCCGTGGACGCCTCCAACTTTCATCCGCCAAACTCACCATGGTGTCTATATCTTCAAGCAGACCAAAGTCGTACATATCGTATAGATCGCCTGGTAGCACACTCATACTCGCCCCGTAGTCCAACACTGCTTGAGGAATTTTTAATTTTCCCACTTGAATAGGCACGAGTGGTGCTCCATGCTCTTTGTCCGTTTCAACCTCGGCATCCCTTCCTATACCTACACTCACTTGACAAGAAGATGTTAGAAATGTTTCATTAAATTCACTATTAGGAACGGTACTTACCACATTGATATTAACACTTTTAATGTTTTTTGGATTTGTCACCGTGTCACTTTGTAGTTGGCCTTTTGCTTTCTTCAATATCGCCACATCACTTGCAAGTTGACTCATTTGGGTAGGCAACGACTGAATTGCTTTATCACAGATTTCGTCTTTTTGAATGCGAGCATCATCAATTTGATTTCTTCGCTGCATCTCTAGTTGCATTGCCTTGAGCATTTCCATGACCTCATTTCCACCAGAAGAACTTTGACCCGAAAACCCACTTTGATTATTGAACGGTTGGCGTGGAGCAAAGTTACCTTGACTTCCTTGAAAATTCGGGTTAGCTTGGTTTGAGGGATTTCCATATCTAAAGTTTGGGTGGTTTCTCAAACCAGGGTGGTAAGTATTGGAGTTCATGTTGTAATTTCTACCACCCCCTCCTTGCCCTTGCACCGCATGAACCTCTTCATATTGCCCTTCACCTCCTTGGCAATTCTCAGCCGCATGTCCTATTTCATTGCAAATAGCACAAACATCATAAATTTGGTTAGAGGTTTGAGTATTACCATCATCCACCGCATGGACTTGGGTTCGGGTAATGGCCGGTCGTGCTCTCCTTGATGCTTGAGCTTTTCTTTTTGATGTAATTGCCATTTGCTCCAAAAACTCCCAATCGTCTTGCTCATAGTTCGTACCAAAAGTGCCACCGGTAATAGATATTAAATCACGAGCATCTTCGGCACTCAACCCCTCATGCAAAGCGTTCATCAATTCCCAAAGTTCAATCCCATGGTGAGGACAATTCTTGATCATCATGTTGAAACGCTCAATGGCCTCATGAAACATCTCACCTTGTTGTTGTTGAAAACTCCTCAACCCCTTCCTAGCATCATTGGTCTTTTGAGCGGTGTAAAATTCATCTAAAAATATTTGTTGCATCTCCGCCCATGTATAGATAGATGCTGAAGGTAGAGTGTAAAACCACTTCTTTGCCTTGTCTTCTAGAGAAAATTGGAATAATACCAATTTGACATCATCGGCCAAAAATCCTTGACTCCCAAAAGTGTTGCAAATCGAGTCATAGGCTTCCAAGTGAAAATAAGGTTCCTCCGTTGCTAGACCCTTATACTTTGGCAAACTTTGCAATGAATTGGTTCTCACTTCAAAGGTCCTCCCTTGATCATTGTGAGGAATAACTACCGGTGAAGGATTGTGAGTAATTACCGGCCTAAAATGCACTTCAATGCCTCTCGCATGTTCTCTAAGATGCCTTCTTGGCACACCCAACCGAACCCTTGGTCGAATAGGACCCATTGGCCTTTGCATAGGCCCTTGTGGTACATGTGGTTGAAATTGTTGCTGTGGCATCGGTTGGTGTTGAATTGGCCTTTGGAATTGTGGTTGTACATTTTGTGGACGAACTTGTTGCAATGGCATAGGACGTTGCACTTGTGGCCCTTGTGGCCTTGGCCGAATATGTTGGGGTATAATTTGTTGTTGTTGAAACCCACCAACATTTGGCATTCTTTTAGTTTTCCCTTGCACGTAAGTAAGTTCTCCTTGTTCCCCATCACCCCCATAAGCATATCCTTCTTCCTCATAACCCTGAAAGTCTTCATATCCTTCTTCATATCTATCTCCTCCTATACCCGATGATTGCCCAAATGGAAGAGTCGTATATTGAAAACCTGACTGTTTTGATGGTCAAAATGTAGAAGTAGCATGGACAATGGTTGAGTTTGGTGCTATTGAGTAGGTTGAAGATGATTGACCCGCACCTGGAAAGAAATGAGAAAATGGTGGAATTGTAGTAGAAGGATTAAAAGTGAGTGTAGGCTCTTCTTGAGTGGTAATGGGTTGGGTGGTGTTAGTTGGTGTAACATCATGAGGTTGAATAGGGTCGGTGGTGGTGTTTGGCATAGTAGTGTTTGGTGAAGGTTGAGTGGATGATGGTATAAAAGGTGGTATAAGTTCACCCGTAGTGGGTGGTGGTGGTAGTGGATCCATGTATCGAAGTGGTGTGATTGGTGTAGTTGGTGTTGTTGGTGAACCACTGATTATGTTTTCTCTCAGCAAAATTCTGTTTCCTCTTAATGTTTGCTCAATCTCCGGATCAAATGCCAATGGTGATAGCCTGTGAGAGCTTCTAGTACGCATGTACCTGTAAATACCTGCACACTAACACACCTAGCGTAAACCAGAAAAATAAAAAACTAAAAAGGATAAAAAATAACATACGTTGCGCACTACTCCCCGGCAACGGCGCCAAAATTTGACGTGAGGTCGAAGTCTCAATCAAATTTAATCCAAATACTACTAATAGATAGCGGTAAGTGGGTATCGAACACAGGGAGTTTGTGGAAAATGTGTTACTTGAGAGAGTATCTAACTTGACTAAATTAATCTAATTGCAAATAAAATAAAATTCAAGAGTTGATTTGATTGGATTGGTTTTAAAACTAAAATTAACTAATTAAATTGCAAGAGAAAAGTTTTGGTTGTAAACAAATTAGAGACAAATGATCATCTTCAGTTTCCGGTTTTGCTTTGACATTTATGCTATCATTCCACTAGAAAGAACTACATAGACATAGTTCATATGTGATTAGTTGCAGTGATGAAAGGGAACTAAGTACTCAGATTCCTAGAACGTGAGGTTGTTACCCGATGATCAATCAACCCTTACCCAAACCTAACTATACCCATGATATCTCGATTGCCAACGGCACCAAGAACGTATGGTTTCTAATTAGTTTAGCACAAGAATCAACAATTTACTAGCAATCAATCACACACCATAACAAGCAATTCAATAAAGAAAGGAATTGTTATTCTAGAAATACGAAATTCAAGCATAAAGTCTTACAAAACCTTCCACCAAAGATGATCATAGAGTACTTAGCCACTCATGGCTTGAAACAACATCATAGCAAAAGTATTATCGTTCATAAAGATCAAAGATAACAAACTAATGATTAAGAAAGTGTTCTTCAAGCTTCAAAGTCTCCAAGATTGCTCCAAAATTCGTTCACAAGCAAGGTATAACCGAAAAACAATGACAAGACACCTTAAAGATCCATGAAATGGCTATTAAATGCGGAGGTTACAAATTGGCAAGGTCGGCTCCATAAGCTACGGCAGCCGCCGTAGCTTACGGCGGCCAGTAAGTCCGCGCGCGCCGTAGGTTACGGTGCCGAATAGTTCTTTACAGCGCTTGCATTCTGAGCTACGACAGGGATCTTTTCACAAACATAGGAGCCGTAGCCTACGGCCAGAGCCGTAGGTTATGGCACTGAGTCTTCCTTTCCTTCATTTCTTCATGAAATCTTTGATTTCTTCTCATCTTGTTCATGGCAACTTCCAACAACCATTCAAGCTTACTTAAACCTGCATTTCAAGCACTTTAGCTCCTGTAACATCAAACATCTTGTGATTACCAAATTTAAGCAATTAACCGAATAAAGTATGGATTGTGCGTGTATTTAGATCGTTTAAGGGTTGTCTTATGGACCACCCGTCAGTGACCTACACTGGTGGTTTTTATTCTTTTAATTCCTGGACCGGTGGTGTTATCCCTTGTAGTTCCAACCCTCCAAAGAGCCTACATGATTGGAAACAAAAGTTCTTTTACATCCGCCGTGGTGTTATTCCGGTAGACATGCATTATCGAGCAGAGAGTGAAGGGATCCCTAAGGTTGAAGTGACCGTGGATTTTTCTAAAGAAGAGTGGTACAAGAAGGTGACTCACAAAGCCACTTCTATTTCTTAACTTGAGGAGAGAGCGTTGGTTGGTGCCGGTATGAGCATGTTGTGGGTCCCTAAGAACCCTCTGGGTGTTCCTGTTTATGGTTATCAAGGCAAACGTATGTGATGTTTCTTATTTGTTCGTGTTCTCCTCTTTGTTTTGTTATGTTATTCCTCATGTGTTTGTATTTCGCACTTGGTTACAGCTTGTTGAATGTTCTTGACCCGAAGGCCGGTGGTGCCATGGTTGAAGCGGTTCAAGCGGAGGGGAAACCGACATGGCTGGACCAAATCCGTAACCGTTTTTTGCATCCTACTAGTGAGAGCTTTGCCACCTATGCCAACGTTGTTTTAGGTGAAGATGATGGTGATGAGCATGATGACCCTGTTGATCCTGCTCGATAGGAAGTTATTGTTCTCTCGAGTGAGGGTTCTGATAGATCGCATGAAGGCCTAATCCCTCGTTCCTCTCGTGC
Source organism: Helianthus tuberosus (assembly GCA_030545235.1). NCBI lineage: Eukaryota > Viridiplantae > Streptophyta > Magnoliopsida > Asterales > Asteraceae > Helianthus > Helianthus tuberosus. Next base: position 163,108,587 of record CM060366.1, read on the forward strand.
AGGTCCAGCGCAAGGGGATGTGAACGAGCCTGTGAACAAGCCTGTTGATGTTGAGATTGATGTTAATACCCCGGTGGAAACTGCTGAGCAGTTAGAAACCCAGGAGAAGAAGAAGGTGGATAAGTCTGTGGGGAAGGAGAAGAAGGCTGAGGAGAATGTTGTCGAAACTCCTTGTAAGCAACCTTCTACTCTTCCTTTCCTGGATTATGTTGTCGTTTCTGATACGCTATCTGGTTTAGGCGCAGGGAGCAAACGTACTGAACGTGACCCTGAGGATGATGAGACTTTGACCGAGATTATGAAGAAGAGAAAAAACCCTTAATGCCAAGAAGAAAGAGCTTGACAAACAAGTTTCCGCTGTTCTTGCTGCCAAGAAGTCTAAACTTCATAAGGAAACTCCTCCTGCACCTTCTGAATCTGAGATTGATATGAATGTTTTCAGCGTGAAGCGCGGTAATTTGTTGGAGAAGATATATGTTGCTTCTGCTCCTCAAGGTAAACACTTTGCACTTGTAAGTCTTGTTATTTGGTTTTCCTTCTTGTTTTTGACTATCGTGGTTGTCTCGTGGCAGGTTCCAAGTCGGGTAAGACTTCGCGCAAGGTTGATATTTCAAAGATTACTCCTCCTGCCTCCCTACCGTCTAGGACGTTCGGCTTTTCCCCTCCCCATGATGATCTGGGTGAGAAGAGAAAACAAGATGATGTGGAGATTGAGCGTGTTGGTGAAGGTGGTGGTGATGATGGTGGTGATGGTCGCGATAAAGGTATTGAAACCAAGGCAGAGTCAAGTGAGGCTACACCTCGTCAAACCATCTATACCAGATGCCCACCAAGTGCTGGCGGTGCGACTTCAGGAGTGCCCTGGAGTCCTGAGTTCGAAAATGTCCAAGCTGGGTCTTTGGATACCCGTAACCCAGCTTGTGATGATCTGCCGCATGCTCCTCGGTGGAATTTAACTCAGGGCTCCCGGATGAATGACCATGGCAACTGCCGAGAGTTCTTCTCCTTGTCTTTCCCCCCTGCTGAGAGGTTATTTCAGAAAAGGCGCAACCGGTTTGATCTGCTGGATGATCATATTCATGCCGGGGACAATTACTTTGCTACCTCCCAGGAGATTGTTCGGGAATGGAAGCTGATGGGGGAAGACACTCTTGAATTTGAAAATGATAAAAAAGCGCTTGCTGAGGAGAAGGAGAAGTTCAATGCTGAGAGGAAGGGTTTGTTGTGGAGGGTGTCTGATGTAGAGCAAAAGCTTGCACAGGAGAAGCAGGTTAACTCCAACAAACAAAAGGATTGGGAGGCCGCTTGTGAGCGGACCAATAAAGAGTTGCAGGCGCAACGTGATGCGATTGTGAGATTGTCAGGAGAGAAGAGGAAAATCAGTGACGAGGCTGAGCAGGATCGTGCTGCATCCCAGAAAAGGGAACAGGAATACATACAACGCATTACTAAATTGGAGAAATTGGCTGAAGAAAAGGTAGCTGAGGCCAAGGCTTCTGAGATTTTGGTTGAAGAAACCGCTGCTGACTGCAAGTGGTTACTTGCCCGTTCGGTGCCTCTGGTAATTGTCAATATTTATTTGTTTTTGTTACTCATCTCCGCTTCTCTCATGTGTGTATTATTTTGCAGATTGCCGAACGTATTGCCAGTTCTGAAGAATTGGCCAAGTACGTGTATGAGCTTGGGGAAGCTGCACGTGATCTTGGTCGTAAGGAAGGGTATGCTGAGGGAAGGGTATGCTGAAGGAAGGGCTGCAGCTGAGTCAAAAGAACCGTTGAAGAATTTGAATTATGCAAGATTGATTGTGTTGCCCGGTATGCTGAAAAGCGACAAGAGTTTGAGTCCCTCGAATTTGGAGTTGTCAAAGCTGCTCAAAAATTGTCTCGGAAACCCAACGGCGTTGCCTTGTTAAAGAAGGCGCTTGATGATGAGGATCATGGAGCTGGGGACGCTGGCACCAGTCACCATGAATGAAAGACTCCGGCTTGTACGCCGCGTATGGGCTTCGTTACCCTTGTAACTAACAATCCCGTGAACAATTTAACTTTATGCTTTGTGAACAATTTGCCTATAGCTGTCATATCTGCTCTCATTTTGTTACTTTTGACCTATTTTATGTTAATATTTAGGCTTTGTTTCCTTGCTCGTTGTGAATTTTGCTATCGTTACAATATGTGCATGTGTAATTACTTTGATTAGGTATCACGAATGAATGATGGCGCTGACAGGTTGTGCTGTGTTAGTTATAACGTTTGCTCTGTCGTTTAAGCGTGCAGGTTGATTCGTATATACGAAGTGATCGAGTTATAGGTTATTGTGTGGACCCGGATGTGTTCAGCTTTGGGGGTCTGACAATGTTTGTTTACCATGTTTTCGATGCTTTCGTGTTTATGTGGGCACGAAGTATTTATTTGGCGTTTTTTAGGCGTTGGTTGTGTTTTTGACCCGGCTGTGCACGTGTTTGTGACAAGCCTTGGAGGTCTACAACGTTTCCTAAGTTTGAGCCATTGATGTTTTCGTGTATGCCCAGAGTAATATATGCAGTTGTGACAAGAAATTTGCATGAGAAGAGATAGCCAAACACATCTTGTATTAGTGCTAAATGTGTTGGCGCGCAGCCATTACAAGTACATAGAAAAAAACTTCAACTGTTTACATGTAGCATCTTCTTAACTGTTGAGCATTCCAGGTTCTTGGGACTTCTTTGTTGTCCAGGGTGCGTAGCTTATATGCCCCTTTTCCAAGTACTTCGTCTACAACATAAGGTCCTTCCCACTTGGGAGCTAATTTTCCGGGTTTTTCGGCGTTGGAAGCCTCATTGTCCCTTAGGACGTAATCTCCGGGATTGAATGTGCAAATTCGGACCTTGGAGTTATAATACTTCTCCAGTTTGGTTTTGTATTTCGCTTCGCTGATTGCCGCCATCTCTTTTCTTTCTTCTAGGAGGTCAAGGTCCAACCTCCTTTCTTCTTCATTGTTGATCATGTTCATTGAGAGCATTCTTGGCGATGGTAACCCGATCTATGCTGGTATCACGACCTCGGACCCATAGGCTAAACTGAACGGTGTCTCTCCGTTGCTTGTTTTTGGCATCGTCCTATGGGCCCATAGTATGCTGGGTAGTTCGTCAACCCAGCCTCTTCTTTGTGTTCCTAACCGTGCTTTGATACCATCTACAATGCTCTTGTTGACGGCCTCCACTTGACCATTCCCCTGCGGGTGCGCAACCGAGGAGAAGGTATGCTCTATGTGTAGCTCTTTGAACCAGCGTTGAAGATCTTCTGCAGCAAAATTTGTTCCATTATCGGTGACAATTCTTAAAGGCAGCCCGAATCTGCAGATTATCTGTTCCCAGATGAAACGTCGCACTACGGTAGATGTGGTTGACGCCAACGCTTTTGCTTCCACCAATTTTGTGAAATAGTCTACCGCGACTATGATAAATTTCACTACACCCGGGGCTTCAGGAAAAGGACCCACCATATCAATTCCCTATTGTTGAAATGGCCATGCCGTTGTTACGGGGACTAGTTCATTTTTGGGGCGCATTGTTTTCGGGGAATGTCTCTGGCACCCGCTGCATTTCCTCAAGACCTTCACTGCGTCTAGATGGATTCCAGGACAGTAGTACCCGGCGTTCATCACTTTTTCTACCACTATCCTCGGACCGGCATGGATGCCACAGATTCCCTCATGTACTTCTCGGATCTGGTAGTTTGCATCTTCTGGGTCGACGCATCTCAAGTAGGCTTGATGGTTTCTGATATTCAGTCTTGACTCTCGCACAAGTCAAGCACTTACTGACGTAGGTTGCTACGCTGGCTTTCATACCAGGCCACCAATATGCCGTCTTGAGATCATGGTACATTTTATCCGAACCCGGATGTACTGAATAACGAGACTTATGTGCTTCATCCATCACTAGCTCGCGTAGGTCTCCATACAGTGGGACCCAGATGCGTCTGTTTACATAGTAGGCACCGTTTTCCTTTTGTTCTAGCCATTGTCTCGATCCTCGTAGGGACTCAGCCCTGATGTTCTCTGCTTTCAATGCTTCAACCTGAGCATCGCGAATCTGAGCGGGAAGGTTGGATTGGATGGTAAGCTGTAAAGCACATACACGCTTAGGTATAGTATCCTTTCGACTGAGGGCATCGGCCACAACATTGGCCTTGCCTGGATGGTACTTGATCGCACATTCGTAATCATTCAAGAGCTCGACCCATCGACGTTGACGCATGTTTAACTCCTTTTGCTTGAAGATATGCTCGAGACTCCTGTGATCGGTGTAAATGGTGCACTTGGTACCGTACAGGTAATGTCTCCATATCTTAAGAGCGAAAAAAACTGCTCCCAGTTCCAAGTCGTGTGTAGTGTAGTTCCTTTCGTGAACCTTAAGTTGGCGTGATGCGTAGGCAATGACCTTATCACGTTGCATCAACACACAACCAAGTCCTTGGATGGAAGCATCGCAGTAAACCACAAAATCATCTGTGCCTTCAGGCAATGAGAGGATAGGCGCGCTACAAAGTCTATCCTTCAAGTGCTGAAATGCGGACTCCTGTGCATCACCCCAACGATAGGTGACACCCTTCTGAGTCAGTGGAGTGAGAGGTTGCGCAATCTTTGAGAAATCCTTTATAAATCTTCTGTAATATCCTGCCAAACCCAAGAATTGGCGGATTTCTGTTGGTGTACGAGGTGCAGGCCAGTTCTTGATCGAGTCAACCTTAGATGGATCCACATGAATTCCATCCTTGTTTACCACATGGCCTAGAAAGTGGACTTCGCTAAGCCAGAAGTCACATTTCGAAAACTTGGCATACAACTGCTCTTTTCGAAGAAGTTCCAGCATAAGTCGTAGATGCTGCTCGTGTTCCTCCTGACTCTTAGAATAGATCAGGATGTCGTCAATGAAAACAATAACGAACTTATCCAGGTATGGCTTGCACACTCGGTTCATGAGATCCATGAAGACCGCTGGTGCATTCGTCAACCCGAAAGGCATAACTAGAACCTCGTAATGGCCGTAACGAGTTCTGAATGCTATTTTGGAGACGTCCTCCTCTCGGACTCTCAGCTGATGGTATCCCGATCTCAAATCAATCTTAGAGTAATAGCTCGACCCTTGCAACTGGTCGAACAAGTCGTCAATACGTGGAAGGGGATAACGATTCCTCACAGTCACCTTGTTAAGTTCGCGATAGTCAATACACATTCTGAAAGTACCGTCTTTCTTCTTCACGAATAGTACTGGAGCTCCCCAAGGCGAAGAGCTAGGATGTATGAAACCCTTTTCCAAGAGTTCTTGTAGTTGCATGGACAGTTTTTCAAGTTCTGATGGAGCTAGACGATAAGGTGCTCGAGCTATGGGCGCTGCTCCAGGAGCTAGCTCGATTTGAAATTCAACTTGACGATGAGGCGGGAGACCAGGTAATGCCTCAGGGAATACCTCAGGAAAATCGCGCACAATAGGAATGTCTTCAATTCTCTTCCGTTGATGTGTCAGTAACGAGCGCCAGAATGGCAGTGTGGCCATTTCGCAAACACTTATGGGCCTTAAGGAAAGAGATAATGCCTACGACAGCACCACTCTTGTCACCATGAATCACGAGGGGTTCTTCACCAGAACGAGGAATGCGGACGATTTTCTCCTTGCAAATAATCTCCGCTTGATGATGAGATAGCCAATCCATCCCAATAACGATGTCGAAACTACCAAGTGTGATAGGAATAAGATCGATAGAGAAAGTCTGACCAGCTAAGACAAGGTTACAACCTTTAACAATGTGTGTGGCTTCAAGACTTTTACCGTTTGCTAGTTCTACCGTGTGTTTGGTGTTTTAAGGATAACGGGGTACGCTTAAGCACCTGACTAACTCTTAGGAATACGTATCTAACATCTGTACCCGAATTAACTAAAATAGAAACAAGGAAATTATCTGGTAGGAACTTACCCGCCACAACGCTGGGGTTGTTTCCTTCTTCCTCTTGTCCATTCAGGAACTCATGCTTACCAGTCCTGTGGTTATCCTTATTGTTTCCGTTATTGTTCCCGTTGCCCTGGCTGCCGCTGTTGTCACGATTCTGTCTCATCTGCGGACAGTTCCTCTTGAAGTGACCCTCAGCACCGCACTGGTAACGTCTCTCATTACCCTGCTGGTGTTGCCGTTGGTTCCGGTTTGCAGGATATGGGCTCCTACAATCTCTAGCCATATGTCCCAACTTCTTGCATCGCTGGCAACATGATTCCGCACATGACCCGCTGTTGTGCCGTTGGCACTTGCGGCATCTCGGTTTATTCCCTAGGATCTCCCCGGATTTTGGTAGTTCAGCCCCTGCTGTACTAGTTTCATGTGCGGGTCCTGTCGTATAGAGTTAGGACCCTCACCTTGGTGAACACCCCAAATATGCTTGTTGCTATTAAGAGCGTTTGCATTGGAAACTTTACGCTTGGGTAACTTGCCCTCTTCCACCGCCTGATCGGTGAGCTGGTGCGCCAAATGAATGACTTGCTGGATTGTGGGAAGGTTGGCCGCACTCACAGACCCTTGGATTTCCGAGACTAAGCCTCTGAGGTATAGCTTGATTTGCCTAGATATGGGTTGTGACATGTTAGGACATAAGGCAGCCAAGTCGTTAGACCTCTTTGTGTACGCCTCAATCTCTGATCCTTCAATCTTCAAACCATAATACTCTATTTCCAGTTCCAGAAAGTCGTCCAAGTGGCAGAACTCTTCCTTAATCCAATCCTTGAAGTCGCTCCAGAGGATGGCATTCGCGTCTGCCAACCCGAGCATCTGAACCTGTGCGTTCCACCAAGAATATGCTTTCCCTTGCAACATGCCAGTAGCGTACTCTACTCGTTTGCTGGTAGGGCTTTTACTCTCTTCGAATGTATATTCCATTCTTCGGATCCAGTGTAGAAGGCCGATTGTCCCTTCAGTGCCGTCAAAAGTGGGAGGTTTGCATTCTAGGAATGCCTTGAAGGTGCCCATGCGTGTTTGAGGGTGCATGGGTTGACTCCCTGTTTGGGTTGCTAAGGCTTCAGCAATCCGTTCGTTAATCAAGGTCGTCAGCTGACCCTGGGTCATGTCGAGAAGTCCACTCATGATCTTCACATCGAAGGGACACACGTAAGAAAGGTGTCGCAAGGTGCGTAAGTGTGGAGTGACAGAAAAGAGTAAGCACACAAGGTTCAAATAGCAGTTATCACATTAACTAATGCATACCATGAACAATGTACCATGTAACTAACAAGTAGGTAATATAAACATAAACCATATCACCTAGGATGTTGAGTCTTGCACGTGGAGCGAAGCGTCGTTGTGGATCGTTGAGCACTGTACAGGTTATAGTCTGGTTTTATAAAAAAGCCCTTCCCTTTTTAAAACCAAGTTCACTATAACCAATGGCTCTGATACCAATCTGTCACACCCCCAAAATCCACCATGCGGAGTATCACCGCTTGGAGGCGTGACATGACCAGGATCGAGCCACCAATCATATTGAACAACTCAACTAAGTAAATAAAACCAAACACAATACGATTGGTGACCAAAAGGAAGTAAACCAACTTTAGGTTAACAGCGGAAGCATATAACGTGAGTTCAAAACATAAGTTCATAGTTCATAAGTTTAAAGTCCAAAACGCAGTTTAATAAGTTCATAAGGATTAAAGGTTTAGCACGGGACATGACAAATCGTATTCCACAACAACCTTCTCCTCGTGCAAGCTCCAAAAGCATCTAGCGACCTGTAAGGCATGTAACAACGAGTCAACAACAAAGTTGAGTGAGTTCACGGTTGGTTGATTAGTTTTAAGTTGTTTCTGAAAATGTGGTTTGACTTTCGTTGGCTTATTTGCCATGGGGGTTACCCCTTAGTTGAAAGTATGTTTAACCAGTTCCTTTTATTACCCAATCCATACCCATGATCAGTGGGGGCTTCCCCATGTGAACTACTAGACGGTATGATATCGACCACTAACGAAAGTAAGTTGTGCCCTAAGTCAATGTCTATCAGCATTGACCCTTTGCCTTAGTCCATTAGTACACGCCCGTTCGAACGACACGGTGTGAGGTTTGTTAAACCTAATAGCGCTATTAACTAATGACCCGCTCGCCATCGGCCTCGGCAATTAAGTCGATATAAAATGAGGGACTTATGATAGAGTTTTGTCTAGTAAGTTTTAAGGTTGTTGTCCAACCCAAGGAGGACGAACGTACGTAGTTCTCCCAAAGAGAATACGCAGGATTAATATTGGCATCCTACCCAAGGAGGATGGCCGTACATATCCTACCTAAGTAAGATATGTAGATTTCATTTTAATTCTTTAACCCATTCCCAAACCACCGGGAATCCCATGCCTTAGAAAGTGTGTGAACTCACCTCGGTTTGCTCGGTTAGATTCTCAAATATAGCTAACAGTCAAGGTCGGTCAATCACGTCCTAATATGATTACCAGTTAGTCATTTAGCGATTTTCAAATAGAGCACAAAGTTCCTACACGTATCTATCACATAACATGCATTACTTTAACGGTTTATGCCCATATAACTTCCCATCTATTCCTGTTCATAAATAAACATATGATATTGCACATAACACATATAACATGTTATATCATTCACAGATAACATACTCGACATTTAGACACGCAAATTACAACTTATGTCATTTCAGCTTTAATATTCAAAACCGGGCTGTTTTCGGACATTTTAATAAAATAGTTACCTTGTTCCAAAAATTCCCAAATTTTTACAGAATGTCTTAAACGGTCCAATTATTATTTTGTAAAAATCTCGGGATTCAGTTCATTACCAATATTTTGTAAAAAACAGTTTCCGGACTGAACTCAGATTTATCTTTTTCTGACTGCAGTCCACGGAATAATTTATTTAAAATTCATCGAGAGTCCGATTTACAAAATTCCAGTGAGAGAATTACAAATACATCGGTCGTCATCTACAGTACAAATTGTGTGATCTAACTCTACACAGAATTCAAGTTATGGCATAAAACAGAATGCGCATTTTCAGCAGCAAAAATGCAGCTCTAGCTGCTGTTACAAAATGACACTTTAAAAATAGTAAACGGAGTCCAAAAATTATGATTCCAGTGCCATTAGAACCGTATTTCATAATACATAGATCCAGACTTCAGAAAATACATTTTTCATTCAGTTACGGTCTGGTTACAGCCAACTGAAGTTGGCTGTAATCACCAAACAACCTACTATTTCAGCTTTTAACTTCCTAACTTGTGTTCGATTGATTCCGTTAACATGTTTAGTGATCACAACAACATCAATATTAACAAGCAAATCATCAGATAATCAACAAGAATCAAAACAACTTCATATTAACATCATGTTTTCATCTTATTTCATCATCATGTTACTTATATTCAAGATTTTGTTTATTACCCTATAGTGTTCATGGATTCTCATCATCAAATAACTATTAACCACTCTAATGACATGAAAAATGAATGGATCTAAGTTCTTACCACTAGTTCAAGACTAGGGAAGTCCGAGTGAAGAAATGTGGTGGTTAATAACGAATAGAGAAGGTCCTTCAACTTCCGAACACACCAAGCTTCGTTGTATGCCTTCTAACACCTATGGATGCTTGTGGAATGTATGAGAAATGAGTTGAAGGTGGTGGTATGGTGATGGTGGTTGGCTGCCGAGATGAAGAAGAGAGGAGGAGAGAGCTTTGTGAGTTTGAGTTTAGTGAAGATGAGTATGGAGGATGATCTAGTGGTTATATATAAAATTTTCCAACACACTATTACCCTCTAGTCCATGTGTCTTCAAGATACTAAGCAATATCAATTAAATAAAAGAATAAAATCATGGGGAGTCCTTCTTGTCTCCTAACCGGTTTAGGGGGGGGGGGGTTGGTCTAGTTGTGTTGCAATGGTAAGTAACTAAGTTAGTTAGAAGGTTAAGGGTTTAGTTAGTGCTTAATGTGTGTTATGTAATATATAGTGTGTTAGGGTGTTCGGGGATCCTAACTAGCTCAGAAAAATAAGAACAATGTGTTTGACAATATTTTTGTGTTCCGGGTAAAGTCCAGTTGTTCGGTTGGGTATCGTTCCGTTAAAGTGCTTAATTAATCCGTAAAGTGTCCTATGTATATATTTTTGTAACATTTTTAATTCTCAACACTCAGGAAAGCATACCGGACTATTTAGTAACTTTTATGTACACTACTGGTATGTTACAAGCACATGTAAGTATAACACAGAAATCAGAAAGCAGTTAAATGATTCAGCACAGTCATCAAGCACTTTATTTATCATTGATAAATTGTACGGATACAAGGAATTATGAGGGTTGTCACACAAAGGAAGAGACTTCTCCGTCCATTTGAGGAGAATGGTGTGGTTCAGTCATTCTAGTGAGTTTTTGAACAAAAAAGAAGATGAGAGTGGTTTGCAAAAGATGCGGATGGCGCCAATGATGAAACACTGGTTAAATCCGATGATTAACTAGTTGGGTCGTCTCTTATGTGGTTCAATCTCCTTTCTTACTCGCTGAAAGACTGAGTCCTGCAAAACAGCAACACCGTTAGCTCCTTAAAGGGGAATATGGGGGTTTCCCTCTTAACCAGGCTCCGGCGTGAGAATAAGTACTGTTCTGAGGAATAAAACAGTGTGTGTCGAGGGTGAGAGTGTGAGGAATCGAATAGAATTAACCTGAATGATGAAGGGTCCTATTTATAGCCGGAGGGTGAAAGAGGGAGGAGCAATCTTGCCAGCTGCTATAGGGCGCCAGCTGTCCGACCAAGGGGAATATCCTCTTGGTCCCCTCTGCTGTGGTCAGGGTGGTGGTACACGTGACGCGCCTATATTCGTCCCTGCTGGAAACATCGTACTGCTGTTGTCGGTCTGCTCCTGGATTTGCTGCAGGCCTACATGGCGCTTGATGACTGGTGACACGTGTTGTCCTTCCTGTCGGAGGGAGCATCTTTGGTGCCACCTTGGCGTCTTCCAGAAGCTTCTGAATTTTCTTGCTGATGTAGGTGTCATGTTGGATGAAAAGGTGATATGGTCCTTGCCATGTAGGCAAAGAATTTGAACCATACCTCTTCAATAATGTAAGTTTTTATTTACTTACATGAAAGTGTTCTATTTTCAGGAGAACTGAATAAAAATGTTTTTCATAAACATTATTATATTATACATACACACTACAAATATGTCGGTGGCCAGTGAAGTCTTTATATATGTATAATTTTCTTTTTCTAGCCGGACGTATTGTTTTTCTATTGTGTTTCATTTATCATTTTATTTTAGTTTTCTCTAATATTTTTGTTTGTTAGTTTTTATTAAAATACAAAATACATTAAGTGTAATATTTCTTTCATTGAAAATAAAATTGTATTTAAAATAAAGTATCTTTTCGTATCGTAAACAAGTTTTCCACGTGCTTAGGTCGTTAACTCTGACGGAATATAATTACACGCTTCAACTACCCGACAACGACAACGATGAAAAGTAGATATTTATTTGTTTGTTTTTTAGTTTAATGTTTATCTCTAGTAACTTTTGTTCACTATTTTTTTTAAATTAAAAATACACAGTTATGGTTAAAAAAAATTGTCAACATTCTGATACAATTCTTTTAAAAAAATTAATTGTATTCAAAATACAAAATACTTTAGTATTGTAAATGACTTTTGCATGCGTTTGGATCAGCAACTTCCACGAAATGTGACTAATTACACGTTTTGAGTGTTCGACAATGATGATGAGTATTTTTTTTGTATTTTTTTTTTTTTTTTGTATTTTATGTTTATGTTTGGTAAATGTTTTATCATTAGGTAATCACTTTAAAATTGTTAGTATTATTTTTAAAAATCATTGAGTGAAAAGTGGTGAATTGTAACGAGTATTTACTACTGATTTTTAGTAATACTTTAAAATTTATGACTTTTGTTTTTCTATTTACGTATGTTACATGTAAATAGGCCTGTAAACAAACTGAACGTTTATGAACTGTTCGTGAAGTTGTTCGGCATGAAGTTCGTTTATATTCGTTTATTTAATAAACGAACCAACAAGAACAAAAGTTTTTGTTCGTTTAATTAAATGAACAAACATGAACACACCTTGTGTTCTTTCATTTATGTTCGTGAACGCTCGTTTGTTTATGTTCGTTTAAATTTTAGTAAATACATAAATAGTTATATTTGTATAAATATTAGGTTTTCTAGCTACTTATACAAGTATAACTAATTCGTAATTGAGTTTTCTAGTAATAAACAATAAAATTTTAAAAATTTCTTAGATTGTAACTGATCACTTAATATTTATATAAAAACTACTTAATTTTAGTATCTATAAACCCTAATTTAGATGTGTTTTCGGATGAATTCTAATACATTAGACCTGTTTGTTTGTGTTGACTAATGTTGTGTTTCTTTATATTTGTTCAATTACGTTCATTTGTATTCATTTATGTTTGTTCAATTATGTTAATATATGTTTCATTAAGTTTTTTATGTTTATGTTCGTGAACTGTTCGTTTAGCTTTAAACGAACGAACATAAACGAACACGAGCATGCCTGATTTCTTCATAAACGAACACGAACAAAAAGATGTGTTCGATTATATTGTCGTGTTCGTATTCAGTTAAAGTTAAATGAACGAACACGAACATGCATATATTCGTGTTCGTTCGATTCATTTACAGGCCTACATGTAAATATGTAGGTCATCTGTAATACTTTGTTATTTACATGGCTGGTGAATATCATAAAAAACAACCTCTCAATTACATACAATTACGAATGTTAGCGTGCCAACATTAATTTTGTGAGACGTGTTCCACAACCTTTATACTTTTCGTACGTGAAGAACAAAAGTCGATGAACACAAAAAAAATATAGATTCATTATTTAATTCGTTAAGTTTTTATGTTAGTTAACAACTTGGTTATTATATAATGAAGTGGAAATAACAATTTGCACTTTACTGAATAAATAATCAATTAAATATGTTTCAGTGGAAAAAAAATGTTAAATATAATAAAATTTTCGTATTCGTATTCGTATCCATATATAATTTATTTTTATTTCGTATGTAACATATAATGAATCTTAATACAACTATGCATATGGTAACTGAACAAACATACCATATTTTTTTACTAAATGATGTAACATTATTATCATAATTTTCTTGTTAAAATACAACAGCCTCTATTGTAACACCACCTACACACCATTTTATACACCACTAATGGTTATACGGGTCATATAATGCCATGTGAGGGAACACATGAAACGGTGTTCGCCAAATAATACGACGTACATAATGTGTTTGACTAACACAAAAATAACTTATGCGACAGCTAACAAAGTCATATGTCGCGTATAACAATTTTCACCTGTTATGCGAACTCTATGAAACATAACATCACATGTGTATTTATAACAACCCATACAATATTAATTATTATCCAATACAATAAAAGTAAATACATTATTAACGTCATCCTCATATTCCTCCGACTTATCATCTTCAGTCGAGTCCAAACTCAATGATGACAATTAAACATGAGGGCTATGCTCGTTGCAGTAGTCACGTTCATCATTAAGCTTGTAACCAATTAATCCAAAAAAAAATAAACTTAATCAAGTAACCCGAAACCCAAACCAATAAACACCTAAGGCCGGCCCAAGCTCAAGTATTTTGAGGTTTGGCCTTTAGGACTCCAAATCAATAGGACCTTCAACTTTATATATATATATATATATATATATAGGGAGGGACTCATGCGAGAACCACCCTTATTGTGAGAACCTTGAGAACCAATGTGAACACAACATAAAATAGCTAAAAAAACCTAAAAAAGGCCTAAAAAAACCTAACCCCCACCCCCCAAAAACCTAAACCCCCCCACCCCCCCCCCCCCCCCCCAAAAAAAAACCTAACCCCCCCCCCCCCCCCAAGCTAAAATGCTAAAAATTAAACCCCCAAAAAACCTAAAAAAATCTAAAAAAATAAAAAAAAAATCTAAATTTTTTTTTTGATTTTTTTAATATTTTTTAGGTTAAAATCGCTACTTTTCGAAGCAAAAAAAAATTTAATTTTTTTTTTTGCTTCGAAAAGTAGCGATTTTTTTATAAAAAATATTAAAAAATTCAAAAAAAAATTTTTGTGTGATTTTTAGCTATTTTTAGACATTTTTGGTGTGTTCACATTGGTTCTCGCGGTTCTCACAATAAGAGGTGGTTCTCGCATGATCTTCTCCCTATATATATATATATATAGGGTTAAGTTCATTTCAGAACTCTAAATAACTACAGAACTTTCAGAACTCCTAATAAACAATCATTTTATATATAAGTTTTTGTATTTAGGATATTTTTATCATCTATTATATGTATTTCTTTAATTACATACATGTTAAAAGTAGTTTATATATGTTTAATTGCCAAAATTATATATATGTGTCATAACTAATTACATATATGTAAAAAAAACTAGTTTACATATGTGTAATAATAAAATTACATATAAAAAATGATAAAATTACTCTTAACATGTATGTAATCATAAAAATACACATAATAAATGATAAAATTATCATAAACATATAAATATATAAATAAAAAGATTGTTTATTAGAAGTTCTGCGAGTTCTGTAAATATTTATGGTTCTGAAATGATACTGGCCCTATATATATATATATGTTATTTGAGTTGTGCTGAACTTATCTTTACAAATACAAAAAATATATAAAAAAACAAAAAAAAAATTAAGTTAACTTCGCCAACAATAAACCTTTTAGTTTATTTTGCCAGTCTCAAGCCCGGGTAAAAGAGGGTTTTTTCTCAAATAGTGGTTTTTTTTTCGAGAAAAGCCTCAAGTTTTTGAATTTGCTTTAGGCCACCAAAATGAATAAATCAGCTTTGTAAACACCCTTACCTACAAAACCTAACCCAACACCTTTTTTCATAAAAAAAAAAAAAAAAAGTTTCAATCATTTAATAAAAAAAAAAAAAAAACCAAATAACTTAGGAATACCAAAATAATCATCACATCACAAATCACAAAAGAAAAATAAAATAAAATAAAATAATAGAAGCATGAGACAAAAAATGGCCACTACCCTTAATTTGTTTGTTTTTGTTAGGAAAAAATAATAAGAAAGAAAATCCAGAAAATGCGAATCATTCCTCTCTCTCAAGTTCCATTCAGCTCACGCTTTCTTTCACACCAATTTCCCTTTTTCTTCCTTCCTTCCACTCATCAAATCATATCAAATCACTCAAATTCCTCTTTCACAGCACCAATCAGCTTCAATTCTCATCGATTCACCTGCAAAATTTTCATCTTAAATCATCTATTTCACAAGATCTGTTTCACTATCACACAAAAATCTCTAAAAACCCTATTTTTTGCTGATACAGAACCAATTTCCCCAAATTTCTCCCAATTTATTCTTCGATTTTGCTGATTTGATTCGTGTTTACAAAATTAGTGTTTGATTTGTTATAAATTTACGCATACGAAGACGATTTTGATACTCTGTTCTTCGTTTTTGCTCACAATTTCACGAAATTGTTGAATTAGGGTTGCGATTTTGCTGCTCTGCTCTTCGTTTTTGCTAAAATTTCAATATGTTACCGGAATCTTCGTTATCGACGGAATCGTCTCCGGAGAGAGGGGATTTGGGTGGGAATCGAGTGTTTTGGGAGCTTCGAGGGGTGCAGTGGCGTACGGATTTGGGGGTGTTGCCCTGTTCTTCGTCTGCTGATGATGTTCGTCGTGTTACTGCTAATACTCGTAGAAGGTATATCATGTGTCTTTGATTTTGTTCTTAATTTAATTAATGGTACTGCTTGATTTTAATATCTCATTGAATTTAAGTAAGTTGGATTGGATCTGTTTTTTTTTTACTCTGTTTTTTGTACATTTTATCCATAATTTCAAGATGATTTATTGAGATCTTTTAACGCGTGTTAAAGAAAATTTTCGGTATTGGGGCATATCGACTTGAAATCTAGGTTGGTTGTGGCAAATCCTAAAGCGTTCGGTTCTGTCCACCGAAGATATTGGGCCCGCTCCGCCTCAAATATCACCAACGCGTTAATAATTGTGGACGGGAGAACTCCACAATTAAGCGTGCTCGGGTAGGGGTAGTTAGAGATGGGTGACTTCCCGGGAAACTGAAAACAGATCTACGAGCTCTTGGTGGACCAAAACGGACGATGTTGGTTGGTATGAGAGGCTGGATGTTACACGGGTCGTGACGTTTATGTGATTATGTTCTCTTTCGAAACTGTACTTGCTTATTATCTTAATCTGTTATTAGATCTTGTTTTGAAGTTTGGTAGTATGGTCTGAAATTGGGAATTAGTACCTTAATCTTATTATGAAGTTTGTGTTCTTTTAGTTATATAGTACCTGAATCTGGTCTATGAATTGATTGTGTGCTTAGTAACTTTACAAATAATGCATAATCTAACTTTTGTTTTTGAGCATGTGCATCAATTAACATGTTTTGGTTTCCAGGTATGCAGCTTTAAGGCGAAGGCTCCTGATTGATCCTCTTATACCCAAAGACGGAAGCAATTTTCCAGATCCCGCTATGGACAATCCCTTATCCCAAGATCCCGGTAACTTGTTTATTCCCAAATATAGCATGTTCTTTGTTTCAATCTTACATTTTACAATTTAAGAACTAATGTATGCAGAAAACTTATTAAATTGGGTCATAAGTTGTACATGTGCATTGATTTAATGTCATAAATATTTGGTAAATTTTGGCTATTGATACCACGATGATTCAATAATGTTTAAACAGATAGTATGTGGGGCCGTTATTTTCATAAAGCCGAGTTAGAGAAGATGGTAGACCAAGATCTGTCCCGCTTGTATCCTGAACATGGAAGCTACTTCCAGACTCCCGGTTGTCAGGGCATGTTAAGAAGAATTTTGTTGCTTTGGTGTATTAGTCACCCGAACTACGGGTACCGACAAGGTAAAATATTAATGTACTTTCAATTTTAATCTTTTCACCAAAAAATTAACGGTAAATTGGATGGCGTTAACGGAGGTGGACTGTAATTGTTACAAAAGTGAGTACTGGTACTGTTTTGGCAACTTTTAAACTAATGGAATGTAATGGTTAATTTTTAACAAATCACAGGGATGAAAAACATAATTAACTCTTTATTTTTTGCTAGCTTGCAGCCTGTGCTATTTTATGATGCACACATTTTGTATATATCGAGGTATATTTAATCGATATGTTATTATTTATTACAGGGATGCATGAACTCTTGGCTCCTTTATTATATGTTCTCCAAGCCGATGTAGAACGTCTTTCTGTTGTGCGAAAACTATACGAACATTACTTCACTGATAATTTTGACGGCCTCACATTTCACGACTCTGATGAACTTGAAACACAAGACGATCAAGTAAAGTTTCACAATCTCGAAGAACTCGATCCCAAGATTCAAACCATCATATCATTTAGTGATGCTTACGGGGCCGAGGGCGAATTGGGTATTGTGTTGTCCGAGAAGTTTATGGAACATGATGCGTATTGTATGTTTGATGCTTTAATGAATGGTTCTGGTGGTGCGGTTTCAATGGCCAGCTTTTTCTCCCCATCTAACGGGCCACAAAACGGGCTTCCACCTGTAATCGAAGCATCTTATGCGTTATACCAGTTATTAGCCGTTGTGGATTCATCGCTTTACACTCATTTTGTCGAGCTAGGAGTCGAGCCACAGTATTTTGCCCTTAGATGGTTACGGGTTCTTTTCGGGCGTGAGTTTGCTCTAGAGGACCTTTTGGTAATTTGGGACGCAATTTTTTCGTTTGACAACAGTAAACTAAATTCGGAAAATGAGCACGAAACAAACTTTGAAGCTCTTAATTCATCCCGTGGGGCCTTTATTGCATCACTTGCTGTTTCGATGATACTTTATATTCGATCATCCATTCTCGCTACCGAAACCGCCACTTCTTGCCTCCAAAGATTACTAAACTTCCCGAAAGACGTAAATTTAGGGAAATTAATGAAAAAAGCGAATTCGTTAGTAAACGATGCTATCAATGCTATGAGATCAGCCCCACCTCCGATGTATAGTGACGGGTTCCACGAGCCCGTTAAACCCGTTAAGTCAATGGGTTTCAGAACTCCCAGTTTGTCATCTGATGCAGCGGCTCCGAGAAGCCCGTTAAGTGTGGTGCGTGATAGCTACTGGGAAGAGAAATGGAGGGTTTTGCACAAAGAAGAAGAACAAAAACAAACCAACCCGCAGAAGCAAAGTCAAAGTCAACGCAAAGGTTGGTCGGAGAAAGTGAAGTCGCGTTTGTTGAGAACGGAATCTGACCCGTCTTCTTCAAATGCATATGGCGAAAAAACAGGACCATCTAGACGACGCGTTAGGAGAAATTTGCTCGATGATTTAGCTCGACAGCTTGGATTAGAAGAAGAAGAAGAAGACGACGGAGAAGAAGAATCCGAGACCAAAAAAGCAGTCGGTGGAAATGGTGGTAGTGAAGAGAACTCGTCTATTTTCTCTGACCCGCCAAGCCCGAGCGGTGGTGTTAACGATAACGATAATGATAATGAAAACGACAGTGAGCATAGTAGCGTGGCTTCAAACTTACCAGTTGATGAAAACGATCGTGACCCCGAACCCGAACTTGAACCCGAGCCCGAGCCCAGTAATGTAGCGGATTCAGGTAATGCCATCCAGGAAGTGGATGATAATGGGCCGGGCCCAGTTTCTGATGGGCCGGAAGATGCTACTACACCGTTGAAAGGAGTCGAGAACGAAGAATCTGCCAGAAAGTCGGGATTGAATTTGAAAGATAGGATCATTCTATCGGGAAAGCAGTGGTTTTGGAAGTTCGGAAAGAACAACGGTGATGGTTCGTTGGAGAAAGGCGGTGATTCTACGAATTCTTCTCTTGTGGGGCGCGATCAGAAGAGTGATGTGGCGTCTTCTGGGACGGATGTAACGAGCAAAGGAGAATCCGTGAACCAAAACAAGATTTGTTCGCTGAAAAATCTTGGTCAATCTATGGTGGAAAATCTTCAGGTATGATCATATCCAGTATGACTATAATTTTTTTTTTTGGGTAAAGGACTATAATTTTTTTGTATACTATATATAAAAATTATATATATTATTTAGTTATTTTATTATAAATTATATATATGACAAAATATGTCAATGTAATATACTTGATATATTAAAAAAATATGTTAGTAAACTGTGCTTGTGATCCTAGCCATGGGTTGTGTCGGGTCAAATGGTCAAGTATTATTTCCTTTAGCTAACTCAATTTATCAAACAATGCAGGTGATTGAATCGGTGTTCCAGCAAGAAAAGGGTGAAACGGGTCATGTAGATAACTTGTCGAAGAAGGCACTGGTAGACCGCGGACAGATGACAGCTATGGCCGCCCTGAAAGAGCTTAGGAAAATCAGCAATATTCTATCAGAAATGTGATGTTATGATGTGTATGTATGTATATATATTCTTTAGTACTGTTCTACATCTTGAGAGTGCTATAATCCTATAATAAATGCTCTTCATAGCTTCTTATGTGCACTCTCTTAGTAGTTCTTTAGAATAAAGTCAGTTATGTACCGAACGATTCGTCTCTAAATCTAAATGTAGATATATTCAGATTTTTGGTTGTCATGTCTAACCCGGGTTAATAATCAAGACGGGTTTTCAGGTTGTGAAGTTTTAGGAACTTTTTTTGCCTTCTAGTTTTTTAATTCTATAATATTAAGTACAATTATTGAAATTTTAGGTCATTTTATGACTAAAATTTGGTATTTTGTACCTAATTTATTAATCAAAGTGTTGCTTCAATCTTAAACTTATAAAAGATAAATTGCGTAGAGAAATATCACTTTTTTTTTTTTTTGACAAACAAAAACTTTTTATTAAATTTATGACTTCAAAGATAAGTTATCTTAAAGAAATATTTTTACAACTAAAATAGATTATTAAAATGAATGACTTAATTGATAAGTTATCTTTGCAGATTTGGTTTGACAAAAAAATTAATTACTAAATCTGTTGGCTTAAAAGATAGGTTTTTTTTACATATTTCTTCTCTTGAGAGGGTTTAATACAATTTCTTCAAACAAAAAATTCAATTACATATTTGCCCTTTCTAACACATATTAGTTATATAATTCCCTTTTTCATTAAAATGCCTCTTATTAATTACTATTTTACCTTTAATGAACTTCTTAAATGTCTAATTACGTATTTCCCCTTTCTATCATCAAATTACATATTTCCCTAATTCTTCTATTTTCTCAATTCCTTTAATATTTCATCGATTCGGTTTTCAGGCTTTTCATATTGAATTTTTTTGGTCAAAACTAAATTCAAATTCAGTGTGATTTTCAGAGCGGGTCTTCTTAAAAATGAGACATTTTGGTTCATGTCATAGCAGGTTCGAGTCAAAACAGGTTTTAATTCAAATTGATACCGTTCAAAACGGACTTTAACTCTAGTATTTCATTTACATACACAACTCTAGTGGATGCCTATTGCAAGGCAGGAGACATGGTTAAGGCTTATGAGCTTCTTCGTCAAATGCTTAATAAAGGGCTTCAGCCCACAGTTGTCACATTTAATGTTTTAATGATTGGAATCTGTATGTTATAAACTTATAATGCTCATCAAGGATTTTGTTAAGAAGAAAAAACAATCGTAGGCCAAAAATATGTTTGAGGAAATGAGGAAAAAATGTTTAGTTGCAAGGTGAAATATGTTCGATCCGACAAACCCGAAAACCGAATCGATGAAATATTAACAATAAACAATTGGTGGCATGTAAGAGGAATTGAAAAAAATAGAAGAATTAGGGAAATATGTAATTGATGGTAGAAAGGAGAAATATGCAATTAGTCATTTGATAAGTTCATTAAGGGTAAAATAGTAATTAATAAGAGTAATTTTAATAAAAAGGAGAATTATGTAATTCATATGAGTTATCTTAACTATTTGTTTTCATAAATAAAATAATGTACTACAATCTGTGACTACAAAGATAACTATCTTTACAAATTTCAACCACATTGACAAAACACCATCGAGGATTCGATGTTCATCCTACTAATTAGATCGACGCTATTGATGCAAACATGCGTTTAACCAACACCATGGAAGCTATCGGATAGAAAAGCTTATCATTGCCGTCTCAAGCTACATTCACGTGCGGGATTTTGGTGTGGTAAGGTCGTCACAGAAGATGGTGTTAGTCATAAATCACGCATACATATAATCAACTTTAAGTATAAAACTATAAAAATAATGTGGTATATGAAAGATAATATCGTGTGAGAGATAAACAGGACTGTTAAAATATTGCCATGTATGTCACAACATATGAAATAGGGTCATCTCTGAGATTTTAAAAACCCTTGGAGGTCCTGTACAAATAGAAAAAACGGGTTGCTAACAGTGGCGGACCCAGGATTTTATTTCAATGGGGTCCATTTTCGGGTCGGTCCTCGTTCGGGTCGAGTTAAAGTGAGGTTTGAACTAAATTTTTTAAAAAAATAAGAAAAATGGGCTTATCAAGGATTGAACTCATGACCTCTTGGTGGAAAAGAGGGAGATTTACCGCTACACTAACTTTCTTTTTATTTCTATGGTGTCCACCTAATTGTATTTATGGGGTCCATATACAATTTAATATACCGAATCTACTATTTTTTTTTTAAAGATTGGGGTCCGGGGACCCCGGTGGCACCATTGTGGGTCCGCCCCTGGTTGCTAAATATAAACTTATATATAAAAAATAGACTATTGGGCCGTTGTTGTGATATGTTTCTAGTATTTATATGGGTTTAAATGTTTAACTCTTTAAAACACATATTGAGTATTTGGGTTAATGGTATATTCGAAAATCACGAAAAATTGTGATGTAAACTGAGTGTTCAGAAACACAAAAGCGAATTAATGAAATGTATAACTAAAATATAAAACTATAAATACTTTAACAAAAGTATTTAGTTGAGTAATAAAAGAGTTACTAATTACAACTATTGTTACGATCTGAGGTCCTCATGTTTGAGTGTGTTTGTAATAATTTAACAATAAACAGAGATCTAATGCAGCGGAAATAAAACAAACTTTATAAACACAATCAAAGGAACAATAGTTTTCATAAACATGTGAATCTCATTAGAGTCGAATGATTATAATCAAAAGATTACATGCATGCTTACATACTAAAAACTCCCCCTCAGCTTGAGCTCCATGGCTGATCATACAAGATGATAGAATTGAAGGAGAAAACTCCTTAAATAGAATAGTGCAAACTGTTCTATTTATAGTGCACATCAAACCACTGAAGCATCTAAGCTGACGTCACCATGAAAGTGATACTTAACAACCTAACAACCTACAACCCCTGATCCAATACAAACACTGTTTTCAAACAGCTGATTACAATACAATATACAAAGACAGGCTAAACTACTGTTTCTTCATACCACTGCTTCAGCCCTAGCAGTGCTTTGGTCTTCAGCAGCACTTGAGTCAAGGCAGTCGATTGACCAACGGTACTTAATCTTCAATAGTCTTTGGATGGACATCAGTTGTTGTGGACAACAGTTGTTGTAGCAGAACAATTGATTGAAGACATCAGTTGTTAGAATCACTTTCAAGGGGAAAGTCTAGTGCAAACCACTGCTTATGTAGAATCCACTGTTCTGAACCAGTTTTGGCTTTACATCATCTGTTCCTCTGTAGGGTTCAATCCCCACAATCTCCCCCTGGAACAGATGATGCCAAAACCCTTCATTATTCTGGATCTTTATTTTCTCATCAGAAGTTCCCTAACTTGTCCTTTAAATTGCAATTCAAAGTTCATAGAACTTGTATCATCCTCATCCCTACACAATATAAGCTCAAGGAGATCTTGAAGATCTTCAACACCTAGGCCCAGTGCTTGTTCCCTTGATATGTGCTTTACTTCACCATTGGATCTGATCAGCGTCAATACATGGGTCTTTTGATCAGACATCCATTTTAGTATTTTTGAACCCAATGGGTTTCTTGGGAGAGGTTTATTTGATGATGAGTTTGGATATTGTGGCCTTGTGAAAATTTGTTGAGCAGTACCCTGAGCTTTTGCTAGTTCAGAATTTTCAGCTGTCATTTGTTTGAAAACCATTTTTATGTTGTCATTTGCTGCAGCTATATCTTCTGCAGTTTCTTTTTCAATCTGCTCTTGTCTCTTTCTTTGATTTAACTCAATGACTGAGATATCTGCTGATGTGAACAGTGGTTCAGAAGTATTGATCTGCTGTTTTGGCTTTTTGTAGTCAAGCTTCTTTGGGTTGTTAGGATCTGTCATCCTTCTTTTCCTTAGCCTTTCATAAGCCTCATCTGTATATTGCTTTGTTCATTTTGATATGGCTTTGGCAGTTCCAACCTTTGCATCAACCAATTCTTGCTTCTTCTGTTTATACTCCAAGGTAAGATCATCAATGCTCTTTTTGTATTTACTTTAGTTTGGTGCTGACTTTTTCATTCCTGGATCATTTTTGATATTCTCAATTCTGTTTACCTCATGCTTTAAAGCAATGAGTGGCCATTCACTGAACTGTTCTTCTCTCGCTGGATAGAATTTTTCTCTCATGATGAATGTAAGATAATCCTTTCTCATTTCCTTTTGTAGGTCAGCGTCTGGTGGCAGATTAGACATTTCTTTGCTCAGGTCTCTAGCATAATCTTCCAATATTTTGACCTTAGTGAGCAAAAACTGTGTATAACTTGAAATTTCATTGTCACTTTTCCCTTCACATTCAAGTCTGGCTCTGGTATTAGCTTTTTCATTGTCACTTTTCCCTTCACATTCAAGTCTGGCTCTGGTATTAGCTTGCCTGGCTTTGAGTTTTAAATATTCATCGATGTTGGCTGGATCTCTGTAACCAATTAAGGAAGGAAATTTTCTTTTTGAAGAATCATCCTCTGTGTAGAATTGTCTCATTTCATTCTTTACAGCTTCCAATTCCAGTGGATAATTTGCAGCTATTGGGGTAATATATGCAGGATCAAAGCCTTCAAGAATTTTTGGATCTTTTATTGGTCTGGCTAGAATTGATGGAATGAATGGTTGTGGTGGAATCTCATTGTAGGATACAGATGAAAGGGGAATAGGTGCTGGCATTTCTTCATCATTGTCCTGAATTTTTCTTTTTCTGATGTAGGTTTTATTTGGTGAAGGAGTATTTTTTGGTGGCTTTTTAATTGGAGTGAATATCGCTTGAAGTGTAGTGGTGATGTTTTGACTAATAGCTGCTGAAACAACAGGTGTTTCATCCGTTGTTGTCATTACAACTGATAATGTGTCATCAGCTGTCTTATGCTTTTTGGCAGGAGGTGAAAGTGGTGAGATTGTTTTAGGTGGTGAGGTGATTTTTGGTGGTGGTGGTAAGGCAGTGGTTGTGGTGTGTGTTGAAGTGGTGGTAGTTGTTTGGCTAGCAGTTGTTGAAACCACTGAAGTATCAACAGTTGTTGATACAGCAGAAGTTAAAACAACTGCTGGTTTAGGAGATTGATGTTTGGAGCCTTTTGTAGGTTTAGAAGCATGTTTTGTTTTTCTGGAAGGTGTGGTTTTGGATTGCCTCACATTTCTTGTGGGCTGATTTCTTTTTGGCTTAGGGTTTTCTTCATCCTTTGGCTCTGAAACACCCTGTTCATTCATTTCCATAAAAACTCTTTTCTCCTGCTCCCACCTGGCTTTATCCTTAGCCTTTCTATCCCTTTTTACTTATGCTAATGCATCAGCAATGGCATTGGTGGTAACATCAATCTTTTTGGACCCATCTGGCAAAGGGATATCTTTGAGCATACTATCTTTTTGTGGCTCAATGTATAGACCATCTTCGTAGCCCTTCTTCTTCCATTGCTTGATTTTCTCCCCCTTTTTGGCATTATCTGGTGGTGGATTATCCACAAATATGACAGAGGGAGGAGCAGTGCCAGTTGTTTTCAACAAATGGGCCTTTATTGCCTTGATATCTGCCTGAGTATCTTTAAACCTTGCTTCCATAGTATTTCTGATCTTTTGAACCTGTATTTCATGTTTCTGATCAGCTACTTGATTTTGATGGATGATCAGTGGTTGAAACAAATTCCAGAGCTCATTTGCAGGAGGTGCAGGTTGTGGTGCAAATGCTTGAGCTGGAGCAGCAGTGGTTGGGTCCTTTTGAGCTTTCAACAACTGTTGCATCATATATTTTATTTCAGCAACAGATGTATCAAGATTATCAATTCTACCCGTCAATTCCTGATATTTTAAATCATCACCCAACTTAATGGGATCATCTGATTCCCCACCGGCAGTAGTTGTATCAATGTGTGATTTAGGGAATGAATTCCAAAAGTCACCCATTGATGCCCCTTGTTCTTGGTACTGGGGTCTTCTTCCTTCAACACTTGATAACCTTTTGATGGTACCAGTGGTCAAAACAAACTCACTAGTGGATATCAGAGGTGCTATAGAAGGAATTGCCTTCAAGGGAGTCTGACTGATGAAACAACTGGCCAAATGTAGATTTGTTGATCCAACACTTGTAGTTGCTGCTCCACTTGAACTACTGACAGGAATTACAGGTAATTCCAGCTGTGTAACCTCCTCAGATGTTGGTGGGTTAACAGAGATAAAGACTCCAGACTCAGTCACTTGTTGGGGTATGTTCTCATTTACAGGTGTGTGAGAAGAACTGATTTGTGTTTGGGCAATATCAACTGCATCCAACAAAGGTAATATTTGAGGTGAAATTTGAGCTGTGGGGTTGGGTGTAGAAAGCAAATTTGCCCCGGGAAGTGGGCTGTGGATGATAGAATCAAGTGATTCTAGAGCATCATAATTTGGTGTCCCTGTGCTTACAACCTGATCTTTTTGTGAAGATGCAGGAGGAGTTTGAGGCAAGGGTGGAGATCTTTCTTCCATCTGCTGTGAGGAAGTAGCAGCAGTGGTTGTTGGTGACATTTGTGTTGTCACTGGCAGTTGCTCTGGGATCTCATCTTCCAGAGTTGCCTTTTTAGTGGGTTTGGGGGGCTTTTTGGATGATTTTCTTTTAGGATTTTTGGTAATGGCAGGTGTGGGTTTCATAGCAGTGGGTGTGCTACTATGATCACCTGGAGCAGTGGGCTCAGCAGCAGACACCTGAGGAGCAGTGGTAGCTGCTAAAGTCTGCTAAGGTACCTCTGCTTGTGTTTTGGAAGGTTTTAACATTCTTGTGAATGTTTCTGCAGTTAAACTGTTTATGTGAAAAGGAGCACCCTGTGTAAGCACATGGGCATTTTCTTTTGAAAACTTTTTCTCAAAATAATAACTCATAAACCTTGGAAATAGTAAGAAAGCCTTTTTATCAACATTTTTGACCAAGTAATTAAAGATTTCCTGGGAATAATTAAAATTTTCTCCTTGCAGGATAGCATAACCTAGATATTGAATCTTCAAGGGGATTTCATTGAAGGCAGTGGTTTTGTTGGATACACACATAAGGAGGGTATGAAATAAAAACCTTGTAGCAAATGGAAAACTGTCTTTTTGCATTTCTTCTTCATACCCTCTTTCAAGGAAATCCCTTTGGTACTCTGTTTTAGGGAAATAACTTTTACCTTCCAGATCATTGAGTTCAAAAACTTCAGAAATCGATTGAGGTGTGATGGTGAACTTTACACCCTTTATTGAAGAATTTATGGCTACAACCTTTTTGTTCACCTTTTCTAGGGTTGCATTTTTCCAAAACTCCCTTTGTGTAGTGTAACACCCCGAAAACGGGCTCGGTAATTAAACCCCGCTAATACTAGAAAACGGGTAAAGTACCGTTAGAGGTAAAAATAACCCAAAAAATATTAGGATTTATATAAATAATCCTAATATTTATTAAAAAAACGGATAAGCACTTTCAAGAGATGAAATGGATAAAAGGCCCGAGTTAACGGAACTTAAATTAAACAGGTTAGAACTCTCGGGACTCACTGAGTTAACTAGGGGTAATTAACCTAGTTAATTGACTACTTATGAGTAGTTAAGGAATAAAACAAAATAATTACGAAACTAGAAGGATCAAAAGTGTTAAACTTGAAAAAGGTTTTAAATAAAAACATTTTAATAAAACTTAAACACCCCTTGTGAGGGTGTTGGGATCGATCAGACAAAGAGGAGGGCGACCAGGCTCTTCAAAAACCCTAGACATCCACAAAACTCATGAATTGAAGGTCCAAATCTGATCCAAATCGAAAATCAAGAATAGATTATTGATCCTCATCACAAGAGGATTACAAGGTATG
This sequence comes from Helianthus tuberosus, assembly GCA_030545235.1. Taxonomy (NCBI): domain Eukaryota; kingdom Viridiplantae; phylum Streptophyta; class Magnoliopsida; order Asterales; family Asteraceae; genus Helianthus; species Helianthus tuberosus. The sequence continues at coordinate 163,135,921 of CM060366.1, forward strand.
TAAAATTTGATGAAAACTCTCTACTTGAAATTCTCATGAATTTGAGAAATCTGAAGTTTGATGATGCATGTTTGTTATTTGGGTAAAACAGGAATGATATAGTGTCTAGGAGTAAAACCTAGACAACAATATGAGAAATCATGCCCAAATTCTGAAAATTACATGAACACATTGAAAGTGATTCATGGGTTTTGTAAGATTATGATAAACACTAGGATTATAATGGTTGTTCTAGTAATATTTGACCTATATGAAGTGATTTCAGAATTTTAGAGGTCAAAGTTCATGTATTGTAGTTGATTGATGAAAAATTAAGGCCAAAGGTCAAGTTATGAACTTGATAATATTAGTGTAAAAATCTGCCCATGAAGTGTTAGTTGAAATACCTCAAAGAAGGCTCGAAACTAGAATTTTGTAGTTAAAACTCCTAATTGTGATGTTTTGGCTATTATGCTAAAAGTGATTAAGAAGAGTTCTAAAAGTGATAAACACGGTTAGAACTTTGGTTAAAACGGTGGTCTAAATAACGCCTACCGGGTAATTAAAGAATGCTAAAACTAGTTGATGAACTCGAATATGCAATTAGCATACTAATGGGCATTTGACTTTAAAAAAAAAGGTCAAACTGACCTATAATACGATAAGTAGTAATTTTGATATGAAATGTATAAGGTGGAATAATCGTATTACATTATGATTAAACTAACCACCTTGAAAACGATGATGATAGTTTGACGCGTAACAAGCTAGGTGAAGCTTGAGGAGAAAGCGGGTCGAACGAATCAAGAATGAAAAGGAAAGCGTAATTCGGATGAAAGGTAAGTGACACTTACACACTTTGTAGAATACTTGTTTACTTTACAAGTAATAAATGCGATAACGATAATAATGAAAATATGGTTTCCGACGCGATTGGTACGAGTCGGAACATATAAAGATGATAAAAACCATGGTTTATGGTAAAAATGATAAATCGGTAAATCGGTCATGTAATGACTAAGAGATTATGAGTTTTGATAAGATTACCGCGTAGTGTAATCTAATATTGAGAAAAGGGGCAAAAATGGAAATTTAGTCAAGTGTCGACTAATGTAAATTGACAATAAAAGGGCACCCATGGCGTAAGCCGAACGGGTCAAATTTGTAAGAAATGAGTTAAAGAGAAAAGGAGGGGTCAAGTGGTAACATCCGGCATGGGCCGGATGTGTAAATTTGAAATTTGAAAACCTCGTTTTACTACATATGTAAATGTTTGGTCGTATGAGCCAAACGGGTCAAATGGTGATGATAACACCATTTGACAATAATGACTAATCTTGGTTGTCAAGTCATATGTAAACAGGAACGAGTAGCAATTCTGGGATAATCGCGACGCTATAGAATATTGGTTAACAAATGCGAGGTATAAACGGGTCTATACGTTGATCCGAGCCAGGTACGCACAAATAAGTTGTAGTAAGAAGTGCAATTTGGTCAAATATTAGTGGAAGTCCTTCATCGTAAAAATGAAGGATTAAATGTGACCAAAACGCCCTTGTTAGCTAATTCGAACAAACAACCTTTAAAGGTTGTTTGGAAACAAGTTTTATGATTAAGCAAATACTTAGAATAAGTATAGAAACTGAAAGATGTATTATATTAGTCAAATGGCACTTTTTGAGTTTTGCCGTAAAATAATGATTCGAGAGGTAAAATTTGGTTTATATAGATCACCACATTAAGCCACCATAAATTCAGTTGTGGTGGGTGATTATAATATAAGAAATGTGGTGATGAAGTGCTAGAAGAAATCGAAAGCGATTTGAGGCTCGAAAGCGCTCAAATACCCTTAACGGGTCAAAAATAGAAGTATTAGCGAAACGGGTTAAGAATGTGTAATAATCCGTGATTTGAATCTTATACAATAGGAAATGATCATAATAATACGTTTACAAAAGAAGCAAGGGCTACAAACAAGTTTGTTAGATGAAATCGCGAACGGGTCAAAAGATGGTAAAAAGGGTAATAAGCCGAAGAGTTAAACTCTGAAATTTTATTATGAAAGATGTTGGATCTTAACTCCATTAGATGGAGAATTAAATTACGGACGCGTGGGAAAAAGAATCGGGTAAAACGGATCAATAACGAAGAAGTTATGGCCGTTTCCGTGAAATCAGGTCGTGCAGGGATTGTACAGCAACAGCAAACGAACTTCTGTAAAAAACAAGCGCTCGCGTAGCGCGAGAACCCGTAGCGCTACGCGAGCCCCTAAACTCCGAAAATTCTTACATTTTATCATTTTTAACCCCTGTACTTGTTTGGACTTGATATTTGACTATCGAAACTAACTTTTAAGTTGGTTTTGATCATAGGTGAATGTCAAGAGTGCACGGATGAAGATCAAGCAGCTACGAAGAACCGAACACACGAGATTAAAGCTTCCGCACAACATTACATCATAACTTTTAAATGGCGAACTTATCTAAATATTGTTTTAAACTTTTAAGTTGTAAAAGTTTTAAATTACTCGTATTCCCCTAAGGATACTTAATGATAAATTCATGTTTGTTTTCGTTAATTGCACGAAAACCCTTAGATTAATAACATGGGTGTAACAAGTTGGTAATCAGAGCCCAAGGTTAAAGGGTAAAGTGTTCGGTTCGAGGCTTGATCGCAAATCCGGTAAGTACAAGTACGTTAATAGTTTAGTATGCTAAAGTGTTGTAAACAACACATAGGGCTATCGTGTGGTACACGTTACCCCAATTAAAATGATGTATATGTTTGACGAAAATACGCGCGTTGACGCATATAGTAGAAAAAGCCTTGTATTATAATACGGGCGATTATTGAAGTTGACATTACTAACTCTTGTGAATGTTTTAATTGAAGGACACTCGCGTCTGAAGATGACGGGAGTGAACGAATTATGGATATGATGATGGAACGGTCCGAGGTATGACAGGAAGAGCATACTCATCAAGGACCTAAATCGCGTAACGGTCGCGAACAAGACTAATGACAAGAGAAGCCCGTTAGGGCAAGCATTACCAGGTGCACACTTTTAAATTTAATCGCACGAGTCGTTATATGCAACAAACACGTAGGTAATAACGGTTGCATACACATATGATAGAACTTGGAAAACCCGATTTCCAAGAGAAATTTAATAGGAAATGTGTTATTCACAATGATGAATAACAAGACTTGTTTATATAGAAACTTGGACGAGAGTGATCATCCAAGTAAGTATTCTCAATATAAATCCTATTGAGAAAAGTAGTGATCACATCAATAAATGTTTATAAAAAGGGACATTTTACATGTTCAAGGATAAACGACTAAAACTAATAATTGTTAACTAACAATTAAACAAAGTTTTATCAAATGAAACCATAAACATGGAAATAAATTGAGGAGTTACTTACATGGGACGTGATGTGGTAATTATAATAAGGTCACGCGTACCATGTGTTGATCGCTTACTCTGGCCAAGTAAGTAGTGAACACATGATAGCATGAGCTTCTTATAATGAGCGCAGTTATGTCCGATGTAGTAAGGTCAAGATGAATGAAAATTTAAAGGATCCTTAGGGTCAAGAAATCTTATGGGCATACTCGTATAAATGATTTCCGCGGGAACCATAAAAACGATGTATGGCGCACATAGAAATAAAAGACCCAAGGAAATTCGTGACATAAGTCATTTTGACGAAACAACCATGGTAGACAAAAAGGGCATTGTAAAACCAAAGTATAAATGACCCGCGGGGTCATAGAAACAAAGGTATTGCCCACATGGGAAAAACGATCAAAAACCATGGTAGACGAAAAGGGCATTGTAAAACCAAAGTATAAATGACCCGCGGGGTCATAGAAACAAAGGTATTGCCCACGCGAGAAAGACGATCAAAGTCGTTGACTTTGGTCGTAGTAAAGAAATGATGATGATGATAATCATCATTCATAGTCTATAAGACTGTCAAGGATGGTCAAATAAGAATAAAGGTTTGGTTGAATAAAAGCGATGGCTTCCGCTAAGACAACCAAACAAATTACAACGAAAACTTGACGTATACCGGAATGCTTGCACTAATAATGACTTCGGTAAAGTACCCGGTTGATGGGTAAGGATTTAAACACATGCGTAAACCGAGAAACGGGAACACGAATTTAAAGTCAAAAGACTCGGATTATGAGTTATGACTAAAAGACCATAAAATTTCGTAAACAGAAATTTTGATAATAATATTCAACTATTTTGAGGTTGAACTGGTTGATTAAAGTATAATGCTTAATGGCATAAGTAAGCTCAAGCCGGATAACGGTAAGCTTGAGACAAACCGATGCTTAATTAACATGAGAAGTCATAGAGTCGGAAGAGTTATCCAAAAGAAAACGATTGTAGATACGAACTACAGTCAAAAGCTAATGGATTTCAAGCGTGAAAACAAATGGTTTTCAAACATAAAAGAGTGCTTTGACACCAAATATATATTTTAATAAAGACACGAGTAAACAGAATGATCTACGGGATCATCATAACCTACGGGTAATAGTGTGAAACAAGAAAAACTGGTTATAACTCCCCGCGTAAAAGATAACGGGAGGTAAAGTTAGTATTTAAGTTAATTGAATGGATTAAAGCGAAGAGATTATGAAAGGTCTATGAGACTAAAACGACCCACGGGTCATGATTAGAAAGAAGTTATAATGACTTCGCCCTAAAGAGGTGAATGTCTAATAAAAAATAGCCCATAAGGCTAAGTGATAAAACCTACGGGTTAGATTGGATAAAGCGAGGAAATCAATTAAGAATCCCCGCATAAAACTAAGACTGTAAAGGATTAAATTACGGACTGTCAATATCCCGGTATGGATGATTGACACAAGTTAAAGAAAAGATCCTAAAACTAAAACTTCGGTTTTAGTAAGAAATAACGTTCTTACAAACATAGATTCTGATAGGAATTTAAATAATAAGTATGAAAGATACAAGTCTTGACGCTGATAGGCGCAAGACAATATATTCGAAAAGTGATATTTTCGAAAATTAAAAGGTTGATATAAATTAAACATGATGTGACATGATCACGGTCAAGAGGTACAATGTGAAGTAGAATCACATTATAACCAAACGAGCGGTAAAAAGAAACCGGACTAATAAGTCTAGTTAGTGAAACCGGTTAAGGTCAGTAATTCGAGTTAAGAAATTTGGTTGCTTGTAAGCGGTAAATTCGGTATAACTGAACCGAATAAATAAATTTGAAAATAAAAAGATTTGTTGCTAAAAGTGAAAGATTTCACTAAAGACCTTTAAACGGGTCAAAGTAACGGGTTCATAAAGAAATCCGATAGTCTATGAAAGCATTGAATAACGCTAAGTGGATTAAACTAGTGGAAATAACGAGATTACATTATTTCAAGTTACATTATGTCGTATGAGGTACGTAGGGGTTCTGTAACCAAAAGGATATTACCAAAATTTTTCTGGTAATACTAACAATCGGTTAAAGTATGAATAATGCTTAGGGGATTACTCGGGTCAACGCATTGAGTTTAATACTCAATGAACTATGTAAGCAAGGTTTCGAGGACGAAACCTCTTTAGGGGGGGTAGACTTGTAACTTCCCGAAAACGGGCTCGGTAATTAAACCCCGCTAATACTAGAAAACGGGTAAAGTACCGTTAGAGGTAAAAATAACCCGAAAAATATTAGGATTTATATAAATAATCCTAATATTTATTAAAAAAACGGATAAGCACTTTCAAGAGATGAAATGGATAAAAGGCCCGAGTTAACGGAACTTAAATTAAACAGGTTAGAACTCTCGGGACTCACTGAGTTAACTAGGGGTAATTAACCTAGTTAATTATTTGTTTAAGAACAGTAATGACACTAACTTAGTTAATTGACTACTTATGAGTAGTTAAGGAATAAAACAAAATAATTACGAAACTAGAAGGATCAAAAGTGTTAAACTTGAAAAAGGTTTTAAATAAAAACATTTTAATAAAACTTAAACACCCCTTGTGAGGGTGTTGGGATCGATTTGACAAAGAGGAGGGCGACCAGGCTCTTCAAAAACCCTAGACATCCACAAAACTCATGAATTGAAGGTCCAAATCTGATCCAAATCGAAAATCAAGCATAGATTATTGATCCTCATCACAAGAGGATTACAAGGTATGTAAAATTTGATGAAAACTCTCTACTTGAAATTCTCATGAATTTGAGAAATCTGAAGTTTGATGATGCATGTTTGTTATTTGGGTAAAACAGGAATGATATAGTGTCTAGGAGTAAAACCTAGACAACAATATGAGAAATCATGCCCAAATTCTGAAAATTACATGAACACATTGAAAGTGATTCATGGGTTTTGTAAGATTATGATAAACACTAGGATTATAATGGTTGTTCTAGTAATATTTGACCTATATGAAGTGATTTCAGAATTTTAGAGGTCAAAGTTCATGTATTGTAGTTGATTGATGAAAAATTAAGGCCAAAGGTCAAGTTATGAACTTGATAATATTAGTGTAAAAATCTGCCCATGAAGTGTTAGTTGAAATACCTCAAAGAAGGCTCGAAACTAGAATTTTGTAGTTAAAACTCCTAATTGTGATGTTTTGGCTATTATGCTAAAAGTGATTAAGAAGAGTTCTAAAAGTGATAAACACGGTTAGAACTTTGGTTAAAACGGTGGTCTAAATAACGCCTACCGGGTAATTAAAGAATGCTAAAACTAGTTGATGAACTCGAATATGCAATTAGCATACTAATGGGCATTTGACTTTTAAAAAAAAGGTCAAACTGACCTATAATACGATAAGTAGTAATTTTGATATGAAATGTATAAGGTGGAATAATCGTATTACATTATGATTAAACTAACCACCTTGAAAACGATGATGATAGTTTGACGCGTAACAAGCTAGGTGAAGCTTGAGGAGAAAGCGGGTCGAACGAATCAAGAATGAAAAGGAAAGCGTAATTCGGATGAAAGGTAAGTGAAACTTACACACTTTGTAGAATACTTGTTTACTTTACAAGTAATAAATGTGATAACGATAATAATGAAAATATGGTTTCCGACGCGATTGGTACGAGTCGGAACATATAAAGATGATAAAAACCATGGTTTATGGTAAAAATGATAAATCGGTAAATTGGTCATGTAATGACTAAGAGATTATGAGTTTTGATAAGATTACCGCGTAGTGTAATCTAATATTGAGAAAAGGGGCAAAAATGGAAATTTAGTCAAGTGTCGACTAATGTAAATTGACAATAAAAGGGCACCCATGGCGTAAGCCGAACGGGTCAAATTTGTAAGAAATGAGTTAAAGAGAAAAGGAGGGGTCAAGTGGTAACATCCGGCATGGGCCGGATGTGTAAATTTGAAATTTGAAAACCTCGTTTTACTACATATGTAAATGTTTGGTCGTATGAGCCAAACGGGTCAAATGGTGATGATAACACCATTTGACAATAATGACTAATCTTGGTTGTCAAGTCATATGTAAACAGGAACGAGTAGCAATTCTGGGATAATCGCGACGCTATAGAATATTGGTTAACAAATGCGAGGTATAAACGGGTCTATACGTTGATCCGAGCCAGGTACGCACAAATAAGTTGTAGTAAGAAGTGCAATTTGGTCAAATATTAGTGGAAGTCCTTCATCGTAAAAATGAAGGATTAAATGTGACCAAAACGCCCTTGTTAGCTAATTCGAACAAACAACCTTTAAAGGTTGTTTGGAAACAAGTTTTATGATTAAGCAAATACTTAGAATAAGTATAGAAACTGAAAGATGTATTATATTAGTCAAATGGCACTTTTTGAGTTTTGCCGTAAAATAATGATTCGAGAGGTAAAATTTGGTTTATATAGATCACCACATTAAGCCCACCATAAATTCAGTTGTGGTGGGTGATTATAATATAAGAAATGTGGTGATGAAGTGCTAGAAGAAATCGAAAGCGATTTGAGGCTCGAAAGCGCTCAAATACCCTTAACGGGTCAAAAATAGAAGTATTAGCGAAACGGGTTAAGAATGTGTAATAATCCGTGATTTGAATCTTATACAATAGGAAATGATCATAATAATACGTTTACAAAAGAAGCAAGGGCTACAAACAAGTTTGTTAGATGAAATCGCGAACGGGTCAAAAGATGGTAAAAAGGGTAATAAGCCGAAGAGTTAAACTCTGAAATTTTATTATGAAAGATGTTGGATCTTAACTCCATTAGATGGAGAATTAAATTACGGACGCGTGGGAAAAAGAATCGGGTAAAACGGATCAATAACGAAGAAGTTATGGCCGTTTCCGTGAAATCAGGTCGTGCAGGGATTGTACAGCAACAGCAAACGAACTTCTGTCAAAAACAAGCGCTCGCGTAGCGCGAGCACCCGTAGCGCTACGCGAGCCCCTAAACTCCGAAAATTCTTACATTTTATCATTTTTAACCCTTGTACTTGTTTGGACTTGATATTTGACTATCGAAACTAACTTTTAAGTTGGTTTTGATCATAGGTGAATGTCAAGAGTGCACGGATGAAGATCAAGCAGCTACGAAGAACCGAACACACGAGATTAAAGCTTCCGCACAACATTACGTCATAACTTTTAAATGGCGAACTTATCTAAATATTGTTTTAAACTTTTAAGTTGTAAAAGTCTTAAATTACTCGTATTCCCCTAAGGATACTTAATGATAAATTCATGTTTGTTTTCGTTAATTGCACGAAAACCCTTAGATTAATAACATGGGTGTAACATGTAGTCAAGTAAACGGTTGCATCACAGGTTAACAAAGTTTTGTACTTTGTGGATGAAAGTGTGTCGATGATGGAATCAAAGATTCTAGTTTCACTGGGTTTTTCAAAGATACCCAAGTAATTGTGTGAAATTTTGAATGGAATCTCAATTTTGGGTGAATCCTTTTGTGTGGTTTTACTGGATTTTTTCACCATGATTGAATCAAGGATGAAGAAGATGAAATGAAGACGAGGTGGATTGTGTGAAAATTTTGAGGACAACTGTTTTAGAAAGGAATTTTGAATTCGATTCGACAGTGAAAACCCTGTTTTAGGGTTTTGGTCAGGGTTTTATGGAAGAAAAAGTGAATGCTGACGTGGCAGCGGTTACAAAAGATCTGACGGCTAAAAACTGACCATGTGCCAACCTCTGATGGAAAGATGAATAATGGAAAACAGTTGTTTAGGAAACCACTGATGGAACAAGTATCAGTGATTGCTAGAAAGACACATGAAAACAGTGGATGACTTTAACTATCAGTGGATAGCATGTGTCAGTGGTTTAAAACACTGATTTTTGAACAACAGTAGTTTAACCATGAAACTGATGAAAACAGAGGTTGACTTTCAGCAGTGGAAAGTAATAACAAAACAGATGTTTGAACCAAAAACAGTGGTTATGGCAGACTTTTAAGGATTTAATGAAAAATTCATTTTTAGCTATTTTTAAGTATGGATTTTTGATTTTCTGAAAACATTTTAATGCTTTAATTCATAGAAAAACAGGATTTTGCCTGTTACTCCATGTTAAGCAATTCAAACCTAAAAATCAACTTTTCAAGGAAAAATGTTTTAAGTTAGCACATCTTCCAGTTGACCTTTAGTTTGAATCATGAGACAGAAGGATCAAACCTTTTTCATAGCAATCCCTCACAGAGTGATGTCTGATTGTGAATGATGGTGAATCAATGAGATATTGAACTTTTGATGATATATTTCAGCTACTTGACTGTCTTGCATAAAAGAAGTCTTTTGAGCAATTATATCAAAATTCAATAACATATTTTGAAGTTACAAATAGTTGGACTTTTCAGCAACAATAGCAGCATCATAATATTTTTCAATCAGTAGTTGTGGAAATATCTGCTGCATATGTATAGTCCAAACACTAAACTAATAGCTTAGGAGTTGATATCCCTTGATGTAATCTTTTCACACTCTTGGTGTCTGTACTTGTTTGAGTACGACAGATCTTGACAAACATGCTCCCAACATATGCTGTGTTTTTGAGGGTCCAATTTTTACCAAAGATTCTCATCCCTAGTTGGTGGTACAAGTTTTAAACTTGTTTTCCCTGAACTGTTGAAGCTCCTCTTACATGACAAACACCCAACTTTCTGTCTTTAAGTACCCCCAATGGTACATGACTTGTTGATGAGATGGTAGAAAACCAGCAAGAAGACAAATGTTTTAGGATTGACCTTTTTAAGGAACCCCTTTTCATTGATGTTGTCAAGTGTTTGGTGAAATGGATGAGTTGTTGAAGGATTGTTGTTATAAAAGGTGAGGCTGCAGATGTGAGTCATCTGAGCTAACCACTGCTGGTGAGTTTGATGATCCAGCAATGGCTTGAAATGGAGGTGAAAAGATTTTAAGGATGGGTTTGGCACACTGATGATCTTTTATCCATTTTTGATGGGTTTTTATCAACATTGGTTAAGGGTGAAATAGTGATAAAGGTTTAGAAGGCTATTTTGGTCAAAACACTGTTTGTACATCAGTGAATGAGCTTTAACAGCTGTTTTATACATCTGCTGCTCTGATGAAGGAAATGATTTTGACTTGTGAAATCACAATATTATATCCAGCATCTGTTGATGATGATTGTGATTTACCTTTGTTACCTGAACTCCCTGATACAGTGATTGTACATGGTTGATGAATTGAGAGATGTTTGACCAAAGGATGTATGTTTATTTAAGTGTTTTAGATTAACACTCTTTTCTTTTGATTTCAAAAGATTTGAGATTAACACACTTTTGAGTTTTTGTAATTTTTTCTTCTTTCCCTTTTTGCCCTTTCCATAAAGAAGTGGTGAAACTTTCACTAGAAGGTTTTCAAGGAAAGAATACTTAATCCAAAACCATTTTTAGCAATGTTTTGAGGGATTTGATATTACTCATGATCTGGGCTTCTACAAACCAACACATAACCTTTGTAGGATCCTACTTTCTTATCACAAGTGATTTGAATATATTTCTCCTCCTTTTAACAACTCTGGTATTTTCTACCGAAAGTTTGGAGTTGATCCCTGATTATGTTTGATGTGTATTATAGAACTGCTAATTTTCTTATAACGTTTCAACAAAAATTGATTTGATCCTTTTGAAGGATTTTTCAACATGTTTTTCAACATATAAGTTTAGGTAACTAAAGTTTTGTTTACCTCTTTTGATGTTAACAAAGACACTAATGCTTTTAACTCAACATGGACCTTTGTTGACATGAGGTGACACCTTAGCAACAGCCACGATGGAATCATCATAGTTCTTCAACATAAACACTGAATCTATAATGATTTTATTCATGATATTTCTAGTGTTACGTGACTCCAACGTGATAGATAACATCTTGGTTGTTTTACAGAGTTTTTGAATAATCAACTTTGAACGTGATTAATCGTTACTCTGTTTTTCAACTAAATACGATTAACCTTAGTATCAATGAATTTTGAGCTGAACTGTTATGTCAAATTGATTGTTAGATCGAATTTGAGTGTCCAAGCTCTGATACCAATTGTTAGGATCTGAGGTCCTCATGTTTGAGTTTGTTTGTAATAATTTAACAATAAACAGAGATCTAATGCAGCGGAAATAAAACAAATTTTGTAAACACAATCAAAGGAACAATAGTTTTCATAAACATGTGAATCTCATTAGAGTCGAATGATTATAATCAAAAGATTACATGCATGCTTACATACTAAAAACTCTCACTCAGCTTGAGCTCCATGGTTGATCGTACAAGATGATAGAATTGAAGGAGAAAACTCCTTAAATAGAACAGTGCAAACTATTCTATTTATAGTGCACATCAAACCACTGAAGCATCTAAGCTGACGTCACCATGAAAGTGACACTTAACAACCTAACAACCTACAACCCCTGATCCAATACAAGCACTGTTGTCAAACAGATGATTACAATACAAAATACAAAGACAGGCTAAACTACTGTTTCTTCATACCACTGCTTCAGCCCTAGCAGTGCTTTGGTCTTCAGCAGCACTTGAGTCAAGGCAGTCGATTGACCAACAGTACTTAATCTTCAATAGTCTTTGGATAGCAGAACAGTTGATAGAAGACATCAGTTGTTAGAATCACTTTCAAAGGGAAAGGCTAGTGCAAACCACTGCTTATGTAGAATCCACTGTTCTGAACCAGTTTTGGCTTTATATCATCTGTTCCTCTGTAGGGTTCAATCCCAACAACTATTATGTTTCTATTTTTTTTCCTTGTTAACTAAATAAAACTTATGAGAAACACTGAATATATCATGAAAAAATGATTTTATAAATTACCTTTATGAACCACTTTTATTATGTTGATTAAGGAAGTTGAAATGTAAAAAACAAAAAAGCTAGCTTAGCTGCTAAGAAAAAAAAACATGAAAAATCATTTTATAAAATACCTTTATGAACCACTTTTATTATGTTGATTAAGGAAGTGGAAATGTATAAAAAAAAAAGGTACCTGAGCTGCTACGAAAAAATAAAAACAAAAGCGGTGGAAAATGTAGAAAAAAAAATCTAAATAGACGTGGTTAGATAATCATTGGATGCACATCTAAGTTGGACAAGCCTAAATAGACTGGGCTTAGACCAGTCTAAGGTCCTTAAACAAAGGCAGAGCAACAAACTTAACTCACCAGTCTGAGGAGCGTAACTCTTCCAAAGGGAACAAGGATCTTCGGTAACTAAATCGACCCATAGCCCTCCTAGCCGAGAAATAAGCTAGGATTGATATTAGTCAATGATGGTCAATTTAAGGTCAAGATTAGTAATTGGTATTCAATTAAGGTTAGCGTTGGCCATTTATGGTCAATATTGATAATTGTTTGTCAATTTGAGCCAACATATGGCAAGAATGGTTAGTTGGGGTCAATACTAGTCTTTTTAAGACATTCATGATGAGTTATTGCTTGTTATGATATAATGTGACTCACTACATCTTGATATAACCCTGTAAGACCTAACATGATATAAAAAAGATCATAAAGCTGGTGGGTATAGAGAGCCTCATCCCCAAGGGGATGGGCCGCCACGTCACCGCCACGTAGGAGGGGCTTAAAGGGGTGGGGGTGAGCCCCTTTATGTATATATATGTATGTATGTATGTATGTATAGGTATATGTGAGAGAAGGGAGGCACGGCGAGATCGTCGTGTGGGAGACGCTGGGGACGGGCCGGACCGAGGGGGGCGGTGTGGGGGACCGGCGCCGGGCCTAAGCCGGCCCCCATACCGTCTGGTCTAATAGGCAATTTAAAGTTATCAAGGCCCAATGATCTATCTATGACATGCACAATGTGTTATTGCCTGTTATAACATAATATGACTCAGTCGCACTACAACTCAATATAACCCTTTAAGACCTAATGTGACATACAAAAGTCATTAGAAGTTATCAAGACCCAATACATACAAAAGTCATTAGAAGTTATCAAGGTCCAATATGATCCATTTAAGCCGTGTATGATGTGTTATTGACTCATTATAATGTAATTGACTCACTACAACCTAATATAACTTTTTTCAGATCAGATATGCCATGATATAATGTGACTGACTACAACCCTATACAACCCTTTTAGTTTGTAAAAAAAAAAAAAACTATTAAGATAATTTTATATTCAAATTTTTTTTTATAATAATTGAAGTTTATTGTTTGTTTAATTTTCATCTTCCTCTGCATCTTTGACATTTTCAACTATCTCGCCACTTCTATTGTATTTAATTGGTAAAATGCTTAGAGTGAAAAATTGGAAGTTCAAACTCAAAGCTAAGCAATGTGGTGGTATCATTTCCCCTATATTAATTAGCAAAATTTCTTCTCCTCACATTAATAATGTTCAATTTTCTTTGGTTTTTATTGGTCCATACTCTCCACTTCTTTGGTTTTTATTGGTGCATACTTTCCACTAGCAATAACACATCCCACTTCTTTTCATTTGTTTTTCTTTATTTTTCTAAATTGTTGTACAAGGAAGCATATGAAGAATCGTTATTAATTTCTCTAAAACAAGTTGTCGGCGTTAGCTTCTCCTGCCGAACCCCATGAGGGGGCGAACTTCACCGTGAACCATACCTTAATCGCCGCTGTCGAATCCAAAAACTTAAGCCCTCCTTCGCTGGAAAACCTTCCATCGTCTCAGATCTATCTCCGTTGATCTAACCCGGTGTTGTGGTGGCGTGGTACTGTTGTTGTGTGATGGCCGTGTGGTAGTGTTGTCGTGAGGTAGCTTGGCCGTTGGCAATGGTGGTTGGACATTTGATGGTGGTGGTGGTGATGGTGAGTGGTATATTGAGAGAGAGAGAGAGAGAGAGAGAGAGATTGATTTATGGATACATTCTCAATTACCTATGTGTGATTGTGTGGTGATTATAGTATATTGTTTCTGAACTTGGGTTTGGGATGGTGGTGAATGGTGATGTAAAGAGAGAAGATAGAAAGAGAAAAACGATAGAAGATAATTTGCAAAGATATATGTGTTTGAAGTGCTAAAAGCTCTTATATTAAATAAAATAATATTAGGATGATCACTGAGAAAAAAAAAACATTGTTTTTATACATCAAATTTGAAGTAACGAAAATTATGAAAATGGACCCTTCACTATATAACAAGAGGTTTACAAACATGAGGATGAAATTCGAAACAAATAGTTCATCACAAAAAAGAAACTATTTTTGTGTATTACATTAATATTTTTTGGGTTTTCACTTTTGTTGTTTAAATTTGACGAGCTAAAACTCTATAACAAATGTGCGTGACTTAACGTTTTTACATATGTTTTTTGTTTGGTTTAGCAGCCCGGTCGCAACGCACGGGTCCTAAAAACTCGTTAGTATTATTGGGCATCTGTTGGCTTATTCTAAGCCATATTGCATGTATTATTTTCATTAATGTGTTAGCAATGTAGCATGAATCTGGCTGTAGGAATTTATATGCTCCAAAATGATAGTTCTTGGAAGTTCTAATAAGCTATTATAATGATGATTAGGCATAAATTTTAATTCTTTTAAGATATCATTTTCACATCTGCACACTTGAAGTTGTACTGGATTTGGATTATGGTATTCTTGAAACCTCAATTCCTAGCTCTTATACATTTTTTTTTCTATATACATATTTCCAGGTTAGTTGACGAATCTTATTCGTGATGATAATGTACTGATGACGGTATGTTTTATCATCGATCCATCTCTCGTGCACTTTATATAAAGAATCAACAATTTGCTACACATCAATCAAGATCCCCAATACGTTCGGAATTGATTAAGAACTTGCACTCTTGTTACTTGTTAGACACACTTTTATAAACCATCAAAGGTTCAAACTTATAACCATGGTTTTTGCCTTGAGCATCATGTTTCATGTTTGATATTCGGTGCATAATGGTTTCCACGCACATAGCCATCCTATGTCGCTTGTTTTAGCACCCCACACTTTCACCTAAGCACATGCCCTTAAAGAAAGTGGTTCACAAATGCATATAGAATGATGATCAAGCAAAGAAAACCTGCAATAAGAGTATGTGCACTAAAATGACATTACTTTTTATTTAAAAAGTAGCTAAGAGAACCTTGCAGCTTATGAGGAGGATATGTTAACATTCATACATACATACATATAACATGAATTGGTGATCCCTAGGCCCTAAATTAAGTTGAGATGAAACAAGAGTCAGCTACCTCAACCCACACCACATAAGGCTCAGCTGTACAAACTTTTGCTTCCTCTTCTTCAACCCACAAGGGCATTTTCGTCATTCCATAAATATCCACAACAGGAACTCACCCTGTAGTGCCCAATAAAAGAATAAAAGAAATGGTCAACAAACAACAACAATATAAGTCAATCTGGTTTCATTTATATATACAGGGGAAGGTTAGCGTACAATAGCTGCTTAACGTGCGAAGCGAACGCGAGTAAATTACACATGTTCATTGTAAAATTACGCATGTTATAATTTACAATCCCTAATCACGCATGACCATAAAAATCACACATGGTTAAAAAAACAAAATCGCGCATGGCAAACACAAAATCATGCATGGTCAGAAATTACGCATATTATACCATTGCTCGCGTACGCCTAGCACGTTAAGGGCTTTTGTATTTTAAACTTTTTCTATATATATAGGGGGGAGGGGGTTCTTACAAGATTAGGACTTGTGGTGGGTGTGGGTTCATCCTTCCTCATTTTTATCATCAGAAGTATTCTCTTCATTGCTATGAACAACCTCTGGTTCCATCTCAATGGGGACTGGATGAATGGTAGATGTGCCTGTAAACACATGTAAAAGTCAAAATTAGAAAAATAAAAATGCTAAAAGTCAGCTTTGACTTTTGTATTTTCAAATAGCACCAGCAGCCCATAGAAGGTCAAAATTTGGAAAATGCTAAAATGTCAGCTTTGGCTTTTACATTTTCAAATAGCACCAGCAGTCCATAGAAGGTCAAAATTTGCAATATGAAAACGCAAAAAAAAAAAAAAAAAAATTCAGCTTTGACTTTTGCATTTTTAAATAGCACCAGCAGTCTATAGAAGATCAAAATTTGCAAAATGAAAACGCTAAAATGTCAGCTTTGACTTTTGCATTTTTAAGTAGAACATTGAACAATTCATCAGACTAAGTGTGTTCATAGTAGATTTCATTTCTCATGTTGTTCTTTTCAACAAAAGAAGATATTGGAATTGAACAATAAAATAAGAAACAAAATCTACATTCCAATTCAATCCAGATTTCATTCCATTCTGTGAAACGAACACTACCTAAGTGATCATGGAAAGTATTTTTAGTCCACATATCATTACAGTGCATAATTCTCATGATTAAATGCATCGTTTTTATCATTACAATGTGCATTTAATGTTTCATATTTTACACATTCTATAAAAGTTCCTTTTTTTTCAGTAAATCTTTAGAATAAAAGTTGCAATTCAATTTGATTTACTATTCGTCAAATTCGTATCAAAATTTTTTATTGAATCTAGCTTTATGCAACCTCTGTATGAGCACGAATTTAAGATTTTCAAGTTGCATCTCTGTGTACCAATAAAAACTTCCTAGTGTTAATCTCATTGGTTGAGTTGTCAGGCCTATTCGTTCTCTAATTGACAACAAGGGCAACAAGTTTTTTTTTTTGTCTTAGGTTTCTTTCTAACTTATAAACCATATTTATACTAAACATAAATCTAAATCACTCCTTCAATCAACTATCAAGCTCCATTCAACTTTCACGATGTCATATCCATTTGAATAGCATCATCACATTCGCTCCTAAGCACCCCACACATTAGACACCAATAACAAATATGATGGGATTGTGCCTGACCAACTCTACATTTGAAAAAAATGAAGTTGTGGCTTTGGGATGATAAAATTAAGAACCCAAATTAATTATTTTTACTTTTAAAAAGATATAACTACAGTTTAATAACTTAAAACGCACGTGTTGCGTGGTCTATGTCAAATACACAAAGCGCATAGGTCTCGCCTAGAGCCTAGGCGCTTAAAAACGATGGCTATTTTAAGCGAGGCACATAGTATAAAAAACAATATTTAGGGATTTTACCTTTAGACATAATCTAGGTTTGTTTAGGTGTTTTAGGTTGATTTCAGGCTTGTTTGGGGCTAGTTTAGGCTGTTTTAAGCCTGTTCAGACAATTGTTGGCATATTTGGACGGAACTTTGCCTGAAAATGCGCCTGAGTCCCCGACAATGTGCCTATCCAGGCGAGGCACATATGTTGCGCTCCGCTTCTGCAACTAGGCGGGCGCCTAGTGGGCTTTTGACAACATAGGCGTGGAGAGCCTTTTACCTTTTCTTTTAAAGTTTCATACTCTAGCGCAGACAGACACACACATAAATTAAAATTTAATTTTTTTAATTCCCGAAATATAAAACTTCTATTTACCGTTGCCAGTTTCAGACCCGAATAAAGAAAGATGGTTGTCAACTAAAGTTTTTTATTAACAAAAAAGACTTGAACTAGAATTCCACACTAGGCTCCTAGTGAGATTGCGATGCGGGTGCTCTAAGAGTTATTGTAGTGCAGTCTTAACATCAATGAAATTTGAAGATTACCAGTAAATTAATTTTAACAAACCAAAAAAATGGAGTGCCAAAATAATCCCCAATATGATTAACAATCATTAACCACTCTCAAAATGTTATAAGACCCTATTAAGTGTAAACTTACCTAACTACACAAGGATATCATGTTTTATCCAACTTCACCAATAATCTTAATTTTCATCTTCCACCAACTTCCCTTCTGTCATGCCAAAAACACCTAATCAACAGCCTAAGAATAACAAGTACCAAATAATCCAAATTTCATCAGTATTGTTTCTAATCTTAAATGACTTAACTGGTTTAATCTAAAGCTCAAATTCTGTTACCAACAAATCTACACAATAATACCAGTTTCTCGCTTAACCCTAACAATTGACATACCTTCGATGAAATACGCCAAGAAAGGCCATCCACAAAACAAAGAAGAAGTCCCAAATAATCAATCATTTTCTGAGTTAGTTATAATCCTAAATTACTAATTAATGATTCTAAAGTAAAGCCCTTCACTTAACTCTATCTAGGATTGTTCAAAAAGCTTGAGGCTCTGTTGCTCGAATGTAAACGAGCCAAGCCAGACCCGAGCCAAGGTAAGCTCGGCTCATTCACTCGTTTAAATCAAAGCTCAAACTTTAATACACATAAACAATAATCCAAAAGTGTAACACATATTTAAATATACAAATCATAAATCCTTTTGTTTATAAATTCTGCATTCTGTATAGATTATGAACTCTGCATTACATGTATGTTAAAAACATTACTTTTTGTTGTCACACACACATACATTTTGCATCTAAAAAACAAAAAAGTTAACTTTTATTTACATATAAACGAGCTGGCTCGAGCTTTTTACTAGCAAAGCTTCATCTTTTCAGCTCGTTAAAATAAACAAGCCGATTCAATTCAATCCAATTTCAATTAATATCAAATGATTCAATTCAAATCTACACAATAACATAACATTTTCACATAATAAAAACCGTAACAACCACAATACCTTCAATAAAATAAGAACTAGAAGGCCAACCACGAGACGAAGAAACCGCCAATGACTCCTCATCCGTCAACGGCTTGGAAAACTTCCTGAGCAAGCTAACAATCCCCTTGGAATCATGCCGGTGACGACGAGGAGGCACCCAATAAGAGGATCCAGGAACAAACGGAAGCCAATCCGGTGCCGATTGTCGCACAATAATATTATGAATGGCGTCTTCGAGCTTTCGTAACCCTAGAACTTCAACTTCGGTGTCGGATTCGAGATCTACTTCGATCAATTGATGTTTTCCTGATTGTGTTGCGAATCGGTTGTGGTGGATTATGCCAAGTTTGAATGATTGGAAGGAATTTGATGATCGAATTAGGGTTTGTGAGAGGAGACGAGCCATTTTGGTTTTGTGAGTATGAATTGGGGATTTTGTGGTGGTTGTGATGGTTTATAAAGATGTGTGTGTGATAATGAAGTTACAAGTTGGGCCCTTGGATGTTAAGGCGGTGTTCATTTTGGCGTTTCTTTGGGAGTGTTTGTTTCTTTTTCTTTTTTTTTTTTTTTTTTTTTTTGAAAATTCTTCGGGACTTTTTATGTCTGTATCACGTAGACCAGGTGTAGACGTTTGAGTCTTCAGTGTGTTTGTTTTCTCAAAGTGATTTCATTAAAAAAGATCTTTCAGACCTTTTCTTGGGGAAGATGTGGACTTGGGTCTTTTAGGTGGTGTTTGTTTTTTTCAAAAAGAGCTTCCTGCCTCTTCTGTCTGCACCGTGCAGACGCGGGAAGAGGTTTTGCCTCAAAAGAGTGTTTTTTTTTTTTTGAGAAGTGCTTTTTACCTCTCCCCAGCCTCTTCTTGGGGAAGTGATGAGAGGTAAGCTTCTCCAAGAAGAGCTTTACCTCTTCTTGGCACCACCTCCACCTCCACCCCTGCTCCGCCACCACCACCACTGCTCCGCCACCATCATCATCATCATCATCACCACCCCTGCTCCGCCACCACCACCTCCACTCCGCCACCACCTCCGCTGCTCCACTCCGCCACAAACAAAACCCCCAAATCTTCTCCACCTCCACTCCGCCACCACCTCTGCTCCACCTCCGACATCTGCTCCACCTCCACTCCGCCACCACCTCCGACATCATCATCAACAAACAAAACCCCCAAATCAAAAACCCTAAAATCGAAAACCCCCAAATCGAAGAGAGAGAGAGAGAGAGATCGTAGAGAGAGAGAGAGAGATCGTAGAGAGAGAAGGGGCTGTGGTCGATCGTGGCTATGGTGGCGGTGGCTGTGGTGCTGTGGTGACGGTCGTGGCTGTGGTGGCGGTGGTGAAGATGGTGCCGGTGGTGAAGATGGTGGCGGTGGTGAAGTGGTGGCGGTGGTGAAGATGGTGGCGGTGGTGAAGTGGTGGCGGTGGTGAAGATGGCGGTGTAGAGAGAGAGTAGAGAGAGAGTTGAGAGAGATCTGTGTGTGTGTGTTTGTGTGTGAAGAGGTTTTATATAAAAAAAAAACAAACCCTCTTCTCCTTGCAGACTGAAGACATTTGGTCCACCTCTTCTCCTGCAGATGCCTGCAGACGTGGCCTGCAGCTAGACCTGGCAATTCTGACCCAAACTAATATATTTGGGTCATTTTGGGTCTTTTCTAAATTCCATTGGGTCAGTTTGGGCTTCCTTTTAGTGATTCGCGGGTCCAGTTGGGTCATCCCATAAACTTTGAAATGTTTTTACGGGTCAGCTGGGTTTGGGATGTAAAGAGAAACGGGTTGGACGGGTTATAATAAAAAAGGGGCGGGTTGAAGTTTCTAGGGTTTTCTTCAAACGACTACGACAGAGACGTTCCTCCAGTCCTCCGCCATCTCCTCCAGTCCTCCGCCGTCTCCTCCGCCTCCTCCGCCGTCTCCTCCGCCGTCTCCTCCGCCATCTCCTCCGCCGTCTCCTCCACCACAAACCCACACCATCTGATTTCCGCCGTCACACCAATCAAACCATCTTTCCTCTGACATAACTCTTTATCATCTTTCCAAGATCCTGTTCCATACCCACCCATCAGATCTTTGATTTTCATCGGCAATCACTTCAAAACAGTCCGATTAAGAAGAAATTTCACTTCTGGCGAAAGTTGCAGGTAATCTTTGACTTCCGATTTATACGATGTAAGGGGTGGCGAAAGTTGTATAACGATTCAGCTTTGTTAATTGTGTACGTGAAGAAATTTAGGTGTTTGATGTTGTGCTTTCATGGGGGTACAACTGTTTATGCTTAGGTTACAACTAGGAGCTTCTCATGTGTGAATGTGGGTAATAAAGGAAGATAAATTCTGATTTATGACTGATGACATTAATTGATTGTTTTTGAGAAAGTTGATGACATTCCGATTTGCAAAAATTGATTGTTTTGATTTTGAATGTTTTTTAAAACAGTATAATTTGAATAATATGCTTTAAGATGCTATAGAGATGGTTTATAAACGCTTATGTTTATCTCGGTTGATCAGATTTTAAGACTTATTTGATTATTATTTTGAAAGGTATGTCAAACAACTCAGAATTTGGACAACATAGTGTAGAAGGGGAACATGAAGATGAAGGCAGTTCATATAGTTCGGGTAAACATCGTTCTTATGTTCGGGCAATTCACTACCCAACGATTAGCATCCGTGACCTTAATTCTTTTCCATCTTCCTTTTTAAGAATGTTCACTATATTGTTCAACTTATAAATTATTGTAATGTAGAGTTAAATGTTCATGTTGTATCTCTGGTCTAAGTTTCTTTCTACTGCTAATGTTCTTGTGAACCAGATGAGGCTTAAATCCAGTTTTCAATCGTTATATGTTATAATACATGTGGCTGTATTTGTTATCTTAATTACCAAACAATATCATTCATCTATACGTGGAGCATAAATGCTATGTGGTTCTGTTATGAGAACTTTTAACTGCTACTAGGTTCTGGTTGTTTATGTAATATTCCTAATAGCTCTTGTTTGGTCACTGTTAAAGACTTTAGAGTTATAAGTCCTTTATATCAAGGTCATGACTATATGCATTTTCATCTTTGTGTTGTTATACGAATCAGATCTGGTACAAAGTTATTCGCAGAAATTATAAGCCAAAAAAAAACTGAAATACTGACCCGAAAAAAAAACTTCAGGAACCGGAAAAAAAAAAAAAAAACTGACCCGATCCGACCCGAAACCCGTTCTGACCCGGACCCGACCCGACCCGAAACCCATTCTGACCCGGACCCGACCCGACCCGAAACCCATTCTGACCCGGACCCGTTCTGACCCGGACCCGTTTCGACCCGAACCAAAACAACCCTTTTTTATAATTGACCCGTTTTGACCCGAACCCGTCTTGACCCGAACCCGATTTGACCCGTGACCCGACCCGACCCAACCCGTTTGCCAGGTCTACCTGCAGCAGAAGAGGTTTTCAAGAAGAAAAAACAAACAGCACCTTAGCCTCTTCTCCCTTCTTTCTTTTTGCCCAGATACACAAACACAAAACACCCCAAAAAAACCCTTAGCTTCTTCTCCCCTTCACACACTGTCGATCCCCTCCTCCTCCCTTTCCATCGCCGCCCTCCTCCGCCCCTACCTCGCCGCTACGCCCCCTCATCCTCCCCTTCGACCTGCCTCGTCGTCGCTGCTGCTGCTGTCCTCCGCCACGTCGTCGCTGTTGCTGCCCTCCCCTACCACGCCGTCGATCTCCTCCCTACTCCCCTGCTACTTCACCGAAACAGGTATGTTTCTTTATCTTCAAGAATTGTTTTTTTTTTAATATGTTAAAGAATTCTGCTTATAATATAAATATTGTTAAAGAATATACATATTGTTAATTTTGGTTTTTTGATGTTAGTTTTCCAGTTTTTTGATGTTCGTTTTTCATTTTTTTGATGTTCGTTTTCAGATTTTTGATGTTAGCTTTTCATAATTGTGGTGTTATCTTTTAGATTTTTTATGTTAGTTTTTCAGAATTTTGGTGTTAATCTTTAGAATTGTGGTGTTACTTTGCTGAATTTTGGTGTTATTTCAGTAGCTTGCAGAAGTTAAAAAGCAAATAGTATTCATCTAGCAGACTGCAGAGGTTTAGTACACCTCTTCTGCTACAGATGTCTGCAGATGTGGTCCGCAGACTGCAGACGTTTTACCTCTGAAAAAACAAACAGCACCTTTATGTAGATGGAAATGGATAAGATGGGAATAACTGTAACTAGGAGGGATTTGTTTCGTTATCTCTAAATTCTTATGTCACATCGGTTTTTTCTCATTTTTCTTAAAATTCCCCGAAACTAAATTATTGGTTTCCATAAATGTTGACGAAATTGTTGAAAGACTGTGTTGCAAAATGACACGGCTGCATGCGGCAGCGTGTCCTCGAGGACATTCACTCAAGTCTTAGCCAAGGCTATTTCTTCTTTTTCGTCTAAAGTCTCCTTGCCATATGAGAGTGGGTAAAAAAGTATTTAGATAGAAGAGTAGATAGAGGTTAATTTGGGTGTAGAGATCGTGTAAATTTGATTTGTATTTAAAAGGTTTGGGTTTAATTTTTTTTTTTTGTAAACTAATGGGCATATAATCGTTGTGTGTGGATCTCTACATGTCCCGATCATTGCTGTTGGGTCAGTGATTTTTGGTGAAAAAAGGTTCCCCAAATTCGGGGGGTGGTGTTCCCAGCCAGGGCTGGAAATCACTGGACCCTCCCCAGACTCTACTTTGAATGACCTAAGGATAAGTGTTTTTGGAGAATGGAAACAAAGCTATGAATGGTTGTCACAAAATCTTGAGGTTACAAACTTAAAGGATGGAAAATTAGGATTTAGATTGTTAGAGGGAAATATAAGGCAGGTTAGGTTTTTTTATCAGTTTGGAAGTATGGTGTATGCAAATCGAGGATTTTATGTTCTTTTGTTTTAAACCAGTTTGGTTTAGTTAATGCGCCTCTCCTTATGCATATATTTTGTGGTTTGTGATTGTCATAAAAACTAAGGATGTAAGACAATAACCTGTTCCTCTCTCATATCTCTTTCTTTTATGTCTAATCTAATTAAACATGTTTGGTTGAGGATAAAGAGGTTGTTGAAAATGGAAGAAGCACGAGTTGAATTGAACAACGCCATTGGTCAAATCCAAGTAAGACCTAAAAGCATATATAAGTGGAGTATTATGAGACGTTGACTATATTAGCCTTAGCGCAAAAATTTCCGCTTGCTTAAACAAAGTTTAAGATTAACAAATGAAGTTGAAAAGTGAAAACCGTATATCCAATGACAAGGTTAAAGTTTATTAGCCTTGTTGTTAAACCATCAACTAATTTTACCAAACTTGTTAGATTATCGAGACTAATGTCAACTCAACCACAAATAAGATCATAACTTGTACAAAGTAAAGATTGGCTAGGCAAGTAAGAGGGTTGAAGTTCAACTATTATCCTCAACACCCTTACCTTACTTTAGGGGTTTTTTTTTTTTTCGTTTTTTAAGTTTCACTAGTTTTTTTACCCGCCGCGCGTTGCGGCGGCGTCATACGCGACGTGATAAATTATAGACTACAATCACCCTGACTTGTTTTTTTGACTAAATTTATGTTGAAAGGTAGAGTAATCCTAATTACGTCAAAACGTACTCCAACTCAAAACTTACATAAAAATAAAATATCTTATAATTGACCTGACTCAAACGTAGGTGAACTCGAATTTATACCGAAACGTACATAAAAATAAAAACAAAAGAAATTAGTTTTAAGGTAAACTCGAAAATTTAGAAATTTGAAGGGGTCAAAATGACATTTACGAAGTTAGAGGGTTACTTTTGCCATTATAGCAAAGTTTAGGGGTGGAATGGGTTGGTGGCTTTGCCACCGACCTTTCTTTTTAAGTATTTACTCGCGTATTCAACCTGCGCGTTGGCGTGAGGACACGGTAGGAGTTCTTTCGGTTGGCTTAGGTCGTTATAATACCGGCACACGTCATAGTAAGCGAAAGAAAAAGCAAAAGAATATAGCCGTAATATGACCAAGCCGGTTTCTAAGTGCATTCGGTTTGTTGTTTTTCCAATCGTCGTAAGCAGTACCTATTTTATTTGAAGCTGAACATACATTTTTTATTTGAAGCTGAAAAGAACATGAATCTGTACATACAAATCAAATCAAATAACTTATACATTTAAAACCTCATAACAATCAGACGTCTTAATTTGATATTGATGTAGCAAATTTGATAAAAGTATCACCTCGATGTACCAGCATTAAAATTAAATTCTGTTCATATAAAATAATATCCTATTTATATACCAAAAGGTTTTTCATTTATTTATTTATTTATTTATTTTTTTTGCCAGCATTTTTCATTTTATTGATTGATGTAGAATAAAAAGGTAAAAAAATGTAATTAAACTATTAAAGTAATTTTTTATTTAACAATCAGATAATCTTCTTTATGCTCCGTTTCAAACTTCATTTTCTCAATTCCTCACACATTCTGTCTCTCATCTCACCAAACCACAATAACTCGTTCTTTTCCTCACCGAAACTCGCCGACAACCACCACAAACTGAGATGGATGTTTCTCCGGTGACTCCTACTCTCGTCGCCGGTGAACCGTCATTGTGGGTTGATCTAAGAATTAAGATCTACATAACCCTATGATTTTACAAAATTGAGCCATGGGATCTTCAAGGTAAACTAACTACACAATAAATTATGTTAACCACTTAATTAATGTATTAATTAAAACCCATATTGTAACACCCTAACATGTTTGACCTTAAAACGACGCAGCGGAAATTCGAGTCTGAAAATTTCTTTCATGACATACATCTTGACGTTCTAAAAATTCATTTTATAATATAAGAACATATCTTATCGACACTACATTACATATTTAAACATTCCCGTACAATCCGTCTTGTGACTCGATCCTCGATCTCCAATCCTTGGACATCCTCATGACTGGTACTACCTGCGCTCACCACATTAAATTCACACATTAGTACGCATTATAAACATACAAGGTTTGTTCACGTTTACTTCTCGTTTCATTATCTCTTTACATTCCAGCCTTTTCATCCTGTCATACCATCCGTGGTGAGACTTCTTTGCCATTCCTGCATTTCACTTATAACTCCAGGTACACGAATAAACAACGTAAACACTTGATCGTACCAAAAGACTTACATACATACCCAAACTTCATACTCACTATCTCCATACATACATACGTACACACATAAATGTCAACCTACATACAACCTTACATATAAATACATATCAATCATTCTATATGTATCTACATATATACATACCTACATCGTCACGTACGATCATGTCATTCCCCATATATACATTCACTCATACATACTTACGTACATACCTACATACACCTTATTACATGCCTTCACACAAACCTACATACGTGCATACATTCGTACATACTCACTTGCGTACATATACATACTACCTACATACACCCTACATACATACACTTAGGTTTATGAAACATACATACGTACATACCTACATACTTACTTACATATATACTTATAATCACATGTTCAACATACTTAACTCATACTTACCTATTCATATACGTCTTCATATATCCTTATGTACTTGCTTACACACTATAATCTTACATACATTCGCGCATACACGCTTATATACACTTCTACATACGTGTATAGAGATATACAACATCCATACATGCCTATCCACACGTGCGTTTACCCTATTGGTCACAAAACATGAGTTAAACTAATCATACGCAACTTAAAACGCGTTTAAGCGAGTTCCCAAGGCAAAACGAGGCTCGAAAACGATTTTCGAAGAAATAAGACCCGTCGCGCGACGCGACGCCCCTAAAACATCAGAAACATCGCAGCTGGTTGCTGCATATTTTCAGCACGATCCCGTTTCACGGAAACGAGCATAACTCTCTCGTTTTTGATCCGTTTTACCCGATTCTTTTTCCTACACGTCCGTAATTTAATTCTCCATCTAATGGAACTAAAATCCAACATCCGACTTAATAAAATTTCAGACTTTTATCTCTTCGGCTTATTACCCTTTTACCCAACCTTGACCCGTTCATGCATTCATCAATGTAACTTATTCGTTTTACCATAACCTCTTATAAACATAATGATATCAATGACGTCTATCATAAATTACTAAATTCTTGGATGTCTCGCATCCTTTTAACACATTATCATTCATATGCTCATTTCGACCCGTTAAGGGTATTCACACATTAATTGGTCTATGACTAACCAAACCATCATCCCCACTTCCATACTTGTCCAAAACATTACGCTAATCGGATAACTTGTTTCTAAGCTACTTTTAAGATCGTTTACCCCAAAATACCCATCAAGCGCATTTTGGTCAACCTTAACCCATCATTTACGACGAAAGACCTTAAACACATATTTGACCTCAAACATCATGTTTAATTCATTACAACACTTTATTACTTACTTGTACTACGAAGTGATTACAGAAATCACTTACCTTATGCGTCCGTGCTCGTATCCGATTCCTTGCCTCTTCTTGACCCGTTAACACCTCATGCTTGAGTCCGTCTCGACGTGATTCCTATACTTTCATTTCATCGAAATCACGCTCTTATTAGCATACACCTTTGTACATGTAACAATCATATCACTCGCATAATTCACACTTAACTTTCCTTAGTCATTTCTAACAAGCATTAAAATACATAATCAACTTCACATAATCACATCCGTATACGTTAAACTCATGTAACTCATCATGTCATTACATTTAACACGGATTGCTATAACATGTACCATACAACTTCCCATCAACCTACATTTACTTAACGAGTCAAATCATGTTTCTTATACTTAGTTGACTTTCAAAAGTCAACTATTAACCATACTTAACTATCGACCTATCATCATATACCCGTAACATCATAATCGACTATACGGACGACACTATATACATTTCATCATACACTTGATGTGAGTACTACCCTTTAAGCATAACGTACAACTATTTCATGCACAATTCTTCTAAACTCATACATAACCCATCAAAACTAACTACTAATCATCATGTATCATTCCAAATGAACATTAAACATAACATCATCATATTCCTATACTTTCATCTAACAATAATTCATCATACCCACATAATACATCAATCATTCAACAAGACTTGAACATAGGAGGTGATTCTAGTCATCATCTTCACCCTAACTAACGGGTGTTACCTCTAAACATCAAATTAACGCAAACCTTTCATAACCCATGTTCTACACGAGGATTCTAACCCTTGTACATGATTAATTTCATATTAACTCACGGATTAGAACATAACCCACTTCACCCATGATCACCAATCTTAGATTTAAAACATACCTTATGATCCTATCGTGTTGGTGATCATTAATCCATGCTCGGTTATGGATTTGGGCCTTGATTCATCCTTCAAATTGAAGCTTTTGAAGAACTAGGGTTTTGGGGCTCTTGAGAGCCCCTGATCGATCTATCCAGAACACACACGAAAGTGTGTGTGTGTGTGTGTGTGTTCTTTTTCTTTTAATAACCCAACTTTTCGTTAGTTCCACTTTAGCCCCTCGGGTTTTGCCTTTAAAACCTAACTGACACTACCTTCATTATTCAATACTTTTGACCATACCCTTAACTAGGTTAAATAGCCTAGTTATTTATTTCATAACGTGTCACATAAGAACATACGACAATTATTAACATTCAGATTTTGGGGCGTTACACATATCACAAATGGTTTTTAGTGAACGATGATGCTAATTTGTGAACTTAAACAGAGCCTTTCAGGCTAGGCACTAAAGAGCAAAATGATTGGTATTTCTTTTGTCACAAAGATAAGAAGTATCCAACTGTTCTCGCACAAATAGAGCTACCGTACCTGGATTTTGGAAGGCAACTGGAAGGGATAAAGCTATTTACTCTAAGATAAGAAGTATCCACCACCAAAACGAACCCATCTCCCTTTCTTCTTCACTTTTCCACCAGATCCGCCATTAGAACTTGTGCCGGAGCTAGGACTACGACGGAGCTAGATCGGAGACCTAACGCCTTCTTCATCTTCGAGCAGGCGGAGCAGCGGCGGAAGTTATCGACTTCTGCGACGACGGTGGTCACGTTGATGGTGACGGTGGAAGACAACAACACATATGATATAGGCGGTGTTCCGATCGCTGGTAGGTGTGTGGTGTGTGGTTGAGTGAAGATGCAGCAGACATTAGCAATTGATTGTAGGTTTGGCAGGTGTGTGGAAGACAATGGAAGACAATGGCAGTATGGCACAACAACAAAGACAACATTCATTTCTTGGGGGCAGTTTTGTCAATTTGGTTGGTCACCGACCTTTCTATTTAAGGGTATATAAATTGCATGTTTCCCTCATCAGGGTCTTATTTTATTTTTGTAGTCATTAATTTTCTTTTGTCCTACCCTCCCATCAAAATAATTTTTTTGTCATCTTCTCCATCTTGGCATATTTATTACTAGTAATTAGGATAATATTAATTGTTGCATGCAACACCACCTTTTCGATTTTTGTATAATTGTAAGTGTTGGGATTTGAATATAGATATTGAGTTTTGACAAAGAAAAGGATAAAGTGTGCGACAATTTAATTGATTTATTTTAAACCTTTATCAAGGATCCATTTGTATATAATTTAAGAAACCAAAATGAAAATGCATATTACCATCCGACTACAGGGCGTCCATCTGACTTGATAATGCACCACATAGTACCAAGGTTGACTGCCAAAGTAGTAGTTCGTTTTAGGAGTGTTGCCAAACAATGGCATTTATTCTTAAGCACACTTGTGTTCTATAACCTGCACACCACCATCTAACCAACACTCACAATCAAAACAACCACAAACTCAACTCAACACAAGACCCTACAAATTCTTTTCTATCGACTGTAAAAAGCCAAACAAGTGGTTCTCTGTTGACTGTAAAGAACATGTTAAAAGTTCAAGTTTAATTGTGCCACTCCTATCCAGTAATGAGTAACCATAGAATTTGGTCGATTATAACATATTGTAATGGAGTGGTATGCATGGGCATAAATGAATACCATTCTAACGATGAATACGCTAACTTGGTTTTATGGAATCCTTTAACATTTGAGTACAATGCGTTGTTGAATACTAATTCTCATAAAAGAATGCTATGATTTACCCCTTAAGCGTTGTATTATAGTTCTTCAGAAGATGAAGATAACTACAAGATTTTATGTGTAACTGGAACCACCACCATTTATTGCAAGAACCGCGAGAACCAATGTGAACACAAACAAAAAATACCTAAAAAAGTCTAAAAACACCAAAAAAAAAAAATTTACTATTTTTTTTTGGAAAAATCGCTATATTTCGTCAATAATAAAAAAAATTAAAAAAAATCGAGTAACAGTTATCCATGCACATGTGCATTTGTATCATTTCTTTGACAAATTTCGTAATTCATTACAAATATCAGACAATTGCACTTTCATTTACACTACCATTCATAATACACTACTTTTTATATTAACAATAATAGAATGCATATGTGCATCTATATGTATGAACTTGTTATAACATTAACAACACTAGAAATGCACATGTGCATCTATATATATATGAACATGTTATAACGTGTTTTAGTACATAACTTTGAATACACATTCCCTTTCATCTATCATACAATCCATACTACACTACCATTACCTCCTACCATCCGTAATACAAAACCATTGCTTTTTACCATCCATAATACAATATTATTACCAATATTTCACTTTATTATATGTACATCAGCACCTTTTATACCATCCAAACAACATATTACATCATAAAGTGACAAATATAATCAAACCAGCAACCACTAGATATAACTAACCAAAACACATGTATATGGGCTTACTTCATCATTTAAAATCACAAACTTTTTGTACCAAAACACCTTATTTAATGTTGATACATATAGATGCACATGTGCATTTCTAATATTGGTAATGTAAAAAGTAGTGTATTACATATGGTAGTGTAAATGAAAGTGCATTTTTCTACTACTGGTAATATATTATGGAATTTGTCCAAGAAATGATACATATGCACATGTGCATCCATAACTGTTATTCAAAAAAAAAAAATTTTTTGTAACAAAATATAGCGATTTTTATTGGAAAAATATTAAAAAAAAATTATGGGTTTTTTAGATCATTTTAGGTATTTTTTTGTGTTCACATTGGTTCTCGCGATTCTCGCAATAAGGGTGGTTCTCAAATGAACCTTACCCTATATATATATATATATATATTCAATGAAATCTGACTCATGGAGAATGATAGAGTCAATAAGGAACTTTGATCTTGAGGTGCCAAGTGTTTCGTTGAATGAGGAATTGTATTTTTTTGGGTTACTGAATTTTATCACCCTCAACTATTGGCTATTGGCCGTTGCCACCCCCAACTATCACTTTGACGTCCACCACTCCCAACTTAATACTTCGTTTGTCATGTCACCCTGTCGTTAACCAAACAATAACTCAGTTAG
Organism: Helianthus tuberosus; assembly: GCA_030545235.1. Lineage (NCBI taxonomy): Eukaryota > Viridiplantae > Streptophyta > Magnoliopsida > Asterales > Asteraceae > Helianthus > Helianthus tuberosus. The sequence continues at coordinate 163,167,576 of CM060366.1, forward strand.
TTTTATCCTATGTGTCTAGTTTTTATTATGTGGCTTGTTTTTTGTCCTACGTGGCCAATGTGTGTGTGTATTTTTTGTTTGACTTCCAGTTCTGACTATTTTGGTCAAGTCAAAGTTCAAACTGAACTTTGCAACGTGATCGTAATCACAAAGGTATTAATCCCTTGTGATTACACCTTATGATTACCACGTTTAGTAGGCGAAATGACGAGTCAAACTTTTACGAATTAAAAGTAAAAAATGTATAAAAGTGCATTTTACGACGAAACCGTTTTCGAGTATTAAAAATTAAAGTTTTGACACCAAATCAGTTTTGTAACATTATTAGACATGTTAACACGTCATTTCTAGTTTACTGCTTTTTCCTTAATCGAAATTCGAGAGGTTTGATTACCGCTTTAACTTTCGAATCTAACCCGTTTGGTCAATCTTAGGATTCGACCAAGCGCATTTTTATGACCATAGTAATATAGGGAATAACCCTCTAAGATTATACCTTATGGTCATGTCGTTTGGTTAGTCATATGACGACTCGATTATATGTACTTTTAAATTGCCGAAAATGCCCTTTTGGCGCATAAAATAGTTTTAAGTATTTAAGACCATTGTTTTGACATCTAAACTGATCACACAACGTTATTAAACTTGTTTTCACACGTTAGACTTGTCATAGGACTTATTTAACCATTCGAACTCATAGTTAAGCTTACGACCCGTTAAAGTGACTTAAACCACTTTAACAAGTCGTAACGGGTCAAAACACTTAGGAACCCTTTCCAATCAGAATGTAAGGTATTATATTATAGGAGATCCTTCACTCGTTTGGTTTATAAACCTCATTCTATCCGATCTCCCGTTTAAAGTCCCGATACACTAACATAGTCATCCGATACATTAGGAAACACTTGAGCTTTGTTTATTCAATTGAACAAGGACATCTACGCAATCCAAGTGAGTACATAGCTCCCCTCTTTTATGTTTTCTAAATGTTTTGGGGTGACTCATATGTGCTAAGTCATTTTCAAGTTTTCAAAACAAGTATATGGTTATAATGTGGGAAACTTGTTGGTGCGTTATCAATAACACGAATGACATTCATTAACTTTGGCCAAGTCTACCAGTAGTATATTATGGTGCCATAGGACTAACAATCCTGTTACCAGATTTCCCGGTGTTTGTGGGGAAGTTTGGGGAACGACAGAAACTGTATTTTAACATACCCTTTGGTGGTTTGTCAGTCGAATATTTTAATAGACCCTTTGGTGGTCTGTTAGTCGAGACAAGTCAACACAGGCTTGAATGTATTCACCAAAAAGACCACAATTTACACAATTAAAACACGGACGATTGGTTTATACAAAACAAGGACGATTGGATTATAACACGGGCGATTGGTTTATGACACGGACGATTGGTTTATACATGGTAAGTGATTTAGATAACGAGACGAGCGTAATACGATAAGAGCATGGTGGATACGTCACTGGTACTTCCTATATATAAATGCTCTTATTGTATTATTCATCGTAGGGTTATCCAAATCACTTCAAACAAGGACAAATGGTTTTAGATCAGTCACGAACGATTTTCAAATAAAGATATTTAAACCATACAAAATTTCTTTTAAATCGTTTTCTTATACGGTTTTACAAAAGAAACGCTTTTGTCAAGATTCATGACTACAAGGTTTTCTTACTCATACCAACTTGTATAGTTGGTTAGATATTGCAATACCAAACACGTTTAGTACAAGTTTGGATACAAGGTTTTCACTTATCGACTCTCGTAGTCGGATGAGGTATTGCAATTATAAATACAAAGCCATGAATTTGACACACAAAACCTATGTTACTCACCAGCATTCATTGTTGACCGTCTTTTTCACATATGTTTCAGGTGCTAATGTGTGACGATTATGAACGCATGCTACACGTAGAATTGACTCGGGCCTTAGTTTACTTTAAAACTCAAAAAGACAATTGTTTGTATTTTGTTTGGTTTTATGTCCAAGACAATGTAAATTATTAATTCAATAAAACAAAACCTTATGCACCATGTGTTGTGTAACAATTCCTGTAACGTGACTCCTCAACGTTTCCGCCGTGGTTTGTTGTTTTACGCGATCAGGGTGTTACAGAGATTGGTATCAGAGCCATGGTTATAGGGAATTAGGTTATTAGTAATTCTTTTGACCTACACTATAACCTTCCTAGGACCCTAACGTGAGGTGACTCACGTATAGATTCTTAATATAGAACCATCACCTATCCTTAGGTGATTACAAAACAATACAAAAGTAATAAATTCATTCTTAAAAATCAAAAGTTTCCAAAACTTTTACACAAAAAAGGATAGATGATGATACCCTATCTTTAGATGATTTGTTTTTGGGATTTTAAGCCTTTGATTTTTTTCAAAATCTCGTCAAAGTTTGGGCTTTAATATGTGAACACGTGTAATCTGGAAGGGTGGATGCCTGTACCCTGAGTTTTCAGTCTAAGGCACTCGTACAAATCCACTTAATCGGACCAGTCACTCTTACCTGGGAACTTTTGGGGTGAGTGTCCACTTATAGGCTAAAGCATGTATTCGCGATGCATTATAAAGACCCATTTACTTTGATTAGTCACTGTGTCGTTTGTTTGTTTTAAGTAACGAACAAATGATCACAATCCTTATGTTTCATCGATATTTTTAAATGTTTCTTTTTTACTATCCAATATAAATCTCACTTGTTTTCTCTCATATTGTCCCTCTCTTTTAGAATGTCTCCTCGTTGCAACGCTACCCAAGACGCCTCAACAGATGGATGTTATACTCCCAAACCTTGTGACCCAACTAAATCAAGCCAACAACAACAATAACAATAACAATGCACTTACTCCGTGTCACTACAAACAAATCAATTCGGCTAAACCACTCAAGTTTAATGGGTCTGAGGGAGCTAGTGGGCTCCTTCACTGGTCTGAGAGCATCGAGAGCACATGTCGTCATGTTCAGTGTCCTAACGAATGCAAGGTAGAGTTCGCTTCGAGTGTTTTCCAAAAGAGAGCACTCACTTAGTGGAACAGAGTTATGAGAGACAGAGGTGCTGACGTAGCAATGGCTCAAACATGGGAAGAGCTTAGACCTCTTATGATGAAAGAGTTCTGCCCTCGCAACAAACATAGGGCTCTCAAGAATGAATTCCATGATGTTAAGCAAGATAGTGGAGAGCATCGTGCCTACATAGATCGATACTAGGAGTTGAGCCTGCTATGTCCCACCATGGTCACGCCTTTGGATAAGGCAATTGAGAAGTACATTGATGGTTTACCTGATCCGGTACAAGACATAGTCACCGGTAGTAAGACAGCTACCATTAGAGAGGCTATCGAACTAGCCGCTACCCTAACCGACTCCCAAGTTAAGAAAGGGGAACTCTTTCGCAAAGGCAACAAGAAACAATCTGCGAAGACTGCTCAAGAGAAACCGACCAAAACCGAACCCTCCAAGAATTCGAGGAAGCGTAAGGCTTCTAAGAATTTTACTATTGTTGCTCAACCCAATCAAGCTATTCCCAACCAACCAGCTCAACCTCCTGGTAGGAAACCGTATGCTGGTACTGCACCGTTGTGCAACCGGTGCAATGGTCACCACCAAAATCAATTGCCTTATCGTCAATGTACCTCATGTGGACGACTCGGTCATTTGGCCAATTTTTGTCGATCAGTTCCAAATCAGGCTATTCCAAACCAAGTTGTCCTAAATCCTGTTCAACCCTAAGCAAATCCTGCTCGAGCATAATTTCCTCCTGGTTCTTATTACAACTGTGGCGAGATGGGCCACTACAAGAACAACTGCCCAAAACTTGTTAATGCTAATCCCGCCCGTGGACGGGCATTTAACATAAATGCTAACGAGGCTCGTGCTGACAACGTTGTAGTTAACGGTACGTTCCTTGTTAACAATCATCCTGCTTCTATTCTTTTTTATTTGGGTGCTGATAGAAGTTTTATATCCCTAGCCTTTGAACCTTTTCTATCTATGCCTCGAACTAAACTAGGAAAACCTTTAATAGTAGAAGTAGCTGGTGGTGAACCTCTTGTACTCAATTCTATCAATCGTAGTTGCCAATTGAACCTCAATATCCATCTTTTTTCCATCGACCTCACACCAATGCAACTCGGGAGTTTTGACGTAATAGTAGGAATGGACTAGTTAACCAAACAACATGCTGAAGTTATCTGTTTCGATAAGATTGTACACATACCTCTTCCATCTGGAGAAATCTTAGAAGTGCATGGAAAGAAACCCTCTAGTAGCCTAAAACTCATGACTTGTACCCAAGCTCAAAAATACATACGAAAGAATTATGTAGCCTTTTTAGCACATATCGTAGAGGAGAAAGGCAAGAGTAAGAGTATTCAAGACATCCCCATCGTTCGAGATTATCCTGAGGTGTTTCCTGAAAAACTACCTGGTTTACCCCCGGTACGCCAAGTCGAGTTTTGCATAGACCTTGTACCTGGTGCTAACCCAATTGCTAAATCCCCTTACCGTCATGCACCGTCTGAGATACAAGAATTATCGAAACAACTCCAGGAACTATCGGACAAAGAATTTATCCATCCAAGTTCCTCCCCCTGGGGTGCTCCGGTGCTGTTTATGAAAAAGAAGGATGGATCTTTTCGCATGTGCATCGATTATCGTGAGCTCAACAAACTCACGATTAAAAATCGATATCCCCTACCTCGTATTGATGATCTTTTTGATCAACTACAAGGTGCTACCTATTTTTCAAAGTTTGATCTCCGTTCTGGGTATCATCAACTTCGTGTACTCAAAGAAGATATTCCTAAAACTGCTTTCCGCACTCGATACGACCATTATGAGTTCACTGTCATGCCTTTTGGTTTGATAAATGCGCTTGCCGTCTTCATGGACTTAATGAATATGGTTTGTAAACCTTATTTAGACAATTTCATCATTGTTTTCATTGATGACATCTTGATTTATTCAAAATCTCGAGCTGGCCATGAACATCATCTCCGTCTAACGATGGAACTCCTAAAGAAAGACAACTTAATGCCAAATTCTCCAAGTGTGAATTTTGGCTTAAAGAAGTTCACTTATTAGGTCATATTGTCAACGAGCAAGGAATACATGTAGATCCCGCTAAAATCAGTGCGATTAAGGATTGGAGTATGCCTACTACTCCTACCGAAGTTCATTCGTTTCTCGGACTTGCCGACTATTACCGCCGTTTTATCGCAAACTTCTCCAAGATTGTCGTTCCCCTCACTGCTTTGACTCAAAAGAATAAACCTTTTGAGTAGGGACCCAAACAAAAGGAAGCTTTCCAAACCTTGAAACAAAAGCTTTGCAATGCTCCTATTCTATCCTTACCCGATGGCAACAACGACTTCGTTATATAGTGTGATGCTTCAAATCTATGCCTTGGCTGTGTTCTTATGAAAAGAGACAAAGTCATAGCCTATGCATCAAGACAATGTAAAATCCACGAGAAGAACTACATAACTCATGATCTTGAGTTAGGTGCTATAGTTTTTGCTCTCAAAATTTGGAGATACTACCTTTATGGTACAAAATGTGTGGTTTTCACTAACCACAAGAGTCTCCAACACATTTTCAATCAAAAGGAGTTAAACATTAGGCAACGACATTGGGTCGTACTTCTGAACGACTACAACTGCGAGATTCGCTACCATCCTGGTAAGGCAAATGTCGTAGCTGATGCGCTTAGTTGCAAAGAACGTGTGAAACTTCATTGTGTTCGAGTTCAAACAGATATCCAGACACGTATCTTCCAAGCACAACGTACTTGTGTAACCCAAGGTTTGTTGAAAAATGAACTACCCCATCATCTTGAGTTTCAGTTTGAAAAAAAAAGACAATGGGTTACTCTATTTCTTCAACCGTTTGTGGGTTCCAAACTATAACAACTCTCATTAAAAATACTATTTCTTATTTTAATTTGCCTAATAGGAAACTCTAATTGAGACCCCCAAGTAATCTTGCATAACCCCTAAATTTTTCAGAACAATCGAAATCAGGATCAGGGCCCCTAAAACTCAGGGGGGGGGGGTATTCCCCCATTGACGATTATCATCACAGTTTGCTGTAAAAGTTGAAATTCGTTAAACCGTCGATTCACCCAGGCTACAAATAGACGTGGCTACCCTATGCTAAAAGGGTACCCGTCGCGCCACGCGACAGGGACCATTTTCAGCATATAAATCAGGGCATTGGCACTTGAATTTTGGCGTTGGTTCGACGTAAAAACTAGTTTCGTACATTGAGATATCATCTGTTTACTTCAAAACACACACACAACACGAAATTCTGCCACGATAACAGGGTAATAACTCGATCACTGCTACGATTTAATGTCCGGTCGATAAAAACTAATCCGATGGATGTTTAAGTGCTGCCCGTATATGGGCTATACTTTGTCATTCGTCGTGAAGGTTTTGGATCTCGTGAGTTGTCGTAAAAGTTGTATTAAGTTACTGACCTAGTTTTCGTGTGCATTGTTATTCGAATTAGGTTAACCATGCTAAAATCAGTAGGCTAAACGCTGCTCGTCTAAATCTGCAATGTGAGTCATTCTCTTTTTATCAAAGTGCTTTACAAAAACCTAAATGTTTTCCAGTTATAATTACAGGGATTAAGTCTTTGTAATCTTCAATTACTGCCGGTATGTGGGGTTTTGTATACGTTACTTGATACCCGTCACCATTGGACAACGGGTTAGCCAATGGGTGATCTGACCATAGTTACAGATACAGTCAAGTGACAAATACCGATTTGGGGTAATTGGTAGATAGAAACAATATAATCACCCTTAATACTGTACATTATAGCAATGTGTCGTTTTGTGCAACTTGAAAGACTTGCTAGTATTTCCCTGCTGATAAAACCTTTTTAAAACATGTTTCAGGTGATCTGCTGTGAACCAGGAAAAGTGTCGTGTAACATTCCAAGCTTGAAGAAGTGGCTCAATAAAATAAATAAACATGTTTTTGTAAAATAGGGGATTTCCTTGAGAAATCACCTTTATTGTAAATTATGGGTGTTATTCCCAAATTGTGAAATAAATAAATTGGGTATTTTCAAGTTTTAAAAAGATCCTGTTAATATTCCGCTGCCATCATATTAGTTACCACGGGTTTTTCTGTCCCGCGGCTCCTGAAACGGGTAAAACCGGGCCGGGGGCCATGACAAAAAAGGTGGTATCAGAGCCACTGATTTAAGCCAATTAAGTATTTAGAAATACTTAATTTTTCTGATTGCCATTCTGTGATTATATGAAAATTCAATTTACAAAATTTTAACTTAAAATTTTGTATGTTTCTTCATATATGCTAACAACATGAATGAGTTGTCTGAAGCTCTTCAGAATATCACTATCCATTCTGCTGACATGGAAGTTTCCGAGGGTTTTTCCGGTTATTGGGCCGACACTGAGGAACCAATGGTATTCCAAGCCCAACCTCAGGAGAAACCAAAACCGAAAAAGAGAAGAAGACTAGTAGGCTGGAGGCGTGTGCGTAGGAAGAAACTAGCAACACAGAAAGTTATACAGACTAAGGATCCCAATGATAAAGGTAAAGGAATAGAGATCGGAGAAAGTTCAGGATACGCCCAGGAAATGCCATCATGGGAGGAGCTGGATCATAAACTGGCACTTAGTGACCTCATCGGACCTGCCGATGAAAACTTCTTCAATTACCCAGCGGAAGCACAACTTCCAGTTAATCTGGAACCTGCCATTCCAGATCCTATTATCCACCCCCGACCTCTACCAGAAGAGCTAGAAGAATGGTGGACAACTGACTGGCAATTTCAGAATCTTTTAAATAACCCTAATACCTTTTCCCCCAGTTTGACCCTGAGCCTCCACTACATCCACCAATGAGCACCGAGAACTTGGCTGAACTCCGCCACTATGGCGAGGAGCTGGTGGACGCAGGGAATAGAATCTGGGAAGTAGGGGAAAGGATCTCCTGGAAATACGACGAGAGGGAACGTCGTGTCTGAAATGCAGCTGACAGGGATCGTATGGGGTTGTGGGGACGTATGTTTAATAATACCATAATAATAAAAATATAATCATGTAAAATAACCTAAAATAAAACTTTTGTAAGATAACTGGTGTGTACGGACGCATACTTATATATAAAAATATGGACGTCGCAAAGTCGACAATTTTGACTATACGTGTTAACATGATTATGTGCGATTGTTTTGTTGTGTTTGGTTGTTAATTATTTTGTGCTAATCACTTATATATATATATATATTAATTATCAGATAGAACACGCTGGTAATGAACCAGTTAACGAGGTTAACCAATCTGAACAAAACCATGAAGATCAATTTCTGAATAGGCAAGATATAGAAAACATCGTTGCCCAGGGAATAGCAAATGCTATTCCAGCAATTCTTGCTGCTGCCCGAAATCCAGTTGAACCTCCACCACCTATTCCCAGCAAACGTACTCGTGATGACAATTTCAGTAATAGTGTAAATGGAGGCGACAACAATAATAATAATGATGATGTGATACAAGCCCCATTTCTTAAAAGAATGAAAGCTGCAACGCCTGGTTGCACTTACAAGGAATTTCTTGCTTGTAAACCTGTCGAATTTGCAGGCAATGAAGGAGCGACTACTGCACTGCGTTGGTTAGAGAAAACCGAGGCAGTAATTAAAATAAGTAAATGTGCCGAGGAGGATAAAGTCATGTATGCATCTCACCTTTTCAAGGAAGAAGAATTAGAATGGTGGAATACGGTATTACAAGCCAAGGGAAGCGACTTGGCTTATGCCATGAGTTGGGAAGAATTTAAGCGTCTGGTGGAAAGAAAATTCTGCCCAGAATATGAAAAAGAACAAATGGCGAATAAATTCCTGAGCCACCGAATGGTGGATGTTGATTGTCGAGGGTATACTTCGAAGTTTTTCGAATATGCTCGAATTGTACCTACTCTGGCTTCGCCAGAACCGGTACTTATTTCTCGCTACATTTGGGGTTTAATTAGCGAGATCCGTGACATTGTCAAAGCCACGAGACCCCGCATGATCGATGATGCGGTGGAATTAGCTAACACTTTGACTGACGGACTGGTGCGTACGCGAGAAGAAAACAGAAAGAAGGAATTGGCTCAGAAAATTACCCAAGGATTTCGTATGGGTAATAATAGCAACTTCAAGAGAAAGGGAACTGGATCATCTTCCACTCCGCCGTTCTGCGGAAACTGTAAAAAGAAACATTTTGGAAAATGTAACGAAACTTGCAACTTCTGCAAAGCGATAGGACATCGTGAAGAAGATTGCAGAAAGAAAACAAAGATTTGCTACAACTGCGGCGAAGCTGGGCATTTCAGACCAGAATGCCCTAAATTGGTCAAACCAGCAGATAACAAGGCCAAAACTGCTGAAGGGACTAACAAGAAGAACGCAAGAGCCTTCCAATTGACCACGCAGGAAGCTGAACTGATTCCAGATGTAATAGCTGGTACGTTCTTAGTTCACAACGTTTATGCGAAAGTAATATTTGACTCTAGTGCAAACCAAAGTTTTATAAATACTTCATTCTGCCAAGCACTTAAGTTACCTTTAACGAAACACATGCAAGTTTTTACAGTAGAAACGGCAGACGGGAACTCTGTTAACATAGATACGGTTTTGCAAAAAGAAACTATAGAACTTTCAGGTCATAACTTTTCTGCAAACCTATTACCCATGAATTTAGCTGGATTCGATGCCGTGTTAGTAATGGATTGGTTAGTAGCCAACCATGCTCGAATCCTCTATGATAAGAACTCTATAGAAATCCGTGCACCCACAGGAGAAGTAATCATGATTACAGGGGATAAGCCGCGTAAACCCATGAAGTTCATTTCAGTAATGAAAGTTGCTAGTTATGAACGAAAGCAAGGAATAGTGTATATGATTTCGGTAATCATTAGCACTAAGGGTAAGGAACTTAAGGAAATTCCTGTAGTATCAGAATACTCGGATGTATTCCCAGAAGAACTACCAGGATTACCACCAGATAGGGAGGTAGAATTTAGAATTCATGTGATTCCTGGTACTACACCCGTAGCTAAAGCACCCTACCGATTAGCACCAACCGAAATGTTAGAATTGAAAAAGCAATTAGATGACTTGCTTAGTAAAGGATTTATACAACCTAGTTCATCCCCTTGGGGAGCGCCTGTGTTGTTTGTGAAAAAGAAAGATGGTTCTATGCGAATGTGTATCGATTATAGGGAATTGAATAAGGTTACAATTAAGAATCGATATCCATTGCCCAGGATTGATGATCTTTTTTATCAACTTCAGGGGGCTAGATATTTTTCTATGATAGATTTACGCTCTGGATATCATCAGTTGAAGGTACAAGAAGAAGACATACCTAAAACCGCTTTCAGAACTAGGTATGGTCACTACGAGTTTACAGATATGCCTTTCGAACTAACAATGCTCCGGCAGCATTTATGGATATGATGAATAGAATCTGTAAACCGTACTTGGATAAATTTGTAATTGTCTTCATCGACGATATACTTATTTATTCCAAAAGCCAGGAAGAGCATTGTGAGCACCTGCATGCACTCTTAACTTTATTAAGAAAGTAAAAGCTTTACGCCAAATTCTTGAAGTGTGAATTTTGGCTACAGGAGGTGCAATTTTTAGGTCACATGGTGAATCACGAAGGTATTCACGTAGATCTTGCTAAGATAAAAGCAATCACCAAATGGAAGGTCCCGCAATCAGCTACGGAAGTTAGAAGTTTTCTAGGATTAGCTTGATACTATAGGCGCTTCATTAAAGATTTTTCTAAAATAGCTGTACCATTAACAAAGCTAACATGTAAAACAATAAATTTGAATGGGGACCTAAGAAAAAAGTGGCTTTTAAGATTTTAAAGCAAAAGTTAACAAACACCCCAATTCTTACTTTACCCGAAGGGACAGAAGATTTTGAAGTTTACTGTGATGCTTCTAAGCTAGGCTTAGGATGTGTGTTAATGCAACGTAAGAAGGTAATTGCATATGCCTCAAGGCAATTGAAAAAACACGAAGAAAATTATACAACTCATGACTTAGAATTAGGAGCCATAATTTTTGCCCTTAAGATTTGGAGACATTATCTGTACGAAAATAAATTTACTGTCTATACAGATCATAAGAGTTTAAGATACATATTTGGGCAAAAAGAATTAAACATGAGGCAAAGAAGATGGATGGAAATTCTAAGTGACTATGACTGTGATATTCAATATCACGAAGGAAAAGCAAATGTAGTCGCAGATGCCCTAAGTCGTAAGTATCATGAAAAGCAAAAGCGAGTCTGTGCTCTTAGATTAAGTTTGCAATTAGACTTAATGGAACAACTGAAGAATATTTAGGAAACAACAATCAAAGATGATGCTGAAGGAATGAAAGGACGATTAAAGGAATTAGAGCAAGGAAGTGATGGAATTTGGAGATTCCATAAGAAAAGGATTTGGGTACCTAAGCAAGGAGAATTAAGAAATAAGATTTTAGAAGAAGCCCATAAATCTAGGTATACCATGCATCCTGGTAATAATAAGATGTACCAAGATTTAAGAAATAATTTCTGGTGGATAGGAATGAAAAAGGACATAGCTAGATATGTATCTAAGTGTCTAACTTGTTCACAAGTTAAGGCAGAACACCAGAAACCTTCAGGGTTACTCCAACAGTTAGAAATGCCTGTTTGGAAATGGGAACTAATAACCATGGATTTTGTTACTAAGCTACCCAAAACCAGAAAGGGTAACGACGCAATTTGGGTAATTGTGGATCGATTAACCAAATCGGCTCATTTTCTACCCATGAAGGAAACCTTTAGCATGGAAAGGTTAGCCAAGTTATACGTAGATGAGGTAGTATCCTTACATGGAGTTCCACTCTCCATTGTTTCGGATAGAGGTAGTCATTTCACTTCACATTTCTGGACAAGTTTCCAAGAAGCCATGGGGACGCGATTAAATTTAAGTACAGCTTATCATCCCCAAACAGATGGACAAAGTGAAAGGACGATTCAAACTCTGGAGGACATGCTCAGGGCAAGTGTAATAGATTTTGGTGGGAACTGGGATGACCACCTACCCTTAATTGAATTCTCCTATAACAATAGTTATCATGCAAGCATTGAAGCTGCCCCATTCGAAGCACTGTATGGACAAAAGTGCAGAACTCCAGTTTGTTGGGCAGAAATAGGAGAAAGCCAATTATCTGGTCCCGAAATTGTACAAGAAACTACCGACAAGATCACTCAAATCAAGGGAAAGACTGAAAACGGCTCGAGATCGCCAGAAGAGTTATGCAGACAATCGACGCAAACCGCTAGAATTTCAAGTTGGAGACAAGGTACTCTTGAAAGTTTCTCCTTGAAAAGGAGTAGTGCGATTTGGGAAGAAGGGAAAACTAAGCCCAAGGTACGTAGGACCATTCCCAGTAGTCCAGCGAATAGGACCAGTTGCTTATCGCTTACAACTACCAGAAGAACTGGCTGGAGTACATGACGTATTTCATGTATCCAACCTCAAGAAATGTCTATCTGACGAATCCCTGGTAGTACCTCTTCAAGATATAGAGGTCAATGAGAAGTTAAAATTTGTGGAGAAACCACTACAGATAGAAGACAGAAAAGTCAAGTTTCTCAAACACAAACGACTAGTGCTGGTCAAGGTCAAGTGGGATTCGAAGAGAGGACCTGAGTACACTTGGGAACTGGAATCAGAGATGAAGCGAAAATATCCCTACTTGTTCCAGTAAATCTCGAGGACGAGATTTTAATAAGGTGGGGAGGATGTAACAACTCTCATTAAAAATACTATTTCTTATTTTAATTTGCCCAATAGGAAACCCTAATTGAGACCCCCAAGTAATCTTGCATAACCCCTAAATTTTCCAGAACAATCGAAATCAGGATCAGGGCCCCTAAAACTCAGGGGGGGTATTCCCCCATTGACGATTATCATCACAGTTTGCTGTAAAAGTTGAAATTCGTTAAACCGTCGACTCATCCAGGCTACAAACAGACGTGGCTACCCTATGCTAAAAGGGTACCCGTCGCGCCACGCGACAGGGACCATTTTCAGCATATAAATCAGGGCATTGGCACTTGAATTTTGGCGTTGGTTCGACGTAAAAACTCGTTTCGTACATTGAGATATCATCTGTTTACTTCAAAACACACACACAACATGAAATTCTGTCGCGATAACAGGGTAATAACTCGATCACTGCTACGATTTAATGTCCGATCGATAAAAACCAATCCGATGGATGTTTAAGTGCTGCCCGTATTTGGGCTATACTTTGTCATTCGTCGTGAAGGTTTTGGATCTCGTGAGTTGTCGTAAAAGTTGTATTAAGTTACTGACCTAGTTTTCGTGTGCATTGTTATTCGAATTAGGTTAACCATGCTAAAATCAGTAGGCTAAACGCTGCTCGTCTAAATCTGCAATGTGAGTCATTCTCTTTTTAGCAAAGTGCTTTACAAAAACCTAAATGTTTTCCAGTTATAATTACAGGGATTAAGTCTTTGTAATCTTCAATTACTGCCGGTATGTGGGGTTTTGTATACGTTACTTGATACCCGTCACCATTGGACAACGGGTTAGCCAATGGGTGATCTGACCATAGTTACAGATACAGTCAAGTGACAAATACCGATTTGGGGTAATTGGTAGATAGAAACAATATAATCACCCTTAATACTGTACAGTATAACAATGTGTCGTTTTGTGCAACTTGAATGACTCGCCAGTATTTCCCTGCTGATAAAACCTTTTTAAAACATGTTTCAGGTGATCTGCTGTGATCCAGGAAAAGTGTCGTGTAGCACTCCAAGCTTGAAGAAGTGGCTCAATAAAATAAATAAACATGTTTTTGTAAAATAGGGGATTTCCTTGAGAAATCACCTTTATTGTAAATTATGGGTGTTATTCCCAAATTGTGAAATAAATAAATTGGGTATTTTCAAGTTTTAAAAAGATCCTGTTAATATTCCTCTGCCATCATATTAGTTACCACGGGTTTTTCTGTCCCGCGGCTCCTGAAACGGGTAAAACCGGGCCGGGGGCCGTGACACAAACCAGGACGATCTTCGTACACTATTAATGAACGAGACTCATAAGACTCGTTACTTTATCCATCCTGGTGTAGACAAAATGTCCATGGATTTTCATACCCAGTATTGGTGGCCGGGTATGAAGAAGGACATAGCCTTGTACGTAACCAAATGCCTAACTTGTCTTAAAGTTAAGGTAGAACATCAACGTCCTTCTGGTTTCCTTAAACAACCAGAAATTCCGGTATGGAAGTAGAAGAACATTGCTATGGATCTCATCACAAAATTAACGCATACTTCTAGAGGTCATGAAGCCATTTGGGTAGTCATTGATCGTCTGACTAAGTCAGCACACTTCTTGCCGATTTGTGAGGATTTATCTGTTGACAAACTTGCTAAGATCTATATTGATGAGATTGTATCTCGTCATGTTGTTTGTTTGATGAGATCGTGATGCTCGTTTCTCATTTCATTTTTGGAAGACCATGCAATCAGCCATGGGAACCAAATTAAATCTTAGCACTGTTTATCATCCTCAAACTGATGGATAAACCGAAAGGACAATCCAAACACTTGAGGCTACGCTTAGAGCTTGTGTGATCGACTTTGGTGGTAGTTGGGATTCGCATCTGCCTTTGATCGAATTCTCCTACAACAACAGTTATCACTCTAGCATTAACATGGCTCCATTCGAGGCTCTCTATGGTCGAAAATGTCGTTCACATGTCTGTTGGAATGAAGTTGGTGAAGCTCAACTCACCGGATCTGAACTCATTCTAGAAATACAGACAAAGTCAAGAAAATTCGTGATAACCTTTTGACAGCTAGAAGTCGTCGAAAGAGTTATGCTGACAAACGACGCAAGCCTTTGGAATTCCAAGTTGGTGATCATGTTCTTCTCAAGGTATCCCCTTGGAAGGGTGTGGTTATATTTGGAAAGAAAGGAAAACTTGCAACTCGATATGTGGGACCTTTTAAGATCATTGAAAGGATCAGAAAGGTGGCCTACAAACTTGATCTACCTCTTCAACTTGGGAACGTTCACCCAACTTTCCACGTGTCCGACTTGAAAAAGTGTTTAGCCGATGAAAACCTTCACACCCCTCTTGATGAAATTCTCATAGATAACACTATGCATTTTGTCAAGAAACCTATGGAGATTATGGACTGTGAAGTCAAGAAACTCAAGCATAGACGAATACCGATTGTTAAAGTTCGCTGGGAATCCAAACGTGGCCCAGAGTTTACTTGGGAACGAGAGGATCAAATGAAAGCGAAATACCCGCATCTTTTCTCACAAGTCTCCTTTGATTTAGTTTCGGGACGAAATTTCCTAAAGTAGGGGAGACTGTGACATTTGCAATTTTTGAACATTGTACAATTTTGATCATTTCTGTATTCAATAAAATGTTGTATTTTATTTACGAAATGCGTAATTGAATGATCGAGCGAAACGATATTCATAACATTTCCGAAAAAAATCCATGTTACACATGTCTTAACACCTTTATATAACCTAAATATTAGGTTAAAGGGGTTAAAAATGACAAAAATGCGAATATACAAGTCCAGGGGCTAAATCTGCCAAAAACCAAAACTTTTGTGCTTCAGGGGGTCTTACAGACCGTAAGACTAGACCCCATACGGTCCGTAAGCAGCTGCCAGTAACAGCAGAATGCTAGCTGTCATTCCCCACTGTTTTCCTTGGCCCCCAAGTCGTGATTTTTGCCACTTTTCTTCTCCTTTGGACACAGGGGAGGACACTAAGCATGTCATAACACCTGGAGGGACACTTGGCTTGAATTGGTGAGCTCAAGATCACTATAAATAGCCATGTCCTTTGCTCATTTCAAACTTCTTCCTCTCATCTCTTTGGAGCTTGTTTCCAGTAATTGGAAGCCTTCTACAGAAGTTCTATCATTCCTATAACACAAGTAAGTGTTCTCTCCTAGTCTATTTCATTATTTTGGCTATTTATGAGCCAAATTTCAAACAAATTGACTTTCTGTTTGACTTTCGGTTCTGACCATTTTGGTCACGTCAAAGTTCAAATTGAACTTTTCAACGTGATCGTAACCACGAAGATATTAATCCCTTGTGGTTGCACATTCTAATTACCACGTTTAGTAGGTGAAATGACGAGTCAAATTTTACGAATTAAAAGTAAAAAATGCATAAAAGTGCATTTTACGACGAAAACGTTTTCGAGTATTAAAACTTAAAGTGTTGCCACCAAATCAGTTTTATAACATTATTAGACATGTTCCAACATGTCTAACTCATCATTTCAAGTTTAGTGTTTTTTCCTTATTCGAAAGTCGAGCGGTTTGATTACCGCTTTGACTTTCGAATCTGACCCGTTTGGTCAATCTTAGGATTTGACCAAGCACATTTTTATGACCATAGTAATATAGGGAATAACCCTCAAAGGTTATACCTTGTGGTCATATCGTTTGGTTATTCATATGACAAGTCGATTATATGTACTTTTAAATTGTCGAAAATGCCCTTTTGGCGCATAAAATAGTTCTAAGCATTTAAGACCATTGTTTTGACATCTAAACTGATCACACAACATTATTAAACTTATTTTAACATATTAGACTCATCATAGGACTTATTTAACCATCCGAACTCATAGTTACGCTTACGACCCGTTAAAGTGACTTAAACCACTTTAACAAGTCGTAACGGGTCAAAACACTTAGGAACCCTTTCCAATAAAATGTAAGGTAGTATGAACCATATTACACGAGACTGTTCACTCGTTTGGTTTATAAACCTCATTCTATCAGATCACCCGTTTAAAGTCCCGATACACTAACATAGTCATCTGATACATTAGGAAACACTTGAGCTTTGTTTATTCAATTGAACAAGGATATCTACGCAATCCAAGTGAGTACATAGCTCCCCTCTTTTACGTTTTCTAAATGTTTTAGGGTGACTCATATGTGCTAAATCATTTTCAAATTTTCAAGACAAGTATATGGTTTATATATAACAATATGTTTTCAATAATGTGGGAAACTTGTTGGTGCGTTATCAATAACACGAATGACATTCATTAACTTTGGCCAAGCCGACCAGTAGTATGTTATGGTGCCATAGGACTGACAATCCCGTTACTAGATTTCCCGGTGTTTGTGGGGAAGTTTGGGGAACGACAGAAACTGTATTTTAACATACCCTTCGGTGGTTTGTTAGTCGAATATTTTAATACACCCTTTGGTGGTGTGTTAGTCAAGACGAGTCAACACAGGATTGAATGTATTCACCAAAACGACCGCAGTTTACACAATTAAAACATGGACGATTGGTTTATACAAAACAAGAACGATTGGATTATAACACGGACGATTGGTTTATACATGGTAAATGATTTAGATAACGAGATGAGAGTAATACGATAGGAGCATGGTGGATACACCGTTGGTACTTCCTAAGATAAATGCTCTTATTGTATTATCCAAATCATTTCAAACAAGGACAAATGGTTTTAGAAGAGCCACGGACAGTTTTCAATTAAAGATATATAAACCATACAAAATTTCTTTTAAATCATTTTCCTATACGGTTTTACAAAAGAAATGATTTTGTCAAGATTCATGGCTACAAGGTTTTCTTACTCATACCAACTTGTATAGTTGGTTAGATATATTGCAATACCAAACACGTTTAATACAAGTTTGGATACAAGGTTTTCACTCATCGACTCTCGTAATCGGACGAGGTATTGCAATTATAAATACAAAGCCATGAATTTGACACACAAAACCTATGTTACTCGACCAGCATTCATTGTTGATCGTCTTTTTCACATATGTTTCAGGTGCTAATGTGTGACGATTATGAACGCATGCTACACTTAGGATGGACTCGGGCCTTAGTTTACTTTAAAACTTAAAGACAATTGTTTGTATTTTGTTTGGTTTTGTGTCCAAGACAATGTAAATTATTAATTCAATAAAACAAAACCTTATGCACCATGTGTTGTGAAACAATTCCTGTAACGTGACTCCCCGACGTTTCCGCCACGGTTTGTTGTTTTACGCGATCGGGGTGTTACAACCACTAATGAATTTCTCCACATCTTAGTTGTAAAGAAAATTGTTAGGATCTGAGTGTTCACTTGTGTGCTTAGGTGAACAATAATGAATGAAAGATAGAATTAAACTGAATTGCAGCGGAACTATATGAACACACAAGAGTGGAAAGTTTTATCAAAACTGTTTTGCATTGAAATCAAAAGATTACAATTACAGAAATGATTGTACAAACTCCCCCTCAGCCTGATCACTCGCAAATTTGTCCGTACAAAAGGAATGTGTGTGAAGTGATGAAATAGATATATAACAGGTGAGATCTATTTATTCTAAGTGCAAAAGGTATATTCCAGCAATCAAGCTAACATCACCCTGATAGTGACATCTAAAATTCCTAACTCGGCTTTATTTGATCATCTTTTATTCCTCATCAACTTCTCTCTGAGATGCCCCTTGAATTGGTGTTCAAACTTCATAGAGAGATAGTTATCTGGATTCCTTTCAAGCTTAAGCCCTAGAAGGTCTTGTGGATCTTCATTTTTGAGCCCAAAGGCCCTGTTCATTTTTTACTTCTAAACTCTCAGCACTGGGTCTCTTTCTTCTTCTTTTGTAGTTAGCTTCATATCAGGTTCAAGAACAGCATTGCTTGAACATCTTGCTAAAAAGAACGTGAGAGGAGGATTCTAATCTTTCTTTTTCAATCTTTCTCTTTCAAGCAGTTTCACATGTACTTCTTCATTTGTATTGTCAATGTTAGATGATGATTTTGATTCTTCTGACTTAGGTACATCTTGTTGTTGTGATGCTTCATGCTTGTCTGCAACTAAAAACATCTCATTCTTCATTAACCCTTGTTTCTTGACATTTCAACTTCAACCTTTTCCATTTCAGAAAGTAGTTGGGTAAACCTATTGATCATGGTTTCTACGGTTTCACCCTTAATGTGATTGAACACATTGAATCTCTATATGATCAAATCACGTCGAGGATCACCACGTTGAAAAATCATCTTTGAATCAAAGGCCATGAATTAGAAGCTTGCAAAATCCGAGAAACAAAGCCAAGCTGAGAACCCGTGTACTTAATAACTAATCAATTCACGAGTGTGCGAACTAGCTTCATGTAACTCACCCAAAAACCTATCAAAACCTTCACAAAAATTATTTAATTTTTAACTTTATTTAACCTTTTATTATTATTATTATTATTATTATTATTATATAAATATAGATATCTATAAAAAATTAAAACCTAAAACTAATGTTAAAAACCAACCTTCCCTACATAACAGTCAAGTCACCAAAAACCCTATTTTTAAAAATAATCTAAGCCGCCAACATTGTTTCTCTCTTTTTATTCTAAATTACACAATCTGTAGACATGGTTTGGTTTTGCTTTATAACGAGGGTGGTGGTTAAGATGGTGGAGACAGTGATGGTTGTATGATGATGACCTTAGGTGGTGTTGCAGTGGTGGTCGATATGTAGATGACGGGTTGCAGGTGCAAGCTGGAGATGGGGGATGAAATGGTGTGATGGATGCATGTACGTGTGGTAAACCAAGTTAAGAATTCGAAAACACTCTGATCTTGATAACTCAAACTTGAAAAAACAAGAGCAAGTGAACTCGAGAACACATACAACTCGAGAAGTCAAAAACCCAAACTCGTAAAGAAATTAAACTAGGTAACTCGTGAACTCAACTGTTTTGGAACACGAGGGTCATTGGTTATGGTAAATGACGTGGTGGTGAAAGGTAGGCAATAGTGGCTGATGGTTGACGTAGAAGATGGTGTTTCGATAATGATGGTGACGGGAGCTGTTAAGGTGGTGTTTAATGTATATTAGTGGCAGAGGTTAGTGTCGGAATCGTGCGGGGTGTATAGATCTTGATGAAAACAGAACTCGAAATCTCAAACTTGGAAACTTGAGAACTCTCACACTCGCAAACTGTATGAACTTGAGAACACGACGTAATTCGAAAACTCAACGACTCAAAAATGCCTTAAGCCTCGGAAACGCCTTTTGTCAAAAACTTGTAAACTTTTGAAGGCCTTTAAATTGTGTCGAGAACAATCTTTGTAAACAGTTGTGGAGTATAACGCCCATATTATCATAAGGTCAAAACGACAAATAAAAACATCAAGGTTTTAAACTTTCATACCATAAATTCAATTGTTGACCAAAATGCCATTGTAATTGTTCGAACCAAACACAACCATCAAGTTTTATAACTAGTGATAACCCGAACTACCAAAACAAGATACAAACTTTAAACTTACTTACAAAAGACTTAAGCATTTAGTCTAACATTTACAAACCAAAAGTGTTTTAACCCATTTGAAAACAAACATAAGCCGGAAGCGCATAAGGGCGATGAAGGGTGTTCGATCCAAGCTCGCCATCTTCAAGGGTGAGATTTTCCTATCATTCAATAACACAAAAATTCATTAGTACATTTCTTTAAAGATAGAAATTACATCTTGCATTCCTTCTCTTATTTGACCCGTTAATGAGGTCATAATTGAAATTCATCTTTTTACCATTTATTCCTTTCAACTAGCAATTCCATTTAAAACTGATATTGCATTTACCATTCCTTCATCATCAACATCTTTAATCCATCCGACCCATTCATGGTAAAAAACTTAGACCTTCAACATAGTCTTTCATCCTCGGCTAATTTGACCCGTTCATCACGGGTCAACACATAACCATTTCTTCATCACAAAATTTCATCTACTTTGACCCGTTTACAACAAGTCATTACATATCATTCCTTGTGATGCTTTTCCATTCATTTTGACCCGTTTATAACAGGCCATCATACATACTTCATTTTTTCCTTATTTTTTTTTTACCAATTCTTCAATATTCAACACAACCCATTTACCATACTCTAAACCATAATTTACAAGCTAATAGCAATATAATAAAGCTAATTCCATAATCTACATTAAGATAAAGTGAAGTTCATATGAACTTACCGTGATATTGCATTACTTGCGACATGGAATGGCTCGTGCTTTCTTCCTTCTTTGCTCCTATAAGTTACAACTTCTCATTTTTAGCTTTCATACAATTCATTTCATATGCATATTCTTTATTTATTATATATGGTGCTAATTAACCATATATCCTTCCAATTTCATCCTAATACATCAATTTAGAAAGTACTCATGTCAAAACACAACTAAATAAATCAAGGCATTTCATTGAACATGTTGTGTGCGTACCTGTCACACCCCGAAATATCAGAGCTGGCGTGACTGTACCGGTATCTTCATTGCACAGCGGAAGCAAATAAGCTAAGACTTCTATAAAACGAATGCCCACTAAGTACTCGAATCTCCAATGGTTCTCCTATTCCAACCGTGCCATAGTTTGAGAAAGTAACCTGAGAAAGAAACATGCGAAAAATCAACATAAAGTTGAGCGAGTTCATATTGATTTCTTGATTATAAGTAATTGTGTTGGATGATTGGTATTTGGTTAGTTAAGATAGTTGAAAAATGAAGCTTAATTAATCTTGTATTAGTAAACTTTGAACTTAGTTAACTAGTTTAGCTTGGTTTAAATGTGTGCATCATGATACTAGAAATGGTTAGTGATTTAATAAAATGTAATTATTGTTAATCAAGAAAGCTTGCCGTCATGTAAGGACCTAAACGGGTTAAATGGTGTCGTTATGAATTCTTGCCATGATTTGTTAACTTAGTTAGTATTTCAGGCCAAAATTGCTATCTTGGTGAATTTATGTGCAAGATTTGTAAAATGAACTCGGTTGTGATTTAATGTAGTTTATGCTTGTCTCGGTGGTTGCATTATGTTTATCGGTGTCGCTTTCCTTGATTAAGTGCGGTTAGAAAACTCCTAACGGATGACTAACTTATTTTTAAGAGATTTTCATAGACATTTATCAATTGCACGTTAAAGAACAATTTTAGGTGGTTAAAGTGTGTTTATCGTTTTAACTTTCCGACTGATTGTCATGTTAGGATTCCCGAAAGGGATACTAATTGTCTTAAAATGGAAAATTGACCGAATGCTTCTAGTGCCAAAACCGACTTAGTTGACATGCTTTGGTTGTGTATTAAGCAAGGCTATTTATCTATTTTCATATTTGAAATCTATTATGTTTTTATAAATAGTTGTTTATGCTTACTTTAGTTTATTAAAAAATCAAACAACTTATATTTTTACCGGTAGTTTAGTGATAAAGGTCTAGTATTATTCCTCCGCCCATTTCCTTGGATCGATACTTGGTTCTTACCGATACTTTACTACATATATGACGGGGTACACTTGCCTCTTTCGTGTGTGTTTTGATGTTAAAGTAATAATCACTTTTATAAATTTAAAACCGAATCGTGTGTAATTTCATTACAAAATTATGTATATATACGCACACGTCAGGGATCAAGCCATTCACACCCCCGCCATCCAATACCAGTGGGTATTGAAGGAGGTCCTAATAAGCTTGACCCAGGTCCTTGCAGGATCTATACACTAAACAAGGCAAGAACCTTACCAAACCATTCCCTTAACCCCCGACCAGGTAGCCAACATATCTCCATATAGACCGTGGAGATATGAATGGTGTAAATCTTTTATTTTATATAGACAGTAAAATAACGCCAAGACACCCCGGACAAATGATAAGGAAGTTTCACCTTCAACATAAGAAACTAGTTATTAAAGTCATTAATACAAAACCAAATAAAAAGTGCGAAAAGATTAAAAAAACAGTATTTCACTAAATGCTTGTCTTCACCAAGTGATGTAAGAGACTTAGGCAAACATGACCTTTGATTGTCAAGAACTCTTACTATCAATCTTGGATCCCGAGACTACTACACACACTCTATGATGGATGATGGATGATGATGGTGGTGGATGTGGGTGTTGTGATGGTGGTGGAGTGTGGGTGAAGTGGGAGAAAGGAGGTTTGTCAAGGGATGCCTTTGAAGTGAACCAAACACCTCTATTTATAGCCTACACAGAAGCCCGGACACGGCCCCGTGTCCACCCATCTTCTCTCTCTTCTTTAATTGCTGTTTGTCTGCATTAGTTGACCACGCCCCCGTGTCCGCTGGGCACGGCCCCATGTGCAGAAGCGTAACTGTACTATCAAGATTTGCTTGGATTCTGCGAATCTTAGCGTTGACCACGGCCGTGTGGAGCTGGGCACGCCCCCGTGTTGGGAAATAGAAGCTTCTACAACTTTGTCCTTTCTGCAGACACTTGGGCACGCCCCCGTGTCCGCTGGGCACGGGGCGTGTTCAGCCTTCTGTTGTCATGTTTTTGCTTGGGAAGATGCTATCGAGGGGTCGGGCATGCCACGTTTATTCCTTTTCTTGTATTTATGTTAGATTTAGTTGTATTTTTGCTTCTTTTGTTCATTTACGCTCATTTAACCCTGAAAATACAAAAGGAAGACAAAAGCACACTTTTTCTAACATTAGTACTAAAAAAGGGTTACTTTTATGCCTCATTTGATTTAATTTATATGTTGCATTTTACACACATCAAATACCCCCACACTTGAATCTTTGCTTGTCCTCAAGCAAAAGTCTTTAATTTATGGCTTACACACCCAAATGGAATGGGTAGAAGAGAAGTTTTGGGCTTGTCTTGAGTGTCGGGAATCCAAGATCTTTATTGGGTTTTATTTTTATGTTATTTACAATCCTATTCGTTATGATTTATTTAGAACGTTTCATAAGAGAAATTACTTATTTGGGCATAACATGCCTCTTTAAAATTCCATTTATATACAAGTTCACATACCTCACGGAAGATCACTCAACACTCGGCCGAAGATGTATTTTTGTGAAACACTCGAGACCGGCATGGAACTTACTTCTACCATATTCTTGCCAAGCAATCGATCCTCATCCTTTTTAACTATAAGCCTTTGTAAATATCAAGAGGACTTGGGGAAGGGTTAGGCTTGGGTTAAAGGTAGGTGGTTTTGGGTTAGTGGTTAGTAAAAAAAAAGGCTAAAAGCATAAGAAGCGTCGGTTGTCGTGAATCCTCTTTTTTTTTACATTTATTCAAACTAAGCATATTCAAACAAGATTTTTGAGGAACTTGTTTGGTTATTGCAAAATTCTTTCTCTCTTTCTTTCTTTTTTTTTTTTGCACAAGATAACCGAGCTTTTTACTAAAATAAAATAGGTTTGAAAAGAAAAAGGTTTTGGTGGGTAAAGGGTGTTTGTTTTGTGGGTTTTGAAACGAAAAGGTTTAGGCTCAAAGGGATAACTAGGGGGATTTTGGGTAGGTGGTAAAAAAAATGAAAAATAATGGTGTTGAAAAGAAAAAGGGTTAGTCCTAATGCCTCCATCATTTACTTACTTAGGTTTAAGTTGGTAAGGACCGGGAATGTATCGTCATGACAAGTTCTAGAGTCGCAAGAAACCAAGCGGCTATTCACACAAGAAACGAAAGATGAGCATTTAATCTAAAGATGTGTATTTGTTTGCTCAATAAAGACTCAAAACTCACTTTTTCTGGGAATGGGTTTTGAATGGGATCAAGTATATATAATCAAATTTTAACTAGATTTGTCATGCCGTTTCATAATTTTCTTATCTTGGTTCTTTTTATTACGACGCTATCGGTTGTAAATTTGTAAAAATTTAACCTTTTTAGAACTTTTTATTCCCAAATTAAACCAAGACAAGTAAAAAAAATGAAAAGTTTTTGAAAAAATTTGGGGTGATTAGCGGTTCCAATAGAGTTTTGTGTAAGGCTTGTTATTAGGACTTGCAAAATTCAAGGTTTTAGCATCCCCCCACACTTAAATTACACACTGTCCACAATGTGTCCCAAAAATAAGTTTTTCGGTTGATTAAAATGTGTAAAAGTGGGTTAAAAACAAGATTTTACGCTACTGGGTAGCTGAACACCGGGTGTGTTGGGCTGAGCACGGCCCCGTGGTCAGACTGCCAGTACCAAAAGTAAATAGAAGGCTGGGCACGGGGGCGTGTTCAGTGAGCACGGCCCCGTGTCCAGTTACCTGAACTGGACATTTTCTGCAGATCCTCGGGCACGGGGGCGTGTTGGGTTGAGCAAGGCCCCGTGCTGAACTTGCTGTAATGAAGAAAAATTGTCGGGAGGCTCTGTTTTTGTGCATGGGGTGTGGGTTCAAGTTTCCCTTAGTAACCTTCACCATTTCGAGTGTGCTTTATTCCTGAAAATTAAAACTAAACTAGAAAACATAAAAGTTAAACTAATCTAAAACTAAGGATAGTTCCGCGGAATGCCTCCGTGGTGCGCCACGTTTATAAGGGTCCTTGGCTAGACCCTCCTTATCGGGTGGTTCTGGCTCATCTTCAATTAGGGGGTCATTGTTGCCGAATGGATATTTCATTGAACGCTCAAGATCGACACTCTTTTTAAATGCCCCTAATTGAATAGATAAATTGTTGTACTTCTGGTTTTTCAAGGCTTCGTGGGTCTTTACAAAAAGGTTGTCCCATCACTAGAGGAGCGTCATCAAGGATGACAAAGTCGGTTGGGATTACCATTTGATTTGTTTGGACCAAGACATCCTCAACTACCCCTATTGATTTTATTACCTTCCGATTAGATAGAAAAATTGGTATTTGAAGCGAAGAAAAATCACCAATACTTAATTTTTCGAAAATGTAGTTTGGCATTATATTAACGCAAAGACCTTTATCAATTGTGATATTACTAATAAAGGAATTCTGAAAAAACATGGAACCAGTGTAATGTTAATTTCAAATGGATCTTCTTTTATTAGCGCAGTTTGATCATTTGTTAACTTAATGCTTACCGTTTCGTCAATTTTAGTGTTAGTGTTTAACTCTTTTAAAAACTTAGCATGAGTGGGTATTAAACAATGATTTTCGAAAGAAGGTGACAAGAGATTAATTTCTTCAAAATTAGACTCTTCTTGAATTTTAACGTTGTCGGACTCACCTTTTTCGTTGTTTAACTCATGTGTCGGTTTTTCATTTACTTGTTCTTCCATTTTTACATTTTCAACTATCTCTTCTTTATTACGAGTTAATTCTTCCCTTGCGCAGGACTCCTCTTCCCTTGCGCGAGATTCTTTTATGCATCGTTCGATAGTTTTAATGTGTTCTATTATCTTATCGGCTATGTGGGTGATAGAGTAAGGATCTGGATCCTCAAAGCTTGAATCCGGATGTTCGATCCTTGGTTCCTCATAATACTCATATGAAGTAGGTGGTTCACACAATTGTTCCTCATTGTAAGTATATGATGGATAAGGGTCGTAACTTTGTTCTTCATAATACTCATATGAGGTGGGTTGTTCACGCCATGGTTCCTCATAATAAGCATATGAAGATAAAGGTTCATACCTTGGTTCATCAAAATATGAGTATGAGGGAGAAGGTTCATACCTTGGGTCTTCACAGGATGTGTATGAAGTTGATGGCTCGTACCTGGGCTCCTCATAGTAGGTGTATGAAGTGGATGGTTGAAATAAGTCACAATATTGTACCGAGTGAGGGTTACCACAAATGGTGCAATAGTCTTCCTTATAATCATCATCCTCATAGGTGTAGTTGTAATCTCCTGAGTATTGATCCATAAGAGTCACTTAGCAGACCACAACAGAGTCTCGAGACCAGAAAACAAAAATAAAAACGGAAACAGAGACTGGACACGGCCCCGTGTTCAATGAGCATGGCCCGTGTTCAGGTTCTGTATCTGGGCGTTTTAATAAAACTGACTGGTTTTGTGCAGCACGGGGGCGTGTTCAGACTCTGTATCTGGGAGTTTTGAAAAAAATGTGCAGCACGGCCCCGTGTTCGGTGAACACGGCCGGTGTTCAGTCTACTGTAAATGCAAAAACTAACTAAAATGCAGAAAAATGCGCGCGTTTTAAAAAGGTTTCGAAAAATAGATTAGGCCTTCGATTTTAAGCTTTCTTAAAATCCTTTTGTCCCCGGCAACGGTGCCAAAAACCTGATGCGTGTCGAGTGTTATATAGTTTTTAATGTATATTTTAAGACCTTTTTAACACTTTAGTCAAGTTTTAAATTTATAAAACACGATATTTTACTAACACTAAACACACATATGGGCAAGTGCACCCATCGTGAGCGTAGTATAGCATTGGTAAGATACCGAGGTCGTCCAAGGACACAAGAGCTTTTAGTACCTGTTTATCCTCAACGTCTAATCAAATCAAAAAGTTAGAAAAAGGTTTTAAACATGAAAATAAAAATAAAATAAAACAGATAGACAAGATGAATCACTTGGATTCGACTCGCCTTTAGTGTAACCTTTGATGTTTTCTGCACTTTTTCACTTTTTAAGAGATTATCTTAGTTATAGTAGTAGGCCCCTCTTTTGAAGGTGACGTTACCCTCAACCCAGTAGTTTGAGTCAGCAAGGATACAATCCTAAAGGGTTGGAATAATGGAAGATAATTAATTAAGTTATTAATGCGTAATGTGGTAGGCCCCTCTTTTGAAGGTGACGTTACCCTCGGCTAAGTGGTTTGAGTCAGCAGGGATACAATCCCAAGTAGCCGGGTTAATGTATTAACAGTAGTTTACATATGAGGGGATCAAGCCATTCGCACCCCCGCCATCCAAAACCAGTGGGTATTGAAGGAGGTCCTAATAAGCTTGACCCAGGTCCGTGCAGGATCTATACACTGAACAAGGCAAGAACCTTACCAAACCATTCCCTTAACCCCCGACCAGGTAGCCAACATATCTCCATATAGACCGTGGAGATATGAATGGTGTAAATCTTTTATTTTATATAGACAGTAAAATAACGCCAAGACACCATGGACAAATGATAAGGAAATTTCACCTTCAACATAAGAAACTAGTTATTAAAGTCATTAATACAAAACCAGATAAAAATGCGAAAAGATTAAAAAACAGAAGTATTACACTAAATGCTTGTCTTCACCAAGTGATGTAAGAGACTTAGGAAAACATGGCCTTTGATTATCAATAACTCTTACTATCAATCTTGGATCCCGAGACTACTACACACACTCTATGATGGATGACGGTGGTGGATGTGGGTGTTGTGATGGTGGTGGAGTGTGGGTGAAGTGGGAGAGAGGTGGTTTGTCAAGAAATGCCTTTGAAGTGAACCAAGCACCTCTATTTATAGCCTGCATAGAAGCCCGGACACAGCCCCGTGCCCGCTGGGCACGGCCCCGTGTCCATCCATCTTCTCTCTCTTCATTAATTGCAGTTTGTCTGCATTAGTTGACCACGCCCCCGTGTCCGCTGGGCACGGCCCCGTGTGCAGAAGTGTATCTGTACTATCAATATTTGCTTGGATTCTGCGAATCTTAGCGTTGACCACGGCCGTGTGGAGCTGGGCACGCCCCCGTGTTGGGAAATAGAAGCTTCTACAACTTTGACCTTTATGCAGATACTTGGGTACGCCCCCGTGTCCGCTGGGCACGGGGCGTGTTCAGCCTTCTGTTGTTCTATTTTTGCTTGGTAAGACGCTGTCGAGGGGTCGGGCATGCCACGTTTATTCCTTTTCTTGTATTTATGTTAGATTTAGCTGTATTTTTGCTTCTTTTGTTCATTTACGCTCATTTAACCCTGAAAATACAAAAGGAAGACAAAGGCACACTTTTTCCAACATTAGTACTAAAAAGGGTTAGTTTTACGCCTCATTTGATGTAATTTATATGTTGCATTTTACACACATCAGCACCTATAGCTCATGCACCCTACCGACTAGCCCCAACCGAATTGGAAGAACTATCTACGCAACTGCAGGGGCTATTGGATAAGGGTTTTATTCGTCCTAGCTCGTCACCCTGTGGAGCTCCCGTACTCTTTGTCAAGAAGAAGGACGACACTTTTCGTATGTGCATCGATTACCTCAAACTAAACAAAGTGACTATCAAAACCGTTACCCACTCCCACGCATTGACGATCTATTCGACCAGCTGCAAGGGTCGAGTTTCTATTCCAAGATTGGTCTCATATCGGGCTATCATCAGCTGAGAGTCCGAGAGGATGACATCTCAAAAACAACAGTCAGAACTCGTTACGTCCATTACGAAGTCCTTGTTATGCCTTTTGGAATGACGAATGCACCTGCGGTTTTCATGGATCTCAAGAACTGAGTATGCAAACCTTATCTCGATAAATTTGTAGTCGTATTCATCGATGACATACTGATCTATTCGAAGAATCGAGAGGAACATAATAACAACCCTCCTAAAACCCTTAAACACATCCCTAAACGTTCCTAGTATACCCCGTATACGAGAAACGAACCCGAATAACCTTTATATTAACACAAATCAAATAAAAACACAAACTTAGTGCCCTCGTGGGCCGCGACCCGTTGCTCGGGGTCCGTCACGAGGCGTGAGCCACTTTGTTTGTTGGACAAGGCATTGCGCCACGTGCCCTAGCTCGTGTCAGGTCTACACCTTTGACTCACCAAGCCTACAGCCGACCCTAAGGTCCTCGTGGGCCGTGAGAGTGTTCGAGGAAGGCGTCACGGGGCGCGACGACTTGTCCGATCAGCCTATAAATAGAGGCTTCAGGCCTTATTTGAAACCGTTCATTTTCTGATATTCTCTCTAAACTCTAGTTAGTAAAACTCTCGGGAATAATACCCTATAAAGCGAAGCTCTGACTCGTTGTAAGTATTATAACCCTATTTGTTACCCTACACGATGGATCTAGGGCTCCGTAATGCATGTTAAGGCTCTGCCTGACTCAGTCATTGGAGTTCTGTCTCGTGTTACACCCGATTGATCTAGGAATCCGTAATGCATGTCAAGGCTCTGCCTGACTCAGTCATTGGAGTTCTGTCTCGAGCTGTACGGTTAATGTGATTTGAGTTATCTTACTAACACGTGTGCATTGTTTAAATTTTAATAGCTAATAACCAGGAGACACACCAGGAAGCTTTAGTTTTACCTAAGTAAACAAAGTGAGTCATTCTCCTTTTTGTAAACTGTTTTTACAAACCCTTAAATGTTTTCAAATATAATTAACAGTGATTGAGTATAGATATTCTACAATTACTGCTGGTATGTTGGGGTTTTGTATACATTACTTGGCACTCGTTACTATTGCAAATAGTAGCATGACCACAAGTCAGGATTGACAGTACCGAAAGAGTAATTGGATAGATATAAACATTGTAATCACGGATTCTCTCAATCCTATGAAATTATAAAACTATTTTGATTAAACTGGGATGCACTCGCCAGTATTTCTTGTTGATAAAAGCTTTTTAAAACACGTTTCAGGTAACTAAATATGAAGCCAATAGAAGCCAACTGGAGAGAACTGAAGGCTTCAAAAAGTGGCTATAAAAGTTACCTAAATAAAAAGGAGACTTTGTTTTCAATAATTAGGGTTTATCCCTATAAATGTATTGTAATGGAAACTTGGGGTTTATCCCATCTATTTATTATAAAAAGTTTGGTGTTTCAACTCTGATAAACATATTTCCTAACTACGGTCCTGATGAAACTTTCCGTTGCCAAATTAATAGACACCGATACCACCGGCTCTGAGTAACCATGGCCGCCCGCTCCCGGGGCAGGGGTCGGGGGTTGCGACAGAAGGTGGTATCAGAGCTACAGCCACTGGTTTAAGCCAATGAAGTGTTCTGCTGACACTTAAATTTTAAACAAAGTTATGTTAGGAAATAATCTTTGTGCTTATGTGTAAATATGTATATTTGTTTTGTGTTATTTGACAATTTGTTAGTTTATAGTATGAGTGAGCAAGGTACATCCGACGCTTATCGTCAATTAGCTAGTTCCCCAAAAGATAAAGGAACATCATCTCAGCCAAATCCTCAGCATACTCAGTAGATAATGAGGAAGGAATATTTATTTTTAAGTCACAATCTGAGGAACCATTTCCTACTAAAAAGAGAGGATGGTTTAGTAGAGGAGCGCATGAGAGGAGAAAAAGAATGAAGAAATTACAACAACAGAGAGCAATAGTAAAAGCCAATAGGGAAGTGAATGCACAAACCCAGGAAGTAGTCAATAGGCCACCGTGGGAAGATGAACTAGATAGGCAGTTGGCAGATTTTCGTATGCTAGCCACTACAACAGTAGACTCTAACCTAAACCGAATAGTCAAACCACCATTGTGAGCCTTATTCCCAGATCAACAAATGCTAGAACCAAACCAGGAAAACCACTTCCCAATCCCAGATATTGACCCATATGAGATCCCCAGAATTCCCCCACCAAACCCCACAGCTCAATATACCGACTTGAACCCTTTAGACCCATTTTGGAACAGTGACTGGTATAAGCAGAGTATAATATGCAACCCATACCCTTACGGACACCCCATACCTTGATACCCTGACCCAGTACTAGCACCATTACCTCCTATGAGTGAAGAAAATATGCAAGAACTTCGCCAATGGGACGATGAGTTAGTTGAAGAAGGAGATGGAATCCATCAAATAGGGGAGAAACTTGTGTGGAAACGTGTCGAGCGTGAGATACATGATTGGATACATAACACCTAGAACAATACCTAGATATGTGTGTAATTTTATAAAATAATAATAATAATAACAACAACAACAACAACAACAACAATAATAATAATAATATATATAGACTAAAATAAATATTGATGCATAAATTACTAGTGTGTTTAAATTTTCAATTGTAATATGTAATAGATGCACGTATATATATATAAAAAGAGTAAAGTCGCAATGTTAGACGATTTTGATCAATCTGTTTGTGTGATTATTTGTATTAAATCTTATTCTGTGATATTAATTCCTGATAAATGTTTCCAATTCAGATGGATAACGAAGTAAATTAGGAAAACCAAAATAATGATAATAACAGAAACCAAGTAGATAACAATGTCATTCAACATATAGTTGCACAAGAAATTATAGATGCTATGCCCTATATTATCAAGACTACTAAAGAAGCAGTTTAATAATAAATCTGTAACTGGAAGTAAACGTCCACCCACTGAACCAAGTCACAGTGTGAACGAAAATAATGGACCAATAATACAAGTACCTATTCCAAAAAGAAGAAGAACAGTCTCTTACGGTTGTTCTTATAAAGAATTCTGGTCTTGCAAACCAATAGAATTCTCAGGCAATGAAGGAGCCATTGCAACCTTACGCTGGATAGAAAAGACAGAAGCAGTCTTAAAAATAAGTAAATGTGCAGATGAAGATAAGATTATGTTTGCTTCTAATCTTTTCAAAAATGAAGCCTTCAAATGGTGGAATACTATTCTCCAGTCTAGAGGAAGTGTCAGAGCTTATAATATGGAATGGACCGACTTAAAGGATAGAGTCGAAAGAAAATTATGTCCTCCTCATGAAAAAGAACAAATCGCCGATAAGTTCTTAAATCTTAAAATGACTGGAATAGACTGCTAAGGTTACACTACCATGTTCTTTGAATATGCTAGAATAGTGCCAACCTTAGTCTCACCAGAACCAGTATTATCTCCCGTTACATTTGGGGATTAATTGGTGAGATTCGACACGTAGTCAAGGTAACTAGGCCACAAACCATAGAAGAAGCAGTAGAACAGGCCAACACCTTGACTGATGAATTAGTACGTACACAAGAGGAAAACCAGAGAAAGAACCTAGCTCAAAGGCTTACCCGAGACTTTCGCTACGGTAATCCCAACCATGGGAAAGATACAGGTTCTTCCTCTGCACCCTACTACAAGTCTTGTAAAAATAAGCATTATGGAAAATGCGCAAGGTATTGTAATTTTTGCAAGAAATCCAAACATAGGGAAGAAGAATGTCGATCGAAACCTAGCAACAGGCTATGCTTCAATTGTGGAGAAGCTGGACATATCAAACCAAACTGTCCGAAACTAGCTCTAGCAGCCACCAGCAACGCTAAGACAACTGAAGGACCCAAGAAGAATGCCAGAGCATTCGTTCTGACAGCTAAAGAAGCCAAGATGATTTCGGATGTGATCGCCGATACGTTTTTAGTTAATGACATTTTTGCCAAAGTATTATTTGACTCTGGTGCAAACCAAAGTTATAACAATACTTCTTTCTACAAACTTCTCAATCAACAATTAACCAAACTTCAACAAAACTGTCTGGTGGAGACAACAAATGGAGATTCCATTAAGATAAGTGAGATCTTGCAGGGAGCAAGAATAGAAATTCTGAACCATTAATTCTCTGCTAACCTTTACCCAATGAATCTAGCTGGATTCGATATTGTATTAGGAATAGATTGGTTAGTAGCCAATCGTGCTAGTATTTTATGTGATCAAAAGTCAGTACAAGTAAGTACACCAAGTGATAAAAGATCACAATCAAAGGAGATAAGCCAACCAGGTAAACCAAATTCATCTCTGTGATGAAAACTACAAGTTATGCAAGGAAAGGAGCCATAGTGTATATGATTTTCGTAATCATTAACACTAAAGGAAACGAATTAAAAGATATTCCTATATATCTAAATTCTCAGACTTTTTCCAGAAGAGTTACCTGGATTACCGCCTGATAGAGAGGTTGAATTTAGAATAGACCTAATACCAGGAACGAAACCGATTGCCAAAGCACCGTATCGACTAGCACCAACGGAAATGCAGGAACTAAAGAAACAATTAGACGAACTTCTTGGCAAAGGTTTTATACAACCTAGTTCATCGTCGTGGGGAGCACCAATTTTGTTTGTTAAGAAGAAGGACGGATCAATGCGTATGTGCATTGATTACCGAGAATTAAACAAGATTACGATTAAGAATCAGTACCCACTACCGAGAATCGATGATCTGTTCGATCAACTTCAAGGAGCTCGATTCTTTTCTAAGATCGATTTACGCTCAGAATATCATCAATTGAAAGTACAGGAAGAGGACATTCCTAAAACTGCTTTCAGAACAAGGTATGGTCATTATGAATTTACCGTTATGCCATTTGGTTTAACCAATGCCCCAGCCACATTTATGGACATGATGAAAAGGATATGTAAACCATACCTGGATAAATTCATAATTATTTTTTATAGATGATATTCTAATTTACTCTAAGAGTAAAGAGGAACATGCAGAGTATCTGCATACACTTCTGACATTATTGAGAAAAGAGAAGCTTTATACTAAATTCTCAAAATGCGAATTCTGGATTCAAGAAGTGCAATTCCTTGGACATCTGGTTAATCATGAAGGAATTCAAATGGATCCCACAAAATTCGAGGCGATTACTAAATGGAAAGTCCCTGAATCACTGACGGAGGTGAGAAGTTTTCTTGGACTAGCAGGATATTATAGACGTTTTATCCAAGATTTATCTAGAATAGTCGTTCCATTAACCAAGCTGACCTACAAACCAAGTAAGTTTGAATGGGGACCAAAGCAGGAAGAAGCCTTTAGGATTCTTAAGCACATATTAACCAACACACCCATACTCGCATTACCAGAAGGAACTGAAGACTTTATAGTCTATTGTGATGCGTCTAAGTTATGATATGGATGTGTGTTGATGCAATGTCAAAAGGTTATAGCTTATGCCTCTAGACAACTTAAGAAACATGAAGAGAATTACACAACCCATGATCTAGAGTTAGGAGCCATAGTTTTTGCCCTTAAGATTTGGAGACACTATCTATATGGAAATAAGTTTGTTGTCTTCACGGATCATAAGAGTTTAAGGTATATTTTTGGGCAAAAGAAACTAAATATGAGACAGAGACGCTGGATGGAAATTCTTAGTGATTATGATTGTGATATTCAGTATCACGCAGGAAAAGCTAATTGTAGTAGCTGATGCTTTAAGCCGAAAGTATCATGAAAAGCCGAAATGAGTACGCTCTCTTAGGTTACATTTGCAGATAGATTTAAATAAGCAAATTAGAGAGGTACAGGAAACAGCAATCAAGGACGATGCTGAAAGTTTAAAAGGAATGATTAAGGAATTAGAACAAGGATCAGATGGAATTTGGAAGTTCCATAAGAAAAGGATGGGGATACCTAAACAAGGAAACCTACGACACAGAATTCTAGAAGAAGCCCATAAGTCTAAGTATGCGATACATCCCGATAGTGATAAGATGTATCAAGATCTAAGAAAGAATTTCTGGTGGATAGGAATGAAAAAGGATATAGCAAACTATGTTGCTAAATGTCTGACCTGTTCACAGGTTAAAGCTGAACATCAGAAACCTTCAGGGTTATTACAGCAATTAGAAATGCAATATGGAAATGGGAATTGATAACAATGGACTTTGTTACCAAATTTCCCTAGACTCGAAAAGGTAATGATACAATCTGGATGATTGTTGACAGATTAACTAAATCTGCTCATTTCTTACCAATGAAGGAAACTTTCAGTATGGAACAGTTAGCCATGTTATATGTAAATGAAATAGTTTCATTACATGGAATTCCTTTATCTATCGTTTTTGAAAGAGATAGACGTTTTACTTCTCATTTTTGGACAAGTTTCAAAAAGGCAATGGGAAACAAGTTAAATCTAAGCACCGCTTATCATCCTCAAACGGACGGACAAAGCGAAAGGACAATTCGGACAATGGAAGTTATGCTTAGAGCTTGTGTAATTGATTTCGGAGGAAATCGGGGACGATCATTTATCATTAATAGAATTTTCCTACAATAACAGCTATCACCAGCATTAATGTTGCACCATTTGAAGCACTTTATGGACGAAAGTGCCGAACTCCAGTCTGTTGGGCAGAAATTGGAGAAAAGCAATTATCTGGACCAGAGATAGTACAAGAAACAACGGACAAGATAATTCAAGTCAAAGAAAGACTAAAAACATCACGAGGTCGTCAAAAGAGTTATGCAGATAATAGACGAAAAACTTTAGAATTTCAAGTTGGAGATAAGGTTTTATTAAAAGTTTCTCCTTTGAAAGGAGTGGTCAGATTCGTTAAAAGAGGAAAGCTAAGCCCCAGGTATGTTGGACCTTTTGAGATTATTAGAAGAATAGGACCCGTAACTTATCAGCTACAACTACCAGAGGAAATGACAGGAATACATGACGTATTTCATGTATGTAATCTCAAAAAGTGCTTAGCAGACGAATCATTACTGGTACCTCTTAAGGATATAGATGTAAATGAGAAACTTAAGTTTGTAGAGAAACCCATTCAGATTGAAGATAGAAAGATCAAGAATCTCAAACACAAGAGACTAGTTCTGGTCAAAGTGAAATGTGATTCCAAGAGAGGACCAGAATACACTTGGGAACTCGAATAAGAGATGTAAAGGAAATACCCACACCTATTCCAGTAGATCTCGAGGACGAGATCCAAATTATGGTGGGGAGGATATAACAACCATCCTAAAACCCTTAAACACATCCCTAAACGTTCCTAGGATACCCCGTATATGAGAAACAAACCCGAATAACCTTTATATTAACAAAAACAAATAAAAACACAAACTTAGTGCCCTCGCAGGCCGCGGCCCATTGCTCAGGGTCTGTCGCGGGGTGCGAGCTCCTTTGTTTGCTGGATAAGGCAATGCGCCACGTGTCCTAGCTCGTGTCAGGTCTACACCTTTGACTCACCAAGCCTACAGCCGACCCTAAGGTCCTCGTGGGCCGCGGAAGTGTTCGAAGAAGGCTTCGCGGGGCGCGGCGGCTTGTCCGATCAGCCTATAAATAGAGGGTTCAGGCCTCATTTGAAACCGTTTATTTTATGATATTCTCTCTCAACTCTAGTTAGTTAAAACTCTCGGGAATAATACCCTATAAAGCGAAGCTCTGACTCATTGTAAGTATTATAACCCTATTTGTTACCCTACACGATGGATCTAGGGCTCTGTAATGCATGTCAAGGCTCTGCCTGACTCAGTCATTGGAGTTCTATCTCGTGTTACACCCGATTGATCTAGGACTCCGTAATGCATGTCAAGGCTCTGCCTGACTCAATCATTGGAATTTTGTCTCGAGTTGTACGGTTAATTGATTTTGGTTATCTTACTAACATGTGTGCATTGTTTAAATTTTAATAGATAATAACCAGGAGATACACCAGGAAGCTTTAGTTTTACCTAAGTAAACAAAGTGAGTCATTCTCTTTTTTTGTAAACTGTTTTTACAAAACCTTAAATGTTTTCAGTTATAATTAACATTGATTGAGTATATGTATTCTACAATTACTGCTGGTATGTTGGGGTTTTGTATACATTAATTGGCACTCGTTACTATTGCAAATAGTAGCATGACCACAAGTCAGGATTGACAGTACCAAAAGAGTAATTGGATAGATATAAACATTTTAATCGCGGATGCTCTCAAACCTGTGAAATTATAAAACTATTTTGATTAAACTGGGATGCACTCGCCAGTATTTCTTGCTGATAAAACCTTTTTAAAACGCGTTTCAGGTAACTAAATGTGAAGCCAATAGAAGCCAGCTGGAGAGCACTGAAGGCTTGGAAAAGTGGCTATAAAAGTTACTAAATAAAAAGGAGACTTTGTTTTCAATAATTAGGGTTTATCCCTATAAATGTATCGTAATGGAAACTTGGGTTTTATCCCATCTATTTATTATAAAAAGTTTGGTGTTTCAACTCTGATAAACATATTTCCTAACTACAGTCCTGATGAAACTTTCCGCTACCAAATTAATAGACACTGATACCACCGGCTCCAAGTAACCGCGGCCACCTGCTCCCGTGTAAGTGGTCGGGGGTTGCGACAAACACGAGCAACACCTGCATCTATTCTGGAACTCCTACGAAACGAACAACTTTACGCCAAGTTCTCGAAATGTGACTTTTGGCTTCGTGAAGTCCATTTCCTCGGACATGTGGTCAGTGCAGCTGGGATTCACGTAGATCCAGCTAAGATTGACAATCAAGAACTGGCCTACACCTAAAACACCAACTGAAATCCGCCAATTTGTGGGTTTGGTAGGATACTATCGAAGATTCATTGAAGGTTTCTCGAAGATCGCACAACCACTTACAACTCTAACCCAAAAGGGAATCACCTACAAGTGGGGTGATGCTTAGGATTCTGCGTTTCAGAAGCTGAAGGAGAACTCTGTAGTGCTCTTATTCTTTCGTTACCTGAAGGTACCGATGATTTCATCTTCTACTTTGATGCGTCTATTCAAGGACTCTGTTGTGTGTTAATGTAACACAAGAAAGTTATTGCTTACGCCTCTCTGCAACTCAAAGTTCATGAGAAGAACTACATTACACACGACTTAGAACCGGGAGCTGTAGTTTTTGCACTCAAGATATGGAGACATTACTTGTACGGTACCAATTGCATGATTTACACCGATCACAAGAGTATCCAGCACATACTGGATCAAAAGGAGTTGAACATGCGGCAACGCCGGTGGGTCGAACTCCTAAACGATTACGAGTGCGCAATCAAATACCATTCACGTAAGGCGAACGTTGTAGCCGATGCCCACAATCGAAAAGAAACCAAAACTAAGCGTGTCTGTGAGCTTCAACTCTCCATTCACTTGAATCTCCCTAACCAAATCCGAAATGCTCAAGATGAAGCGTTAAAGGATGAGAATCTTCTAGTTGAGTCTATGCAGGGCATGGAGAAGCAACTCGAACTCAAAAACAACGACATCTATTAGTTCATGGAACGTATCTGGGTTCCATCCTACAGAAACCTACGAGAGCTTGTGATGGACAAAGCACACAAGTCTCGCTACTCAATACATCCAAGTTCCGACAAGATGTATCACGGCCTCAAGGCCCTGTACTGGTGGCCTAACATGAAAGCGATCATAGCAAAGTATGTTAGCAAATGCTTGACCAGTGCTAGAGTCAAGATTGAATATCAAAAGCCGTCAGGGCTATTGCAGCAACCAGAGTTACCAACATGGAAATGGGAATAGATTTCCATGGACTTTGTTACCGGGTTACCAAAGTCCCAAGGCAAAAACGATACCATTTGGGTAATTGTAGATCGCTTAACTAAGTCTGCACATTTTCTCGTGATCAAAGAAGCCACAAGTTTTCAAAACTTGCAAGCATCTACTTGAAAGAAGTAGTTGCTAGGCACAGGGTGCCAACTTCTATTATCTCTGATCGTGACCCACGTTTTGCATCCGAATTATGGCAGGCTATGCATAAATCCTTCGGCTCGCGTTTAGACATGAGCACAGCTTATCACCCACAGATAGATGGTCAAACTGAACGTACCATCCAAACTCTTGAAGACATGTTGAGAGCATGTGTCCTCAACTTTGGTAACGACTAGGAACGTCATTTACCTCTTGTAGAATTTTCTTATAACCACAGTTACCACAATAGCATTCAGGTAGCACCATTCAAGGCACTATACGGACGGAAATGCTGATCAATTTGTGTTGGGCGGAAGTTGGTGAAGTCAAATCACTGGCCCTGAACTCGTACTCGACACCACGGAAAAGACTGCTCAGATTAGACAACGAATGGCGACAGCTCGCGACTGTCAGAAAAGCTACACTGATAAGCGTAGGTAACCCTTGGAGTTCCAAGCTAGGGACAGAGTTTTGCTAAAAGTCTCACCTTGGAAAGGTGTGGTCCATTTTGGCAAAAGAGGTAAGCTTAACCCACGTTATGTCGGACCTTTTGAGATCACCGAGAAAATCGGTACAGTGGCTTATAGACTGAACCTGCCTGAAGAGCTCAGTGCGGTACACAACGTTTTTCACGTGTCAAATCTGAAGAAGTGTCTGTCAGATGAAACTCTCATTGTTCCTTTTAAAGAACTCACGATCGATGATCAGCTACGCTTCGTTGAGGAACCGCTTAAGATCATGGATCGAGAAATCAAAACCCTCATGTGACACCTGTGTCAATTCAACCATCAAAAAAATACCAAACCAATGAAATATTGTATTTCATACTTGGGGT
Source organism: Helianthus tuberosus (assembly GCA_030545235.1). NCBI lineage: Eukaryota > Viridiplantae > Streptophyta > Magnoliopsida > Asterales > Asteraceae > Helianthus > Helianthus tuberosus. Next base: position 163,207,584 of record CM060366.1, read on the forward strand.
TTGTATAAATATATGTATCATTTTCACATATCAATTCTTGTTCAATTTCAAGCCTTAAATCGCTTTCTGGAAGGTTATACGCGCACCGATGCGTAAACATAACCAGTTTAATGCAACGAACACTCCGGAATAGTGAAATAGGTTTAACATACCTTAAATAACCTTTACATAACTTAGAAATAAGTTTTGAAGGCTTTGGTATGCTAAAATCAAGTTTAATCGCTTACAGGGACTTAATTCGACAAACTACGAAAGTATGACGATTCGTACTAGAAAAGACATTCCGAAACATGACCATAAGTTAAACATACTGTCACACCCCGACCACGTAGAACATACAAAACGTGACGGAAACGTCGGGGAGTGTTGTAACAGAATTAATGTTTCAAATCCATGGCAATTAAAGTTTCGTTTTATTCAACAAATATGAGAGTTTACATTGTTTAAACAAGAAACAAAGAGTACATAACATAAAGTAGCTAGTTCTTGTCTCGTTTTAAGTCACTAAGGCACAGGTCCGCCTAAGTATGTCTTGATAAGTCCTATACATCATCACCTGAAAACACATGTGAAAATAGGTACGTCAGCATAAAAATGCCTGTGAGATACATAGGTTTTGTGAAAATCGGATTCATGACTTATGTTTGAGAAAATGTTTAGTCATGAACCTTGTTATTTTCTTTGTCTTGTAAATCATTTGAAAAACGATAAGATCAGATGATATGTATAAATAAGAAAATAATGTATGGTTAAATGAATAACCATGTAAAATGAGTTTGTATAAGATAAGTTGTTTGTAAAACAATGTCTTGTGAAAAGTATGTTATTTGTATAAAATGTCATATGTCATAAACTGAAATGATTCAAATAACGCTACGATATGTAATACCATACAAACACTTATATATAGGAAGTACCAGCGGCGTATCCACCATGCTTGTATCATATTACACACGCCTCATTACTTAATCACTTACTCAAACCAAACCATCAGGATGTAATGTTTAACAATTGTAGAAATGTTCATGTATAGTCAAATACGGTTCACAGATACAAACGGTTCACAGATACAAACGGTTCACAGATATCAACGGATCACATAGTCAAATGATTTCAACGGTTCACATAGTCAAATGATTTCAACGGTTCAATATGTAGTATAATGTGTTCATATGCTGGATGAGCATATGCAACAGAAAGGCAATGTAAAACAATGTACTAAGTAATGCACACAATGGACACACCTAGCATGAAATGTAATGTAAAACAATGTACTAAGTAATGCACACAATGGGCACACCTAGCATAAGATGTAATGAAATCATGTACTATAATGTACTAACGAACATAGCATGTATATGATGTGAAAACAGGAAAGCATGAAAGTAATAAGTAGGCACATGTGTTCCACCCCAAAACAGTTTGGAAAACAGTAAAAGAGGGGTCTATGTACTCACTTGAGATTGCTTAGTAGTCCTTGGGTAACAACCAAACAATGCTAGAGATCGCGGATATCAAACGGCACCTAATATAGGTAACTATGTTAATAAACCGTACCTATATCGGAAGATCGGGTAGCATGAGGGTTCGTAAACCAAACGAGTGTGGAGACTCGTGTAATATGGTTTAACAAAGCCTACATACTAAATGAAACCTAACATAAATGATTACGACCCATTACAACCCGTTTAGGTAGCTTATGCTACTTTAACGCGTCGTTCGCGTGAAACGCGTTCGGACCGCCTAACTAGCCCTATGACAAGTGTTATATGCCTAAACATGTTACATAATCAGTTATGTGACAAAAGTTTAGGTTACATATGCTTAATTACCAATTATACATGAAAAAGGGTATTCTGGTAATTTACCTAAGGCATATAAACTACCTATCATACAACTACTTAAACGATGTGACCATAGGGTATAACCTCGGAAGGTTATTCCCTACCTACTATGGTCACCTAATGTATTTGGTCGGATCCTAATGATCGACCAAACTGGGTCGGGTTCGAAGGTATAAGCGATTTATTAGATCGCTTACCCTACGACCCTAGACAACGTGGTAATCAGTAGGCATAGTCCCAAGGGACTATGACCATCGTGATTACAATCACGTTGCGAAGTTCAAACGAACTTCGCATTGACCATAAGCTGGTCAACGCTGAAAGTCAAACAAAGTTTGACTTTCTGACTCGAAAAGCAATAAAATAAGGAAAAGAACGAAAGAATACTTACGAAGGGTCCCCGAATGCTAATCCCGATTCAAGAATCTCAGGTATGAAACAATGGTTTCAACTTAGAGCTCCTCAAATCAGAATTCTAGTGGTTTTAGAGTAATGGGGGTGGGGTATTTATAGTTTTCGGGTAACCGTTAAGATCGTTTGTCGAATATCGTGCCTTAATCGTAACCGTACAAGTGTCGGAAAGTTATGGTGCCTAAATGCCATCCTTATCAGCTGAATATGCAAGTGGGAAAGGTGTGGTTGTGGTTAAAACAGCAGGAACACGCTGACTGTTCATTCTAATCTGATCAGAAATGCGGACGCGGCCCGCTTCAGGATCAGGGAAAACTCAGGCGGGCCGCCTGAGGCTTCTGATCAGCAAACATGTCACAGAAATGACAGTTTCAGTCCCTGCACGTGTTTAAGCCCATTTCCGGCACTTCCAAAGCCCGTAAACCCAACTTTAAGGCCCTAAAATGATGCCTAAACATTGTGGACATGAAACATGCTCAAAAATATGTCGGATGATGGTTCGTTTGGCCGTACGAACGCGATGTTCGCTTAATTACGACGGAATGCGCACAAGCGCGAAAAATGATCCAAATGATGAAACGAATGGATTTCTCTTATGCCAAACACTAAAATAAAATATTATAGTGCTTACATAAATTTTTGGATGTCCGGATGTATTCAGAACGTAAGTTATGCGCGAAAATGCAAACTTGTGCACTTTTTGACACTTTTAGTCCCTGAATGACCCAAAAGTTTATTTTAGCATACCGAACCCCACAAAGCCTATTTCTAAGCTATCCAAAGGATATTTATGGCATGTTTAACTTATGGTCATGTTCCGGAAGGTCTGTTACAGTTCAAATTGGCATACTTTCGCAGTTTGTCAACTTTAGTCCCTGTAAGCGATTTAACTAGATTTTGCTATACCAAAGCCTTCAAAACTTATTTCTAAGTTATGTAAAGGTTAATTAAGGTATGTTAACCAATGTCACTATTCCGGAGTGTTCGTTGCATTAAACTGGCTATATTTACGCATTAGTGCGCGTATAACCTTCCAGAAAGCGATATAGAGTTTGAAATCGAACAAGAATTGATATGTGTAAACGATACACATATTTTTACAAATCCCAGGTATGAAATACAATATTTCATTGGTTGGGCATTTGTTTGATGGTCTCAGTGACACAGGTGTCACACATACCATAAATATCCTTTACACAGCTTAGAAATAGGCTTTGAGGGGTTCGGAGTGCTAAAATAAACTTTTGGGTCATTCAGGGACTAAAATCGTCAAAAAGTGCATAAGTTTGCACTTTCACGCATATCTTACGTTCTGAATACATCCAGACATCCAAAAATTTATGTGAGCACTAAAATATTTTATTTTAGTGTTTGTCTTGTCAAAAATCCATTCGTCGCGTCATTTGGATCGTTTTTTCGCGCTTATGCGCATTCCGTCGTAATTTAGCGAACATCGCGATCATACGACCAAACGAACCGACATCCGGCATATTTTTGAGCATGTTTCATGTCCACAATGTTTAGACATCATTTTAGGGCCTTAAAGTTGGCTTAACGGGCCTTAAACATGTCGAAATGAGCCTTAAACACCAACAGGGACTAAAACTGTCATTATTGTAAACTTGTTCTGATCAGAGCAGCCCCGACGGGCCACGAGGCCCTCTCAGACCAGATTTAATCAGTTTAACAGCTGTTAAGCACCCAAAACTCCTTTCCACATGTTGTTTCCTGATCATGGGGGGCCATTTTGAGGTACCTTAGAGTTTCAACAAGTGTAAGGATGAGATTAATTCACGGATTACGAGAAACGATCCTAACGGTTGTCCATTTACTATAAATACCCAACCCATTTACTTACAAAACCCACAAATCTGATCTAAGAATGCTCTAAGTTGAAGCCATTGCTTCATACCTGAGCTACTTGGATCAAGATTAGCTTGCTGGGACCCTTTGTAAGTATTCCTTCGTTCTTTTATGCGTTTTTATCGCTTTTCGAGTCCGAAAGTCAAACTATGTTTGACTTTCTACATTGACCAGTTTATGGTCAACGCGAAGTTCGTTTGAACTTCATAACGTGAGCGTAATCACGATGGTTATAGTCCCTAGTGGCTATACCTACTGATTACCACGTTATCTAGGCTCAGTGACGAGTCGTAGTTTCGGCCAAAATGCGTATTCTTGCGTATTTTGTAACCAAACTACTCTTAGGTATCAAAACCGTTTGTTTTGATACCAAACCTGTTTTCTAAACTTAGTTAAGCATGTTTTAACATGCTTAGCTCGTCACTTTTAGTTTAGTGCTTATATAGGGTCGTAAGGTAAGCGATCTAAACAATCGCTTATACTTTCGAACCCGACCCGTTTGGTCGATCATTAGGATCCGACCAAACACATTAGGTGACCATAGTATATAGGGAATAACCTTCCGAGGTTATACCTTATGGTCACGACGTTTAGTTAGTTGTATGATAGGTAGTTTATATGCCTTAGGTAAATTACCAAAATGCACTTTGAACGCAAAAATTCATTTTAAGCATATGTAACATAACTTTTGGTATCTAAACTGATTTGGTAACAATATTAGACATGTTAAGGCATATTTTACTTATCATAGGACTAGTTAGGCATTCTGAACGCGTTTCACACGAACGACGCGTTAAAGTAGCATAAGCTACCTAAACGGGTCGTAAGCACTTAGGTTAGGTTTCATTTTAGTATGTAGGCTTTGTTAAACCATATTACACGGGTCTCCATACTCGTTTGGTTTACGAACCCTCATTCTATCCAATCCTCCGATTTAGGTCCGGTATATTAACATAGTTACCTATATTAGGTGTCGTTTGATATCCGTGATCTCTAGCATTGTTTGGTTGTTACTCAAGGACTACTAAGCAATCTAAAGTGAGTACATAGACCCCTCTTTTACTGTTTTTAACTGTTTTGGGGTGAAGCATGTGTACCTATATGTTATTTTCATGATTTCAAAGTATAATTGATTATACATGTTATTACTTATCATTTGACAAACTAAATGACTATCAATGGTTTAAACACTGATTTCTCAAAGAACATACAATAAAATGTTGAATTGTACTTATTTTATGTTCACCAGACCGATTTGTAGTATGATATAGGGCTATAGGATTAGACACCCCATTCCTGTTGTCATGGAATGTCTGAAACCAATTTGTTTCTCCATCCAAATAGGATTTGCCTTTGTGGTATCCCTATAGTCTCAAAGGTGTATTTTGATGCACTAGGTCTGAATGAATTCTTAAATCACATTATTTTTGTATATTTAGATTATACTCCCAAAAGTATAGTTTGATATGCTCCCATATGCGATATTGTACAAAACCAACATATATTTTGTTAATCATCCAAAGCATATTTTGATATGTTATTTACAAAACCAAAACATAGTTTAATATGTTATTTATCAAATCCAAAGCATATTTTGATATGTTATTTATGAAACCAAAACATAGTTTAATATGTTATTTATAAATCCGAAGTATACTTGTAATATACTACTGAAAACTATTATCTTAAACAACTAAAGTATATTTAATGTACTATCTATCTAACGATTGGGTTTTGGTTAGTGTTTAGATAACGGGACGGGTGTAATGTGATGAAAACATGGTAGATACGCCGCTGGTACTTCTTATATATAAGTGTTTTAATTGCATTACATACCGTGGCGTTATTTAGTACACTTGGGTCAACGATATTGGAACTGAAATATATTTTAATATATTACTCATTCGATTCTCATAAAATCCAAAGTTTATTTTCACATATACTATAAGCCTTTTTATCAAAATATTGTTTTTCGAACAATACATTCAATACAAACTCATTTTTACATGGTTATTCACTTAACCATGCGTTATTCTTTTATAAATATATATCATTGTTTTGGTTATCACTTTTCAAATGATTTATTAAACTAAACATTTTACAAGGATCATGACTGACTTTTGTTAAACAACTTTTTCTAAACTTATAAGTCATGAATCCTATATTCACAAAACCTATGTATCTCACAGGCATTTTTATGCCGACGTACCTATTTTTACATATGTTTCAGGTGCTGTCTTGTGATGATTGTTGATACCTGCTACACTTAGGATGGACTCGTGCCTTAGCAACTTTAAAACTTGGAAGATCATAGTTGTACTTATTTGATTGTATTAAAACAATGAGTTCATTTATTCAATAAAACAAAATTTATTTATTCCATGGTTATGAAACAATGATTCTGTTACAACACTACCCGACGTTTCCGCCACGTCTTGTTGTTTTACGTGGTCGGGGTGTGACAGAAAAGGTGGTATCAGAGCCAATGGTTATAGGGAATTAGGTTATTAGTAATGATTTGACCTAGACTATAACCTTCCTAGGACCCTAACACAAGTTTTCTTGTGTTTAGTTTTAAAACAATACCGTCACTTATTCTTAGGTGACAACCACAATAAGAACACAAATTCCTATCCCGCTTTGAAAACTAATTATCTGTTCTAGGATGATTTATTATATGGTTTTGAACCCTTTAAGTTTTCAAAATCCCGTCAAAGTTGGTCTAAATAATGTGAACACGTGCAAACTGGAAGGGTGGGTGCCTAGCTTTCTGTCTAAGGCTAGAGTGTTCGTACAAATCAGCAATATCGGACCAGTCACTCTTACCTGGGAACTCTATGGGTGAGTGTCCATTTATAGGCGAGCATGTCTTCGCGATACATTATTTTTGACCTTTTTACTTTGATTAATCACCGGGGTCGTTTGTTGCTTTATAGTAACAAACAAATGACCACCGTCCTTGCTTTCATCGGATTTGTTTCATCTCATTCTTTTCGTCTAATTCTCTCACTCATTTCCTTTCATGTTCCTCTTTTAGAATGCCTCCTCGACGCGACAATCAGATGGCGAATGCCGAACTGGCGGAAATCATCGCGCAGCAAATGGCTGCTGCCTTCCCAAATCTTTTTGCCCAAATGAATCAAGCCATCAACAACCATAATGCTCCATGCAATTTCAAGATATTCAATTCGGCTAAGCCACTTAAGTTTAGTGGTTTTGAAGGAGCAACTGGGCTCCTACAATGGTTCGAGAGCACTGAGAGTACGTTCCGTCACGTTTAGTGTCCTGATAATCGCAAGGTCGAGTTTGCTTCCAGTGTGTTTCAGAAAAGGGCTCTTACATGGTGGAACGGGGTTATGAGAGACCGCGGTGCTGAGGTTGCATTAGCACAGACTTGGGCTGAACTTAGGGCTCTTATGATGAAGGAGTTTTGTCCTCGTCATGAATTGAGAGCTTTAGAAAGGGAATTCGATAACCTGAAGCAAGACAGTGGAGAACATCGAGCCTATACTGACCGCTATGAGGAATTGAGCCTGTTATGCCCTACTATGGTTACGCCTCTGGATAAGGCGATTGAGAAATACATTGATGGTCTTCCTGACATAGTTCAGGATATCGTTACTGGCAGCAACCCTACTACTGTCAGACAAGCCATTGAATTGTCTGCCACTCTGACTGAATCCCATATCAAGAAGGGTAAGCTGTTTCGGAAGGCCGACCCAAGACCATCTGACAAGACTGCTCAAGTTGAACCAAAGGAAAAACAGGCTGAGGTATCCAAGAAGAAGAAGCGCAAAGCCTCTCAAAATTACGCTGTAACTGCTCAAGACAAACAGGTTGCACCAAACCAGCCAGCACAACCTCGCAAAAGGCAAAACTATGTTGGTACCGCACCTTTGTGCAACAAATGCAACCGTCATCATCTAGAGCAAGAGCAGTGTCACAAATGTACCCATTGTGGGCGGTTGGGACATTTGATCAATGTTTGTCGTTATGCAAATCAAGCTGCTGCAAACCCTGCTGCTGTTCAAGCACGGTTCCCTCCGGGGTCATGTTATAACTGTGGTGACCTTACCCACTACAGGAACAATTGCCCAAGACTTGTTAACATACCTCCAGTGCGTGGTCGGGGTGTGACAGAAGACGAGTGTTTAACATCAATGAGGCAAACATGAACAATGATGCGGCAGTGAACAATTAGTGTTTTGTAATTCCTTGGTTGTTATCTTTTGACACTTCAAGACAATTCGGTTGTTACATAAATAAAGATTTGTTATTTTATTTCTGCAAAATTTATGCGATTGTGTGAATGTTTGATGCAACCTTATGATGTCAACCCAAAGACAAACTACTCGTGTGGTTCTGTCATTTTATGATCACTTGTGATCTACCCAAGAACCTTAAACACTCGTTTCTTTTAAGAAACAAAGCCAAACTCTTATTGAAAATCCTTCTATCTTCATAAATAGATCCTTGAAAATGATTAAAGTGCCAAATGAAATCCATGAATTGGATTCCTAGTGTGCTTTAAATATCCATGCCTAAAGATAACAAATTAAAGAATCAAGTTAGCAAATTTTGTGCTTATGTGTTTTCTTACATGTTTTGTGGTTGTATGTGATCCATCCAAATCCTCATAGAATCTTTCATATCTCATATGAGGAATTCATAGTAGGATATCCAAAGTTACTATCTTAAATCCTTAATGGACTTCTACGTTGTAGTCAAGTCCCTTGGGTTTTAAAGTACTATTCTAAAATTGGACCCCTTGAGTGGTCTAGATAAACATATTGATTTGAAAATCTGATTAGAAATATCATGTGATGATATAATTAAAAAGATCCCTTAAGTGGTCTATTTAAGGAGATCGTACGACGGTCTAGTTAAGAAGATCATGTGTTGATCTAGTTAAAAAGATCGTTCGTTGATCTAGTTGAAAAGATCCTTTGGTGGTCTAGTCAAGTCGCTTCATGTTTATTCAATTGATTTTTCCTCTACGCATTATGAAATGAACTGTGCGGACTGTGCAAGGAATTACGTAACTATGGAGGCCTACATAATTATGGAAATTCAGTGCACATAAACCACAAGAATTTTTGTCATGTGTTAAGACCTATAGTGACAAGAATAATGATACGGGAGAAGTCTTGGACCTTGACTGATGTCATTTTATCTTACACTCCCCAAATCTGATTTCTAGCACACACAAGTTTCCTATGATAAGTCTTCATAAGAAACATTCTTTTGTCCGTAATTCAAAATCCCATGTTTCGTTACTACAAGGACTTCACTTTGAGGGTTAAAAAATTCGCTAAGAATCCTAACATGGCCCAGAGTTTTACTTAAGGGTTCAATGGATCTATTTGAAGGCGAAACCGTCACAGCTGTCTTCACAAGTTTCCTCTAGAATTAAATTTCGGGACGAAATTTCCTAAAGTAGGGGAGACTGTGACACTTATGTCACTTCAACCATCAAACAAATACCAAACCAATGAAATATTGTATTTCATACTTGGGGTTTGTATAAATATATGTATCATTTGCACATATCAATTCTTGTTCAATTTCAAGCCTTAAATCGCTTTCTGGAAGGTTATACGCGCACCGATGCGTAAATATAACCAGTTTAATGCAACGAACACTCCGGAATAGTGAAATAGGTTTAACATACCTTAAATAACCTTTACATAACTTAGAAATAAGTTTTGAAGGCTTTGGTATGCTAAAATCAAGTTTAATCGCTTACAGGGACTTAATTCGACAAACTGCGAAAGTATGACGATTCGTACTAGAAAAGACATTCTGAAACATGACCATAAGTTAAACATACCATAAATATCCTTTACACAGCTTAGAAATAGGCTTTGAGGGGTTCGGAGTGCTAAAATAAACTTTTGGGTCATTCAGGGACTAAAAGCGTCAAAAAGTGCATAAGTTTGCACTTTCACGCATATCTTACGTTCTGAATACATCCGGACATCCAAAAAATTATGTGAGCACTAAAATATTTTATTTTAGTGTTTGGCTTGTCAAAAATCCATTCGTCGCGTCATTTGGATCGTTTTTTCGCGCTTATGCGCATTCCGTTGTAATTTAGCGAACATCGCGATCATACGACCAAACGAACCGACATATGGAATATTTTTGAGCATGTTTCATGTCCACAATGTTTAGGCATCATTTTAGGGCCTTAAAGTTGGCTTAACGGGCCTTAAACATGTCGAAATGAGCCTTAAACACCAACAGGGACTAAAACTGTCATTATTGCAAACTTGTTCTGATCAGAGCAGCCCAGGCGGGCCACGTAACCTTCTGGTGTTCCTTACGCGGGCCGCGAGGCCCTCTCAGACCAGATTTAATCAGTTTAACAGCTGTTAAGCACCCAAAACTCCTTTCCACATGTTGTTTCCTGATCATGGGGGGGCATTTTGAGGTACCTTAGAGTTTCAAGAAGTGTAAGGATGAGATTAATTCACGGATTACGAGAAACGATCCTAATGGTTGTCCATTTACTATAAATACCCAACCCATTTACTTACAAAACCCACAAATCTGATCTAAGAATGCTCTAAGTTGAAGCCATTGCTTCATACCTGAGCTACTTGGATCAAGATTAGCTTGTGGGGACCCTTTGTAAGTATTCCTTCGTTCTTTTATGCATTGACCAGTTTATGGTCAACGCGAAGTTCGTTTGAACTTCATAACGTGAGCGTAATCACGACGGTTATAGTCTCTAGTGGCTATACCTACTGATTACCACGTTATCTAGGCTCAGTGACGAGTCGTAGTTTCGGCCAAAATGCGTATTTTTACGTATTTTGTAACCAAACTACTCTTATGTATCAAAACCGTTTGTTTTGATACCAAACCTGTTTTCTAAACTTAGTTAAGCATGTTTTAACATGCTTAGCTCGTCACTTTTAGTTTAGTGCTTATATAGGGTCGTAAGGTAAGCGATCTAAACAATCGCTTATACTTTCGAACCCGACCCGTTTGGTCGATCATTAGGATCCGACCAAACACATTAGGTGACCATAGTATATAGGGAATAACCTTCCGAGGTTATACCTTATGGTCACGACGTTTAGTTAGTTGTATGATAGGTAGTTTATATGCCTTAGGTAAATTACCAAAATGCCCTTTGAACGCAAAAATTCATTTTAAGCATATGTAACATAACTTTTGGTATCTAAAACTTTTGGTATCTAAACTGATTTGGTAACAATATTAGACATGTTAAGGCATATTTTACTTATCATAGGACTAGTTAGGCATTCCGAACGCGTTTCACGCGAACGACGCTTTAAAGTAGCATAAGCTACCTAAACGGGTCGTAATGGGTCGTAAGCACTTAGGTTAGGTTTCATTTTAGTATGTAGGCTTTGTTAGACCATATTACACGGGTCTCCATACTTGTTTGGTTTACGAACCCTCATTCTATCCAATCCTCCGATTTAGGTCCGGTATATTAACATAGTTACCTATATTAGGTGCTGTTTGATATCCGTGATCTCTAGCATTGTTTGGTTGTTACTCAAGGACTACTAAGCAATCTCAAGTGAGTACATAGACCCCTCTTTTACTGTTTTTAACTGTTTTGGGTGAAGCATGTGTAACTATATGTTATTTTCATGATTTCAAAGTATAATTGAATATACATGTTATTACTTATCATTTGACAAACTAAATGACTATCTATGGTTTAAACACTGATTTCTCAAAGAACATAAAATAAAATGTTGAATTGTACTTATTTTATGTTCACCAGACCGATTGGTAGTATGATATAGCGCTATAGGATTAGACACCCCATTCCTGTTGTCATGGAATGTCTGAAACCAATTTGTTTCTCCATCCAAATAGGATTTGCCTTTGTGGTATCCCTATAGTCTCAAAGGTGTATTTTGATGCACTAGGTCTGAATGAATTCTTAAATCACATTATTTTTGTATATTTAGATTATACTCCCAAAAGTATAGTTTGATATGCTCCCATATGCGATATTGTACAAAACCAACATATATTTTGTTAATCATCCAAAGCATATTTTGATATGTTATTTACAAAACCAAAACATAGTTTAATATGTTATTTATCACATCCAAAGCATATTTTGATATGTTATTTATGAAACCAAAACATAGTTTAATATGTTATTTATAAATCCGAAGTATACTTTTAATATACTACTGAAAACTATTATCTTAAACAACTAAAGTATATTTAATGTACTATCTATCTAACGATTGGGTTTTGGTTAGTGTTTAGATAACGGGACGGGTGTAATGTGATGAAAACATGGTAGATACGCCGCTGGTACTTCTTATATATAAGTGTTTTCATTGCATTACATACCGTGGCGTTATTTAGTACACTTGGGTCAAAGATATTGGAACTGAAATATATTTTAATATATTACTCATTCGATTCTCATAAAATCCAAAGTATATTTTCACATATACTATAAGCCTTTTTATCAAAATATTGTTTTTCGAACAATACATTCAATACAAACTCATTTTTACATGGTTATTCACTTAACCATGCGTTATTCTTTTATAAATATATATCATTGTTTTGGTTATCACTTTTCAAATGATTTATAAAACTAAACATTTTACAAGGATCATGACTGACTTTTGTTAAACAACTTTTTCTAAACTTATAAGTCATGAATCCTATATTCACAAAACCTATGTATCTCACAGGCATTTTTATGCTGACGTACCTATTTTTACATATGTTTCAGGTGCTGTCTTGTGATGATTGTTGATACCTGCTACACTTAGGATGGACTCGTGCCTTAGCAACTTTAAAACTTGGAAGATCATAGTTGTACTTATTTGATTGTATTAAAACAATGAGTTCATTTATTCAAGAGTTAATTGCACGGATGGTCCCTGTGGTTTGCCATTTTTTCATGTTTAGTCCCCAACTTTTCAAAATAGCATGTTTGGTCCCTGTGGTTTGCTCACTTGTTACTCGGATAGTCCCTGGGCTGGATTTTTTTTTAAAGTTGGGGACTAAACATGAAAAAATGGCAAACCACAGGGACCATCCGTGCAATTAACTCTAAAAAAAAATCCAACCCAGGGACTATCCGAGTAACAAGTGAGCAAACCACAGGGACCAAACATGCTATTTTGAAAAGTTTGGGACTAAACATGAAAAAATGGCAAACCACAGGGACCATCCGTGCAATTAACTCTTTATTCAATAAAACAAAATTTATTTATTCCATGGTTATGAAACAATGATTCTGTTACAACACTCCCCGACGTTTCCGCCACGTCTTGTTGTTTTACGTGGTCGGGGTGTGACACCTCAAACGTAGCAAGATACCTATAGTTCGAGTTCGTTGGAACTCACGTCATGGCCTGGAGTTTACCTGGGGTCGGGAAGACCAGACGATGCGTAAGTATCCTCAGTTGTTTAAGAACAACACCTCCAGCACTGAAGATACTACTGAATTTCGAGACGAAATTCCAAACCAACAGGGGGGTGATGTGACTCCTCGTGAAAACGTTTAACTACACTAGCTTGTTCAGTGGTCGCGTGCTAAATTTCAGGGCGAAATATCCTTCAAAACTTGGGATAATGTGATAATTCGAGTTTTCCCTTCGCGATTCACTTTACGTGGTAATTATGTGAAAATAATGAACGTGACATTTTATTACAGATTGTTATATATATATATATATATACACACACACACACATATATATATGCTATGTGAAAGTTATGGGTAATATTAGTAGTATCATTATCAGCCGCACACTTCATGTATATATAAGAGAATGTATTGTGTGACGTTAAATGAAAGTATTATAAGAATCTTTGTAGGCCGCACACCTCTATCAGCACACTCTAAACATCTGGTGTGCATCCAAATTGTGCAGCCGCCCACTCCGTCAAACTCGCATACCCCTCTTGTCCGCACTCAGAAAATTAAGTCAGGCCCAAACTCTTAAGCCCACAATAAAAGCCTAAAGGAGCCGCACACTTCTTAGGGGCGCGCACTTGAAAGTGTGCGGAATCTTTATGTGGGTATAAAAGCCCATGTGCAGCCAACCCTAGGATGATTTTCACAATCATTTGACGGCAGGAATATTCCCCCTCTTTTCACAAACATCCTCTTTTTAGAAACCCTAGAACATTCTTTTCTATTCCTTTCTTTTTTCAAATCAGATGGCGACATCATCATCAAGTTCGTGCAAGCCTTTCATCCTTATGGAAGCTCTATTTCTCTTATCCTTCTACACATTCACTCTGGGTTAGTGAAATCCCCACCATTTCAAATTGATGTTTATTGTTTGACACTAGATGATGGATTTCTTGTGACTTGATGCCATACTAAAGTTGATCCTTTATGTGTTGATATTGTAATAAAATTGGTAAAAATAATAATTGTTCCTGATGTTTTAAAGGATGTACTAGGATGTGCTAGAAAGTTAATAAATTATTGTGTTGATTAAACAGTGAGATGATGTATGTTCTCTTAATAGTTGATGATATAAAGGAGTGTCAATCTATTGATGATTGTCTAAATGATCTCGTATGACGATTAGGGTAGGATATGTAGTCATGATTTGATAATGATTGTGCGTGTATGATGGCTAGCAAATGAGTAGGAAATCATAAAAATTGATACTTGAACCGTGTTTTGAATGATTTGATCTAAGAAAATTGGATTGTTTACTTCGAGGGTAAATGGATACTGTACATTCATGAGACGTACAACCTGATATGCATAATGTACAATACCACACAACAGACCGCACACTTATGTGACATGCATACCGTACACCTTTAAAGGTATAAGCACTGATGCATGACTAACAAACAAACAATGCATGGTCGCACACCCCTCAACCCGCACACTCTGAGTAGTACAACTACTAATGCATAATATACAACCAGGTTGTGCATACTTGCATGCTGCCGTATGATGCACACCCAAAATGCACCAGGTACAACTTACCAAAGCATGACCGCACACTTTAGTGTATGTCACACACTCTCAGCTGCATCGCACACTCATATATTGGACCGCACACTCACCATTGGGCCATGTGCTGAATTGGGCCGCACACTTATAAGTTTATATAATGGACTGTTTTATGTTATTAATCACAATGGGTTGGTATTACAAGTTCCTTTGTGGCCCACGTGTTTGTTTATGTGCTACGTGATGTATAACTTGTATGCTACTTACTAGATACGTGTAGGAATACGTGAACTACTTGCAGACAAAATCTGATCAATATTGGTAACCATAATAGGATGTGGTTGACCAACTGTTAAAACAAGTAAATTACCTGCCGAACAAAACAAAGATGAGTTCAGACACTTTGCTAAAAGCATGTATTCCCGGTGGTTGGGAACGGAAAACGGAAAGAACAACACTTTCCCTGGTTTCGGATTGCCTAGTATTCATGGTTTGGAATATTGTTAAATGTTATTTAAATTTCATGAACTAGCGTACTAAATGAAACTCTATCACGAAGTCCCCATTTTCTATACCTATTAATCGTCGGGGACTTGCGAACGGGATATTAGTTGATAACACTATTTAGGTTTCACTAACCTCACACCGTGCCTTTTGAGGACGGGCGTGAACTAATAGGCCTTGGCAAACCGTCAATGTTACAAACGGGGCAACAACGATTCAAGAAGTCGCAAGTGTTCGGTATTATAGAGTTTAGTAGCTTACAGATGGGGTAGCTCCCCATGGCATGATATAAATGAGTAATTTAACAACACAAGTTTTGGGAAATAAAACTGGATAAACCGTGAACTCACCAACTTTATGTTGACACCATACTGCATGCTTTGCAGGTACTGAGTAACAACTCGTGAGCTTGCAGCGGAGGAGTAGTGGTCGTGTTGAATCTATGTTGGGTTCTTAATAATACTACGAACTTTAAAAGCTATTGATTGAATCATTAAACTTATGCTTTCGTTGTTAACTTTAAATGTTGTATCTGAACTTTAAATTTTGGACATTAGTCACTAATCGTATTGGTAGTGATATGGTTACTTTATTATATTTATTTGTTCAATATGATTGGTGGCATGATCCTAGTCAGTCACACGCCTAGCAGTAGTATCCCGAGTGTTGAAATTGAGGGTGTGACATACGAAATTGAATTATCCCTTTCCATGGGGAGACCTTTAGCAACACATGATCTCCTACTTAGAACTCAATTGGACGTCTTCGCCGGTCTGCATACGATTTTTGTCTATCTTATGTCTCCTTCAGTCTAGATCTAACAATATCAATCTTTTCATTCGTTTTAGCTACGACATCTTTTGACGTGAGTTCACGTTGTCCCATTTCTCCCCGACAAACCGGGTTCTACACTTTCTTCCATAATGCATTTCGTAAGGGGCCATTTTTATGCAGTTTTGGTAGCTATTATTATACGAAAATTCTACCAAAGGTAGATGATCATACCAATTTCCTCCAAATCTCACACACGCTCTTAACATATCAATTAGCGTTTGGATGGTTCATTCCGATTGGCCATCAGTTTGAGGGTGGTAGGCAGTACTCATATGCAACTGAGTCCCCATTTCCTTGTGGAATTTCCTCCAATATCGAGAGGTGAACCGGTTGTCCCGGTCGGACATAATAGATACTGGAACCCCATGCCGAGATATAATCTCGTTTATGTAAACTTCTGCCATTTTTTCCGAAGTATAAGCTTCCCGAATAGGTAAGAAATGGGCACTTTTGCTGAGGCAGTCCACAACCACCCAAATAGCGTCATGCCCCTTCCTCATTTTGGGAAGCTTAGTCACCAGATCCATGTTACATGCTCCCACTTCCACACCGGAATTTCCAAAGATTGCAATTTTCCATACGGTTTTGATGTTCCGCTTTTACCTGAGAACACGTCAAGCGCTTTGCGACATATTTGACAATGTCCCATTTCATTCCCGGCTACCAATAATTCTTTCTCAAATCTCGATACATTTTTGTGGCTCCCGGATGAACTGAATACCGAGACTTATGAGCCTCTTCTAAAACCAGATATTTCACATCCCATTGCCAAGGTATCCAGATTCGACCATACCTTGTTTTCATACCATTCGCATTTTCTTCTAACTTATGCGTGAATCCTTTGTTCTCTCCTTCTTTGGATCTTCGGAACTTATCGACTTAATTTGGGCCTCCCGTACTCTTTCAAGAAGATTAGGCGTGACTACCATCCTCATAGACTTTACCCGAATCTATGGTGGTAGTCCTTTCGACTTAGAGCATCCGCCACTACAATAGCCTTTCCCGGGTGGTAATGGATGTCACAGCCATAGTCCTTGATAAGTTCGAACCACCTTCGTTGCCTCATATTTAGATCTTTCTGTTCGAAAAAATATTTGATGCTTTTATGATCCGAGTAAATCGTGCATTTAACCCCTTATAGGTAGTGCCTCTATATTTTTAAGGCGAACACTACTGCCGCCAATTCTAAATCATGAATCGTATAGTTGCCTTCGTGTTGCTTAAGCTGCCTCGAAGCGTACACAACAACCTTACCCCTTTGCATCAAAACACATCCCAAGCCTTGGCGTGAGACATCACTATACACAACCAAATCTTCTGCTCCATCTGGTTACCATTCTAACTATCAATTATGTTTACATATATACAGATTTTGGGGTGTTACAGGAGGTGAACGATGTGATGGTTGGTTGTTCGCGTCTCGATGGTGGAGTGCAGCAATGTTAGGTGATGATGGTTGAAGGCAGTTGGTGATCACCGGAGTTATTATGATTCTCGTGAATAGGTGGAACAAAGAAGAACTCGAAAACTCTTAAGATTGAAACTCGAAAATTGAGGTCCGACTTTATCTAAAACACTTCTCGAAAACACCTTTGATACCGAGAAGAGTTTTTAACTTTTTTTATTTCAATTTTTAATAATTTATACTTTTAAACTTTTCATAAAACCAAATTTTCGGAAATATTGGAAGTTAGTAAAGTACAATTTTGGTCCTTGTGGTTTACACCCATTCTCACATACAAACTCCATTTGCTAAAAAGTCCATTCCAGTCCCCGTGGTTGTCAATTGCAATTAATCAAGTTCTTCTTGCAAACATCTGTTAGTTGAACGTTAGTCAGATGTTAAATGGCCATAATACCCTTAAGGGACAAAAAGTGCAAGTGCGAAAAATCATCTTCTTTATAACTTCTTTGATTTACAACTTTTTATGCAAGTATAATCCTCTAATACACCAGTTTCATTGCAATATACAACTCTTGAAAAACCAGCACCTCCAATTTGTGAATGATGATCATCAAATATGTTACTTCCACATTTGAATGAGTAGATCTTGCTAAAATGCAACCTTCTTTCTAAAGAACAGCTCTGCAAATTGTTCAAGAAACCAATTTGCGCAAATACCTAGATGAGAATCACTCAAATTCAAGAACAATTAATACATTTTTGAATCGATTACAACTCATAGATTGAAAAGGGAAGCTTCTAAAGAACCCAAAGGAAAGAAATACAAACTGTTCAAAACGGCCATTCCAGAATTGTAAACGATTCTCTATTCATCCGGAACTGTCCCCTGCTCACACAATCTAATCGTCTTTAAACTTTTAATCTAGTGTCTCTACCAAACAACAAAAACCCAGATCACAAAATCCCTAATCCATTCATGTATGTAAATTTATTATATAAAATGGGATTAGGCTCAATAAAACCTTCACCGGTATTGGTTCAAGAAGAATCACAAACAAATCAATACACTTCACTTCTATCGGTCGACACCTCACCACCTGCATCCTCATCTCTACCGCCTTTGCTTTCGCATTCCTCTTATTCTCCTCTGTCAAAACCATCGCCCACTCGGTGGTGATCCTAATTTCATCTGACGGGTTCCGGTTTGGATAATGTTAATCGAGAGCGGGGCTTTGTTCCTCGGTGTTTTCTTCTTCCTCTTATTGGAACTACCTAATCCTTCACCCTGCAGAGGTGGTGGTAGTTGTGTGGGGAGGGGTGACGAAAGTGGTTGTGGTTGTGTGGAAATGGGCGGTGGTGGTGTCTTGTTGATGGAGATGTGATATGATGATGAAGATGATAATCATTATGTTTTAAGTCATATATTGATTCAAGTTTTTATTCATTCAGTCGGTCTAAGACGGAGTACCTCTACTGTGATTTTAGTGATGCAGGGGGTGTCGAAGACACTCAAATCACCCTTAAAGGTCAAGTGGTTCCGGAAGCAACTAAGTTCAAGTATTTAGGATCGTTTGTACAAAGAGACGGGGAGTTAGATAGTGATGTAGCTCACCGCATTCTGGCTGGCTGGTGTAGGTGGAGAGTAGCCACAGGGATATTGTGCAACTCAAGGTTCCCAACTAAATTAAATGGGAAATTTTATCGGGTTGCAGTAAGACCTGCAATGCTATATGGGCAGATTGTTGGGCCATTAAGAAATCACAAGTACGCAAGATGGAGGTAGCAGAGATGTCACACCCCCAAATTATCAGAGCTGGCGTAACTGGACTGGTATCTTCATTGCACAGCGGAAGCAAAATATAGCTAAGACTTCTAGAAAATGAACGCCACTAAGTACTCATATCTCCAATGGTTCTCCTATTCCAACCGTGCCATAGTTTCTGAAAAGTAACCTGAGAAAGAAACATGCGAAAAAGTCAACATAAAGTTGAGCGAGTTCATAGTTTGTTTGTAAAAGATTTGAAATAAATCTTTTGAATATCTGGTTTGTGAAATAATATTGAGAAAACGAGTTTAGAAATCATTTTCTTGCCAAGTTATATGGAAACTTTGCATTTGTAATGCAATATGTTCGTAAAACCATGTATTTGTAAACCCTCGTATTTGTAATGTTCGTATAACCGTCAATGTCCACCCTGACTTTGACTCCATACCCGCATAATCCTATGCTTTAAATTTGTATAAAACATGGTATTTAATTTGTATAAATCAAGTATTTCTGTAAACATGTACGTCCCTGGTATGTATAAACCTTTAAAGTATGTATAAAAGTCACTGGTATGTATAAACCTTTAAAGTATGTATAAAAGTCCCTGGTATGTACAAACCTTTAAAGTATGTATAAAAGTCCCTGGTATGTATAAACCTTTAAAGTATGTATAAAAGTCCTGGGTATGTATAAACCTTTAAAGTATGTATAAAAGTCCCTGGTATGTAGCATTAAGGAAAAAGAGATCACCAATGGGTTGCAAAGCCACCGGTATGTGTGAAAAGGTGTAGGGAAACTCAAACCTAGCAAATTTGTTACCAGGCTTCCGGCTGGAAGACACAGTCACCTATATGGGCCGCCCCGGCCTCACGGGTCTGGGCTCGCTAGACCCAAATAGATTTATCACTCTTGTGTCCCTCGGTCCTATAATGAGGATTAATGGCCTCAAGTGTTGTGCCCACCCTTCACATGATCTAGTAGTATAAACCCTCCCTAAGCTAACCATACCATGTAAATAAATGTTTGTAATAATTGTAACATGTATTTTACCCCAACCTCTAAGGCTGAACCTCCCCAGCCTCTAAGGCTGAACCTCCCCAGCCACTAAGGTTGAACCTCCCCAACCACTAAGGCTAACTTCCCCTAGTCATGAAAATCAATCACATTTCGATAATACGCATTTGTTTTGTAAAAACCGGTATATTTAGCATAAATTTCATTCGTAACCCGTTTGGGTTCCTTGAAATCCGTTCGTAACATAATTTAGAAATGTGAGTTTTCGTTCATTCGAAAACTTTGTATGTTCTTGCAAAACGTGCTTTGTCTAAAATATGCAATCTTTGTTTATCGATAACCTTGTATGTTTCTGAAAAACGTGCATGTCTTTCCACCCCGAAAACATTTACAAAAATGTAAAACTGTAAAAGGTGGGGTTATGAACTCACCTGAATTGCCTTGTGCAAAGCGAGCTAATTACGACTTCGTGATGTCGTTTCCAAGATGAGACTCGCTAGCATGCATTCTATAATATTCCTAACACGGAATATCTTATAAGTTTCTAAATAAACACAATAACTAAACTACGTGTCACCAAGCTCTACCGAATCGTTAATCGAACGATTCAACAGTAAGTAGTTAACTTATCGGAAATGATTAGGTCATATTTGATAAGTATCGTTTATCGTCGATAATAAATAAGTCTTAGAAAGACTTAGTTCTCGAGAGGTTTAAAAATAAATAAATATTTATATATAAAATATATAAATACTTCGTTGTAATTGCGTTAGCCGTCTCGAGTAGTCGTATGTGTATGTATCGAGTATTCGTATGAAAATAATATATATTAACTTGTATTATACATATCACGTCTTGTGTATATTTGCCAAAAATATACGTATATGCCGTTTAGGCGTATAAAATAAATATGAAGAGTTATATTTATTTTATAAAGGAATCGTCGAGTTGTTATGTTTGAAAATAAATATATAAACCATATTTATTTTTATAAAGAGTCCTCGTTTCATAATCGAAATAAATATATAAATTATATTTATTTATAAAAGGATTTTTTTGAAATAAATATATAAACTATATTTATTTAGAAAAGAATCCGAATTGTTCGTTGTTTGGAAGTAAATATAACTGAATATATTTATTCTATAAAACCATCAAGTTTTGTTATTTTGTAAAGCGGTTTGTCGAAATGTTATAAACATGCTTCGTAGGTTATGTAATGTCATAAATAATGTCCGAAGTAAGTATAAAAACTCTTCTTTTTGTTTTTATAAGAGAATTCGAGTCGTTAAACGTTTGAAAATAAATATAAAAATTATTATATTTATTTTGTAAAATACTTAGCGTGATTGACACATTTGTAAATTTTTAAAGTGTCGTTGAGAAAATATGCATCCGCGTTTTGTTTTATGTAGGTCGTTTGAATAAAAACGTGTTTTCGTTTTACGGGTTTTCTCGAAAAACGGGCAGAGTTTCCTCTGTTTTTGGACGCCCCCGACAACACAGGTTGTCGTTATTTTAACAAAATTCAATCAAGATTCAGTAGTCAACCCAAACAGTTTTGTTAAATATATCAAACGTAAAATATATCAATCGGTTCGAGCTCGCTTCACATGATAATAACTATAAAAGTAACAAAACTATTTATCGCGCTAAAAGACTTTACCACAATCTCGTGTCGAAACGCTAAATGGGTTGACTGAGTTGACCGGGTCAACTGAGTTGACCGAGTCGACTCGCTGAGTTGACCAGGTTGACCGAGTCGACTCGGTTTGACCGAGTCAACCAAATCCGAAGCTGAGTCTGACCAAGCCGCTTGACCCGAACCGTTGACCGAACTACCCTTGAACCGAACTGAACCACGGCTGACCCACAACCGAACCGTGACCCGAGCCATCATCTAACTTGAATCAAATCTGACCCGACTAAACCCGTTAACCCGAACCTGTTGACTGTTGTTGACTGTTTGACCGCTGTTGACTCGGTTTGACCGAGTCAACCGAACCGAACCGAGATGTCACCCGAACCGACACTTTACTGAACTTGAACCAACCCACAAACTTGGAGCCTGAACAAAACCACCACCACTGTCACTGCTGTAAACAGCGTGGCTCCGGCCACCGACCAGCCATCGACCAGCCATCGACCACCACCGCCTTCACCGTCGGCACCACCCCCTTCACCGTCGTCACCACCTGAAACACACGAGCGGCCGAAAGAAAGAAAACTAGTCGGGGATCTAAAGAATCTGAGTTGAAGTGGAACAAGGTGACGACAATAAAACTTACCGGAGTAGCCTGACATCACCGGAAAAGTAAAAGTGCTGAAAATGAGCAGAAATGCTCCTAGTAGGCCGATCTACGCACTCACGAAGATAAAAATCCAAAACAAGCTCGCCGGAATTTTGACCAGAACTTCGCCGGAGTAGCGCGTGAGCCTAAACGGCTCTGAATCTTCGCAAACGGACATCGCCATCGTGTCGGGAATGTTTGGTTTAGTGGGGGTAGGGTGTCGGATCGAAAAATGCTCGCCGGAAAACGTCACCGCCGCCGCATGCGGCGGCGGCGCCGCTGGTCCACCGTCGCCGGTCGCCGGCATCGTCGCCGGAACTTCTCGCCGGACTATTCTAGAGTGAGAGAGAGAGAGAGAGTAGAGAGCATTCGTGTGAGTGTGTGTTTGTTTGTCTGATTTGTTACAAATGAACCAAAATAAGGGTACTCCCCCTTATATACTTAGGACTTGTTAAATGGGCTTTGGGCTTGGGCCCAAGGCCCACAAGCCCAACTTTCGTGTTTTAGTGGCCCGTTCGTTCCAACGATACCCGTTATTATAACCTGATTATCGTAAAAATATCGTGAATCAAAATTTTTGATTTCAAAGTATGTAAAATAGTATCGGTATTCGATGTTGGACGCCCTCGTTAGTCGGTTGCGGTAAAAATCGCGAGGAATTATCTCGTTGACGTTTTTAACTCGTTTTCTGATCCGGTTTCGACTGTAATTACTAAAATTTCATTACGGAGCTAAATATATCGTAAAAATTTAATATTCGTCGGCGTTGTCAGTATTTTGAACGGTATCAGTTCGTTGTCACGTAATATTCCACAGATTTTTCCATAAACCACCGTTCGCGCACTGCAAAGTCGTACAGACGTTCCTAGGCACTCCAAAGGCCTAATTAAGTTAATTTGTGTCTCAAACACTATTCATTATCGTGTTAATCACCCGTTAATTACGTAATTAGGAGCCGTAAATCACCGGTTGTCACAAGAGATGAGGATGTTGAGGTGGATGTGTGGTCATACAAGGTTAGACTGAATAAGAAATGAGGTTGTTAGAGAAAGGTTAGGGGTGTCCAGAATATCAGATAAGATTAAGGAGGGGAGATTGAGATGGTTTGGACATGTGAAGAGGAGGCAAGCAATGACCCTAGTTAGAGTAGTGGAAACCGTCACTGTAGATGGTAGAAGGGGTAGAGGTAGACCCAAATTGACTTGGGACGAGCGGATTAGGCAGAATTTGATAGAAATGCACCTCTCTGAGGACATGGTCCAAGATAGGAGTTCGTGGAGACATAGGATTAAAGTTAAGGAGTTTTAGGGGTTAGGTAAGATGTGGTTGGGTGTTGTCAAAGGGGGTATAGATTTGCCTACACTTTAGATGGTCTTGGAGGGTGATTGTCTTACGATATGTATATGGATATGAGTATGTTTCTCTATGATGCTATATTTACCTTCACTCTACTGTTTTTTGCTTTTACCACTTCATTTGTCTCGAGTAGTTAGTACTCTTTTAGTTCTTGTTGTTATAGAGCTGGGGGTTTCTCTGTAAGCAGCATCTCTATCCTCAACGATAGGGGTAAGGTTTGCCTACATCCCACCCTCCCCAGACCCTGCCATTAGCTTTGCTAATTGTGGGATTTACTGGGTATGGTTGTTGTTGTTTTTAAGCCAAATTGGGATCATTTTGTAATTTCAAAATCAATTGAAATTATAAGAAAATCATAATTAGCTTCGTAATTATGACAATTTCATAAACAACCCTAACCAATTGAGATTAAACACCAACCACAAAATCCTCATGAATTCGACACTCTTATTGCCGCTAACTATATAGTTTAAGGCAATTATGAACACACTTAAACTCTTTATTTGAGCGAACCTTTACATCCAATCTATATTTATTTCAGTGTGTAAGGTATAAGTGCTCTATGCAATAGTTTTTAATTTGTCTGACTTCTCATTATTACGACACCATTTAATAATAAATATCCGTTTATAATATAGTGAATGGGATAAATGATGAATATATAAAATTTCAAAACCTATAATGTTGTTAAGAAAAAAATAGTGAGTGGGATAAATGATGAATATTTAAAATTTCAAAACATATAATGTTGTAAGAAATAACAATATATAATTACACTTTTGACAAAATAATGGTGACATTTCTAATACAAGTCAACTTCCGCGTTAAAACCCACCAGTGTAACTCTTAACCCAGCCAGCAATTGGGACTCACCGCCCTACGCTTCCACTTAACCACCTCCGGCGACGGCGCACCTCCACCATAAACCTCAACTAGCCTCATCACCGACCTACACGCAACTTAAATGCTCATTCACCAATTTCTAACTTCTTCTTCAACGAATTCTAATCGTTCATCCGTTACACTCGACTCGTTTCCCGATGTACTCGTATTCGTGTACCTATAGTGTGCATTTGCTTACTCTTTCGGCTCCGGATCATCGTCGTAATCAGGTTGTTATAGATTCACGTAGTTAGAGTTCTAATCAGATTCATGTTTGTTCCTGTCAGATTGATAGTTATGATTAGGTTATGTTTAAGTTTGTTTGACTTAGATACTTTATTTGGATTGAAGATTTGATAGGTGATCCCTAATTTAGTGTTGATATTTGAATTGTTTGTGTTACTATGATCTGTTAATTGATTGGAGATTGCAATGCTGTAGTGTTTTGCTACTACTGTAAGGAACTTGGTTTTAAAAAGCGCGCCTAGGCGCAAGGCGCAGGGCCTGGGGCTTTTTTGC
The DNA here is from genome assembly GCA_030545235.1 of Helianthus tuberosus. Classification (NCBI taxonomy): domain Eukaryota; kingdom Viridiplantae; phylum Streptophyta; class Magnoliopsida; order Asterales; family Asteraceae; genus Helianthus; species Helianthus tuberosus. Next base: position 163,233,223 of record CM060366.1, read on the forward strand.
TTCTCGCCTTGTGTAATTACAGGAAGCGACCAAAAGGCGCATTTTTTGATGTTTTTTTGTGGGCTTTTTGGCCTGAGGCGCGCGCCTCATGTAACTTAGGCGTTTTACTGCATAAAAATAAAAAAATGTTGTACCTTGGGTTTTTTTGACTTGTACATGTAATTAAAATGGTATAAAAGCCTTACTTATAGCTATATTTTGGTTAAAGGAAGCTAAAAACCTATGGGATATGTATGGGATATATAAAAAAAATTATATAAACATCTTGTGCCTCGGGTACGAAAAGCCCACCGCTTTTGCGCTTTGCGCTTCGCGCCTCAATTTTAGACCTCGTCGCTTTTGTGCGCCTCTCGCTTTTTAAAACCAAGGTAAGGAAGGCATCATAATAAGGAATACTCGTTGGCAGGAACAATGTGTGAATGCAACTTATGATCAGGTTGTTTCTCTAACTTTCTAATTATCGCTTGTTGTAGATTCATGTTGTGAGTGATTTTGTATCTTGATTCTTGTTTTGGATTGTGACTGGTAGTAGTTTCTGTTTGTTACGAATTGATTGTCGTTATTAGGTTATGTTTAAGTATATTTGCCCTAGGAACTTTTTTCAGATTGAAGATCTCACAGCTGATCCCTAATTTGCCATTAGTTTGGTGTTAAGTTACTGAGGGTATGCCAAGTTTTTGAATCGTTTCTCTCACTCTAATTTGTTAATTGATTGGAGGAGATTGCAATGCTGTAGTGTTTTGCTAGTATCGTAAGGAACACATCATAATTAAGGCAAACTCGTTGTCGTTGAGTTGCTGGCAGGAACAATTTGTGAATGTAGAGTACCTTGCTTTTCAGTTGATTTAAGTTTAAATTAGTTTTTGGTTTACTTGATTTTGTTGTCTAGGGTTTTTTTGTTTTCTGTTTTACTAGCTTGGTTTAAAAAAGTGTGCCTTAGGCCCGTCTAGGCGCAAGGCTCAAGCCCCTGTGCCTTTGGTAGCATAAGGCGCGTTTATTTCAAAGAGCGCACATGAGGTGCGATTTCTTGGCAAAAAAAAGTTTTGACCCTGAGGTGTGCGCCTCATGTATTTCTCATATTTTTGCGCAGCAGGTTGCTGTACAGCATGCTTTTCAGTTAGTACATGTATGTTATTTCCATACTAAATCATGTAAAACTTTATCCGTCTCTAAATATTGGGTAAATGATGCTGGAAGCCTATAGGATATATATAAAAAATTAAATAATTATTCGCACCTCGGGTACGATAAGCGGTGCGCTTAAAGCTTTGTGCCACGGATTTGGACCTTGTCACTTTTTTGCGCTTCTCCCTTTTAAAACCAAGTTTACTAGTGTAAATGTGTAATACACCATGTTATCATGATGGAATGCTGGTTGGGTTGAGTTGAGTTTGTATATCTCTTTCAGAATTGTTATCTTGCATTTGACCGACTTATTCGCCTTGTTTCCTAGTTTGATAGATAGATAATCAACATAACTGGATCAGGGATGGAAGAGGCTCAGGAGAATATTGGAAAATCGCCGCACTCAAAAAGCATCACAACAGAGTCATTTGCAAAGAGATCAAGAAAACTGAAATCTCATTCTAAGAACAAGATTGTTGATTTTTTAACCAATAGCAAAAACAAAGACTTTGAACACACAAATGTAGCTGAATCCTTGAGTAATCCGTTTTTAGTAAATTGCCAAAATCAAAAGGGGGATTTCTCCTCTGAGAAGCGTAAGAGGGGTCGGAAGAGAAAAAGGACAGATGACAAAGTTGAGGTTGATGAAGCTTCCAAGTTGAAAAGGCGAACGAGGTACCTTCTCATTAAAATGAAAGTTGAACAGAACCTTCTAGATGCATACTCAACCGAAGGCTGGAAAGGTCAAAGGTACTTACCATTTTCAAATCTTTCTTTTATTCAGTCTGATGCTTATGTTCTAATATGACGACTTTTTGCTTATAAGAGTAAAAGTGAAACATTACACTTATTAACTTATGAAGATAAGAGTGAGGGTAACTCTTTTTATTATGCCGTTCTCATTTAGACCTACCCCTATATATATAGAGAGAGGGGGGGGGGGGGGGGGGTTAACGTACAAGACCACCTTATCGTGAGATGCGTACGCGAGCATCTCAACCACACATTTGATCTAATCTAGGCCTTCAATTGAACACGGTGGCACAATAGTAATTAACTTTGCATAATTACGCACATTATTGCATAATTACACACGTTAAGAGCCTTTTGTATTTCAACATTTCACTATATATATGTGTGTGTATATATATATATAGGGTTAGGATCGTGTGAGAAGCACTAGGCTAATTGAGAAACTTGAGAAGCAATCTGGACCACACATTTTCCCTAAGGCAAAATGCAAAAGAGTGCAAAAAAATGCAATTTTTTTTAGGGATATATACACATGTGTATATTGTCAATCTTTCAACTATACATATATGTATATGTGTTTAAAATTGAAAAATAAGTATTGTACATCTATGTTTGAGGGGAAAGATTTAGTTTTAGATTTAGGGTTTAGCTTTGGGGTTTAGTTTTAGTGTTTAGGGTTTAGCTTTAGTGTTTAGCATTAGTATTTAGGATTTAGCTTTAGGGTTTTGTTTTTAGGTTTTAGCGTAGGGTTTAGAGTTTTTGGTTAGTGTTCGGCGAGCCGGTTCCAATGCCGCTGGAATGAGTTCAATCGGAGTTCGTTTGACCCGTTTTCCTACATTTCTTAAGTTAAGGATATATATTTTTCATAATATGCACATATGTATAGTTTAAAAATTGACTATATACATATGTGTATAATTTAAAATTGACAATATACATATACATATATGTATATATGCAAAAAAACCCTTAAAAACGTGCGATTAGAAGTAAATTTTTTTTTAATTTTGGCTTGAGGAAAATGTGATGCCCCGCTTGCGGTGTGCACATATAATGTATATATGTGTGGGCGCTCGGGGGGCAAAAGTGAAATGGTACTAACTTTAACGTTATTTTACTAATTTCGTGAAAATAATGTTAAAAGCGGCGGATGGTTAATCATGCATCATGTGGTGACGTTGATAGCTAAAAGACACGGGGGTACATGCACCAATCAGTCTCTGTCCTGATTGTTTGAGTGTTATGTGTCTTAGGTCCAAGGCTTGATACAAAACTACAATCGAGCCGGGGGTCTCACCGGAAGCAGCCTCTCTATTCCTACGGGGTAGAGGTAAGGCTGTCTACATCTACCCTCCTCAGACCCTACCTTAGCTTTGCTATTGGTGGGATTTACTGAGTATGATGATGATGATGGCTTGAGGAAAATGTGTGGTCTAGAATGCTTCTCAAGTTTCTCAAACAAGGTGCATTTCTATTAGGATCCCTACCCTATATATATATATATATGTATATATATAGTTAGTAATCAGGGTTAAGATACATGAATAAGTTATTCCTGAGTGCAATTCTTACTCTTAAATCATTTTTTAAAACCACATGTCCCAAATTCTTGGAGGCAACAACATACAAAATCATGCAATGATAATTTAACATTTTTAGTTCATATATATTAGCATGGAAGTGGATTATTTTCTCACACGTTGGACTTCACCTTGTTGTTGCACTAATTTTTGTTATTATATTCAGCCGGGAAAAAATTAAGCCAGAAAGAGAACTTCAAAGAGCCAAGAAGCAGATACTGAAATGTAAACTGGGACTCCGTGATGCCTTACGCCAACTAGATTTACTTAGCTCAGATGGTTGTATTGATGAATCTGTAATAGCTCCAGATGGATCTGTGCATCATGATAATGTACGTATCCAGTGTCCACTATAGTTAATTACAAGTCTCTATTGTTGTATAAACAAATATATTACCATAGAAACATTCAAAGTAGCTAAAACAGTAAGAATAAAGTTCATCGTTATTAATCTTAAGCTATATGCTTCAAACCATCGATAGATTCTTGAAGTCAAACAAAACAGTTCTGTATGTAAAATATCGTGAATTTATGATCACAACAATAATGATTTGTTTTCTGTTTATTCTATTTAGATACATTGTGCAAAGTGTAAAATGAGGGAGGCATATCTTGATAATGACATTATACTGTGTGACGGGACTTGCAATTGTGCGTTTCATCAAATGTGCATAGACCCTCCCCTTTTAACTGAAAACAGTAAGCTCTTTTCAAATCTTACATTATATCCCATCTATGGAAGTAATGGAATTTTGCTTCTTTTTGCTGAATCTTAATTGAAGTGTTTTTTTTTTATATGCTTAATCAGTTCCACCAGGAGACCAAGGGTGGTATTGTAAATATTGCATTTGCAAGACTGAAATCATAGACTCGATGAATGCGCACCTTGGAACAAGTTACTCTAATGACACCAATTGGCAGGTTGGCGGTATTAAAAACTTTATTTTGAACTTCATTTCCTGAAATTTAATTTCAAAGTTCCAGACATAGATTTTTTATAGAATGTATGGATGCTATGGGGTATGTGCCTTATAACATCAGAAAACATGCAATGCTGAATAGGCTTTTTGTCTTGTGAAGGAGAGATCGTATTTTGAAAAGTCTACTTTACATGCTAATGTGCCATTTTAACTACAGGTCAAAACAGGCTGGGACTTAGGGCTGCAAACGAACCGAATGAACACGAACAAGACCTTGTTCGTGTTCGTTTGTTAAAGAATGTATATGTTCACGAACTGTTCATAAAGACTTACCGAACAAGATTTTATGTTCGTTTTTCGTTCGTTAAGGAAATGAACGAGTTCGTGTTCGTTTGTTAATTTTAGGAAAGAACGCAAACGAACGTTCATGAACACAAACTGATGTTCACGAACATAAACGAACACAAACAAGCGTTCATGAACATAATATATAATAAACTGATACTTATTAAATATTTTATTTGTCGAAATATTGAAGTAGTTAAATATAATATAAAAACCAAAAACACTATTGAACTATGAAACACAAACGAACACGTTACCGAACGTTCACGAACATAAATGGACGAACACAGCCGCTGTTCATGTTCGTTCAGTTAACTAAACGAACGAAGTTTCTTGTTCGTGTTTGTTCTTTAGTAAACGAACGAACACAAACGAACTTCCCGCCGAATGGTTCACGAAGTGTTCGCTGAACGTTCGGTTCGTTTGCAGCCGTAGGCCGGGTTGACTTGAAAACCCTTTTTCAATTTTTTGTCCACTTTTAAAAAAAATCTTAAGTAATGAATGTGGTAATTAATAGTTGGTTACGAAGATAATATTCTTACAAATAATAGTCTAAAGCTTCAAACAACTCAAATCGACCAATTAGAACCACCTTTATTTAGATTGTTTACAAAGTCGATTAAAAAAATCTATGCTTGAAACAGGATATATTTAAGGATGAAGCTACATTACCTGATGGTGGGGATACTATACTCGATCAAGAAGAATGGCCTTCAGATGATTCTGGTGATGATGATTACGATCCAGACAGAATTGAAAAACATGAAAATAGTTGCAGCAATAGCAGAGCTTGCTCTGCAGGCGAATCTTCTGACGATAGTGCTGGCAGCAGTAGCTACAGTTCACTGTCACTAGATGATGAAGTTCTTGATGATCAATCTTGCAAGATAATTAGAAATTCGGGTCTCGAAAGCACCTCCGCTGATTTTATCGGTCTGGGTTCCGGTTCAGGTTCGGGTTCAGGTTCGGGTTCTGATTTTGAGTTCGTGAGTGGTCGTAGACAACGTCGGTCGGTTGATTATAGGAAACTTTATGATGTGAGTACAAATTATATATATGATTTTTCTTCGAGTAAAATGCCATTTTTGTCCCTGAGGTTTGGCCAGTTTTGCGACTTTCGTCCAAAGGTTTGTTTTTCCGCATCTGGATCCAAAAGGTTTGAAATCTTGCCATTTTCATCTAGCTCGTTAACTCCATCCATTTTTCTCCGTTAAGTTAGGGGTATTTCCGTCTTTTTTGTTAACTTAAAGGACAATTCGGTCTTTTTCGCTTTATGCACAAGCATTTTGCATAATGTACAAGTATTCAAAATCCCTTAACGGAGAAACAAGATGAAAATATCCCTGACTCAGCTGAGAAAAATGGATGGAGTTCACGAGCTGGATGAAAATGTCAAGATTTCAAACCTTTTGGATTCAGATGCCGGAAAAACAGAAGTCGCAAAACTGGCCAAACCTCAGGAGCGAAAATGGCATTTTACTCTATTTCTTCTATCCCTTTCTTTGTTCTATGGGCTATAGTCAATGCACTTGGATGCTGTTAAAATATATAATTGGCATTTGTTGTGCCTTATTATGCAGGAAATGTTTGGGAAAGATGCTCTTGCAAACGAACAAGTAAGTGAAGATGAAGATTGGGGACCCACTAACAGAAAACGAAGAGAAAAGGAGTCTGATGCAGCCAGTACCCTAATGACTCTTTGTGAAACTGAGGAATCAATTGTAAAAGATACCGCTGAAACCAATAGGGTTGACACAAACTTAAATGAACATAAACGGTCAATTATCAGGATTCCAGCTGAAGCTGTTGAGGTACTTCCATTTTTTTTTCTCTCTATTGAAGTTGTTACTTGCTAGTGTTCAATGCTAGTGGTATTTATTACTTTTCTATTGCTATTTTTTTGTATGTTAGAAACTTCGCGCTGTTTTCGCAAAGAATGAACTCCCCTCTCGAGCCGTTAAAGAAGACATTTCCAAACAGTTAGGTCTTGACCCTGAGAAGGTAATTTTTTTTTTCTGTGTGCAAAATTGGAACATATACAAAAGTTTAATATAGGATTTAGAATCCGGGACTAGGGGTGACAGTTTCGGCTCGTTTACTTCTAATTGGGTTGATTCGGGCTATGCTTTATCTCGAATGGGGTCAAACGTGAAGGCTCGTATAAATAGCTTAAAAGAAAATGAGTCAAAATGTCAAACGGGTCAAAAGTAGCCCAAAGTCTTCTTAATCCATAGAACCTCCTAAATCATTTATTCAAAATATTAGATTACTATATAAATAACATAGTTTTCTATAAGTGTATTATATATGATAGGGTTCATGCGAGAACTAGCTTTAAGGAGAGAACCACGAGAACTAGTGTGAACACAAACAAATTAAACCAAAAACAAACTAAACCCCTACCCCCCAAAAACCTATAAAAACCTAAACCCCCACCTTCCACCCAAGCTAAATGCTAAAAACTAAACCCTAAAGCTAAACCCAAAACTAAATGCTAAAACAATTAATTATTTTTTTCTATTAAAATTGCGACTTTTTATTAGTAAAAAAAATCAAAATAAAAATTATTAATAAAAAGTTGCGATTTTATAGAAACTAGTGGGACTTCTCCGCGCTATGCGGCGGGAGTTTGATCGTTTTCCCCATGGTACGTAGCGTGATTTTGGTTGTTATCGGCTCGACTCATCGGAAATCATAAAAGCAAAGATCGATAAAATCGAATATCAATACGGCAATACCGGTTCCTGATAATACCAATTAAAAAAAGGGAAAAAAAGGTTTTTACCCTCGCGCTACACGTTGGGATTTTAATTGTTTTTCCCCATGCTACACGACGTGACTTTGGTCGTTATCGGCTCGACTCATCGGAAACCATAAAAGCAAATATCGATACTGGGTTTTTCCCTCGCGCTACGTGACGGGAGATGATCGGGTTTCCCTAGTTGTTACGCGACGTGACTTTGGTCGTTATCGGCTTGACTCATCGGAAAACCATCAAAGAGAATATCGATAAAAGCGAATATTGATATCAGTTCCGATAATACCAATTAAAAAATAGGGTTTCCCCACCGCATTACGCGACGGGAGTTTGATCATTTTCCACTGTGTTACGCAGCGTGACTTTGGTCATTATAGGCTCTACTAATTAAAAACCATAAAAGCGGAAATCAATAAAAGCGAGTATCAATACCGATTTTAACGATATAAAAAACCAAAAACTACTAAAGTAATAAAACAAATTTAAAAAAAAGTCCACTAAATAAAACACAATAAAAGACAAAAGGAAAAATAAGTAAAAAAGAAAAAGAAAAAAAAAACACTGTTCTTAAGAGGATTCATGTTTTGTTATTATATATAATTTTAAAATATAAATAATAGTTTTTTTGTTTGTTTTTTAAGGTAGTTTTGATTGTGTTCACAAGTGGTTCTCGCGATAAATGGTGTTTCCTAAATGATCCTCACCCATATTATATATACTATATATGCTATTTTGTCAACATCAAACAACTTTAGCCCCTCAACTTTATTAAGAGTAAATTACAAGTTTTGTCCTTTATGTTTACATCAAATTGCAGGCGTTGTCCTTTAGCGCAAAAGTTAACAAGTTTTGTCCTTTATGTTTCAAAATCTTGCACGGCTTGTCCTTTAGGCCAAACCCAGTTAGATTTTTTGGTTGACTTTGATCATGTGGCTTGCACATGAGGGTATTTTTGTCATTTCATTATCCAGGGGCTATTTAGTAAAACAATTTATATTAGAAGGACTATTGTGTCAAATTTAAAAGGATATATGAAAATTCTGCACACACTCTCTCTCTAAACTAAACACAAGCCTGCACATTCTCTCTCTCTAAACTAAACTCTCTCTCTCTCTCTTCTAACATGGCGACGGTGATGGTGGTGATCCGGCGTGACGATGGAGGTGGTGTGGTTGTTTTAGGGACGACGGTGGAGGTGGTGTCGTGATCCGGCGGGGGTAACCTGAGAGAGTGCAAGGGGAAGTCCGTCGTTGCGCCGCCGTTGGAGTTATGGTTTGGGCCTGGTGTATCACCGGATGGATATCATCGGCGAAGTTATGGTTGGGGTTTGAAAAGAATGGATTACGGTCCCAGATCCAGCAAAGTTATAGGTGCGGCGGGGGAGGTTGTGGTTTCAGGGGAGGCAGTGACTCTCGTCGTGTACCACCGTCGCAGTGAACCACAGTCGTCGACTCTCCATAGAGTGAACTTGTTACTGTTGGTATGAACAGGTTTTTGTATATAGGAATAAAATTAACTCGCCAATTAGTGTTTACCCTAGGTTATTTACTCTTAAATTGGTGTTTGATTTTGTTATAATTATCAATATTTGCTGTAATCATGTTTGATATACTGATCCTGCGTAGTTTTTGACATAAATCAATGAATCTATTGAGATATTATTGATTTGAATGCATAAGTCTAGAACAGTCTACTGGCTCTTCTTGATGCAGAGGGAATGGTTGAAAAAAATTGTTTTATTTTAATGTTTTTAATTTTTGTACACATCAATCCTTAGAGATATGTTATTTGCACAATAGCCCCTGAGTAATGAAATGACAAAAATACCCTTATGTGCAAGGCACATAATCAAACTTAACCAAACAATCTAACTGGGTTTGGCCTAAAGGACAAACCGTGCAAGATTTTGAAACATAAAGGACAAAACTTGTCAACTTTTGCGTTAAAGGACAGCGCCTGCAATTTGATGTAAACATAAAGGACAAAACTTGTAATTTACTCCTTTATTAATAAACAACTTTAGCCTCTCAACTTTAATAATAAACAACTTTAGCCCCTCAACGTTAATAATTGCATGTTTAGCCCCTCAACTTTGATAATGACATGTCTCTTAACTAAAACAACTTTAGCCCCTCAACTTTAATAATAAACAACTTTAGCTCCTCAACTTTAATAATGACATGTTTAGCCCCTCAACTTTAATAATTACATGTTTAGCCCTTTAACTACATCAAACAACTTTAGCCCCTCAACCTTAATACTAAACAACTTTAGCCCCTCAACTTTAATAATGACATGTTTAGCCCCCTTATTAAACATCAAAAAACTTTAACTTAGGTGATTTGCTTATTTTTATCTACGTTTCGAACCCGAAGTGCATTTAACCCATGACGGTTACCCTAACCTACATGTTTTGCCGCCTCTAATACCCACCAGGGAAAACATGAATTTGGGTTGATTATGATTTATGAACAACAAATTGAACATCTGGTCAGTTTCATTTTGGTGTATGATGATTTTATGTGACATTTCTCAGGTGAATACGTGGTTCAGAAATGCACGCCACCTATCTCTTAAAAGTAAGAAGGTGAGTTTGTTCTTTGCATCTTCTTTTAGTACCGTAGTCATATATATTTTATTTGCATGCTTGCATATATTTCCTTCGGTATTTTAAATCCTTAAATATATTATACTTAGTTTGTTCCAAATTAGAGACATCATAGAACACTCAGAATATAGAATTGATACCTAATGATATAATAATTTTATTTTGACATTTGATGGAACTGTTTTGTTTAAAAACATTTTTGTGTCTCTCATGTTCTTTTCGCCTTCAGTTTATAACCTGTTATCTTTCCCGTGGCTACATTTAAACTCAGGATCCACACATTAAATTAAGCATTCAAACTATCGTGAAAATATTAATTCTTTTAAGACTTTTATGATTATTCGTGTTCTTTTTATTATTCTTTGCTATAAATTTGTAGAAACATCGTTTTATTCCAGGTAGTATCTTCTATATTTGTTTGAATCAAATGGACCAAAGTCGCATCTTTGATGCATAAAGTCTCCCAAATTATTTTACTCAAAAGAATTAGATTATGTTCGTAGAATATTATAATTTTTGCAAATCATATCTGTGACAGTTAGTAATTATTAGTAATTAATAGACATCTTTTTTCCACCTCTATTCTGAATTTTAAAATATTATCATTTATGTTCAAATTTTGTGGTAAATAACTAAATACGCAGGCAGGAGAGGATGCTTCAAATCAAAATGAGGATCCTTCTATTTCAAAAGAATCTGAACCAGCACCCGTCAAGAACAAAGCTGTCGACGAATTTCCATTAGAAAATAATCAAAATATGCCCACAAATGTCATTGAAACCCCAGTGGACAGACGTACAAAAAAGTTTCGTAGGAGAAAGAATACCACGTCACCAACCAATACTGCAAAACCACAAGACAATGGAGAGTTGCATCTTTCGGCATCAAATAACAAGGTACTTTTTTTCTTTTTTTTTTTTTTTTTTGTATTTCTAGTTATTATTATCTAGACTCTGATAATTTCATGTTTTCAACATGAAAAACAATTTGAAATTTTGTCTAATAGGTTTGGGTTTAAATGAGAACCACTTTTTAGCTGTTGAATATGCTTGATGAAGATTTCTTTTACATGGTGGCATCTTTGTAATTAACGTGAAAACACGTTAGGTCAACATTTAATTCGTATTCAGTATTCACTGGTGAATATACTATAATTCTAATGATGTAGTCGGTGGGAATGCACTACATATGTTGAATACATGTTTCTTTCGTTAATTACAAAAATGCCACCACATCCATATAGTCAATGCACACGTGTTTACTTTTATTCACCGGTGAATACATGTATTTGCAGTAATTATGATAATGCCACTGCTTGATGTACTGTATTCATCTGTGAATATTGAATGTGCGTGTATTGCTTTCACTGTAGAATACATGTATTTGAGTTTATTACGACGACGCCATTGTGTAGAATTTTTTTTTTTTATCAAGCAGATCCGATGGCTAAAAAATGAACCCAACACACACATATAGGGTAGAGATTAATTCAAAAGTCAAAACACTATATATTATGAGAACATGTAGAACATAAATGAACGATTTATTTTCCAATAATAAAAGAACATGATACAAATGTATTGGTAATTGCTTCACTTATTTCTCTTGAAATTCAAAAAAGAAATGAACAAGTTTGATTGTTCGCTTATACATATAACCTAAAATATATGAACACATTACTTTGATGTTTGTTATGTACATAACATACGCATGTGTATGTAAGAAGCATAAAATAAAGTATGAACCATTGATAGAAAGCGAAGTGTTTTAGATTTGTTTTGTGTGTTCTCGAAAAAAAATAGTGTTCTGAAATGATCTCTCTACACGCACACACACATACACACACACACGTATTTATATACAATATACATATCATAGTAGACTTCATGTGTGCATAACTTTTCAAGGTTGATGGTGATGCGGATCTTGGAGAGAATAACCCGAGCTTGGAAACGTTGAAAGAAATGACGGAAAAAGATAAGGACACTAGTAAAGGTGATACTCAACTAGCAGCAGCAGAAGCTCAAATGGAGAAACTTTGTCTTTTGAAAACCAAGTTGGAAAAACTACAACAGGTGATGCTCTTAAGAACACCAAACCGAAAAGCCGCTAAAACAATAGCGCTATCTGTTGATCAGAGTCACACCACCTTTGTTCCTATTGCACACCTCAAGGAGAAGCCTTAATTCTTACACCACCATCATTGCCGTCGCCTCCCACCCTTGGTTGTAATAACAGTTGCTTTAAACTATTTAGCATTAGGGTTGGAGAAATGATGGATTATATATATAGTTGTTGTATAAGTTCTTGTGTTATTGTTTTTTGTGGAAATCGACTCAGATCAAACCGAGTCGACTCAGAACCAAGGTTTTGTTCTCTCTTCGGTTTGTTTTTACACGAACAAAATAACACTACAATACAAAAACAAACATAAATATTACTACTGTATTAGATGTGGTAAAGTAGTCGGCTTGGTTAACAATCGTTTGTATTATTAGATTGTAATAAAATATAACTAAAACTGAATATAACTGTGTACATTAATGTCGTTTAGGCACCAATGACGTTTACTAGAGTATAATTAGACACCGAAGGATATAAACAGTTTTACTTTCGTAGCATCATTTTTATAAAAACGATGATTTGTGCATGGAATGCTTCAATGACTAGCATGATAGTCGGACACGGTTTGTATTTTATGCGGATGAAAAACTTCTTTCCGGTAAACATTTTGATGGTTTTTAAACCCATTGTTATGATTTGCAATGAACTTCACATAATTTTGTAATACAATTTGTGTCGAGTTCGTTATACAACTTGTATACGATCTATGTCAACTTAATTATGCAACATTAGCGGTTAATACATCTACTAAAAGTGTAGAACACTAAAACCAATCGCGACAAAAAATACAAATATAATACATCATTTTATCAATGTGCAACTGTGCATCATCTTTGGAGTTAAACAGAATCCTTAGAACCTTCTGTTAAGTGAGAGTCTCAACAGAATCACTGTGAGACAAAAGTTACACATTCAATATACCATATTGTCAGTGTTCTCGTCATCTATCAACAAAAGGGATTTTTTTTTTGGGATATTAACCTCTAATGATCCTCCTACTAGACGACGTCATTGGTCATTGGCAGTCTCATATTTTTTTTATCCCCCCCTGACAGTCCTATATTTCAACCATTTTTCCTCCACTGGTACTCAGTTAAAAAAACTTAACGGAGTTAAGTTTGTTTCCAAATTACAAACTGATGATTTAGGCCTTTTGATCAGAATGAGGATACAAGTCTATTGATGTAAAACTTACCTCGAAACGAACGACAAAAACGGTGTTTCAATTCGGGTGTTTAAACTTTGTGAGGACCGGCGGAGGAAAAATAGTTGAAATGTGGGATTCTTAGGGGAACAAAAAAAGATGGGCCTGCCAATGATGTCTAGTAAGGATTATTAGAGGCCAATATCCTTATTTTTTTTACTAAGTTTCACTTTGTGTTGGATTTAAGTTTTTAATTAAACAATTTAGTCAAAAGCACACGAGGATTTGATTGATGTTACATATGTGTTTGTTTAACTTATATATTCCTTTACTTTGTATATACATAATGGTTAATTACTTGCCAATGATCTCCAGCCCAGCTGGTTTGAGGTAGGGTGGGTTTTCCACCTAAGGTGGTTCCCATCCTGTTTGAGGTCACGAGTTCGATTCCTGGCAGCCCCAAGTTACTCTTGGCCGGGCCTTGGTGTGGTATGTTAGTTGCAAGCGCTTTGGCGCCGTCTCGAACTCGGGCCGCGTCCCGCAATATGTTGGGGTGTACCCAACTGAGCTAGCCGATCAAAAAAAAAATAATGGTTAATTACTTGCAAAAGTGTTTTTTTTTTAAATGGACATTATAATAAAGCCGAAAATACATGCATAGGTACAAATTTATGACTAAATGGTGTAAACTATAATAATTGTGAAAGGAAAAAAAAGTTATGATTACAGATAAAAAAGAAAATATAAATTCCCTCTCCTCTCCTCTCCTTCCTATCCATTTCTCATCTTAACTAGCCTCACCTCTTTTCAACAACACTACATAACTATTGTTGTACAAAAAAGAAAGAACTATAAGTCTAGAAATGTAAAAATAAAAAAGATGAAGGACACAATAAGCTATCTTCAAAAAATGAGGGGGCTGAGAGCAAAAAAGTATTAACTTATGTGTCCTCAGAGTTTGACCTTCTAACAAATCGCCCCTGCAAAATTCACAAAACCAGCACAAGTTATATATTTTAACATCTTGGTATTTGTACTTATTAATAATATTAATAATATTTGTTTAATCTAAAATCTTTTAAGGCTGTAAACACTTATATAACTGTTATTTTATTTTCTTAAAAATGTCAAACATTTTGAATGTTAAAGATTAATTATTGAACACTTTATTATAATCAAAACACGAATTTAATGAGATGCCTATAATTCATCTTGCTTTTGACCATTCATGACAATGAGTAACAATAAATGGAATTAAAGACAATACTTTAATTATTTGAATATTAACTTTTAAACATACTAACGTTAATGTTAGTAGTTTATCTGTAACTTTAATTGATAAATGCATAACTTTAGTAGGATATATTTTTTAATAATATTGTAATTTAAAAAATAATAATAAATTAGAAAGTAAAATTATACATACCTTGGATCTAGGCCGTCTATCAGCATTAACCTTTCTCACTTGGTATCTAATCTTTTTAGAGAATAGACGTGTGCGTTTTTTCTCCTTGTAACGCATTACACTAGCTTCTCTTAGCCCACCGCTTTCCGAGAATAAGTCTATTTGAGCTAATCTAGTCTGTTAGATAAAAAACAACAATGAAAACACAAATTATGTGATTGATTTAGATTAATATTTAGATACCCAAATACTCTTATAATTATATTATTACTATTAAGAGAATTGAAAAGGTAATACAAAAACAAGTATAAAAGTATTTAGGAGTATGTTAATTTGTCGTTGAAAAAACTAATATATTGAAACAACCACTTACATGAATATCACCATCCGCAGACTCCGACCCGGAGATTTCCTCCGGCAACGGCGACCCTTTATCCGACCAAGCATTCAAAACATCGTCGTAATTCAATTTCAACAACAATTTGCACCCATTCCCGTCTCCACTATTCTTATTCCCCTGTTCCAGTTCCAATTCCAATTCTGATTCCGACCTCTTCATCAACGCCTCCACTCTCTTCTTCTTCTTCTTTTCCATAGGACTTTTTTTCACCTTCGGCGCCACCACCGCCACCCTCGGCGACACATCCGCCACATTTACAGTTGGAAAATTCCACCAATTCCCATCATCACCATTCTTCAATGCCCTTATTCCATTCCTCATTCCCATTCCAAAGTTAAACTCCAAATTTCCACCAAATCCCAATCCCAATGGATACCCATAACAAGTGTTGGGCTTGTAGTTCAAACAAGAATCATTGTTTAATTCGCGGGTTTCGATGGTCGAATTCGAGCTCCCCATGATACTATCAATCCCCTCTTCAATTTCCTCATCGAGCATCGATTCCGTATCGAAATCATCTTCAAATTTGTTGTTTAGAAGGGTAGACTCGGTGCATGAGACTTCAACATGTGTGGGGTCCATGGTGGTGTTGGGCCAACTTGGGCCTGATGTACTTATTACCCTATTTTTATGAAAAAGGTTGTTTTTAAGACTTGAACCTGTGAACTCCAGGTCACATGGCAGCAACCTTACCGTTGCTCCAAGGTTTACCCCTTCAAACCCATCACACATTTCCATGGAATTCGAACCAGAGTTACAATTCTGGTACTCGAATTCCTCGGGACTCTGGCAAGAACCCGCCACCTTTGACTCAAAAACTGAATTGGGTTTCTTCGGAATCGGATTCCGGAGAAGGAATCCGGAGTTTTCGATCACCGGAAAGGGTAAAAGCAACTCGGGCGGGTCGTAAACCGAGTTACCATTTTGTATACCATTTTGTGTGGTGAATTTGGATAGATTGTTGGTCTTGTTTGTGAGGTTTTTGTCTGAGAACACTTTGGGACAAGCTATGGAGAGAAGAACAGCTGCTTCATTGTAAGTTTGATTGGGTCTTTTTCGGGGAGTTCGCGGTTTTCGATTCGAGATTGCTATAGGGGAATTGCTTGATTCAGAGAGGGTTGAAGATGGAGAAGATGAATGGGAGTTTCTACTAGATGTCATTGATGGGGATTTGACAACATTTTCAATATCAAATCCATAAGCTCTTCCTGTACCACCAGTTAAGATAGTTGATGACATTTTTGAGAGTTCAAGAAACTCAATTCACCACCAAATTCATGAAATTTAATAAAAAAAAGGTTGGAACTTTATGGTTCAAGATTGAATCTTTTTAATTCATCTCAAAGACATATGGAAAGCCCAACTACATAAATCAAAGAAATTAATAGGAAATGAGTAGAATTGGATGAAAAAAGAAAGACTCAAGTCACCCCTAAATGGCCAAATTCTTGAAATTTGACAAAAAAAAAAGTTGGAGCTTTGTGGTAATTGGTACAAGATTATGTCTTTTCAATTCATTTCAAAGAAATATGCAAAACCCAACTCCATAAATCAAAGAAATGATGAAAATGAGTAGAATTGGATGGAACAAGAAAAACTCAATTCACCCCAAGATTGACAAAAAGGTTGTGACTTTATGGTTCAAGAATGAGTTTTTTTAATTCATCTTAAAGAATTATGAAAACCCAACTTCACAAATCAAAGAAACTGTTGAAATGAGTGGGAAATGAGTTGAATTAGATGGAAAAAAGAAAAACCCTTAAACCCCTAAAGGTGTCTACTTTTGTATGAACAAAAGTTGGATTCTTTATAAAATAAGAAATGGAATAGAATAAGAAAAGAAAAGTAAAGACATCCCAGAAACAGTTTTTTAGGACCAACAAAGTTCAGCAAAAAAGAAGTTGAACTAATAGAAGATTTAGAGAGTTTGCCCAATTCAGAAAGTGGAAGTGTAGAACACAAATAGAGAGGTGTATATATAGTATGTGTTGTATGGTTGTTTTTGAAAATACTGAATGCTCAAATCCCAAGATTTCAACTTATCTTGAGTTGTGTTTACAAAAAAAATATCCAACTAAAATGGAAAAAAAAGACCAAAATTTGCACATACAAACAGACAGAGAAGAGAGAGAGAGAGATTATAGAGTCACGGGGAGATGGAGAAGAGATAAAAAGGGTTGAAGAGATCTGTTGTTTAGTTCTGGCAAAATGGCAGAAGACCCAACTCTCTTTTCCTCTTTGTAACTTGAATAAAAATCTTCTCTCTCCTATGCTTGCCTTTAAATCATTCCCTCATAGTTACAAAACATTTTAAAAAGTACAAAATTCGATTCGAATTCGGGTTGTCACTTGCTAGTTAATATTAATCTCGATTCGATTTAACTTCATGTTGAGGAGGGTATATGTTACTCGTCTACTCAATACCTGTTAGGTTTTGTGTTACGTCAACAAACGTAGTCTTAGTAATAAAGATCTCAATAAAGCCTTTCATGCATATGTTTATGTAGTAAAACGATTCATACACGTATAAATAATATTACTATTGAGATTCCATGTTTTTAGATTTGCATAATGTTTTAGAAAAATTATAAATGTTATGCAAAATATTATTATTATTATTATTATTATTATTATTATTATTATTATTATTATTATTATTATTGTTGTTGTTGTTGTTGTTGTGTATTTGACATGTGGATCTAGTAAGAATCAAGGTTTGAGTGCAGATAATGAGTGACTTGTTGCTAAACCAACCACAAATCAGAATTATGTAAAACAAAATTATCATAGCCAGTTAATGGTTAATGGATTATAACATTTTGTATATGTTCATGTGGTCTATGTATGAAGTTGTAATTATAAGAAGATAAGTTGTTATATATTTGTCTATTAGCTAGATAGTTTGAAGACAACTTTAATCTTTAAGCACTACATATTAGCACTTTAGGCTACAATAAACACTTCTAAAACTAATGTCATATCCTTTAGACTACTGTGGTATAGATTGGAACTTAGCAACTTAGACTACTGTGGTATAGATTGGAATTTAGCAACTTTTATTACTAAACGATATAGGTTGACTATTTTTGAACGAAAAAATTTCTTTTAATCTCTGTCATATGTGAGATTTAAACTCAATACATCTCCTTCCTTAACTCAGGTGTTTAAAGAGTTCTATTTATAAAACTCATGTTCGGCTCATTTTGAATTCTATTTCTAAATTTCTAAAGCATAATGTGGGCTTATTAGTAATTTTCAAACTTGAGCTCCTCTATTATTAATTATTTTTTGTAATAACAACAATAATATATAAAAGTATCATTATATATATATTGAAGAACCAAAGAATCGAAACTAGGCCGGAGCCTGTAAACGAGGGTTTGGATCTTGAATGTGAGCTTGGAGAACAGTCCTGCAAAACAGAAAACCGTTAGGCTCGTCGCAGAGATGGGAGGGCCCCTCTGCGACCACCCTCCGGCGTGAGGATAAGTATTGGTAGAGAGAGAAAGTAGAGAGAGAAAATAGGGACGAAGGTTCAGAAAATCGTACTTGGCTTTGTACTTGATGGAGTATTTATAGTAGTCAACTGAGATGACGTCATCCGTCCATACGCACTTGAATGGAGGTTCGTCTTCGGAGGTAATTGATAAGGAACGGACATTTTTTAGATGCACGTTCAAATGAGTCCGGTTCGTCCCAAGGATCATGTCTGGTCTCGGATATGTATCTTCAAGTCCCCCAGTTTGGTAAGTCTTGGTAAAGACTTTAGCAAACTGATATTTCAAGCCTTTTGTTTTATTCGGATGACGTGTCACTGCTGGAGTGGTCTGAATCGATGACGTGGCATATTTTGAATGGTGTGGGTGACTTTCATCATTTTGACCATCAGTCACCAACTGGTGACGGTAGCGAAACTCGTGTTGGAAATCGTGGGAAGTGACGGTTGATATGATGGCCCCCCAACCGACTTACTTTTTTCTATAAATTTGATTTTTACCACTTCATTTTTACCCTTTCTTCCTCTCCTTTTTCATCTTCTGTGCTGTTATCCTCTCTAATCTCTTCTTCTTCTTCAAAGAAAGGTGCGTCCTTTTCCTTTTTATTTTTTAAAAGGTATGGCTCCTGGTAAGGAGAATCTTGCGGAGAGCGTGAGCGTGCTTACCCAACGTCAGTTGGATAGGTTCATTAGGGATTATAGGATTCCTCTAGACCTTCATCTTGTCCTTCCTTCCGAAAGGGAAACCATATATCCGTTTCGTCAAGGGAAGTTTCCCTTTTATACTCGCGTCTGCAATTTCGCGAATTATAGGGTTCCGTTTTCTCGTTTTATGATTAGGGTTCTTCAGTTCTTTAGGGTTCATATTAGCCAAGTTAACCCGTTCGGCCTTAGTCGTATCAATCATTTTGAGCTTTCTTGCCGAGCCTTAGACCAGAAACCGGACCTGAACGCTTTTCGATACTTCTATGAGTTTATCACGGCCGGAGATTGGTATACCTTTGCGCACCGGAAGGGTGTACCTTCCCCGTCCTCCGGAGAGCGGTCCAGCTTAAAAAATTGGAAGGATAATTTTTTCTGGCTGGACGACCGCTGCCTTCCGGAGGATATGAGGTGGCGCTTTAAAGATCAAACGATGTCTTTTGATCTTGGAGAGGACTTCGTTTTTAGTGAAGATTTAGTCCGTGCCCTGATTGAACATAGATCCCCCATTCGTCCCCTTCCCGAGCATTTCCTTTGGTTAGGTCGAGTTAGTTTTTCCTGGGCCCAAGGGGATAGGGATTGGCCGATTATTCGCCGAAAGCGTGATCGTAAGTTCCGGCCCTTTATATCCCCTTCGGCATCTTTTTTTAATTGTTTTTGCTAACCTTCTTTTTGTTTTTGAAAATGCAGGTGCCATAATGTCTCTCCTGGATGCTTTAAAGGTTCCGAACATGGGCGTTTTTTACTTTGATTTCGAGGAATAGGGCGAAGGGGATGTTCCTCTCATGAAGCAAGTGGCACCTTCGGCTCTACAGATTCGTCCGGAGGTTGTTCAAGACGCGACTGGGCCCTCTGCTGCCGAAGCAACTTCTTCTATTCCTCAAAATATACCTGAACAGGTCGCTGCGGAGGATACTTCCTCTGCTCCGAAGCCAACGATGGAAGCTGCTGGTTCGTCCGGATCCCAGGATGGTAAGAAATCAATTCTTGATGACGTGGATAGCGATCCGGAGGTCCGCGATTTGGATGAGGCCCTCCAATATCGACCTTCTTTGAAAAGCAAGGGTGTTGTACCGGACGTGGATCTGAAGATTCGCTCTCGTAAGAGGAAGAATGAACCGATTCTGATACGTTCTACCGATCCTCTTCCATTGCCCAAATCAAAGAAGCCAAAAAAGGACTCTCACTCCGAAGGTAATATAAGGGAAGAACTGGATGAACATCTCACCGGAGGTAAGTTTTCTAGGGAGGAGGCCGCACTGGCCCGTAATAAACCAACCCCTGTATATTCAGGTGGCTTTGTTCCTGATAGTGAAGTAGAGAGCATGGAGGTGGAGAATCCAGTGGGTGTGGATAAGGGAAAAACTCATAGTGAGCCGAAGGTGGTGACTTTTTCAGGTACGCATTTGGGCTCATCCTTGGGTCCGGACTGTTTTATAGATGATGGGGAAGATCAAGTGTCTTCGCTTCCCTCTTCTTGGTTCGGACCTGAGTTGATGTCCTTTTTTCGATATGTAGATTTGTTTTCGGATGATATGGAGATCGACCCGGCAACTGCTGAAGACAAATTTATTCCCGACTGGGATATTAAGAACAAGGACTCGGTGATGGACACTCTGGTTGCGCGAACTATGCTTTTTAATATTAACACTCCAGCGGACCATACCAGGAGCCGGAAAATGAAAAGCCAAGATCTGGCCGCGGCCGTTTTAACCAATCAGGCTCAATCAAACATTTTTGTGACAGAGGTTTACCGGAGGTGGGTCGAAGCGGAGTCGGTTAAGGAAGATTTGGAAAAAGAAACCCATTCTCTGAAGCGGAAGATTCTGAGAACTCCGGACGCGGAGAAGAAAATCACTCAACTGACCCAAGATCTTCAGGCTCAGCAGGAGAAGGTTAAGTCTTTGACTGCTCAGAATCAATCATCCCAAGCGACTGCTGCTGCTGCTGCGGAAGATAGGGATAAGATATCTTCGGAATTCAAAGCATTCTCTGAATTAATGAAGAAGAAGGATGAAGAGCATAAGGCAGTTTTGGCGAAGATGGAAGAAGCTTTTAACAATGCTCGCCACGCTTACGAGAGCATGATGGCCGGTACGTCCTTTTCTTGATTTAGTTGCTTCTTATCTTTCCTGTTTTTCTAACACTTTTTCCAGAGCGGGATACGCTTAAATCAGGGGAAGCCAACTTAAAGGACCGAATTGAGGAGATTGAGGCGGAGAACGTTTCCCTGAAAGCTAAGGAGGAGGAACTTCAAGCAACCAAGGTTTGGATGCTCTCGGAGGGGGCAAAGCTTCTGGCAAAGAATATTCATAAAGGTCCAGAAATGACTGCTGCCGTGGCCGCAGTTAACAACGCCATGAGTTCTATTGGTATTAATTCTGGCCTTCACCAGGGATACGTCCATGCTTTGCAAAAGAAGACCCCTTATAAAGATGTTCCATCGTTGAATCGCAATGCTACGGAAGAGCTGAACGCGGCAGTTGCTTGCTTCGACACTCTTAAGTTTCCGGTGATAGAAGACCTTCCGAAGCTTGTCAATGCGCCCCTTTCTGAGATTAAGGAGGCTCTACTTTTTGCAAACGAAGGTTCCTTGAAGAAGTGAGGTGGACATGCCCGGTATTTTGGGGTATGCACCTTGGAAGTTTATGATTTCTAGCTTTTTGACAGGTGGACATGTCCGGCAATTTGGGGCATGCACCTTATTTTGGATGAATGTAATGATGCTTTTACTTATGTTCGAACAATTATCCTTTGTAAATGATTTTGTAATTTCCGGTTTATGCAAGTCCGGTAATTTTTGATGTAATCACTTGTTTATACATGCGTCCATGTTTTGTGTTTTACATTTTCTTTTTTCTTGAACGTTCATTTTAAAGGCGCGGATCTGATTTATTTTATTTTGTTAGGATAATTTTTAAGTGAAGGAGAAGCACGAACGAGGCCAGTTCTTCCTCGCCTTTTAGGGTTAGCATCCCTAGTTCGGCCGAAAATTATACTCGTGTTGCAACATTATTAAAGATAGAAAATTTCATTATTCTATTCTCTTATCCGGAGTTATGCTTCTCCGATTGACATAGTAAAAACATTTTATGTAATCCGTGGGTAAAACCCTCCACGGTCTTTGGAATTTATAATTCGTTCGGTGCGGGCATAACCATCCGCATTACAGGAAAATAAAAAAGAGTGACGGAGGCCGTAGCTTCCGTATTACAATCTTATTTTAAAATAAGAAACTTTTTAAAGGAAACACTTCTTCAGGTGAGCTCCGTTCCATGTGCGCGGGACGAGGGTTCCGTCCATTTTCTTGAGCGTATATGCACCGTCCTTTCCTGCGGTGTTGATCAGGTAGGGACCTTCCCACTTTGGTGCCATTTTTCCGGTGCCTTCAACTAAGCTTGCTTCATTACTCCGCATGACGTAGTCCCCGACTTTAAACCGGACCTCCTTCACTTTTGAGTTGTAATGTTTTTCCAACTCTTTTTTATATTTCGCTTCTCGGATCGCCGCAAGCTCTCTCCTTTCTTCGGCTAGATCCAGGTTCAGAAGGAGTTCCTGCTCGTTTTCTTCTTGACTTAGCTGCATGCGGGGGGTGGGTATCCCTACTTCAGCGGGAATGACTGCTTCGGTACCGTATGTTAAGCTGAAGGGGGTTTCCCTGTTGCTCGTCTTTGGCATCGTTCGGTGGGCCCATAGGACGTGCGGGAGCTCATCTGCCCATGAGACGCCTTCCTTCCCGAAGCGCTTTTTAATGCCTTCCACAATGCTGCGGTTGGCTCTTTCAACTTGCCCGTTGGCTTGGGGATGGGCTACTGAAGCAAAGCTTTGCTCAATACGCATTCTTTCGCACCATGTCCTGAACGGTTTCTCCGCAAACTGTTTCCCGTTATCACTGACTATACATAGCGGCATTCCGTATCTGCACACTATGTCTTCCCAGACAAACCTCAGTACTTGATCTCCTGTGATGGTCCGGAGGGGTTTGGCTTCGAACCATTTTGTGAAATAGTCAATGGCAACCAGCAGGAATCTTACCCCTCCGGTGGAGACAGGGAAAGGACCCACAATGTCAATCCCCCATTTCTGGAACGGCCATGCCGATGTTACAGGAACGAGGTTGTTCTTGGCTCGATGACTAATGGGAGCGTGCCGCTGGCAGTCTTCACATGATTGAAGCTCGTTAACCGCGCTTTGATGCATACCCGGCCAGAAATAACCGGCGTTCATGACTTTAGCTATGACCATCCTCGGTCCGGCGTGGATGCCGCATATTCCCCAATGGATTTCTCTTATGACGTAGCTGGCTTCCTCCGGTGTTAAACATTTCAGGAGCGGACCTAAAAAGGTCTTGCGGTAAAGTTGCCCATCGTGAATCTGATACTGCAACGCTTTTACCTTTAGCTTCCGGGCCTGAGCCTTATCTTCTGGGAGCGTACCTTCTTTCAAGTAATCCACAATCGGAGTCATCCAAGAGTTTTTGAGCGTGGAGACTGACATGACTGACCCTGTCTGCTGTATGGCCGGGGTTTGCAAGGTTTCGACTAAAACTTCTTTGGATAAATGACAAAATGCTACGGATGCGAGCTTGCTCAAGGCATCGGCCTTTTTATTTTTACTCCGCGGTATGTGCACTATCTTGCAAGAGTTAAAAGAGGAGATTAAGCTGTTAACTTGCTGGAGATACCGAACCATGTTATCCTCTCGCGCTTCGTACTCTCCGCTGACTTGATTGGCTACCAATAATGAATCAACATGTGCTAGTACGGAGGTTGCACCGGCCTTAGCCGCGGTTTGGAGTCCTGCAAGAAGAGCCTCATACTCTGCTTCATTGTTTGAAGTTTTAAACTCGAACCGCAGCGCATATGTGTATTCTATCCCTTCTGGATCTATTAGGATTAACCCGGCTCCCGATCCTTCTTTGCTGGAGGCTCCATCCGTATATAAGTTCCATACCCTTGGCAGGGCGGATTTTTCTTTGGTGCTTTCTCCGGTTGGGACCTCCGTGAGGAAATCTGCCACCGCCTGGCCTTTTACCGGTCCTCTGGTACGATAGGTGATATCGAAAGTGCTGAGTTCAATTGCCCACTTTGTGAGACGTCCGGAGACCTCTGGCTTTCTGAGAATTTGTTGGATCTGGAGATCAGTCTGCACTTCTATATTGAAAGCTTGAAAGTATCTTCGGAGGCGTCTAGAGGCCTGTACCAAAGCGAGTGCTAACTTTTCGATCATCGGGTACCGAGTTTCATAATCTTTCAGGATGCGACTTACGTAGTAGACCGGGATTTGTGCTTGATTCCGATGCACTACGAGTACTGCACTTATAGAGAAATGAGAGGCGGAGAGATACACCGTGACAGTTTCTCCAGTAATTGGAGCGGTTAGGGTGGGCAAGGATCCGAGACAGACTTTCAACTCCTGAAATGCCGAATCGGCTTCTGGTGTCCACTCTATTTGTCCTTTTCCCGTTCGTTTTTTCAACACATTCATGAAAGGAATAGATCGATCAGCCGCTTTTGAAACAAAACGATGAAGAGCAACGAGCTTTCCGTTTAATGATTGAATTTCTTTAACAGTTTTGGAAGGTTGCATGGAGACTACCGCTTTGATTTTATCCGGATGTGCCTGGATTCCGGACTGGGTTATCCACACACCGAGAAACTTTCCTTCTTCTAAACCAAAAGAGCATTTTTTGGGGTTGAGTTTAAGGTTGATACTCCGAAGTCTGGTGAAGGTTTCGAGTATGTCGTCAATCATGTTATCTTCGGCTTGACTTTTTATGACCAAGTCATCCACATAAATTTCCAAGTTCCTTCCGATCTGGTCCTTGAATGCCTTATCCATCAGTCTCTGATACGTAGCTCCGGCATTTTTCAATCCAAACGACATTTTGGTATAACAAAAAGCCCTTCATTGGTTACAAACGTTGTCTTATCTTCGTCCTCTAAAGCCATCTGTATCTGATGATAGCCTTTATATGCGTCCAAGAAGCATTTAAGACGAAAGCTGGAAAGGGAGTCAATCTTTAGATCGATCTCCGGTAAGGGGTAACAATCCTTCGGACACGCGTTGTTTAAATCGGAGAAGTCTACGCACATTCTCCAAGTTTTATCTTTCTTGGTGACCATCACTGGGTTGGAAACCCAGGTCTGGTAACGTACTTCCCGGATGATTCCGGCACTTAACAACTTTCGTACATCCTCGGAGATTGCTTTGTTTCGGGCTGGAGCCATGTTTCTTTTTCTTTGAGCTACTGGTTTTGCTGAATGCGACACTTTCAATTTATGCTCGGCCAAACATCGGGGAACTCCCACCATGTCGGAGGTTTGCCAGCCAAATACATCGAGAGAATTAGACAAGAGCTTCCACAGCTTCTTTTTAGTGCGCTCAGGAAGTTGTGCTCCGATTGCAATTTTTTGCTCTGGGAAATGCGGATGGATAGCCCACTCTTCTGTGAGGAGACTCGGAGGCTTGTCAGTACCCTTGCTTTGTCGTATTTCAGCTACGCAAATTGTTGATTCGGAGTGCAGAGTTGCCACTCCTGCTTCGGTGGGGAATTTTAATGATCCATGAATGGTAGAACTGATGATACCAAAGGCACACATACCGGGCCTCCCTAGGATAACATTATGAACGGACCTTGCTTCTACTACCAAATACGTCAAGTTGACTGTTCGGACCAAACTTCCTTCTCCCAACGTTGTTGGCAAAGTAATTTGCCCTATGGGCTGCACCACCTCTCCGGAGAAACTTACCAACGGCATTGAGACTTGGATCAACTTTGCCTTGGTCTGTGGAGCTAGTTGTTGAAAACACTGCTTGTACATGATTTCGGTGGCACTTCCGCTGTCAATATAAATCCTCCGGACCTTGTGACCTGCTATGATCGCAGACACTATGATTGGTCCATCCTTGATTTCTTCCGGATTGATAGGAGGAAAAGCAATGGGTTGCTGTATCCAAGCGGCCATGTGGTGACTGGATCGCTTGATGCCTTGGTTGTCTGCTCTTCTGATCATACAAATCGTCGGCTGGTTGTTTAGATTATCTCCCGAATTTCCCGAAGATTTTCCTTCCTTTACTTCTTTTACTATATGCGACAGCTTTCCGGATCGCACTGCTTTTTCTATTTCTTGCTTCAGGGACCAGCAATCATCTGTGTTGTGACCTCGAGCATGATGGTAGTCACAATATTTCTTGGAATTTTTATCACCCGGGTTTCGGAGTTTTGGTGGAGCTGGGAAGTTTGCTCCTTCCGCACTTAGAATTTCACTGGGAGTTTTGGAAAGATCTGATAAGTTGTAAAACCTTGACCCGGAGCTTCTTCCACGTGGAGGTCTGTCATTCCTGCTGTAGGGGTGCGATCGTCCCCTGCTTCCAGATGGAGTTTTATCAAACACCGACCCACCGTTTTTCTTCCAGGAAGACATCTTGTGATCTGACTCCGGAGCTAGGTTACATGCGTTTTTGCCTCGAGCAAAAGCTCTGGCTCGCTCCATGAGTACTTCCATCGTCTTTGGGAGATTTTCGTGTAATTTTTCGACCAACTGATTGTTCCAGACACCGTGACAGAATCCGGAGATCCTTAGCTGATCAACTACCCCACTGATCTGCATACTTTCCCGATTAAACCGGTCAATGAAACTATCCAAAGATTCTCCATCCTTTCTCCGGATGTTGTGAACTTCGGTGATTTCTTTGGAGTAGTGCCTTTGCTGGCTAAAATTCTGGAGAAATAGTCTTCGGAACTCTTCGAAATCGTTGATCTCTCCCTCGTTCAGCGCATCAAACCACACCCGGGCAGCCCCGGTTAATGTTTGTGCGAACATGAAGCACCACGCCGGCATCGGCCACTGTTCGACTCGTGCGGCTCCGTCGAAATCGAACATATGATCATCTGGATCAGTTGTTCCATCATACTTTTTTACTGTAGTTGGCATTTTGAGCTTCGAAGGAAGCTTGGCATGTGTGATGCGAGCGCTAAACTTTGACTTGGCAGTCAGGGAAACTGGGTGATAGGGCTTGGTGAGTTCCGGATCATTAACTACGTCCATCTGTGCTTCATTTCGTATTGCCATTGCTGGCGATGGTTCGGACGAACCCTGCATGTATCCAGTGTAAATTTCCGAGGTGACAACTGTGGAAAAAGTAGGAGGAGTAAACATCGTAGGACCCATAGTCCTTACCGGAGCTTCTTCTTGAAACAACCTGGTTCGTAAACCGAAGATTTGTTCATCTCTAGCCTGTTGTGCTTTCAATCTTCGTAGAAGACTTGCATTTTTAGAGAGAAACTCCGCATCAAACTCAGATGCTTGCGAAGTAGGAAGCAGAATAAATGGCAAGGTTGTTCCTGGTCCCGAGCTTAAAGCAGTTGAGATTGCGGGAACAGTGTTTGCTGGTGCTGTAGTTTGTGTACTAACAGTTGTAGATCCCAGATTCGCAGAACCTGAGGCCGCCATTTGTCAGTTCTTTGCTCAAGAAATTCACCAGAGTGAAGGACTAAGAGCTTTGAGATCGGATGGCGCCAATTGAAGAACCAAAGAATCGAAACTAGGCCGGAGCCTGTAAACGAGGGTTTGGATCTTGAATGTGAGCTTGGAGAACAGTCCTGCAAAACAGAAAACCGTTAGGCTCGTCGCAGAGATGGGAGGGCCCCTCTGCGACCACCCTCCGGCGTGAGGATAAGTATTGGTAGAGAGAGAAAGTAGAGAGAGAAAATAGGGACGAAGGTTCAGAAAATCGTACTTGGCTTTGTACTTGATGGAGTATTTATAGTAGTCAACTGAGATGACGTCATCCGTCCATACGCACTTGAATGGAGGTTCGTCTTCGGAGGTAATTGATAAGGAGCGGACATTTTTTAGATGCTCGTTCAAATGAGTCCGGTTCGTCCCAAGGATCATGTCCGGTCTCTGATATGTATCTTCATATATAGGGGAGGGTTTAAATAAGAACGCTAAATATCGCGAGAACCGTGAGAACAAATGAAAAAACCACGAGAACTTAGTCAAAAACAATTCAAATTCAAAATTTCTTTTTACACTTGTCATTATTATTCGAATACAATGTTAGAAATTAAATTTACACGTTTAAATTTACGTGAATTCGTAAATAACAAAAATTTACACATGTGTAAGTTTGTCATTTACATATGTGTGAATTTATTATATTTACACATGTGTAAAAAATCTAGTAAGAATGATTTTGAGAGGAGAAATGAATTATTTGATGTTGTGAATTCTTTTTTGATGTTGTATTTTAATTAGAATGAGGTTTGTATTAAAAAAATTTAGTCTGATTTGTTTTTCCATTCGTTCTCACGGTTCTCGCAATATTTAGCATTCTCAAGATAACCATATAGAGTGGGAGTTGGCTAGAAAGCCTAAGTTTCCTAGAAAGTCTAGAAAGCAATAGGGAGGTGACATGTAGCTTTTAGTTTTTTTATTCAAAAGGGCATGATGGTAATTTGATTATTAATTTAATTTTGGAATATTATATATCCTAAACTAACTATTCGGATATTTATGGAAACATATATCTCTTTGACAATTTTAAATAATTATGATTTCAAAAGGGCAGTTACTTTAAATTACGAAGTTCAAATCATTAACAATTTCTTCACGTTGTGTTTTATCAGTTACTGGGTTCATCACAATGTGCTTTTTTGATGTTGTGTTTTATCAGTTACTGGTTCACGTTGTGTTTTATCAGTTACTGGTTTCATCACAATGTGTTTTATCAGTTACTGGTTTCAGTTACTGTTTCATCACAATGTGTTCTATCATTTACTGGTTGATGTGATTTTGGCATTCTTGATGCTGTGTTTTATCAGTTACTGGTTTTATCACAATGTTTTTAGCAGTTACTGGTTTTAGTTACTGTTTCATCACAATGTGTTTTATTAGTTACTGGTTGATATGATTTTTGGCATTCTTGATGTTGTGTTTTATCAATTACCGGTTTCGTCACAATGTGTTATACCAGTTATGATTCATGAATGGCATGTTCCT
The DNA here is from genome assembly GCA_030545235.1 of Helianthus tuberosus. Classification (NCBI taxonomy): domain Eukaryota; kingdom Viridiplantae; phylum Streptophyta; class Magnoliopsida; order Asterales; family Asteraceae; genus Helianthus; species Helianthus tuberosus. Next base: position 163,262,590 of record CM060366.1, read on the forward strand.
TTGTATTTTATCTACTGTTTCATCACAATGTGTTTTATCAGTTACTGGTTGATGTGATTTTGGCATTCTTGATGTTATGTTTTATCAGTTAGTAGTTGATATGATTTTGGCATTCTTGATATTGTGTTTTATCAGTTACTGGTTCACGTTGTGTTTTATCAGTTGGCATTCTTGATGTTGTGTTTTAGCAGTCAGTCACTAGTTCGTCACATTGTGTTTATCGCTAAAACACACTACTATGAACACATCTAGATCTGATTTATCGTTATTTTTTATATGATTTGGTGTTTTCAAATGTGAGGGATTAGAGAGAGAGAGAAAAAAAAATTTGTGACATTTTTGGAGGTGGTTTTATGATTGGTAGTTGTTTCTTTATTTAAAACAACTTAAATGACACATTTACCCTCAATTAATTAAATTAGCCTATTTTAAAGACACGTATATTACCAAAATGCCACCAAAATGATCTCAACCATTAAACACACTCATCTGATGGCCTAGATTGCTTCCTACACTTTCTAGGAAAAACACATTTTCCGCAGGATCCCCACTCTCTCTCTCTCTCTCTCTCTCTCTCTCTCTCTCTCTGTATATATATATAAAGTGTGAGGTACAATGGGGAACCGGGAAAACATGCATTTAACATGTTAAATATATCATGAAAATTCAATTTAAAATTCTAAAAAAATAATTATTTCAAAATTTTTTCAGAGCTTTTGCATAAAAAGATGTATAGAAGCTATCCAAACAAAAAAAAAAAATCAATTTTATAATTTTTATTACCTTTTTAACTCTTTTTTATGCATTTTTCTTAATTTTTTTAGTTTTTTATTTTTTTTATTAAAAAGATTATATATGTATCTATATGTAAAAGCTTTGATTTTTTTTTTTTGAAAAACATATTTCTTAACATGTTAACTTGAATTTTTTTATAATATATTTTACATGTTAAATGCATGGTTCCTAACTTTTTTGGTGTTCCCTATTGAACCCAACCCTATATATTTATATATTTTTTACGTAACCACATTTATTATATTAGAGTTTAGTTATATAAGTTAGGGTGGGGTTCGACTACAAAGTTCATTTTTCCTACAAAGTGTACAAAGTCATAAAACACCACAATTTCAGCCATAAAACACACTTAAAACCCACAAATATCAGAGTGAAGATAACTAAAACACAATATCCAAACCCTAACAATCAATAAAACTTCAAACACACCATCGTAGAACTATGAAAATAAAACACAATATGATAATCAACATAAAACACACTAATTTTAGTCATTCGATAATCAAAGCCTTATCAGCCAAAATACAACACAAAACCCACAAATATGACGTTTTAGTAATCCTATTGTTATTTGTGGGTTTTGAGTGTGTTTTACGGTTAACATTATAGTGTTTTATAACTTTTTACACTTTGTAGGAAAAATAGACTTTGTAGCCAACTCTCACCCATATAAGTTATGTTTTATTTTTGACATGCGAGTTTAGTCCAGTGCAATATGTGAATCTTGCTTAAGATCATTTAGATCTGAACCTTTTTAATAGATAATAACTTGTTTATGTGTAAGAATAAATAAATAAATAAATAAATACATACGTATATAGGGTGGAGCTAAAATCACATCTTTGTAAAGGGGACCACTCTTGTTTGCTTGACTCTTTCTTTTACATCGATTTATCTCTATTATTTGTTTGCAATGAGTGTAATACCGTTTGTTAGTTTGTTAGGGTGTTCAAGATCGGATTATCCGGTTCTCGGATATCCGGTTTTCGGATATCCGAAAATTTCGGATAGTGAATATTGATATCCGAATCCGTATCCGAAATTTCGGATATCCGATTCGGATATCCAATTTATAAAAAAATCAAAAAAATCCGTTTCGTGTATAGATTAAAACTAAATTTATATCCAATTTTTCAAATTTCCAACATTGAAAACTAAAAACAATCATAAATTCACATGAATACAATTATTTACTACTTTTTTACTAATTTTTACAATACTTCAAACTAAATATAATGCTCATATATAAGACTATATATATATATATATATATATATATATTCATTTATAAAAAAATAATTAGTTTTCGGATATCGGATAATCGGATTATCCGAAATTTTTGAAATTCATATCCGAATCCGAAAATTCGGATTATCCGGTTTTCGGATATCCAAAATTTCGGATATTTCGGATACGGATATTTCGGATACGAATTTTCAGATATTTCAGATTCGGTTTCGGATCCCGATTTTTTGGAACACCCCTACCGTTTGTGAAGTAAGTACCGTTTGTGAATTTCTTTGAACTTGTTAGATTTGCATTGGGACTCTTATAAACACCAAAAACGCTACGCAAGCGGCCAACAAACAAGAGGCCTAGGTGGCTAGGAACGTTGTATTGTGCTTCCATGTTCGTGGATGGATTTGACATTGTCGTTCAGGTGGACGGACATGTCACGTGCCCCATGGGTTGGACCTCACTAAAATGTAATGAATTTTTTTCACCTTTTTTTCATAAAGTATAAATTTTTATAAATTTTGTAAAATTTGTTATATATTTGTTATATATTTTTTTATATTTCATAAACATTAAGAACTTATAATATTTAAGAATTTGTATATATTTAATAATATAAAAACATTTAAGAGTTTATAAAAATTTAAGAATTTCAACAGATTTAAAAATATGAACACTTTTTATATTTCATAAACATTAAGAACTTATAATATTTAAGAATTTGTATATATTTAATAATATAAAAACATTTAAGAGTTTATAAAATTTAAGAATTTCAACAGATTTAAAAATATGAACACTAAATAGTTAATATAATAAATTATTTGGTTATTATAAAATTATTAACCTATAAAGAAGCAGCTTAGCTTATATGTGCATAAAGGTTGTACCTTAAGCTTTGGGAGTCTTTCAAAAAAATGGAAAATTTATTTTTCAACCCTACAGTTTTAATGTTTGACAATTTAAGTTTAAACTTCTAATCTTTGTTTCCTTTCTAATCCTAAAGTTTTAATCTTTGACAATTTACCCTAAAGTTTTAATCTTTAACAATTTAAGTTTAAAATTTTGTCTTTAAAAAAAAATGAAAATTTTCCTTTTTAACCCTAAAATTTTAATGTTTGACAATTTAAGTTTAAACTTCTAATATTTGTTTCCTTTTTAACCCTAAAGTTTTAATCTTTAACAATTTAAGTTTAAAGTTTTAATCTTTGGTAATTTAACCCCTTTGATTAATTTGATTTTTTACTTCTAATTCAAAAGTTTCCATCTTTTGCGATTTAACCACTTTGATTTTTTTTACTTATGTGTTGTAATCTTGGCTTTGGAGGTTTTCCAAAGAAAAAATGGTTATACATATGGTTGTTGTAACCTTGGCTTTGGGTTTTTTTTTAAAGTTGATTATTTTTTACTTTTCACCCAAAGGTATTTCATAAATTACTTTCAACCCAAAATTATTTGTTTTTTTTTATTTTGGTTATTGGATTTTATCACCCTCAACTATCGGCCTTTGGCCGTTGCCACCCCCAACTAACACTTTGACACCCGGCACCTCCAACTTGACTTTTAGTTTGTGCTGGCACCACTCAGTTAAATCTTTACTAACTGGGTTTGTTTCTTATACTACGTGGCACAGACTTGCTGAGATGGACCGGATTACGTGGTGAATGACGTGTCACTGTATCCCTTTATAAAAACCCTCCATCTTCTTTCTCTCTCAAACACTAAACCTGCAAACAAATGATCTCTAATGGGGGTGAAGCAGAACTCCAACAATAATCTTTAATATTAGTGTGAACAGAACTCCAACAATGGCAGCCCCTAGCATAACAGCCTCCAAACACCACACTTAATCTAACCCTAACATCACCACCACACCACTACTGTTCTCCACTAACCACCGCCATTTTCTCCGCCAACCACCGCCCCCACCTGCACCACTGCCGGAACACCACGGTTCTCTATCAATTTCTTAGAACTTGAGCCCTTTATAAAAACCCTCCTTCTTCTTTGTATCGATTTTCATGGTTAAACGTTGGGGATTTCCAAAGTGATGAACGGAATAGATGGATGCTTGCCTGCCTAGTATGGGTTTTCTGTTGTTAGATCTTCACGGCAATGAAGGCAACCTCATTTTTTTCGTTGGCCAATTGTTTCAGCGACAAAGAGGACATCTACTCAGATGCAGCTCGAGGAGACGAAGTTGGGTTGCAGTCTCTGGCGAAGATGAAGTTGGGATGGTTTCCATCTTCTCCCGCTGAGAGTTTTAAAGATGAGTTGTTAAATTTGGGAAATTTAGGGTTTTGATTTGGGGGGAATTAACTCCATGAGAGAGATGATGATGCCTGTTTGTGCCACAAATTCGCCACGTAATCCGGTCCATCTCAGCAAGTCTGTGCCACGTAGGATAAGAAACAAACCCAGTTAGTAAAGATTTAACTAAGTGGTGCCAGCACAAACTAAAAGTCAAGTTGGGGGTGCCGGGTGTCAAAGTGTTAGTTGGGGGTGGTAACGGCCAAATGCCGATAGTTGGGGGTGATAAAATCCAATAACCCTTTTTATTTTAACACAAAACTTTTTATCTTTTGCAATCTATCCTCACAACTTTTTTTACTTTCAACTTTGGTCCTTTATAGTTTTTATTTTTCGCTTTATGCTTCGTTCTAAATTTTATGACTTAACACATCGCAACGTGCATCTTTGGTTTAGCGTTTTTACGTTTCGTTCTAAATTTTGCGAATTAACACGACACAACGTGCGTGTATGGGTGAACGTTTTTATATCGTCTATTTTTTCCCGTTTGACAGGTTCAACATAACGTGTGCATCCTAAATTGACTTAGTTATAACTAAATAACCCCCGCTGCATTGCGGCGGGTCGTAATTCTAGTTATTATGAAATGTAAAAGGTGACGATTATATTGGAAATGTGAAATGAGTTAAGACCACACGTTCTGGGAGGGCATGAAGAATGAGCGTGAAACGCCATGTGACAACCAAGTCAGCATTGTGGCGTAGAGAAAAAAAACATGGGGTGGGACATGGCTTAGAAGAGGAAAAAAAATTAAAAACAATAAATAAACATCAACCAATCAAAACAAACCTAAACTACACCCATCAATCAAGAGCCTCCACCTCACCTACACAATTGTCCCCACGCCAGTGGAATTCCTCCCGCCCCTTCCCCCACGCCAGCCACAACGCCGTCTATGGGGTGGTGTTACAGCGTAGTTGTGGCTTCCACGTCACTTTTTCACGCCCGCACCGTATGTTCTAATAAATTAATAATACATGAATTGCTTTGTCAAACATTTTGTTTTTTTTTTGTTAATGCATGAAAGTAGTGCTAACGTTTCAGGAGATTGGACACGTTCTTAGTCTAATACACGTCTTATGATCTCCATTTAATTTAGGGTTAATAGATTTAAACACCCCCAACTATTGTCATTTGGCCGTTGGCACTCTCAACTTTGACTTTGGCTCACATCACTCCCAACTTAATACATTGTTTGTCATGGCACCCCCTCGTTAAATAAACACTAACCTGGTTAGGAAAATTAGCCTACGTGTCATTTTAATCTGATGTGGCATGTATGACGTGGCCACTTTTTGATGAAGTGGCTTGTTTCAGATTAGGTGTCATGCTGACGTGGCCCCTATCTCTCTACATCTCTCCCCCACCTCCCTCTCTCCACCAATTTCCACCAAAAACCCTCACTGCCCACCACCGAACCCCCTGCCACCATTAACCACCATCATCATTTACACCAGCCGCCATTGCATTTGAAAAACCCTATCTCAAACAACACGCACACCATACATTACCTGCCATCACTTTATATTTCCTGATTATAAACTCATACACACAGACAAGACACAAATTTGAGTTTCTTGGAGAACCTTATCAAGATCTACAACAATCATAACCTACAACTATTTGCATAATCTGCACAATCTCACAATCAGGCAAAACACTCAAAACAAGCACCCCTCCGATGTAACCCCCACACAAAACCCCTCGTTCTCCCTCTCTACTCCGACTAACCAGCCGACCATACCCCCCTTCCGACACCCTCCAGTTGCAAAACATTTAAACGGCCACCACCGGTTGGTGGTGGCGTACGGTGAAGACACAAGCGACGTATGGCGGTGGTGGAGGTGGAGCCGTGGCGGTGGTGGTGGCCGACGGAGATGTCGGCCGACGACGGCGACGAAGGCAGTAGCGGCAGTGATATAGTTCTGATGAGTGTTTGACGGTCAGGCTCGTCGACACCGAGCCTTGTTCGATTCAGTTTTGCTTTGGGTCCGGGTCAACGCTAGCCAGAGACAGATTCATATAGTGTGGCTGGTTTGAGCGGACATGGAGCTTATGTACATGCTGATGTGTGTGTATATTGGATCCATCAGCATGCCACATCAGCAAATATTGGCCACGTCAGCAAAAAGAACTAATCCAGTTAGTGTTTATTTAACGAGGGGGTGCCATGACAAATAATGTGTTAAGTTGGGAGTGGTGTGAGCCAAAGTCAAAGTTGAGAGTGCAAACGGCCAAATGACAATAGTTGTGGGTGTTTAAATCCATTAAACCTTTAATTTAGAGATTACCAATGCTCATATATCATTATTACTAATATTTATTCTATTTCTATCAATTAAACTGTTAACTTTTGTATTTTTTAACAGATTAAAATATTTTAAAAAATGTACTCTATTTTTTTGAGGAAAAAAAACAAAACATCAAAGCTATGTAGATATTTTACACAATAGAATATCGAATGACACTTGGTAATACGAGATTTGCCTCTTTAAATTTTGTCTCACTTTGTTAGGAAAGTAAAATCAAACTGAAATTGTTCTTTCATAATTTTCCATAAAAATCAAGTAAAATCCAAGGGCATTATTATAGCAAGAAAGTGTGGTATCTAATCCCAATCATGGGCATATGCAAAGATGATAAAGAAAAATATATCCCATTTGGATAGAAGTATGTCACCCATACCAACCAACATCACTTTATAGCCTAATAATTAAATATTTAACACATGTAAAGATGATAAAGTGTCATTTTATAAATATTAAATATATATATATATATATGTATGTTATATGTAAAGATATTGAAAAATCACTAAAAATATTGTACACATTATAATATTTATTTTCTCGTATCATATGTGTTTTTATAACATTATATGTTTATTTTTGTGTAAGATAATTTTGATAGGGTATAAATTAGCTTTTATACTAGTAGGTTTGAAGTGATGTTAACTTATTTAGTAGTTGTGATTGAGGTTCCTTAACATCATATTCTTAGTTGTAATTGATACGTAAATGTGAGTTTCCCACCATGAAACACATGAACAAAGCTTTTAATCGTTCTTGAGTGTGATGAAAGTATAAACTGCCAACACCTGCAAACACCGCAACCCATATCATTACAACTATGCTAGGTAGGGGTATAAGCAGGCTGAGCTAGAGTTCCCCTAAGCTCGAGTTCGATTCGTCTACCTTAACAAAGCGCAAGATCAAGCTCGGCTCGTGAGAAAGTTTTTAACATAAAGCTCATTAAATAAAAGGTTATATATTCATATGAATAATAATCTCGTCTAGTCTGCATAATCTCAACGGAACAGACAAATTTAAAATTTTAATAAATTTTTATTATTTACTTTTATTTATAAATAAAACTCCTTGACGATACACATTTTTTGTTTGTATAAACTTTTATTAGGATTTCATTATAATGATTTGTGATATAATTTCGAATAAAGTAACTTTCTTGTAAAAAGTTATATACTATTAAAATTAAGTAAGTATATAAATAGCCTTTTTTCAATAAAATGATGAATTGAATCCTTAAAAAAGGAAAAATGGTTGGGATTGGGTTGTACTCCGTAGTACAATAACTGGCAAACACAAATAACTCTTATCTGCTGACATGGCAAGTATTGATTGGATAATCCAGATTTCCATAGTGACGTGGATAATTGTTTATTGGTGGAAGGACCCAAAGAAAAGGATTTGTTTTCATAGGTGAAAAGAGGTCTTAGATGTATGGTAGATGCACTGCCTACGTTCCCTTGTTTATATTCATTGGCTTCTAATAACAAAAACACCCAATCTCTTTTTAATTTATATTTTTATTTATTTTAATTTATAATTAAAAAAATTATAATTCAAACGGTACCAAATGGGAAATGATTTAAATTTTAAACTTTTTAAGTCTTGAATTTATTTTTAATAACATAATTAAAGTGTGTACTTTAAAAATAAGTGTATTGTTTATTTAAAAATTTATGAAAGTAAAACTTTTAGTTTTGAGTGTTATCGAGTGCAATGGATAGACGTTTACAAAAATAAAAATTATACAACGGTATTGTCAATTCAGGGTTTGAAACATCAGAAAAAAAAAAAAAACTTGAAACAAAGTTTCTTTTTTTAGTTATAGTCAGTGGCGGACCTAGGAATTTTTCCAAGGGGGTGCGGAACATTTTTAAAAATTTTAGGCCCTAAGGTCTATAAGTAAAAACATCGGTTCGTATCGGGTCGGTTCGAGTCGGGTCGGGTCATGTAAAACAAAAGAACATCAAACTAAATTTATATAATCATCAAAACATGTCAAACCTTGTTACAAACATAATTAAAACGTCGCATTACGGGTTTTCATTTTCTGAAATCTATCCAAAACATCATCTAAACCTACTTTCTTAAGCAACTATTTCTCTATATAACACAGCGACGGAACTAGCCCAAAAATTTAGGGGTATTCCAATTTTTTATTTTTTAGACCAGGGGTATCCTTTATATAACGGAGACGAAGTTGCGGGGTATTTTTACACTACGGAAACGGAGTTAAGGTGTATTTTTACATTACCAGGTCTGATCGTTGTGGTGTATGCGGCTATAAAAAAATGAAAAATATTATCACTAACAAAATATAAGTATATAACCCACCACAAAAAAATATCATCACTGACAAAATCATCAAAACGAAGCACATGTCTCTTGTCATCAAAAAATCACTTCCGGTGGGCTACCGGTTCCGTCCCACCAAAAATCAACAAAAAAATCATCAAAAAAATCAACCAAAAATCATCAAAAATAACAAAGAAACTTACCCATGTTCGATCGGCGGTAGGGCTGTAAACGAACCGAACGAACACGAACAAGACCTTGTTCGTGTTTGTTTGCTAAGAAATATATGTGTTCGCGAACCGTTCACGAACACTTATCGAACGAGATTTTATGTTCGTGTTCGTTTGTTAAGGAAATGAACTTGTTCGTGTTCGTTTGTGTTTGTTTGTTAATTTTATGCAACGAACGTTGACGAACACAAATGAGCACAAACTAATGTTCATGAACACAAATGGAAACAAACGAACGCAAACAATCGTTCATGAACAGAATATATAATACACTGACACTTATTATATATTTAATTTGTCGGAATTTTGAAGTATTTAAATAAATATAAAAACTAAAAACACTAATGAACTATCGAACACAAACGAACATGTTACCGAACGTTCACGAACATAAACGAACGAACACGACCTATGTTCATGTTTGTTCATTTAACTAAACGAACGAAATTTCTTGTTCGTGTTCGTTTGTTTAATAAACGAACGAACACAAACGAACTTCCCGCCGAACGGTTCACGAACTGTTTGCCGAACGTTTGGTTCGTTTACAGCCCTAATCGGCGGTGGTATGGTGGCTGGCTGATTACGGTGGTATGCGGCTGCTGACTGTTCACTGTTGTTACTGGTGTTCTGATCGCTGGCGTGCATGCAAGGACGATACAGAGAGCGGAGAGAATATGTAAGGGTTTTGGGTTTGTTTATTTTATTTTAGTTTGAAATATTGTTGATTTGTTGGGTTTGTTTATTGGGCTAAGACTTAGTAGTGGGCTAGTTAAAGGTATTGGGTATTTAGGTTTAGTTATTTAGGTATTAAAAGTTATATAATTTAGGTAGTATTTAAAAAAAATAAAATAAGAGTTTACTAAAAAAATTTAAAATATAAATTGATAACACTTTTTACATAAGGGGTGCGAACGGAAAATTCCAAGGGGTGCGAACGAAAAAATTCAAGGGGTGCGGACGAGATTTTCGACGGAATTAAGCACTAATTTTTTTTTCCCGGTGGTGCGCCCGCCCACCTTGGGCCACCCTTATGTCCGCCCCTGCTTATAGTATTCATTTATTATTAATTTTTTAACGGTTTAAATTACATCAAATCTATCTTCGGTGAGACTTGAACCCTTGACCTCAAGGGAAGCAACACCACACCAACACTTAATTCCAACGACTTTTGCCAATTGAACCCGACCCCAACCCAAAATTCATTTTTTATTAATTCGTAATAATCTATATCTATACTATATAATAAAAGAAACCACTTTGAGGACATTTGTCATCATATTAGGCCATCTCTTATAGATAATTATTATTTTAGTTTATTTTTTTTAATTAATTATAGATAACTCTCCTATTAAATATTATTTAGTTTAATAAGTTATGGATAATTATTATTTAGTTTAATCTCCTTCTCATTTATAATATTATTTATCTGAATTAATTAGAGTTAATTACTGTTTTCGTCCCTGTGGTTTGTCAAAAATCACTATTTTAGTCAATTAGTTTAAAAATTGAGATTTCAGTCCCTATGGTTTCACTTTCGTAACTATTTCAGTCCACCTCATTAACTATTTCAGTCCCTATACTTAACAGAATAATGGATTGAAATTGTTACGAAAGGAAACCACAGGGACAGAAATGGTAACGAAAGTGAAATTACAGGGACTGAAATCGCAATTTTTAAACTAATTGACTGAAATAGTGATTTTTGACAAACCACATGGACGAAAACAGTAATAACTCAATTAATTACTACTTTTATATTTATCTATTTACTTCAAATTCAAACTTAGTTATCTAATTTGGTCTTAACTATATATTTGAATGTTTTGTTTAGTTTGGTATCAAATAGATTTTACGAAACTTAAAACAAAATTAACTAATATTATTTATCATTTATATATTTGCGGAGTTTTAAATAAATGGTTACATTTATTGAGACTTCGTTAACAAATTTTGCAACAACAGAATAATCTATTTTTATCTCGAAAACCAAACTTTGTATTAATATATTAAATATTTTTATTTTCACTATACAAAATTACATTTACTAGACCCATGTAATACATGGAGTTTTTTAAGATATAACATGAGGTTTTTTAACTTATAACTTTTTATTATTTGATATATAAAAATAGATTTATTCAATTCGTATAATACACGAAGTTTTTTTAAGGATATATATTTTTTATTATTTAGTACAGAAAATTACATTTATTCAAACCGTGTAATACGCATATTTTTTAAGATGTAATTTTTTTATTTTTTGGTATATAAAATCACATTTATTCAACCCGTGTAATAAATGTGGTTTTTTAAAGATGTATTATTTTATTATTTAGTAAAAAATATTACATTTATTCTACTCATGTAATACACGTGCTTTTAAAGATATTACTTTTTTCATTTGGTATATAAAATTTCATTTATTCAACCCGTACAATATATATGGTTTTGTAGATATAACTTTTTATTATTTAATATATAAAATTATATTTATTCAACCCGTGCAATAAATGAGGTTTTTAAAGATATATTGTTTTATTATTTAGTATATAAAATTTATTTAGTCAACCCGTGTAATATACGGGGTTATAACCTAGTTCTATATACTTAAGTAACATCATCCATGGTCGCTTTTCAACTTTTACTTGCGCATAATCTATAATGTTCGATAAGTGTACACTAAAAAATAGCCTAAATAATGTCCCAAATAAGCATATTGTCTACAAAATGTTTAATCTACGCAAGTTTGTGTCACGACATATATAATATGTGTATCTTAATACTTACCTTAATAAAGCCACTCATTTTAAAAGTAACCGTGGCTGCCACTTAAGAAGTCTTTAGCGATGCTTCAGACACATGCGATACAAGCGCTTGGCTAAAAGAGAGTTGTATTCACGTAATGTGAACGACATACCATACTATTACATACCTTTCAATGACAAGCGAAAACAATCAAGTAAGAATTTATCATTGTCGTATTTGTTGTTATCTTATAGCATTTTTTAGTATACATTTGTTATAGAATCTATTAGTGTTGGTTTTCAACATTACATATTTGAATAGTTCTAATGGAAGACCACAAAACTTCATGAATGTTATTCGGTTAGTGTGCTAAGAAAGAATGCGGCTAAGAGAAACACCAACACAGACAAACAAACATAGTGGCATACAAGTCTAACCGATACAACAAAATCATAACGGAAAATTGACTGCACAAACGAATGACGGGTCATGATTTAAACTCAAGGTTTTGTAACAAGTTACATTTCGAGAACCTTGGTTTTGCAAAACCTTTATATCAAACAACTTGTATCGATAAAATTTAATAAAAACATATAGTGAAGTAAATTTGGAGGTTTTGACATATGAAACAAGTTTCTTGAAATTTATTATAATACTATAAGCTTCTTAGGATACAAATACCTCTTACCAATTACTTATGTCACACCCCCAAAAATCCACCCGCGGAGTATCACCGCTTGGAGGCGTGACTGACCAGGATCAAGCCACCAATCATATTGAACATAGTAAGTATTAAATGTAAAGCAATCAAACCAATATGAAAGGTGTTCAAAACATATGTATAAATTAAACGTTTAGCGGAAGCATAAATAAACCCAATCATAAGTAGCAATTTCAAATGTTTAAATGTTGTTCATAACATCCACAAACTGTGCCCACAACGACCATGCCTCCCGTGCAAGCTCCATAAGTACCTAAGGTCCTGCAAGGCATGTAACAGAGAGTCAACAACTAGTTGAGCGAGTTCACAGTTAATAGTTTAGTAATAACGTTTGTATTGTAGTTCGTATGTTCGTTTAGTAATCATGTGTCATATGTATCGTATCGCGGCCCTCTAGGCATGTTTGCGAAGTTAGTGGGGTTTTCCCATGTATGCTAGACTAGGTATAGTAGTATCGCGGCCCTTCCTGGCATGTTTGCGAAGATTAGAGTATATAGTTCGCGGCCCTTCCTAGGCATGTGTGCGAAGATTGTCATAATATCGCGGCCAACACTTGGCGTGTGTGCGAAGATCAGTTCAATTAGTATAACCAGTCTAGTCAGTTCTTATCCATAATCCTTCCTCTCCCGGGAATCATATATCTAAGTTCCATAAAATGAACGAATAAATAATCCAACCCATTCCCATCCTGGGAATCCCATGCCTTGGCTGTGTGAACTCACCTTGGTTTGCTCGGTATGCTAAGTGTATGCTCGCAAGTAATCAATCACGTCCTAAAGTATGCACGTATGTGAAATCAGTTTGTGTTCAAGTTGTGCATGTATAAACATGTAGCACGTCATCACAATCATATACAAGATGGTTACACCTAACAGCAGTTAAATATTCCAGTTAACACTTAACAGAAATAACCCAAGTTACTGTGCAGATTACTGTTCGGCGAAACACACCTAATGGCGAAACACACTTCCGGCGAAACACAAATTGACGAAACACATTCTGTTTCGTCGGGGCCTTGTTTGGCGAAACAGGATTCTAATTCGTCGCTTGCCCTTGGCGAAACACTTTCTGTTTCGCCAAGAGATCTGTTTCGTCAAGACAGATTCGAGGTGAAGTCAGTTACGTACACAGATACATGCAGAAGCCCTAACAGCCGTCACTATCAAGTAGCAATCACCCAGAATTCATTTAGCATATATCATCATAACACAATCATCCAGAAATCATTGTCTAGCATGAACCCTAGTTTAAACGTATCTCAAAACCGACTATCATACAATATCACATTATCGAACCCTATCATTTAGCACATTATCCAGAACCAAGTATTCAATCGTATCGAATTTCACATAAAACTATTTATATCCGACCACAACATTCCTATCGAAATCTATATCATCATCATTATAACAAGAACCCTAATATTTAACATGTATCAGTTTCAGATATACATCATCAAAGCAGAATCACATGACACATAAACACGTACACGGATGAACGATCAATCAAGACACATAAATCTACTAACCGAGATGATGGTTTAATCGCACAAGGGTTTCCGGTGGGTTCTAGTTTGCCGTCACAGTGAGAGAGCTCTAGGGTTTCGGTTATTTTGATAGAAAGTGTAAAAGTGATGTTGTTTTACGTAAATATACTCAGAATAACGTTCTGGGCCCGTAATGGGCTTTCGGCGAAACTGGGCTCGGCGAAACAGCCTATTTCGTCGAGATGGGTTTGGCGAAACAGCCTTGTTTCGTCGAGTATGTTCATGGCAAAACACACTTGTGTTTCGTCGAGCAGTCTCATGTGCTAAATCAGTTTATGTGATTTCTAAACTAATACACTATAATAACAACACAAAAATCAAGCAAACACCATGCATTTATCATATCACCACTATACAGTCAAAGTCAACGTGCATTTAATGCGAATAAAGAATGTCGGAAATTCGAGTTGTCACAACTTAGCAGGTTTAATGACACTACCAACTGTTTGTAGTTTAGCAAGTTATTAGAACCTCTGCCAATTGTTGAATTTCTACCAGTTCTCTAAAAACACAAGAAATCAATCAGATTCTACTTAAGTCACCATCTCAAAATGTAGCATTATTGTAACTTCCATAGTAAATCGAGCTTCAAAGGTAAGAAGTTGAAGGGAACTGACGATTGAAGAGGTCTGATAGGTAAATCCCAAATAATGGGTACAACATATGGAATTGGAGTAAACCAGAGCGGCGGTGGTTATCTTAGTCATCACATACATTAGATCAATGGGTGAAGCCTTGATGTGGTTTTGGCTTTCTCGAAATAATCAGGAAGACAAATACCATAATTGGGTGTTTAACCTACAGAAGAACATATGATATTCAAAAGCCAAAACATGACCTTTTGATCAAGAAATAAACGGTTGATGAAGCATTCTCCTCTCAAAGATAGTGAATCATGAACACTAATCAGAACATCTGTTCAAGACATTCAAAACTCCGTTGAAGCAAAACACTGATCATGAAGACCAAACATCTGTTGTGGCCACACAGATGTTTGATACAAGCCAACAACAATTTGAAGAACAAAGGTTTTCTCAATGTAACAATACTTGGCTTAGAACAAATTAAAGATCCCTAAACGTGATCCCTATTGTAAGCTTGAATTACACTAATTAGTTAAGCTATAAACAGATAATAAAACCAAAAACCAAGATGGCTTTAACCCAATCTTGTTGTGACATGTCGTTTACTAGTCGAAAGGCTAGGGATTGTTCATTATGGACATATTTCCAGACCATTCTATCGATATGTTGTGACAAGGTTGAGGGAATGTCGGTAACCAGACAAGGAACCACTTCCAATTTTCATAGAAGATAAAATTGAAGACTTAACCATTTTCCTCATTTTATACAATAAACTATATTGATTAAGAAAGATTATTCCAAGAGTCATATATTACTATTTTAGTCTACTAGACTAACTATAAATAAGGATGGTTAAAATAATAGTAAATGGTTGAGTAAAGGAAACATATCCTTGGACGATATTTAGTTCTTATCTAAAGCCATACTATATATGATGGGTTCTCTGCCCGTTGTGTGTATTTAATTTAAATAAAAATCAGCTTTTATAAATTTAAAACTAACCGTGCTTTGAATTTATTAACTTAATGCACTTAAGTTTGCTAAATATTACTAAAGTATACCTAATTCACATAATATCAAGTTTTTGGCGTTGTTGCTAAGAGATATGATTTATTCCATAGAAAAACTTAAATTATTATCTTGACCAATCTTATTTTCTCTCTTTTTTTTTCTTCTTCTATTTTTATTTTTACTTTTATCTTCAACACTCGAGCTTGTTCCTTAGTTATTTTGCAGATTTCTTTCAAGGATGACCACCGCGAAAGTGTCATCAATATGACAAAGGCGAAACGAGAGCTAAGTTTTTTCTTGGGGAAATACTTTTCTCTAAATCTTTTTACCATCAAAATCTATCTATTACCTCGAGGTAGCTCATACCATGTATAGAAATCAGGAAGGCAAGTTCACTAGACCTGTTGTTAGGGCATAGATTTTTATAACTATGGATCCAATATTCCGAGGTGTTGCCTGGATCAATTATCCTTAGCGGGTAGTACAGGGATTCAGAGGATCAAGGATCCTTATTATTACCTATGATTTCTAACAATTGTTCTCGATGTTTGTTAATATTCATGTACAGCTTATTAACGAAGTGGACTGAGTTTTAGCTGGAATCTCGGGGATGATTCGTTTAAGATGTTGCACGTGCTATTTCCACAAACGGTCATGGGAGTGGACGTGGTCTTGCATAATTTTCCGACTTAGTTGTTATTGTTATTCAAAATGGGTTGATCAAGTGTTAGGAGACACAATTCACATTTCGCGTACACACATTACGAACCAGAGAACACACACAACACTCTTAGCAATCATTTGTAAAATGATTGATCAACATCCAAGTTGTAACCACTTTTTGATTGTGCAATATACTTGGTAGTGATAGTTTTCACTACCTGAGGTTTTTGTGCCGACGATCTACTAGTGATCACGGGATTTTCCTCGTATAAATCTCTGTGTTTGATTACCGTATACGTTTGACATTCATTTCACCATTGTTCATCACCTAAGCACTCTACCTCACTTTACAAATTTGGTTACATTATCCTTGATCAGATTTTTGACAAAAACAATTTGGCGCCCACCGTGGGGTAAGTGGTGCTTCAATTCTAAAGTTTTTCATCCATTTTTGCTCAATCTCATCAATTCCCTAATACCATGGCCTCTCAAGGGAAATCCACTTCAACTGCCATGCCAACGGTTTCAGAGTTCTATGTTGTTCCCTCATATTCCCCCACCATTCCAGAAGAATTTTGAAAATGCTCAGAAGAAGAATCATCTATTTTCTAAGGATCCAAAACTTCCGCTACTTCATCCTCTACTAATACTGATAATGAACTTTCTGTTTTGTATTCGCAGATGAAAAGCTACATGGAGCAGCAAAACAAGACCAACCAAAAGATCTTGCGTGAGATTGAAGATATCAAGAAACAAAAGAGGCCAACATAGGACCAGTCTCCATTGATGCCTAGTGTCACACCTCAACCGATGGCGGAAACATCGGAGTGAGAGGAAAACGAGATTGCTCATTGCATCATAACACTAGTTGCGACAATATATTAAATTTAATTGCATAAATTCTAAATGAATACATTGTTCCAAACAAATACAATCAAAATTGTATTAAACATAACATGAAACATATAATAGTTTATTTGTTTAAGGCGAGTATCTAAGTCTACCCTAACTTGTTTCTTCGTGTCATCATCTATCAACCTGCAACATGTATTAAAATATGATCAACAAATATGATGCTTGGTTTACGACCGAACCATTGAAGACGAAGCTTCCTTCGTTGTTTCACCTTGAAGATCAGAAAGGGTGCACGGTGGCGGAGAGATTTTCTGTTCATAATCTACATTGCACGATTCAATGGAGATGGAAGAAGTACCCGGATACTAGTAATGAAGTGGAAGAGGTAATTCAATGTCATAGATTGGTCTCGGATGTGCATTTAACCGGTTGCGAAGATTCATGGGCATGGAATCAAGGTTCGAATGAAGGCTACTCGGTTAAGGAAGCTCGAAAATGGTTAAAAAACAATGACTCAAGCGAAGGTAATATGGTTTTTAATTGGTGTAAGTGGATCCCGAATAAATGTAACATTTTTATGTCGAGGGCGAGTTTGGATAGACTTCCTACACAAAGTGCTCTCATTAGACGAAACATTAATGTGGGGGATGGATTATGTGCGTTTTGTGGAGAAATCGATGAAACGGTAGATCATTTGTTTTCAGGGTGCAGGGTTGCGTGTGGAGTGTGGAATGCGATTGCGTCTTGGTGTAAAATCCCTTGGTTCTTCGTGTTCTCAGTCCTCGACGTGTTGCAGATCATCAATCAAATTGGCCGAATCCGAGAAAAAGAAAGAGATAGTATATGGAATCATCATTATTGCGTGTTGGAGCATTTGGAAAGCGAGGAACGAAAAGGTTTTCAATGGGGCGGATTCGAACGTCGTTCAAATTGTTTCGGATGTTAAATCTATGGGGTATCTCTGGTATAGGAGTAGACATAAGGAGGGTACGATCGATTGGAGAAATTGGTACTGATGTAATGTTTTTTGTGACGGTCCACCTCTAACTTGGAGATGGCCGTCTCGGTTTGTTTCCAATAAAATACGAGAAAAGTACGTCAGAAAACAAGTAACAGACCCTTTGTGCGAGAGGAGGCCCTTTCGTGCGAAAGGCAGCAGCCTTTCGTGTGACAGGGTGCCCACTCGTGTGACCGGTCTTGTTTGAATACGAATTCACACGTAAAACTTGATCGTAAACTTATTTAAACATAAAACAGTAACAATAGTTGTTAAACAATTTGAAAACAGAAAGTAAAAATGACCAAACAGTCAAGTAAGGACAACCCAGGTGTGCTAACACAACATAGAAGGTGTGAGCCAAGTGTTGGAGGCTGGACGGGGTTAACTTACTTTGTGACTAGCAAACTATTTAGTGTTCATCACTAATGAACTGACATCGAACAAATATGAAATCGAAAATGAAACACATAAAAGCAGTCCCTTTCGTGCGACAAGGATCTCCTGTAGTGCGAAAGGTGTCAGTTTTGTTAAAAACGCTTGTTAGATCTATCTGAAATAGATCAATACTTGGTGGAAATTAACCCTAATGCAAACCCTTAACTATGAACTGAGTTGAGGGTCTGATGGGTACCAGATTCTACCAAGATTGTGCAGAAATTAAGGTGAAGTGTACAAACAAGTTGTAAAAAAACATTAAAGTTTGTAAATCTTGATTTGAATCTCACATGTGGTGAGGTTTCAACATCAGTTTGCCCAAGCAAACTGGTGAAATACCTCCATGAGATGTGTTCAATCGAGATGATTTGTAAGAAAAGTTTGAGAAATGGAATTAAAATGCATAAGAATGTAATAAAATGAAAGAAAATTGATACCAAGACTTCTGATCGTGAGAGGAAAAGTTCAGAGCGTTTAGACAGTGTCTGTGAGACTGAGCAAGCAAAAGAGTGAAGTAGTGCGCCTATTTATAGGTTTCAGGGTGAGTTGGGACGACAGGGAGGTTGGGGCGACAGGCCCTGTCGCACGAAAGGGAGCCTTTCGTTCTAGAGGCCCTCTCCTTCCTCTCGAAAGTCCAAGTTCAATTATTTGATGTGTTTAGCCAGTTTTACGTGTAACGAACATAAATGTTTATCGTGCAAATATGAAACATGTATAATGGTGTTTAAAACATTGATTTTGAGTATAAACATGAAAACAAGTCTAACGTGAATAACAATAATGTGAGTAAAATACTTGAATTTTCATTATGATCACTAGTCTCGGATTACAATTTTGAAATGAAACAGAATACAACACAAATACAAGTTTCCGAAATTAGAATTACAACAATGCTTTCTAAATAAGGAAAGTACAAATATGCGAAGCGTTACAGTTTTGTCCTCGAAATCTATTCAAGAGGAAGGCTGAACGAAAAGATGTGGATACTTGGTCTTTATATCACTCTCGAGTTCCATGTGAATTCAGCTCCCCGTTTCCTTCCCATCATACTTTGACTATGGGAATTAGACTGCGCCTAAGTTGTTTGGTTTCTCGGTCCATGATTTCGACCGTTTTTTTCCATAAAATGGAGGGTCTCATTGATTTGCAGGTCGTCGATTGGAACTTGAAGTCCTTCATCAGCTAAGCACTTCTTGAGATTTGAGACGTGGAACGTTGGGAGAACTTTGCTGAGTTCTTGAGGTAAATTGAGTCGATATGCCATTTTACCAATCCTCTCAAGTATCTTGAAAGGACCAACAAAACGTGGAGCAAGTTTTCCTTTTTTACCAAAATGAATAACTCCTTTCCAAGGAGAGACCTTGAGGAGTACTTGATCACCAACATTGAACTCCAATGGTTTGCGACGTTTATCTGCGTAGCTCTTTTGTCTGCTTCTAGCCTTAAGGAGGTTGTCGCGGATTTGAAGAATCTTATCCGTCATTTCTTGAATAAGCTCAGTGCCAGTAATTTGTGCATCACCAATCTCGTGCCAACAGATGGGAGATCGGCACTTGCGACCATATAGTGCTTCAAAAGGAGCCATTTGAATACTGGAGTGGTAGCTATTGTTGTACGAGAACTCAATCAAAGGTAAATGTACATCCCAATTACCACCAAAGTCTATAACACAAGAGCGAAGAATGTCCTCTAGGGTTTGGATAGTACGTTCAGCCTGTCCATCCGTTTGAGGATGAAAGGCCGTACTAAGATTCAAGTGAGTACCCATAGCGGTTTGAAATGTTTGCCAAAGACGCAAAGTGAAATGACCGTCACGGTTAGAGAGGATGTCAAGGGGAATACCATGACGACATATGACTTCATCCGTGTAGATTCAAGCTAGTTTCTCAACTTTGAAATCCTCACGAATGGGGAGGAAGTGAGCGGATTTGGTCAGACGGTCATTGATCACCCAAATGCTATCATGACCAGAAGGAGTGCGAGGAAGTTTGGTTATGAAGTCCATATCAATGCTATCCCACTTCCAAACTGGGAGCTTTGGTTGTTCGAGTAAACCAGAAGGACGCTGATGCTCAGCCTTGACTTTTGAGCAAGTGAGGCACTTTGAAACAAAGGTGGCGATATCATTCTTCATGCCAGACCACCAATAGGACGTACGAAGATCGTGGTACATCTTATCAGCACCAGGGTGAACAGAATATCGTGATTTATGTGCCTCCTTCATTATGAGTTCACAAAGTTCATCACAATTAGGCACCTAAACGCGATCGAGGTAGTATTGGATTCCATCGGATTTCGTCGTGAGTTGGTTTTCAGCACCACACTTCATCTCGTTATACATATTGACTTGAGAACATCGAATACTACTAACATGAGATTTGCGACTGAGCGCGTCGGCCACGACATTCGCCTTGCAAGGATGGTAGTAATTCTCGCAATCGTAGTCGTTAAGCAATTCTACCCAGCGACGTTGACGCATGTTTAGCTCTTTTTGGTTAAAGATATGTTGTAGGCTCTTATGGTCGGTGAAGACTACACATTGGGTACCATATAGGTAGTGTCGCCAAGTCTTTAACGCAAAAACAACTGTGCCAAGTTCGAGGTCGAGGTCGAGGTCGTGAGTAGTGTAATTTTTCTCATGTATCTTCAGCTGTCTCGAAGCATATGCAATAACCTTGTCTCGTTGCATAAGAAAACAACCAAGACCTCGGTTGGATACATCGCAATATACTAAGAAATAATTGTTTCCATCAGGTAGAGCGAGGATAGGAGCATTGCAAAGCAAGTCCTTAAGCGTTCGAAAAGATATCTCGTTTCCATGGCCAGAGAGTTGCAAAAGCTCAAGGATATGATATCCAGTATCCCAGGAATAGTCAAGCCTATTCCTGAGATTCCATACGGAAGCCACAAGATATCTCGTTTTGCACCACCAATATGCAATGCAGAGATATCCAAACGCTTCCAAACCCCCCAACATGAAGTTGTATGATGGTACAACCAATCTAGATGAGCATGTGGCACAATACAAGGAAATATTGGAGATAAACCCCATTTCTAAAAGGTTGAAAGAGGCTTGCCTGTGCAAAGGCTTTGGATCCACACTCACTGGATCAGGCAAATAAACAAAAAACAAAACAGTCACAGTAAACTCGGGAATATTAGAAACAAACTATGCACCAAAAACAACACAGTGAATGCCTTCCTGTTACTAGAAAGCAGAACATAAACTTTCTTGTCCGATTTTGTGAATAGTTCTTATACTTTCTTGATCTGTTCTTAATTTTCTGTAGGTAATGGAAACCCTAGCTGGAAAAAGAAAAGGAACATATCCCTACCATCACATTCACGTTCGTCTAGTTCTCGATCATCTGAGTCTAGTGACTCCGAGCCAGATTCACCACCACTACCCATATCCAACATAACACCTCATCCTTTTCTCGAGATAATACCCAAAAATGTCCACCCATGGTGGATATTTATAATAGGGATGATAAGGTAGATAAAGGTTATGAAAACATGAAACAATTGGTGAAAAGAGCCTTTGGTCAACATCCTACCATAGAATACGAGATACAAGACAAGTACGGATTGTTGGATAGGGTTGAAAATTTGTTTAACGCTCATTGGACTAAGTTGTTCGAAATAGATGAACCAAGCAATAAGGAACTAATGTGTTTGAAAGAAAACATAATACTATAGTACAAAACCCCACATTTTGATAGTTGTTTGCTATAAATATTGTTTGGAATGGTTTAAATGTTTGTTTATGAGTATTTTATAGGTTCCTAAGTGAAATAAAGGATTTACGGGCCAGAACTTAAGATTACTGAAGATGTGCAGAAGGCAAACCCAAGTCTGTTGTTTACGGACCATGAGCCTTGAAAATGAGTACGAGTTGTGAGCCCCAAGTCAAGACTTCGACGTACTACGTGGGAACCCTAGATCAATAACAACAACTTTCCTTTGTTTATGGGTCGTAACCCGGGATTGGGTATACGAGTCGTAAAGCACCCAACTTACAAATAGGCAGTATATAAAGATAGAGATGTCATAGAAACCCTAAGTTGGATGAAACTAGAGAAGAGAAGCGAAAAAAGGGCTATTGAAGTTCAAAGGATTCACGATTGGAGATTCGGGAAAGGATTCAAGGAAGAAGAACGTACAGGAGGACAAGAGATTGTTCCTTACTGAGTAACACCCTTCATATTATCATTTCCTGTGACTTTCTGTCATGTAATCAATGAATTCTTTAGCTTTGTTTGTTACTATGAGTAGCTAACCACGCAATGGTCGGTTTGGGTAGGATGATTCTTGTTACTTTGCATTAACTTGGTTGATTTTGTTATGAAAGTGTGTTTTTATTAAGGTTTGCTTATGAACTTGTGATAACGTAATCTACATGTTGAGTATTGATGTTCATTTGAGTTTGTGTGGATAATTTAGGTCTTTCTATGAGGTTATGCATTTTAGACCTGCTTCATTTATCTTTAGGCTATATATCGACCGTTAGTCTAGGGCTGGATGCTCAGTAGGCAAAGGACAAACTTGGTTGGGTATTGGTAATGCATACGGGTCATCTATCGGAAGAATCCGATTATAAGGGTTTGGAAACCAGATAAGGGTTTGCTTTAATTTGTGTAATCTGGATACTAATTCGCTTGGTTCATTAATCTGGGTTGCTTTAGCAATATAAGAGACTCTTAGATCATAAGGGAAAAGAGTAGATGTCTTAGTTACTGAGAACCGAATAATAGGGTGTGTCTATAACTTGGTTATTTGGGTACATGGGGCTAACCCGAGGGGGTTCTAGCTTATTAACACTACACCCTCGTTACTTGTGTTCACTAGGGCGAGTTTTACATAGGAACCATAATCAACAGTTTTGCAAAAGTAATAAGATGATTCTGAACCTAACTGGTTATTCTTTTTATCATTGTTTTCTCAACTTAATCAAATAAGTTATTTAACATCTTACTTATTCTTAAAATTACTTAGGTTAAATATTACAAAAGAGATATGTTAATAGATCTTAGTGTCCACAGATTGATACTTGGGTACTTACCTAGGCTATGCTATATATCGATTGGTACGCTTGCCTAGAATGTGTGTAGCTAGTATTAGTGTTTTTATCCATAAAACTAGGCCGTGTTCCGAGAGTTGGAGCACCTAACTTCATGATTCCTACTCATATCATCACTATGATCCAACACTCATGTCAATACTATTGACTTGCAAATGAAGATGCGAACGACCACATAAACAAATTTCTTGAACTTTGTGAAACATTCAAACTTGAAGATGTATCAGACAATGTTGTGAGACTCCGCCTCTTTCCGTTCTTATTGTTTGTTAAAGCCTGCTCATGGCTTAACTCTTTAGCCCCTGGTTCTGTCAGCACTTGGGCAGAAATGGCTGAATAAATTTCTGAACAAATTCTTTTCTCCCTCTAGAACTAATCGCTTGTGAAGCAAGATACATGGAATTGAGCAAAAAGATGATGAAAGTTATTCGGACGCCTAGGATAGATTCAAAGAGCTTCAAAGAAATTTCCCTCATCACGGTATAGAGCCATGGATGGTCATGAATACATTCTATAATGGTCTTTGTACTCCTTCTAAGCAACACCTTGATATAGTAGCAGAAGGTGTCTATTCTGATTTAACTCATATGCTGCTCATGCTCTTATTGAAAAGATCTCAGAAAATGACTACCATCTAGGAGAGACTCCTTATCTTGAAGGAAGGCTGATGTTCGTAGTGCAGATTTAAATTCTAAGGTAGCAGCCCAAGTTGAAGCATTGACTGCTCAGATTGAAATACTTATGACTAAACAAGATATGTGCAGTATGTGTGGAGGATCCCATTGAACGAAGAATTGTCCTATTGCTACACATGAAGAGGAAGTCGACTTTGTGAACAGGCAGATTAGGTACCCATTCAATTCTAATAAGGGTAACCTAGGGTTAGTTGGACAGTGTGAGTGCATATGTCTATTGCTTCCGTCAATCACGTATCGTAGCTATTAGATGTTCAAGACAAGGTTTGCTAAAGTCCATTTGTGCTAAGGTTCATCCTTGCTAAGGATGCCTATAAATAGTTGTCTTGTTCATTTCATTTGTAACTTTGAGCATTAGAGAGGCGAAGCTCTGCTCATGTGATTTCAAGGTTCTGTAATTGTCAATCAGTAATAGAAATCAACTTTAATTAGCTTGCATGTGTTCGATCTACTCTCGTACTTGGATTCTGCACAAGATACGAGTTATACGCAGTTAACGAAGTTACGGAATCGATCCTAACACGAATCCTCAAGTGGTATCAGAGAGGGAGATTGATTGCAAGGACCGAAGATTCAAGATTCAAGCTGAATTGAAGCAAATTGGAGCTGAAATTCATCATTCTTCTTCTACTCATCTTCTACATTTCTTTTTTAACTTTGAATCACAAATTCAAGTTGATTTCACGGATAAAAACGTTTGATTTTTCAACACTCCAAAGTTTCAAACCTAAAATAAAACTAAATCATCAATTTTTTTTCGAAAAACCATGAAAATCAAAGCTGGTTGCTCACAGATCAAGTTCGCACGGATTGACTTTTAAGTTGATCCGCACTAACCTAGTGATTTACATATATACGAATAAAGGTTTCTTATTTGCACGAACCAAGTTGGTTTGAATATCACTGATTTGGATCAATCAGATTAGCACGAATCTAGTTCATCTAGATATTGTTGCGCGTTCACACGGATCTAAGACTTAAAACGGATCAACTTGTAGTCGGTCCGCGCGAATCTATGATTGTTTGAAACATTTGAGGACAAAGATCTTGTTATTCATGAATCAACATAACATAAGCACGAATCTGGGTTATTGTTTGAGTAAGCACGGATCAAGATTTGGTTTGTTGATCCGCACGGTTCTAGAATCCCACGCATCCGCACGAATCTGAAAGTTTGTGTTCATCTTGATCCACACGATTAAAAATCAACCTAACCACGAATCAGCAGTCACGAATCAAGAGTACACTTTAGATCCGAATCAATTATCATGAATCAACAGAGTTTGCATGAATCAACAATAGAAGTTGATTCGCACAGATTGAAGAAGTTTTATAATCACGGATCAACTAAGTTGTCTATTCGCACGGATCTACTGACTGAGTTTAGCACGAATTCAGTATACATCATTCACGGATTGAGTTTGTATTTGCATGGATATACTCAAACAGAGTTTGAAAAATTAAGTGTTGGTTTGACATAAATCAGCACAGATCATTGATTGGACATCCGCGCTAACCAAAAACACTTCATCTGCACTTATTATAAGTTACACATTATTCACGGATCCATAATTGTCCATTCGCGTGGATTGATTGTCATATTGTTGTTTGTTTTTCAATATTGAAACAAGTGTTGGTGATCCACTATTACTCGTTCGCACGGATTTAGTGATCTAAGGGTTCATTCGCGCAAATCAACATAAATATTCATCCGCCCAAATCAGATTTGTCAAGTGTTTGTGTTTGGTATTCAAATTTTGATCAAGTATTTTGTTTAATTGTTTGCAGGTTAATCAAGGTATGAAGATCATGGAAGAGGAAATCTATAATGAGTTTTATAACGCCTTCACATCTGAAACAACATCCGAAACAACAATCACACCAAAGAGTGTTTCAAAGGCTATTTCGGAAAGTATGAAACATGATAACTTGTACGGAACTAACACAAAACCACCGAAACTTATTAATATTGAAGATTATAACTGGTGGAAGGACATGTTTATTAACTGGGTGAAAGCATATGCTCATGAGTGTTGGTTTTGTTTGGAATTCGGATATAAAAGACCTTTAAATGATAAAAATGAAGAAATTCCACTTGTCAATTTAGATAAGCAAGATAAAAAGACATTTTCTGATGAACAAATAATGATAGGGATGATATTTTTGCATTACATCAACATGATGGTTCATAAAGATCTGTGTGGGAAGCTTTAAGAGTGAAAGCTGAAGGTGGGAATCAAATCACGAAAAATAAGATATCTTTGCTAAAGAAAGAATTTGATCTGTTTGATTGTATGAAGGGTGAGAATGTGTGATAAATGATCGAAAGGCTCTATCATCTTAAAATTGAACTTGAAAGATTCAGGATTACAAAGACCAGAGAAGAAATCATTGACAAACTAATCGAAGCATTACCGAGTGCAGATGACTGACAGACATTTGTCAGGGGATACTGAAAAATGATTCAAAGTTTGAGGAAATCACCTTAGATACTTTGATTAAAAAGCGGAGGGACATGAGTTGGAGTTGCAAAAACAGAACAAAATAAGTAGTTCAAACTATTAGCAGAATGTGAGTCTTTACTACAGAGGAAACTTGTTCTCAACCAATCAATCATCAAAGATTGGTATAGCCTTTAGTGTTGAAAAGTCAAAGGTTCACCAAAAGGTTCTTCAAGTTATGATTCTGGTTTTCATTCTTCTCCGGTATCAAACAAAGCAGATCCCGATGAGATCCAATGCAACATTGTCTTGAAGCTGGAAAAATTCTCCGAATATTAGTATCAATGTAGCTAAGCAACATATGAGTTTCTTATCATCAATTTTGGAATCGTATGAAAGTCTAGTAGCGGGTAGAATCGGAAACCCAGAAATGACAAAGGAAGACTATAACCAGATCGATCCAAGAGAAATGGAACTTATCGACATCAGATGGTGCTTGGCTAGTGGTATCAGGAGGGCACAACGATTTATGGAGATTACCGACAGACAGTGTCTTGAAGGTTCAAATACTAAACTGGGATTTGACAAGTCGAAGGTCACATGCTTCCGATGTAAGCAAAAAGGATATTTCAAGAGAGAGTGTGTTAACCGGGAAGTGAATGAAAGTATCATTCCATTCCATGATGACTATTATAAGAAAGCAATCTATCATCAAACCAATGAACAACCGATAAAGTCGAATCAAAAGCAGATTGGTGAAGGACCGTCAAGAGAGAAGAAATAAGCTTTAGTGACGATTCAAGATGACGAACGGTTTAATTGGAATAAGTATCTACCAAAAGAAAAGTTTGCATTGGTTGCTGAAGAGAAATCTGAACTTGTCAGATAGAAAACTTTAAGAGAAAGAACGATTGCATGTATCAAGTTGGATGAAATGCAGGTAGATGGGATAAGAAAAGAGAGTGCTACACATATTACAAAGGAAATCCTGTAGTAGATTCAAGTAAGGTGGTTTTTAAAGATCTACATGAAGTCATTCCTACTTCCGGAGAATATTACTCGAAGAAATTTGAGGATAAAAATAATGTTCCAAACTTGGAGAAGAAAATCAGAAAAGTGATGTTAGCGAGTTTGAGAAAGAGAGATGAAGAAAAACTTGAGAAAAATGTAGAGAAGATGGTTGATGAGTTGAAGAAGACTGCAAAAAAATGCAGGTGATGAAAGTCAAGAACAGACTGATGAAAATCTGAAGAAGACAATAGAGAAAGCTGGTGAGGAAACTTAGGAAAAGACTGATGAGAAGTTAAAGAAAACAGCAAAGAAAGTTGTTGATGAATAACAGCATGTGATTGACAAGAAACAACAGTAGACGGCAAATGAAGCTAAGGTGCCAGATGAAAGTGAGGTAAAAATTCAAATTGAATCTTCTGAATTGTCAAGTTATGATAAAATAAATGAACAATCTGATAATAAAACTGATAAACAGTGCAAGAAGTGAATAGAAATATGCAGTGTTTGTACTGAAAAGGATGAAAAGTTTAAAATCAGAGATATTGAGTTCACTAAAATTGAAAGAGTTTTCAAAGAAAAATGTAAAGAAATGTTTGAAAATGAAAAATTTTAAAACAAAAAGATGAAGAACTGACACAAAATTGTAAGGTTCTTGAAAAAAAAAATGAGATTTTGAAACAAAAGTGTTCAGCAATGAGCGAAGAATGTTTACACAAAGAAAATGTTGTTCAAGAAATGAAAAACGAATATGATTCCATGAAAACTTCATATCATATTACAAAAGAAGCATATGAAGATGTGAAAAGCCAAATGAAACGTATTCAATCTCGACTTGCACAATATTCAGAAACGTCACAAACACTTCAAAACAAATATGAAATAAAACAACAAGTTGTAAATCAATATATTGATGAAGTCGCTGAGCTTAAACGTAAGATGGCTGAATTAGAAAAAGATAATAATAAATTACATAGTTACCATCATTCTTCATATGTTCTTGAACGTATTTTCAACATCAAACAGGATGATAATGATTCTGAGAAAAACAAGGAAGGAAATGGCTCAGAATATCATTAGGTTTCACCACCGTTTGAGAAAAAGTTCACATTCTATGATGACGAGAAGGTGGCAAAAGCTTTCAACATGACTGATCAATTGCCAGATAATATTGATGTCACTTACTCCAAATCTGATGATGTTGATGATTCAGATGTGGTAGGTAAGGTTGTTGAAAGTGTTTTGAAAGAGGATTCTACTAAAACAAATAAGTCCGAATTACAGGATGAAAATGAGGAAAGTTTTCATGAAAGTTATCTTAAGAATTCAAAATCTGAGAAAAATGTGAATGATGATTCAATAGGATTGGCATATTACATGATTGGATCGGATAAATTATTCTCAGATATTGAATTTCCGATTCAAAATGTGACTGCGGACAAGGTCGACAAAGTTTTCAAATTGGTAGAAATTGAAAAGTCTGAAATTGCAAAATTTGACGGAAAAGCAAGAAAGAAAACTTTTTATAACAAACCTGGGTACAAAAAGAAAAACACAAAGGCTGCGTTGGCTTATAAAAAGAAACAAAATCAAAAGAAAATGGCTGATAAGACAAATTTTCAGAAAAAGATGAACTTTATCCACGGAATAAGTTCAGAAGAAGAAAAAGAAATCCGGTTTAGTCAACAGACTAATGAGGAATTCTATGCTCCAAAAAGAAACAACAATAACAGGCTAAGGATGTTTCAAAGAATACATGTTTTAAATGTGACCAAATTGGACATGTTGGTCGCAAATGTCCGAATCTGAAGCCTGTTGATGTTGAAAAGAAAAAGAAAGTTGAGGTTGAGAAACAAAAGTCAACCAAGTTTGAATCAAAGCAAACTTGGAAGTCAAAGACACCCAAATTAGAGCCGAAACAGATTTGGAAACAAAAAGTTGATATTTCAAAACCAAAACAAACTTGGAAACCAAAAACTTCCAAGTTTGAACCAAAACAAATCTGGAAATCTAAAGTTGATTTGTCAAAACGAAACATTCAAAGTGATTCAAGATTTTATCAAATAAATGTTTCAAATGGACAAATTTGGGTGATCAAGAAATCAAATTCTTCTGTGAGTGAAAAGAGGAAAATCGATTCAACCAAGAAGATTGAAAATAAGAACAGAAAAGTGTTTGTTAAAAATGACAAAGAATTTCCGAAATTGAACAATTCATATCATGTCGCAATACCCAAGGTTAAACAGGCCTGAGTTGTATTATTCAAATAATTGAGTTGATTGAATGTGCAGGTGCTCCTGAAGACAACTAAATATCAACACGGGTAGAGGAGCAGCCTGGCACAGGAGGAGGATCCATGTGGTTGAATTCAGGGAGTGTTTGTTTGTTTTTGTAGATAAATAAAACATAAATAAAAAAAATCCTAAAAAATAGAAAATAATAAAAATGAAAAATTTTGTTTTTTTATTGTCAAAAATAAAAAAATTTGAAAAATGTTGATGGAATACGTCGAAACCCTCACGGCTGAACAAACATGATAAAACGAAACTGAAAAATGGTTTTCAAACTGTTAAATATCAATGTGTTGTAAATCATGGGGGTACTTTATGCAAAACAGAGCATGTGATGCAGAAAATGAATGGCGAGATGAAGCTATCTGCATCGGGTTATCAAATTTTCTTTAAATGTTTTAGATTTTAGGTTGAGTAAAAATTTTGAAAATACAAAAACATTTGAAAATTTGAAAAATTCAAAAACATGAGAAAACTGAAAAGAGTTTTGTGTAAAAAGAGGAAATGATAGTACATCAGTAGACAATCAAAACATGCTAAAGAAATGGAATGTCAAAATGTGATAAACGGTTTGACTGATGATATACTAGTAGGTTTTTACACACTTAGTAAATTGATTTTGAGATATAAACCTAAAATCAATAACTTTCTTATCTCATGGGGAACATCTCTCGGATATATGGACTTAGTACTCCGAAATTTCGTTTAAGAGGTTGCCTAATTCTGAGATATTAGGTCTTTATACTTACTGATATTTGAGTTATTATACTTGGTCTTTTGATTTTGCGTCAACAATGGCCTAGACTTTGTATAATGCTTTTGCGCCTAAAGCTTTCCCTCTGCATAAAAATTGAGAAAATATCGAAAGATATATATCAAGTGCAGTTGTAAAGAAGATTCCTAAGTGGAACACACCTTTAAGTCAAGCCTTCATCTCTTTGACTGAACGGAAGTTCATACCTGAGCTCTCAAGGCCTCGCACTAACCCAAAGTACAAATATCATTTAGGTATATTTACCTGTAAGACTGAATCTAGGGAATTTTGATACGGGAGTATATTGTGAGGTGGGACACGCGAATAAGTTAAGTTCCTAAGATACTAAATCTTGTATCCTGAATCAATTGAAATTTGTGTGAAAATTTAAGTGGATCAGTATACTGACAATCTAGGTGAATCGTTTAGAACTTAAAGTCTATATAGGTCAACGGTGCTTGTGATGTGTCATAATCTGATATGATCCTCTGGCGCAAACTCAAACAAAAATATGTTTGTAAATAAATTACATTTCATTTCAGAAAAATTACAAAAAGATTTTCGAAGTGTTTTAGCATAAACTTTGTAAAATTCAAAAAGATTTTGTTTCTGCTTTATGTTTCGACAACTGATGTCTAAAAAGTTGAGTTTCAAAATCTAAGTATGTTGAACATGTCTCTCAAATAAACAAGTTCATTAATTTGAAACTTGTGGTTTTAAATTGAAAAATCCAAAAACAGTTTGCGAAAGTATCCAAGGTCATTAAGTTGAACTTGGTTGATAATTTGAAAATTTTGTGAAGATTGGATGCTTAAATGTCAAATATATAGTTATTTGATAGTGAGAGAGTGCCAGGTAATTGGTTTCTAGGTTTACAAATTCTATATTATCAAATATCCTGCATTAGAGCCAGTTTACCAATCCTGGATATTCTAAAAGTTTTAAATGCCAAAATCTTAGTGTTAAAAGCTAAGCTCCTGAACCTGGATATCTCAAATGTTTTTATTTGTCATATAAACAATCTTGCAAAGAGCCAGGTTCTCGATCCCAAAATGATTAGATATTCCCTCATATGTGTTTTGAATTGTCATATGATTTTAAGCCAGGATTTTGATCCTAAAAGCTGAAAGCCGGAAGGTTAAAGCAAGGGGGAGCCTGGAGAGAGAGTCTTTTGAAAGGGGGAGCTGAAGCAGAA
Organism: Helianthus tuberosus; assembly: GCA_030545235.1. Classification (NCBI taxonomy): domain Eukaryota; kingdom Viridiplantae; phylum Streptophyta; class Magnoliopsida; order Asterales; family Asteraceae; genus Helianthus; species Helianthus tuberosus. The sequence continues at coordinate 163,294,786 of CM060366.1, forward strand.
CGTAAATTCAATGGGAGCTGTTAAAGCAAAGGGGAGTCAATGGTGCTGAAACTATTAAAGCTTCATCAAGACTCAGAGAGAAGAAAAAGCTACGAGATTGACTGCAACAATATCCAAGGGGGAGTCTGTGAGTGCATATATCTATCGCTTCCGTCAATCACGAATCGTAGCTATCAGACGTTCAAGACAAGGTTTGCTAAAGTCCATTTGTGCTAAGGTTCATCCTTGCTAAGGATCCCTATAAATAGTTGTCTTGTTCATTTCATTTGTAACTTTGAGCATTAGAGAGGCGAAGCTCTGCTCATGTGATTTCACGTTTCTGTAATTGTCAATCAGTAATAGAAATCAACTTTAATTAGCTTGCTTGTGTTTGATCTACTCTCGTATGGATTCCACATACTCAACTCCTCAAACCTGTCTTGCACTGAGTCAGGTAGGCCGTCGATGTACCTTTCGATAGCCTTGTCGAGTGGGGTAACCATTGTTGGGCAAAGCAGACTCAACTCCTCAAACCTGTCAGTATATGCCCTATGCTCGCCACTGTCTTGTTTTAAGTCATCATACTCTTTCTTCAACACTCGCTGTTCATGACGAGGACAGAACTCCCTCATCATAAGGGCCCTAAGTTCAGCCCAAGTTTGTGCTAGAGCAACTTCTGCACCACGGTCTCTCATAACCCCATTCCACCATGTGAGAGCCCTCTTCTGAAACACACTCGAAGAAAACTCGACCTTGCGATTGTCAGGACACTGCACGTGGCGAAAAGTATTCTCAATGCTCTCGAACCATTGAAGAAGCCCAGTCGCTCCTTCAGAACCACTAAACTTGAGTGGTTTAGCCGAGTTAAAATCCTTGTATTTGCATGGAGCATTGTTGTTGTTGTTGGCTTGGTGCCATTGAGCAAAGAGATTTGGAAATTGAGCAGCCATCTGCTGCGCAATAATTTCTGCCAGTTCGGCAGTCGCTATCTGGTTTTCGCGTCGAGGAGGCATTCTAAAAGAGGAAACATGAAAGGAAACGAGTGAGATGATTGGATGAAAAGAATGAGATGAAACAAAATCAACAAAAGCAAAGATGGTGGTCATTCGTCCGCATTACCAAGCTAACAAACGACACACAGTGACTAATCAAAGTAAATGGGTGAAAAATAATGTATCGCGAAGACATGCTCGCCTATAAGTGAACACTCACCCCAAGAGTTCCCAGGTAAGAGTGACTGGTCCGATTATGTGGATTTGTACGAACACTCTAGCCTTAGACAGAAAACCCAGGGTACAGACATTCACTCTTCCAGTTTGCACGTGTTCACACTATTTAGAACCCAAAACTTTGACGAGATTTTGAAAATTTGAAGGCACAAGGCCAAAAAACCAAACTGGAAGGGTTTAAAACCATATAACAGAGGGTTCAAAACCTTACAATAGAGGGTTCAAAACCTTGTAATAAATCATCCAAAAACAGATGATTGTTTTTCAAAAATCATTTCAGAAAAATTTGGTTTTTGTTTTGATAATCACCTAAGGATAGGTGATGTGCATGTTTTAAGATCTAAACACAAGATAACTTGTGTTAGGGTCCTAGAAAGGTTATAGTCTAGGTCAAAGCATTACTAATAACCTAATTCCCTATAACCATTGGCTCTGATACCAACTCTTCTGTCACACCCCGACCACGTATAACATACAAAACGTGGCGGAAAACGTCGGGGAGTGTTGTAACAGAATTAATTGTTTCATAACCATGGCATTCAAAGTTGTATTTTATTTATCAACATAAGAGTTACATTGTCTTAAACAGAAATCAAAGAGTTCAGAACATAATTAAACAAGTTCTATCTTCATTTTAAGTCTCTAAGGCACAGGTCCGCCCTAGTGTCACGATCATCATCCTATGCAAAAGCTCCTGAAAACACATGTGAAAATAGGTACGCCAGCATAAAAATGCCTGTGAGATACATAGGTTTGTGAAAATAGGATTCATGACTTATAAGTTTAGAAAAAGTTGTTTATCAAAAGTCAGTCATGAACCTTGTAAATTGTTTTGTTTTGTAAATCGTTTAAAAAGCGATAAGATCGAATGATATGTATAAATAAAAGAATAATGCGTGGTTAAATGTATAACCAAGTAAAATGAGTTGTATAAAGTAAATTGTTTGTAAACCAAAGTCTTGTGAAAAATATGTTATTTATATAAAATGTTATATGTCTCAAATTGAAATGATTCAAATAACGCTACGATATGTAATACCATACAAACACTTATATATAGGAAGTACTAGCGGCGTATCCACCATGCTTGTATCATATTACACACGCCTCATTACTTAAATCACTTAAACAAACCACCAATGTATAAAGTCCATGTTTAAACCAATTGTCAAAAAGTCCTTGTATAAGCCATGTCAAATGTTTAAAAGTCCAAATGTAGTCAAGTAATGTGTAACCAATGTTATGTATTGTAAGTAAAGTATTGTCACATAGTCCAAATGTAGAAATGTACAAAACAAAGTATTTTGAATATTTCAAAAAGTTGTGTTTTGCAAAGTAATGCATGTTACATTGATACAAACATTTATGTGGTAAGTTAACGCATACATTCAAGCCTTGAGACAGCCGGATAACCCTTTCAGTCAAGGTTATCAAAAGAAGTGTTTTCGGATTCAGTCATTCCTTACATCCAAACAAACCCGGGATGTCAGGAATGGGATTTGTCAAGTCCTATGGTACCAGTACTTACTACCGAGCGGCGTAGCTAATGTTAATGAACGTATATAAGTCTCGTTTGTGCAAACCAAATGTTATAGCAGTTGTATACATGTCATATGAAAACAATGTACTAAGTATGCTAAGTTAACATACGAAGCAGAGAACTCATGTAAATCAATGTGCTAGCATGCTATCAGTCAACATACATAGCAGAAATGTAATGTAAAACAATGTACTAAGTATGCACACAATGGACATACATAGCATGAAATGTAATGTAAAACGATGTACTAAGTACGCACACAATGGGCATACATAGCATGAAATGTAATGAAATCCTGTACTATAATGTACTAACGAACATTAGCAGGTATATGATGTGAAAACATGGAAAGCATGAAAGTAACAAGTAGGCACATGTGTTTCACCCCAAAACGTTTGGAAAACAGTAAAAGAGGGGTCTATGTACTCACATAGACACCTTGAAAACATGTAAAAAGAGGGGGTTCTATGTACTCACTTGAGATTGCTCAGAAGTCCTAAGATAACCACCAAGCAATGCTAGAGATCACAGAATCAAATGACACCTAATATAGGTAACTATGTTAATAAACCGGACCTAAATCGGAAGATTTAGATAGAATGAGGGTTCGTAAACCAAACGAGTATGGAGACTCGTGTCATATGGTTTAACAAAGCCTACATACTAAATGAAACCTAACCTAAGTGCTTACGACCCATTACGACCCGTTTAGGAAGCTTATGCTACTTTAACGCGTCGTTCGCGTAAAACGCGTGTGGACCGCCTAACTAGTCCTATGACAAGTAACATATGCCTTAACATGTCTAATATTGTTGTCAAATCAGTTTAGATGTCAAAAGTTATGTTACATATGTTTAAAATGAATTTTGGCATCAAAGGGGTATTTTGGTAATTTACCTAAGGCATATAAACTACCCATCATACAACTACTTAAACGAAGCGACCATAAGGTATAACCTCGGAAGGTTATTCCCTATATGCTATGGTCACCTAATGTGTTTGGTCGGATCCTAATGATTGACCAAATGGGTCGGGTTCGAAGGTATAAGCGATTTATTAGATCGCTTACCCTTACGACCCTAGACAACGTGGTAATCAGTAGGCATAGTCACAAGGGACTATAACCATCGTGATTACAATCACGTTGCGAAGTTCAAACGAACTTTGCATTGACCATAAACTGGTCAATGCAGAAAGTCAAACAAAGTTTGACTTTCGGACTCGAAAGCAATAAAAGAACGAAGGAACACTTACAAAGGGTCCCCGAATGCTAATCTAGATCAAAATAGCTCAGGTATGAAACAAAGGTTTCAACTTAGAGCACATTAGATCAGATTCTTGTGAGGAATGAGTGAACATAAGGTGGGTATTTATAGTTTTCGGTTCACCGTTAGGATCGTTTCTTGGAGAAGAGGGAAAGATCTAGCCCGTACACTTGTCGGAATGTTGTGGTAACTGATTTTGGCCACCACAAGAGATTAACATGTGGCACTTGGCCTTTGGAGAGTGTTAAGGGCTGTTAACAGCTGAGAAAAAACGTTTTGCTGCATCTGACCCCTGCTTACGGACCTCAACATTATCAGTGTTGAGGTCCGTAAGGACCTAGTTTGGCAGATTTACAGTTTCAGTCCCTGCAGCCTCAAAACTTGGTTTTCGATGCGTTTTTGACACGTTTAAGCCCCGTTAACCCCATTTCAAAGCTCTAAAATGAAGTTAAAGTATAGGGAACTTAAAATGTGCTGAAAAATATCTCGGATGTCGGTTCGTTCGGCCGTACGGTTACGATGTTCGGTAAATTACGACGGAACGCGCATAAGCGCGAAAAACGATCCAAATGGCGTGACGAATGGATTTCTCTTATGCCAAACACTAAAATAAAATATTTTAGTGCTTACATAAATTTTTTGGATGTCCAGATGTATTCAGAACGTGAGTTATGCGCGAAAATGCAAACTTGTGCACTTTTTGACGCTTTTAGTCCCTGAATGACCCAAAAGTTTATTTTAGCACACCGAACCCCTCAAAGCCTATTTCTAAGCTATGTAAAGGATATTTATGGTATGTTTAACTTATGGTCATGTTTCGGAATGTTTGTTACAGTTCAAATTGGCATACTTTCGCAGTTTGTCAAGTTTAGTCCCTGTAAGCGAATTAACTTGTTTTTGCCATACCAAAGCCTTCAAAACTTATTTCCAAGTTATGTAAGGGTTATTTAAGGTATGTTAAGTATATGTTGATGTTCCGGAGTATTTGTCACATTAAACTGATTACGTTTATGCATCAGTTTGCGTATAACTCTCTAGAAAGCGATGTAGAGTTTGAAATTACATAAAAGTCAAAACATGAAAAATGTAAAACACAACCAAACAAACATTGGGATCAAATAACATTGTTTTATTGATAATAGAACTGTTCACAATGATTACAAGCACAGATGTTACAACGGATTCCAGCCTAGGGATCGACAACCAAGTCTACGAGATATGCTAATGGAATATATGCAAGTGAACGGGAAAAAGATGAGTAAACAAGACCAGGAGCTGGTATGACCTAAACTACAACTGAGAACATAGAAAATGCGCTAATGCACTTAGTATCGAGAGATTCAGAGAAGGTGAAGGCTCATGTTAAATCGATTACCATCAAGAGTGATAATGTCACAAAGGATAGCACTCCTATTGTGGAACCTGTTCAAGAAAGAAGCGATCTACGCATTCCAAAATCTGCTAATACTGAAGGCCATACAGTTTGGAAACTAAGCGAGCTAACAAAGAAAGAGAAGGATCAGGAGTCAAGACCTATCCTTCCACTTCAAAAGCGCCAATTGAAGGACAAATTCGAACAACAATATGGTAAGTTCCTGGTGATGTTTACAAAACTTCATATAGATCTTCCTTTCATGGAAACATTGTCTAAGATGCCCAAATATGCCAAATTTCTTAAGGATTTACTGTCTAATAAGTGATGGTTAGAGGATCTATCTACTGTGATTTTAAATGAATAATGTTCAGTAGTCTTACGGAACAAATTACCTCCTAAAGTAGTAGATCCATGCAGTTCACTATCCCATGTTTAATCAGGGATCTTTTAGTTAGCAATGCTTTAGCTGACCTTGTAGTTAGCCTAAATCTGATGCCTTATTCAGTTTTTGGGCTAAGCTTGGCTTAGGGGAACCTACTCCTACTCAAATGAGTATTCAGCTAGCTGACCGTTTGATCAAATATCCACGGGGGATTGTTGAAAATATGCTAGTGAAAGTTGATAAGTTTGTATTCCCAGTTGATTTCGTCATCTTATATATGGATGAAGATGAAAATGGTCCCTTGATTTTGGGGCGACCATTCCTATGGCTAGAGCTTTTATTGATGTAGTCGAGGGAAGACTCACTTTGAGGGTTGGAGATGATAAAACTGTGTATGAGTTGGAGGAACTAAGAAATCAAGCATACGACAACTTGTTGATCTACAAAGACCATACTAAAAGGATTCATGATCGTCACTTGATAGGTGATAAAAACCTCAAGTTTAGGGATCATGTGCTTCTCTACAATTCGAGACTGCGTTTATTTCTTGGTAAATTGAAGTCAGGATGGACTTGACCGTTCTTTGTCAAGAAGCTTATCCATGCGGAGCGGTCGACTTACTGAGTGAAGATGGGGAAACGTTCAAAGTAAATAGACATAGGCTTAAACGCTATATTGAAGGACCCATTAACTTGAACGAGGATGAGGAATATGGCCTCCATCCTATACCTAATGATTGAGACTGTAGGTTTACGTTCGGCTGAAGACGCATAAACTTAGTGCTCCCGGGAGGCAACCTGAGGGTCCGGAAAATCATCACATTGCTGAGAATTCTTAATCTTATCATCAAAATCTGGAAGCTATTGACTTTTTAGGGCTTACGGCCCGTAAGTTCATGCTTATAATCGTAACCTACTATTGCAACCTTTGTAATAATTTGACTTGTAGTATTGAGGTGCTTCATTCCTATGGTCAAACATGCACCAGTTATTCTGGATTTTTTTGTGCGTTTTTATAATGATTAGGTGATCTTGATGCTGTTGATGTTTTATTATTATAAAACCTTTTGTTTTCAAAATTTTTAACATTTTGTTTTGGTTTTTCTTTAACATTCTCTTTTTCATGAATTTTCATATATTTTCATATATTTTCATCATTGTTTAGTATATCATCAGAATCATCACAATCTCCTATTATGACATGGTCAAAATCAATGACTTTGTCATTTATTGGAACTTCGACCAAAAAAATTTTATTACAATGTTTTTAGGTATCGCATCTGTCAGATCAACCACTAAAGGAGTTGAAATTTTGACATCGATAGCTGATTCAACATCCTCCAGTGGTTTTGTGTAGTTTTTTCTCATCAGATGAGGATAACAATGGTACCCGATTCCACTATAATCAATTTTTTCATATTCATGTCCCTTTTTTTCTTAGGAATGATGTGATCCAGAATGAAAGATGAGTTCAGATAACTCTCTAGTTTTCTGTTCACACTTTCAGCTTTATTTTTAACAATGACAACTACTTTGAAGCTTGTTTATTTCATCAGGGTAGCTATTTATTGCTTCCTATTTTCTCAAAACAGTTTTATTTGAATTAAAATTTTCAATTTTCAATTTTTAAAGTTTTTATTTTGCTTTTAAAATCTTTTTCATTTTCTTTTAGTTCTTTGTTCTCTAAAAATAAACTTTCCAAATATTTCAACAATTTAGCATTATCCTCCCGATACCCCTTTACCTTTGCTTCACATTTGGAACAAACTGATTCAGAACAAAAAGCCTTAGATATACACATCTCTGATTTTTGGGCTTCTTGGTTCTTCATCTTTAGTTCCCTCTCATATTGTTCCTTCCCGTAATACTTTCCATTGATTTTTACATACTCAATATCTTGTCCAATTGTCACACCCCGACCGCGTTAAAATAACAAACCGCGGCGGAAACGTCGGGGAATGATGTAACAGAATCATTGTTTCACAACACATGGATTGAAGTTTCGTTTTATTAAATTAAGTTTATTACATTCTCTCGAAATTTAAAAGAAAAACATGAACATATTGTTCTTCATTGTTATTAAGTCACTAATGCCTCGTCCATTCCTATGTGAGCATGCATCATAATCATCACCAAACATCATCAAACAACAGTACCTGAAACATATGTGAAAATAAGTCAGGATAAAAATACCGGCGAGTACATAGGTTTTGTGAATGTGTCAGATTCATGGCTTTGAGTACATATTGCAATACCTCGTCCAACTACGAGAGTTGTCGAGTGTATACCTTGAAATCAAAAGTGTTTAATATTTCAGTATGTTTTATCAACTTTACAAGTTGATATATGTGTAAACCAAAACTATTGTAGCCATGAATCTTGACTGAAAACATTTGTCTCTGTAAACCAAGTAGTAAATCGTTGTTGAAAGTAAACATTGTATGGTTTATTTCTTTAAGTAAACCTTGTAGTGTAACATCGTTTTGAAAACATTCGTCCAAGTGATATAGATAACGCAACAACCTGTAATGTGTTAAAAGCACTTATATATAGGAAGTACCAGCGGCGTATCCACCATGCTTTTTTCACATTACACCCGCCCCGTTACCTAATCACTTACCATAAACCAATTGTTCAATTCGTTCAAATCGTTCACATAGATCAAATAGTTCCAATCGTTCAAATATGTTGATGCACTACATCTGTTGACTTCGTCTTGTATCGAATCTTAGATTTCATTGTATAGATCAGGGAATGTTGTACGAGAATATGTAAAATTTTATAGGTAGATAGAGATGATTTCGCTCATGTGTACAAGAGGGTATCGCTTATGTGTACATGACACATAAGCGAAATCACTAACATGGGGTATCGCTTATGTGGTCTGTCACATAAGCGAAACCATCACCCTATATATAGGTGATCTCTTGAGCGAAATCATAAAGGATACTCTTGACAACTACGCCGAAGTGCTGCCGGTGTGAGATTTGAGCTGTAATTGTCATCCAATCAATTAAACAGTGTTTTAAAGCTATTTCTACCTTTGTTTCTTGTAATTCCGCACCTGAAACATAGGAGAACGCCTCTGATCGACTCGTTCGGGTCCGAAACCGGTCCTACAAGTGGTATCAGAGCTCAGGAGGAGGAGTTCTGCTGGAATTAGCTTGTTTTTTACTGGATTTTATTGGTTTTTATCACTTCTACACATATTTTTCTCAATTCAGAGGGTTTTCATGGTCAAATTTGGATAAAATTTGAACAGTACATAGATAATCTTGCATAGACAAAGCCTGGAAAGTTTGGGATCGAATTACACAGTAAAATGGCCTGAAAAGTGTTCGAAAGGGGTTTCGCTTTTGTGACAGTGGTATCGCTCTTGTGTCACAGTGATTTCGCTCTTAGGGTAAATTGAGATTTCGCTCTTGTGGTAATTTGAGGTTTCGCTTTAGTGGTAACTTGGGGTTTCGCTCAAACGTCACTTTAGGGTTTCGCTTTTGTGGCAACTTACAAACTGATTTCGCTTTTAAGACACAGTGTTGAAAAATTTGATACGTCATCATGAGTACTGAATTCTACAACGCATTTGCAACACCGACGGGTCAATCTTCAATTGCTAAAGCCGTGAACTTAGAGAATGAGACGGGAACTACACAGAAACCGCCAAAGCTTATGGGTATTGAGGAATATTATGGTTGGAAAGATAGGTTTGAAAACTGGGTTCAAGCAAATCATTTGAGATCATGGGAGTGCATTTTGAAGAAGTACGTATTACCAAGAACTGAGCTACAAACAATTAAACAGATTTCAGATTTCAGCAATGAAGAACGAGAGATGTATCGGGCTGAAAAAATGATGATTAGTTTGTTACAACAGGCGATCAAAGAAGACATATTCATACTTCTTCAACATGATAAAACATCGAAGTCGATTTGGGATGCTTTGAAAGTAAAGGTTGAAGGAAGTGCAAATATGATTAAGAACAAGAAGTTGTTACTTAAAAAAGAATTTGATCTGTTTACAAGTCTGCCTGGGGAAGACACGAAGAAGTTAATTGAAAGGTACTGTCATCTGGTGAGAACGATGTCGATGATGGATATCACTAAGGAAAATGAGGAATGGGTTGATAAGCTAGCTGATGCTTTACCACATAAAGAGTGGGGAACGTATTTGATGATACTGAAAAACACGGGTGTTTATGATGGTTTATCGATATCTCAATTCATTGAAAAAATTGAAAGTCAGGATCTGGAACAGCAAAAGATCACTAGGATGAATAATCCAAGTGGTCAACAGGATGTGAAGATGTATTATAAAGGTAGTGTTCCTACATCAGAATCTGATAGAAGTCCTAAGATTCAGACTGCATATAGTGTTGAGAATGCTACAGAACAAACTGATCAAAGCACAAACAAAAGCAGTAGCAGTTTCTCATCATATCCAAATTTTAATCCAAAGACTTCATCAGAAAACACAAAGATGGGAAATGGTTGTGTGATTCAGTGCAATATAGCTCTCAATCTGCCAGAAGGTAAAAGTTTTTCAGAAGACATAGCAAAGGATCACATGGCTCTACTTGGTTCGGTGTTGGTATCCTATGAGGGATTGGTAGCTAGTCGAATTGGAAATCCTATGTTGACAAAGGAGGATTATGATCAGATAGATGCCGAAGAAATGGAACTCATGGATATTAAGTGGTGTCTTGCTAGTGTTCTTCGAAGGGCTGAGAAGTTCAAAACAATCACTGGAAGAAATGATTTTCTTGATGCTTGTGTTTCTAATTTAGGATTTGACAAATCTAAAGTTACTTGTTTCAGATGCAGGCAAAAAGGTCATTTCAAACGGGAGTGCAAAAACAGAGAAGTGAGTGGTGCTCAGAATCCGTTCGAAAAAGAAGACTACTGCCGGAAAGCCATCTATCAGCAAGTTGGTCAATTACAAGATTCACAAACGGCTCATGGTAGAAAGATTGAAGATTCAAAGAAAGGATGCTTGGTAGATTTTAACTGGAGCAAATATATATCTTCTGAAAACTCAGCATGTTTGGTAGATCAGAATGATGAAGAATTACCTGAAGGATTTAGCTGGGATATGTTTGTGGATGAGAAAGGTGGTTTCAAAGCATTTATTGCAAAAATAGTCAAAGAACCAGATTTGTTTGCTACATGGATGAGATCTATTGGTGAGACAGTGAATAGTGTGAAAGAAGAATCTGATGCATTTAATGAAAGTTCTGACAGTGATGAAGAAAGTTTGAAAAGTTCTGATGAGAGTGTTCAAAATGATGATAGTTCAGAAAAAGAAGTTGTTTTTGATCAAACACCAGTTGATTCTGGTTGTTCAGATACTGAGTCTGAAAAATCTACACAGTTTGATCAAACTCCAGTTGATAGCAGCAGTGATGATGAAGAGGAAAAACATATTAATGTTGCAAAAAGACATTTATCTCCTGAAAGTTTTCATTTTTATTTTGCAGATAGAATGGAGAAGCTGAAGAAAAAAAGAGCTGAAAAAGAACAACAACAAGATGTGAAGATTGAAAATGTTGTTGAAGAAGAAAAGGTGACTGAAGTTGAAGAGGAAACTTGTGAAGAAAAAATTATTGAAGTGGTGAAGACTGTAGAGGTTGAAAAGATTGTTGAGGTCGAAAAGCCTTGCACAAAGTGTTCAGAAATTTGCAAGAAGTGTGAAGATAAAGATGTGTTGTTGTTTGACAGAGAAAGATTGATAGAGAAGTTGCTGTCTGACATCAATTATGTGAAAGAATCTTACAGTGTCTTAAACAGAACAGTGACTAGTCTTCAAACAACAAATTCAGAAAGAGAAAAGGCGTTAACCATGACTAATTCAACTTTGATGCAAAAGCAAAAGGCAATTAATCATTACATTGAAGAGAATGCAAAACTGAAGCAGGATTTGGAAAATGAAAAGATTGAGAATGAAAGAATCAGAAGGTTACTTCTTAGTTATTCATGTTCTGACTATGTGATTGATAGAGTTTATCCTACTGTTGCAGGTTTTGAAGCATTTGAAGATGAAAAGAAAAAGAAAGAGACTGGTAAGAAATCGACTGTTAAGTATAACAAATGTCCGCCTCCTATCTGGGAAGGTTATTCTCCTAGGAAACCAAATGAGGAGCAAGTTGAAAAAGCAGTCAATATAAAGTTAAAATCAGAGGAAACTGATGTTTTACCAGATAACATTGATATCACGTTTACCTCGTCTGATACTGATCATGAGTCTGAGTTAATCAAAAAGGTGGTCGATCAGGTGTTGGATACTGAGGAGGTGTCTGAGTCAAAATCTGAGTCTGGGGGTTCAAGTTCATCAGTTCACAGTTCAAAATCATCGGAAAAACGGTCTTATAGTAAAGAATTTTTGTTATCAAAGGCAAATTTGGATGATGAAACATTTAAAGTTGCATATACTTTAAATGGTTCTGACAAATTATATTCTGATGAAGAGTTTCCGATGGATAGTGTTAGATTTGATAAGATCAAAAAGGTTTTTAAAATCACAGAAATTAATATTTCTGATACTAAAAATTTAAATTTTAATGAAAAACCTAAAAAATATACTTCAAGAGTTCAACAAAGGTTAAACAAGAAAAAGGGAAAAATGATTACAATTTTAGTTCTGGTTTTCAAAAGAAAACAAACCAAAATTGTAATTACAAAAGAAAAGGTTTAGGTTTTATTCAGCAAGAAAGTTACAGAAAGATAAACAATTTTAAATCAAAAACAAAATTTGTTTCAGGTGGAAGTGTTGAAGATGAACAGAAGAAACCTTTCTGGAAAGAAACAAATCAGGAGTTTCTTGTTGAAAGAAAAAGAACAGGAACTGGAGTTTTTCATTCAAGAGACATTCCAAGAGATACAAGGATCTGTTTTCAATGCCAAGTTGCTGGACATATTGCTCACAACTGTCCAAACAAAGACAACAGAAAACAGGGAGTATCCGATAAACTCAAAGAAAAACTGGTTGAAAAAAATGTTTCACCAACTACAAATTTCAAAACTGTTGAAAATTCAAAGAATGAAGTTGGTGAAAATTCTAAAAGATTTTACAAAAAGAAGGCTCATCTTGACAATCAAAAATGGGTTGTTAAAGAATCTGATGTAAAATCTGGTAATGAATCTGATTCCACAAAATCAGAGGAGTCACAAAATGAGATTGATGATTTGTTGAATGATGCTGACATTAAATCTATGAGTGTGAAAGAAATTCAACAAATGGTTGGTAAAATAGAAATCTCAGATTTTGATATTGAAAAAACATTCAATGGTAATATTAAGAAAATTTTCAAGAAAATGCTTGATGGGAAAGTAAAGGGGGTTAAAGATTTTTATGCAACGAAAAAGGCAACTTACAACCCTACTACCCAGGAATTGGAAGCCACCAAGTCAAATAAGACTTGGGTGGAAGTTTGCTTTCCTTAAAGTCTTAGGACTTGCCGGAGATCCCAAGTTTATATCGTGGATCAGGAATCGGCATCTTTCTAATGTTTGAAGATTTTGGTTGAAAGATTTTGATAATGTTTGAATGTTTACAGATTGAAGGACTATGCCGGAGATCCCTAGTTTATATCGCGGATCAGGAATCGGCATCTTGATTGGTAAAATGGTTTGTGTAGATGGTTTATTCCTACATATGTTTTAAATGTTGGATATTCTTACAAGTGGAAAGAGGTTGCTTAATTGCAAACAGTGAATCAAGGACATTAAGTTGTACTTGATTTACTACAGTTGATAAAACTGACAAGATGATGAACCATATCCCCATACTTAACAAGTGATAAACCTACAAGTGGTAAATACAAACTCATTTTCCAGAAAAATCATTTTGATTAAAACAAACTTAAGTGTTTTGAAATCTAAATGAGAAAATGGTTTGTGATAAGGGGAGCTCTGATTGTTTATGCATAGTGAATGGCGATTTGATGCGATTCGATGTCAGTTGTCAATTCTATTGTACAGTTTGTTTTCAAATTTCCTAAAATGTGTTTGCATTTTAGGGGGAGTAGAAAATTTCAGAAAATCCAAAAACATTTGAAAATTTGAAAAAGACAAAAACATGATAAAATCAAATATGAGTTTTAGTGTCAAAGAAGAGGAAATGATAGTACATCAGTAGACAGTCACGGTATGCTAAAGAAATGTAATGTTTAAATAGTATTAAACGGTCTCACTGATGATATGCCGATAGGTTTTTACACATTTAGTAAGCTTTTTCGGGATATAAACTAAAATTTAAACTTGCTTATTTCGTGGGGAACACTACTTGGATATATAGGTAACCCCTGAAATCTCGTTTGAAAGGTCCCTTATTCTGAGATACTAGGTCTTTATGCTCAGTGATATCTGGGGTATTATCCCGGGACTTCTGCTGAAAGGAATTTCTGACCTAGTCCCCGGAGAATACTTTCCTTATGCTTGAAATATAGCGCAGCCCTCAGCAAATTGATGAAACAATAAAATTGATAGTCATTGCTGTTGTAATCTAAAGATCCTCTAAAGGGGACACACCAAAAGTCGAAGCCGTCATCTCTCTGCGTATCGAAAGATCGACCTGAGCTCTCACGGCCCTCGTACTATAATTTATTCCCCTGACAGATATCATCTGTAGTATACTCACCTGTAAGACTGAATATTGGGATCTGGATACGGGAGTATATTCAAGAGGTGGGACACATGAATGAGTTTAAGTTCTTAAAACACCTAACTCATATCCTGAATTAGTTGAAATTTGTGTGAAAATTTAAGTGGATCGATATATCGGCAATCTAAGTGAATTGTTTAATTCTTAATGTGTAACTAAGCTCAACGGTACTTGTGACTTGTCATAAACTGATATGATTCTCTTACACGAACTCACAAAATATTGTTTGTAAATATTTCTGCATTGCATTTCTTTACATTAAAAAATTCCAAAAAGATTTTAGTGTGTTTTAGCATAAGTTTTGAAAAATCCAAAAAGATTTTTGACAACTGATATTGAAAAGCTGATTTTCAAAATTTCAAGTGCTAAACATGATGACATTATTGTAAAGAGGGAGTATATCTTAAATGAAAAATTTATTTTTTGAAATTTTACAATTGGTTCATCAAATGAAAGTGAGATGTGAATTTGAGGGAGAGTTAGTATTGGTGCATATAATTTGTTAAATTTAGAAATTTATATTTGGGTTAAGATTTTTCCAGATATTGACCTGATGCTGATGAACTTAAGGAATCAAGAGATCTGATCAAGAGAATTAGACTTGTTTTTGAAAAGCCAGGTTGTGATATCTGAAGTCTTAGAGAGACAGACAGAGATCCTGAAGATTGTGCTGAAGAACAAAGGAATACCAGCAAATCGAGAGGGGGAGTCTGAAGAGAACATCTGAGGGGGAGAGTTCGGAAAAGCCCATAGATAGATCAAGACTGAAGAACTGAAGATACAGTTGGTGCTGAATGCGACTCGTCAACATCTGAGGGGGAGTTTGTTGATGCACTACATCTGTTGACTTCGTCTTGTATCGAATCTTAGATTTCATTGTATAGATCAGGGAATGTTGTACGAGAATATGTAAAATTTTATAGGTAGATAGAGATGATTTCGCTCATGTGTACAAGAGGGTATCGCTTATGTGTACATGACACATAAGCGAAATCACTAACATGGGGTATCGCTTATGTGGTCTGTCACATAAGCGAAACCATCACCCTATATATAGGTGATCTCTTGAGCGAAATCATAAAGGATACTCTTGACAACTACGCCGAAGTGCTGCCGGTGTGAGATTTGAGCTGTAATTGTCATCCAATCAATTAAACAGTGTTTTAAAGCTATTTCTACCTTTGTTTCTTGTAATTCCGCACCTGAAACATAGGAGAACGCCTCTGATCGACTCGTTCGGGTCCGAAACCGGTCCTACAAAATAGTTCAAATCGTTCACATAGTTCATATAGTTCCAATCGTTCAAATAGTTCAAATCATTCACATAGTTTATATAGTTCCAATCGTTCAAATAGTTCAAATCGTTCACATAATTCAAATAGTTCCAATCGTTCAAATAGTTCCAATTGTTTGTGTTTTAATTGTGAAAACTAACTTTTGGTCGTTCTCGTTGAATACATTCAAACCTTTGTGACTCGTCCATCGTTCAATCGCATTAACAAACCACCAAAGGGTTAGTTAACATTCATCAGGTTCTGTCGTTACCCACATTACCCTTATAATCATGGTGATAGTCTGATAACGGGATTTGTCAGATCCTATGGTACCATAAAATACTACTGGTCGGCTTGATCATAGTTAATGAATGTCATTCGATGTCTTTCAACCAACGCCCCAACAAGTTCGTTCACGTTATTGAAATCGTTGTGTTTAATATAAACCATAGTATTTGTTTTGAAACTCGAAATCGTTTAGCACATATGAATCACCCCAAAACAACTGAAAGCAGTAAAATAGGGGAACTATGTACTCACTTGAGATTGCAAGGTATCCTCGATTAAGTGAACTAACAAAGCTCGGGCAATCAAGTGGCACCTAGTATAGGATCACTATGTTAATAAATCGGCACCTAAATCGGGAGATCGGGTAGAATGAGGTCTCGTAACCCAAATGAGTGTTAGAACTCCTATGACATGGTTTAACAAAGCCTACATTCTGAATCAAAACCTATCCTAAGTGCTTATGACGCGTTAAGGTAGTCTACGCTACTTTAACGCGTCATTTGCGCAAAAGCGCAAACGAATAGCCTAACTAGTCCTATGACAAGTATTTATATGCGCTAACATGTTTAATAACATTGCATAATCAGTTTAAGTGTCAAAAATTAAGTTACATATGCTTAAATTTAAATTATGCATGAAAAGGGCATTTTGGTCATTTTCCTAAGGCATATAAACTACCTATCATACAACTAATCAAACTAAGTGACTGATGCGTGTGTAGCGTTATATATTTTTATGTATTTTTAAGCCCTTTTTAACACTTTAGTCAAGTTTTAAATTTATAAAACACGATATTTTACTAACACTAAACACACATATGGGCAAGTGCACCCATCGTGAGCGTAATATAACGTTGGTAAGATACCGAGGTCGTCCAAGGACACAAGAGCTTTTAGTACCGGTTTATCCTCAATGTATAATCAAATCAAAAGTTTAGAAAACGTTTTAAACATGAAAGTAAAAACTAAAAATGCTGAAAAATAAAATAAAAATAAAAATAAAACAGAAAGACAAGATGAATCACTTGGATCCGACTCTCCTTTAGTGTAACCTTTGATGATTTCCGCACTTTTTAAGAGATTATCATAGTTATAGTAGTAGGCCCCTCTTTTGAAGGTGACGTTACCCTCAACCCAGTAGTTTAAGTCAGCAAGGATACAATCCTAAAGGGTCGGAATATTGATAGATAATTAATTAAGTTATTAATGCGTAATGTGGTAGGCCCCTCTTTTGAAGGTGACGTTACCCTCGGCTAAGTGGTTTGAGTCAGCAGGGATACAATCCCAAGTAGCCGGGTTAATGTATTAATAGTAGTTTACATATGAGGGGATCAAGCCATTCGCACCCCCGCCATCTAATACCAGTGGGTATTGAAGGAGGTCCTAGTAAGCTTGACCCAGGTCCTTGCAGGATCTATACACTGAACAAGGAAAGAACCTTGCCAAACCATTCCCTTAACCCCCGACCAGGTAGCTAACATATCTCTATATAGACCGTAGAGATATGAATGGTGTAAATCTTTATTTTATATAGACAGTAAACTAACACCAAGACACCACGGACAAATGATAAGGAAGTTTCACCTTCAACATAAGAAACTAGTTATTAAAGTCATTAATACAAAACCAAATAAAAAGTGCGAAAAGATTAAAAATCAAAAGTATTACACTAAATGCTTGTCTTCACCAAGTGATGTAAGAGACTTAGGCAAACATGGCCTTTGATTGTCAAGAACTCTTACTATCAATCTTGGATCCCGAGACTACTACACACACTCTATGATGGATGATGGTGGTAGATGTGGGTTGTAGTGGTGGTGGAGTGTGGGTGAAGTGTGAGAGAGGTGGTTTGCCAAGGGATGCCTTTGAAGTGAACCAAGCACCTCTATTTATAGCCTGCACAGAAGCCCGGACACGGCCCCGTGTCCATTGGGCACGGCCTCGTGTCCATCCACTTTCTCTTTCTTCATTAATTGCAATTTGTCTGCATTAGCTCCACACGCCCTCGTGTCTGCTGGGCACGGCCCCATGTGCAGAAGCGTATCTGTACTTTCAAGATTTACTTGGATTCTGCAAATCTTAGCGTTGACCACGACCGTGTTGAGCTGGGCACGCCCCCGTGTCGTGAATAGAAGCTTCTATAGCTTTGTCCTTTCTGCAGACACCTGACCATGCCCCCGTGTTCGCTGGGCATGGGGCCGTGGTCAGCCTTCTGTTCACTTGTTTTTGCTTAGAAAGATGCTGTAGAGGGGTCGGGCATGCCACGTTTATTCATTTTCTTGTAATTATCTTAGATTTTGCTGCATAATTGCTCCTTTTGTTCATTTACGCTCATTTAATC
This sequence comes from Helianthus tuberosus, assembly GCA_030545235.1. Classification (NCBI taxonomy): domain Eukaryota; kingdom Viridiplantae; phylum Streptophyta; class Magnoliopsida; order Asterales; family Asteraceae; genus Helianthus; species Helianthus tuberosus. Next base: position 163,313,112 of record CM060366.1, read on the forward strand.
CTGAAAATACAAAAGGAAGACAAAAGCACACTTTTTCCAACATTAGTACTAAAAAAGGGTTAGTTTTATGCCTCATTTGATGTAATTTATATGTTGCATTTTACACACATCAAATACCCCCACACTTGAATCTTTGCTTGTCCTCAAGCAAAACTCTTTTTAATGTGGCTTACACTCCCAAATGGAATGGGTGGAAGAGAAGTTTTGGGCTTGTCTTGAGTGTCGGGAATCCAAGATTTTTATTAGGCTTTATTTTTATGTTATTTACAATCCTATTCGTTATGATTTATTTTGAACGTTTCATAAGAGAAATTACGTATTTGGGCATAACATACCTTTTTAAAATTCAATTTATATACAAGTTCACATACCTCACGGGAGATCACTCAACACTCGGCCGAAGATGTATTTTTGTGAAACACTCGAGACCGGCATGGAACTTACTTCTACCATATGCTAGCTAAGCAATCAATCCTCCTCCTTTTTAACTATACACCTTTGTAAATATCAAGAGGACTTGGGGAAGGGTTAGGCTTGGGTTAAAGGTATGTGGTTTTGGGTTAGTGGTTAGTAGAAAGGGCTTAAAACGGTCGTCGTAAAACTTTTTGTTTTTGTGACTTTTATTCAAACAAAGTTTCTTTGAGAAACTTGTTTGTTTATTGCTAGACTTCATCAAATTTTTTTTTTATTTTGATAAGGAATGTCACATGAAAACCGAGCTTTTTACTAAAATAAAGGGTTAAAAATAAAAAGGGTTTTGGTGGGTAAAGGGTGTTTGTTTTATGGGTTTAGAAACGAAAAGGTTTAGGCTCAAATGTGTTAACTTGGGGGATTTTGGGTAGGTGGTAAAAAAAATGAAAAATAATGGTGTTGAAAAGAAAAAGGGTTAGTCCTAATGCCTCCATCATTTACTTACTTGGGTTTAAGTTCGTAAGGACCGGGAATGTATTGTCATGGCAAGTTCTAGAGTCGTAAGAAACCAAGCGGCTATTCACACAAGAAACGAAAAATGAGCATTTAGTTTAAAGATGTGTATTTGTATGCTCAATAAAGGCTCAAAACTCATTTTTTGTGGAAATGAGTTTTTAATGTGATCAAGTATATATAATCAAATTTTAACTAGATTTGTCACGCTGTTTCATAATTTTCTTATGTTGGTTCTTTTTATCACGACGCTATCGGTTGTAAATTTGTAAAGATGTGTATTTGTATGCTCAATAAAGGTTCTTCTTATGTTGGTTCTTCTTATGTGGACACGGGGGCGTGTCTGGTGAACACGACCCCGTGTTGGGCAGAAATTAAACAAACAACAGGTACTGGGCGGTGGACACGGGGGCGTACCGGATGGGCACGGCCCCGTGTGGACAATCTGCAATCATTGAAAACAGGTTTCGGCTTTCGGTTCTGCTTTCCCGGCTTTTGTAGCACTAATATTTAGTGCTTCAAGCCTCGTAGGTACCTGTTTTACTAATAAATACCACACCAAACAAAATAACAAACATCCTACTTTACCATAGTTTCATCATCCACAACACAACTAAAAAAAAGGAAAATACAGGAAATTAAAAGTGTTAAGAAAAGTAAATTGTTCAACAATGGCACGCAGGCCATGAAATTGTTTGTGAGAGATAAAGGGTTAACCTGTTACGACCTTCAACCGTGTAATACCATCTCCAACTCCTCCAGCTCAATCCATGTCCTCATCCTCGTCATCATCCCCTCCTTGGCCCGCCATGTACTCCCGGATGTTGCCGATATCATCCTGCATGTCGGAGATGTTTCTTTCTATAACTCTGACCCGGGCGTATGTGTTGCTGGCCATGTTGTAGGTGTTCTGGCTGCACCTGAGATTTTCCTGCAATAAATCATGTAAACTTTGGAAGTTAGGAAAACCACCTCCTTGAGAGGAGGATTGGCCCGGTTCACCATGATGCTGGTAGTGGTACTGGGGAGGAGGACGGATATGTGGAGTGTGTAGGATGAGAGCTTCTTGAGGGTTCCACACATGCCCTTGAACTGTCTGAAATCTGACAGTTTCGTCATCCGCTTCGTTGATGAAGTTTATGGAGCGACATATGACAAGGTCCACTTTTCCCGACCATGGGCCCTTTTGAAAGGACCTCGACATCCTTGGCACAAAGTGTTTGAAAAGGCGGTAAATCCACCCTCCAAAAAGGATAGGAGTCGGGGGAATGGCAAGTTGGTTCAAGTGCATGTTGTGAAGTAGCAGGTATGGAACATCGAGGTTGATACGGTTGTGAATGCAATGGAGGACTATTAGATCGTGCAACCCTACAACACCACCACTGTCATGTCTCTGGCAAAGAGGGTCCCTCAACCGTGTGCTCATGGTTCGGCTCAGGTTATAGTATCCCTCCCCAATCTGAGCCCATGCAGCTTGGCGTTGATCTTCTGGAAGTTCGCGGAGGCCACCAGTGTTCTCTTCCTCTCCAGCTTCCTCTTCTGAATATAACCCGATGATTGCCCCAAATTGTGCAAGAAAAATTGAGTACACAACCCCTGCACAACGGAATTCTACCCCCTCATTGTCAAACGGCTCCGCTCTTGTCTTGAAGGCAAACGTGCTGTAAAATTCCATGTTATATCCGTGCATGGAGTGAAGCCAAGTGCAAAGAGCTGCTCGTAGTGGGCCGGTAACAAGGTTGTTGAAGCGGTCTATTTGGCCTACTGCTTCTAGAGTATCCAAGCAAACTTGTCGGGGATTTTCTTCGGGCCTTGTTTTGAGAACCTCAAACCGCGCTTGAGCAACCAACTCACTCGCGTTGAACCTGGTAAACTTCTTGGCCATCTGAAAGAAAACACCAAACAATTAGCACGAAACAGTAAAATTTTCGAAGAAAACTAAAAACAGCCAGCTGAACACGACCCCGTGTTCATTGGACACGCCCCATGTTCGCCTGAAATCAGCTGGACACGCCCCCGTGTTCGCTGAGCACGACCCCGTGCTCAGGTGTCTGTTTCCCAAAAATCCCATTTTTCGACCCGGTCCCGAAAACTTGAAAACTTTTGGTCCAGTAGGAGCGGTTTTCCCCGAAAATGAAACCCCAAGTGCCGTTTTTCCCAAAACAAACTATTTACCCCTTCAATTTCATCTTTTTTTTGGTTCAAAAACAAGGGTTTTAGGTTTTTGTGAGAAATCAGGAAAATCTATAAACAATACAAGTTGATTTACTTCCTATAACATGTATCTATACTAATACTAACAGATCTAAGCAAAAATTTGAGGTTTGATTTGGTTCAAGTTGAAGAACCCTAGATTTGCCCCAAATTTTTGATGTTAAACTACATGCAAGTGATTAAACTAACTAATTATGATGATAGAATCATACCTTGACGTTTTTAGAAATCGGGGGAACGTTAAAATCTGCAGAAAATCTCACCGGAACCAGAGAGTTCTTGGGGAAACGGGGCGTGTTGAAATGAGAAAATGAAAGAAAAAGGGGTTTTATCCACGACAGTTGCGCTGACACGCCCCCGTGGGCGGGCAATAATAATAATAATAATAATAATAATAATAATAATAATAATAATAATATTATTATTATTATTATTTAAGTGCTCGTATGAGTGCCCTGTTTCCCGAAGCTTGGTTTTAGAAATCTTACCGATTTAGATGCTTTCCCGATGTTCGTAACTTACAAGATATGATGTTGATGCTCGAACCTGCGTTTTATTCTTCGGCCGCTTATAGCGGGATTTCTTCCTCTCACCCTCAATAAATCCTTGATAAAGCTTTAGCCGTTGGCCATTGACTTTGAATGGGATTACATTTCGAGATTTAATTTCAATTGCACCGTGTGGAAAAAATGTGGGTGATGGAAAAAGGTCCTGACCACCTAGACTTTAATTTACCAGGAAATAATCGAAGTCGTGAATTAAACAATAGAACTTGATCTCCTACCCGAAATTCATTTGGTTTAATGTGTTTATCATGCAAATTTTCATTCTTTCCTCATAAATTTCGGAGATAGAATATGTGTGATTCCTTAATTCATCTAATTCATTTAATTGACAAAAGCGATTTTTACAGTTAATTTCCAAGTCTAAGTTTACGTTTTTAATTGCCCAGTAGGCTTTGTGTGCTATTTCTACCGGCAAATGACAGCTTTTTCCATAGACAAGCTTATATGGGGTTGTACCTATTGTTGTTTTATATGCAGTTCGAAAAGCCCATAAAGCGTCGTCTAATTTATCAGCCCATTCCTTTTTATTTAATCCTACGTTTTTTTCAAGTATTCTTTTTAAACCTCGATTAGTCACTTCGGCTTGCCCGTTTGTTTGAGGGTGATATGCTGTTGAGACCCGATGATAGACCCCATACCTTGTTAAATTTTTTTCAAGTTGATGGTTACAAAAATGGGTGCCTCTATCACTTATTAATGCTTTTGGGGTTCCAAAACGAGAGAATAATCGTTTCAGAAATCTTACGACAACCCTTCCATTGTTTGTTGGAAGTGCCTCGGCCTCGGCCCATTCAGACAAGTAATCCACCGCCACAAGTATATATTTGTTTCCTTTTGACGGTGGGAAGGGTCCCATAAAGTCGAGTCCCCACACATCAAAAATTTCACAAACAAGAATGCCATTTTGTGGCATTTCGTTTTTGGAAGAAATATTACCTAATTTTTGACAAGCGTCACATGTCTTGATAAGACTTTGAGCGTCTTTGTAAATGGTTGGCCAATAAAATCCTGAATCAAATACCTTTCATGCGGTACTAGCGGCACCATGATGTCCTCCGTATGGACCTTCATGACAATGGCGGAGAATTATTCTTGCTTCACTACCATGTACGCATCGACGGATAAGTTGGTCAGCACACATTTTGAAAAGATAAGGATCTTCCCAAAAATAATGCTTTACATCAGCAAAGAATTTTTTTTCTTTGACGATGTGTCCATCCTTTTGTGACTATACCGCTAGCTAAGTAGTTAGCATAGTCAGCGTAACATGGCTCTTCTCGGTATTCCACCATTTCTAGGGACTCCGTTGGAAATTTTTCATTGATTTGCTCGTCCCTAATTGCCTCCAAAGCTGGGTCTTCCAAGCGGGAAAGATGATCTGCCGCGGTGTTTTCTACTCCTGTTTTGTCTTTTATTTCAATGTCGAATTCTTGGAGGAGTAGAATCCACCGAATCAAACGTGGTTTAGCATCCTGTTTCTTAAAGAGATATCGAATGGCTGCATGGTCTGTATAAACTATCGTTTTAGAAAGAACAAGATAAGAACGAAATTTATCAAAAGCAAATACCACAGCTAGTAATTCTTTTTCTGTTGTTGTGTAATTTTCTTGTGCATCATTAAGTGTTTTACTAGCGTAATAAATTGGGTGAAAATGCTTATATTTCCGTTGTCTCAAGACAGCTCCAACTGTAAAGTCACTTGCATCACACATGATTTCGAAGGGCAATTTCCAATCAGGTGCTATCATGATAGGTGCATTGACTAGCATTTCTTTTAGTGTTCGAAATGCTTGGTTGCAATCCTTGTCAAAGATGAAAGGGGCATCTTTTTCAAGTAATTTTGTTAGAGATCTTGAGATTTTTGAAAAGTCTTTGATAAATCGCCTATAAAATCCGGCATGCCCAAGGAAACTTCTGATAGCTCTAACGGAGGATGGGGGTGGTAATCGAGAAATAGTGTCTATTTTTGCTCGATCAACCTCCATTCCTTAGCTTGAGATTTTATGACAGATTACTATTCCCTCCATTACCATGAAATGGCATTTTTCCCAGTTAAGGGCGAGGTTAGTTTCCTCACATCGGGATAGCATTCGTTCAAGGTTATCAAGGCATTGGTCATATGAATCTTCAAAGATAGAAAAGTCGTCCATGATGACTTCCATTGTCTTTTCTATCATGTCATGGAAGATGGCCACCATTCCACGTTGAAAAGTTGCGGGGGCATTACATAAACCAAAAGGCATGCGTCGATAAGCAAAACTTCCGTATGGACATGTGAATGTTGTCTTTTCTTGGTCTTCAGGTGCTATCGGTATTTGAAAGTAACCTGAAAAACCATCTAAAATCAATAAAATTTGTGACCGGATAATCTTTCTAACATTTGATCAATAAAAGGTAAAGGAAAGTGATATTTCATTGTTGCTTCATTTAATCGGCGATAATCTATACATACTCTCCATCATGTGACGGTTCTTGTTGGTATTAATTCATTTTTCTCATTAGTAATTACCGTCATACCTCCTTTCTTAGGCACTACTTGGACGGGACTTACCCAAGGACTATCGGAGATTGGGTAAATGAGTCCAGCGTCAAGTAATTTGATGACTTCATTTTTAACCACTTCTTGGACGTTTGGATTTACTCTATGTTGTGGTTGTATTACCGATTTATTGTCATCATTCATTAAAATTTTGTGCGTGCACATGGAAGGACTTATTCCTTTAATATCTACAAGCTTCCAAGCGATCACGTTTTTGTGCTTTTTTCAAAAGTGTGATTATTTTTTCTTTTTCTAAACTAGTTAATTTTGACGAAATAATTACAGGTGATTTACCATCTTTGTCGAGAAAAGCATATTCCAAACTTTTTGGAAGTTCTTTGAGCTCAAGAGGTGGGTCTTTAGGAGATTCCTTATTTGGTTGCTCATTTCGGTCAAGAACCATAAAGGTTTGTTCTATGGCGACCTCTTCTTCAACAAAGTGGTCAATTTCTTCTCTTGTATCGGGTGGTTCATCTTCATCTTCAATTAGGGGGTCATTATTTCCTAATGGATATTTCATTGAACGCTCAAGATCGACACTTTTTTTGAATGCCCCTAATTGAATGGGTAGATTGTTATACTTCCGATTTTTCAAAGCTTCGTGGGTCTTTACAAAAGGTCGTCCCAACACTAGTGGAGCGTCATCAAGGATGACAAAGTCGGTTGGGATTACCAATTGATTGGACTGGACCAACACATTCTCAACTATCCCTATTGATTTTATTGTTTTCCGATTAGATAGAAAAATGGGTATTTGAAGTGGAGAAAAATCACCAATACTTGATTTTTCGAAAATGTAGTTTGGCATTATATTAACACAAAGATCTTTATCAATTGTAATATTACTAATAAAGGAATTTTGAAAAAAACATGGAACCGGTGTAATGTTAATTTCAAATGGATCATCTTTTATTAGCATGGTTTGATCATTTGTTAACTTAATGCTTACCGTTTCGTCAATTTTAGTGTTAGTGTTTAACTCTTTTAAAAACCTTGCATGAGTGGGTACTAAACGATGATTTTCGAAAGAAGGTGGCAAGAGATTAATTTCTTTAAAATTAGACTCTTTTTGAATTTTAACGTTGTCGGACTCACCTTTTTCGTTGTTTAACTCATGTGTCGGCTTTTCACTTACCTGTTCTTCTATTTTTACCTCTTCAACTATCTCTTCTTTACTACAAGTTGATTCTTCCCTTGCGCGGGCTTCTTTTATATAGCGCTCGATAGTTTTAAGGTGTTCTATTATATTTTCGGCTACATGTGAAATAGTTGGTGGTTCGTCAAATTGAGTTGAATAAGTATCCTCAAAGCTTGAATTCAGAAGTTTGATCCTTGATTCCTCATAATACTCATATGAGGTAGATGGTTCATACCACTGTTCCTCATTGTAAGTATATGGTGGATAAGGGTCGTAACTTGGTTCTTCATAATACTCATATGAGGTGGGTTGTTCACGCCATGGTTCCTCATAGTAAGCATATGAAGGTGAAGGCTCATATCTTGGTTCCTCAAAGTATGAGTATGAAGGCTCATACCTTGGTTCATCAAAATATGAGTATGAGGGAGAAGGTTCATACCTTAGCTCTTCATAGGGTGTGTATGAAGTTGATGGCTCGTACCTGGGCTCCTCATAGTAGGTGCATGAAGGGGATGGCTCAAAAAAGTCACAATATTGTACCGAATGAGGATTACCACAAATAGTGCAATAGTCTTCCCTATAATCATCCTCCTCATAGTGGTAGTTGTAATCTCCTGTGTTGGTGCATACATCTGTCGACTTCGTCTTATATCGAGCCTTGGATTTATTGCGGATCTGAACAAGCACGATGTCATCATTCTTGATGATGACATCATACAAGTGACATCACATCTTACATCATGAGATAATATGCACATGAAATAGGATGATTTAATGTAATTTCGTTTGAAACATTGAAATGTAATTTCGTATGAAAGTCAATAGGTATTTTCGTTTGAACTGACCACGTGTAGTTTCAAACGAAATTAGGTGGATTATAAATAGGCTAGTGGTCTTTTCATTTGTAACGGAATCTGATTTGTGTACCGAAGTGCTGCCGGTCTGTCTACTGCATGTAATCGTTGTCAAATCAATATACAAGACGTTTAAAGTGATATTCAAGCTATTTCATAGTCTATACGTTTGTTTCCGCCTTTCGTATAGATAAGAACACTTCTGAACGACTCATTTGGGTCACGATTCGATCCTACAAGAGGTATCAGAGCTCAGGACGAGGAGTTCATACCAAAACAGCCTGTTTTCATCACAATTTCTGTATTCTACACCTTCTTTTCAAAATTGAACGGGTTTCTACGGTCCAAATCGGCTGATTTTTTGATATGCTGTGCGAAAACACCTGATCTAAAACCCTACCAAGTTTCAGATCCGAATTCCTAGCCGTTTGAGATAAATCTGAGTTTTTGTGTTCGAAATCGCGTGACGTCAGCTTAATTCCGTTTGAAAAATTCTAATTCCATTTGAAAAATCTTAATTCCGCTTGAAAAAATCTTAATTCCGTTTGAATCACATAATTTCGTTTGAAAAAGAACTTAATTCCGTATGAAAATGCATAATTTCGTGTGAATCAGATATACATTGGACCAATCATATTCGTTTGTCCATTGATAGTTGTCAGCCAGAATTAATCCGACCCATGTGATTCACATAGCGGCCCAATCAGATTTAAGTAAACTTTTAAAATTGTTGGCCCATGTATTGATATAAGTGTGTGCATATGATTATTAATGTTGTCGGTCACACATCATTACATGTGAATTCAGTCAATTGGTCCAATCATTAAGAAGGGTTATCATATTTTTGTTTTGGGGGCACATTAATCAACTCGGGCACGTTAATATCATCTGACTGTTTGCATGTGAATTGGTCTAAATTGTCGGCCATTTGAATTAATAGATTGCTTGTGAAGTTTTTTTTAGCTCAACAATAGTGTAGAGATCCAATTACATTTGATTTCAAATTGGTGATATTAATTTGTTACAAGGATAAGCTTGTGGGTTCAAGTAAAAGGCCAAACTCTTGTTATAAAGTCCATGTTCAATAAGCTTTAGTTTCGGCCCAATAGAAAGTCATTTGACTGTTGAAAATTGTGGCCCATTTATTTAGATTGATTTCATTAACACACACGGTTACGAATTCAGTCAGTTTAAATTGATTGTTTGTTTGTTTGTTTGTAGGTGTTTTACGAGGTGATCCAGCTCGTTTGAGACCAGTATTTTTAAAACAAGAAAGTTTGTGTTTGTGAAGCTTTGACTTAGAAACATGGAAGAGGAACTCTACAATGTGTTTGCTACACTAGTTGCACCAGTTACAGCTGCTGAAACATTGTACAGTGAGAATGAGACGGGAACTCATCAGAAACCGCCAAAACTTATGTACATTGAAGATTTTAAAGGATGGCAGAATCGATTTGAAAACTGGGTGCAAGCTTACAAGTTTGATGCATGGTGTGCGTTGGAAAAAGATTACGAGAAACCGAAAAACAAACGTGGGCTTGAAAAGGGATTTTGTGATTTTACTGAAATTGATAAATTGAAATATACAAGTGAAAAAATGATGATCACTATACTTCAACGGGCGATTAAAGAAGACATCTTTGTTTTACTTCAGCATGAGGGTACTGCTAGATCGATTTGGAATGCATTAATTCAAAAATTCAAAGGAAGCGCATATATGATTAAAAACAGAAAGGCATTGCTGAAGAAATCTTTTGATATTTTTGTAGCTTTTGATCATGAGACAACGAAACAGACAATTTATAGATATTGTCATCTTGTTTTGGAAATGGGAAGATTGGATATAAAGAAAGATGATGAGGAATGGGTTGATAAACTTGTTGATGCATTACCGCAGCAAAAGTGGGGAACTTATCTGTTGATTATCAAGCACATGAGAAAATCTGAAAATATGAATCTGGCACAATTTATTCAAAAGATTGAAGAGCATGAGTTGGATATTCAGAAAACATCAATCATGAAGAATCCAAATGCTCAACAAGATGTCAGTTTGTACTACCGAGGAAACAAATTTGAGGCTACTCCCAGCCCAAAGATTCAAACTGGTTTCAGTGCTGATAGTTCTTCTGGAACAAAGGGAAGCACTGTGACTCAGAGTGGTGGACATTCGTCCTCGTATTCAAGTTTTGATCCAAACTTTACAACATCAAGTCCTCAACAACCGAATTCAACAAATCTTCAATGCAACATCACTTTGAACATTCAAAATGGTCAGAATTTGTCTCCAGAAATAGCAAACAACACATGGCATCTCTCGTTGCTATGTTGGAATCATATGAAAGCTTGATTGGTGGCAGAATTGGAAATCCGATGCTTACAAAAGAAGATTATGACCAAATTGATGCAGAGGAACTTGAGTTGATGGATGTGAAGTGGTGCTTAGCTAGTGCTTGGAGGAGGGCAGAAAAGTTTCAACAAATCACTAGTAGAGATGAGTTTCGAGGAATGGCTACTTCTCCGTTAGGATTTGATAAGTCAAAAGTTACTTGTTTTCGTTGCAAAGGAAAAGGTCATTTTAAACGAGAATGCAAAAATCAAGAAGCAACCGGGAATCAAGAAAAGAATAATTATTATCATAAATCAATTTTTCATCAGATTACTCAACAAAAGGAACCACAAACTGCACATGCTCGGCCAATTATGTATGACAAAAGGAAAATGATCGAGGATGCAAATACAAAAGCTTATTTTGGTATCATTGATCAAGATGATGAATTTGTTGCTGAAGGGTTCAGTTGGGATAAATACATTCCACCAGGATCAGGTCTTTTTGCTAGAATTCTGGGTGAAGATGGGACTAGTGAGAAAAGAATCCCGATTTTTCCAGATCTTGGAAGTGATGTGGATACCGATGATGAAGAAGAACATCTCAACAAAGCTAGAAAAGGCATAGATCCTACTAGTTTTAATTTGTTTTTTGCAGATAAAGTTGAGTTGTTGTATCAGAAGAAGATTGCCAGATTGAGGAAAGAACTGGAAGCAGTAAGAATCCTTGCTGGTGAAAAAGCAAAGACAGAAGCTGGAGAAGCAAATGATGAACCAGTGACTGAGAATGTGGTAGAAAAAGTAGTTGAAGTGGAAAAAGTGGTAGAAAAGATAGTTGAAGTCGAAAAAATAGTTGAAGTTGAGAAAATCGCCGAGGTAGAAAAGATTGTTGAAGTTGAGAAAGTTGTTGAAATTGAAAAGATAGTTGAGTTCGTTAAACCGTGTTTGAAATGTGAAGAGCCTTGCAAACATTGTGAGGAGAAAGACAAGAAGATTCTTGAACTGGAAGAGATGAAAGAGAATTTGTTGTCTGATGTGAAGTATGTGAAGGAGTCGTATGATGTTCTGAACAGAACAGTGGATAGTCTGAAAAAGACAAATTTAGAAGTTGAAACTGCTCAGATGAGGAAGAATGGAACTTTAATGACAAAGCAAAAGGTCATCAATGAGTATATTGAAGATTGTGCTAAACTGAAGCAGGAATTGGAACTTGAGAAGATTGAGAGTGAAAGGATTAAACGATTGTTGTTGAGTTATACAACATGTGATTATTTGATTGATCGTGTTTATCCTACTGTTGCAGGTCTTGAAGCATTCATGGAGAAAAATACTGAAGATACTGATACTGGTAAGAAACAAAGTATCAAGTATAACAAATGTCTGCCTCCGATCCATGAAAATTATTCTCCCAGGAATCCTAATGAGGAACGTGTAAATAAGGCTCTCAACATCAAGTTAAAGTCTGAGATCATTGATGAATTACCAGACAATATTGATGTTACATTCACAGCGTCTGACACTGATCATGAGTCTGAGTTAGTAAAGAAAGTTGTCGATCAGGTGTTAGATACGGATGAAGAGTCAAAGTCGGAGTCTAAGTCAGATAGTTCGAGTTCGTCTGAGAAGAGTCCAAGTTCATCGGTTAAGAGGGTTTACAATAAAGAATTCATGTTATCAAAATCTAATTTGAATGATGGATCAATCAAAGTGGCTTATACTTTGAATGATTCAGACAAATTATATTCTGATGAAGAATTTCCAATAAGAAGTGTCAAAACTGAAATGATCAAACAGGTTTTCAAATTAACAGAAATTAATATTTCTGAAATAAAAGATTTAAATCTTGCTGAAAAACCTAAAAAATACACTTCAAGAGTCCAACAGAGATTGAACAAGAAAAAGGGTTACGGTTCTGGTTATGGTTTTCAAAAGAAACCAAACCATAACAGTAATTTCAAAAAGAAAGGTTTAGGTTTCAGTTCTTCAGAAAATTATAAAAATGAGAAAAATTATAAACCAAAAACAAAATTTGTTTCAGGAGGAAGTTCTGAAGATGAGCAGAAGAAACCATTCTGGAAACAATCAAATCAAGAGTTTCTTGCTAAAGTAAAGAAGAATGTGAAGAAATTTGCTCAAAGAGTTGACAGAAGAACTTGTTTTAAATGCCAAAAAGTTGGACATATTGCTTGGAATTGCCAACAGTTCAACAACACAAAACAGGGAGTTTCTTCTAACTCAAAACTGAAAGAAAAACTTGTCTTTGAGAAGAAACAATCAACTGAGAAATCGAAAGTGTTTGAAAATTCAACTTCCGAAGAAGGTGAAAGTTCAAAACGTTTTTACAAAAGAAGAGTTGATTTAAACAAACAAAAATGGGTTGTAAAAACTGAAAGAAGTTCTGACAATGAATCTGATTCTATAAAATCAGAGGAGTCATTTGTTGAGAAAAAGGTTGTTAATTCCGTTCCTGAGTTGAACGAGGAAAATTTTCCGCCATTTTCGAAAGATAATCTAAAATCAAAAGGTAGATTTGAGATATCAGGTCAATTCTTTGCTGATAAGAAAGAATTTGATGCTGAAAAGGTGTTTAATGGAAATGTTAAACATATTTTTGGAAAGATGGTTGACAGGAAAGTTAAGGATGCTCAAGAATTTTACAAATCAAAATGTTGGTGGGACAGATGTTTGCCACCAAAATCACCCAAAGCTGGTCAGGCTTGGGTGACAGCATTTTCACCATAAATTCCTGACTTGTCGGAGCTCCTAGGTTGGTAAGAGTGGAGCAGGTATCGGCATCATTCTTGAAAGATTTGGTTGGTAAATTTTCAGGTGATATCTTTATATTGTTATATTTTGATTTTTCAAGTGGTGATGATTGATAAGTGAACCTACAAGTGGATGAAGAAGGTTTTCACTTTCAAATGATTATTCAAGGTCATTAGGTTGAACTTGGTTTGATCATTCCTACTAGTGTTTGAGAAGACTATGTGATGAATGAATCCCCATATATAAAATCAACGAAACTTATTTTCCGGAAAAACCATTTGATTAAAACAAACTTAAGTGTTTTGAAATCACAATGGGAAAATAGTTTTTGTAAGGGGGAGTTCTGATTGTTTATGCCAAGTGGATGGCGATTTCAGGCGATTTGATATAAGTTGTCATTTACTTGTACAGTTTGTTTTCAAATTTCCTTAAATGTGTTTGCATTTTAGGGGGAGTAAGAAATTTTCAGAAAAATCCAAAAACATTTGAAAATTTGAAAAAGGCAAAAACATAATAAAATAAAAAATGAGTTTTGTTGTATAAAAGAGGAAATGATAGTACATCAGTGGACGATCACAACATGCTAAAGAAATGGAAAGAAAAATGTGATAAATGGTCTCACTGATGATGTGCCAGTAGGTTTTTGCAGATTTAGTAGATTGTGACGAGATATAAACCTAAATTCAAACTTGCTTATATCGTGGGTAACATCTCTCGGATATATGGGTAACCCCCGAAATCTTGTTTGAAGGACCCCTCTTTCTGAGATACTAGGTCTTTATGCTTAGTGATATCTGGGGTATTATCCCGGGACTTCTGATAATGCGGAAGCAATGGCCTAGTCCCTGGAGAATACTTTACGCTTACTTGAAATAAAAGCCTGCCCTCAGCATAAAAAAATGATGAAACATTGAAAAATGCTAATCATGTGCTGTTGTAAAAAAGATCCTCTAAAGGGGACCCACCAAAAGTCGAGCCGTCATCTCTCTGCTGAACGAAAGTTCTGACCTGAGCTCTCACGGTTTCGCAATTAATCCCTTACAGATATCATCTAGGTATACTCACCTGTAAGACTGAATATTGGGATCTGGATACGGGAGTATATTCTGAAGTGGGACACGCGAATAAGTTTATGTATCTAAAACATTAATCTCGTATCTCGAAACAGTTGAACTTTGTGTGAAAATTTAAGTGGATCAGTATACTGACAATCTAAGTGAATCGTTTAGAACGTAAAATGTTTAAAGCTTAACGGTGTTGGTGATTTGTCTCAGAAACTGATATGATCCTCTTTCACAAACTCACAAAAATAGTGTTTGTAAATATTTCTTTACTGCATTTCATTTATGTTATATAAAAAATCCAAAAAGATTTTCGGTGTGTTTTAGCATAAATTTTTGAAAATACAAAAAGATTTTAGACAACTGATGTTAGAAAGCTGATTTTCAAAATTCTGAGTGCTGAACATGATGAACAGGTTTGGGAGAATGTGATTGAAAAGTTTTTAAGTGAAAAGGAGTCTTTTGAAAGTAAATTGTTCTGAAAACGAATAATGTTTTTACAAGTGGTAATCAAAGATTAAAATTTTGTTATATTTGTAAATCTTATTTTGAGGTTAAGGATGTGCAGGATAGCCTGGTTTCTGACCCTGAGCAGACAGAGAGTCAGGTCACGTTCCTGATCCTGTGAAAGCCAGACTACGATCCCAGTACAAGTTGAGGGGGAGTCTGTTAGAGATAGAAAGTCGGAAGTTGCTAGAGCCAGCTGCTGATCCTGAAAAATACAAGACAGAGTTACATCATCCGAGGAGGAGATTAGTTGAAGAATGTTAGAGTGAGGCAAGAATCAGATCGAGATTCTAAAATGAGCTCAAAGACAGATAAAGACTGAAGATTCTGAAGACTCGACACTTAAGACTCGTCAATATCTGAGGGGGAGTCTGTTGGTTCATACATCTGTCTACTTCGTCTTATATCGAGT
Organism: Helianthus tuberosus; assembly: GCA_030545235.1. Lineage (NCBI taxonomy): Eukaryota > Viridiplantae > Streptophyta > Magnoliopsida > Asterales > Asteraceae > Helianthus > Helianthus tuberosus. Next base: position 163,328,418 of record CM060366.1, read on the forward strand.
CTTGGATTTATTGCGGATCTGAACAAGCATGATGTCATCATTATTGATGATGACATCATACAAGTGACATCACATCTTACATCATGAGATAATATGCACACGAAATAGGATGATTTAATGTAATTTCGTTTGAAACATTGAAATGTAATTTCGTATGAAAGTCAATAGGTATTTTCGTTTGAACTAACCATGTGTAGTTTCAAACGAAATTAGGTGGATTATAAATAGGCTAGTGGTCTTTTCATTTGTAACGGAATCTGATTTGTGTACCGAAGTGCTGCCGGTCTGTCTACTGCATGTAATCGTTGTCAAATCAATATACAAGACGTTTAAAGTGATATTCAAGCTGTTTCATAGTCTATACGTTTGTTTCCGCCTTTCGTATAGATAAGAACACTTCTGAACGACTCATTTGGGTCACGATTCGATCCTACATCCTGAGTATTGATCCATAAGAATCACTCAGCAGACCACAACAGAGTCTCGGGACCAGAAAACAAAAATGAAAACGAAAACAGAGGCTGGACACGGTCCCGTGTTCAGTGAGCACGGCCCGTGTTCAGGTTCTGTACCTGGGCGTTTTAATAAAAGTGACTGGTTTTGTGCAGCACGGGGGCGTGTTCAGCAAACACGACCACGTGTTCAGACTCTGTATCTGGGAGTTTTGAAAAAATATGCAGCACGGCCCCGTTTTCAGTCTACTGTAAATGCAAAAACTAACTAAAATGCAGAAAATGTGCGCGCGATTAAAAAGGTTTTGAAAAACTGATTAGTCCGTCGATTTTAAGCTTTCTTAAAATCCTTGTGTCCCCGGCAACGGCGCCAAAAACATGATGCGTGTGTAGCGTTATATATTTTTATGTATATTTTAAGCCCCTTTTAACACTTTAGTCAAGTTTTAAATTTATAAAACACGATATTTTACTAACACTAAACACACATATGGGCAAGTGCACCCATCGTGAGCGTAGTATAGCGTTGGTAAGATACCGAGGTCGTCCAAGGACATAAGAGCTTTTAGTACCGGTTTATCCTCAACATATAATCAAATCAAAAGTTTAGAAAAAGTTTTAAACATGAAAGTAAAAACTAAAAATGCTGAAAAATAAAATAAAAATAAAACAGAAGGACAAGATGAATCACTTGGATCCGACTCGCCTTTAGTGTAACCTTTGATGATTTCCGCACTTTTGCACTTTTTAAGAGATTATCTTAGTTATAGTAGTAGGCCCCTCTTTTGAAGGTGACGTTACCCTCAACCTAGTAGTTTGAGTCAGCAAGTATACAATCCTAAAGGGTCAGAATATTGAAAGATAATTAATTAAGTTATTAATTCGTAATGTGGTAGGCCCCTCTTTTGAAGGTGACGTTACCCTCGGCTAAGTGGTTTGAGTCAGCAGGGATTCAATCCCAAGTAGTCGGGTTAATGTATTAATAGTAGTTTACATATGAGGGGATCAAGCCATTCGCACCCCCGCCATCCAATACCAGTGGGTATTGAAGGAGGTCCTAGTAAGCTTGACCCAGGTCCTTGCAGGATCTATACACTGAACAAGGCACGAACCTTACTAAACCATTCCCTTAACCCCCGACCAGGTAGCCAACATATCTCTATATAGACCGTAAAGATATGAATGGTGTAAATCTTTTATTTCATATAGACAGTAAAATAACGCCAATACACCATGGACAAATGATAAGGAAGTTTCATCTTCAACATAAGAAACTATTAAAGTCATTAATATTTCAGTATGTTTTATCAACTTTACAAGTTGATATATGTGTAAACCAAAACTATTGTAGCCATGAATCTTGACTGAAAACATTTGTCTCTGTAAACCAAGTAGTAAATCGTTGTTGAAAGTAAACATTGTATGGTTTATTTCTTTAAGTAAACCTTGTAGTGTAACATCGTTTTGAAAACATTCGTCCAAGTGATATAGATAACGCAACAACCTGTAATGTGTTAAAAGCACTTATATATAGGAAGTACCAGCGGCGTATCCACCATGCTTTTTTCACATTACACCCGCCCCGTTACCTAATCACTTACCATAAACCAATTGTTCAATTCGTTCAAATCGTTCACATAGATCAAATAGTTCCAATCGTTCAAATAGTTCAAATCGTTCACATAGTTCATATAGTTCCAATCGTTCAAATCATTCACATAGTTTATATAGTTCCAATCGTTCAAATAGTTCAAATCGTTCACATAATTCAAATAATTCCAATCGTTCAAATAGTTCCAATTGTTTGTGTTTTAATTGTGAAAACTAACTTTTGGTCGTTCTCGTTGAATACATTCAAACCTTTGTGACTCGTCCATCGTTCAATCGCATTAACAAACCACCAAAGGGTTAGTTAACATTCATCAGGTTCTGTCGTTACCCACATTACCCTTATAATCATGGTGATAGTCTGATAACGGGATTTGTCAGATCCTATGGTACCATAAAATACTACTGGTAAGCTTGATCATAGTTAATGAATGTCATTCGATGTCTTTCAACCAACGCCCCAACAAGTTCGTTCACGTTATTGAAATCGTTGTGTTTAATATAAACCATAGTATTTGTTTTGAAACTCGAAATCGTTTAGCACATATGAATCACCCCAAAACAACTGAAAGCAGTAAAATAGGGGAACTATGTACTCACTTGAGATTGCAAGGTATCCTCGATTAAGTGAACTAACAAAGCTCGGGCAATCAAGTGGCACCTAGTATAGGATCACTATGTTAATAAATCGGCACCTAAATCGGGAGATCGGGTAGAATGAGGTCTCGTAACCCAAATGAGTGTTAGAACTCCTATGACATGGTTTAACAAAGCCTACATTCTGAATCAAAACCTATCCTAAGTGCTTATGACGCGTTAAGGTAGTCTACGCTACTTTAACGCGTCATTTGCGCAAAAGCGCAAACGAATAGCCTAACTAGTCCTATGACAAGTATTTATATGCGCTAACATGTTTAATAACATTGCATAATCAGTTTAAGTGTCAAAAATTAAGTTACATATGCTTAAATTTAAATTATGCATGAAAAGAGCATTTTGGTCATTTTCCTAAGGCATATAAACTACCTATCATACAACTAATCAAACTAAGTGACTGATGCGTGTGTAGCGTTATATATTTTTATGTATTTTTAAGCCCTTTTTAACACTTTAGTCAAGTTTTAAATTTATAAAACACGATATTTTACTAACACTAAACACACATATGGGCAAGTGCACCCATCGTGAGCGTAATATAACGTTGGTAAGATACCGAGGTCGTCCAAGGACACAAGAGCTTTTAGTACCGGTTTATCCTCAATGTATAATCAAATCAAAAGTTTAGAAAACGTTTTAAACATGAAAGTAAAAACTAAAAATGCTGAAAAATAAAATAAAAATAAAAATAAAACAGATAGACAAGATGAATCACTTGGATCCGACTCTCCTTTAGTGTAACCTTTGATGATTTCCGCACTTTTTAAGAGATTATCATAGTTATAGTAGTAGGCCCCTCTTTTGAAGGTGACGTTACCCTCAACCCAGTAGTTTGAGTCAGCAAGGATACAATCCTAAAGGGTCGGAATATTGATAGATAATTAATTAAGTTATTAATGCGTAATGTGGTAGGCCCCTCTTTTGAAGGTGACGTTACCCTCGGCTAAGTGGTTTGAGTCAGCAGGGATACAATCCCAAGTAGCCGGGTTAATGTATTAATAGTAGTTTACATATGAGGGGATCAAGCCATTCGCACCCCCGCCATCTAATACCAGTGGGTATTGAAGGAGGTCCTAGTAAGCTTGACCCAGGTCCTTGCAGGATCTATACACTGAACAAGGAAAGAACCTTGCCAAACCATTCCCTTAACCCCCGACCAGGTAGCTAACATATCTCTATATAGACCGTAGAGATATGAATGGTGTAAATCTTTATTTTATATAGACAGTAAACTAACACCAAGACACCACGGACAAATGATAAGGAAGTTTCACCTTCAACATAAGAAACTAGTTATTAAAGTCATTAATACAAAACCAAATAAAAAGTGCGAAAAGATTAAAAATCAAAAGTATTACACTAAATGCTTGTCTTCACCAAGTGATGTGAGAGACTTAGGCAAACATGGCCTTTGATTGTCAAGAACTCTTACTATCAATCTTGGATCCCGAGACTACTACACACACTCTATGATGGATGATGGTGGTGGATGTGGGTTGTAGTGGTGGTGGAGTGTGGGTGAAGTGTGAGAGAGGTGGTTTGCCAAGGGATGCCTTTGAAGTGAACCAAGCACCTCTATTTATAGCCTGCACAGAAGCCCAGACACGGCCCCGTGTCCATTGGGCACGACCTCGTGTCCATCCACTTTCTCTTTCTTCATTAATTACAATTTTTCTGCATTAGATCCACACGCCCCTGTGTCCGCTGGGCACGCCCCCGTGTGCAGAAGTGTATCTGTACTATCAAGATTTGCTTGGATTCTGCGAATCTTAGCGTTGACCACGTCCGTGTTGAGTTGGGGAAGCCACCGTGTCGGGAATAGAAGCTTCTATAGCTTTGTCCTTTCTGTAGACACCTGACCACGCCCCCGTGTCCGCTAGGCACGGGGCCGTGGTCAGCCTTCTATTCACTTGTTTTTGCTTGGGAAGATGCTGTCGAGGGGTCGGGCATGCCACGTTTATTCCTTTTCTTGTAATTATGTTAGATTTTGCTGCATAATTGCTCCTTTTGTTCATTTACGCTCATTTAATCCTGAAAATACAAAAGGAAGACAAAAGCACACTTTTTCCAACATTAGTACTAAAAAAGGGTTAGTTTTATGCCTCATTTGATGTAATTTATATGTTGCATTTTACACACATCAGTGACCATAAGGTATAACCTCGGAAGGTTATTCCCTATACAACTATGGTCACAAATATGTTTGGTCGGATCCTAATGATCGACCAAATGGGTCGGGTTCGAAAGTCTAAGCGGTGGTCAAGACTGCTTGACTTACGACCCTATATAAGCACTAGACTAAAAGTGACGAGTTAAACATTTTAAAACATGTTTAACTAAGTTAGAAAACTGATTTGATATCAAAACAAAGTGTTTTGATACCTGAAAATGGTTTCGTCGCAAAATGCATATAATCATGCATTTTGACCGAAACTTTGACTCGTCACTTCGACTAGTAAACGTTGTAATCAGTAGGTATAATCGCGAGGGATTATAACCATCGTGATTATGCTCACGTTGCAAAGTTCAATTGAACTTTGACTTGACCAATTCGTGGTTAAAACCGAAAGTGAAACGGCAGTCAAAATGTTTGACTTTCAGCTTGTAATTGCTGAAACTAAATGACTAAGCCATTAAAGAACACTTACAAGGCTCTAATGGCTGAAAGATCAACTAGGAAACTCAGGTAAGAGGCCTCCAAACAAGTGGTAACCTCTACTTAGAGTTGTAGAGAAAGAATTTGAGGAATGAGCAATGAAATGGGTAGAATTTGAGGGTATTTATAGTTGAATTAGAGCTCTTGGAACATGCCATGTGGCTTATGTGTTGTCCAAGCAAGCACAGGATCAATACAAGTGTGTGGATAGAATTAAAACCACTCAAAATACCCACAAATTTGCAAAACAATGGCCAAAACAAGCTTAGAAAACAAGACCTACAGCTGAAATGGAGTTTCTATCCAGATCATGTCGTCGCGTCGCGCCACAGCAGAGGCCTTCTGCTGTCGCCGGACGCGAGGGCATAGGCTGAAGTTTCAGAATTGGCAGAACAGGCTCCTGCACACTTCTAAGTGCATTTTCGACGCGTTTAACCCCCGTAAACCCATTTTCAAGGCACTACAAGGATGTTAAAGCATAGGGGACTTGAAATATGCTTGAAAATATCTCAGATGTCTGTTTGTTTGGTCGTACGGTTGCGTTATTCGGTTAATTACGACGAAACTCGAACGGACGCGAAAACAATCCAAATTACGCAACGAATGGTATTTTTGCATTCCAATCACTAAAATAAAGTATTTTAATGATTACAAAAATTTTTGGATGTCCGGATATGTGCATAACGTAAGATATGCGCGTAAATGCAAACTTACGCAGTTTTTGACGCCTTTAGTCCCTGTGATCAAATAAGCACATTTTCGCATACCGAACCCCTCAAAACTTATTTCTAAGCTATATTAAGGGTATTTAGGGTATGTTTAGCTTATGATTATGTTCCATAATGTACGTTGCTATACGAATCGACAGACTTTTGAAGTTTGACGCAAATAGTCCCTGCGATCGAATAAACTTGTTTTTGACATACCAAACCCTTCAAAACTTATTTCTAAGTTATGTAAAGGTTATTTAAGGTATGTTAAGATTTTTTTCACTATTCCGGAGTGTTTTTCATGTTAAACTGATTATGTTTGCATAACAATTTGCGTATAACTTTCCAGAAAGCGATTTAGAGCTCGAAATCGAACGGGAATTGATACATGTAAATGTCACATGTAATTGTGCAAATCCTGAGAATGAAACACAAGATTTCATTGGATTTGTATTTGTATGATGGTCATAGAGGCAAAAATGTCACACCAATACCTAACTTATGTGAGATAAATGCTTCCCGATCATCCATCTTTGTCAATTTCAACACTTAACCAAAACTCAATCAAACCCTTGAACAATAGTCTATGACCAATAACAATACCAACTACGTATCACATGAAATCCAAACCAGTGTATGTCTAACAAACAACCCAAAACAGCATATCATTCATGCGTGGTTAAGAGTTAGGCGCTGCTTATCACCTAGCATAACACGTTATGTGCTTTCAACACCTAGCGCATGACTCATGCGTTGTCTAGCTGCTGTTTTCAATCTTCAACATCTCGTTTTGCAATAATGTTGATTTTGACGTGTAGCTTTTGATCAGGTTAGATATGTATTGTTTTTAGGATTATGACACTGAGTTTATAGCTAATTTTAGTCGTGTAAATATCCAAAATTGTCCAAAAATATCCAAATTGTCCAAATATTCAACAAACCTGTCCAATTGTTCACCACGATCACTTGTAGAATAAGCCAATGCTCTAATACCACTTGAAAAACCAGGAAATGGATCTACGATCTCAAATTCAATGTTACACATGTTTAGAGTGCGGAATCTGATAAACTGTGTTGTAATCATGCAAAAAACTTGATAGTAAACGTTATACTCTATATTGATTCCAATTGGACAGAGTTTTGACACCACAGCTCTCCTTTACAGAAACGCTCGACTCCAAAGTTATGACTTATTGCGGATGACTTTCCATTTTATAGGGAAAGCCCATGCGCATCACACAGACTACGCATGACCAATTATGATGCACATGAGTCATGCGTTGCGCATGTACTTATGGTAATAAATGTTATGCTCTATATTGATTCCAATTGGACAAGGTTTCGACACCACAAATCTCCTTTACAAAAGCACTAGACTCCAAAGTTATGACTTATTGCGCATGACTTTCCATTTTTATAGGGAAAGCCCATGCGCATCACACCGACTGCGCATGACTAATTATGATGTGCATGAGTCATGCGCTACGCATCTACTTATGCTCAATAACACACACTCATTTACACCTCTCAACTCTAAATCTCTCCAAAATTATGTTTAATGACGCATGAAAATGGATATATATATAGGCATCACTCATGTGCATCACCCCAGTAGCGCATGAGAACTACGCATCACACCAAACACTGTGCATGTTCCCTTATGCATGACTCATGCGCTAGCATGTGTCATGTCAATAACATACCTATCTTCAAACCTCCGACACTCAAAACTTTGTTCTAACTTATACAGACTCAAGACCGATAACCTATACAAGATTTCTATGCTATGGACATACAAAAAAATGCAATTCTGGTCCTCTACTTTCTAGAATTACAAAGATGGTATCGGGGGTTGAAATTTTATAAATATGATAGTCCCCAACTTGGATGAGCGTTAAGTTTCTCAGTTAAACTGGTATGTAATGCCTAGATTGTCCGTAAAGAAAAAAAAAACTAAAAATATTAAAATACTAATGGGGCCCACTTTCTTCCTTTCTCACCTTCCGTTATCTATCCCCACTTCATCTTCTTCCTTATCCACCCTCTCCACCCTATCCATGGAAACCACCTCCACCCATAGACAACAACCTACCCACCATTGGTTCAAGCCCAAACCATTTCTTAACAACCAAAGAGACAAAAATTCACAACAAATATCCAATAAAATGACATGAAAATAGTGAATGCAATGAATTGTGATTCAAACTGCCAATGACTGCAATTAACAATCAAACGAACACGAATACACAACAAATATCTTAAAACGACCTGAAAAACATCAAGTGCGATGAATTGTTCAAGCCTCAATGTGAGTTGGTGCCATAGCTTCCTTCGGTACATATCTGCAAGGGTATTGTACCAATTTGAGAGCTCCAGGTGATTGTTGCGAGAGAATTTAGGCATTGAAAAGCTGTCATCGCTGACTGATTTCTAAAGATGATATTGGAAGTGTTGCCAAAGAAAGGATTGGGGAATTGTGTATAAGTTCTTGTTTGATTTCTTTCGTCTGAGTTTTCTTTCTCCCAAAGAAACGAACGATTGATTTGGGGTAAATGAGTTAATCTGATGGTTTAAATGTGACAACTGGCACCAAACCGGTAATTTCCGTACACTTTAATTATTATTTATTGACTGCAATTATGTGCTTAATTGTCAGCAATGTCTGAACACATGATTAAACAAGTGAATTCATGCACGTTGTATACTACAAAATATTGCTTTATGCATAAACGAGAGCGTTGCGTCAAAAATACTAAGTAAACTCACCGGTAAGACACAATGTGTCAACGGAACTGCAGAAAGCAGTCAAACAATAAAATTGGTGCCTAGGTGTAGGTCCGATAGCAAGAATGCATTAAAACCCAAGAGTACATACAAGGGTTTAATATATATGCAATACGAAAGCAAAAACAAGCACTAAAAAGCACCCGAAACGCACTTTAAGTGCAGAATTTATATATTTCAGCAATAATCAGCATTTAAACATATGAATTTTATGCAGAAATGTCGTTTTATTTTCCAGAATATTCCCCGGAGTGTTGGGAATTGAAAGGGTACAAGAAAGGTACTTAAAAGACACTAAAAGGTGCAATTTGGCGCTTTAACGAATCGGTACCTAACCGAACAACCGGATTTTACCCGGAACACCAAAATAATGCTAGAGCATTGTTTTTTTTTTCTAAGCCAGTTAGGGTCCCCGAGTACCCTAACACCCGTTGTAAATTACAACACACATGACACTAGTCTTGAACACCTAATTAACATAACTAGATTACTTAACTAAATAGTTAGAAACCAACCCATGAACCCCCCCCCCCCCCCCACGATTTCGGTTAGAATGAGGGGACACCCTCTTACATATGTGATTAAAATAATCCCTCTTGTTTCATATCTAGTGAACATAAGATCCTATGGACAATTATGTTGAAGTGAATTATAAATATATCTCTAGGACTATCACATTCATTTAAACCATCACACAAAACTTGATCACCTCTCTCCCCTCTCTTGAACTTTCGGCCGAGATCCAAGGCACCACCACCACCACTTTTCGATTCCGATCAAACCATTCTACATACATTCAAGTGTGAAGGATCACGCACAAGGAAGCCCGGTGCTTTCGGATTGCCAAGGACCTCACTACGTTGCTATTAACCACTCGTTTTTTGCCTAGTTTCTTCCCTAGCCTCGAGCTAGTAGTAAGTGACTCTAAACACCTTCTTGATCTTGTCTAGAGTGGTTAATAAGAGTTTTGTCTGATGAAAATCATGAACACTAAAGATCACCAACTAAAAGTCTTGTAAAATGATGAACTTGATGGATAAAAGGAAAGTGATGGTGTAAAACTTGTTAAACTTGTTTTGTTATGATTATTTAGTGTTGTTTTATGCTAGTAGTAGTTCGGATCGTCATCTAACCTGGCTAGGTCATGTTCATAGAACATGAACTAGTGTATGTTAAAATATGAAAAGGACTAGATGATGAACACTACTACATAATAACATGAACTTGTGTAAAAGTAATTTTTCTTGTAAAATGAAGTTCTAAACTAGTAGATCTAAAGATCTACAAGTGGTTTTTCGGAAGAACCAAGTAAAATATATACAAGTCTCATTTTAAGTCGGGTCTTTCATGAACTAGAGGTGTTTTTGTGAACAAACAAGTGTGTGGACACTTGTGTAACAAAAGTTTTAACAAAGAAATAATTTCCGTAAAAACCGACTAGAAGTTGTAAGACTTCATGTTCTTTAAAAAGAAGATTTCCAAGAAACCGACTTTATTTTTAGAGAGGGAAAAACCTACTAAATGTGTTGAAGAGTTACTACACATCTTTACACAACTTGCAAGTTCATGTGATTGCGATATATGTTTATGTTGGACAAGTTTGATGATGATTGGGAATTGATTGGTTGAATTTTTAAAAGAAAATGATACGCTAGTAAGCGTGGCCACCTCCAATTACAGATGAAACTCTGGCGAAATTTTTCCAGAAAATAACACTTAGAATATTTTTGGTGACAAGTGTTATGAATATATTTTTGGCTTGATTTCCAAACAAACTTCGCCATGATTTTTATTGCAAAATTTCCAAATACCGGGGGTGGATTTTCATAAGTAAAACTCGTTAAATATATATTTAGAATATATATTTTCTAATAAATCGCTTGTGTGATTATGTGATTATTTTGGTAGGTATATATTATTTTTAGAATAAAAATAATATGTCTTGGAAATACTCATGAGAAGTATAAACACAAAAATACACATACAACATACAAGATACATAATTCGGGTGCAAAGTGCAAAACACGAGATACTTATATTTATTTTTGAGAAAATGATATAAGTAAGACACTTAGTTAAAAATATAAAATATTTTTAACACAAGAATATATACACCAAAGAGAGTGACTGTACTTGTGCGACACAAGTCTAGTGACTAACGTTAAGATAACACGTATAGGTCACGACGTTAATTAAGCAAATCCGGTGAAGTTTACGACGCTAGGAACGCAAAGTTGTGAGTTCATGCTCCCCCTTTTCTCTTTAACTGTTTTCAGTTTTTATAACTTCGGGGGTGAAATACATGTACAAATGTACAATATTTATAATTGGTATGATATAAATACAAGAAGCACACTTGGTGAGAACGAGAACCAAGTGTGACGAAATATAAGAATACAAGAAGTACACTTGGTGAGAACGAGAACCAAGTGTGACGAAATATAAGAATACAAGAAGTACACTTGGTGAGAACGAGAACCAAGTGTGACGAAATATAAGAATATGAGAAGCGCACTTGGTGAGAACGAGAACCAAGTATGAGGCGTTATGAGAAATGATGCGAGAAATCGTGTCACGAATAGGGTACAGAAGCACCATTAATCAACTATATACCTAGACCGCAGAACAAAAGGTTAGATCTAACGGGTGCCGGGCAGCCACACTCTCGGTGAGGGAGAGAATCGAGTAGTGATTTTGTGTCTCATAATATACCAATTAAATGCCTAAGGTTTGGTGACTTCCTATGTCGTGTCACATGTTAATGGCTTTGCAACCCATTAACAATCCTGATACTTACAGGAATACTTTATTTACATAAAATTCATACCATACTAAAACTTGATGAATACTTGAGTACATGGGGTACTCAAGAAAAGCTTGAATTATACTTGAAGTACGTGGGGTACTCAAGAAAATGGGAATTATACTTGAAGTACGTGGGGTACTCAAGAAAATGGGAATTATACTTGAGTACGTGGGGTACTCAAAAAGAATTTGAATTATACATGAGTACGTGGTGTACACATGAAACTTGATTTATATATGAAAACTTGATTTATACACAAACTATGTTTTCATACAAAGTATACAAACATGAAATACAAAACTGCATGAATTCACACCAACATTATGTTGACGTTTTTCCAAAAACTCACATGTATTTCAGGTAACTAGGATGGATGTGCGCGCGGTCTTGCTTATGCTCGTGGATGTCGCTTATGTTTAACTTTAAATAAAGTTGTAAACTTTTAAGACAATGTTTTAAGCTGTCTAGCGATGTAAACGCGATCTTATGTTTTCAAATTATGGTATTTGAAGTATTTTTACGAGCATGTAGCATGTTTACCTTTCGTATGCAATGAGAACCTTTCATGATCACACCTCGTTCTTCCGCCGCAGAAAGGGGTGTGACATTAAATATTTGGCTTTCATAGATTTCATGAAATCATTTTTCCGGCATTTGCAACTTCCACGGATTCGTTTTTCTAGTGATTTAGTTTAGAACAACCACCACCATAATCTAGTTTTGCAGATCTGGACCACCATTAAAGTTTTGTAGATCTGGTTCACAACACCCATCACTACTCGTCCTTCCGACGCTGCTGAGGTGATGGTGGGCCTACAAGGTTTGAATAATATTTTGTTTTAGTATTATATATATAACTTTTTTGTTTTATTTATGTTTTTTTAATAACTAAGGTTAGTTTGGTCATTTTACATCACTTAACTGGAAAATTTAACAATGTTAGTGATGTGTGCGATGCGTGATATGTTTTTATTAATATTTTAAGCCCACTTTACGCATTAGTCAAGTTTTAAATTTATAAAACACGATATTCTACTAACACTAAACACACACTTGAGCAAGTGCACCCATCGTGATTGTAGTATAGTGTTGGTAAGATACCGAGGTCGTCCAAGGACACAAGAGCTTTTAATACCGGTTTATCCTCAACGTCTAATCGATCTAAATTTTTTTGAGAAAATTTTTGAAACATAAAAATAAAACTAAAAATGAAAACATAAATAAAAATAAAAACAGATAGGCAAGATAGAATCACTTGGATCCAACTCGTCTTTAATGTATCCTTTGATGATTTTCGCACTTTCGGACTTTTTAAGAGATTCTCTTAGTTATTGTAGTAGGCCCCTCTTTTGAAGGTGATGTTACTCTCAACCTAGTGGTTTAAGTCAGTAGAGATACAATCTCAAAGGGTCGGAATATTGAAAGACAATTAAGTAAGTTATTAATGCGAAAAGTGGTAGGCCCCTCTTTTGAAGGTGACGTTACCCTCGTCTAAGTGGTTTGAGTCAGCAAGGATACAATCCCAAGAATCCGGTTTAAAGTATTAATAGTAGTTTACATATGAGGGGTTCAAGCTATTCGCACCCCCACCATCCAATACCAATGGGCGTTGAAGGAGGTCCTAGTAAGCTTGAACCAGGTCATCGCAGGATCTATACACTGAACGAGACAAGAACTTTACAAAACCATCCCCTAAACCCCCTTCCAGGTAGTTAACGCGCTTTATAAAGACCGTAAAGACACGAATGATGACATCATTTACTTTATATAGATAGTAAAGTAACCTCAAGACACCTTGAAGAAATGATAAAGAAAATTCACCTTCAACATAAGAAACTAGTTATTAAAGTCATTAATACAAACCCAAATAAAAAGTGCCGAAAGATTAAAATTCAAAAGTAATACATAAAAGGCTTGTCATCACCGAGTGATGTAAGAGGCTTAGCCAAACATGGCCTTTGATTGGCAAGAACTCTTACAATCAATCTTGGATCCCGAGACTGCTACACACTCTAAAGATGGATGATGGATGATGGTGGTGGGTGTTGGTGTTGTAGTGGTGGTGGAGTGGTGGCAAAGTGGGAGAGTAGTGGTTTGCCAAGGGATGTCTTTCAAGTGAACCAAGCACCCCTATTTATAGCCTGAACAGAGCCCTAGCCACGGCCCCGTGTCTAGTGGGCACGCCCCATGGCCATCATCTTCTCTTCCTTCATTAATTGCAATTGTCAGCAGAGGGCCCCACATGACCCCGTGACTCCTGGGCACGACCCCGTGGTCAACTCTTTGCTGTACTATCAAGATTCTGCGTATCTTAGAGTTGACCACGCCCCGTGTAGAGCTGGGCACGGCCCCGTGGTGGGCGTAAAAGCTTCTGCAGGTTTGTCTTCTTGTGCAAGCTCCTGACCACGCCCCATGTCCAGCTAGGCACGACCCCGTGGTCAGGCTCTGTTGCCTTGTTTTTGCTTTGGGAGATGCTGCCGTGGGGTCGGGCATGTCACATTTATTTCTTCTTTTTGTATTTATGTTGGTTTTGGTTGTTTATTTGCTCCTTTTGTTCTTTTAAGCTCGTCTGGTCCTGTAAATTCAAAAGGAAGAAAGAAATGTGCTTTTTCCAACATTAGTACTAAAAAAGGGTTAGTTTTATGTCTCATTTGATGTAATTTATATGTTGCATTTTGCATACATCAAATACCCCCACACTTGAATCTTTGCATGTCCTCAAGCAAAACTCTTTCATATGTGGCTTACACACCCAAATGGAAGAGGTAGAGAAGAAGTTTTGGGCTTATCTTGAGTGTCGGGAATCCAAGATCTTTATTGAGTTTTATTTTTATTTTATTTACAATCCTATTCGTCATGATTTATTTAGAACATTTTATAAGAAAAATTATTTATTTGGGCATAACATGCCTCTTTAAAATTCCATTAATATACAAGTTCACATATCTCACAGGAGATCACTCAACACTAAGCCGATTTGTGTATTTTTGTGAAACACTCGAGACTGGCGTGGAACTTACTTCTACCATATGCTTGCCAAGCGATCAAACCTACTCCTTTTTAACTATAAACCTTTGCAAATATCAAGAGGACTTGGGGAAAGGTTAGGCTTGGGCTAAGGGTAGGTGGTTTTTGGTCAGGGGTTAGTAAAAATGGCGAAAAGCGTAAAAAGCGTCAGTTGTCGTAAATTTGTTTGTTTATTGCAAGACTTTCATTTTTTTTGTCACAAGATAACCGAGCTTTTTACTAAAAAAAAAGGGTTTCAAAAGAAAAAGGTTTTGGTGGGTAATGGGTGTTTGTTTTTCGGGTTTTGAAACGAAAAGGTTTAGGCTCAAAGGGGTTAGTTAACTAGGGGGATTTTGGGTAGGTGATAAAAAAATGAAAAATAATGGTTTTGAAAGGAAAATGGGTTAGTCCTAATGCCTCTATCATTTACTTACTTGGGTTCAAGTTGGTAAGGACCAGGAATGTATCGTCTTGGCAAGTTCTATAGTCATAAGAACCAAGCAGCTATTCACACAAGAAATGAAAAATGAGCATTTAGTTTAAAGATATATGCATGTATGCTCAATAAAGGCTCAAAACTCACTTGTTGTGGAAATGGGTTTATAATGTGATCAAGTATATATAATCAAATTTTAAATAGATTCGTCATGCCTTTTTATAATTTTCTTATTTGGTTCTTTTTATCACAATGCTATAGGTTGTAAATTTGTAAAAATATAACCTTTTTAGAACTTGTTATTCCCGAATTAAACCAAGACAAGTAAAAAAAATGAAAATTTTTGAAAACATTTGGGATGATTAGCGGTTCTAATAGAGTTTTGTGTAAGGCTTCTTATTAAAGGTTTTAGCATCCCCCCCCCCCCACTTAAATTACACATTGTCCTCAATGTGTCCCAAAAATAAGTTTTTAGGTTGATTCGAATGTGTAAAAGGTGATTAAAAACAAGGTTTTGTGTTACTGGGCGTCTGGCCACGGCCCCGTTGTCAGATTGCCAGTATCAAAGTTTAACAGAAGGCTAGCCACAGGGCGTGTTTAGTGAGCACGGCGCGTGGTCAGTTACCTGAACTGGGACTTTTTTCTGCAGAGCCTGGGCACGGGGCGTGTTGGGCTGAGTGTTGGTGCTTATGTCTGTCGACTTCGTCTTATATCGAGTCTTGTAATAGATTAGATAGATCAGGGCACGATATACGAGGAAAATGTGAATCATATAGGATGTATCCATTTCGCATGAAATGGACTTTGCCAGTTCGTACGAAATGGAAATGCCATTTCCTGTGAAGCCATCTCGTACGAAATGGAGTGCCTATATATATGTGTGTCTTGGATCTCATTTGTAACATTTAGTTTCCGGTAGCAAAGCTCTGCCGAAGTGTCTCCAGCATTGTAAAACGATCTGATATCAATACAAGAGACAATTTATGTGAATCTAAGTGCAAATCAGCTGAAATAACTCCGATACGTCTGTTTTCGCCTTTCGTATTGGACGAGATCTCTTCTGAACGACTCGTTTGGTCATGCAAACGATCCTACATGTGGTATCAGAGCTCAGGCGGAAGAGTTCTTACCGATTCAGCTTGATTTCATCCGAAAATTCTGATTTCTGCTCACTTTCTTCACCATTTTCAAAATTAACTGAGATTTCACGGATAAAATAGCTTGATTTTCACATATAACGTGCAAAACACTGTTTTAACAAACCCTTGAAAGAATCAGACCTAAAATCGATGTAAAATTTGATCAATTTATCAAAAACATGGCCGATTGGATGACATCAGCACCATTTCGCATGAGTTGAACCTTCCATTTCGCACGAAGTGGACCCATTTCGCATCAAAGTGTCATTTCGTTTGAAAAATACATCCATTTCATACGGATTGAGCATTGGTTGATCCAATTCGCTTGAAAAGTCCAATTCGTGTAAAAAATACATCCATTTCATACGAATTGGGCATTTGTGACTCATTTCGCACGTATTGAACATTTGTGATCCAGTTTCATGCGAATTGAATCTTATCCAGTTCGTTTGAGATTTGTTTTCAGGCTGTGTGAAAGATTCCAGTTCGTTTCAAGATCATCCAGTTTGTTTGTAAAGTCTGTTTTTGTGAGCTTTTGATTACCAAATCATGGAGAACGAATTCTACAACGCGTTTGCTGCCCCGATCACTGTGACTCAAAATTCGATGCTAGAAAATGAAACGGGCACCATGCAAAAACCGCCTAAGCTTATGAACATTGAGGAGTATAGTGGATGGGCGGAACGTTTTGAAAATTGGGTTCAAGCATATTACTTAGATGCATGGGAATGTACTGAATATCGATATGTTAGACCAGTTAAGGACAACGGAGAGAAGGATGATATTAAAGATCTAGGTGTTGATGAGAAAAAGAAATACAAAAATGAAAAGATGATGGTTAGTCTCTTGCAACAAGCTATTAAGGAAGAAATCTTGATTTTACTACAACACAACGGAAGTGCACATTCAATATGGAAAGAACTAAAATCAAAGTTTGTTGGAAGTAAAGAGATGATCAAGAACAAAATGTTGCTTTTGAAGAAAGAATTTGATCTATTTCGTGGATTAAAAACTGAAAACACCAAGCAGATTATAGAAAGATATTGCAATTTGGTGATGAACATGAAGAGATTGAATATCAATAAAGATAAAGAAGAATTGATTGAAAAGTTGGCCGATGCGTTGCCACAAGATGTTTGGGGCACGTATCTTGTGATGTTGAAAAATAAACCCGAATTTGACAATCTAACGCTGATCTCGTTTATTGAACAACTCGAAGCTTAAGAGATGGAACAACGAAAAATAGCGAGAATGAAGGACTTTGATGGTGAACAAGACATTGGTTTATATTACAAAGGTGGTACTAGTGATAAGACCAACACTGCACCGAAGATCGAAACAGCTTTTAATGCAAAAAATTCTTCTGGAGGTTCATCTCAAGGATCAAGTAGCAAAACTGGATTTTCTTCATATCCATCATTCGATCCAAATTTTTCAGCAACCAAGAATGGCAAAGTACTACAATGCAACATTGTGCTAAATCTTGAGAATGATCAAAATTACTCTGAAGAAGTAGCCAAAAGTCATATGTCTTTGTTGGTGACTGTGTTAGAGTCTTATGGGAGTTTAGTTGCAGGAAGGATCGGAAATCCAATGTTGACAAAAGAGGATTACGATCAAATTGATGCTGAGGAGATGGAGTTAATGGATATAAAGTGGTGTTTGGCTAGTGTGTTGAGAAGAGCTGAGAAGTTTAAACAAATTACGGGAAGAGATGATTTTCGTGATGCAAATGTTTCTACTTTAGGATTTGATAAATCTAAAGTTACTTGTTTTCGTTGCAGGGAAAAAGGGCATTTCAAGAGAGAATGCACAAACCGCGAAGCAAGTGGAGCTCAAAATCCATTCAGTAACAATGATTACTATCGAAAAGCGATTTATCATCAAGTTGCTCAATAGTCGTATCAACAAAAACAGCCACAAACTTCTCATGCTAAGAAGGCGATCGAAGAGTCATTAAGAAAAGCTTGTTATGGTATAATAGATCAAGAGGATGAAAGATTGCCAGAAGGTTTTAGCTGGGACAAATATTGTCCAGATGAAGAGATCTTAAAGGCTAAAGCTTTTGTTGCTCAAATCATTGAAGACAGTGCTGATGATAATTCGTATTGGGCAGATAGTATGAAAGAGCACTTAAACTATCTAGCCGAGAGAGATGCTGAAAATGCTCGAGTGGCAAAGAAGAAGGTTGAAAAATAAGATGATCGTGATGATGATAATACGTATTATGCAGATAGTATGAAAGAGCATTTAAGATTTCTAGCCGAGAGAAATAAGAATGACGATGAAGATGTCTGAGTGATAAAGAAGCAGGACAAAGAAATTCCAGCTTTCGAAATTAAAAAGGAAGCTGATGCAGTAAAGGTGTCTGAGAATTGTGAAAACTGTGAGACTCTGAAAAAGCACAACAACGAGTTGATTCATAACATGAACAGATTGAAAGAATCGTATGATGTTTTAAACAAAGCCATGAATCAATATAACGAGTCAAGCAGTGAACAAGCTATAGCTATGAAGACACTCAATGGAGCATACATGACAAAGCAGAAAATGGTCAATTATTACATTAATATGTGTGCTGAGCTTGAACAGAAATTGGAAACTCATAGGATAGAAATTGAAAGAGTAAACAAGTTGTTGAAAAGTTAGTCATGTTCTTCTTATGTGATTGACAGGATTTATCCTACAGTTGAAGGCATGAAGGCGTTTGAAGAAGAAACATCTGAAGAGAAGAATTCCAAAACAAAAGAGAATCTAAAGAAAAGAATTCTGGTAAGAAACAAAGTGTTAGTTACAAAAAGTGTCCACCTCCGATTGAAAATGGATATTCTCCACGAAATCCTAATTCAGAAAGAGTCAAAAAAGCAACCAACTTACCGTGGGAATCCGAGCCTTCAGATAACTTGCCAGACAACATTGATGTCACTTTCACATCATCCGACACTGATCATGAGTCTGAGATAATTAAGAAAGTGGTCGATCAGGTGTTGGATAAAGATGACACGGAGGAGTCAAAGTCTGAGTCCGACACTTCAAGTCCAACAGTCAAAAAGGACAAACGGGTTTACAATAAAGATTTTCTGTTATCACAAAAGAATTTGAATGATGAAACATTCAAAGTAGCATATACTTTGAATGATTCTGACAAATTATATTCTGATGAAGAATTTCCAATAAGAGGTGTCAAATCTGAAATGATCAAAAAGGTTTTCAAACTAACAGAAATTAACATTTCTGAAATAAAAAATGTAAATTTTGCTGAAAAACCTAAACCTTACACCTCAAGAGTTCAACAAAGGTTAAATAAGAAAAAGGTTACAGTTCTGGTTCAGGTTATCGAAAGAAACCAAACCATAACGGTAATTTCAAGAAGAAGGGATTGGGTTTTATTTCACCAGAAAATCATAAAAATGAGAAAACTTATAAACCAAAAACTGTATTTGTTTCAGGGTCAAGCTCGGAAGAAGAAGAAAAGAGCTCATTCTGGAAGCAGACAAACAAAGAATTCCTTGCTAAGAAGCAAGAAGAAATAAAGAATGAAGCTGCTCAGAAGAAAGAGACAAGAACCTGTTTTCAATGCAAAACAATTGGTCACATTGCCAGGAACTGTCCAAAGGCAATCCAAACAAAACAGGGAGTCTCTGATAAACTCAAAGAAAAAGTTGGTGAGAAAACCAACCCACCAACCGAAAAATTTAAAGTTTTTGAAAATTCAACATTTGAAGTTGGTGAGTGTTCAAAAAGTTTTTATAAACGAAAGGTGAACCTTAACAATCAAAAGTGGGTTGTTAAGAAATCTGATGTTAGTTCTAGCAATGATTCTGATTCGACAAAATCAGAGGAGCTATTTTCTGGCGATGAATCTGACTCGTCAAAGTCAGAGGAGCCACAAGTTGAGCTAAAAGGAGAAAAGTCAGTACCGTCAATGGATGACGTAAACTTTCCACCATTGCGGGCTGAAAATTTTAAACAAAAAGTTGGAAAAATTGAGATTTCAAATCAATTTTATTCTGAAAAGAAGGAATTTGATGTTGAAAAGGCCTTTAACCCCAATGTGAAACATATTTTTGGTAAAATTGTTGACGGGAAGGTCAAAAGGGTAAAGGAATTTTATGAAAAGAAAACGAGTAAATCAGATAAAGATGGTTCACCCCAGGTTAGTAACTGGGATAGAACCTATCATGACTAAAAATCTGGACTTGCCGGAGCTCCCAAGTTGGTAATCGTGGAGCATGAATCGACATCTTTCTTGAAAAATTCAAAATTGTCATATTTCGACTTACAAGTGGTATTGGTGATAAGATTCTACAAGTGGTTAATCAAGGTCATTAAGTTGAACTTGATTTAACTTTCATCCAAGTGATATTTTTTACAAGTGGTAATTTGATAACAAAGTGAAGAATGATCCCCGATCTTACAAGTGAGTTGTGTAATCAACAAAACTAATTTTCCAGAAAAACCATTTTGATTAAAACAAATTTAAGTGTTTTGAAATCATAATGGGAAAATAGTTTGTTGTCAGGGGGAGTTCTGATTGTTTATGCCAAGTGAATGGAGGATTGAAGCAATTCTCATCGGTTTGTCAAATTTTCTTTAAATGGTTTTGAATTTTAGGGGGAGTAAGAAATTTCAGAAAATCCAAAAACATTAGAAAATTTGAAAAAGCCAAAAACATGATAAAATCAAAAAGAGTTTTGTTGTGAAAAAGAGGAAATGATAGTACATCAGTAGACAATCACAGTACGCTAAAGAATTGGAAGGTTAAAATGTGATAAACGGTCTCACTGATGATATGCCAGTAGGTTTTCGCACGCTCAGTAGATTGTGTTCGAGATATAAACCTAAATATCAAACTTACTTATCTCGTGGAGAACATCTCTCGGATATATGGGTAACCCCCGAAATCTTGTTTGAAAGGCTTTCTATTTCTGACATACTAGGTCTTTGTGCGTTGTGATATCTGGGGTATTATACCAGAACTTCTGATTTTGTGGGAGCAATAGCCTAGTCCTCGTATAATACTTTACACTTCTTTAATCTTAAAGCTCGCCCTCAGCATAAAAATGATGAAACATTGAAAAATGCTAATCATGTGCTGTTGAAAAGAAAAGATTCTCTAAAGGGAACCCACCGAAATGCAAACCATCATCTCTCTGATTTTGCGGAAGCAATAGCCTGAGCTCTCATGGTCTCTCATTTAACCCCTTACAGATATCATTAGTGTACATTCACCTGTAAGACTGAATATAGTAGTCTGGATACGGGATATATTCTGAGGTGGTACACGCGAATGAGTTTAAGTGCTTAAAACATTAATCTCGTATCTCGAAACAGTTGAACTTTGTGTGAAAATTTAAGTGGATCAGTATACTGACAATCTAAGTGAATCGTTTAGAACTTAAAATGTTTAAAGCTTAATGGTGCTAGTGATTTGTCAAAATCTGATATGATCCTCTTTCACAAACTCGCAAAAATATTGTCTGTAAATATTTCTTTACTGCTTTTCATTAAACAAAAATTCAAAAAGATTTTATTTCATTTTATTTTCAACAACTGATGTTGAAAAGCTGATTTTCAAAATCCCGAATGCTAAAAATGATGAACAACAGGTTTGGGAGAGTTTGTTTGAGATGAAGAGTGAAGTTAAAAGTTTGAGAAAATTTGAGAAATGTCATAATCTAACAAGTGATGTGTTGAGATTGATTTTACAAGTTGTAAGCAGAGATTAAAATTGTCATAAATATATATCTTATGTTTTGGGTAGAGAATTGTGCAGGTAAAGCCAGGTTACGATCTTAGAACTTGTGAAAGCCTGTAGATTGTGAATTCCAGACTGCGATCCCAGCTTATCGAAAGGGGGAGTCTGAAGACATCAAGAGGGAGTCTGAATATGTGAGAGCCAGATTCAGATCCAGGAACAGTGTTCAAGATAGAAGCTGCTGATGATGAAGAACTTAAGGAATCAAGAGATCTGATCAAGAGAATTAGAGAGAGAGGATAGAGTCAGGTTGCGATTCTGAAAGAAAAAGAGAGAATAGAAAAGATTGAGGATGCTAACAATGTCAGATTCTTTGAAGAGAGCAAGAAGACTGATAAAGACTGAAGATGTGACATACCGAAGACTCGACACCGTAGACTTCGTCAACATCTAAGGGGGAGTATGTTGGTGCATATGTCTGTCGACTTCTTCTTGTATCGAGTCTTGTAATAGATTAGATAGATCAGGGCACGATATACGAGAAAAATGTGAATCATATAGGATGTATCCATTTCGCACGAAATGGACATTGCCAGTTCGCGCGAAATGGAAATGCCATTTCGTGTGAAGCCATCTCGTACGAAATGGAGTGCCTATATATATGTATGTCTTGGATCTCATTTGTAACGTTTGGTTTCCGGTAGCGAAGCTCTGCCGAAGTGTCTCCAGCATTGTTAAACGATCTGATATCAATACAAGAGACAGTTTAAGTGAATCTAAGTGCAAATCAGCTGAAATAACTCCGATGCGTCTGTTTTCGCCTTTCGTATTGGACGAGATCTCTTCTAAACGACTTGTTGGGTCGTGCAAACGATCCTACACTGAGCACGGCCCCGTGCTGCACACGTTGTAATGTTTAGAAAAGTTTACGGAAGGCTCTGTTTTCATGCATGGGGTGTAGTTTTTACGTCCCTTTGGTAATCTCCATCTTTTCGAGTGTGATTTATTCCTAAAAAGTAAGACTAAACTAGAAAACATAAAAGTTAAACTAAATTAAAAACTATGGATAGTTCCGCGGAATGCCCCCGTGGTGCGCCACGTTTATAAGGGTCCTTGGCTAGACCCAAAGTCAGTCATATGTTACCCGAGCGGGATGTCTTGCATCCCGTGTTGCACCGTCGGAGAGCGTCATCCAAGCTTCAGTTTATGACATCCATGTAGTTGAGCGGGTCGTCCTCCACTCTTTTTCCACCCTCGAATTTCATCTCCTTGTCTCCAACCCTCAATGTTAACTTCCCGTCACTCATATCCACCATGGGACGAGCGGTGGCAAGGAATGGTCTTCCTAGAATGAGGGGAACTTCGGTGTCTTCCTCCATGTCGAGTATGACAAAGTCGGTCGGGAAGAGAAAGTCTCCGACTTTTACCAATAGATTCTCGACGACACTTTGTGGGTATTTGATAGACCTATCGGTGAGTTGTATGCTCATCTTTGTGGGCTCATTTTACCTAGTCTGAGTCGGTCAAACATTGATGCGGGCATGAGATTGATGCTAGCTCCAAGGTCGGCTAGTGCATTTTGAACGAGTGATCCCCCAATGGAGCAAGGGATGGTGAAGCTTCCGGGGTCGATTTTCTTTTGTGAGAGTTTGTTGAGGAAGACGTCGGAGCATTCTTCACTAAGGTTGACCAATTGCAATGTTTCAATCTTTCTTTTGTGGGTGAGGAAGTGTCTCATGAATTTTGTTGGTGCATATTTGTGACAACAGCTTTTAGATTTGGTCTTTGGATATCTTGTATTTAGTAAATCGATAAATGGTTAGCGGGTTTAGCTTTGTATTAGTTAATTAAGAGTGATTGGGCCAAACCAAACCCACATAAGGGGGATGGTAGGCGAAATGGGCCTAGCCCATGACCTAGCCCAAATGCAAAGCTTGTCCTATTTAAACAAAGCTTAGCATTAGGGTTTAGGTTAATCACCTTAATCACTTTAGGAGAGAATTCGTGAAAACAAAGGCTTGGACAAGCTTTGGATATCTTGTATTTAGTAAATCGATAAATGGTTAGCGGGTTTAGCTTTGTATTAGTTAATTAAGAGTGATTGGGCCAAACCAAACCCACATAAGGGGGATGGTAGGCGAAATGGGCCTAGCCCATGACCTAGCCCAAATGCAAAGCTTGTCCTATTTAAACAAAGCTTAGCATTAGGGTTTAGGTTAATCACCTTAATCACTTTAGGAGAGAATTCGTGAAAACAAAGGCTTGGACGAATTAGAGTTCTTGATTGACTGTAATCATTTGAAGATAATCAATAAAGATCGGGTTTATAGAGATTTCTGTTTCTACATGTTTTCTGTTCAATCTGATCTAGAGGATTCCGCACTCTAGGTTAGATCGACGATTCTGTGACGATCCATACGGATTGGGGGACCTACAATTGGTATCAGAGCATTAGGCTCTTGATTAGCTTGGTTCAGAATTGTTTTCTGCAGAAAAATCAGATTTTTGGACGTTTTTTACGGCTGGTTTGCGAAGTTTAGGGTTCTGCTGCTGCATCTCAGATAAATAGCAAGCATTTGGGATCCATCTCAGATAGAGGTCTTGCATCTCGGATCATTTCGGATCAAAATAGTTGCATTTCAGACCAGAAAACTTGCATCTCGGGTTGAACCTGAAAGATCTCGGATCATCTCAGATTAAAAGAGTTCATTTCAGATCATTCCTGACCATTTTAGACCATCTCGGACAACTGTTTCGAGATATATTTGAAGGGGTGGAATTTTTCTTGGCAAGCGTAGGAAAAATTTCACTGTTTCGTGTTTAGAAAATTATCCGTAGCTCATCTCGGGAAACCGTTTGCACCGTTGGACTCCTTGGATTTTTAGGACAAACAAAAAAAACAGTATATATCATTGGACTCCTGGAAAATCCCGAAAAAGGTCTTCGACATTATATATCATTGGAATCAAAATTTCGAGACGAATCTAACGGTATAATTTGGTAAAAACAGTTTTCGGAAAAATTTTGTACGGTTTTACCAGTCTGCTTAAGTTAAAATGTCGAACATGTCTAACATGAATGAACTTTTAAGGATGGAACGCGAGGTTGGCACAACCAACAAACCGCCTAAGATGATGAAGGTGGAAAATTATTTTTCATGGAAGGACCGATTTCAATCCTTCATTGAATATCAAGACACACGCATGTGGATCTGTATTGTAAATGGGTACACAAACCCAACACACGATTTTGAAGGCAGACAACGTGCCACTGCCTATGTGAACATGCAAGAGGCCGATAAAAAGATGTATGAGGCTGAAAAGAGAGCCTTGGCTGCCATAAAAATATCCTTACCTGATGGCATCAAGCATACCTTTAAAAAGTACACTACTTCAAATGAAATGTGGGATGCATTAGAGACAAGATATGAGGGAAATGCAGATGTCAAAAAGAAAAAAGTTGATCTATTGAAGAAGCAGTTCGTTGTATTCAAGTGTATGAAAAATGAGTCACTTGAAGACATCATCACTCGATACTACCATCTGATGTCAGAAATGGACAATTATGATATAGATTGCTATTCTGACATAGAGAAAAATGACAAGCTGCTTGATGCTTTACCTACTAAATGGGATATCTACACTCTCATGATCAAGGGAGAAGCAGATTATGAGACAAAGGAACTGGAAGAAGTAGTTGGAAAGCTAAGAGCTTATGAGCTCAATATGAAGAAGAAGAAGAAGGAAACTGGATATGATCAGGTTCAAGATCCAGGGATTTACAATGGACTTAAATCTTCTTTGTCTCACAACGCTTCTAGCGACTCTGCTACTGTGTTTCTTTCGTGCGAGAATGAGTAGGTCACAGTGAATGAGGATGGTGATGTATGATTCGTAGCTGCTTTAGGAGGATCAACAGGAGCCAAAAGAACATCAGCTACTAATCAGAGTAGCAGTACAAAATCAATGCCTATGAGTGTAAAGTCTGCAGAAGAACATCTTGCTCTACTGCTTCATTTGTTGCTTCTTATGAGAACTACATTCATGGGAAGATATCTGATCCTGCCACTTTAGATGAAGATTATGATCACATTGACCCTGATGATTTTGAGGCGACGGATTTGCAATGGCAAATGGCCATTATTTCCAGAAGAGTCAAGAGGTTCATGAACATAACAGGAAGGAAGTTTGTAGGAAAGAGCGTTGGTTTTGACAAGACGAAAGTGAGGTGCTTTAACTGTCAAAGTTATGGACATTTTGCTAGGGGATTCCGCCCTCTAGGTTAGATCGATGATTTTGTGACAATCCATACAGAATATAGGACCTACAATTGGTATCAGAGCAAAAGCAAGAGACTTCGAGTCAGAGTTCAATCAATAGAAATGCATCAAACAACTCTGGCTCAAAAGCTTTGATCTCTATTGCACGAGAGGGGTCATATGATTGGAATGTTCATCTGGAAGCTGATGAGAATGTCACTAAGGAATTCATGGCAGAGATAGTGCCAGTTGATGATGGTGAGGCTACAGTAGATGATGCTGAAGTTGAGAAGGAAAGTGAAGCTGAGGAAGATAAGGATGATCAGACAACTGAAGCTGAAGAGGAAAAGCTAAAGTCTGACTATGAAAGGGAAGCTGAAGAGAAAGATGCTAAATATAAAAGAATGGAAGCTCAGATTGCTGCTCTCATGGCCAACCTAGACAAACCAACAGGAGAGGTAAGTAATTCTGCTAGTTCTGTTTGCTTAAGATGTCGTGAATTACAGGGTGAAGTTGATAGATTATCAACTGAAAATCAAAGTCTGGTTAATAAAATGTCTAACATTAAAGAATCAAACTTTTTTGTTAAAAGAAATGAGTCTATGTATTTGAAGAAAATTAAAGGCTATGAAGCTGAAATTGAAGTTTTAACCGGCAAATTAAATGAAAAACTTCAAATTATAGACTTAGCTCATGATACTATGAGTGAGAAAACAAAAGAGGTTTCTGAAAAGTGCAAAGAGTTGTCTGAAGCATAATTAAAAATTGTTGAACTTGAAAAGAAATGGAGTCAGTTTAGAGATTCCACTTTTGTTATGAAGCACATGATGGGTGGGTTAAAGAAGAGTAATGACAAGACCAGTGTGGGCTTCAAAGGCTTTAATGAAGTCTCACCTCCTCTTAGTCATGACTATTCATTCCTACCTGATGAAGATGAGTTAACAGACTTTCTGTCAACATCACCTAGTAGTTCCACATCAAGTCAAGGTGATGTGCATGAGAGTGATGATGCTAAAAAGGAAAATAACAGAGACACCATTTTGAAAAAGAAAAATTCACATCCTAAGAATAAAAATCAAACTTTTGTTAAAAAGGTTACTTTTGTTCAAGGAAGTGACATGAAAAACGAAACAGTTGTTATTGAAAATGAATCAAATGTAGAATTTGCTAAAAACAAAAACATAGAAAAATCTGAATCTAAGCAAACTGAACAAAATCCTTCTAAGGAATCATCATCAAATTCAGGATCTAGTTCAAAGTCTTCAGTTGAGAAGTCTTCGAAAAAGAGATCGTGCTTCAAGTGTCACACAAAGGGACATGTAGCTAGCTGTTGTCCTAACAAAAAGATTGAAACACAAGTAAGTGAGAAACAGAGAGGGAAGTCACCAGAGAAGAGTGGTGATAAAAAGGAGAGAGAGTCTAACTCTCCAAAGAAATCTGCTCCTAAGTAACATGAGGGTGTTGCTGTTGGTGTAGACAAGCCTTAAAAAGGAACTCCGCAAGTTCCTCCTTTTCAAAGAAATCAACCAAGATTTCAGCCTGAATCTACATCAGGCAGATATGAGAGACCTAGAAGTAGTTCACCAAGAATGAACAATCATAATTCAAATAATTTCAGAAGTCAAGGTCAATATCAAAATCGATACCAAAATAATGGTGGTCAAACTTTTTATAACAATGGCTTTAGAAATCACAACAATCAATCTTCTTGGAATCAAAACTCAAGGTTTCAAAAACAAAATTTACAAAGTTCACATAGTCCAAACACATATAGGAACCCTTAGGACCAGAGACCTCATGGAAATCATACCCCATTTCCATCAACAGGTCCTAGATCCAAGACTCCAGTTAGGAATTATGGATATTGGATGGATGTTCCTGTAGTTGGTGAATCTGGACGACCCAAGACCATTAAGGCTTGGGTCCCCCAATATAACTAATCTTTTGGTTGGTGTGTGTAGGAGCTGCTAAGGATGATTATCAACTTATGGTATGTTGATAGTGGCTGCTCTAGGCACACGACGGGGGATGCGAGGTTGTTTTCTGAATTTGAAGAATATGATGGTGGACATATGAATTTTGCTGGTGCTAAAGGTGGTAGGATTACTGGACGAGGAAAAGTGATAAATGGGAACATCACTTTGGACAAAGTGAACTATGTTGAGCAGCTTAAACACAATCTGATGAGTGTGTCGCAAGTCTGCGACAAGGGTCACTCGGTCCATTTTACTAAGTCTGAGGCATTGGTGTTGAAACCAGGTTTGGTGATATCGGACGACTGGATAGTGATGCGTGCACCAAGGAAAAATGATACTTATGTCATGGACATGGGTGCCAAGGATCTGTCTGCTGTGGTGGCGTGTTTGCTGTCTAAAGCATCTGAAGCTGAATCAATGTTGTGGCACAGACGCATGGCCCATATTCACTACCACAAAATGAATTACATTATTAAAAATGAGCTAGTGAAAGGGGTTCCAATGCAAAGGTTTCATGTGGAAGATAAATGTCTTCCATGTCAAAAGGGAAAACAACACAAGAAACCTCATAAGTCTAAAACAGTAAATTCCATTAATGCCCCTTATGAATTACTTCACATGGATTTATTCGGTCCAGTGAACGTGAGGAGCATAGGTGGAAAGTACTACTCTCTTGTTGTCACTGATGATTAATCACGTTATTCGTGGGTTTTCTTTTTAGGTACAAAAGATGAAACAGCAGAGATGCTGATAGATATTTTTACAAAATTGGAAAATGTCCAAGAAGCAAGGATCAAGAGGATAAGGAGTGATAATGGCACGGAGTTCAAGAATCGGATTCTGGATCTCTACTGTCTTCGAAAGGGAATAGAACATCAATATTTTGCTCCTTATACTCCTCAACAGAATGGAGTCGCTGAGAGGAAAAATAGGATGTTGATTGAAGCCGCTAGGACTATGCTTTCAGATTCAAAGCTACCAGTTCTTTTCTGGGGAGAAGTTGTGAATACAGCTTGCTATGTCCTAAACAAAGTTTTAACCGTTAAACGTTTTAATAAAACTTGTCATGAACTTATGTTTAACGAAAAACCAAACTTAACTGGCTTTGAACCATTTGGATTACTCTGCACTATTGTGCGAAACAAAGATAAACAAAAATTTGGTGAGGTGGCTGATGAAGGCTACTTTCTAGGTTATGTGCCTGGCACACCGAATAAAGGGTTTTTAATCTAAAATCTGGTAAAATTGAGGTTGTTTTTAATGTTGAAATTACTACCTACAAACCTCAACAATCAATGAGTGGTCCAGCTATATTATATGATTATGAAAGTGTTTTTAAATCATTTAATATTCCTGAGTTTTCTAATGCAGATGATTCTCAGTTGATTCAAACGGTGATTAGTGAAGACGATGAAGACGAGTTCATGCCTAAATCAAATGTTGATATGACAGATGCTCCGGAAACTTCCTCAGGTGCTGCTGCTTATGATTCAAGCGATAGTGAGTCTGAACCCATTCAGGGGGAGGATTTCATTAATCCGTTTGCGAATCAGAATATTCCGGAGGAGGTTGGATCAAACCTGGGTGAAAATCTAGAAGTGGATACCGTTGCTACTACACGACCAAATAGAGATCATCTAGTTGACAAGTTACTTGGAGATCCTACTGCAGGTGTTCAGACGAGAAGAAGCATAGCAGCGAATTCAAGCTTATTTGTTTCGATTGAGAAGAATGGGATTGTGAATGAGTGCTTGTATAGTTGCTTCATTTCTCAAGAGGAGCCGAAGAACATTCATATGGCTCTGAAAGACAATTCATGGGTTGAAGCTATGCAAGAGGAATTGGCCCAGTTTGCTAAGTTGAAGGTATGGGAGTTAGTGGACCTTCCTAAAGGTGAAAGAGAGATTGGCACTAAATGGGTGTTTATGTAACAACCTTGATTTTCAAACATGTACTTGTTGGATACACATATCATGTTTTGAGATGCAATTTGTTTGATACATGTTTAGTCTTATTGTTGCTACATGTTTTGCCGACCCAAACACGTGAATAATTTCAATTTGTTCTAGTTTCATACTTATAAACAAGACAATATTAATTACAGGGGCCTAACATGTCATTTTGTGAAAGTATAAGCTAAGGGACTTAATTGTCATTCCTTGAAACTTGTTTGAAAACTTAAAAATATAAGTTTTTAAAACTTTTAAAAGTCTAGGGTTCAAAATGTAATTTTAGAAACGTATATTATATAAAATAAATAAACATATATTTTTATTTAAAGTCCAAGGACCATTGGGTCATTTTATGAAACTTGAAGTTTAGGGGCCATTCTTGTCATTTTGAAACTGCTTTTCAGTTAAAAACCCTAACCGGGTTAAGTTTTATAAAAGGGATCCATGTTTAAACACTAACCCAGTTAACTTGTTCAGTTAACAAGTCCAGGGACCTTTCCTGTCCTTTTAAAAAAATTATTTAACCGGATTACTTAACTTAGTTAGACATCTTATTCAGAAAACATGTTTTAAAAACTAACCTAGTTAGACTTCTTGGTTAAATACTGAGGGACCTGTTTGGATTAATTCAGAAACACCAGGGATCAAACTTGAAACTTCATTTCAAACCGGCTTATACCGTTTGTATCGCCGGAATCGTTCCAATTCGTAAACGAACAAAAGCACACTGATCAAACATGCACACTGCTTGTCCTCCTCGATATTTAGAATCGTCCAAACACCTTAATTGCACCAAACCATGCAAACCTGTCCTCATAACCGGAAATCGTTTTTAAAATTTTAAGTGGAATCTGTTTTGTCTGAATTCGGTTGTTTGAGGATCAATTGAAATCGTTATAACTTTCCTGAAAGCTTCACGAACCCACTGAACCTTTCAAAACACACAAACACCTCATAACATACTCTGTTTAAACGACTGCTACATCGCCGGAAGTTGAGCTCGCCGGACATAGCCGGAAGCACACCTGAGACGATGCCGGACCTCTTTTATTCGAAATTTCGGTATAATTCCGTCTGTTTATCGTCCCTGCAACTTTAATTTAGAATTGATGCATGTTTGATCGGTTAATTGTACGGGTTGACTTCTGTTGACTTGAGAATTGGGGAAGATGAAGTTTAATTTTTGGTATTTTAATTTCTATTTTTTTTAAACAGTTTACAAATTATTTCATATTAATTCGATACTAAATCTATAAAATCTGAAATTTTTATCATATATTCCTGATATATTGGTGTATTTATTAAAAATATAAAAGTTTGTAAAATTTTTATAAATTTAATTTATTTTAATAAAAACTGTTCTGATTTCAAATAATTATATTAATTCGAATTCTTAGAATTAATTTATGAAATTTTCATGTTAAATATTTTGAACAGTAAACTATGTAAAAATAATTTTATCATTAATATTTGATACTGTTTTAATATTTTTATAATTAAAACAGTTAGATTACATATTCTTACAGTTAAATTTTAATCGGTTTAAATTATATAACTGTAAAATTATTATCCGAAATTATTTTTGTGATAATACATGCATTATTCTGAGCTTGTTACTGTTTGATGATATACATGTTATTTTACATAAATAAATTAGTTAAATTACATAGTTTTATTTAATGTGTTTAAATTAAATAACAATATAATTTTTTCCCAGAATTATTTTTATAATGTTGCAAGACATATTATTAGTTTATATAATTTATGTTACTATTTGGTTAATTACAGAATATTTTATATGATTAAATCAGTTAAATCATTTAATTAAACTTAACAGTTTTAATTACATAAATATACAAATTTTACCCAAAAATATTTTTGTGACATTATGGGTATTTTTCCGAGTTTATAAAAATTCAGAAACTATTTTGGGCATTTTCAGATTATTCTTAATAATTAATCTGATAAACTTAAACACTGATATTTTAGCCTTTTAAATTCCATTTATTTATATAAACTGTTCAAAGGCCCTAATAATTACTGTAAATCAGTAATATTGATGTTAATTAATCAGAAATGTTATTTTTAATTTTTATTATTTAAACTAATTATAAGATAATTAATTGTATAATTATCATGTTACTCTGAAAATATATATATATATATATATATATATATATATATATATATATATATTTTTAGAACCCCGAAATTTATTTATAATTTTTATAAATTAAACTTAACATTTGGACTTTATTGTTGTAACTCCCATTTTTATATAATTGTTCACTGGAAATTTTTATAAGGTTATTTGATAAATATATATATACAAACCTTGAGTTAAATATATATATTTATTCTAAATATACAAATAATATTTTTCCCATTATTTGTATAACTTAGTATTTTATATAAATACTTCACAAATTAATCAAGTTACCAAGTCTTCCCCAAACCGGACTAGTCAAACCGTACAACGCAAAACCTTGTCACCCGTTTGTACAAAATTACAGTTTTGCCCTTGTTAATGCTATGCCCCATATTTGTTTGTTTATGCATGTTAAATTACATATAGAGTGACGTGGAAAGATCATGTGTTCCCGCTAAAATTCTACACGTATACTTGTTTGGTATTATTTCACAAACAAGGTGAGTACATAGTACCCCTCTTTTACTGTTTTCAAACTATTTTGGGGTGAAACACATGTGCCTATTTGTTACTTTCATGCTTTCCTGTTTTTCACATCATATACTTACTATGTTATTTGTACACATATACATTACATGACTTTTCTGCTTTGTATGTTAACTTAGCATACTTAATACATTATTTTCATATAACATGTTTACAATCGGTAAAACATTTGGTTTGTACAAACGGAACATATATACGTTCATTAACATTAGCTACGCCGCCCGGTAGTAAGTAATGGTACCATAGGACTTGACAACTCCCGTTCCTAAAATCCTAGGTTTGTTTGGATGGATGGAATGACTGAATCCGAAAACATTTTGATAACCCATTTTTACATGGTTATCCGACGAGTCACAAAGGCTTGAATGTATGCGTTAACTTACCACATAAATGTTGTACCAACAAAACATGCATTTACTTTGCAAAACATAACTTTTTGATATACTCAAAATACCTTGTTTTGTACATATTTACATTTGATTTATGTGACTACACTTTAATTACTATACATAACATTTGTTACATATTACTTGATTACATTGGGACTTTTAACAATTTACAAGGTTCATGACTAACTTTTACTAAACATTTCTTTAAACTCAAGTCATGAATCTTATTGTCATAAAACCTATGTATCTCACAGGCATTTTTATGCTGACGTACCTATTTTTACATGTGTTTCAGGATGCGATGCGTAGGATTTATCAAGATACACCTAGGGTGACTTGGACTTTAGCAACAATAAAAGATGCAAGACTAGTTAATTATGTTATACTTCCTGTTTTGTTAAGCATGTAACTCTCTTAAACAATAAAACAAAATTTCAATCTTCCATGTGTTATGAAACAATGATTCTGTTACAACACTCCCCGACGTTTCCGCCACGTTTTGTTGTTTTTACGTGGTCGGGGTGTGACAGTTTAAGTGCAAGAGGGATGAAAGAGGAATTATAACACGTAACAAGGCTCGACTGGTGGTCAAAGGTTTCAATCAGCAAGAAGGGATTGATTACAATGAGGTGTTTGCACCAGTGGCAAGGTCGGAAGCAATTCGTTTGTTCCTAGCCTTCGCTTCATTCAAGGGCTTCAAAGTTTATCAACTAGACGTGAAAAGTGCATTTCTTTACAGGAAAGTCCAAGAAGTGGTGTATGTCTCACAACCAGATGGGTTCGTTGATCCAGACTATCCAGATCGAGTGTACAAACTTGATAAGGCTTTGTATGGATTACATCAAGCTCCCAGGGCATAATACGAGACACTGTCTACACATCTGATCAAGAATGGTTTTGAAAAAGGCCAGATTGATAGTACACTGTTCATTAAGAGAAAGAAGGAAGATTTTCTGCTGGTACAGGTATACATGAATGACATCATCTTTGGGTCATTAGATGAGAACATGTGTAAAGAATTTGAGCAGGTAATGAAGAGCAAGTTCGAAATGAGCGCTATGGGTGAGTTGTCCCTACTTTCTGGGATTACAAGTTGACCAGAAGGAGGATGGGATGTTTATACATCAGACAAAGTATGTGTATGACATTTTGTCTCAATTCAAAATGGAGGATTGCTCTACTTTCAACACACCCATTTACGTGAATCACAATCTTGGCCTAGATCATGAAAGTACTGAAGATGTTGATCCGACTCAACACAGGGCGATGATTGGTTCTCTAATGTACTTGACTGCTTCAAGACCCGACATCATGTTTGTCGTATGTCTGTGTGCCAGATATCAGGCGAATTCGAAAGAGTCACACATGAAAGCAGTGAAGCGTATTCTTCTTTACTTGAAGGGGAAACCTAAACTTGGGTTGTGGTATCCAGCTGATAGTGATTTGAAGTTCGTTGCTTATACGGATTCAGACTTTGGAGGATGTGAGTCAAACAGAAAGTCTACAACAGGTGGTTGTCATTTCTTAGGAGGCAGGATTGTGTGTTGGCAATGCAAGAAGCAATCTTGTGTGTCTACCTCTACGTGTGAAGCTGAATATATTGCTGCGGGTAGCTTATGCTCTCAGGTTCTCTGGATTCAATAGCAGATGCACGATTACGGTTTGGATTTCACTCGTTCTCCTATTTTGATAGATAATAATGCCACCATTTCAATCACAAACAATCCTGTAAAGCACAGTAGAACTAAACATATTGACATTCGTCATCATTTTATACTGGATTGTGCTGAAAAGAAACTAATTGAGCTACACCGAGTCGACACACTAGATAACCTTGCTAATCTTTACACTAAATCTTTTGATAGAGCTCGCTTTGAACATTTAGTAGAACTCAACGGGATGAGGAATCCTGAATAACTGGTTTTTCATAAGAATTTTGTAAATAGTTTACTGCTTTCTTAAAAATCGAAAATACAAAAACATTGAAAAATCAAAAACATAAAAAATAGAAAATAAAAAATGAGTTATCACTGTGTGAAAGAGAAGAAATGATAGTAAATCATCAAGTTAGACTGTCACACTCAGACTGAATTAAATTGCTTAAGTGTGATAGCAGCTTCATCATATGTTGTACCAGTAGGCAAAAAGCATGAAATAATCAACTTACCAATGTGATATAAACCTAAATGCACTGAGTATGAGTGGGGAACACATCAGTGGTGTATGGTTTAATGACCTTAAATCTTGCGTTGATAGATTGCCAAAATCTGAGGTTTTGGGTCTTTATACTGTTATTTCATCCGGGGGTATCAGGGTTGTCCTTCTGCTGCATCCAGATACATGCTGACCTAGGCACAACCAGGATATCTTAAAAGAGCTAAAAATGCCAAAACCCTAAAAATGAAGAAGCTCTCCTAGAGAGTCATTCAAATGTGCAAAAAGCATAAATCGTACCAAAATTAGTATTTGTCTTAGCCCTTGTTAGATATTTTGGTCTCTTTGTTGTACGGAAGCACTGACCTGATCACCAATTATCTATCGTTGAAAAACAAAACGGATGAATTCGGTATACTCACCTACTACGATGAATCTTTGTGCATACCTTGATCGCGGGGGTACATCCTGAAGTGGGACACACTAGTATATCAGAATAAAATTACCTTAACGTATCATACGGTAATGGTACTTGAAATGTTCATGCATTTTGTTTAGATGGACAAACATACTGGTAATCGTCTTGGACTGTTTTTCACGAAAAATTATATAAAGAATTATCTAATAGTGTGAAAACAGTTTAGTTGTGCTGATATGATCTTCTTACCGAAAAATAGAGTGTTTATTGCTTTCGTTATTTATTTGCTTTCAGAAAATACAAAAATAGTGTCTTTTTCTGTTCAAATTCTTAATGTACGAAAAACTGTTATTCTTGGAGGATTTGTTACCGATAGGGGGAGACGGTGTTAGAAAGTGGGTTCAAAATTTTTAAACCATGCATGTTATAAGGTGTTTGATTAAAAAATGTTGTGTGTTGGTGTTGAATGGAAAATTCTTAATCTGTGATACAGTTTAACTATCTCTTGAATAATAATAATTGTTTAACTTTGTTGAAAAATTCTTATGGTTTCTCGAGATGTTTGTTTTATAGTATACAGATTGAAGCAGTATGTTGCTGAGAAGTTGCTGTGTTGAGAGGATAAGAGTTTGATTGGATGCATGATAGAACCTCCTTTCTACATTGCAATCAAAGTTGAAGAGTTTGAAGATTACTATGCAAATGCTGAACTGGAGTTTACTCACGTGCTAACGATTTTGAAGATTTGGTGATTGGATGCATCAGCTTAGGGGGAGTCTTTGTTGCTGACAGAAGCTGTTAAAGCTGAAGTTATCCAAAGACCAAAAGACTGTGAGATTATGAAGACTAAAGTTACCTTTGCGAGCTATTGTCAAGGGGGAGTTTGTTGGTGCATATTTGCGACAACAGCTTTTAGATTTGGTCTTTGGATATCTTGTATTTAGTAAATCGATAAACGGTTAGCGGGTTTAGCTTGGTATTAGTTAATTAAGAGTGATTGGGCCAAACCAAACCCACATAAGGGGGATGGTAGGTGAAATAGGCCTAGCCCATATGCAAAGCTTGTCCTATATAAACAAAGCTTAGCATTAGGGTTTAAGTTAATCACCTTAATCACTTTTAGAGAGAATTCATGAAAGACAAAGGCTTGGACGAATTAGAGATCTTGATTGATTGTAATCGTTTGAAGATAATCAATAAAGATCGGGTTTATAGAGATTTCTGTTTCTACACGTTTTCTGTTAAATCTGATCTAGAGGATTCCGCACTCTAGGTTAGATCGACGATTCTGTGGCGATCAATACGGATTAGAGGACCTACAAATTTTGAGTATTTCGGAATTTGCGTGAGGACTTCCACAAATGGAAGATTGATATGCAATTGTTTCAATAAGTTTATAAATTTTGTGAATTGCTCGTCGGTCTTTTGGCGAAATAACCGACTGGGTAGGGTACCGAGGGGTTTTTGGTAGGTTCAGAATTTTGTGTGGGAGTTGTTTCTTTGTGGGTTGAGGGCATGTTTGTGGTTTGGCTGGGTGGATTATTGATGGTTGCGGGTAATGGGGTTTCCTCGGGACCCACGGTCCGGTTTCTTAGTGTTATGACGTGTACTTGCGCCTTTGGGTTGGTTTCGGTATTGCTAGGTAATGCGCCTTGTGGTCTCTCGGAGAAATTTTGGACTAGTTGACTTAGTTGTTTTTCAATGTTTTGAATACTAGCTTGTTGATTTCTAAAGTTGGATTTCGTTTATAGGAATCGATCCGAGTACCTTTTGTCGGTTTCGGAGATGAGGCGTGTAATGAGATCTTCAAGCCTCTCTCGTCCCCCTTGTTGTTGTTGAGTGAAATTTTGTGACACATTTCTTGTTTGTTGTTGAAAGTTTGGTCGTTGATTTTGATTTTGTTGGTTACTACTATTTATGGGCTCCCTCCAACCAAGGTTAGGGTGGTTACGCCATCCTTGGTTGTAGGTACCTGTTGGAGGACCAGACGGCCTAGGTCGATTATCAATGTAGTTTACTATTTCCGTTTGATTTTCCATTTCTTTCATACAACTCTAATTTTCATGTGGTACACCACACCCTTCACAAGCCATAACCGAGGCTGTTTTTTCCATTTCTAACTTTTTAATTTTTTAATAGAGGGCTTCGATTTGGGCTTGTAAAGAGGTGCTCTCATCTACTTTATGGGGGCCCGGGGTAACAGATTTTGAGCCTCGGGGGTGTACCATTGAAAGTTGTTTTGAGCAATTTTCTCAGTTTGATTATAAATTTCATTTGGGCGCCTATTACCTAGGAGTCCCCTGGAGCTTGAGTCGAGTGTTTGTCTCGTGTGTGGCAATAATCCATTATAGAAAGTGGATACTTGTTGCCACACGGCGAGGCCATGGTGAGGGCATTTTCTCAATAGCTCCTTGAATCTTTCCCATGTGTCATATAAGGATTCCCCATCCTCTTGTGAATATGTATTGATTTCAGTCATTAATTTAGCGGTTTTAGATGGCGGGAAATACTTATATAGAAATTTTTGGGCAAGTTCATCCCAAATGTTTACCAAACCACTTGGGAGGGTGTTTAGCCAAGCCTTTGCTTGGTCCTTTAGTGAAAAAGGAAACATTCGGAGGCGGACGACGTCATTTGATGCTCCGTTGATCCGAAAAGTGTCACATATTTCCAAAAAGTTGGTAATATGTAAATGGGGATCTTCATCAGCTAGGCCATGGAAGGTTGCAGAATTTTGGAGCATTTGGATCAAATGCGGCCGAAGTTCGAAGTTGTTGGCATCGACATTCGGTGCATTGATGGCGGCTCCGAGATTACTGACCGTGGGCCGTAGGTAATCTATTTGGGTATGCTGATCCGCCATTAGGAGTTGGTCCCCCAAAGCCTTCTCTTGATTTTTGGCTTTTAGTCTTTTTCTTAGAAAGCGTTCGGGTTCGTCCATCGGTTCTTTTAAGTCTTTATTGGAACTGGAGCTCATGCACTACGTAGAGAGTTCAAGCCCTGCGATTGAGTTCCAAGTCCGGCGATAAAAACAAAAAAAAAGAATGTCGGTCAAATCTCTCACCACGGCCCCGTGGTCAATGACCACGGTCCGTGGTCGTGGTTATAGTTATTGTTTTCTGGATCCCTGTTACTGGGGAGTTCATCACGACCCCATGGTGCACCGCCACGGCCCCGTGGTCACTCTTCTGTAACTTAGAGAAAAAAAACTGGCAGTAAGAATAATGGGCACGACCCCGTGTCTGGCCGGGCACGGCCCGTGCTGCGTTCTGCAGAAACTGAAAAACTAAGAAAAATCCTAAAAAAATTAGAAAAATAAATAAAAATAATTAGGCCGTTGATTTTAAACTTTCTTAAAATCCCTGTGTCCCCAGCAACGGCGCCAAAAACTTGGTGTGTGCGAAGCGTGATAAGTTTTTATTAATATTTTGAGCCCATTTTACGCATTAGTCAAGTTTTAAATTTATAAAACACGATATTCTACTAACACTAAACACAAACTTGGACAAGTGCACCCATCGTGAGGGTAGTATATTGTTGGTAAGATACCGAGGTCATCCAAGGACACAAGAGCTTTTAATACCGGTTTATCCTCAAAGTCTAATCGATCTAAATTTTTTTGAGAAAAGTTTTGAAACATAAAAATGAAAAGATAAATAAAAACAGATAGACAAGATAGAATTACTTGGATCCAACTCGTCTTTAATGTATCCTTTGATGATTTCGCACTTTCGGACTTTTTAAGAGATTCTCTTAGTTATAGTAGTAGACCCCTCTTTTGAAGGTGACGTTACCCTCAACCCAGTGGTTTGAGTCAGCAGGGATACAATCCCAAAGGGTCAGAATATTGAAAGACAATTAAGTAAGTTATTAATTCGAAAAGTGGTAGGCCCCACTTTTGAAGGTGGCGTTACCCTCGGCTAAGTGGTTTGAGTCAGCAAGGATACAATCCTAAGAAGCCGATTTAAAGTATTAATAGTAGTTTATATATGAGGGGTTCAAGCTATTCTTACCCCCGCCATCCAATACCGTTGGGCATTGAAGGAGGTCCTAGTAAGCTTGAACCAGGTCCTCGCAGAATCTATACAATGAACGAGACAAGAACTTTACCAAACCATCCCCCTAACCCCCTTCCAAGTAGTTAACGCGCTTTATATAGATCGTAAAGACACGAATGATGACATCATTTACTTTATATAGAGAGTAAAGTAACCTCAAGACACCAAGAAGAAATGATAAAGAAAATTCACCTTCAACATAAGAAACTAGTTATTAAAGTCATTAATACAAACCCAAATAAAAAGTGCCGAAAGATTAAAAATCAAAAGTAATACATAAAAGACTTGTCTTCACCAAGTGATGTAAAAGGCTTAGCAAAATATGGCCTTTGATTGGCAAGAACTCTTACAATCAATCTTGGATCCCGAGACTACTACACACTCTAAAGATGGATGATGGATGATGGTGGTGGGTGTTGGTGTTGTAGTGGTGGTGGAGTGGTGGCAAAGTGGGAGAGTAGTGGTTTGCCAAGGGATGCCTTTCAAGTGAACCAAACACTCCTATTTATAGCCTGAACAGAGCCCTGGCCACGGCCCCATGTCCAGTGGGCACGCCCCGTGGCCATCATCTTCTCTTCCTTCATTAATTGCAATTGTCAGCAGAGGGCCCCACACGACCCCGTGTCTCCTGGGCACGGCCCTGTGGTCAACTCTTTGTTGTACTATCAAGATTCTGTGTATCTTAGAGTTGACCACGCACTGTGTAGAGCTGAGTACGGCCCCGTGGTGGGCATAGAAGCTTCTGCAGGTTTGTCTTCTTGTGCAGGCTACTGACCACGCCCCATGTCCAGCTGGGCACGGCCCCGTGGTCAGGCTCTGTTGCCTTGTTTTTTGCTTTGGGAGATGTTGCCGAGTGGTTGGGCATGTCACATTTATTCCTTCTTTTTGTATTTATGTTGGTTTTGGCTGCTTATTTGCTCCTTTTGTTCTTTTAAGCTCGTCTGGTCCTGTAAATTCAAAAGAAAGAAATAAACGCGCTTTTTCCAACATTAGTACTAAAAAGGGTTAGTTTTATGCCTCATTTGATGTAATTTATTTGTTGCATTTTGCACACATCAGTTAGCTGGTAAGTATCATGAGAGTTAGGAAATGCCAATAATGGCGACTAATGATGTTAATTAGGGGTATCCGTGAAATCCCAGAATATCACAGGGACTATTCGTGTACTTAAGCCTTTTTATAATTTTGAAAGCATTATTTGTTTTATTAAAATCATCTTTTTGTTTTATAAAAATCCTTTGGAAATCATCATTGTTTTATGAAAATGATATTTTTATAAATTCATTCAGATTAGAAGAAAACCATTAAAAAACCTTTTTTAATTTCCAAGTGATTCGGTTGACGATTTTACGTTTATCTTCATTTGGCTTTGTTGGTTTTCGTAAATTGATCTTTGTAAATTGTAAGCTTCTGAATCATTATCTTTGATATGTATGACCACTGATATTCATTCAATTGATGTTTACGAGCCTTGTTCTTTATGAATCATAAATTAATTGATGAGATGTAGTTCCAAGTCTTCAATTCTTAACTAATTCATGTTTATAACACTCCATCTTCATTAATTGTGCTTATATTGGATATTTAGGGACATGTATGTGATATATGCACATCCTTAATCAATAACACATTAAACCAAGACATTAATTCAATCATATCAAAACTTGAAATCTTATGTCTCACAATTAACCACAATTAATAATACAATTAACACTAAACTCGTTGTTATCCCAACACATACTTTGTTTGAGGCTCACAAGAGATGATAGGTGGCTTCCTGCCATGATATCCAAATTCCATTGCGCCTTTACTTATGTAACTTATTTAGTCTTCATTGTCTTCTTATGGGAAATCATTACCTCAAAGTACAAAAAGTTTCCACTTCCAACATTAAGCATGTGATATGTCTACTTAAACTCAACTTCAATTTTTTACTACTTTTTTTCTCTCTCCCCCCCCCCCTCTCCCCGCCGGTTGCCGGAGGCTCGATGAAGGTGGGATTGTTGGGTTAGGGTTCGAGGTAGCTCTCTTGCTGGGCTTGACCTTTTTCTCTAACGTAATCTTCCCCTACTTCCATTCGCTTCTGGAACCTGGTTCCTGCGTTTTCTTTTTCCCGGATAACATATCGCCAGGGGCTCGATGATGAAGTGGTGCTCGGGATAGAACCTAAGGTGTGACCTGAACGCATATTGCTTGCTGTTCTAACGTTACCTTATTTCCTATCATGTGCTCCATTGAATCCATTCGCCTTCTGGGATCTTGTTTTCCTTTTTTTGCTCCTATGGAAGAAGATGGGCCATGGGAGCTCCCTCGCCATCTTAGGAAGAAGGATTTTAATCATTCTAAAGCTTCAGATGAGGGAATTTTCAATCATAGGAAGCACAACGGGAATGTAACCAAGTTCTTCATCACCAACCTTCCTTCGGGGTGTATGCCATGAGATGTGGCTGATTTTTTCAAGGTGTTTGGTGAGGTGTCTGGTGCGTATATTGCTAGAAAAACTGATAAAAAGGGGAGGAAATTCGGTTTCCTGAGTTTTAAAAATGTTTCGGATGTTAACGGAATGGTTCGTGCTCTTAATGGAACTAAGATGGGGGGGTCCAAGATAATCGCTAACCTAGCTAGGTTCGCTAAAGAGAACAGTGGTATCTTTAATGAAGCTAAGGGTAATTTAAGTGGCTCCGGTAAGAACTCTCGAATCCCCCAGATGGATGTTAACATTCAGAATAAACCGTTTGTCGACCGAGGGAAAGGGAAGCTTTATAGCGACCTTTTTAAACACGACAACCCTAATGTTGATATGAAGTGTAACCCGGCTGTGGAGAAGGAAAAAGTTTTGGAAATTTCAGACAACACGTTAGCGTTCAGGGATCTAATCGGAAGTGGCTTGGTTGGAAGATGTAGAGATCTTGCGACGTTGAGGAATTTAAACTCTGTCATGGCGGAGAACAAATTAGTGGGGGTAGCTCTTAGTTACTTGGGTGGATTGTCGATGCTCTTGAAATTTGTCGATGATGAAAAGTGTGCTACGTTCTTGCTCAATAATAAACTTTGGAATTCCTGGTTCTCTAGCCTAGATTCTTGGAACGGCCAGTCACTTCCCTTTGAAAGACTGGCCTGGGTTAGAATCCTTGGAGTTCCCATGCATCTGGCCGATAACGATGTGTTGAATAACATTGCGGAGCATTTTGGTAAGATTGTCCATGGTTCCCAATTGGAGGCTGAGGACGGGAACCTGTCGGTCAGTTGGATTGGGTTGTTGGTCGGTGATGGTGAGAGGATCCATGATCATATTACGTTAAAATGGATGAATAAATTATTTCGAGTTTGGTTTGAGGAGGAACTCAACGACTGGGTGCCTGATTCGGTGGGGAAGGTGTGTGGCCACAATTTTGATGTGGGTTCTCTGTTGATGAACCCTTTAGACAAAGCCTCAAGCCATGGTGTCTCTGGTGACGGCGGAAATTCGGTTCATGGTTGTTCGTCTTTCCGTCAGCCGGTTAATGAAAAGTCAGTCGGTGAAGTTCAAAAGTCTCATGGAGTTAATGCAGCCGACGTGCATGTGCTTCCCAAAGACTATCATGATGTTGGCACTATTGCCCAGGAATGTGGTGTGTTGACTTCGTGTGGGGCCCAAGGTCCTAACGGTTTGAAAGGGCCTTCTGATAAGGACATTCTCTTTTTTAATTCTTCAGATAAAAGTGCCAGGCCCAAAAAAATAACTTTTAGAAACAAGCCCAGGAAGCCCAAGTCAGCTTCTGGTGGAGTCTCAAGTCCTTCTTCAAGTGATAGGCCCAAAAAGAGAAACAGGGTTACCGGAGAGTTCCAGTTTGACCTAAACATGAATGCCAACGATGCCCCTGTTGATCCCCATCATTTCGAGCCTTATCCTGTGATCGGTAATCCTTCGGATGATCACCCCGCCTCTCCTAATCCCAACTGTCTTGGCCTGAATGTCGACGAGATCCCGGATGTCGATATAGGTAACCCACTTCAGGATGACGGTGGGTCCGTGTTGGTGAACGATACGTTTGAGACCAGGGAGGATGATGAGGTTTCAGCTACAATCAACGTTGGGAACTTGGTAGGAGCTAATTTGTTCAACCACAGCTCTCTTATCAGAGACTCCATTAGAAAAGAAGGTATGAATGCTGTGAATCAATGAATTGTCTGTCTTTGAATATTAGAGGAATTTTGGGGGGAGTGAAAGCGGTGCGGATCAGGGAACTTAGGAAGAGACATAATATCAGTATTATTGCGCTCCAAGAAACGAAGGTGGAGAAGGTTTCTAATTCTTGTATTGCCAGTCTTTGGGGAAACTAGAATTTCGAGTCTACTTGTGTGTCTTCGGTGGGGCTTTCAGGTGGTTTGCTTTGGATATGGGATCCAAAAGTTCTGAAGATTAACTCGATCGTCATTAACAGGTCTTTCCTTATAATCAGAGGCTCTGTTATCGGAAGTGGGGATTCCATTAATCTAGTCAACGTCTACGCTCCACAGAGCTCTGCGGCCAAGCTTATACTGTGGAATGAACTGTCCAATATTATCAACCCAGCTGAAGGGATGTGGTTCCTTGCTGGGGATTTCAATGCTGTTAGATCGGCGGATGAAAGAAAAAGATCTAAGTTCAAACCGGTATTGTAACACCCCAAAAACGGGTTTGGTAATCAAACCACGTTAATACTAAAAGACGGGTAAAGTACCGTTAGTGGTAAAATTAAGCCGGAAAATATTAGGATTTATATAACTAAATCTAATATTAAATAAAACAAGAAAAAGAATGCTTTTGGGAAATAAATTTTATAGAAGGCCCGAGTTAATGGCACTCAAAATAAACTTAGTCATAGATTCCCCGAACCCACTAATTTAATTAGGAATGTTTAACCTAGTTAATAAGTGGGGAATATTGTTAGAAATAAGTGGGTTGTACCCTACTTAATTAACTAACCAAACTTGAGTGGCCAAAAGAGGAAGATTGAAACTTAATATTTATTAAAATTAAAAACACTACACACAAACTAGTGTGTGTGTGTGTGTGTGTGCGT
Organism: Helianthus tuberosus; assembly: GCA_030545235.1. Taxonomy (NCBI): domain Eukaryota; kingdom Viridiplantae; phylum Streptophyta; class Magnoliopsida; order Asterales; family Asteraceae; genus Helianthus; species Helianthus tuberosus. The sequence continues at coordinate 163,373,315 of CM060366.1, forward strand.
GAAAGAGATCAGGGGAAACAAGGAGAAGCCAAAACCCTAACTCAAGCTAATTCACCAAATTGAAGGTCAAAACTAGCTCAAATCAAATGCATGATCACTTACAAACGATCACCAAGTCAAGGGGATCGTGAGGGATGTCAAATTTTATAATTTGGTGATGTTTTGGAATCTATGATGAACACTCAAAATCAGAATTCATGAATGAATGTTGAGTTTATGAGTGATATGTGATGAAATTCATGTTTAGAAATAAACCCTAGATGAAAACTTGATGAATTAGCACTAGAAACAAAGGATTTGATGATGACCCTTGTATGTGCTAAGTGGGTTTTGAATTAATAATGAAGATGATGATAACTTTGTGTTTAAAAACCATTATAACTGATAGTAGAAACAAGGTACTTGAACAAATTACATGATTGGGTATTTGTTCATACAAGATTGAGATGGGTTTTTATGATATGATGATGTTAGTGTCAAACTTGTGATTAGAATCATCATATTAGTTAGTAAAGACAAAGTACTTGAACAATTTAGGTGTTTGGGTACGTAAATCATATTTACCATTAAATGGGTTTTTGAATAATAAGATGAAATGATGATAAATTCATGTTAAAAATGATATTTGATATCATCATGTGTTAAGAAAGATTAATGTTGTGTTAACTCAATGGATTATGGTTATAAAACTTGGTTAATAAAATGATTAAACCGGTAACATAAGAATGACGTTATCGGATAATTGACCAAGTGATTAAGCGAATAGTTGAGCTACTTCATGAAATTATTTATGTTAACAGGCAGTTGACTTTAAAAAGTCAAACTGACCAACGATATGATCAAATGATAAATTCGACATAAGAGTCGTAGGATGGAACAGTCGTGAATGAGTATGACTAGTCTAACCATCTCACAACTTACAATGATAGTTTGATGCTTGGCAAGCTAGGTGAAAGCTTGGGAAGGAAGCGGGTCAAACGAAGCAAGAATGACAGAAAAGCATAGTCTGGATGCAAGGTAAGTACAACTTACACTCTTAGTACTAAATACCTATTGGTTTTATAGGTTACTAATAATATAAAGTCTTGTTTGAGTTACGATGTTCCGACACTACATGCGCGGTTCGGAACAGGAGACAATGGAAATGAACCATGTTTAATGGCTAAAATGAGCTAAAACGATTATTTAATCAAGAAATGGGTTATAAGTAAAATGACCGTGCGGTATAAACCGGAGCGAGTCATGTAGATGAGATGGTACTAATTAACATCTCGCAAAGATAAACGGTCACTTAGACCAAACGGGTCGAACAGTGAATATATCACCATTTGAAAATATCGACTAATGAATATTGTTGAGTTGTGTGTTCACAGTAATAAATACGGAAGGATAACTTGTATCGCTATTAGGAAGCGAGAATTAAAGCAAGGTATTAAAAACGGGTCAATATATATTGATCCGAGCCAGGTATGTATAATAATCCAACTCATCATGCAGAACTTGAGATTCTATAAGAGTTAGACAAGGTTAAAATATAGATATTCGGTTACCTTTTAGGTAAACCGAATAAATTGAGTTATGATTATGGTGTTTTAGAAGCACATGGGTGTACAAACAAGAATTATAGTTAAAAGGTCGGATTCTGAGTCAAACAAGTATTTAAAGGTCCTTGTAGTAAAAGAAGGATGAAAATTGACCAAATTGCCCTTGTAAGTTAATTCGAACGAAGGACCCTTAAAGGGGGTTCGGAAACAAGTTTTATGATTAAATAAATGCTTAGAATGAGTATAGGTAGTGAAAGATGTAAATTCTTGGGTCGAAAGACTTTATATGTGTCTTTGCCGTAAAATGATAATCCGAGGGGTAAAACTCAGAACATATAGATATCCACATTAAATCCAACGCACATATAGTTGTGGTGGAAGATTACTTGATAAGAAATGTAGGAATAAGATACTAGAAATGAATGAAAGCAATTTCAAGCTTTAAAGTGCTTAAATACCCTTAACGGGTCAAAATAAGCATACGAACGAAAACGGGTTTAAATCGTGTAATAAACCTGTGATTAGAACCTAATATGGTAGATAACCTTAACGGGTCGAAGGCTTAGAAGTCTCAAAATTTATTATGTTGGATGTTGTATTTTAACTCCATATGATGGAGAATTAAATTACGGACGCGTAGGAAAAAGAATCGGGTAAAACGGATTAAAAACGAGAGAGTTATGCTCGTTTCCGTGAAATCGGGTCATGCTGGAAATATGCAGCAACTGTTTAAGCAACAATCTGTGAAAAAGGGGCCTAGGCGTAGCGCGACGCCCCCTAATTCCGGAAAATTGTTAAATTTTGTTTGTTTGACCCATGTAACTTGTTTAAACTTATTATTTAACTATCAAAACTAACTCTTAAGTTGGTTTTGATCATAGGTGATCGCCAAGAGTGCCCAGATAAAGATCAAGCGACGAGCAAGAACCGAACACTCGTTAAATGAAGCTTCCGCGTCAAATCTTGATTTGTTTAGTTATAAATGAATTATGTAAACACTTATAAATATGTTTTTGAAATGGTGTTAACATGTGGGAATGTTAGTATGAAAAGTTTTTGTAAAGTCACATTTTAGCATTAAAATGTGTATTTTATTATTAAAATCTTGATTAATTAAGTCGGGCGTTACAGGTATGCGCAATAACTTTAACAATTTTATTTTCAACGACTTGGTAGAATTTCCAATGCAGGGTAGGAGTTTTACTTGCTATAGGGACAATGGAAGGAAACTTAGTAAATTGGATCAACTTTTAGTGTGCTCGGAATTCTTCAACAAATGGCCTTTTGCTTGTGTTCGGGTTTTGTCATCCAGATATTCCGATCACTGTCCTATAGTCCTACAGGTTGTGGATATGAATTATGGTCCTCGTCCGTTTAGAGTTTTCAGTTCTTGGATCGGGAAACCTGGGTTCGAAGAGGCTGTTAAAGCGGCAGTGGAAGGCTTTGTTCCTTCTGATCCTCCTGATTCTAGTTTGACGTCTAAATTTGCCCTTATCAGGAACGGTTTAAAAATTTGGAGAGATGATTTTGTTGCCAAGGAGAGAGAGAACGTATCTGTGGCATTGGCTGAGTTGGAACAAACAGAAATTGATATGGAGACTAGGGAGCTTTCGGAAGAGGAAGAATGGATAATGGCCAAAAATAAGAAAACCTTAAAGGAAGCGAAATTGAGAAGGAACTTGGACCTCAAACAAAGATCTCGCTCTAAATTGGCGGTTGAAGGAGACGAGAACGCAAAATTTTGTCATGCTCTTATTAACAAGAGAACAGAGTCGAACACGATTCATGGTCTAAACATTAATGGTAGTTGGTGCACCAAACCTTCTTTAGTTAAGAAGGATATCTTTTCTTTTTTCAGAGACCGGTTTAAAGATAACATCTCCAGTAGGCCTGAGTTAATTTGTGAGAATATCAAAAAGATCTCGGACTCCGATAGATCTTTATTGGTTGAGCCTTACTCCGTTTCTGAGATCAAAAAATCTGTTTTTGAGTGCGGGGATGATCGGGCCCAGGATCCGGATGGTATGAACCTCAGGTTTATTAAGCACTTCTGGGAGTTGTTCGAAGAGGATTTTTCTAGAATTTTTGATTGGTTCTACAGCAGTGGTGAAATCAGTTTAGGCAGTGGGTCCTCGTTTATCACTCTTGTTCCCAAGGTTAGAGATCCGGTATCGCTCAACAACTATAGGCCTATTAATATGGTCGGTGTTATTAGCAAAGTGATATCTAAGGTCACATCTAATCGTCTAAGGATGGTTTTGGATGGGGTCATTTCGGACTCTCAGTCGGCGTTCCTCTCCGGTAGATACATTTTGGACGGGCCTCTTATCATCAACGAACTTATGACTTAGATCAAGAAAAACAAATCAAAGGTTTTCTTCCTCAAGTTAGACTTTGAGAAGGCATACGACAATGTGAGTTGGAATTTTGTACTAGATATTCTTCATCAAATGGGTTTTCCTAATACTTGGTGTAATTGGATCTCGGGCATTCTCAAATCGGCTAGTTCTTCGGTGTTGGTGAACGGGGCCCCTACCTTCCTTTTCAAGTGTGAGAAAGGTATGAGACAAGGCGATCCGCTCTCACCTTTTCTTTTCTTGATCGTTATGGAAGCCCTCTCATGCATGTTTGATCGTGCTAAGGAGGAGGGGATCATTAAAGGCATTTGTACCCCAAATGACGGGCCAAGTATTACTCATCTCTTGTATGCGGATGACGCTCTTGTTATGGGTGAATGGTCCAAAGAAGAAGTCACTAATGTTGTCAGAATTCTCAGGTGTTTTCATGTATGTTCGGGTCTTAAAATCAACTTAGACAAATCTAACTTGTATGGCATAGGAGTTGGTATGGAAGAATGTAGCGAGTTGGCGACGGTGACGGGATGCAAATCGGATTCCTTGCCTTTCAAATACCTCGGTTTAAATGTGGGTGCCAACATGAATCGCATTTCCAATTGGCAACCGGTGTTCGACTCATTTCGATGTCGACTTGCTAATTGGAAGTCTAATCTTCTTTCTATCGGGGGTAGGGTGGTCATCATTAAGTCGGTTTTGGAAAGCCTCCCGACTTTCTATTTTTCCCTCTATAAAGCTCCTAAGAAGGTTATCGCCGACTTATAAGCTATGATCAAGAATTTTCTTTGGGGAGGATCTAGTGAGGAGAAAAAACGCACTGGGTTGCGTGGAACCGGGTATCTCGTCATAAAAAGGAGGGTGGCTTAGGTTTGAACAAGCTAAAGGAAGTGAATGTATCTTTACTTGCTAAATGGGGTTGGCGTTTTAAATTGGTAAAGGACAATATGTGGAAGAGAATTATTATGGCCCTTCATTCTAGCCGGGTGGGGTGGGAATGTATCCCGTTTAAGAAAGCTCTCAGTGGCGTTTGGAGCAATATTGCGAAGGTTTTCATTAATGTTAGAGCCGGGGGGTGCCGTTGCGGAACTATATCAAAGGTATTGTTGGAAATGGAAAAGAGATCTCGTTTTGGTTGGACCCGTGGATCATAAGTGAGCCCCTAAAAAACAGATATCCTGATCTTTTTCGACTTGAATCTGTCAAAAAATGCAAAATAGCGGACCGGGTTACATGTCTTGGATCTGATTCAGTGCTGAACTGGGTGTGGAAATCGGCTCCTTCATCCTCGGAGGTGGTGAATGATCTTGTCCATCTTACGACATTGTTGAATGGTGTTCAGCTCTCGGACCGTGAGTATAGGTGGTTCTGGAGTTCGGGTTCTGCGGGCTCGTTCTCGGTTAAGAATGTTAAAAACTTGCTATTCGCTGAGTCTACGGCTGATGTTCCCTTCATCATGAGCTGGTGTAGATGGCTTCCTGCGAAGTGTAACATCCACATTTGGCGTATGGAACTGGATAAACTCCCAACCGGAGAGGCGTTAAGGAAAAGGAACATTTTCATTGAAGACCCTAACTGTCCGCTGTGCAACTCGAGTGAAGAAACCGCTGACCATGTTTTCATTTCGTGCTACGTCGCCTCAGTCGTTTGGAATGTGGTCAGCTCGTGGTGTAGGATCCCGTGCATCTTTGCGTTCTCGCTCAAGGATCTCCTCGGGTTCTACTCAAGTCTTAGAGCGTCGGAGAAGAAAAAGGAAGCGGTGCAAGGTATCATCATGACTGTATGCTGGAGTATTTGGAGAGCCCGGAATAATTTTAAGTTCTCAAATAAGCCGATTAAGATTGACTGTATTTTGAGTGAGGTTAAGGCGTTGAGTTTTCTTTGGTTTTCGAATAGATCAAAATATAAAAATGTAGATTGGGGGGAGTGGTGCTCTTTTGTAAATATGTAACAGGATTTTGTTTGTTTGTTTTCTGGCCCGGAATTCTGTTAATGAAGTTTACTTTTCAAAAGAAAAAAAAAACAAAAAAAACTCAACTTCAATTGTAAAGAATATAACTCAACTCAATGCATCAAGATACCATCTATTATTAATATCACTACTCTTTAATCATCAAATTCAATACCCAAAATTTGAGATGTTACAAGGGTCAATTTAGGGAATAAGGGGAAAGTTGGTGATTAAGTGTGTGTGTACTTAAGTAAAAGGGTAAAAGGTAATTTTATATGATGTTAACATTTTTTCAACAAACATCCATTCCAAAGACTTAAAGATCGACATACGAGTAAACAATTGAGACCAAATGAATAATTTTATAAAAGTTAAGACAACATGTGAATTTTTTTATTTACCATGTGACCATATGTGTAATTTACTTTAAAAACCAAATACCTAAACCACATGTAAACATCTAACTTAACCTAAATTTTCATATTTTTACCTCATATCTTCATGAAACGTCTAACGAAAGTGAAATCACTAATTATAAGAGTCTATGCAACTTAAATGGTTGGTGGTGTGAGAGAAGGTCGTGTCATTTAGTAGTTCCAATTTGATTGATTATGCCAATCAGAAGAAAAACGGGCAATTGAAAGAATCAAAGGCGAAGATAAGAAAATAATTGATGTATAATTCATTTGTTGAAAATAAAAAAAAATTAAACATTTAATTTTAATATTATTATAACTTAATACAATTCTACCAAAGGGGATGGTTCAAATGAAAACCACTTTTATTGTGAAAACTCGAAAACTAAACTAACTAAAAAAACCCTAAAAAACACACCAAAAATTTTTTTTATAAAAATCGCAGGTTTTTTATATAAAAAAACTTTTTTTCAAAAAAAAAAAATTTGTAGTACACATACACATGTGTAGTGTTACACACGTGCACTACAAAAAAAAAAATTGAAATTTTTTTATATATAAAAACTAACGAAAATTGGTATGCAAAAAAAAATGGTATGTTTTTTTAATTAGTTTTCGAATTTTCACAATAACTAGTGGTTTTCATTTGAACCTTCCCCTTCTACCAAAATACCCTAAACAATATATATATTTTTAAACATTTAATTTTAATATTATTATAACTTACCAAAATACCCTAAACAATATATATATTTTTAAACATATAATTTTAATATTATTATAACTTAATACAATTCTACCAAAATACCCTAAACAATAAATCTTGATGTATTACAGGACAACTTCTTCCAAAGATATACTAAAATGATAATAGGAAATAGATCATGAGAAAATTCATCTGAAAACTAAAAAACACACAAACAAAAAAAAAATTTAATACAAAAAATAGCATTTTTTAGCTTTAAATATACCATTTTTAAGATAAAAAATAGGATTAAATTACGTTTTTGGCCCATGTGGTTATATCACTCTTACTATATTAGCCCAAAATAAGAATTTTTAACATATCTGCCCCCATGGTCTCTATAACTAACCATTTTAGCCCCTAAGTCTAACCATTTTAGCCTCCATGGTCTCTATAACTAACAAACCATTTTGGCCCCCATGATCTCTATACTTAGGGGCCAAAATGGTTAGTTATAGAAACCATGGTGGCAGATATGTTACAAATTCTTATTTTTGGCTAATATAGTAAAAGTGATATAACCACAGGGGCCAAAAACGTAATTTACTCTAAAAAATAGTATTACACATGTGCAACACTATGGAAAAACCTAACCCCCCTCTTCACCCTCAAAAAATAAAACACTTAAACCTAAAAAACCAAAAACCTAACCCCAAAAGCTTAACTAAACCCAAAACCTAAACCTAAGGCTAAATTGCATGTGCAACATATACATATGGTGCACATGGGGGTGTGCATGGGTCGGTTTGTTTCGGTTTTTACCATTAACCATAACCGCTAGTTCAGTTATAGAGTTTTGGTAACCATAATCAAACTTCGGTTACGGTTAATTGGTTATGAAGTCGGTTATGGTTCGATTTTGGTTAATTTCGGATAAGTAACCAAGCAAGGTTTGAAATAAATATGGTTGTGCACGATTTGAACTTAGCTTGAGCCTTTTTTATAAGATAACGAAGACTAAACTTTTTGGTTAAACTACCAATTTGGGGTTCTTTTTAATAAGTTAATTCTCAATCAAAAAAATAAATTATGGTCATAACACCTTAATTCTTTATCAAAATAAATGACATCTACATCAAGATCATTTTGTTACTAACATATTTTTATCTTAGTAAAACCCTCTATATGGTTATGTAAAACATAAATCCATTATATAAACTTAACATTACAAGTTCGGTTCGGTTTCGGTTATATCGGTTAACCAAATCTTCATAACCATAACCGATTAAGCGGTTATACGAAGTTTCATAACCATAATCATTGGTTATCGGTTATTAGCGGTTCGGTTATATCGGTTATCGATTATGACGGTTTATTTGCTCACCCCTAGGTGCACATGTGTAATACTAACTTTTTTAAAGTTTTTTTATATATTAAAAATCTTGATTTTTAATAAAAAAAATTAATATGTTTTAAGGTTTATTTTTTGAAGTTTTTTAGTTTTTTTCATTTACATTTAGTTTTCTCATGATTCTCTTCCAACAATAATAATATCCATCTTCCAAACATATACTAAAATGATAATAATATTGATCAGGAACAAGAATATGAAAAACATACGTGTGTGTGTTGAATTCGATCCACAAACACAGAAGCATAAATAACGTTACCGTAAACGTTGTATTTGATATAGTTTTCATTTCTTTTTTTTTAACAAAATTTCCTTTAGAGTAAATTACAAAGTTCGTCCTTTATGTATGTCATTTATTACAAAGTATGTCCTTTATCTTTAATAAGCTCAGAAAACATACCTAATGTTTGAAAAACCATTCAGGTTATGTCCTTTACCCTAAACCTAGTTTGTTTTCCTAGTTAAATCAGGTCATGTGAGAAGCACATGAGGGTATATTGGTCTTTACCTTAATACTAGAAAAATAAAATTATAAAAAATTCAAATCTTCTCTCTCTTAACTATAATCTTCATAATCTGCATATTATATCTTCAAAACTTCAAACAAAACCCAGATCTTCAAAACCCAGATCATCAACATTATCATCAATATCATCAACATTATCATCAATAACCCAAGAACAAAAAACCCCCCAATTTCTTACAACATTATCATCAATAAACCACTTTGTTGCCCTAATTTTGGTGAGTTTACTTTCCCCCTTAGATTTAGATCTAATCTAGATATCATTTAGTTTTTCTTTCTCTTTACAAAACCAACACAAAAAACATAAGATAACCTGCTACAAGTGCTGGCTTTATTTATGAAATGGATACAGAACACAGATGATACATAGGCACAAAATTACTATATAACCCTGAGAAAACATATCAAAGAACTGCACCTCTTTGATGATTTAAAAATTGAAACAATGTTGCTCATCTGCAATTATAGAATCCTTGAATGGCAGACTCAATCTCCTCAACCGAGTACTTCACATACGTCTCAAAGCGAGCTACTTTCTTCGTATGAACAAGAAAGGAAGTATAAGCAGTCACCACCATTTCGACAATCAATTTACGAAGCTCCAACACAAGTCCGAAATCTGGGACAACTACTTTCCCAGTTCCTTTTCAAGTTTCTCAAACTCACCGTTGAATCTCTTTGTAATTTACTCTAAATACAACCCATCTCCAATCAACCGAATCAAACAACCCCTTTACCAAAAAAACCATCTTTTAACAAATACAAATACCCCAAATCAAGATCTGGAGCCCCGAAATGCCAGCCTTTGTAATAAGCAAAAATTTCTCAGATTAATAAGCAAATCAAGATCTGGAGCCCCGAATCTTGAACCGGTTTTGTCGGTTTTTCAGTGTTGGTGCGGCCGGCGGAGAGGCGGCGGCGTACAGCGGAGGCGAGGAAGAAAGTGGCCGGAGCAAAGGAGGTGATGCAGCCGGCGACACGATGGGCTTTGAGGAGTTAAATGTTCAAGATTTGTGTCAGCAATGTGTTTTGGGGTGTTTTGAAGTGGGTTTTTGTAACACCCCGAAAACGGGTTTGGTAATCAAATCACGTTTACATTAAAAGACGGGTAATTTACCTTTAGTGGTAAAAGTAACCCGGTGAATATTTGGATTATTAAATAAACAAGAATTTACTGACTAGGAATTATAACCTAGTTAGCTAATATTCTAGAAATAACCTATAATAAGGTTAAAAACATGCCAAACTATAAGTTACACAAAAGATGAGGGGTTAATCTTGTAAAAAGTGAAACTAGAAATAATTAAAACAAAAACCAAACACACCATTTTGGTGTCTGGTTCGATCAGGAGAAGAGAAGGGCGACCAGGGTTCTTCAAACCCAAAAACTTCACAAATCTCAGAAATTGGAGGTTCAATTCAGTCCCAAATCAAGTTCTAAACACGAATTAATGATCACCTCACTGAAGGGATCATAAGATATGCGAAATTCTAGTATTTTGATTCATCTCAAGTTCTAGGTTAATTGTGAAAAACTGAAATTGAGCTTGATTGTGTCATGCATGAGTGAATCTTGAAGTAATATGATGTCTAGGAGTAAACCCTAGTCAAATAACATGTTAGATTGTTGGATAATCTATGAGATTCATGATGATCCATTGATAACCTAAGTGGGTTTTATGTTGATATGATGAACACTCATGTTAGAATGTAAGATTTATGAATATTGAGATGATGATATAAGTTCTTGATATAGTTCATGAACACTAGACTTAGAGGTTTAAATGTGTTGATGTAAATCTTGGTAAAGATAACTAGTTATGAACTAGTTAGTAAATAAGTAATATTATGCACATTAGGTGTTTGTTAAAATGCCCGAATGAATGTTGACATAATGAAAGTATGAAAGAAACGCGTAATTGGCTAACTCGACTAACTACGTGTAATACGGAATAATAGGGGTTCGAAACGTGATGTTGATTGAGCTTATTGTGTGTATAATGTGATTGAAGTTAGTTGACTATTGAAAGTCAAACTGACCTATAATCCGATAAATGGTAGTTTTGATATGAAATTTGTAAGGTGGAATAATCGTATTAAATTATGATTAAACTAACCACCTTGAAAACGATGATGATAGTTTGATGATTAACAAGCTAGGTGAGAGCTTGGGAACAAAGCGGGTCAAACGAAGCAAGAATGACGGAAAAGCATAATTCGGATGCAAGGTAAGTATAGCTTACACTAGTCTTATATGTTAGAATACTCCCTTACCGTATTAGTTACGAAAAAGACAAATACATAATTGAGGTATGATGTTCCGACGTGTAAACGTACGGAACAAGGTAGTCTAGCACGACAAGAAACCATGTTGATGGTTTAAAAGGAATTAAATCGGTAATTCGATCATTTTATGACAAATGGAAAATGAGCCTTTGAATGGTTACCTTATAGGGTAAACCAAAACAAACAATAAGGGTAAAAAGGTAAATTGGTCATGCGTTGACCATAACTATTGGTTTTGAAAGACACTGTAAGGCGTAAGCCATAACAGGCTAAAAAGCGTTAAGAAAATCAATTAATAAGTGAAATGGCCACACGGTGTAAACCGAAGCGAGTCGTATAGATGAGATGGTAATAAATATCATCTCGCCAACATAATCGGTCACTTAGACCAAATGGGTCAAACGGTGAAGATATCACCCTTTGACAATAGCGACTAATGATTATTGTCGAGCTATATTATTTCAGGTGTAAATGTCAAATTGGTGTTAGCAACGCTATGAATTAGCGGTTATAAAAGCAAGGTATTAAAAACGGGTCAATATATTGATCTGCGCCAGGTATGTGAAATAAGGTAACACTCATTTAGAACATATGGTTCAAGAGTGTTAAAAGAGGTCAAAACGGACATTTGGTTACTTGTTAGGTAAACCAAATGTTTTATGTAATGAACATGGCGTTTGGAAAGCTTAATGACTTTTCAAACATAATTATAGATTAAAAGAGGGATTATGGGTCCAATATACTTTCAAAAGTCCTTCATTGTTAATAAAGGACTAAAATGGACCAAAACGCCCTTGGTGGCTAAATTGACCAAACAACCTTTAAAAGTTGTTCGGAAATGAGTTTTATGATTAAATGAATACTTAGATTAATTATAGAAGCAATTGAAAGCGATTTTAGGCTCGAAAGTGCTTAAGAACCCTTAACGGGTCAAAATAAGCATACGAGTGAAAACGGGTTTAAATTGTGTAATAAACCTATGATTAGAATCTAAAATGGTAAGTAATATTAAATTAAAGAGTTGTATGTGATATAGGAATCAAACAAATACGTTTGTTTGATAAAATGCGTAAACGGGTCAAATTTTGGTAAAAGAGTAATAAGCCGAAGACTTAAAGGTCTTAAATTTTGTTAAGCCGAATGTCGGATTTTAACTCCATATGATGGAGAATTAAATTACAATCATGTAGGAAGAAACGGTAGGTCAAACGGATAAGCGGTTTGAAAGATACGAAAGATTTCGTGTCAAATTACGGCGAAATGGAAAGGTGGGATGCAGGTGCCGCCGTAAATTACGGTGCCGCCGTAAATTACGGTGCCACCGTAATTTACGGTGGACCTGATGTGGTTACGGTAGTAACCTTCTGATTTATGGCAGAAGAATATGAACCAAAGGGCCACCGGTGGAGGTTATTTTCAATTTCTTGTTTTTAGGATAAATTGTTTCCCGGATTGTTTGAATACGTTTTAGACCCCGTAAGACTAAAGCATTTCATGTTTAATGAAATGTAGGTACACTTTGGGATGCCGGAAGACGATCAAGCTCAACGAAGAACCGAACACGATAATGATACACGCTTCCGCACTTTGACACATTGTAAATGTTAAACAACGAATCCAACCACGATAGTTAGATTAACTTATGTTTTGCAAAAGTTTTAATAAACCCGTATTTCCGATGTATATGATAGTGATTAATTACATGATTATCTTTCAAAATATACGTTAAACCTTGGTTTACAAGAACGGGTGTTACAAGTTGGTATCAGAGCGCTGGTTTAAGAGATTCAAGTATGGTGGGAAAACTATGCTTGGACTTAAACCTTATGCTCCTAATAAAGATGGGTGTTCGGTTCGAGGCTTGATCGCAAATCCGGTAAGTACACGTATGCTAATAGTTTAGTATGCTAATTGTTGTAAATAACACATAGGGCTATCGTGTAACACACGTTACCCCAATTAAACGATTGATGTAGTTGACGAAAATACGCGCGTTGACGTGTATAGTAGAAAATGCCTTGTATTATAATACGGGCGATTATTGAAGTTGACTTTACTAACTTTTGTGAATGTTTTAAATGAAGGACACTCGCGTTTGAAGATGACGAGAGTCAAACGAATTATGGATATGATGATGGAACGGTCCGAGGTACGACAGGAAGAGCATACTCATTAAGGACCAAAATCGCGTAACGGTCGCGAACAAGACTAATGACAAGAGAAGCCCGTTAGGGCAAGCATCACCAGGTGCACACTTTTAAATTTAATCGCACGAGTCGTTATATGCAACAAACACGTAAGTAATAACGGTTGCATACACATATGACAGAACTTGGAAAACCTGATTTCCAAGAGAAATTTAATAGGAAATGTGTTATTCACAATGATGAATAACAAATGAATAACAAGACTTATTTATATAGAAACTTGGACGAGAGTGATCATCCAAGTAAGTATTCTCAATACAAATCCTATTGAGAAAATTAATGATCACATCAATGAATGTGAATAAATGTTTATAAAAAGGGACATTGTACATGTTCAAGGATAAACGATTAAAGCTAATAATTGTTAACTAACAATTAAATAAAGTTTAACCACATGAAACCATAAACATGAGGATAATTTGAGGAGTTACTTACATGGGACGTGATGTGGTAATTATAATAAGGTCACGCGTACCACGTGTTGATCGCTTACTCTGGCCAAGTAAGTAGTGAACACATGATAGCATGAGCTTCTTATAATGAGCGCAGTTATGTCCGATGTAGTAAGGGCGGGGTGAATGGGACTAAGTAAAAAGTACCCAAATGAATCAGACAAGCAAAATATTTGATAATAATGTAAACGCACAACCGAGTGACGGAAGCGTATTACATTAGGATAATGAGCCCGAGTGAAGGGACAAAGAAGCATGATTAAACAAGTATTGGGAGGGAGTGTACTTACACTCGAACCCAGAAAACGCAAGCGTGATTAAACAAGTATTGGGAGGGAGTGTACTTACACTCGAAACCAGAAAACGCAAGCATGTTAGACAAGTATTGGGAGGGAGTGTACTTACACTCGAACCCAGAAAACGCAAGCATGATTAGACAAGTATTGGGAGGGAGTGTACTTACGCTCGAACCCGGAAATTGCAAATGAGTCCCTTAACGGGTCGTTTTTGTAAAACGTCCAACTTAAAGACAAAGTCGGAATATAAAAATGAAGCGAGGTCTTAATGCATACCGGAAGGGTTGCAATAATAACGACTTCGGTAAAACACCCGGTTGATGGGTAAGGATTTAAACACATGCGTAAACCGAGAGACGAGAACATGAATTTAAAGTCAAAAGACTCGGATTATGAGTTATGACTAAAAGACCATAAAATTTCGTAAACAGAAATTTTGATAATTATATTCAACCATTTTGAGGTTGAACGGGTTGAATAAAGTATAAATGCTTAATGGCATAAGTAAGCGCAAGCCGGATAACGGTAAGCTTGAGACAAACTGACGCGTAAATAACGTCAGAAGTCATAAAGTCGGAGGATTAGCCCGGAAGTAAACAAATGAAGCCTTAGACTACGGTCAAGGTCAAATGAAGTTCAAGGGTAAAAAAAAAACAAATGATTTTCAAACATAAAAAGAGTGCTTTGACACCATATATATATATTTCAATATAGACATGCGTAAAGAATGATCTACGGGATCAATATAACCCTTGGGGTTATAAACAATGGAAAAGTCTACGAGACTAATATGACCTACGGGTCACGACTAGAAAGAAATAGACTACAAGGACCTAGCCTTAAAGAGGTGAAAGTCTAATAAAATAGCCTATAGAGCAAAACGATAAAACTTACGGGGTTAATTAGACAAAGCGACGGATAAATTGAGAATCTCCGCATAAAACAAAGGCTGTAAAAGAATAAATTTTGGACTGTCAATATCCTGGAATGGATAATTGACAGAAGTTAAAGAGAAGATCCTAAAACTAAAACTTCGGTTTTAGTAAGAAATAGTGTTTTTACAAACATGAATTCTGATAGGAATTTAAACGATAAGTATGAAAGATACAAGTCTTGACACTGTTAGGCGCAAGACAATATATTCGAAAAGTGAGATATTTTCGAAAATGAAAGGTTGATATAAATTAAATATGATGTAACACATTCACGGTCAAGAAATGTAATGTGAAGTAGAATCACATTATAACAAAGCAAGCGGTAAAAAGGAACTGAACAAATAAGTCTAGTTAGTGAAACCGACCAAAGTCAGCAATTCAAGTTAAGAAATTTGGTTCGCTTGTAAACAGTAAATTCGATATAACTAAACCGAATGAATAAATTTGAAAATAAAAGAAATTGTTGCTAGAGGTGAAAGATTTCACTAGAGACCTTTAAATGGGTCAAAGTAATGGATTCATAAAGAATTCGATAGTATATGAAAGCGAGGAATATCGCTAAGTTAATTAAACTAGTGGAAATAACGAGATTACGTTATTTCCAGTCGCATTATGTCATGTAAGATACGTAGATGATTAATAACCAAAAGAATATTACCATACTTTTCTGGTAATACTAACAATCAATTAAGATATGAGAAATGCTTAATTGATTATCGAGAACAAATACATGGAATTGAACTCGATAAATTAAGTAAGAAAAGGTTTCGAGGACGAAACCTCTTTAAGGGGGGTAGACTTGTAACACCCCGAAAACGGGTTTGGTAATCAAATCACGTTTACATTAAAAGACGGGTAATTTACCTTTAGTGGTAAAAGTAACCCGGTGAATATTTGGATTATTAAATAAACAAGAATTTACTGACTAGGAATTATAACCTAGTTAGCTAATATTCTAGAAATAACCTATAATAAGGTTAAAAACATGCCAAACTATAAGTTACACAAAAGATGAGGGGTTAATCTTGTAAAAAGTGAAACTAGAAATAATTAAAACAAAAACCAAACACACCATTTTGGTGTCTGGTTCGATCAGGAGAAGAGAAGGGCGACCAGGGTTCTTCAAACCCAAAAACTTCACAAATCTCAGAAATTGGAGGTTCAATTCAGTCCCAAATCAAGTTCTAAACACGAATTAATGATCACCTCACTGAAGGGATCATAAGGTATGCGAAATTCTAGTATTTTGATTCATCTCAAGTTCTAGGTTAATTGTGAAAAACTGAAATTGAGCTTGATTGTGTCATGCATGAGTGAATCTTGAAGTAATATGATGTCTAGGAGTAAACCCTAGTCAAATAACATGTTAGATTGTTGGATAATCTATGAGATTCATGATGATCCATTGATAAGCTAAGTGGGTTTTATGTTGATATGATGAACACTCATGTTAGAATGTAAGATTTATGAATATTGAGATGATGATATAAGTTCTTGATATAGTTCATGAACACTAGACTTAGAGGTTTAAATGTGTTGATGTAAATCTTGGTAAAGATAACTAGTTATGAACTAGTTAGTAAATAAGTAATATTATGCACATTAGGTGTTTGTTAAAATGCCCGAATGAATGTTGACATAATGAAAGTATGAAAGAAACGCGTAATTGGCTAACTCGACTAACTACGTGTAATACGGAATAATAGGGGTTCGAAACGTGATGTTGATTGAGCTTATTGTGTGTATAATGTGATTGAAGTTAGTTGACTATTGAAAGTCAAACTGACCTATAATCCGATAAATGGTAGTTTTGATATGAAATTTGTAAGGTGGAATAATCGTATTAAATTATGATTAAACTAACCACCTTGAAAACGATGATGATAGTTTGATGATTAACAAGCTAGGTGAGAGCTTGGGAACAAAGCGGGTCAAACGAAGCAAGAATGACGGAAAAGCATAATTCGGATGCAAGGTAAGTATAGCTTACACTAGTCTTATATGTTAGAATACTCCCTTACCGTATTAGTTACGAAAAAGACAAATACATAATTGAGGTATGATGTTCCGACGTGTAAACGTACGGAACAAGGTAGTCTAGCACGACAAGAAACCATGTTGATGGTTTAAAAGGAATTAAATCGGTAATTCGATCATTTTATGACAAATGGAAAATGAGCCTTTGAATGGTTACCTTATAGGGTAAACCAAAACAAACAATAAGGGTAAAAAGGTAAATTGGTCATGCGTTGACCATAACTATTGGTTTTGAAAGACACTGTAAGGCGTAAGCCATAACAGGCTAAAAAGCGTTAAGAAAATCAATTAATAAGTGAAATGGCCACACGGTGTAAACCGAAGCGAGTCGTATAGATGAGATGGTAATAAATATCATCTCGCCAACATAATCGGTCACTTAGACCAAATGGGTCAAACGGTGAAGATATCACCCTTTGACAATAGCGACTAATGATTATTGTCGAGCTATATTATTTCAGGTGTAAATGTCAAATTGGTGTTAGCAACGCTATGAATTAGCGGTTATAAAAGCAAGGTATTAAAAACGGGTCAATATATTGATCTGCGCCAGGTATGTGAAATAAGGTAACACTCATTTAGAACATATGGTTCAAGAGTGTTAAAAGAGGTCAAAACGGACATTTGGTTACTTGTTAGGTAAACCAAATGTTTTATGTAATGAACATGGCGTTTGGAAAGCTTAATGACTTTTCAAACATAATTATAGATTAAAAGAGGGATTATGGGTCCAATATACTTTCAAAAGTCCTTCATTGTTAATAAAGGACTAAAATGGACCAAAACGCCCTTGGTGGCTAAATTGACCAAACAACCTTTAAAAGTTGTTCGGAAATGAGTTTTATGATTAAATGAATACTTAGATTAATTATAGAAGCAATTGAAAGCGATTTTAGGCTCGAAAGTGCTTAAGAACCCTTAACGGGTCAAAATAAGCATACGAGTGAAAACGGGTTTAAATTGTGTAATAAACCTATGATTAGAATCTAAAATGGTAAGTAATATTAAATTAAAGAGTTGTATGTGATATAGGAATCAAACAAATACGTTTGTTTGATAAAATGCGTAAACGGGTCAAATTTTGGTAAAAGAGTAATAAGCCGAAGACTTAAAGGTCTTAAATTTTGTTAAGCCGAATGTCGGATTTTAACTCCATATGATGGAGAATTAAATTACAATCATGTAGGAAGAAACGGTAGGTCAAACGGATAAGCGGTTTGAAAGATACGAAAGATTTCGTGTCAAATTACGGCGAAATGGAAAGGTGGGATGCAGGTGCCGCCGTAAATTACGGTGCCACCGTAATTTACGGTGGACCTGATGTGGTTACGGTAGTAACCTTCTGATTTACGGCAGAAGAATATGAACCAAAGGGCCACCGTAAATTACGGTTCCACCGTAATTTACGGTGGAGGTTATTTTCAATTTCTTGTTTTTAGGATAAATTGTTTCCCGGATTGTTTGAATACGTTTTAGACCCCGTAAGACTAAAGCATTTCATGTTTAATGAAATGTAGGTACACTTTGGGATGCCGGAAGACGATCAAGCTCAACGAAGAACCGAACACGATAATGATACACGCTTCCGCACTTTGACACATTGTAAATGTTAAACAACGAATCCAACCACGATAGTTAGATTAACTTATGTTTTGCAAAAGTTTTAATAAACCCGTATTTCCGATGTATATGATAGTGATTAATTACATGATTATCTTTCAAAATATACGTTAAACCTTGGTTTACAAGAACGGGTGTTACAGTTTTTTAGAGAGAGAAAGTGTAGAGAGAGGAGAGAGAGTAAGGCGGTGGTGGCGGTGTTGGGTAGGTGGCGGTGTGGTTAGGTGGTGGTGACAGAAGGTGTGTGGTAGTGGTAGGGTGGGTGGTGGTGGTGGTGGTGAGAAGAACTAGAGAGAGAGAGCTAAGGGAGAGAAAGAGAGTACTGAGAGATTGATAATATAACAAATCTTTTTTTTTTATTTATTAAATAAAGAGTAAATTAATAAATCATTAAATAGGTTTTAATATATTAATTAGGGTAAAATGTCTAAAATACCCTCATGTAGGATCTACCTGGTCAGATTTAACTATAAAAACTAACTCAGTTAGGGCTAAAGGACATAACACGCAACGGTTTGCAAACATTAAGTATGTTTTCTGAGCTTATTAAAGATAAAGGACATACTTTGTAATAAATGACATACATAAAGGACGAACTTTGTAATTTACTCTTTCCTTTATGTGTTATTAACTTTTTTTTTTTAAGGGCAAATTTGGTGAGTTTATATAAAAATAAATGTAGAAAAGCTGCAAAAGGTATGGGGTGGACTTTAAGGGCAAACGAAAGCGCTGTAAGTTGACCCTTTAATGTAACTTCTTCAAATACCTTATCCAAAAGGGGATGACATGGAAAAGTATGAGCTTTGAAATTGGATAACCTTAACCTAATTTAATAAATATGCACACACGAAGAAAATTTATGATGATTTTCTTTTAAAAAGAGTAGGGGTGAGCAAGTTTAGGTCCAGACCGAAAATAACTAAGAACCGAATCGAAAATATAGCCGACCCGAACCCAAGTACCTAGGTATTTAGATCGGTTCCAATTTTTCATATAAAATTGGGTCGGGTCGGGTCGGTTCTTGATTCTTTTCATGGTGAAACCCGACTTGGACCTATGGACCGGAAGCGACCCCATATTTAGGGTAGTAAATCGGTTATGTATTTTATGTTTGATCAGTTCTCAGGTCGGGTCGGGTTTTTCCTTTTGCTCACCCCTAAGAAAGAGTAGGGAAAAAAAATCTAGACGTATCCTCTTTAAATACAATTTAATAAAATTCTAACAATAAACCATTCTTTCCATAACTTTAGCTTTTTTTTTTCTCGGCAAAAATCAGGTATCATTCCACACGAAAAAAAGGCAATTACAAAGCAATGACGGGTAGTCGGGCAACAAGTTGCGCTGCCACCCCCTTTTGAATAGAAAAACCAATTCTACTAAATACAAAGTTTGAAACCTTTACCGACGAAGAACTACTATTAACGACTTTTTGAACCCGATTCAAGAGTCGCACAGCGTCAGGAGCGAGACCACCAAATGTATCAAACGCAAACGGGACAAACACATGTTGATTCTCCCGGCAGGCTTTCTCATGTTTTGCCACTTTGCTCGTCTCTGCCTTGAGCACCGCTTGCCCTACGACAAAACTCTTTTCCTTGAGCCCGACAAGGGGACACTCCAGTTAGATCTACACAAGCGTGTTTCCCCCCTTTTAATCCAAACTTTAGCCCCTTTTGCAAATCCTTTCTTTTGCCTAACGTATATATGCTTTCAATTTTTAAGAGAATACCATGGCAATTTTGATTTTCAAGATGAGAAAACATATTTTTTTTAGTTATAAATGATATTTGTGTTATTTGTTGTGGTTTAAATCATTGACTTGTCCTTTTCTTTTTGATCATTTCAAATTTGAATGACTGATCGATTATCTACAACTAAATTAGAAATTAACATATCTAAATTCAGATTTGGGGTTAAGAATTTGCAAGATTGTCTTCAAAGGAAATGAAAAGACATGAGATTTTTTGGAAAGTAAATTGATCAAAGCTTAGTTGTTGACACTTTTTTATATACATTATTATATGATAAAATTATTGAGAATGATAGTATTCTTTAGGTGCTATAACAAGGACTTCCTATAGTATTGTCGCATGCTACACATTGACATGTCTCTTTTTAGTTTTTACCTAATATTTTTCGCTTTTTTGTGATTTTTTAACAACCTGAAATGACGCCTCTATAGCTAATATGTGAATGGATCAGATGGTCTTCTAATTTTGTGTTTAACAATTAGATCACAATCAATCTTTATATGGTGCCTTAGATGTGCCTATAAATATTTATATATATTAGTAATATTCTTTTTTAATATAATAATTCACAAAAAACCTTTGTGCATAAGAAATACACATCTTTTGACCCATTTTACCCGTTTTCTTTTCAAGTATGATAAATTTATACATGTTCTTGATTGAAGCATTCTTATGTTGAGCAAACTTTTAAAACTGGGGTTTTAAATTAAAATCTAAAGTTTTGTTTTTTCATGGGTTTGGAATTGAAAATTAAGGTTTATTCGACTCTGTGTCAATTGAGTCTATGAAGATTGACTTTAGTTTAACATCTTGACAAAAGGCATACCTTTTGTGAGCTTATGTATTTTTATTTTTTTAAGGTTCTTACGCATCTTCTATATCCACCTATATATCAATCAAACATTTTTTATAGAAACCCTAAATTCGATCGTGTTTGAAGACAATCATGATAATCAGGTATTAATTGTTCTTTACTATGGTTATTGAAAAATTTTGTTGGCCCAGACGGTTCAAACAATCGTATCAACAAACACGAACACGAGATATTGGGGGGACAAACCCGCGACTCTTTTTATTCATTCAAAGGAACATACGAACTTACAAAGAAAAAGGGACAATTAAAAACATTAACCTAGACCCCTATTTATAGTTAAAGTACACTTGCTCTCCAAGATATTAAACCTTTCCTAAACAAATTACTAAACTTTCTCTCCAAGACTTACCTAAAATTACCAAACTTTAATAAAAACTAATTATATCAATCTTTCACTTTAGCCCTTCAACTTTCAACTCATACAAGTTTTAGGATTAACTTTCAACATTCCCTCTTAATCCAAAAACCCGACTCGAACTTTCTTGACTTTGTACCGCCAAGGTCTTGAATCCCTAACAACATTCTCAACTCTTCAATTTCAATCATTGGTTCACCTTTATTCCTTCTTTTCATTTGTTTGTAACAAACCTGTTTAACAGTATCTTCACGCTCATCATTCAAACCTTCCACATTCATCTTAGATCCTACTTTATTAAACATTTTCTTTTCTTGAACTTTTCTATCTTCACATATTTGTTGCATCACTTGTTCAATTGACAAGTTATTTTTCCTCACTTTTCTTTTCTTTCTTTGCTTATCCAAACATTCTTGGCCATTTGACTTGGACCCAAAACTTGCAGTTGGATTAGCTTTTCTCTCTTTATCAAACACTGTTGGGCTTTTCTTTCTGACTATTCCTCTTAACTTTTCATTCGGTTCTGGTTTTTCTTCAACAGATTCTCGATCGTTAACTTTTACATACGGTTCTAAATGTGCAGATTTGTTAGCTGCATCCTTTCTTTCATACGGTACTAGATCTTTTCTCTCATCATCATGACCAGGTTCCTTGCTTCGTTTCTGCTCACTAATCTTAACAATTTTTTAACTTCAAGGTTGTTTGAGTCAGGAAAACATACTTGAAGATTCACACTTTTCTCTTCTTCTTCCAAAGCAAGTCTTTTCTTTTCTTTATTCAATCTTTCGTTTTCTTCACTTTCCAAAATAGCTTGGAACGCTTCTTCTTTCTCTACAGCTTCCTGAGCTTTTTTCTTACAAGCTTGCTCTTATTGAACAATCGCATTCAATCTTTCTTTATCAGCGATCTTATCCAATCTTTCTTTCTCAGCGGCTTCTTGAGCTGCTTTTTTCTGTTCTTCTTTTCGTACATGATCGATTCCAAGAAATCGAATCTTCAAGGCACGCCATACTTCCTTAGCATTCATGAGTATGCCAACTTGTACCAAGATGTCGTCCGGCAAGGTTTGACATATGTACCACAATGCAGTGTACATCTTCCTTTCATCTACAACTACGCCGACTGTAGGTTCAATAACGTCCCAAAAGCCATAGTCTTTCAGAAATCCCTCCATGTTGATCGACCATTCTTTATAGTTCGATTTCGTCAATACTGGAAGTCCCGCAGTCATCATCGTGCCTTTCTTATCCTTACTTTCTTTTCCGGTTTGTTATTTTTCAGTTAGAATTGATTCCCGGTCCCAAAACCAATCTCTAATAAATAACCAAACACTACAAACTTTTCTTCTCTTTCTTTCTTTCTTTCTTTAAGAACGCTCTCATTTACTTTCCTAATTGCTTACTTTCTTTAAACCATCAAGAACAACATTCTTGATTACTCGAAAACAATCTTGCTAAACACAAATTTGTTTTTCTTATGATTAAAGAAACAAACCTGCTTTGTATCTTCTTTGTTATTCACAATCTTGAACCTGAACCGTCTATTCAAACTCTAAAACTTGCTTCTTTTCTTTGATCAATTAATTTGAACAAATTAATTCTTTTAGAAAATTAATTTATTCTTTATTCAAAACAATCTTTCATACAAAACATATTAATTCATGACTTTTGCAAATCGATGACTATAATTGTTTTCTGTTGACACAACTCCCAAACAAACAAAGAAGATATTTTCTTTTTTTTAGTCGATGTAAGCTCTTAGAGCAAATAAGAGAGATATTTTATGATCAGCACAAAACAAAGAGTCAAGGACTACACCTTTTTGGTCAACGCAACAGCAAGAACAAATTTATTGTCAAACACAAACGAAGAGGAAAAAAACGAAGATCATAATGGGCTATCAACCTTTTCAGCAAATCATTTCTTCAGTACGAACCGTGTGTACAACGAGCCAAAGCTCTGATACCAATTGTTGGCCCAGACGGTTCAAACAATCGTATCAACAAACACGAACACGAGATATTGGGGGGACAAACCCGCGACTCTTTCTATTCATTCAAAGGAACATACGAACTTACAAAGAAAAAGAGACAATTAAAAACATTAACCTAGACCCCTATTTATAGTTAAAGTACACTTGCTCTCCAAGATATTAAACATTTCCTAAACCAATTACTAAACTCTCTCCAAGACTTACCTAAAATTACCAAACTTTAATAAAAACTAATTATATCAATCTTTCACTTTAGCCCTTCAACTTTCAACTCATACAAGTTTTAGGATTAACTTTCAACAAATTTCCCATTATTTTAATTGATGGGTTTATTTCTGAATCCATGGAAGTCTCTTATTGTTTAGAATAACATGAAGCAACAGCTGCAAATCCAGATCTAGGTTCAAAGTATTTTGTCATTAATTGATTGGTTTGGGTTTTTATTTTCATTTTTGATGGAGGTAAATAGAGGAAGTTCTGATATTTTTAGTTTTTTCATGACCAGTTACAAGATTAGTCGGCCTCAAATTGTATAATGTGTATATATGGCTTCAAACTGCTGATGGATCGATTTATATTTTAGATGATGAAGTCATATATATGGCTAGTTGTGATACATGCAGACATGGGTTCTTAAAAAGCATATCCAATTTCTCTTCCAGCACGAGTCAATCCCGTTACATAATGTTTAATATTTGATTATTGTCGATTTCATCAAGTCCCAGGCCGCTTTAACAAGGTATGTAATAAAATAATATAGTGATTCCATAAAAAAGTTTTTTTGATAAATGAAAAAAGGGTTATTTATAGGAGCTCAAATCATTTGATGCAAAGTTGATCCGTATGGACACAAATAGGTTGTCTGATCTAACTTTTATTGCTGACGATCTGCAATTAAAGTCGTTAGTTGATCTTACGAGTAAGGCACTTGCAAGAATTATCAAACAGAGGTGCTTTATGCATGCATATACACACATATCTATATATACAAGGATTTGTGTCTGTTTAGTAATATAATATATTTTAATTGTTACAGGAAGAAAAGCTGAAGACTTTGAAAAATATAACTGATGATCCGCATATAGGATATTGAATAGACTTTACGCAAGAAAGAGGAAAGAACTAAAAGAAAAAGAGAAACTCAAGGTAATTTTTGTTGCCCATTTTGTCGCATGTCCTTATTGAATTTGATGATAGTTGGGTTTTCATAACGTTGAAGTTGAAGCAGCAAAGCATGTAGATGATCGTTAGTGGATGAACTCTTGTCATTTATCAATGAAGAAAATGGAGGTACCTCTATCTGACCTGAATGCATACTTGTCCAGCGTGCACACACATATACGCAAGTCCATATTAACATGATTATTATTGGTTCTTTTTTTGCAAATTCTAAGGAAGTAAAAACAGCAAAGAACAAAAATAAAAATTGTAGAAGGACCAACAAAGAAACGCTCCTCCTGTATGCACTAATTCAAACACCCCTTCTTCTCCAAGCAATGGCGCCAAGGTTCATAACCTGAATTTGCAACGATAAAGTCATATGTGAGATGAACAAGTTTATTAATTATTATTCAGACGTTTGTTCGGTGTTTTAAGATTCGAATGGTATTAGTTTTGTTACCTGTGATGATAGGGTTAAAGCTCATTGTCTACCCAATACCAGTGAGCTTTTGAAGTTGCAAGATTCAGGGAAGTAGAGGACTTTGCCAGAAGGTTGAATTTTGATTGGCTAGAAAGAGTGCAAGAGCTTTTATCACTAGGCCAAGAACGAAGACCGAGTTTATGTTCTATTAATGGAAATGGTTACTCAACAAAACGTTCAAGTATGTGTGCTTTCTTAATCTTCGGTCGTTTAATTTCCTGCCTTTTGTTCCTTCGTTTTTATCATCTGCTTATGTTAGGGGTGGCGGTTTTGATCCAACTTTTTATGGATAGTTCATTCAAGTTATATATATATATATATATCTAAAAGGTCAGATATAACTTTAGTTTAAAAGAAAACGGATAGAACGAGTCAAAAGTCGATTTTGGGTGTATAACCATTTTATTTTAGAGTGCAATTTTGACCCGTTTAAATGCAAATGGTTTGTTTTGGGACTTTGGTTATGTTACATCTCTAATGGGTTAAGCTAAATACGGGGGAGATGGGTCGTGTAATCATATGTTAACACAAATATCATTTGTAATGGACAGATGCATCAGGAGGGCTGGACAAGCATGAGAAGTGATCTCTAAACTGACCAAGACTCAGATTTTGACATTCTGAAATTGATTATAAATATTCATGGAGTGGCGACCTGTGCCTTCCAACACTGTAGTTGTGGGACTGGCTCAATTGCCGCAACGGCGCTATGCCTAATGTTACCTCATTGCAAGTTATTTCAACTGTTATGGTTTTGTAGATAGTATTTGGGATCTGGATCATTTGATTATGTTGAAACTCAAAATTTGCAGGTATCTTGATAATTTGATCTTTTGGGTTCATTTCATGATATTAGGTCCATGGATGCTCTTGAGGTCATGTGAATTAAACAACTCAACTTCAATAAGTTGAATACTAATCAATCTGTGGTTTGATTTGAAAAAATAACATTATTAATTATTAATTCAGTTAAGACTTAAACCAATAACATTTGAAATTAAGAACTTATTCTTTATATTTGAGATTAGCAAAAAGATAAATCTTTGTGTTGTTATAATTAAATAAGAGTTAAATAGTTTTTACCCAAACTCTGTAGTTTTGTATTGGATTTGTTTCTTTGGTTTATATCGTAGTGATTTGCACAATAACAACCTCATGTTAGATAACCTATTCAATAATAATGAAATGGTTTGATAATTTTGAATTTAATTCTTAATTTATACAATAGATGTTTCAAGATTTACGATCACGGAATATAGAACAATGTGTGCTCGATTGTTATTTATTTGTTATTTAAAAGATGTTCCATTTTTTATAATCTATTTTTAATTAAACTTTAAAAAATCTATAGTCATTCTTCGTTTAATAAAATGTGGTATGTAAATTTTCTAAAAACCACTCGAGTTTTCACACGGGTTTTACATCTAGTTCATCATGATAGGAAGTGGGTTCAAGTTTTTCATTCCTTTTCCTGAACTCTTTTATGAGATAAAAAGATTTGATATGATCCACCCTTTTTATACTTTGACAAATTCATCTCTACTTTTTTACACAACCACAAATCCGCCCTCAACTTTACGAATTAGTAGTTGTAGCCCCTGCTTCATTTTACAAGCTATACACACTAACCCCTCTGGTTTCTAATATTTCAATTTTACTTTTACTTTTGTACCATATACAATATACTTTTTTAATCTATTAAGTTTTTTACTAATTTAATTTTTCGCCAATAATTTATGTTCATTAATTTTTCATAAAATCTCTTTTTATATCCCCTCGAGTTTCTAAATTAGAGTTTACCCCTTTTCGCACTTTTACTTAAAAAACTATTTGTCTACGTGCGTATTTTTATATACATATCAACTCAAAAATAAACGTTTCCGTGCTTATTTTATGTACTTTTCTAGATGTTCCACGTTTCCACATACATTTTGCTCAAAACTAAGCGGGGTCAAATATAATACGTTTTTATTTGACAACTACTGTAAAAATAAGAAGCCGTAAGAAGGGTATCAAACCGACTTTGATTGATATCATTTAAGTGGTATTTGAACTATCTCAAAGAACTCTACGATATGAGATTTCAGGTTTTCATTTTTGGATTGATAACTTGTAGATTTTAGAATTGTTGTTTATATCACTGCTTTTTTATATAGCATTGTGTTTTTTTCTAAATTTGTGTTATTGTGTTTTTTGCGGCTCATGCAAGTAGGAAAAAATACATAATGAGTCACAAAAAAGACACAATGATGTAAACATGGAAAAGACACAATGCTAAATAAAAAGACACAATAATCTAAACAAAAAATTTAAAATCTACAAGCTAAAAATTCAAAAGCGAAAATCTAAAATCACATGTCGTAGAGTTCAATGAAACGGTCTCGATGCCGCTTAAATGAGGTCAATCGGAGTTTGTTTGATACTCTTCCGACGACTTCATGTTTTTAAGAGACTGTGTATTTTATCAAACCCTTAAAGCAACATAAATATTTCAAATAACCAATCGCATTACCAAGCATACATTGTACATAAAAATTTCATAGTGAAGGGGTATGGTACCAAATCTCGCGCAAAGACAAACGCGAGTGACCATCACCCAGCTCGAATTCTCCCATCAACAAGAACTTATATGCGTCCGTGCGGGCACGCGCAAACGCGGTTGACTAGTCCAATCGGTCTAGTTATGAGAAGACTTACCTTGTGTATGAAAACGGCTGTTTTCGTCACGACAAGGGATGCGTACAACCGCGGATGCCGCACGTAGCGATGGGGCCAAGCACCGCATCCTATCGTCGGCAGCAAGTGGAGCTGACACTTTGACTTAAGTGTCCAAACCAGCAAGCGACACTGACAACAGTCAGCTGCCCAACCACACGTATGTAAAAAGTGGCACACAGACTGACAGCCGCAGCAGAACGTGGCACACTTCTGTGGCCGGCGCTCCTGACACACCTGCAAAGGGCTGTGCGTTGTCAGTATAGCCACTCAATTACCCTCCTTCACTCCTCGGCTATAAATACCCATCCCGGACGAGGTTTGAGGTATCGCTTATCTGCTCTCTCTCACACTTACTACAAATACACACTTTGCTCTCAAGCAAGTACTGATTCTCACGCGGGAGAGTGGTAACAAGGAGCACCCCCACCCCATCCTCCTTGTTACGAGTCACGGTGTGTTTCCTTGTGCAGGAGACAGGTTAGCGGACGATCCAGTCACCGATCCTCGGAAAGAAGGGATTAACCCTACTTGACGAGACCAGTGAATTAACCTACCCGGTTAACAACTGTTTCATCACATAGCATAATCTCTGGTAACATAAAATTGTATGTTCTTTAACAAAATATGGATCCATAATAGCTAGAGTGAAGGAGGGAGAACAACTAAAAATAAACAAAATAAAAACTGCTCAAATACCTATGAATAACAACCACATACTAAAAATATATTCATATTTGTTGGAAATATTGAAGGTAAACATACAAGTTGGTGTGTTTCCTCCATCCCACATTGGTGGGGGGAGTGAAGTTTGAGTGGTTTATAAGGGATTACTCCTTATGGGCCACCAAAGTGTTAGATGGGTTGAGAAGTGGATAAAGCCCACACGCGCGCCGAGCCGAGTCGAGCCGCGAGCTCGCGAATGGGCGCGTTTGAGGCGCACTTTGCACTTCGATCGTCGCGAGGAGCTTTTATTTTTAGCTAGGGTCCGGTTCAGGTGTGTCAGATATGTGGATCGAATGAGATAAGGAGATAGAGGTGAATTCGAAACAGTGGGGGTTATCTCATTATCTCTAGAAATTCAAATTCGTATGGGATATCTCCAGCAACATAATTTGGATGGTTATCCCACTCCCCGTTTTTCCCATTCTTTAGTGTGATCACAACCTATAAATAAAAGCCTCCTGCTACCCATTCAATACACAATTTTGCAGCCTTCAGTTTCTTCTCCAACTTCTGCGTTTTTCTGGTTTCCATTGCTGTTGGAATACCATATCAGTTCTGCATTAAATCCTGGGAGTTTACGCCGTAGCTCACAGCAATACGAGCGCGTAAATTCTTTAAGGATAGGAATCGTCCGTGCAGTTCAAGGATCTTCTTTCTTAATTGCCAGTTTGCTCAAGTTGGAACAAACTGGTTTGGCTGATAACTCGGTAATTAATAAAGTTTGAATTAATTTACTGTTTGATTGAAATATTTTTCAACAATCTTAAAGGATTTTATTTGTGTTTAATCAACAGTACTAATGGACTCTGAACTACCAACAACCAATCTGAGATTCATGAATCAAGAGTTTGTCAAGTTGGACAGATTCGATGGTCAGAACTATACCCGTTGGGCGGACAAGGTTATGTTCATGCTAGTTGTGCTGAAACTCTACTATATCCTTGATCCAGACTTGCCTGAAATCCCTGAAGACCCTCCTCTTGAGGCAAGAGAGTTCCCGAATCAAGATTTGGCAAAGCAAAGACTTGTCCGTAAGGAAGCTGAAGATCTTTGTCTTGGCCACATCAAAAATTCTCTTTCGGATCATCTCTATGACTTGTACGCGCCGGTAAAAAGTGCTAGAGAATTGTGGAAAGCTTTGGAAGATAAGTACAAGGCTCATGAAGAAGGTACTAACAAATACCTTATTTCCAAGTACTTAGACTTTCAAATGGTCGATGACAAGTCAATCCTGGAGCAAGTGCATGAACTCCAAGTTCTTGTTAACAAATTGACCGCACTTTCTATTCCGCTGCCAGAAATATTTCAAGTAGGGGTCATTATTGCAAAACTGCCTCCTAATTGGAAAGATTTCTCAAAGAGAATGATGCACAAGTCTGAGGTATACTCTTTGGATGAACTGTTGAAGCACCTCCGAATTGAGGAGGAAACGCGCAACAGGGACAAAAGAAGTAAAGTCGGATCAAGTGTGAATCATGTTGCTGGAGGATTTGGTCAAAAGGGAAAAGGGGCATCAAAGGATAAGAAGTTTAAAGCACCAAAGAAAAAGGAATTCAAGAAGTCACAACACACTAACAACCATCAACCAAAGAGGTCTGGTAAATGTCATGTTTGTGGAGAAACCGGGCATTATGCACGAGAGTGCTCTCAAAGGAAATCTGGATCTACGGTTGGTTCTACAAGTGCTATTGATGTTGAGAAAGTCACCAATCTAGTGGCCAATGTGGGTCTTGGAGAGGTTAACATGCTTTCTCAATATACACGTATTGTGGAATGTAGAGGATGGTTTTTGGATTCTGGAGCCACTGTTCATGTTTGTGGGAATCGTGGCTCGTTTCTTACTTATGGTCATGTTCCTCAAGGAACAGTGGTGGTATGTGCTGATGGACATCGTGTAGAAGTTCGTGGTAAAGGCACAGTGCGACTAAACTTTAAAGATGGTCAAGTGGTTACCCTTCAGGACGTGTTGCATGTTCCTGGTATCACCAAGGGTCTTGTTTCTGCTGATAAGTTCGATCGGAATGGTTACAAGCTGGTTCTCAAGAATCTTCGTGTGAAGTTTTCTTTAAATGACATCTATGTGGGTCAAGAAAAGAACACGGGTGGAATGTATCGTCTTGACTTAGCTGAAGATGGGATTGATGAAGAAGTAGACTTGGATGAAGGGGCGTTTCTGTGATTGATGGGTTTGGGAATGAAAGTGATAGTGATAGTGGTAGTGATAGTACTAGTTTTGGTGAATGTAATGCAATTGGTTTTGAATTGAATGAAATTATGTCTTCTGATTATATCGCTTGTTCAATTTCTTTATGGCATAATCGTTTAGCTCATACAAATATTAAAAACATTGAAAATGCAAACTAAAGGTTTATTAAAATTAAAAGATAAAGACTTTGAAAAATGCGAAACTTGTGTGAAATCAAAATTCACAAAGAAACCTTTTCCAAGTGTCCATAAACGTAATACATCACTACTAGAACTAATTCATTCAGATATTTGTGAACTGAATGGAGTTCTTACTCGGGGGGGGGGGGGGGGTAAGAGATACTTTATCACTTTCTACGATGACTCGAGTTGATACTTATATGTTTATTTGTTGCATTCAAAAGACGAAGCTTTTGAGGCATTTAAAATATATAAGGCTGAGGTTGAAAAACAACGAGAGAAACGCATCAAAATTCTTCGCTCGGACAAAGGCGGAGAATACTTTATACGAAAGTTTGATGCATTCTGCGAAAAGGAAGGCATCATACATGAGAGAACTACACCATATACTCCCCAACAAAATGGTTTGGCTGAGAGAAAGAACCGAACCTTGGTAGAGATGGTTAACTGTATGTTAAATCAATTGGGTCTACCTCGTAATATGTGGGGGGAAGCTTTGTTAACCGCATGTTATGTTCACAATAGGATCACTAGTCGTGTGATACCTACGAGCCCATATAAGTTGTGGAAAGGAAGAAAACCAAACCTAGAGCATTTGAGGGTTTGGGGTTGTCTTACCTACTATCGCGTACCTGATCCAAAGACACTCAAACTGGGAGAACGAGCTTTCAAGAGTGTATTCATTGGATATGCTTCGCATAGTAAGTCTTACCGATTGTTGGATGGCGAATTAGGTATAGTTGTAGAATCCAGAGATGTGGAATTCTTTGAGAACAAGTTTTCTAGAGATGATGAAAACTCAAATTACACCACAGCTTCTAGTACTTCTAAAAAAGGAGTCCAACCTTCACCGATAGTTGAAGAACCAAGAAAAAGTACTAGAGTTAGAAAAGAGAAAAGTTATGGAGATGATTTCTTTTCTTACCTGGTTGAGGGAACTCAAAAGAAAGTGACGATAGAGGTCATTTTCGCTGTAAATTTGGATGATGATCCTAAAACTTTCAGCGAAGCAATGTCATCAAGAGATGCTCCTTTGTGGACGGAGGCAGTCAATGATGAAATGGATTCCATTATGGGAAATGGAACTTGGGAGTTAGCTGATCTACCCAAGGGAAAGAAACCTATTGGATCCAAATGGATTTTCAAAAGGAAGTATCATCCAGATGGATCCACTGCCTATAAAGCAAGATTAGTTGCTAAAGGGTATAGGCAGAGAGAAGGGATCGACTATTTTGATACCTATGCACATGTGGCTAGAATTAGTTCTATTAGAAATCTAATAGCGGTGTCTGCTTTTAAAGGGTTGTACATCCATCAAATGGATGTAAAGACTGCATTTCTAAATGGGTATCTAAATGAGTAGATTTATTTGGAGCAACCAGAAGGGTTTGTGATGCCCGGACAAGAGAACAAAGTGTGTAGACTTATTAAATCTCTATATGGTTTGAAGCAAGCTCCTAAACATTGGCATGAGAGATTTGATACCACTGTGACTTCTTTCGGGTTTCGACACAATAGTGCTGACAGGTGTATTTATACTAAATGCGAACCCGGTTATACAGTCGTGATTTGTCTCTATGTTGATGATATGCTGATCATTTGCACTCACCTTGAAGGTATTTCTGAAACTAAGAAATATTTGTCCTCGAACTTTAAGATGAAAGATCTAGGAGAAGTTGATACCATTCTTGGGATCAAGGTAAAAAGAACTGGAAGTCAGATTTCTCTAAGTCAATCTCATTACATAGAGAAAATTCTGACTAAGTTTCAGCACTTAAATATTAAAGGGTTTAATACCCCCTTTGATCCAAGTGTGAAACTTAAAGTGAACTCTGGAAGAGCAGTGGCTCAACTGGAGTATGCGAATGCTATTGGAAGTATGATGTATGCAACGCATTGCACTCGTCCTGACGTTGCTTTTGCTGTAAGCAAACTGAGTCAGTATACTGTCAATCTAGGGACAGAACACTAGAAGGCAGTGGGTAGCGTACTTGGATACCTGAAAAGGACCAGTAACTTAGAACTGACATACACTTCTTCTTCCAGGATACTCGAAGGTTATTCTGATGCAAGCTGGATTGATCACACCAGTGATTCAAAATATACAAGTGGGTGGATTTACACTCTATCAGGAGGAGCAATTTCTTGGCCGAGCAAGAAACAGACGTGTATTGCCCACTCAACTATGGAAGCTGAGTTCATAGCACTAGCTGCGGCTGGTAAGGAAGCGGAGTGGATTAGAGATCTACTTACTGACATTCGTCTGTGGGATGTTCCAATGCCGTCCATTCCCATGTATTGTGATAGTGAGGCCACACTATCCAAAGTATACAACGCAGTGCATAATGGGAGGTCAAGACACATAGGTCTTCGGCACAATTATGTGAGACAACTGCTTGAAAGTGGTACCATCAAGGTTGTCTATGTCAAGACGAGTAGGAACTTGGCAGATCCGTTTACTAAACCTCTGACGAGAGATTTGGTTGTGAACACCACGAGAGACATGGGTCTAAAACCACAATAGAATCGTTAGTGATGGAAACCCAACTTGAACTTAGTGCTCCTATTTCTCAAGTTTAATGGGTAAAAACGAAGTCACTTAATGATAGAAGGTACTATCAAATTTGATTGATCCATGTGAGGTATGATAGTACGTCGTTGCCGAGAACAAGGGTGACCTTATGCTCTTAACAAAGTTTTGGAGGCATCCAAGCAACGTGGATGATGTAAAACTTTGCCTATATGATCTAGGGGTGGTGCCGCCTCAAGTGAAGATTAGTGGTTTATCTTCTAAAGGGTCATGAAAAGGATTTATAGCGCACGGCCATATTCGCGCTCAGTGAGAAAGCAAAGTCAGCTGGTGATGTGTGGGGGTAAACCGAAGGGGGTTATCAGGTTAATGGTTTAATTCCATAGGACACCATCAAATCTGTCTCTTCTTGTTTATCAACATAAATTGGGTTTAATCTTCGTGACACCTAGTGACATCATCAGTCTTAGTGAAAGGAAACATTCCAACTTGGTGGGGGATTGTTGGAAATATTGAAGGTAAACATACAAGTTGGTATGTTTCCTCCATCCCACATTGGTGGGGGGAGTGAAGTTTGAGTGGTTTATAAGGGATTACTCCTTATGGGCCACCAAAGTGTTAGATGGGTTGAGAAGTGGATAAAGCCCACACGCGCGCCGAGCCGAGCCGCGAACTCGCGAATGGTCGCGTTTCAGGCGCGAATGGGCGCGTTTCAGGCGCACTTTGCACTTCGCACGTACGCATCGTCGCGAGGAGCTTTTATTTTTAGCTAGGGTCCGGTTCAGGTGTGTCAGATCTGTGGATCGAATGATATAAGGAGATAGAGGTGAATTCGAAACAGTGGGGGTTATCTCATTATCTCTAGTAATTCGAATTCGTATGGGATATCTCCAGCAACAGAATTTGGATGGTTATCCCACTCCTCGTTTTTCTCATTCTTTGGTGTGATCACAACCTATAAATAAAAGCCTCTTGTTACCCATTCAATACACAATTTCGCAGCCTTCAATTTCTTCTCCAGCTTCTGTGTTTTTCTGGTTTCCATTACTGTTGGAATACCAGATCAGTTCTGCATTAAATCCTGGGAGTTTACGCTGCAGCTCACAGCAATACGAGCGCGTAAAATCCTTTAAGGACAGGAATCATCCGTGCAGTTCAAGGATCTTCTTTCTTAATCGTCAATTTGCTCAAGTTGGAACAAACTGGTTTGGCTGATAACTCGGTAATTAATAAAGTTTAAATTAATTTACTGTTTGATTGAAATATTTTTCAACAATATTAACTTATAAATTAAATAAATATATAGTCGGATTATAACCCAATATGACCCAAATAACCCATTAACTACCAATGACCCGAATAACCCATTAACAACCAATACAAACCATAACGACTTATAGTGGCTCCTAAGACCAAGGGGTGTAAGATCGTCCCCCCGGCAAAGCCTCGTCGCCCTCGTCCCACACTCCCCCCCCCCCCCCCGGGCTCGTCGCGGAGCAACCGGCAAGACCAAGCCGTTTGAGACGGGCTTGAATGTTGGCCACCCCACTAAATAATGCCGTTCAACAACGGCTATTTAAAAAAAATTAAAACCTATAAATATCCATTCATTTAACCTTTTTATACACAAATTCACCCACACTCTCCAAACATTTATCTTCAAAAAAACCCCTTTACATAAAAACCTTCTCTAAAAAATAGACAATGTCATCTTCTTCTTCGTCGGGTTCGACGGATACCAGAGAAGCCGTACAATATTTTATAAACACGGTGGTAACGCGGCACAACTTATTTTGGAGAAAGAGGAGGAGGAGGAGGAGGAGGAAGTTTCGTAACAACCACGAAACAGGAACCCGGCCATCAACAGATACCGAGAAGGTTAGTTATATTTTTATTTTTATATTTTATAGCGTTGCATTATTTTTATAAGTTATATATGTGTTACTATATATTACTTGCCACATCGTGTAGATGCTCACGAAAGATTAGTATTGTGTTTTTTTTAATTGTAGGTTTTTTAATGTAACCTTGGGGCTGTTTGGTAGCCTCTTAATGACCATTCAGATGCTACATCTTAATGGTTTAAAACCTCTGAATGAATAAGAGGTAACCTCAAGTCTGAATGGTTAAGAGGTAACCTCTGAATGGTAAATAATCACATGTCACATTTTTCTAACTTCTCATTGGTAAAATTCTTAATGGTTTCATTAAGTGGTAGTCTCTTAATGACCATTCAGAGGCTACCAAACAAACCCTTTAGTTTTTTTTATTTATTTGTGTTGTATTTTTATTAATGTTTAGTTTTTTTTTAAATCTAAATTTAGGTTTTTATTTAAATGTAACTTTTTTATTTTTATTTACTTTGTTTTAATTATTTTACTAAATAAAAAAATAATAAAAAAAGGGGGGAGGACTATCCTCCACACCCTTGGGTAGTCCCCAAGGGGATGATCCTCCACCCATGCTGACGTGGCGCCTACATGGCGGATAGTCCCCAATAAGACTACCCAAACCACACCCCATGATCTAATAGTGTGGCACACGCCAATAATGATACGTCTTATTATAATCATGATAGGTAAGGTCATAATGGGTCATTACTCATTAGGTCATACTAATATCAGAGCATTCACAATTGAATCTTCTTCTTCATCTTTATAATTACACTAAAAAACATTACATTTACTCTCCTTTACAATTAAATAATATTTGTTTATACTTTTATTATTATATTTTTTCTCTACTCCACTCACAACTACTTTCAAAAAATATTAAAAAATTATTAAAGTGAACAGTATCTCCTTAAAATTTACTTGTGAACAATAATTTTTTCTGTTTTTTCTCTCCTTCACTCACAACCATTTACACTCACAATAATACAGAGGATCCATTGTAAATGCTCTCAATAGATAAATTTACAACATACATATATGATGCAATATACCATTTTATGACTTAAATAATACACTCTAAGATAATGAGGTTATCGAGTTTATCATACCTATGAATCTATGATGACCCTTATTATAACCTCTTGTTAGTCCTAGTTACACCCGTAGTGACTTGTGACCCATTATGATTTCTATGAGTCTTCACCATTTATGACCCGTTACGATTTTTAGAAGTCTTCACTAGGCATGAGCATGGTACCCGTTTGATATCGATATCGAATATACCAGTTCGGTACCAGTATTTATCGGTGTTTTACCCTATACCGGTACCGAATATACCCAGTCCGGTACCCGGTACCAAATGCTCATCTCTAGTCTTCACCGTTTATTACCCCGCAATATTGCCAGTTATGTCTTGTATTGAGTTATGAAAAGTTATAGTAAAAAAATTATATATAAAAGATAGATGATCTTTAACCTATAACTAAATATGAAATATATGGATTTATAGATTATACATCACCAATATAGAAAAAGAAAACCCATTCTATCAGCATTTGTTTTTTCATAATATAAATGAAACTCGACCTAAATAGTATAATTCAATCTCAACACCAAAGGATGAGTGTATAAAACCTCGTTAATGATCATTTGCAATACCAACATAAAAATTACCTCCAAGGCTAGAACCCTTCATTGTTTTAAACTCGTAATGTCGTTCCTGACTGTTTTCAAACTCGAGGTTTTTTTTTAGGATTTTTGTTCATCCCGGAACCTCACGCAACGAGAAGTCTTAAATTTACAATGTTATAAAATTTATATATAATTTTGTATAAAAACACTACTCACAAACAATGAAACATATAATACCATAAAAATCTCAAATTCTTTAAACATTCTCAGGAAAAAATAAAAAATAAAAAAACAAGGAAAAATGTGACCTCCTTTATAAGTATGAAGTTTCCAACAACAAAAAAAAACGACTCCATAATCACACAAACACTCCCAAATAAGATCATGGGATGTAACAAAACCAAACTATACACCTATCATATTTTGGTCAAACGTTGACTTACCAAGCAGCAAAACACTACACGGGAATGACATCAGGATTTGACGAGTCGTCGCATCTCAAAACAATGCCATCTAAGCTTGCGGGAAGCATACATGTAGCCCATTGGCATCCAGTTGGAACGGGCTCGGGTGGAGGAACAATCATCAACACATTGTCATTTCTTTGAACAACTCCCATCACACTCACACTGCTTCCCTCTTTAATATACCTATGTTTTCATTTACAACCAAACATAAACATCAAACTACGAAACCATTCAACTAGATCACTCGGGTGGTTACTTTCTCAACAAGAAACGACAAACAAAGCGTATATTCAAAAGGTTACAAAGAATAATACCCTTCTTTGAGTCGCATCATCCGATCATCACTAGATAGGTTTCTGTCAGCCAGCCACCTTAAGAACTGTGGGGACATATCTTTGTTGGATTGGTTGATATCAATAACAGCCGATTCCTCAACGTATGGAGTCACACGGGCCCCATAACCAGTCTTAACAAGCGCCCTCAATCCCGACTGGAAATCAGATATATAGAAATCCACAACATGCCTCTGCAAGTATTTACAGAAAACATACAATTAAAAATCTTATACAAATATCAGTTAAAAAAATATTGATATTTGATTATAGAATTCACCTCCATGGAACGAAGACCCCATGTGAAACGTTGATGTGTGGGATTCGCAGCTTTTGAATCCCAGCCTCGATATTCATATAAACTTGTGGATGTGTAAACACATCTGGGAACCCTTTGGAATGATGACTCCAATGGTACATTTCCACACGTAACAACCTTTACAGAAATAAAAAATTTCTTGATTAACAGAAGCAGCTTTATGATAGTGTACAAGTGTTTTTCAAGAATATAAAAATACAGTCTACCTAATAAATAAATAAATACAAAGTTGGACACATGTCACCACCATATTTCACCTCATCATTTTTTCCCTCCCAAATTCCTCCATGGTTCTAAGACCACACGGTGTGGGCGTGGAAAAGTGGCGTGGTGGCCTTTCCACACTGGGAACACCACCCCTTGTGGTGGTGTGGACATGGCGTCGTGATGAGGGCGGGGAGTTTTCCACCGGCGTGGGGGGAATTTGGGTTGTGAGGTGGAGGCTCTTGATTGGTGGGTGTGTTTTAATTGGTTGGTGTTTTTTTTTATAAAAACGCCACTAATCACGCCGCTCCCACTCCTCCATTTTTTGCACCACACCACTTTTCTGACGCGTGCCGACGTGGCAACCACATGTCGAATAACGCCACCCCCCCCCCCCCCCCCCCCCCCAATGTAATCCACGAGCTATTATGGTATTTCAATGTTACTAATTAACATAGGCCGGTTTTTGTAATAAAAAATATTATTTACAAATACTCTCTCTCTCTCTCCCTCCCAACCCATGTAATCCACGAGCTATTATGGTATTTCAATGTTACTAATTAACATAGGCCGGTTTTTGTAATAAATTCAAGTTAGTTGTGTGAATTGTCATATGGTAACAAAATACATAAGTTATATAAAGTTTTTTTACAGAATATATAATTATACCGTTTCTATTGTACAATCCCGCGTAATACATGGGTCTATAACCTGGTTTCTAATAGAAAGATCAGAGACCAAAATGTATTAGTGTATATACAATTTCTAAAATTATTTCAAATCTATGTGTGTGTGAGAGAGAGAGAGAGTGTGTGTGTATTTGTGTAACTTACCCCAGAAACCTTGACAAACTGGCCATCTTTTGCCGTTCTAAGCTCGGCGTCTGGATACTCAGATATAAACTTGATAACAGCACTTCGACTCCGGTAAACATTCCAAGCAAAAGCCAAGCTCACAATACCAAAAAGAACAACAACAACAATGAGAAGAATGGGATTACCAACGGCTGCAAGTATAAATATTGCAGAAATAAACCCCATCACAAACAGCAAAACCATGGACCAGAAAACTATCTTCGGGAAGTTCCTGAAGAACGAATGTGAACCATCTTGGCTCAAATGAGTAACTGCTTGGTTTTTAACCATTGAAGTGGTTCGTGATTTAATCGATCCTGAAGAGTCCAGCGGACCAGACGACTTTCTAGGTCCACCCGATGAGTTAAGTGGTCCCGACAAAATCGGCCCGGATGTTAACAGACCCGTGGCAGGGAGAACCGGAGGGAGAGGTCCAGAATTTTGTCGTGAAGCGGAAGTCAACCCTTGGCCTTGAGGCCCAGACGCCTTCCGTATCGGTTCTCCGTGTTTGTTTAACGGGCCAGAACTGGTCTTTTTCATTGAAGCTGATCCTGGAACATTTCCTGATAGATTACTCATTCGGTTCATGGAATGGGACGAAATTTGGCCCGAGTGAGTTGCATTCCCAACACTCATAGACCCGGCTCTTAACGGACCGCTGCTTAGCTGTCCGGATTTTCTTGACCCGTCGAACATTTTTCCTAGTTCACCGGACTTTTTAATGTCACCGCCTGTATACGGAACTGCGGTGGAGGACATTGTCGGTGCCTTTTCTTTTGGCGGCTCGGGCCGCCCTGATACATATAAACCATTGTTTAACTGATGAGATGGAAAGCGGGAACTCATTGGTGAAGATGTTGGTAACAGAAGAAGATGAATTTGAATGCTGGTTTTTATGTATGATCAAACCTACACAAAATATTGCATCGTTAGCATTGAAAGCGATTATTGTGACTTAAGAAGTCAGTAATATGTTGCTTGTAGCTGAAGGGATGTTTGGATGTCACTTGAAAAACCAATTATTTCAACAATTGGCATAATTACCTCATATAAGAAAAACAACTATTTCTCACATACATTCATCTGTACTACCGCTACCAAGTGCTAAGGGGGTATTTGGATGTCCATTTTCAGAATTATAATTGTGATATTGAAAAACTATAATAAGATAATTTGATGATCAACTTAATATATCTAAGGGTAGTTAAGTAATTTTACAATTATCTCTATAATTAATTCTATTATAACAGCACCTTCCCGAATTACCCAGATCTTCAGATTTACTTAAACACTAATTACTGATTAATGCAGTTCGATTGCAAATCCAAACATCCTATAAATCAACATACAAAGTACTACATTACATTTGTAAAATTTAGTAAATAGATCAATTATTCAGAGAACAGAATGAACCATTATAATCTCATAAACTAGAAATTACACATGAC
This sequence comes from Helianthus tuberosus, assembly GCA_030545235.1. NCBI lineage: Eukaryota > Viridiplantae > Streptophyta > Magnoliopsida > Asterales > Asteraceae > Helianthus > Helianthus tuberosus. The sequence goes on from CM060366.1 coordinate 163,414,150, forward strand.
AATCGAGAAATTAATAAACATTAGCAAATTATAATAACAATGGAAAGCATATGAGATTAGAAACCTTCTAATTTGTGTGTAACCTTGGAACAAACACAAGCAAAATACTCATCAAATAAAGCGAATCAAATACAAACACAAATCCAGATCCGATTAGCAGCAAAACAACAATTACGCCAAACTTAACATAAACTACTGGCCAAAACAATTAAATACGTTTCACTAACATTTCACGTATCCAAAATCATGAACACATATAGGCAAAAATTATAAAACCTAGTGGTGGTTAGATCCAAGCAGTTCTACCAAACAAAAAGTAAATATAAAGCAAAGTACACACCATTTTCAAATTAGGTACATCAAATTGAAATTCTAAAACAAATTCCGTAACTATTTATCTTCCGCATTGAATTCTAAACGAAAACAACAAGTACTTGATTTGATTTAACAGACAGAACGATGAATGTACATTGATTCTCAAACGGAATCAAAATCCTTGGGGATTTGTAATCAATAAAAAATATAGCAAAAATAAAGCATACGAGGTCACAAACCTTCTAATTTGTGTGTAACCTTGGAACAAAATCAAGCAAAATCCTCATCAAATAAAGCAAACCAAATACACACACAAATCCAGATCCGATTTACATCAAACAAAAAATACTACAAACTCAACATAAACTAATAACAAAACATCCTAATAAGTTTTCTAACATTTCACGGATCCAGAATCATAAACACATTTCGACTCAAATCATAAAACCTACTATTTAAATTGGAGCTGTTCTACCAAACAAAAAGTAAACATAAAGCAAAGTACACAATATTTTCAAATTAGGTACAACAAATTGAATTTCTGAACTATCAATCTTCGGCATTGGAATCTAAACGAAAACAACAAACAAGCACGTGATTTCCCGAAGCAAACGATGATTGTACATTGAATTTCAAACGAAATCAAAAGCCTTAGCGATTTGTATCCAATCCAAAATAGCAAAAATCAAGCAGCCAGAAACTAAGAAAGAAACATTAGCATATTACATATTTACATCACAAGTTGCATACCGAATTACCGATTACAATAGTGCACACTCTTAAATCTTAAAAAAAAAACAAATATCATAACTAAAATGAAAAGCATATGAGATCAGAAACCTTCTAATTCGCGTATAACTTCCGAACAAAAACAAGCAAAATCCTCATCAAATAAACACAAATCCAGATCCGATTCGCAGCAAAACAACAATCACAAGTCACTACAAACTAATCAATCACTAAAGCATCCAGAATAAGTTTCACTAACATTTCACGGATCCAAAATCATATCCGCACAAATTACAAAATTATAAAACCTACAGTTCAGATCCGAGCTGTTCTACCAAACAAGAAGTAAATATAAAGCAAAGTACACAACATAAGTACAACAAACTGAAATTCTGAAACGAATTTCGTAAGTATTATCTTCGGCATTTGAATCTAAATAAGGAAACAATATGTATTGGATTTGAATGTACATTGTTGATTGTTGATGGAATTAGAAGCCCTTGTAGCAGATTGAAATAGGAGAAATGGAGTAGAGAGGAAATAGTATTTTTGCATACCTGGAGTGAGTGTGTGTAAACATGGTTGATCATGAGAGAGAGTGAAATGAGGGGTTTGTTTGCTTGCAAGGGGAACCAGAACGAAACTGCACTGGACTGCCAGTGGTGGTGGTGGTATGTATATATTTGCTCTTGTTGGCCCTAATTTTTAGTTTACTTTGCTTTTTATGGCTTTTGTGTTACAAGATTGGCAGCTATGGTCCTTGGGAAATCTCTTTTTAATTGTGCTTTATCATTCTTATTAGAGTTAGTTGCTCCGGTGATTTACCATTTTTTCACCTTTAGTCCTCAACTTTCTAAAATTACATGTATGCTCCCTATAGTTTGATTGTTTGTTACGCGGATAGTCCCTACGGTTGATGAACATTAACTTTCTAAAATTCATTGTTTTTATTATTAAGGGCAAAAAAGTCGTTTCACATGCATTTAACTGGATAACTTAACGTCCATCCACTATAGGGACTATCTGAGTAATAAACAATCAAACCACAGGGAGTGAGGTGATGCGAGCGTGTACGATTTTTAATATAATTTTAAGCATCTTTTACTCATTTATCAAGCTTTAAATTTATAAAAAAAAAACATGATATAACACTATCACTCTTTACAACACGCTAGGGCAAGTGCACCCATCGTTGGTGTAGTATAGGATGGTAAGATATAAAGGTCGTCCAAGGACACAAGAGCTTTTAATACAGGAATATCGTCAACATCTAATCTAACCAAATTTTGAGAAAAGAGTTGTAACACCCCGTGTTTTCACTAGTCAAAGTCAAAGTCAAGGTCAAAGTCAACGACCGATTTCGCGCAACTTGACTCGTAGAAACTTCTTGTTTTTAATTATATTATGTGGAGTAAGTGTCGTTAATTGCAATTATCGATGTGTGTTAATCGTTATTCAATCGATCTACGACTGTGAACTATAGGGAGTAACAATGCGATAAAGTTAACTAATCAATAGTCAAGCTATGCTAATCGAATCGACATCAAATCGCAACTCGAGCTACGTGTTTTCACTTGTTATTATACGTGTGTGTGTGTGTGCCTTACGTGTTACCTGTGCATGTTTATTTATGTTGTGTTGTGTAATCAAGCGAACTCAATCGAAACTCGAATGCAATCGAACTCGAACTCGAATCACGATCGAACTATGATAAATAGTGGAAAATAGATTATGCGAGATACGAAGTAGTTGGGACTGAAGGTAATTTGACTAGGAAACCCTACCGAATCGAACCGCTAGAAATCGAAATCGAAATATCAAAAATCGTCGCGCGAAACACTCGAAAAGTGTGACCGATCGATCAGGCTCCCAGCCGATCGAACAGCCAGCCGAACGGACTGCTGTCTGATCGAGCTGCCAGCCGATCGGCCAGCACTTTCCTCTTTTGTCATCCTATAAATACCCCTGTCATTGTCATCATTTTCCACTTTTGGAAACCCCTGTTCAACCAGCACGCTCAGCTCACCTTTTCTCAGATTTCTCTCGATTCCGGTAAGTTTTCATCCTAAATCTTGTACTTTCTTGATCTATGCATACTCCTACACCTTTCTATCTTTCAAATCTTAACTTTTAACCATGAAATCATCAAGAATCAAGTGTTCTAGGATGATGTCATCATGGGTTCTTGAAGAACTTCATGTCTTGGCCTCAATCCACCAAGAATGACTTGGATCTAGTCGATTTCCACATAAACAAATAAGGATATTTAATAGATCTAAACATAACCACGGTGAAAAGGATTGAAAGATGGATTTTCCAACTTTCTTTCAACTCTTTTCACTCAAACCGGTAGAAACGGAACCTGAGCCGGTTTACAAATCACTTCGGTGGTTATACGGTTCAAGATCTGGATTCTATCCACGAGGTTAACCGACTCCGGGTTAAATGTTAAACTTCGTTCCGAACAGACCACCGACCGGATTTGGGTGATTCCTGTCCGACCCGGGAAACCAAGTAAGGACGAGGCATCTATGGTTTTTACGCGTTGTCAAGATACCTCAATAAAACGACAAACAAACAGAACGACCAAGTGATAGACGAAAAGGCTGATCAGGTCAGGATGCTGACCGATCGGATTGCTGTCCGAACGGACAGCCAGCCGATCGGATAGACAGCCGATGGACCAGCCAGCCGATCGGCTAGCACTTGGCCCCACACAATCAATTTACTTTGAAGACTAGTATTGAACGAACTGTTGTTCGATCGAACTACTGATCGATTGGATTACTCTTCGGATCATGAAATACTATGCTTCAATACTTAATCAATTTTCAACATGCTCAATGCACTAGAAGTGCCACCCGATCGAACTACCGTCCGATCCGGTGACACCCTGTTGACCGATCGAACAGCAATTGTGCTATCCGATCGACCAACTGTCCGATCCACTGCACCACACCTTGCATTTCATTTAAAAGTCTTTGACTAGTTGACCTGTCCGATCGAACACCTGTCCGACCGAACACATGTCCGATCCAAAGACTAAACATTTACAAATCATTTGAAGGCCTAACCGATCGGGTTGTCGGCCGATCGCACAGCCGTCCGATCGACCGACCTGAAAGGCAAAGGTACTTCAGTGTTTTCAAATGCCACAACGAAAACTTCAAAAGTCAAGCCATCGTACAAAAACACATCCTTCTCAAAGGAAGAAACAATCCACTCGAACAGCCATCCGATCGGCCTACCGACCGACCGGACAGCAGACCGAACGGGCTGTCAACCGAACGGTCAGCCGTCCGATCGAACTACCGTTCGATCGACCAGCTGTCCAACTCTCCAACATTTGATTTCCGTTTTACGTTTCACTTATCGTTATGCTACCGAATCTATTCAGGCTAATCTTACTCGCTAAGCGCTCCCTTCAATCCATTAATCGCTGTGAGTATACTCGATCCCTTTTTGCTTTAAGCACTTTTGGGTGTTAAATACGTTACGAATATTCAACTACAACTATCACACTACTCAAACTATTTGAACGCTAACCGTTAATGCATGTTATACGTGGCTTATGAATGCTTGTTTGTTATGTTTACACATGGAATGCTGTCTACCTTCCTTAGCAACGATAGTACTATAGTTTGGACTCAGCACCCGTTCACACGGGGGTTGTTAAGGATCTTTTACTTGCATGGATTACGGTGGTAATCATGTATTGCGAACTGCCTCGGGCAGTCAACCCGCAGTCATTGATATCGATGGATCTATGTCGATAACTAACGTGCTTCATTTCACTATGTGTACGTGCTGGTTATGCGTAAACGAATTCGAACTTTATATGCTATTATCAAACTTGTATGCTCACCTTTACATTTTATGTATTGACTTTATTTTAACGTATGTGACAGGTGCTTAGGAAGTTTACATGCTTAGCATGCTGTGAACTTGAGGCTAGGAAAGGTCTAGGATGCTTTCTGCGCTGTGATGAAATCGAAGCTAGGAAAAAGGGGTCCTAGAAACCAATAAATAAACTATTTATGTTTGAATCTGAGTTGTCGGAACAGAATATTTGCCTAGATTTTATCTGTAATAATTTGTTACTATTTGAGACATGGTATGGGACATGTTAATTTAAATTAAATGGTAATGATAGTTGTTATGGAAACTTCTGGACAATCTGTTTCGCTCAGTGCCATGCCCCGATGATTCCGCCATCGATTGGGGTGTGACAGATTGGTATCAGAGCCATAACTATAGGGAATTAGGCAAGACTCGACCTAGTCCGGGTCGAAGTCTTAGAAACCTAGACTATAGTTAAGAACCCGGCAGACCGACTTGTGCATAAGCAGTAGAGGCTATGTACGAGCTTACTTCTCGCTATTCTCGTGCATTCTACGCTATCACCACACTCGGATTTCAACTATGAATGGGCAATAAGGTCGAGAATAGGTGTGAAAACCGCAAACTCTCGACTAAATTTGCTTACCCAACTCGCATTTTAACTACAAGCGAGGAGAATTATGCCAAATTAGGAGTGAAATCCATATTTTGATGAATAATCTCCTCAATTTTATTATAAACAAGGACGAGGTTGTTAAGCCAGGGGTGAAACCCTAACCTTGACGACTTGATCCGCTTTTACACAAAACTCCCACCAAAGTCTCGACGGACTCCAAGGACCTGAAGTCACAACATGACCAACGGGAGGTGTGCTAAATGCCCAAGAATCGAGGCAAAGGCACAGTCCTGAAGGTTAAGTGTGCGCAACGGGTCCTTGTGAATAGTCGAACCACTTTGGGTAATTGAAGTCTACTAGCCGCAGACAATCCGCCTCTCGATTTCTATGCATTTCAAAGAAAAAATGTCGATTTTTATGTGTCATTTCCCGTTCATGTGCTTATTTTGACTCCAAACGATTGCGTAACGACACGTTCGACGTACGAAATCCGTGAACGTGCGTGACCAAACACACTAGATGTACAATTTAACATGATTCTTATTGATCAGCTTGACGAGTATACGCTTCAATGATCACCTCTTGCCACTTTCTCTCTCTAGCTTCTTTCTCCAGACTTAGGATTCTGTTTTCTGACTATCTCTAGTAATTAAAGGTATATGCGTTTCCTTGCTTCTGTGCTTACATGCTTAGGTACTAAATGATTATGTGTTCTACGTGCTTATGTGATTATGTGATTTCGTGATAAGTATTTACGTAAGTATACGTGTTCCTGAGCTTTAGTAAGTAGTAGACGTGTGAGGTGAGATTCGAATACAATGTGATGAGTCCTGTGACGATGTCTGTTGCAGACCATGTCGTCTGGATCCCGTCATGCACTCTCTCGTCAATAAAAGAGGGACAAACGCCTTGCTTCCATCATCACCAAAAGTGTGGCAAAGGCCGTGAGTAATGTTTATGAGAATGGCAGTAAATCATCCAAGGAATCGAGAACCGAAGCTCCCAAAGCTACCGTGAGGCCATTCAGTTTCAAGCAGTTCAAGTCGTGTGGGCCAAAGGAATTCACTGGCGAAGGAGGTCCTACTGCACTATTTCACTGGTTTGATTCCATTGAGGTTACTCTGCGACAGAGTGGTTGCCCTGATGACCTCCGTACTCTAAATGCTACCGGCGTTTTCCAGTCCCGGGCACTAGACTGGTGGACGGCCGAGAGGAACAAGCGAGGGAACGACGCAGCCTACGGTCTGTCGTGGGACGAGCTCAAGGAAGTTATGCTAGAGGAATTCTGCCCTCCTCACGAACGTCAAAAGCTAGAAGATGAATTTTGGCACATACAGCAAAAGGATGGTGACAATGCTGGTCTCACTGCTTGTTTCAAACAGCTCAGCGTTATCTATCCCGATCAAGTCAAGACTCCAGAGATCACCATCAAGAAGTATATCCGAGCTTTGCCCGACTGCGTTGCTGATTTCGTGCAAGCGGCTAAGACTACAACGATCGAGGAAACTTATCTGCTGGCCGCTGAGATCAACGACAAGCGGATTAAGGCTGGTGTATGGGATAAGACTTCGAAGCATCTGCATCAAGCTACTGCTACCGTACCCACTGCTGAACCCACCTCATCGAGCAACAGGAGGAAGAACAAGAGGAAGAACAACTCCAGCAACAAGAACTGTGCGATTACTGCTGCACCGATTCAAGCCATACCAGCCCAGCAGCGTCAAGTAGCGGCGCCTGTGGCCAATGCACCGCCTGCAAAGCGTGCATACACTGGACCACACCCGCTCTGCCCTACTTGCACCTACCATCACCTGACCGCTATTCAATGCCGCTTTTGTGCTCACTGCAATGTATACGGCCATTTTACTGCCAACTGCCGTATTCGTCAAGCTCCTGCCAATCAAGCTCTACTCACTGCCCCACAGGGTCAACAAGCTCCTCCGGCACCCGCAGTCAAAGCCAGAGCCTGCTTCGCATGTGGCGACCCGAACCATTTCGCCAACATGTGCCCAAACAGGGTCGTGAAACAAGAGCCTCAGCAGCAACAACAACAACAGCAGCAGCAACAACAGGCCGCACGTGCCAGAACTTTCAACCTCAACATGCGTCAAGCCCAGGCCGACAACAACGTGGTCAATGGTACGTTCCTTGTGAATGGTATTTATGCTTCATGTTTGTTTGATACCGGAGCGGATAATTGCTTTGTTTCGTTCGAATTTGAGAAACTCCTTAGTCGTAAACGCTCCAAACTTTCCTCGACATTCGATGTTGAAGTCGTTACCAGAAGAACCGTCACTGTCAATTCTGTTATCCGTGATTGTACTCTTGAGCTCAACAATCACATCTTCCCAGTTGACCTTATTCCGATGCAACTCGGAAGTTTTGACGTCATAGTAGGCATGGACTTTCTTCGAGAAAACCATGCTGAAGTTGTGTGCTTCGACAAGATGATTCGTTTTTCGCTCGCAAATGGTGATTTACTGTGTGTATATGGCGATACTACTTCAAAGGGGCTCAAGCTTATGTCATGCGTGCAAGCTAGCAAGTATCTCCGCAAGGAATACAGAGCTTTCTTGGCTAACATTGTAGTAGCGGAAAAGGAAAGGAAAGAGAAGAAGGAAGCGAAAGACGTTCCTATGGTTTGAGAATTTCCTAATGTCTTTCCAGAGGATCTTCCCGGACTACCGCCAAGTCATGATATCGACTTTCGTATCGACCTCATTCCTGGAGCCAACCCTATCGCCAAAGCTCCTTATCGACTCGCGCCGTCGTTAATGCGCGAACTCTCACCCCAACTCCAGGAATTACTTGAGAAAGGCTTCATTCGCCCGAGCACCTCTCCTTGGGGCGCGCCAGTCCTTTTCGTCAAAAAGAAGGATGGGTCGTTCAGGATGTGCATCGACTATCAGGAATTGAATAAGTTAACTATCAAGAACCGCTATCCTCTACCTCGTATCGACGATTTGTTTGATCAACTACAAGGCGCCACGTGTTTCTCGAAGATCGATCTGCGTTCAGGTTACCATCAGTTACGTATCCAAGAGGATTATATACCCAAAACCGCGTTTCGTACTCGACACGGCCACTACGAATTCGTTGTCATGCCTTTTGGCCTAACCAACACACCAGCGGTTTTCATGGATCTGATGAATCGCGTGTGTAAACTGTCACACCCCGATTTCCACGTGTCACCGGTGGGCCCGGTGGGGAGTATCGTGACGTGGTTGGCAACGTAATAGTCAAACAACACAATATATATGAATGCACAGCGGAAGCAAAAGATAATTATTATTACTTTTCGAATATGAAGTAATATTCAGTATTACAACGGAAGTACAGGATCCACAGGCGGATCTTAAAACATATCATTTGTTCAACAGACTTTAGACGCCTAGAACTTGCAAGGTTCCTTATTAACGTCCTGAGCAGCTTCCAGCCTATTTACGTACTTGTACCTGTCACTTAGACTTTTGAAAATACGTCAGTTTTCACTGGTAAATACACTCAACCGACTCATTTGAAAAGAGTTTAAGAAAAATGATTTAAATGCACCAGGCACAAAATATTTTGACACTTTGATTAAAATGCACAAGGCAAAATTAATATTTTATACTTGAGACAAACTATATTTCATGTTATCAGTTTTACATAACTTGCTCTACATGTGGGGCCCGAAACTATGCCGGTTCATGATTAACCGACACACCACTATTCCCCTATTGAGAATTCCATATTGGTTATAAACATGTGGCATCTGTCAGGTGTATGCCTACACCCCGTGCTTAGGTCGTGGCCATTGCAATTTAATGAGTCAAGGATATCCAGGACACGGTCAAATTAATCCCCAATGTTTCAGTCAAGCAATACGAATTAAAACAGGTTATTTGGATTTCCCGACTCATTGGTCTTTGAATCCCATACCTGAACATGCGGTATTTATATTACCGTATCTCAAGCCCGTAATAGGGAAAATAAGTTAAGAGTATTTACCTGAGCTAGCTCCTGTCTTAAATAGCAAGAATCTAATAACTCAGCCGTAGTCACTTAAGTAAGCGTAGGTACAATTTTACCGGAAAGCTCTAGTCTGGAATGATGGTATAAATAATTAATTAGAATGCTAACGGGTCTTTAATTAAGCCTAAGCTTAGACCGGTTAGTCTTATAGATATGGTTCGTACGCACGATTAAGCGAAGACCGGATAGAATGTGATTCTGACCCGACAAGTTTGAAGACTTGTTTAATATGGGTTCATTATTGACATTCTAGATTTTGAGATAAAACCGATAAGGTTTGACCCGTTTCGGCTAACTCATATAAACTAGTTATATAAACCGATCCGAACGCGAATAACGCGTAACGGGTAACCGAATAGGTCGCGAACAAGTTTCCTAAGTTAACACGCTTTAAATATGTTGTGATATCATTAAGATACCTTCCATAATGCCCGAAACGAGTTTAAACCTTAATTATGCCCCGTAGGGGTATTTTGGTCCTTTTTAAAGATTATAAAAGGGGTTTAACGTAACCCTGATGTTCGGGACTGAAGTAATCAGTATAATTACCTATTTTAATATGTTATATCAGTAGATATTTAGTCTTACGTGGCAAAATGGTTTTAAACGCAAACTACGCGTATAATACGCGTATAAAGCCGTTTTAAGCGACGTACGGGTTCAAATATGATTCTAAGTGTTCTAATCAGTTTCGAAGGTTCAAAACACTACATTTATTATTTAAAATCAGTAGCAATTGGATTGGCGTCAAACGGACTTGTAAAACTCATTTTATGGCTTAAAAGGGCATATTCGGTATTTACCGAATTAAGGCGGTAAACCTAGCTTATGATCAGTTTAAAAATAATTAAAAATCTTCAAAAATCCCAAAATATTATTTAACATCAGTGGGGAAAAGGTTTGGTGCCGAAAATCGGGTTTAGATAGGCCATGCGCTAATCGCGCCGTTTAATTAATAAAAAGTCTACCGTTTACGCTAATGCGCATATCTCCTAATCTGGACCTCCGATTGACGTGAAAATTTACGTACATGTTTAATAATCAGTAACTAAGATTATTGTACTTCCACATTTTCAAAATTCTCGTTGTATGGTCGTAAGGGCATTACGGTCCATTTTAAGCATTTAACGGAAACGTGCGAACGAATCGGATAATCAACGAAACAAGTATCGAGACTTATACTATCATGTAACCCAACCTTAATGAAGCACTAAGGCAATACCGAATCAAATTAAAACGGGTCAGAACCGAAGTCAATGCAAAAGTCAAAGTTTTGCGTCTTTCGGTTCCGAACCGGGTTTAAACAGAAATTTGTCGAGTCGGACAAGCGTAGACAAGTTTTTATACTTATTACCAAGTTATATTAAGTTTAAAACAGGTTACACGCCTCGTGGATTGCTAATCGTGCATTAAATCGCATTTTGTAATTCTGTTGACTTTTTCGGTCAACGTTTGACCCGACAAACGACCTAGTTAGGTCTGGATTCGGTACGTGCCCTTATAAGGGTTTAATACCCACATAATTACCTATCTAACGGTACTTTTAATTTGCGATACGACTGAGCTAACATTAATCAATCGCGAAGTCAAACCGAAGTTACGTCGGTTTGACTTTTAAGCTAATTACTAAGCTAGAATTAATTTAGAAGGGATTAGCAACTTACTAAAATGATTAATGATGATTAGGGAGCTTGTGATTCAGCTTGGAAGTCCCACAATTGATCAGAAGATGAATGGTGAAAGTTTGCAAGTTTGTGGGTCTTATATAGTGCCTCTAATCACCACTAAGTGTTGACACCAAGGTCTATGATCAACCACAAATGTTAAACACATGTCCCTAGTGTTCTAGATCAGTTTAGGGGGAATGCACATGCAAGAAAAACCGGCCAAGAGGGTTAAAATCGCGCAGAACTGGCTGCTGTGGGTTTTCTGTTGCTGGCACCTGCTTTACGGACCGTAAGGTCCCCATGCTTACGGTCCGTAAGCTTGACATCAGGGACCAGAATTGCTTGTTTGTTGGTGTATCGAAAGGGCGACCTTATTTCTGACTTTAGGGACCTAAATTATCAACTAAGGACCTCCAAGAAGTGCTCTTAACAGTTACATACCCCACCATTTAGATATGTTTCTTTGAATTCAAATTAAAGTCCCGAAAACAAGGTCTATCATTCATTTCTTCGCGATATCCTATCATGCTTAACGTATTAACACGTATTAACAATGATTCACTGATTTTAGGGAAACATAGATGTGTAACATATTAAATCGGGTCTTGGGATTTATAATGGAGGTGTTCAGAGGTAACAATTTACATGACGCCTCTTTTCAAATCTTCCCGACACATCTTTATTAATCCGGTTTTATGACGACACGTGTCATTTATGACACGTGTTGTTATTTTATTACACGCGAATTTTCGAGGTGTTACATCCTCACCCCCTTAAAAGAAATCTCGGCCCGAGATTTACCGAAATTAAGGAAGTATTCTCTGCCTAATGATGGCAACTTACAGTTGGTTAGGAATTTGTATGATCTTGCTCGTTGCTTCCAATGCAACTTTCAGATCCAGCTAATTGGACTTACCAATCTATTGTCCTAATCAATAGATTGTTTAATATTTCATTTATACAAGGTCTCCCCAAGGGGCAGCCTTGATACTTCTTTATCAACTTTTATAGAAAAGCTTATCTTAAGGTGAGATGGTTATTTCAACCACTGCTTAACAAATCTTAGGGAATAGCTAATCCTTGCCGTTAGTCGAACAATTCGACTACTCTGGGCAGCTGATGGCAAATTCTTAATCGTTGTCTAAGTAGGGTTGCGGTAACAATGCATAAGCAAAAATGAACCGTCTTTCTTACCCAACCATGTCAAACTCTTAGAATATCGAGTTAGGATATATGAATCTATATCTTAAAATTTTCTTAATCAGGTTTTCGGTTGTTCCATATTAAACATGGAGTTCTTACAACACTCTAACCCAAAGCGGGATGTTAATCGTAACTCTACCTGCCTCTAGAGAGGTAAACAGGGTAAACTTAGAAGAAGATAGTCAAGATACAAGGAGGTTACAGAGATTTTCCATATCTCAAGCTCCAGTTCACTCATCGACGCTTGTGTCTAATAAGTGACACATTCATGTTATGAGTCCACATATTCCGTTACCAAGGAATATTTATTTGGATAATTCTATTATGGATATCTTCTTTGAATACTACTAGTCGAATTTAGTATAATATGATCATTGGGATATCTTAGGGGTTCCATGTATTAAACCTCCATGCTGATCAGACATGGAAATAATCTATGGGACACACTAGGATATGCCAATCCTCATATGACACTTTTATCAAACATAGTTTGGCATTCGCAGGCGATAGAAAACAATGAAGAAAATAATTAAAATAACATATGTTGTCGTACTCTATGCAAAGAAAGAGTACTCTGATTTTCGGAAGGTTTTTCTTGCCGATACGAGGAGAATCGGTTACTATGGTTTCTTTGGTAATTTATACCTTGTGGATAATATAAAAGTTTGCTAAGCTTATGGTCTATGAAGATTTATTATTGCCTGTATTAAAAACAGGACACTTAGCAGAAATTATCATTGATAAATGATAAGGAAGTTTATTGTACAAGTACTTATAATTAATTAGAATGGAGATTTTCACAAACTAGGCACCTAGCTCAGTTGGCTAGGCGCGCGAAAGGGTGCGGCCGGCCTAGACCCGGGTTCGATTCCGGGGACGGTCAGTTCCACCATTTTTTTTTATGTTTAATATTAATTAATCGCACGGACACGTATAATTACGAGGGTTGTCTCATAAGGAGGCTTGATAATTAATTGCTTCATATCACTCACAATATGGACTTGATTTTTAAGGCAACCACTCGATTTTTATCACTATATTGAGTCCTTAAGTATGCAACCAAAAATTTGCTAAGCTTATGGTTTACTAAAGGTTTATTATCCCTTACATTAACGTAAAATACTTAGCAGATACAATTGATGCTAAAAGGTAAGGACGTACCTTCTTATTGATATGTACTGTCTCTGGCCTTCAACTGGTAGTTTAGGCGTTTCCTTTCTTATCCATCCCGGACTTAGCTGCTCCTCCCTGGGCAGCCTCCGGGCAATTAGTACTGATGTGGCCCTTTTCACCACATCTGAAACAGCTTGCATTCTTTATGTCCCTACATTCGTGGGACTGGTGGCCAGTTCTTTTGCAGATGCCACATTGCTTTATCTTTTGGTTTGATCGACACTGTCCCCAGTGTCTTCTTTTGCAAGTTTTGCATGTAGGCTTCTTGTCGGAATCCTGTTGGTCATTGTTGAACTCGGATTTGTTCTTCTTAGGATTCTGGGAATTATTCTCCTCCCTTTTACGCTTCCCATCTTCAGAGGCCTTGGCAGCCTTGTTTCTAACCACATCTAGTGTGAGAGCTAGCGACAATTCTGCCGTTGACCTGAAGGTAGTAGGTCTCGATGCTTTCACACTTTCCTTTATTTCTGGGGCTAAACCCCCAATGAAGCGAGCAATTCGCTTTGGTTCCGGTGTGACCAAATAAGGAACCAATCGAGACTTGGTATTGAAACTTGTAAGGTATGCTTGACAATCTAAGTTCTCCATGACTAAAGTCAAGAATTCAGTCTCAATCTTCTCAACCTCGTGTTGAGGGCAATAGTTTTCTTTGATCAGCGTCATGAACTGTTCCCAGGTCATATTATATAACGGGACTTTCCCTGTAGCTTGGATCAAAGATTTCCACCAAGCTAATGCCTCTCCTTTGAAAGATTGTGACACAAATTTCACAATATCCCTATCATCACAACCACTAATATCCACAACCGCATCCATTTCGTCCATCCAAGTCATGCAATCAACAGCTCCTTTTTCCCCAGTGAAGTCCCTGGGTTTGCACGAAACAAAGTACTTATAGGTGCAACCCCTATTACGAGGTTCTTGGTTCTGTGGAACTCTTTGGGATGGATTACTCCTTTGATTCGAGGAGTGGTGAGAATTACTGTTGTGGGCAGTGTGGGTCCTGGAGGGTGTTCCAGTGTGTGATGCAGAATGGGTCCTCGTATGGGTACCACTTGATCCATGGTGCTGTCTATCCATAGCCCTATTAACCGCATTATCTATCATTGCTTGTAATTCTGCACCCTCTACGTTTACTCGGGCATTATCAGGTACTATCCCAGGGTGACTGTTGACCTCGTTTGAGTCTGCCATGTAGCTTGAACTGTAATATATCGACAATAGTCTATTGGTGAGTTTATTATAGAATTGTCTTTTAGTCTCAGAGGACGTTAATTATAGCCCGTGGGCACTTCATCCATATGGGATGCTTATATAAATAAGGATTTAGAATACTTCCATAAAAATGACTTATGTGATTTTATCGTATCACACTTTGTCGAGCATGTAATTATGCTTTCATATGTTTAATAAGGATTTGAATCTCTTGAATAGGTTCTACCATCTTGGCCTTGTATGCCGTGACATTTAGGCTAGGTTTACCTTTAAGATTCTTTTTAATAATTAACGCAGAGCAATCCTAAATTGAACTGTTAACAAGGATCTGAATCTAATTATGGAACTACCATCTTGGCCCTGTCTTAATGTGACACATGGCTAGGTTTTGTCCTTTTTTTTTTAAATTTTGCCATAATGGTAGATCTTATAATATAGGAATGATACTTTAAATATAATCGTTCCTTTAACAAGTATATGGTTGCCCTAAACGGGACTTCTATAGCAATTGACTTGAAGAATACTTTCCATATTCTATGCATAGACAAGTCAGAAAAATAACAAAGGAATCAAATAAGGACAAAATAAAACGAATTTTAGAATTTGTCCTATGTTCCTGTCTAGACTCAAGAATGTGCAATTGTGTAACTGAGATTAAACACAAAAGGGTAGTGTTTAATTCACTCAGTGTTGGCTCTGATACCAACCTGTCACACCCCGATTTCCACGTGTCACCGGTGGGCCCGGTGGGGAGTATCGTGACGTGGTTGGCAACGTAATAGTCAAACAACACAATATATATGAATGCACAGCGGAAGCAAAAGATAATTATTATTACTTTTCGAATATGAAGTAATATTCAGTATTACAACGGAAGTACAGGATCCACAGGCGGATCTTAAAACATATCATTTGTTCAACAGACTTTAGACGCCTAGAACTTGCAAGGTTCCTTATTAACGTCCTGAGCAGCTTCCAGCCTATTTACGTACTTGTACCTGTCACTTAGACTTTTGAAAATACGTCAGTTTTCACTGGTAAATACACTCAACCGACTCATTTGAAAAGAGTTTAAGAAAAATGATTTAAATGCACCAGGCACAAAATATTTTGACACTTTGATTAAAATGCACAAGGCAAAATTAATATTTTATACTTGAGACAAACTATATTTCATGTTATCAGTTTTACATAACTTGCTCTACATGTGGGGCCCGAAACTATGCCGGTTCATGATTAACCGACACACCACTATTCCCCTATTGAGAATTCCATATTGGTTATAAACATGTGGCATCTGTCAGGTGTATGCCTACACCCCGTGCTTAGGTCGTGGCCATTGCAATTTAATGAGTCAAGGATATCCAGGACACGGTCAAATTAATCCCCAATGTTTCAGTCAAGCAATACGAATTAAAACAGGTTATTTGGATTTCCCGACTCATTGGTCTTTGAATCCCATACCTGAACATGCGGTATTTATATTACCGTATCTCAAGCCCGTAATAGGGAAAATAAGTTAAGAGTATTTACCTGAGCTAGCTCCTGTCTTAAATAGCAAGAATCTAATAACTCAGCCGTAGTCACTTAAGTAAGCGTAGGTACAATTTTACCGGAAAGCTCTAGTCTGGAATGATGGTATAAATAATTAATTAGAATGCTAACGGGTCTTTAATTAAGCCTAAGCTTAGACCGGTTAGTCTTATAGATATGGTTCGTACGCACGATTAAGCGAAGACCGGATAGAATGTGATTCTGACCCGACAAGTTTGAAGACTTGTTTAATATGGGTTCATTATTGACATTCTAGATTTTGAGATAAAACCGATAAGGTTTGACCCGTTTCGGCTAACTCATATAAACTAGTTATATAAACCGATCCGAACGCGAATAACGCGTAACGGGTAACCGAATAGGTCGCGAACAAGTTTCCTAAGTTAACACGCTTTAAATATGTTGTGATATCATTAAGATACCTTCCATAATGCCCGAAACGAGTTTAAACCTTAATTATGCCCCGTAGGGGTATTTTGGTCCTTTTTAAAGATTATAAAAGGGGTTTAACGTAACCCTGATGTTCGGGACTGAAGTAATCAGTATAATTACCTATTTTAATATGTTATATCAGTAGATATTTAGTCTTACGTGGCAAAATGGTTTTAAACGCAAACTACGCGTATAATACGCGTATAAAGCCGTTTTAAGCGACGTACGGGTTCAAATATGATTCTAAGTGTTCTAATCAGTTTCGAAGGTTCAAAACACTACATTTATTATTTAAAATCAGTAGCAATTGGATTGGCGTCAAACGGACTTGTAAAACTCATTTTATGGCTTAAAAGGGCATATTCGGTATTTACCGAATTAAGGCGGTAAACCTAGCTTATGATCAGTTTAAAAATAATTAAAAATCTTCAAAAATCCCAAAATATTATTTAACATCAGTGGGGAAAAGGTTTGGTGCCGAAAATCGGGTTTAGATAGGCCATGCGCTAATCGCGCCGTTTAATTAATAAAAAGTCTACCGTTTACGCTAATGCGCATATCTCCTAATCTGGACCTCCGATTGACGTGAAAATTTACGTACATGTTTAATAATCAGTAACTAAGATTATTGTACTTCCACATTTTCAAAATTCTCGTTGTATGGTCGTAAGGGCATTACGGTCCATTTTAAGCATTTAACGGAAACGTGCGAACGAATCGGATAATCAACGAAACAAGTATCGAGACTTATACTATCATGTAACCCAACCTTAATGAAGCACTAAGGCAATACCGAATCAAATTAAAACGGGTCAGAACCGAAGTCAATGCAAAAGTCAAAGTTTTGCGTCTTTCGGTTCCGAACCGGGTTTAAACAGAAATTTGTCGAGTCGGACAAGCGTAGACAAGTTTTTATACTTATTACCAAGTTATATTAAGTTTAAAACAGGTTACACGCCTCGTGGATTGCTAATCGTGCATTAAATCGCATTTTGTAATTCTGTTGACTTTTTCGGTCAACGTTTGACCCGACAAACGACCTAGTTAGGTCTGGATTCGGTACGTGCCCTTATAAGGGTTTAATACCCACATAATTACCTATCTAACGGTACTTTTAATTTGCGATACGACTGAGCTAACATTAATCAATCGCGAAGTCAAACCGAAGTTACGTCGGTTTGACTTTTAAGCTAATTACTAAGCTAGAATTAATTTAGAAGGGATTAGCAACTTACTAAAATGATTAATGATGATTAGGGAGCTTGTGATTCAGCTTGGAAGTCCCACAATTGATCAGAAGATGAATGGTGAAAGTTTGCAAGTTTGTGGGTCTTATATAGTGCCTCTAATCACCACTAAGTGTTGACACCAAGGTCTATGATCAACCACAAATGTTAAACACATGTCCCTAGTGTTCTAGATCAGTTTAGGGGGAATGCACATGCAAGAAAAACCGGCCAAGAGGGTTAAAATCGCGCAGAACTGGCTGCTGTGGGTTTTCTGTTGCTGGCACCTGCTTTACGGACCGTAAGGTCCCCATGCTTACGGTCCGTAAGCTTGACATCAGGGACCAGAATTGCTTGTTTGTTGGTGTATCGAAAGGGCGACCTTATTTCTGACTTTAGGGACCTAAATTATCAACTAAGGACCTCCAAGAAGTGCTCTTAACAGTTACATACCCCACCATTTAGATATGTTTCTTTGAATTCAAATTAAAGTCCCGAAAACAAGGTCTATCATTCATTTCTTCGCGATATCCTATCATGCTTAACGTATTAACACGTATTAACAATGATTCACTGATTTTAGGGAAACATAGATGTGTAACATATTAAATCGGGTCTTGGGATTTATAATGGAGGTGTTCAGAGGTAACAATTTACATGACGCCTCTTTTCAAATCTTCCCGACACATCTTTATTAATCCGGTTTTATGACGACACGTGTCATTTATGACACGTGTTGTTATTTTATTACACGCGAATTTTCGAGGTGTTACATCCTCACCCCCTTAAAAGAAATCTCGGCCCGAGATTTACCGAAATTAAGGAAGTATTCTCTGCCTAATGATGGCAACTTACAGTTGGTTAGGAATTTGTATGATCTTGCTCGTTGCTTCCAATGCAACTTTCAGATCCAGCTAATTGGACTTACCAATCTATTGTCCTAATCAATAGATTGTTTAATATTTCATTTATACAAGGTCTCCCCAAGGGGCAGCCTTGATACTTCTTTATCAACTTTTATAGAAAAGCTTATCTTAAGGTGAGATGGTTATTTCAACCACTGCTTAACAAATCTTAGGGAATAGCTAATCCTTGCCGTTAGTCGAACAATTCGACTACTCTGGGCAGCTGATGGCAAATTCTTAATCGTTGTCTAAGTAGGGTTGCGGTAACAATGCATAAGCAAAAATGAACCGTCTTTCTTACCCAACCATGTCAAACTCTTAGAATATCGAGTTAGGATATATGAATCTATATCTTAAAATTTTCTTAATCAGGTTTTCGGTTGTTCCATATTAAACATGGAGTTCTTACAACACTCTAACCCAAAGCGGGATGTTAATCGTAACTCTACCTGCCTCTAGAGAGGTAAACAGGGTAAACTTAGAAGAAGATAGTCAAGATACAAGGAGGTTACAGAGATTTTCCATATCTCAAGCTCCAGTTCACTCATCGACGCTTGTGTCTAATAAGTGACACATTCATGTTATGAGTCCACATATTCCGTTACCAAGGAATATTTATTTGGATAATTCTATTATGGATATCTTCTTTGAATACTACTAGTCGAATTTAGTATAATATGATCATTGGGATATCTTAGGGGTTCCATGTATTAAACCTCCATGCTGATCAGACATGGAAATAATCTATGGGACACACTAGGATATGCCAATCCTCATATGACACTTTTATCAAACATAGTTTGGCATTCGCAGGCGATAGAAAACAATGAAGAAAATAATTAAAATAACATATGTTGTCGTACTCTATGCAAAGAAAGAGTACTCTGATTTTCGGAAGGTTTTTCTTGCCGATACGAGGAGAATCGGTTACTATGGTTTCTTTGGTAATTTATACCTTGTGGATAATATAAAAGTTTGCTAAGCTTATGGTCTATGAAGATTTATTATTGCCTGTATTAAAAACAGGACACTTAGCAGAAATTATCATTGATAAATGATAAGGAAGTTTATTGTACAAGTACTTATAATTAATTAGAATGGAGATTTTCACAAACTAGGCACCTAGCTCAGTTGGCTAGGCGCGCGAAAGGGTGCGGCCGGCCTAGACCCGGGTTCGATTCCGGGGACGGTCAGTTCCACCATTTTTTTTTATGTTTAATATTAATTAATCGCACGGACACGTATAATTACGAGGGTTGTCTCATAAGGAGGCTTGATAATTAATTGCTTCATATCACTCACAATATGGACTTGATTTTTAAGGCAACCACTCGATTTTTATCACTATATTGAGTCCTTAAGTATGCAACCAAAAATTTGCTAAGCTTATGGTTTACTAAAGGTTTATTATCCCTTACATTAACGTAAAATACTTAGCAGATACAATTGATGCTAAAAGGTAAGGACGTACCTTCTTATTGATATGTACTGTCTCTGGCCTTCAACTGGTAGTTTAGGCGTTTCCTTTCTTATCCATCCCGGACTTAGCTGCTCCTCCCTGGGCAGCCTCCGGGCAATTAGTACTGATGTGGCCCTTTTCACCACATCTGAAACAGCTTGCATTCTTTATGTCCCTACATTCGTGGGACTGGTGGCCAGTTCTTTTGCAGATGCCACATTGCTTTATCTTTTGGTTTGATCGACACTGTCCCCAGTGTCTTCTTTTGCAAGTTTTGCATGTAGGCTTCTTGTCGGAATCCTGTTGGTCATTGTTGAACTCGGATTTGTTCTTCTTAGGATTCTGGGAATTATTCTCCTCCCTTTTACGCTTCCCATCTTCAGAGGCCTTGGCAGCCTTGTTTCTAACCACATCTAGTGTGAGAGCTAGCGACAATTCTGCCGTTGACCTGAAGGTAGTAGGTCTCGATGCTTTCACACTTTCCTTTATTTCTGGGGCTAAACCCCCAATGAAGCGAGCAATTCGCTTTGGTTCCGGTGTGACCAAATAAGGAACCAATCGAGACTTGGTATTGAAACTTGTAAGGTATGCTTGACAATCTAAGTTCTCCATGACTAAAGTCAAGAATTCAGTCTCAATCTTCTCAACCTCGTGTTGAGGGCAATAGTTTTCTTTGATCAGCGTCATGAACTGTTCCCAGGTCATATTATATAACGGGACTTTCCCTGTAGCTTGGATCAAAGATTTCCACCAAGCTAATGCCTCTCCTTTGAAAGATTGTGACACAAATTTCACAATATCCCTATCATCACAACCACTAATATCCACAACCGCATCCATTTCGTCCATCCAAGTCATGCAATCAACAGCTCCTTTTTCCCCAGTGAAGTCCCTGGGTTTGCACGAAACAAAGTACTTATAGGTGCAACCCCTATTACGAGGTTCTTGGTTCTGTGGAACTCTTTGGGATGGATTACTCCTTTGATTCGAGGAGTGGTGAGAATTACTGTTGTGGGCAGTGTGGGTCCTGGAGGGTGTTCCAGTGTGTGATGCAGAATGGGTCCTCGTATGGGTACCACTTGATCCATGGTGCTGTCTATCCATAGCCCTATTAACCGCATTATCTATCATTGCTTGTAATTCTGCACCCTCTACGTTTACTCGGGCATTATCAGGTACTATCCCAGGGTGACTGTTGACCTCGTTTGAGTCTGCCATGTAGCTTGAACTGTAATATATCGACAATAGTCTATTGGTGAGTTTATTATAGAATTGTCTTTTAGTCTCAGAGGACGTTAATTATAGCCCGTGGGCACTTCATCCATATGGGATGCTTATATAAATAAGGATTTAGAATACTTCCATAAAAATGACTTATGTGATTTTATCGTATCACACTTTGTCGAGCATGTAATTATGCTTTCATATGTTTAATAAGGATTTGAATCTCTTGAATAGGTTCTACCATCTTGGCCTTGTATGCCGTGACATTTAGGCTAGGTTTACCTTTAAGATTCTTTTTAATAATTAACGCAGAGCAATCCTAAATTGAACTGTTAACAAGGATCTGAATCTAATTATGGAACTACCATCTTGGCCCTGTCTTAATGTGACACATGGCTAGGTTTTGTCCTTTTTTTTTTAAATTTTGCCATAATGGTAGATCTTATAATATAGGAATGATACTTTAAATATAATCGTTCCTTTAACAAGTATATGGTTGCCCTAAACGGGACTTCTATAGCAATTGACTTGAAGAATACTTTCCATATTCTATGCATAGACAAGTCAGAAAAATAACAAAGGAATCAAATAAGGACAAAATAAAACGAATTTTAGAATTTGTCCTATGTTCCTGTCTAGACTCAAGAATGTGCAATTGTGTAACTGAGATTAAACACAAAAGGGTAGTGTTTAATTCACTCAGTGTTGGCTCTGATACCAACCTGTCACACCCCGATTTCCACGTGTCACCGGTGGGCCCGGTGGGGAGTATCGTGACGTGGTTGGCAACGTAATAGTCAAACAACACAATATATATGAATGCACAGCGGAAGCAAAAGATAATTATTATTACTTTTCGAATATGAAGTAATATTCAGTATTACAACGGAAGTACAGGATCCACAGGCGGATCTTAAAACATATCATTTGTTCAACAGACTTTAGACGCCTAGAACTTGCAAGGTTCCTTATTAACGTCCTGAGCAGCTTCCAGCCTATTTACGTACTTGTACCTGTCACTTAGACTTTTGAAAATACGTCAGTTTTCACTGGTAAATACACTCAACCGACTCATTTGAAAAGAGTTTAAGAAAAATGATTTAAATGCACCAGGCACAAAATATTTTGACACTTTGATTAAAATGCACAAGGCAAAATTAATATTTTATACTTGAGACAAACTATATTTCATGTTATCAGTTTTACATAACTTGCTCTACATGTGGGGCCCGAAACTATGCCGGTTCATGATTAACCGACACACCACTATTCCCCTATTGAGAATTCCATATTGGTTATAAACATGTGGCATCTGTCAGGTGTATGCCTACACCCCGTGCTTAGGTCGTGGCCATTGCAATTTAATGAGTCAAGGATATCCAGGACACGGTCAAATTAATCCCCAATGTTTCAGTCAAGCAATACGAATTAAAACAGGTTATTTGGATTTCCCGACTCATTGGTCTTTGAATCCCATACCTGAACATGCGGTATTTATATTACCGTATCTCAAGCCCGTAATAGGGAAAATAAGTTAAGAGTATTTACCTGAGCTAGCTCCTGTCTTAAATAGCAAGAATCTAATAACTCAGCCGTAGTCACTTAAGTAAGCGTAGGTACAATTTTACCGGAAAGCTCTAGTCTGGAATGATGGTATAAATAATTAATTAGAATGCTAACGGGTCTTTAATTAAGCCTAAGCTTAGACCGGTTAGTCTTATAGATATGGTTCGTACGCACGATTAAGCGAAGACCGGATAGAATGTGATTCTGACCCGACAAGTTTGAAGACTTGTTTAATATGGGTTCATTATTGACATTCTAGATTTTGAGATAAAACCGATAAGGTTTGACCCGTTTCGGCTAACTCATATAAACTAGTTATATAAACCGATCCGAACGCGAATAACGCGTAACGGGTAACCGAATAGGTCGCGAACAAGTTTCCTAAGTTAACACGCTTTAAATATGTTGTGATATCATTAAGATACCTTCCATAATGCCCGAAACGAGTTTAAACCTTAATTATGCCCCGTAGGGGTATTTTGGTCCTTTTTAAAGATTATAAAAGGGGTTTAACGTAACCCTGATGTTCGGGACTGAAGTAATCAGTATAATTACCTATTTTAATATGTTATATCAGTAGATATTTAGTCTTACGTGGCAAAATGGTTTTAAACGCAAACTACGCGTATAATACGCGTATAAAGCCGTTTTAAGCGACGTACGGGTTCAAATATGATTCTAAGTGTTCTAATCAGTTTCGAAGGTTCAAAACACTACATTTATTATTTAAAATCAGTAGCAATTGGATTGGCGTCAAACGGACTTGTAAAACTCATTTTATGGCTTAAAAGGGCATATTCGGTATTTACCGAATTAAGGCGGTAAACCTAGCTTATGATCAGTTTAAAAATAATTAAAAATCTTCAAAAATCCCAAAATATTATTTAACATCAGTGGGGAAAAGGTTTGGTGCCGAAAATCGGGTTTAGATAGGCCATGCGCTAATCGCGCCGTTTAATTAATAAAAAGTCTACCGTTTACGCTAATGCGCATATCTCCTAATCTGGACCTCCGATTGACGTGAAAATTTACGTACATGTTTAATAATCAGTAACTAAGATTATTGTACTTCCACATTTTCAAAATTCTCGTTGTATGGTCGTAAGGGCATTACGGTCCATTTTAAGCATTTAACGGAAACGTGCGAACGAATCGGATAATCAACGAAACAAGTATCGAGACTTATACTATCATGTAACCCAACCTTAATGAAGCACTAAGGCAATACCGAATCAAATTAAAACGGGTCAGAACCGAAGTCAATGCAAAAGTCAAAGTTTTGCGTCTTTCGGTTCCGAACCGGGTTTAAACAGAAATTTGTCGAGTCGGACAAGCGTAGACAAGTTTTTATACTTATTACCAAGTTATATTAAGTTTAAAACAGGTTACACGCTTCGCGGATTGCTAATCGTGCATTAAATCGCATTTTGTAATTCTGTTGACTTTTTCGGTCAACGTTTGACCCGACAAACGACCTAGTTAGGTCTGGATTCGGTACGTGCCCTTATAAGGGTTTAATACCCACATAATTACCTATCTAACGGTACTTTTAATTTGCGATACGACTGAGCTAACATTAATCAATCGCGAAGTCAAACCGAAGTTACGTCGGTTTGACTTTTAAGCTAATTACTAAGCTAGAATTAATTTAGAAGGGATTAGCAACTTACTAAAATGATTAATGATGATTAGGGAGCTTGTGATTCAGCTTGGAAGTCCCACAATTGATCAGAAGATGAATGGTGAAAGTTTGCAAGTTTGTGGGTCTTATATAGTGCCTCTAATCACCACTAAGTGTTGACACCAAGGTCTATGATCAACCACAAATGTTAAACACATGTCCCTAGTGTTCTAGATCAGTTTAGGGGGAATGCACATGCAAGAAAAACCGGCCAAGAGGGTTAAAATCGCGCAGAACTGGCTGCTGTGGGTTTTCTGTTGCTGGCACCTGCTTTACGGACCGTAAGGTCCCCATGCTTACGGTCCGTAAGCTTGACATCAGGGACCAGAATTGCTTGTTTGTTGGTGTATCGAAAGGGCGACCTTATTTCTGACTTTAGGGACCTAAATTATCAACTAAGGACCTCCAAGAAGTGCTCTTAACAGTTACATACCCCACCATTTAGATATGTTTCTTTGAATTCAAATTAAAGTCCCGAAAACAAGGTCTATCATTCATTTCTTCGCGATATCCTATCATGCTTAACGTATTAACACGTATTAACAATGATTCACTGATTTTAGGGAAACATAGATGTGTAACATATTAAATCGGGTCTTGGGATTTATAATGGAGGTGTTCAGAGGTAACAATTTACATGACGCCTCTTTTCAAATCTTCCCGACACATCTTTATTAATCCGGTTTTATGACGACACGTGTCATTTATGACACGTGTTGTTATTTTATTACACGCGAATTTTCGAGGTGTTACATAAACCATATCTCGACCGTTTCGTCATCGTTTTCATCAACGATGTCTTGATCTATTCCAAAACAAAAACCGAGCACGCGCAACATCTACGTTTGGTTCTCGAGTTACTCCAGGGGAACCAACTCTATGCCAAATTCTCCAAGTGTGAATTCTGGTTGGAGGAAGTTCAGTTTCTGGGGCACATTGTTAATAGTCAGGGTATTCACGTCGATCCTGCGAAGATTGAAGCTGTCAAGAGCTGGGTTACGCCTAAGAACCCGTCTGAAGTCCGCTCTTTTCTCGGACTAGCGGGCTATTATCGAAGATTTATCAAAGGATTCTCGAAGATCGCTGTGCCGCTTACCTCTCTTACGCATAAGGACCAGTCTTTTGTCTGGGGAGCCAAACAAGAGTCTGCCTTCTGAACCCTCAAACACATGCTTTGCCATGCTCCTGTCCTCACATTGCCCGACGGAAACGACGATTTCATTGTCTATTGTGATGCTTCCAACCTTGGTCTCGGTTGTGTTCTTATGCAACGAGACAAGGTCATAGCTTACGCATCTCGTCAGCTCAAAATCCACGAGAAGAACTATACAACCCATGATCTCGAGCTAGGCGCAGTTGTTTTTGCATTAAAGATTTGGCGACACTACCTGTATGGTACTAAGTGTACGATCTTCACCGATCATAGGAGCCTACAGCACATCTTTAACAAGAAGGAACTTAATATGCGTCAACGCCGATGGGTAGAACTTCTCAACGATTACGACTGTGAGATTCGTTATCACCCAGGCAAGGCAAATGTTGTTGCCGACGCACTTAGCAGACGGAGCTACCTACTTAGCACACGTAATGTTCAAGCCCAACACAACCTCGAAACTCTCATCCGCGACGCTCAGCATGCATGTTTTAACGAACGTACCTTGAAGAAAGAAAGAACCCACCACGATGGATCCCAACTTGTGAGCAAATCGAATGGGATATTCCACTTTTTAGACCGAATTTGGATTCCCAAGCGAACCAATTTGCGACAGATTCTGATGGACGAAGCCCACAAATCTCGGTATTCTATTCATCCCGGTGCTGACAAAATGTATCAGGATCTTCGCTATAAGTACTGGTGGCCGGGTATGAAAAGGGACATCGCTCTCTACGTCGGAAAATGCCTGACGTGTGCTAGAATCAAGGCCGAACATCAAAGACCCTCTGGCTTACTTGAACAACCACCAATCCCCATGTGGAAGTGGGAAAGTATAGTTATGGATTTCGTAACCAAGCTACCGCACACGTCATCAGGTCACGACAGCATTTGGGTTGTAGTTGACCGTTTGACTAAATCAGCTCACTTTTTGCCAATACGAGAAGACTACAAGGTAGAACGATTAGCCCGAATCTACACCGACGAGATCATTTGTAATCATGGGACACCTCGTGACATCATCTCTGATCGTGATGCTCGGTTTACTTCGCGACTGTGGGAAACGTTTCAAACGGCACTCGGTACAACGCTTAATCTAAGTACCGCCTTCCACCCTCAAACCGATGGTCAGACTGAAAGAACGATTCGTACTCTTGAAGACATGATCCGTTCGTGTGTTCTAGATTTCGGTGGTAATTGGGATAAGTACCTGCCACTAGTCGAATTCTCGTATAACAACAGCTACCATTCTAGCATCCAAATGGCACCATTCGAGGCATTATACGGAAGAAGATGTCGATCGCCTATTGTGTGGCACGAGATCGGTCACTCGCAACTAACCGGTCCGGAGCTACTACAAGAAACGACAGACAAAATTTTCCAGATTCGAGACAACCTAGTGAAAGCTCGGGATCGACAGAAAAGTTACGCCGATAAAAAGCGCAAGCCCCGTGAATTTGGCGTTGGTGACTACGTACTCCTAAAGGTATCACCTTGGAAGGGTGTAGTCCGATTCGGCAAGAAAGGGAAACTCGCGCCTCGATATGTTGGACCTTTTAAGATTCTGGAAAGGATCGGAAAAGTCGCCTACAGACTCGAACTACCGGAGGAACTTAGTAACGTCCACCCGACTTTCCACGTGTCAAACCTCCGAAAGTGCATAGCCGACCATGACTTACATGTTTCTCTCGATGATCTACAAGTGAACGAAACATTACACTTCGTGGAAAAGCCTATCGAAATCATGGATCGCCAAACCAAGCAGCTCAGGCGCTCACGCATTCCTATTGTGAAAGTCCGATGGGAAGGCAAACGAGGCGCAGAGTTCACTTGGGAACTCGAAAGCGACATGAAGGCTAAGTACCCGCAGTTATTCGAAGAGAAAGTCTAGATAAAGAAAGTTCTCAACGTGATTCATGGCGGTCGTAGCAGCTTCCAGCTTAATTTCGGGACGAAATCCCCTAAACAAAGGGAGGCTGTAACACCCCGTGTTTTCACTAGTCAAAGTCAAAGTCAAGGTCAAAGTCAACGACCGATTTCGCGCAACTTGACTCGTAGAAACTTCTTGTTTTTAATTATATTATGTGGAGTAAGTGTCGTTAATTGCAATTATCGATGTGTGTTAATCGTTATTCAATCGATCTACGACTGTGAACTATAGGGAGTAACAATGCGATAAAGTTAACTAATCAATAGTCAAGCTATCCTAATCGAATCGACATCAAATCACAACTCGAGCTACGTATTTTCACTTGTTATTATACGTGTGTGTGTGTGCCTTACGTGTTACCTGTGCATGTTTATTTATGTTGTGTTGTGTAATCAAGCGAACTCAATCGAAACTCGAATGCAATCGAACTCGAACTCGAATCACGATTGAACTATGATAGATAGTGGAAAATAGATTACGCGTGATACGAAGTAGTTGGGACTGAAGGTAATTTGACTAGGAAACCCTACCGAATCGAACCGCTCAAAATCGAAATCAAAATATCAAAAATCATCGCGCGAAACACTCGAAAAGTGTGACCGATCGATCAGGCTCCCAGCCGATCGAACAGCCAGCCGAACAGACTGCTGTCCGATCGGACAGGCTGTCCGATCGAGCTGCCAGCCGATCGGCCAGCACTTTCCTCTTTTGGCATCCTATAAATACCCCTGTCATTGTCATCCTTTTCCACTTTTGGAAACCCCTGTTCGACCAGCACGCTCAGCTCACCTTTTCTCAGATTTCTCTCGATTCCGGTAATTTTTAATCCTAAACGGACAGCCAGCCGATGGACCAGCCAGCCGATCGGCTTGCACTTGGCCCCACACAATCAATTTACTTTGAAGACTAGTATTGAACGAACTGTTGTTCGATCGAACTTCTGACCGATCGGATTACTCTTCGGATCATGAGATACTATGCTTCAATACTTAATCAATTTTCAACATGTTCAATGCACTAGAAGTGCCACCCGATCGAACTACCGTCCGATCAGGTGACACCCTGTTGACCGATCGAACAGCAATTGTGCTATCCGATCGACCAACTGTCCGATTCACTGCACCACACCTTGCATTTCATTTAAAAGTCTTTGACTAGTTGACCTGTCCGATCGAACACCTGTCCGACCGAACACCTGTCCGATCCAAAGACTAAACATTTGCAAATCATTTGAAGGCCTAACCGATCGGGTTGTCGGCCGATCGAACAGCCGTCCGATCGACCGACCTGAAAGGCAAAGGTACTTCAGTGTTTTCAAATGCCACAACGAAAACTTCAAAAGTTAAGCCATCGTACACAAACACATCCTTCTCAAAGGAAGAAACAATCCACTCGAACAGCCATCCGATCGGCCTACCGACCGACCGGACAGCAGACCGAACGGGCTGTCAACCGAACGGTCAGCCGTCCGATCGAACTACCGTCCGATCGACCAGCTGTCCGACTCTCCAACATTTGATTTCCGTTTTACGTTTCACTTATCGTTATGCTACCGAATCTATTCAGGCTAATCTTACTCGCTAAGCGCTCCTTCAATCCATTAATCGCTGTGAGTATACTCATCCCTTTTTGCTTTAAGCACTTTTGGGTGTTACATACGTTACGAATATTCAACTACAACTATCACACTACTCAAACTATTTGAACGCTAACCGTTAATGCATGTTATACGTGGCTTATGAATGCTTGTTTGTTATGTTTACACATGGAATGCTGTCTACCTGCCTTAGCAACGATAGTACTATAGTTTGGACTCAGCACCCGTTCACACGGGGGTTGTTAAGGATCTTTTACTTGCATGGATTACGGTGGTAATCATGTATTGCGAACTGCCTCGGGCAGTCAACCCGCAGTCATTGGTATCGATGGATCTATGTCGATAACTAACGTGCTTCATTTCACTATGTGTACGTGCTGGTTATGCGTAAACGAATTCGAACTTTATATGTTATTATCAAACTTGTATGCTCACCTTTACATTTTATGTATTGACTTTATTTTAACGTATGTGACAGGTGCTTAGGAAGTTTACATGCTTAGCATGCTGTGAACTTGAGGCTAGGAAAGGTCTAGGATGCTTTCTGCGCTGTGATGAAATCGAAGCTAGGAAAAAGGGGTCCTAGAAACCAATAAATAAACTATTTATGTTTGAATCTGAGTTGTCGGAACAGAATATTTGCCTAGATTTTATCTGTAATAATTTGTTACTATTTGAGACATGGTATGGGACATGTTAATTTAAATTAAATGGTAATGATAGTTGTTATGGAAACTTCTGGACAATCTGTTTCGCTCAGTGCCATGCCCCGATAATTCCGCCATCGGTTGGGGTGTGACAAGAGTTTTAATAGTTACAATAAATAAAGAGACTAAAATGATAAACCACGGGGACGAAAACAATAATTAACTCTTTATATAATTATATGTATGTTTATAAGGTAATAATAATATAACCTAAAACTATGTCCAATTAAGAATATCATGTAGTATCATGTATTGTCAAGCATGGAGGTTTAAACCTCATTATATGATTCACCACTACACAAACCATCATGAAGATGGTTCGGAGGGTCATGAATAACAAGAAAAATAAACATATCTAACAATGCCCAAGTGACCAAGTACACTACAACCCGGGTGTGCCAACACGACATGGAAAGGTAATCCTAAGTGTCGGAGGCTAGACGGGGCTAAGGTACTTTGACTCTAGTAAGTCACAAGAGTGTTCATACACAAGGTTAAGAATGAAGGAGTGGAACTTAGTTTGGAAAGCCAAAGCTTCCATTTGTTCACACTTCACAAGTCACAAGTTCATCATATGGAAGATGATGACTTGTGCTTGTTTTCATCACTCAATTAACATGTATGAACAGAAATAAAGTGAGTATTTGAACTCATAACATTGATGGTAATCACCTCAACTCAAACCCACAACCATAGGCTTGATTGTGAGCTTGGTAGGCATAAGATTCCACCAAGTTAATAACAAGATATAAGCATACAAGAACATAAGAACAAAACAGAAAGTTTATTGCATTTGGACCTCAAATATGGTGAGGTTTCACCTTAGATTACCCAAGTAATCTTATGAAAACCTTCCTAGAGGTTATCCAAGTGCTAAGAAAGAAGAAATGAGTAGAAAGTAGTGGTAGAAGTGAGCTAGAACTCACTTAGGAATGCTTAAACTTTCTGATTAACTTCTGAGAATTTGATGTGTTTGAGAGTGATTTTGAGAGGATCAGAGTGTTTGTAAAGTGGTAAAAGAGTGTGGGAGGTGTTCGTTTTATAGTGGAGGGTTTAGGGTTTGAGTTAGGTGAGTTATAAATGTAATTAGGTGGTAGTTGCAACCAAAACAAACACACAAATGACTAATACAAGAGTTGATTGCAATTTTCTGCGGATTATGGAGCCTGGCGAGGCGCGATAGAATAAGTGGGTGGCGGTCGCGGGGCGCGACGGCCTTTGGCAGTGGAATTTTTTTTTTTTGACAATTATAGTCCCTTATGTTTCATATATGTTATGTTTTAAGGCATGAGGTATATTAATAGATGATTTATGTAATCTAAACATATAAACAAGTGTGTGTTAATCATAACTAAGTATTTGCAAGTGTCCAGATGACGTATAAGCGCATGCGAAGTATATGAGTCATGTATACGATATGTATTTGCAAGTTTATCATACGTTTACAAGATTCACGAATAAGACATCAAATGTATAATGAAGTGAAACGTATAAGTATAACAATTAAGTAAGGCATAATTTGTATAAAACAATGGGTTTCATTACGATCAAAGTCTCGGATTTACAATGATACAACGAAATACGATTACAAGCGAAACAAGCTTCCAAAATAGAAATACAAGACAAACTTTCTAATTAAGGAAAGTTACGAAAAAGTGAGGCGTTACATATAGACTCGACCGGATTTGGCATTTTTCGGCCAGTGTAGCTAGTCGGTACATGCAATGCCCGAAGCAATCGTATGCAGCTCTCACAAAACAAATTCTTCATTATTTACAAGGTACTTTTAGTTATGGCATACATATAATGGAGGAGAAAATATGTTGGTCGGTTACAGCGATAGTTGTCACAACATAGACCGGATGATGGAAGAAGTACTACGGGACACATGTTTTATTTTGGGCCTTCCCCAATTACTTGGTGTTCTTAAAATAAAAGTACAGTACTTTATCATCATGTGAGGCGGAGTATATGGCGGCTAGTGCAACTACGTGCCAGGCGTTTGGCTAAAAGAACTTATAAGCGAATTACTCGACAAGAAAATTCAAGAAACAGTATTACGTGTTGATAATACATCGGCGATAGCTCTTGTGAAGAACCCGGTTTTCCATGGAAGAAGCAAACACATTAAATCCCGGTTTCACTACATTTGGGAATGTGTAGATCGTGAAGATATCGTGGTCGAGCATGTTAGTAACATTGATCAAAAGGCGAATATTTTGACGAAGGCTCTTAGGAAGATCAAGTTCAAGGAGACGATTGAAAAGCTTAGAGTTGAAGACTTGTCAGATGCGAGTTTGAAATTCCGGTGGTGATTGTTGGAAATTTCGTATGTTGTATCCAACTCTAAACGTGCGAAGGTTTCGGAGAGGATTTATGAAGTACAAAATTATGGATAATTAAAAGTGTATTGTTTTAATTATAAGGTATAATTACCATCTCCTAGTTATCAGGCTATTTAGCATCTTATACGTGTTAGGTTGGGATGTGTAATAAACAATTATAGTTATATAATAGGATGTTTAGATTATAAACACCATCCATAATTTTAATTCAAGTTTTGAGTATAGTTTCTTGAATAAATCTGATTTCGGTGTTAGCCATATTCACCGTTATTTTCTGTTTTCGTTCTTGTTCAATACCAACTAATAAGTTTAGACTATGGGGCTATTCTCACCAGAAAAGTCAATGAATTTGTTTCCTGGTTGTAACTCTACGTATTGAATTACTATGATAATCTCTAAATCGGTTTTCTAGCGTTTTTGTTGATAAGAGTACGAATGGTAACCGGGTTGAGGATCTCACCATGGCGGGCATATTTGGGGGATGGCGTGCTCGCCTACAACCTCCATTGTAGCCATGGTGATCTGTTTCGTTTACACCTTCTAAGCCTCATGAATCTGTTCAATCTATTTGATTCATAAACGATGATGAATTTACCAACCAGGTGTTATTATATACATGGATAATAATGATTTACCACTACTCTTGACACTTGGTGTACCACGACTGGGCATATAAAGGTTGTTTAAGTTGCCACGATTGAGCATGTTTAGCTTTCAACCTTACACCCTTGCAATGATGTTTAGCCTTCTTTGACAACTATATCGCATGCCAGCACTGTACGAATATCGCCGCAACACACGGGGTGAAATACTAGTTTATACTTAATTACAACTAGGGTTAAGACCCGCTCGCGTTGCGGCGCGGGTACATCGTAAGCATTGAATGGATTAGTCCAAACGTTATGATGCATTAACCATATGAAAACACACATTTCGACGTATCCAGTTGAACTCAGTGTAACCTGTATAAGCATTGTGATTGGATCAAACGTAAAGTAAATGGAATTCATATCAAACAATCACAACGTATTATATGTGACCCAACTCATACATAGCAAACGTAACGGGTATGAAGGAAAATATGCACATGTAATCGAAATGGATTAATTAGAGCTTTCGGAAAAAAATGGAGAAAAAGAAACCATAATTTGACTCCACTTGATTCGAAAAAACCTTTACTAAACATACATAAAATAACACGAAAACATATTATATTTGACCTGAATCATTTCCCAAAAAAGTTTACGTCGAAACGTAGAACAACTTGAATTTATACCAAACTGTACATAAAAATATGCACGTAAAAATGGTTTCTTTAAACGAAAACGTATTATATTTGACCTGACTCATCTATAAAAAAAAGTTTACGTCGGAATGTAGAACAAATCATATTTATACATACCCGTACATAAAATATGCACGTAAAAATAGTTTTTAAGTAAAGGAAGTATAGAGGTAAACCGAAACAAAATATTAGTAAAAAATTTAATAGATTAAAAACGTTCGTAAAACCGTGCCAAGTAGCACCAATGCCACAACGACATCGACTCTCAACATCGTAAAAATAAAATAGATAAAATGGTAAAAATTACACTGAACGAAAAGGAGACTAAAATCGTTGAACCACGCACACCCGTTACAGTCTCTTAATGCGAAGAAATTAATCAGAAACGTAAAACGTACAAAATAATAACTTAGTCGATCTAGAACCCGCCCGTTGCGGGGAAGTTTTCAAAAGGGAAAAATGGACGCGTTGCGACGGGTCTGTCAAATATAAACAAATAGAGCAAAACGTTGAACCTCACATGCACGTTACGACATGTTACTCACAAAATTTAGAACGAAACGTAAAACGAAAAACTTGTGAAAGATAAAAAGTATGGTAGACCAAAGTTGTAAATAATAAAGTATTGTGTTAAATTACAAAAGATGAAAAAGTTTGAGTTAAAAGTAAAAATTTCAAATAGGTTAAAATGTAAAAGAAAAAAACTTTAAGGTTGAAAGTGGAAAATCAAGTTTTTTTTTTTTTAAAAGTCCCCAAGCATGATGTACAAGTCATGATGCACAAAAAACTTGCTAATTTATATATGGAATAATCAGAAATTGATATAACATGTTATATTTTACAAAGACTCTCGTTATTCTCACACCACAAAATCTTATTTTCATATCACTGCATCTATACGACCCGTATAGACTTATACGGGTTGTATAGGAGAATGTTGCATAAGAAAAATGTCAGAGAATGTTTTTTTGTCTCTATCTATACGAGTCGTATAACATTATACAACCCGTATAAAATGTTATATGACCCATATAATGTTGTATGACCAATACAGAATGTTATATGACCCAATATTTTCTCCTTTTGTACGAGCCATATAGCATTATACGACCCAATGTTTGTCATGTTAGATTATTCTATACGGGCCGTATACCCTATACGACTCGTATAAAGAGTATGAAAATAAAATTTTATGGTGTGACTTTATTAATAACCTTTATATATTAGAAGTTATTGTTGATTATATCTTTAAACATGGGTTAAAAACATAGAACCCTAATCATGTTTATTCAATTATAATCTAAATATAGATACCAAGATAGAGATACTTACTTGTAGGGATGATTATCATTGAGAATAAAGATGAAGCCATGATTCCCGGTTATGGTACCTTGTGTTGATGGATCACACTAGAGAGAGTTTTTGTATTGGTGTTCTACAAGAGTTTTTTTATCACCACTTATCATCAATATATAATGGATCAATGAATAATGGTCATGAATAGTGATCCGTTATAAAAACTCTATGTATTCTCTATTAATGGTACCTAAAGGGAAATCATAATTGCCCATTGAACTAATCAATATTTACAATTACTACCATCAAGTAATTGTCGGAGACTAGTTATGTCATATTGGTAATGTTACCAAATGATCCGTAAGGCCACATCAACGGGTTACTTCTAACATTCTCCCACTTGGTCGAGTGATCATTTGTGATAAGTATAAGTAAGTTTGGCCAAGTTAAAACATTAATCAATGTTTCAAATTGAAATTGCAACAGAAAAATATAGTCATTGAGTTATTGTCAACTCAAGACCCCCATTAATCATGTTACAACCCCAAATCAAAACATACGTAAATTTAAGACCAAAATGACTGAGGTAAGCCCTTTGAAATTAATTTGTATAATTCTTGTCTATACGTCATCAGGTGCACATACGTATTTATAGACAAACAAATTGTGTAATTGAGGAAAAAAATAATAACTAATCATTCATATGTACGATATGCTATTATATATGTAAGGCCTTTAGTAAAACCCGTCTTTATTATGAGCTCTTAAAAAGACTTTGGGTGTAGATCTTAGTTATCGGATCCGCAAGCATATCATGAATGTAAATGTATTCGATACAAGTATTTAGGTTCCTCTTCTTGTTCATAAACGAACAATAATTTTGTATCGAAGTTTAATGCAACACCTCTCGAACTGTTACTGTTCGAGGAAATAAGGTAGCTGACTTTTCACAGTAAGTCTTTAATATAGTATTTATATGGAGTTAATAAGTTTATGAGTCCACTGATAAAATTTCAACAACATTTAGTGACAATTGCGTTGTTAATTAACAACATATTATGTCATTATAATTTAGGTTGTTGTTAACAGTTTCTCATAACTCCTCCATGAGATAGATTTGTCCACAGATATAAGGATGACCCCAAATTGACTTTTAGTTTCTTTTGAACATCATAAAATCAAGGTAAGAATAATCAACCTCTTTTTATAGTCTTTCTTGTTTCTTAAAGATATTGTAAGATGCTTCACAATAATCTAGAGTGATTTAATGTTCATCAATGTGAGCAATGTCTAAACGAGTATAGACTTGAGCCTTCATAAGGCTTCTAATTAATGAAGCATAAGGAAGTAATCTCATTTATCATTTTATCCTCTTAATGAGAGCAATATTGTTTGTTACATATGTAAGGACCCACTTTAGAGTAAAGCTTATGGCACGAAACTAATGCCCCAATGGGTCTATCTCGGTATATTTTGATATCTCTAACGTAAGTGGTATTTCCGAGATTCATTATATCAAAATATGTGTGAGAAATTATTTGACTTATGTAACATATACTTATCAAAAGAGTGTCATCTATATAAGGACAAGTTTACATTAGTTGCTCCCACTCATCCTGAGGTTGGTACACATAAATCCACTTAATTTGTGATGAAAAGAATTGCATTAAGATTTTGTCACATTTTGATGTTTGCTTCAACCCATATATGGATTTCATCGACTTAGAAACTAAGTGTTCTTGACCTTCCAGTTTAGAACTTTTAGGTTGTTTTGAACATGTAAGACTTTGTTTAGGGAAAGTTGTTTTAATATCCATTTAATGTAGCTACAAAAGATTATAAGCTACTAGAACAACAATGATCCTCAAAGAAACCTTTTGTAAGAAAAGTAAGATGATTCTTTGATAAATAATTCTCTTCTGAGCATAACCATTAACAATCAATCTTGCTTTTAGTGTCTTAACATTTGCATTTGGATTTAAGTAATTCAACCAAATCCCAAACGTTATTTTGACACATAAAATCAAATTTGCTAATAACAATTTTTATTCCATTTAGAAAATTGATTGATGCTAATGGCTTAATTAGAAGAGGTAGGATCAGTAAACTTTCTAATATCCATTTCAACTTCAATCAAGGAGGATACATAATCATCAAAGTTAAACCTAGATGACCTCCGTAGTTGATTATTGGGTTGTATTATGAGTTTCAGTTTTATGGATTAACTCTTGATTAAGTTGCTATCATTTTCAAGATTTTAAGTGTGTAAGAGTTGGTGGAGTATGGTGTACAAGAGGTGTAATCGGAGTAAAATTTAATAAGTCTCTTCCCCCCGCCTCTTGTACTTCTTGCAAGTCATGATAAGGACTTTTACTACTCCCACTAATTTTAGAAATCATTGAAAAATTTAGCATGCTTATGGTCAATATTAGAAGGCCAATAGATTCTAATAGAGAAACAAGTTAATGATGTAACTCATTGTAGTTTCTCTGTTTGAGGATTATAATTTTGGTAAGAAATCTTAGTGTGCCCACGTTTAAGCAACAATAAAACTTCTGTTAGAGTAGCAGTAGATTCTTAAAGAGAAAAGTTGTGAAGAAGCAATGTCTTATACAAGAGGTACAAATTGAGGTAACAACAAGTTTTCACTCCCCTACCTCTTGCAACTCTCGCAAGTTAAGATTAAGACACTTAACGCTCCCACTAACCTTTTAGATCTCTAGGAATGCTACACGATAAGTTTCAACGATGTACGTGCTGTGGGAACCTGTCATATATGTCAGACTTGATTTCCTTAATGTCCAGATGTTATAAAATTTTGAGGGACATATTTAGAAGGAATCATAGTATATATGAATTAATTTCTTTAATATCTTTATTCATATAAGACAGATTAAATACAAGTAAATATTATGATAAATGAATTATGTCTGAATATTCCATTTTGGGATAAGTTCCAATGAAATATAACTTCTAATGGAACTTAATTTATTCCCTTAGCCATTTAAATATTAAGGCTTATAACACATGCTCATAAGTCACTAAGAATGAGATTTGATAATATTTCATCCTTCATTAACCTAGTCATGATTTCTCATGAAATTTGGTCTTAATGGATGGAATTTGTAAGTCTCATTTTTTTTTGTTAAATTTTCATTTTCATGATAACAAAAGGTTGTGAAAAAGTGTAGCATC
Source organism: Helianthus tuberosus (assembly GCA_030545235.1). Taxonomy (NCBI): domain Eukaryota; kingdom Viridiplantae; phylum Streptophyta; class Magnoliopsida; order Asterales; family Asteraceae; genus Helianthus; species Helianthus tuberosus. Next base: position 163,452,477 of record CM060366.1, read on the forward strand.
ATCTAGTTCTATCTTATAAGGTTTCTATCCAGATTGAGATTACAAATAATATGAGAGTTTAAGGTAATAGTGACTTTGTTTTAACCATGCAAACCTCACAACTGTCATAATGTAGCTTTTATATTGATACTAAATTCTGAATAATCTACAGAATATATAAGGTATCATAAAGCCCAATTATAAAACAGTTTATTATGATTCTTATAGTCTTAACATAAAATTTCGCCACTAACTCTCATATTAATTATTTGTTGATTTCTGGTAGGGGTGCAAACGAGCCGAGCTACTCGCGAGCTACTCGAGCTCGGCTCGAAATAAAGCTCGAACGAGCCGAGCTTAAACGAGCTCGAGCCCGAGCCTAAAAACAAGCTCATTTAGTAAACGAGCTCGAGCCCGAGCTTCGCTTATCGAGCTCGATCCGGCTCGCGAGCCTAAACGAGCTTTCTGTGTATATATTTTTTATTAATATATTAAACATATATTTATATAATAATAATTAGCATTTATATAAATATAAAAAAATTACTAAATTATATGTATAATAATAATTATAAATAATATAAATTAATTAATAAATACTAAACGAGTCGAGCCCGAGCTTGAAAAATTACCTTCGAGCCGAGCTCGAGCCTGGTCGAGCTCGGGCTCGGCTCGTTTGCACCCCTAATTTCTAGTAAGGAAACACATAGAACTAGAGTCAACCGGTCATGTGTTGGTTAGAATATTACCATTAGCAGACTTAAATATCATAAATATCTTACTACTTATCTTAGCCAGCTGTTCCATTGAATTATGGATAGTCTCGATGCTCATGCCTAGTTTAATGGCATAAACCTGCTGTGAGACTTTCCTTTGAAGAAACTTATAGCTGGAAGTAGTAGTTATACACTATCTCTGAATCTTAAAAGTATCCTCCTTTCAGGTTTAGTGGCGGTGAGATGAACAACATCTAATTTTCCAGTTTCATGCATTCCTTTTACTGTACATATGTTGCTAATCAACACACTCATTTTCCTTTGGTACTCTTGAGTGCTATAGTTGATTCTTAAGGAAACTTATGGTATTAGTGGAAAAGTTATATGTAATGCACCGCAAAAGTGTAATGATTTCCATGTGTAAACCTTTAAATTATGGGTCATGGTATTGTAAATCATGATGTATTCACATATGCCACAAACTTTATAGTAAGAATCTAGAGTAATGCATGCGTCTTAGGAGTTATTTTGATTCTTCCAAAGAAGACAAATTAGTCTTAGGAAATTTAGAATCTAGAATAGCTCCCATGATAGCAATAATGAATTGAGTTCTTGATTATCATAAGAGATATAATGGTTGACTTATCCCACTAGTCATGCTCTAGTTTTCTTCTGTAATACTTTTATCAGAAAAGAGCAGTAGGATTATCATACCTTAAGAAATAATCAACAATCCAACAAGAGCAAATTTTGTAGAAACTCTTTAGTAAGCAAAACATTTTAGGTTTTGAAATTAGAGTGCATAAAATCGATGAGATACAAACCTAAGAAGAAACTTGGAGTGATTTACATTATGGGGTAATCAAGTAAGGCAGACACAAATTATTATATTGAATATATAGTCTACTATAACACCAAAATAACAGACTAATTTAAGGTTCTACCTGAATTTTGGCTTCGCTTTGGCTTTGACCAAAATTCAGACATTATGAACGTACATAAATAACAGATTGTCTTGATGTTCTAAATAAACTTGGCTTCGCTTTGGCTTTGACCAAAATTTATGCATTATGAACATACATAATAGACTGACTTGTTGTTCTACATGAACTTTGGCTTCACTTTGGCTTTGACCAAAATTCATGTATTATGAACATACGTAAATAAAAACCAACTTAATATTTTGCCTGAACTTTGGCTTCGCTTTGGCTTTTACCAAATTTCAGGCATAATGAACGATATAAATAATAGACCGTCTTTAGTATTCTACATGAACTCTGGCTTCGCTTTGGCTTTGACCAAAATTCATATATTATGAACACACATAAATATAGACTGTCTCAATGTTCTACATGAACTTTGGCTTCGCTTTGCTACCACATGTTGATTATATCTTTAAACATGGGTTAAAAAGTTTTTACATGCTCAATATATTGTTTTCGAGATATAAACCTAAGGGGCTGTTTGGCTAAGCTTATTAGAATGACTTATTTACTTATTTGCTTATTTGAAAAACAAATAAGTCATAATGGAATGACTTATTTACTTATTCCTCTCACATAATAAGCTAACCCAAACACCTTTTAACTTTTCAAAAAGTAAATAAGTCACTAAAATAAGCTTAGCCAAACAGCCCCTAAATATCAATACTTACTTATCTCGTGGAGAACATCTCACGGATATATGGGTAACCCCCGAAATCTTGTTTGAGAGATTTCCTGGTTCTGAGATACTGCGGAAGCAATGACCTAGACCTGTTTGATATTGCGGAAGCAATGACCTAGACCTCGTATAAAACTTTACGCGATTTTAAAGCTTACCCTCTGCATAAAAATTGAAAAATATCGAAACATATGAATCAATTGCAGTTGAAGAAAAGATTCTCTAAAGGGAACACACCTAAAGTCGAGCCTTCATCTCTTTGACTGAACGGAAGTTCATACCTGAGCTCTCGAGGTCTCGCTCTAACCCAGAGAACATATATCAAATTGGTATACTCCCCTGTAAGACTGAATCTAAGGAATTTTGATACGGGGGTATATTCTGAGGTGGGACACGCGAATAAGTTTAAGTCCTTAAAATACTAATCCGTATCTCGAATCAATTGAACTTTGTGTGAAAATTTAAGTGGATCAGTATACTGACAATCTAAGTGAATCGTTTAGAACTTAACGTGTTTAAAGCTCAACGGTACTAGTGATTTGTCATAAACTGATATGATCCTTTAACACAAACTCAAACAAAAATATTGTCTGTAAATATTTCTTTACTGCTTTATGTTTCAGAAAAATACAAAAAGATTTTGATTCTACTTTATTTTCGACAACCGATGTCTGAGAAGCTGAGTTTCAAAATCTAAGTATGCTGATCGTGTTTCTGAAAATAAACAAGTTCATTAATTTGAAACTTGAAGTTTTTAAAATCAAAATTCAAAAACAGTTTGTGAAATCTCCAAGGTCATTAAGTTGGACCTGGATGATTAACTGTGAGGAATTTGTATTCTTAAATTGTTAAAAATCTGCTGTAAAGAGCTAGGTTTCGATTTTGGATGCTTAAAATGTCGAATCTATAAAGCATTTTGATTAGGGAATAGAATCAAGTATTCCTGGATATATTCATATTATTATATTTTAGAGCCAGGTTCTTGATTAAAAGTTTTTAAGAGCCAGGTCACGATTCCTGGACAACCGAAAATGCTTTCACTGTTGAAATGTTTTAGCTTATGCTGAGAGAGCCAGGTTTTTAATCCTGGATGTTCATAATGCTTTTACTTATAAATGTTTGAGATTATGCAGATATTGTTACAGACTACGATCCTGATAGCCGAGTCTAAGGGGGAGTCTGAAGACGAGCTCAACGCAAGGGGGAGCCTGTATCCGGAAAGCCAGGTGTCGATCCCAAAAGCACAGAAGCTTGACGAAAGGGGGAGCCTGAAGAAAGAGTCTACCGAAAGGGGGAGAAGCTAAAGCTGAAGACAGATCCACGGGGATTCTGTTCGAGCAAGAGGGAGTCTGTGTTGCTGAAAATGTGATAAAGCTTTGTGAAGACTCAAGAGAGAAAGAAAGACAAGACGCTACGAGATTGACTGCGGCAATATCCAATGGGGAGTCTGTTAGTGCATTTACGTCTATCGCCTCCGTCAATACAGATCGTAGCAGAAACTGAAGAAAACTAGCTTTATATTGTAATATTTAGTTAAGTAAAGGCAATGTGACATTATTGTAAATAAGGAGTCTTTCCTTATAACCTTGGCCTATAAATAGAACCCTTAGGGTTAGAGTTTAGAACTTTTGGCATTTGCTACTTTGGAGCATAGGAGCTAGAGAGAGAAAGTAGCAAGGTGATTCACGTTTCTTGTACGATTTCAGATCTATCAATAGAATCACGTTTATAGTACGTTCTCGTGTTCGGTCCACACACGTGTACGGATTCCGCACGTCACACGTGTCATACGCAATCGTTACGAAGTCGAAAACCGATCCTACAAAAAACATAGAACCCTAATCATGTTTATTCAATTATAATCTAAATATAGATACCAAGATAGAGATACTTACTTGTAGGGATGATTATCTTTGAGAATAAAGATGAAGCCATGATTCTATCAAAAATAAATTCTTATATCAATAAAATATGTAAAAAATAAAAATAAAAAGATCCATCAAAAGATGTATGTGATAAGACTGGTTGCATAATTAAAGATGTAAATAGTAAAACTTGTTTGCATAATCTAAAAAGACGTAAGACTGGAAGGTATGGAGGAGGCAAGTCCTCCAAGGATGGGCCGCCACGTCACCGCCACGTAGGAGTGGCTTGGAGGGGATGGACCTAGGGGGTGGGGGATGAACCCCTTTGTGTATATATATGTATGTATGTATAGGTATATGTGAGAGAAGGAAGAAGAAGGAGGCCCGGCGAGTTCGACTGTGGGCTGCTGGTGAGGCCGGGACGGAAGGGAGGGGGGCGGTGTGGGGGACCGGCGCCGGTCCTAGCCGGGCCTCAGCCGGCCCCCATACCTTCTAGTCTCCATCTTTAAATAGTAAGACTTGTTTGCATCCTCTAGATTACATCATCATTAATTTGACTAGCTAAACTTTTTTTTTCTTTTTTCTGTTTACGGCATTCACATTTGTATATCTATCTTTATTTTTTGAATTTAAAGATTTCTTTCATTTTATACATCTTCATCAAAGTCTCCATCTTCATATTTATTTTTAAAATCTAGAGCTTTATAAATGTTGATTTCTGAATATAAAAACCCATTATTCATCTATTGGTGAATGTATATAGGAAATAGAAAATATAATAAAAGAAGTGTTTTTTAATAAAATATAGATAGAGATGGATAGGGGTGTAAACAAGTCAAGCAACTCAAGATGGACCTGAAAAGGCTTGAAACGAGCCGAATTTAACAAGTTCGAGCTTGAGTTTAAAAATAAACTTGTTTAGTAAATGAGTCAGAACGTGAGCTTCATTTACGAAGCTCGAGTTTGTCGCGAACCTATTATTTATATAATTTTTATTTAATATACTAACTATATCTATATAGTAACAATTATTATTTAGAAAATCATGATAAAATAACTATATATATATATATATATATATATATTATGTTCTATATAAATAAAAAACAATAATTATAAAATATAAACTAATTAATAATTAATATACGAGCCGAGCTCAAGCCAAGGTCGAGTTTGAGAAACTATCCACGAGCTAAGCCTGAGCTTTAGAAACAAAGCTCGAATCGAGCTGACCTCGAGCATTCATAAGTTAATCAAGCTCAAGCCTAGTTCGGGCTTTGCTCGACTTGTTTGTACCCCTAGAGATGGAGAACGTCAGAATGATATATGGTAGGTAAATAAAATGATTATTGGATTTTATCACTCTCAACTATTGGGTATTGGCCGTTGCCACCCCCAACTATCACTTTGACTCCCACCACTCTCAACTTAACACTTTGTGTGTTGTGTCACCCCGCAGGTGAACGTTTCTTAGTGTTTGACTAGTGTTATTGGTGATATTAGGCTAACATTTTGTGAATTACTAATGACTAAAGGTGCAGTTGCTCCTAAAAGACAAAAGGGGAGCCAAAAACCACTCAACCTGAGTGACAGAACACATAAAGTGTTAAGTTGAGAGTGGTGGGAGCCGAAGTGATAGTTGAGAGTGAGAGCAGCCAATAACTAATAGTTAAGGGTGATAAAATCCAATAACCCATAAAAGTTGAGAGTGCTGGGAATCAAAGTAATAGTTGGGGGTGACAACGACCAATACTCAATAGTTGAGAGTGATAAAATTCAATAATCCATATAATTATACCAAATGAGATGCGAGAGTTGGCTAGAAATGATAGATAAATTGAAGGAATGATGATTTTTAGTTAAATTATATAGACCGGGATAAAGAATGGGATGTGAATTCGCTGGATGCTACTAATATACTATTTTATATGCTCTTAAAGGACATGTATTATGTTAAGGTGTCTCCTTTATAATTAAACCGGAGAGAATACAAATTTTGCAAAGCATAAAAAGTATCTAGGAGTATATCATATATAGGGAAAAGATCAAATATGAAGTTTATTTTGGCTAGGAAGTCTAGGAAGCAATAGGATTAGGACATGTGGCAACATTTAAAATAAAGAAAAAAGGGTATTTTAGTCAATCCAATCATTTCTTCTTCCTTTTCAAAACCCAGTAACTTCAAAACCCACCATTTTCAAAACCCATCATCTTCAACCTATTCTTCACTTTCTATCTCAATAATCACTACATTATAGTGCGATTTTCATCACCAATCAATGATTCAAACACCCGATCAACGTGTTCTTCAGCTTTTTTGAAGAAAACCCAGTTTAATTTCATACAAAATCTCGTTTTTTCCGGTGATTTTGAAGATAATCACTCGATCCGTTCGATTCGAGCGCTGATAAGTGTTTCAATCATTCAAAAATCGTCAATTGTTGAAGAAATCACTTCAATCCTTGTAAGAAATTCTTTAATTTCATGTTTACGATATGGGTTTCCGAATAATAGTCATTACGTTTTACGATCTTAGCGGGGGTCCGGGGGCAGCGCCCCTGGTAGCGGGGTCCCAGGGGCGGCAGCCCCTGGCGGGGTCCAAGGGGCAGAGCCCCTGGCTGGGGTTGAGCTGCATTGGTCCAGACAGTTCACAGCACAGACAATTCACAGCACAGACAGAACTATTGTCATTGTTCAATGCGTTTTAGAAAAACACATTCTTGAAGTGTTTTTGGTGCATTGCGTTTTAGGTAAAACACCTTTTTAGGTGTTTTCAGTCCATTGCGTTTTAGAAAACAGACATTTTAAGTGTTTTCTGGCCATTGCGTTTTACAAATAAGACATGTGTTTGTGTTTTTTGTGCATTGCGTTTTAGGTAAAACACATTTTTATGTGTTTTCAGTCCATTGCGTTTTACAAACTACACTTTCTTTTAAGTTTTTAGGCTATTGCGTTTTAGAAATAACACATTTCTTTGTGTTTTTTGGCCATTGCGTTTTACAAATAAGTCATTTATTTGTGTTTTTGGTGCATTGCGTTTTAGAAAAATGTAATTTTTTAGGTTTTTTTTTTCATTGCGTTTTACGTAACTGGGGGTTTTTCTATTGCGTTTTACGCAAATGGGTTAATTTTTTTTTATAAATATAGCAATAGTATACTCGTTTTAAAGATAAAAAAACGCTCGTTTTTTTGGTGCATTTTTTATAAAAAAATAATGTCGTATGAAAGAGTTATTAACGTTTAAAAAATGGGGGAATTGGAGGAGAGAGAAACTATTGGCTTGGATTGACTAGAATGCCCATAAACAAACTCCCGCGCCTCTTTTCTTCCTTTCAATTTCCCTGATTTAATCTTAGTCCTTGATTAACTAAATGGATGGTCAAGATCACTTCCTAGCCTTCCTAGCCAAATAAACTTCCTATTGTATCTCCACCCATCATATATAACTTTAAATACGTTAGTTTTTATTCATATTTGAGTAAACTGCCATTTTGGTTCATGTGGTTTGGTCACTTTTGCCACTTTAGTCCAAAACTTAAACTTTTTGCATCTGGGTCCCTGTGGTTTCAATTTTATTGCCATTTTGGTCAAAAAATGAAATCAGGTCATATTTGTCTTATAAAATCCTGCTATTTGTCCTTTTTCGCAGGGGTAAAATGATCATTTCTTTTTTATAAATAAATACCATATTTTATAAGACAAATATGATCTGATTTGCCCCTGAGAAAAATGACAAAATTACAGGATTTTATAAGACAAATATGACCTGATTTCATTTTTAGATCAAAATGGCAATAAAACTGAAACCACAGGGATCCAGATGCAAAATGTTTGAGTTTTGGACTAAAGTGACAAAAATGACCAAATCTCAGGGACCAAAATGGCAGTTTACTCTTCATATTTTTATACAGATTTTATGACAAGTCATTTAACAATTAATATATAATATAATATATTATAAGAGAAAGCCATTAGTTATTGATAAGTTTAGACCCATATATACACATACTAGCAGAGTGCAGTTTCCTGTTGGTTGCCCTTCAATTGCCAATTTGCAAACAAACAAACCCCTCATTTTACTCTCTCTCTTCTTTCTCTCTCTCTCTACCATGTTTCACTCCAGGTATGTCAACATGCTATCATCTCACTCACTCACTGTTGTTTACATGTACATTAGGGCTTCTAATTTCACCTCCATATTCAATCTACATTCATCTTTTACTTTGCTAAATCCGTTGTTTTTCTGTTTTCTTGAGTTGTGGATACTTTGATGTTCAATTGCCAAAAAAAAAAAAAAAAGAGATTTTAAAGGTTAATTTGGTTCACATTTTATCTGCTAATGCTGTATTTTGCTGTATATCTATATGTGGTTTTGTGTAGTTTGCTTCACATTGGGATTTAGGGATATATATTATTATTCATTTTGGATCCGTGAAATGTTACTGATTGCATCTGATTTTATGAGTTTTTTTTTTTTAATTATTATTATTTTTTACTGATTTTGTAGTAGTTGATGTAATGGTGAAATTGGATCTTGATTTGTGTTTGATATGCAAAATCAGATAGCTTAGGAGGGACGGGGCGCCCCGTGATGTTTGTTTTTCAATGGTAGATGTTTGTGTGGTGAGTGATGAGCATTTCCACTAAAATCCACCACTAGTGATGGAATAAAGCTCGATGACGTGGCGGAACTTGATTGGATGTTGTGAGTGATGAGTTTGTGGTGAGTGATGGGCGCCCCTACCCCTTTAGTTTGGTTTTGAAATGCTCGGGTTTGAGTGTTTGAACAACGTAGGTGGTCGAGTGAACAAATCTGACTAGAGATGACGAGAATATTATATATTTTATTATTGTTGAAAAGTTAAAAATTTAATATATTATTATGCATAAAAGTTAATTTTTAAAACGCGTGGGTTTGAGTATTTGAACAAACTAGTTCGTCTATTGAACAAATCTGACTAGAGATAATGAGATATATAATATTTTAGTGTTTAAAAGTTAACAATTTAATATGTTATTTTATAAAAGTTAATGATGGTTTGGTTTTAAAATGTGGGTTTGAGTATTTGAACAAGGTAGGCCGTCGATTGAACAAATCGGACCATAGATAAAGAGAATATCTTATATTTTAGTGTTTTAGTATTCTTTTTTAAATAAAGAACGCCTCGCATACATGATGCGCGCGCATCATGCATCGGCATTTAGAATAAACAAATATTGATTTTTAGCCCAAAACTAACATGTTTACTGATGATCTCACATGGTTAGATAAAAAAATGAAAGGTTTAGGTTAAATGATTCTTGGAATGATTTAATAATGCTTATGATGTAATACTATTGTGTAGGTTGGAGCATTCATAGAAATTAGTAACCGGTCCTTTTCGTACTACAATTTCAAGTCTCGCGTTAAGATCTTCACAAATGAGTTCTCGGATCACGTCTCATCAGTTAAACAATGGGTTGTACGTATCAGGGCGGCCGGAGCCACCAAAAGAAAAGGCGCCGACAATGTTCTCCGCCGCAGTGCCTTACACTGGCGGTGACATAAAGAAGTCCGGCGAACTAGGAAAGATGTTTGACGGGCCGAGAAAATCAGGACAGCTAACAAGTGGCCCGTTAAGAACCGGGTCAATGAGTAGTGGCAATACAAGTCATTCGGGCCAACTATCATCACATTCCCATTCCCATTCCATGAACCGAATGAGTTCGTTATCAAGCAGTGTTACCGGCTCATCTTCAATGAAAAAAAGCACTTCCGGCCCGTTAAACAAACACGGAGAACCGATACGGAAGTCATACGCATCTCAAGGTCAAGGGTTGACTTCCTCTTCCCGCCAAAATTCCGGACCTCTCCCTGTTCTCCCTGCCACGGGTCTTATAACATCCGGGCCGATTTTGTCTGGACCGCTTAACTCCTCGGGCGCACCACGAAAGTCATCGGGTCCGTTAGACTCTTCAGCGTTCATCAAATCACGAACCTCTTCAATGGTTAAAAACCAAGCGGTTACTCATTTAAGCCAAGAGGGTTCATATTTGTTCTTCAGCAGCTTCCCGAAGCTAGTTTTTTGGTCCATAGTTTTGCTGTTTGTGATGGGATTTATTTCTGCAGTTTTTATACTTGCAGCCGTTGGTAATCCGATTCTTCTCATTGTTGTCGGTGTTCTTTTTGCTATCGTGAGCCTGCCTTTCGTTTGGAATATGTTTCGGGGTAGAAAAGCTGTCGTTAAGTTCATATCTGAGTATCCAGACGTTGAGCTTAGAACAGCAAAAGATGGCCAGTTTGTCAAGGTTTCCGGGGTATGTTACACAAATACGCACACGTTTATGCATACATCTATATATACTCATTGTTTGACAGTTCTTTTATTCGTCTTGAAAACTACTAAATATAGGGGGAAGTAGTTCTAATTCTTTGTCCAAAAAGGAAGTATTTGTTTGCTAGTTGCTACAATATGTATGAATTAGAAACAAATATGATATAAGTTGAAGATATCTTATTAAAATTTCAATTTCTTTTGCATTGAATTTGATGTTAGCAAGTTAGCATACATTTCATGTTAAGAAATATGAATACCTGTAGATTTACACCATAATTTGGTTTGCCTTGAATCATAAAAATTTCTTTTCATCATCATACTCGGTAAATCCCACCAATAGCAAAACTAAGGTAGGGTATGCGGAGGGTAAGTTGCAGACAACCTTACCTCTACCCCGTAGGAATAGAGAGGATGCTTCCAATGAGACCCTCGGCTCGTCATAAAAATTTCTTGTGATTTTTAATATTTTATTTAACCAAATATAAGTTACATGAGAGTAAAATGGTCACATTTTTGTTACATTTTGGGTGGTTAGGATTTTATAGGAGAATTCATTCTTGTACGATTTTAGGGCTTTTTATGGGATATTAAAAAGTGGTAAAATGTGTCTTTAACTTGATAAAAGTTCACTCAATAAAAAAGTTATTAATTGGAATAAATGTCCTTCCTTTTATTTATGGCTTTTATATGCTTTTTAGTTTCAACCTTTCTTTTCTTATATTTATTCATAACCATTACAGTTGTCGCGTCGCGACTCCGTCACAGAAATATTAATGTTTAATCTTTAATCAGTTATTTTTCTGGCCCAGTTATGCTTTTTGTATTGTATCCGAATTGATTGAGATATAGATATAGATAGGTTCTGGCAATGGGGACCCTTATTTATTTATTTGTTTAATGATCTATTATTTTTTATAACACTATAATGGAAATCAGGACCCCTAATTCAGTGACATTATCTTATTTTATTTGGAAAAAATATATTTTTATATTGTTGAGTAACATCTCTACACCGTTATAAAGCTGCTTCTGCTGATCAAGAAAATCTTGATTTCTTGAAAGGTTGTTACTTGCGGAAATGTACCATTGGAGTCATCGTTCCAAAGGGTTCCCAGATGTGTTTACACATCCACAAGGTTATACGAATATCGCGGCTGGGATTCAAAAGCTGCTAATCCCTCACATCAACGTTTCACATGGGGTCTTCGTTCCGTGGAGGTGAATTTGATAATTAAATATTTTTTTTTTAAATTAGTTTTAACTTATATTTGTAAGAGATTCTTGATTGTGTGGTTTCTGTACATAATTGCAGAGGCATGTTGTCGATTTCTATATATCTGATTTCCAATCGGGATTGAGGGCGTTAGTTAAGACTGGTTATGGGGCCCGTGTGACTCCATACGTTGAGGAATCCGTTGTTATTGATATCAACCAATCCAACAAAGATGCTTCCCCACAGTTTATAAGATGGCTCGCTGAGAAGAACCTATCTAGTGATGATCGTATGATGCGACTCAAAGAAGGGTATTTTTTTTGTATTTTTTTATATATATGCTTTGTTTGTCGTTTCTTGTTGAACAAGTAACCGCGAGACCGATCTACTTAAACAAATTTCTAACCTTGATGTTTATGTTTGGTTGTAAATGAAAACATAGGTGTATTAAAGAGGGAAGCAGTGTGAGTGTGATGGGAGTTGTTCAAAGAAATGATAATGTGTTGATGATTGTTCCTCCACCCGAGCCGATTCCAACTGGATGCCAATGGGCTACATGTATGCTTCCCACAAGCTTAGATGGCATCGTTTTGAGATGCGATGACTCGTCAAATCCCGATGTCATTCCCGTGTAGGGTTTTGCTACTTGGTAGGTCAAAGTTTGACCAAAATATGATAGGTGTATAGTTTGGTTTTGTTATGTTTATGTTATGTTGCATCCCATGATCTTGTTTGGGATTGTTTTGTTAATGGTGTTGTGTGAATTGTGATAATTGAGCTTTTCTTAAGGACTGCATACTTGAAAAAGGTTACCATTTTCCTGCTTTTTTTTTAATTTAATTTTTTATTTTCCCTTGAGAAATATTTGAAGAAATTAAGATTTTTATGGTATTAGATTTATGCTAGTTTATCTATTTGTGATGAGTGTAATTACTTGGCATATCACTTTCAGTCTTTTAGTTGATATGGATTTTTATTTTATTCTACCAATTTGATATTCATTATTGATGCTTACGAAAGAAGAAATGATAAAATATGATTGAAAATCTACCATAAAATTAAATGTTATGCTTTCCATAAGCATTTGTTACCATCATGTTTAGAACCTACCTAGTTCACCATCATTTAATTTTTTTTTTTCATTGGGTTTATAGTAATTTATTATGCTGAAAGATTTGATGAAATATTAAATAATAGGTCCTATTTGATTATTTATTTTATATCGAACCTACCTAGTTCACCATCATTTTTTTATTGTGTTTATGGTAATTTATTATGTTGAAAGATTTGATGAAATATTAAATAATAGGTCATATTGGATTATTTATTTGTATCAAAATCATAATTTTGTAGATATGAGTGAGTTTAAACTAGAATCGAACGATCAATGGGGTTGTGATCCATTGGCAAAGACAAAGCATTTAAAAACACCTAGGTTGGTAAGAGGAAGATTTTGGATTTAAGTTCCACAGACGATAGGTGATTAAAGAAATTAGCCGTTAAAAAAAAAAACACTAGAACCGAACGATTTGTTACAGTGGGTTGAATACGGCATATGTTATATCATTAGGATCTTTAGTATTATAAGTGAATACACTATATGTAAATTATTAAACACTTTAGGAGTTTAGGGAAATGCAAAAAAAGCGGGTAATCACTAGGGGTGTGCATGGGTCGGTTTGGTTCGGTTTTTACTATTAACCATAACCATAACCGCTAGTTCGGTTATGGAGTTTTGGTAACCATAACCATAACCAAACTTCGGTTATGGTTAATCGGTTATGAAGTCGGTTATTGTAACGCCCCAAAATCCAGATGTTATATATTCGAAATATGTTCTTATGCGTTATATTATGAAATAAATATCAGGGGCTATTTTACCTAGTTAAAGTTTATAGTAAAAACTAGTAAAAGGGATAAGTAGTGCCAATCATGTATATTTGGCAAACACGAGGGATTAAAGTGGGATAAATAAAAGTTGAGTTATTAAAGAAAAAGATCACACACACACACACACACATCTTCGTGTGTGTTCTGGATGGATCGAGCAGGGGCTCTCAAGAGCCCCAAACCCTAGTTCATCAAAAGCTTCAAATTGAAGAATGAATCAAGGCCCAAATTCACAACCGAGCATGAATTAGTGATCACCTTCACAAGGGGATCGTAAGGTATGTCTTAAATCAAAGATTGGTGATCATGTGTGAAGTGGGTTATATTCTAATCCGTAAGTTAATGTGAAATTGATCATGTATAAGTGTTAGAATCATCATATAGAACCTAGGTTATGTATGGTTTGTGTTAATTTGATGTTTAGAGGTGATACCCACTTGTTTTGGTAAGGATGATGACTTGAATGATCATCCATGTTCAATTCTTGTTGATTGTTGATGAATTATGATGGATATGATGAATTCTTGTGAGTTGAATTGAAAGAAATGTGGTGGTGATATGTTTGATGTTTATGTGTGAATGTTATATGTTGATTAGTAGTAGGATTTGATGAATTATATATGAACTTAGAAGATTTATGCATAAATTAGTTGTACGTTATGCTTAGAAGGTGGTACTCACACCAAGCGTATGATAAATGTATATAGTATCGTCCGTATAGTCGATTATGATGTTACGGGTATATGATGATAAGTCGATAGTTAAATATGGTTAATAGTTGACTCTCAAAAGTCAACTAAGCATAAGTAACATGATTTGACTCGCCGTTGTAAAAGCAGGATTATAGGAAGTCGTTTGGGCATGTTACGTTAATATGCGTTAATTGTGATTACAAGATGAAGTACATGTGTTGGAAAGGATATGAAGTTGATTATATGTTTTATGTTTGTTAGAAATGACTAAGGAAAGTTAAGTGTGAAATATGTGATTGATATGATTGTTAACGTATACAAATGAGTATGCTAATAAGAGCGTGATTTCGATGAAATGAAAGTATAGGAATCACGTCGAGACGGGCTCAAGCATGAGGTGTTAACGGGTCAAGAAGAGGCAAGGAATCGGATACGAGCACGGATGCATAAGGTAAGTGATTTCCGTAATCACTTCTTAGTTCGATTAAGTAATATGGTGTTTTAATTATCTAAACACGATGTGTGAGGTCAAATATGTGTTGTAGGCCTTCGTCGTAATTGATGGGATTAAAGTTGACCAAAATGCCCTTGATGGGTATTTTGGGCAAACGATCTTAAAAGTAGTTTAAAGACAAGTTATTAGAGTAATGTAATGTTTTGGTCAAGTATCAAAGTGGGAAGTATGGTTTTGTTAGTCACAAGACCAATTAATCCGCGACTACCCTTAACGGGTCAAAATAAGCTTATGAATGAAAATGGGTTAAGGGGATGCAATACATCCAAGAATTTAGTCTTTTATGATAGAAGTCACTGATATTATTAGGTTCATAAGGAATTATGGTAAAACAAAAAAGTTATATTGATGAATGCATGAACGGGTCAATTCTTGGTAAAAAGGGTAGTAAGCCGAGGACTTCAAAGTCTGAAATTTTGTTAATCCGGATGTCGGATCTTAACTCCATAAGATGGAGAATTAAATTACGGACGCGTAGGAAAAAGAATCGGGTAAAACCGACCAATAACGAAGAAGTTATGACCGTTTCCGTGAAATGCGGTCGTGCTGGGAATCTGCAGCATTCAGCTGCAGAAGTTCTGTGAAAACAGGGGCTTAGCGTGACGCCAAGGCCCTTGGCGTCACGCGAGGCCCCCCTTGTTTGGCGTAAATTGTTCGTTTGCTCCGTTTTGGCTTGGGAACTCGTTTAAACGCGTTTTAAGTTGCGTATGACTAATTTAACTTATGTTTTATGACCATTAGGGTAAGCGCACATGTAGATAGGTATGTAGGTATGTTGTATATCTCTATACACGTATGTAG
This sequence comes from Helianthus tuberosus, assembly GCA_030545235.1. NCBI lineage: Eukaryota > Viridiplantae > Streptophyta > Magnoliopsida > Asterales > Asteraceae > Helianthus > Helianthus tuberosus. The sequence continues at coordinate 163,468,126 of CM060366.1, forward strand.
AAATGTATGAAAGCATGTATGTATCTACGTGGGTATGTTTATAAGTATGTGAGCAAGAATAAGCGGATATATGATGGTATGTATGAGCGTAGGCATGTATGAGTTTGGTATGATGCACGTAGGGTTGTATGTATGTAAATATGTATAATGTCATGAGTGTACGTAATGATGTTGGTATGTGTACATGTAGATACGTATTTGATGATGTAGATGTGTGTATATGTAAGTATGCATGTAGATTGGCATGTATGTGTGTGAGTATGTATGCAAGTAGGTATGTATGCATGTGTGTACGTATGTATATATGGAGATAATATGTATGAAGTTTAGGTATGTATGTAAGTCTTTCGGTATGATTAAGTGTTTACGTTGTTTATTCGTGTACCTGGAGTTATAAGTGAAATGCAGGAATAACAAAGAAGTCTCATCACGGATGGTATGACAGGATGGAAAAGCTGGGATGTAAAGAGTTAACGAAACGAGAAGTAAACGTAAAAACCTTGTAGATTTATAATGCGTACTAATGTTGTGAATTTTATGTGGTGAACGCAGGTAGTACCAGTCATGAGGATATCCAAGGATTGGAAATCGAGGATCGAGTCACAAGATAGATTGTACGGGAGTGTTGAGTACGTAATGGAGTGAAGCTAGGTTATGGCTTCTTATTGAAAATGAGTATAATAAATGTATTTATTGTGAAATAATTAATCTTAAAAATGAATTTAAGTGCGTCAAGGTGTTTGTAACGAAAGAAATTTTTATGGTTCGTGTTTCCGCTGCGACATTTGTCATGTACGACGTAGGGTCTTACAAGTTGGTATCAGAGCCCTGGTTTGAGGGAATCAAGTACGAGAAGGTAAGTACTTGAACTCAAACTTGTGTGCTCTTGAGATAAGAAACCCGTACAATCTAAGACTCGATCAAGATCCAAAGGTAAAAGCTAATGTAATTATGTACTTATGTATACGTATAAAGAAACTGACGGTTTTGTATGTGTAAGGTAAGCATAAGTGTTTGAAGAGGATGATATGTGAATGCAGTCTAGGATGAATACTAAAGCAGGCAAAGAGGTAATAAGCCAAATTTGAATCCAGGTACGTAAATTCGATATGTGGGTATATGTAATAGTAAAATTCATTAAGAGAAGGAAAATGTTAAATGAATGATAATGATAGTATAGTAATGAAGTACTGAAAGGGATACATGCGCCGAAACCTAAGTCTACGGACATAAGGTGACAATTACATGAAGGCACGAAACTACTATGTGGATTGTGTACCTGGCCAGTACACGAGAAACGTATGACTTTCTTGAGATCATGATAATTGTTACAGGTATGTCCGGTAGAGTTGGGTAGCAGGCGGGCGTGTGGGTGAAAGGGGAAGTAAGACTCTCGGGAAATTGAGAGTACTATGTAAGAATGAAAAACATGCCTGATAAGAATGAAGAATGTTGAATCTGTAATGAATCCAGGAGACGGATTCAGGGAATGAAAGGTATGAATGTAATGTTTGAATCCGTGAGACGGATTCAAGGATGAAAGGCATGAATGCAATGTTTGAATCCGTGAGATGGATTCAAGGATGAAAGGCATGGATGATATGTTTGAATCCGAAAGACGGATTCAAGGATGAGAGGCATGGATAATATGTTTGAATCCGCGAGAAGGATTCAAAACACAGAAGTAATGAAAGGCATGAATGTAATGTTTGAATCCGAAGGCGGATTCAATGAATGAAAAAGCATGAATGATGCGTCTGAATCCGTGAGACGGATTTAAAAATATAAAAAGATGAAATTAATCCGCATAAGAAGATGTCGACAGTTTGACCATGATTGAGTCGAACGGGTCATAGAAATAAGTATAAAGTAAAAGGTGATAGTATAATAGACGAAGTTTTGTATAAGTTACGTGTTAGATGTGTTAGTAATTGACTCTTAGAAGTCAGAATGATGACAGGCTGTGACCCGGACAATAACTTGAGTATGGGCGGGAATGGTAAGTTTAGTAAGAAATATAGAAACGATGTAATAAGGTCTTGGCAAGTAAGCATGAATGGAAGGAAGTACGAGCGTGTACTTCAGTTGGCGAAATGATTAATAGAATGAAAGGATTGCATGTAAGAGTTAGAATGTGTGGTACGTTATAGTAGGTACGTAGGAAATTGTAGAAGAGTTATAGGTGGGTAATCACCTAGTGTAATGAATGTTTAAATGACATATGCTAACCGCCGATGTTGTTGATGATAATGCTAGAACTAGTGATGTGATGAAACCAATCGTATTGGTGAAAGGATGTGCACGAGCGGAAGCTCATTACATGGAGGAATGAAACCTGGCCTGTACGGCTAGAACTCGAGGAGAAGATGGTCGATCTGGGTTGCGGGTCGTTGGTTTGAGAAATGGAAAAGAGGTTAGTAAAATGTTTAACTCATGATTGGATAGATATGAACTAGTATGGCACATTTATATATGTAAATTAATTAATGCATGAAGTGAAAGAAATAGTAATGTGGAATGAACGAAAGGATTTAAAGGTAATGTAAAGGTATGTAAGTAACAGGTGATTGTAGAAAACGTAGAATAAGGTTAACGTTAGAGTTAAGCACATAGATGTGATTACGTAATAGTAGTTTTGTTGTGATGACAAAACAAAAGTAAATGTTATACAGTGCATGTAGAGAATGTAACTTTAAAAATAAAAGAAAGGAAGATAGTAGATCTGTTGAGAACGGATCATACGAATGTAAATATGACTACAGGTTGAAGGAGTATGTGTATGGGCCCGTTATTGACAGGTCAAGGAAATGAAAATGATATATGAAAGTATAATAAGGAAAGTATGGACTAGTTAGGAAGAATTCAATTATTTGAATAGTTTATGAATAGAGAATGAATAGTTACCTATTATTATGATGTACCAGTTAGAGTTAAACATATAGGTGTATGTATAAATTACTAAGTAAGATTGTATAGTTGATGGAAATTATATGAATGTTGAAATAAACATGAGGAAATGTTAGTAATGGGATGTTGGAACGGTTGCAAGTAAGTAAGAAGGTATATAATGCATATGATATACGAGTATTAGAATGATGATTGAACTATTAGCTATGAAGGCTGTTAGGAATTAGCATTATTAGTGAAAGCGACACTAATAAGAACTCCGGAGCGGGTTCTTTAAGAAAGAAGATAGTCGTTGTGATGGGCTAGCGGTGGTATTGATGGACATAGAGAAAAATTAATTAGTGTTAAATAAAGGTAAGAAAGGTTTCGGGGACGAAACCTCATTTAAGGTGGGAAGACTTGTAACGCCCCAAAATCCAGATGTTATAAATTCGAAATATGTTCTTATGCGTTATATTATGAAATAAATATCAGGGGCTATTTTACCTAGTTAAAGTTTATAGTAAAAACTAGTAAAAGGGATAAGTAGTGCCAATCATGTATATTTGGAAAACACGAGGGATTAAAGTGGTATAAATAAAAGTTGAGTTATTAAAAGAAAAAGATCACACACACACACACACACATCTTCGTGTGTGTTCTGAATGGATCGAGCAGGGGCTCTCAAGAGCCCCAAACCCTAGTTCATCAAAAGATTCAAATTGAAGAATGAATCAAGGCCCAAATTCACAACCGAGCATGAATTAGTGATCACCTTCACAAGGGGATCGTAAGGTATGTCTTAAATCAAAGATTGGTGATCATGTGTGAAGTGGGTTATATTCTAATCCGTAAGTTAATGTGAAATTGATCATGTATAAGTGTTAGAATCATCATATAGAACATAGGTTATGTATGGTTTGTGTTAATTTGATGTTTAGAGGTGATACCCACTTGTTTTGGTAAGGATGATGACTTGAATGATCATCCATGTTCAATTCTTGTTGATTGTTGATGAATTATGATGGATATGATGAATTCTTGTGAGTTGAATTGAAAGAAATGTGGTGGTGATATGTTTGATGTTTATGTGTGAATGTTATATGTTGATTAGTAGTAGGATTTGATGAATTATATATGAACTTAGAAGATTTATGCATAAATTAGTTGTACGTTATGCTTAGAAGGTGGTACTCACACCAAGCGTATGATAAATGTATATAGTATCGTCCGTATAGTCGATTATGATGTTACGGGTATATGATGATAAGTCGATAGTTAAATATGGTTAATAGTTGACTCTCAAAAGTCAACTAAGCATAAGTAACATGATTTGACTCGCTGTTGTAAAAGTAGGATTATAGGAAGTCGTTTGGGCATGTTACGTTAATATGCGTTAATTAGGATATGAAGTTGATTATATGTTTTATGTTTATTAGAAATGACTAAGGAAAGTTAAGTGTGAAATATGTGATTGATATGATTGTTAACGTATACAAATGAGTATGCTAATAAGAGCGTGATTTCGATGAAATGAAAGTATAGGAATCACGTCGAGACGGGCTCAAGCATGAGGTGTTAACGGGTCAAGAAGAGGCAAGGAATCAGATACGAGCACGGATGCATAAGGTAAGTGATTTCCGTAATCACTTCTTAGTTCGATTAAGTAATATGGTGTTTTGATTATCTAAACACGATGTGTGAGGTCAAATATGTGTTGTAGGCCTTCGTCGTAATTGATGGGATTAAAGTTGACCAAAATGCCCTTGATGGGTATTTTGGGCAAACGATCTTAAAAGTAGTTTAAAGACAAGTTATTCGAGTAATGTAATGTTTTGGTCAAGTATGAAAGTGGGAAGTATGGTTTTGTTAGTCACAAGACCAATTAATCCGCGAATACCCTTAACGGGTCAAAATAAGCTTATGAATGAAAATCGGTTAAGGGGATGCAATACATACAAGAATTTAGTCTTTTATGATAGACGTCACTGATATTATTAGGTTCATAAGGAATTATGGTAAAACAAAAAAGTTATATTGATGAATGCATGAACGAGTCAATTCTTGGTAAAAAGGGTAGTAAGCCGAGGACTTCAAAGTCTGAAATTTTGTTAATCCGGATGTCGGATCTTAACTCCATAAGATGGAGAATTAAATTACGGACGCGTAGGAAAAAGAATCGGGTAAAACGGACCAATAACGAAGAAGTTATGACCGTTTCCGTGAAATGCGGTCGTGCTGGGAATCTGCAGCATTCAGCTGCAGAAGTTCTGTGAAAACAGGGGCTTAGCGTGACGCCAAGGCCCTTGGCGTCACGCGAGGCCCCCCTTGTTTGGCGTAAATTGTTCGTTTGCTCCGTTTTGGCTTGGGAACTCGTTTAAACGCGTTTTAAGTTGCGTATGACTAATTTAACTTATGTTTTATGACCATTAGGGTAAGCGCACATGTAGATAGGTATGTAGGTATGTTGTATATCTCTATACACGTATGTAGAAATGTATGAAAGCATGTATGTATCTACGTGGGTATGTTTATAAGTATGTGAGCAAGAATAAGCGGATATATGATGGTATGTATGAGCGTAGGCATGTATGAGTTTGGTATGATGCACGTAGGGTTGTATGTATGTAAATATGTATAATGTCATGAGTGTACGTAATGATGTTGGTATGTGTACATGTAGATACGTATTTGATGATGTAGATGTGTGTATATGTAAGTATGCATGTAGATTGGCATGTATGTGTGTGAGTATGTATGCAAGTAGGTATGTATGCATGTGTGTACGTATGTATATATGGAGATAATATGTATGAAGTTTAGGTATGTATGTAAGTCTTTCGGTATGATTAAGTGTTTACGTTGTTTATTCGTGTACCTGGAGTTATAAGTGAAATGCAGGAATAACAAAGAAGTCTCATCACGGATGGTATGACAGGATGGAAAAGCTGGGATGTAAAGAGTTAACGAAACGAGAAGTAAACGTAAAAACCTTGTAGATTTATAATGCGTACTAATGTTGTGAATTTTATGTGGTGAACGCAGGTCGTACCAGTCATGAGGATATCCAAGGATTGGAGATCGAGGATCGAGTCACAAGATAGATTGTACGGGAGTGTTGAGTACGTAATGGAGTGAAGCTAGGTTATGGCTTCTTATTGAAAATGAGTATAATAAATGTATTTATTGTGAAAGAATTAATCTTAAAAATGAATTTAAGTGCGTCAAGGTGTTTGTAACGAAAGAAATTTTTATGGTTCGTGTTTCCGCTGCGACATTTGTCATGTACGACATAGGGTCTTACACTTATGGTTTGGTTTTGGTTAATTTCGGTTAAGTAACCACGCAAGGTTTGAAATAAATAGGGTTGTGCACGATTTGAACTTAGCTTGAGCCTATTTTTAAGATAACGGAGACTAAACTTTTTTGTTAAACTACCGATTTGGGGTTCTTTTTAATAAGGTAATTCTCAAACAAAAAAAATTATGGACATAACACCTTAGTTCTTTATCAAAATAAATGGCTTCTATATCAAGATCATTTTGTTACTAACATACTTTTATCTTAGTAAAAACCCTCTATATGGTTTTGTAAAACACAAATCCAATGTATAAAGTTAACATTACAGTTCGGTTCGGTTTCGGTTATATCGGTTAACCAAAGCTTCATAACCATAACCATAACCGATTGAGCGGTTATACAAAGTTTCATAACCATAACCATTGGTTATCGGTTATTAGTGGTTCGGTTATGTCGGTTATGGTTCGGTTATCGGTTATGGTGGTTAATTTGCTCACCCCTAGTAATCACAGATTTTACATGTAAAAACCTGTTTTCACATAATCTTTATATAAACATATGCAAAAGCTATTCTAATAAAAAGATAAAAAAATGTGTATGTATATATATATATATATATATATATATATATATATATAGGCTAAAGATAAATAGAAAACCACTTTTAGCTAGAAAACCCGGGAAACTCTAAGCTCCCGACATTTTTTTTTTGAAAAAAATAACACATGTAATATACATGATTTTAAGACTTTTGGGCCAAAAAAAACAAAAAAGCGCCGAAGGGATTTTTTTTAAAAAAAATAAACAAATTTCAGCAACTTTGCTGTGTAACACGTGTTACACAAAAAATGCTGAAATTTGTTTATTTAAAAAAAAAAAATCCCTTCGGCGCTTTTTTGTTTTTTTTTTTTGCCCAAAAGCCTTAAAAACATGTATATTACAAGTGTTATTTTTTTTCAAAAAACAAAAATGTCAGGAGCTTAGAGTTTCCCGGGTTTTCTAGCTAAAAGTAGTTTTCTATATATCCTTACCCTATATATATAGGCTAAAGATATATATATATATATATATAGGGGGCCGCTAGAATGAGAACCACCCCGAGTTATGAGAACCGCGAGAACCACACCATCCGGGGCGCGGTTGACCAAATTTTTTTACAACTAGATGTGTGTATTATAAACACATTCGTAAAATTTTTTTTAAAAAAAAAGGCCGAGGGGGTAGTTTTTTACACCACAAGTTTGGTGTTTTTATTTATTTTTTTGTTTTTTTTTACACCAAACTTATGGTGTAAAAAACTACCCCCTCGGCCTTTTTTTTTAAATTTTTTTACGAATGTGTTTATAATATACACATCTAGTTGTAAAAAAAAATTTTGGTCAACCGCGCCCCGGATGGTGTGGTTCTCGCGGTTCTCATAACTCGGGGTGGTTCTAATTCTAGCGGTCCTCTATATATATATATATATATATATTATATACTATAATGGGGATGCGTGTATAGTGGAGTGTTCAAATGAGAAGAAATTTTTTTTTGTAAGAAGAAAAAAGGAGTTTCGACCAATAAGAACACTTCATTTTACTTAATTTAATATTTGTATTTATTTTTAATGTAAGCGTATATTTGTAAACTTATATAGAACATTAATTTCTAGTCTTTCTCTTTAATACCTAACTAAATTAAATTTGTAACTTATTTTTAAAATATATATTTTTCAAAAAATAAAAAAAAAATTAGAGTGTATGACAAATTATTAGGTGTGTAGGATAAATCACGAGTTGTGTAGGATAAATTTAAATATGTGTAGGATAAATTTCGAAACGTATAGGATAATTATTTATGTGTGTAGGCAAAAAAATTAGTGTAGAGAATAATAGTCTTTATGAGTAGTTAATTACATAAAGATAGTATTAAATGAGATTAAAGAAAACATGGCCGACCCTGGGAATTCAGGTGCCATGTTCGAGTTCGAAAAAAATGTGCCCCAATCGCCACCCAAAGAAACATCGGATATTGTTTAATTATTATTTTTTAAAATTAAATGGGTATTGGGCTCAAATATTGTTTAATTATTTTTTTTTAAATAAAATGGGTGTTGAGCTATATAAGCCTAATGGGCTAACTTCTAAAACTTAATAATTGTTTTGTAATAGGCCTATCAATAACTTGGTCTTTGTATGAGTAATGAGTATACTATAAAAAATATATAACACACACACATATATTGGATTTTTATTTAATGCGTCCCTCGAAATCACGGACCCTGGCCGATGGTCCTCCCCGCACTCCAAGGCCGCCCATGAAAAAAGAAATACTTAATATTTTACACTTGTACCCTTTATTTTTTTTTCTTTTCAATTAAATTTTATTTTTAAATGAATCTCTATTATATAGAGAGAGAGAGACCAAGACAACATTAATAACATGATTTTGATTTTGGACATTGATTGCTTTTTTCTTTGTTTTGTGCTCAAATTATAGCATACGTGCGACAACCTTGATTTGTCGTTATTTTTAGTGGTTGATAATTTTTTTGAAAAGCATATTATATCTTCCCTTTATCTAATTTTACAAACAAAAGTGTCGTTTTCATCAGATTTTGATGAAATCTTGTTTCAATATTTTTTTCTCAAATATCATGATATCACTATTATTAATAGAAAAAATTACAACCCCATGTCCTTTTCAACGAATTTTGACAAGTTTTTGCCCTTTACAAGGAATTTGGTTGTACGTTTTGTCCTTTAGCCTTAACTCAGTTAGATTTTCTTGTTAAATCTTGTCACTCAAGGGTATTTTAATCTTTTTACCTATTTATTTAATATTATTTAAAAGAATAAAACAAAATATTTTAGGGTTGACTCTTGAAATAAATGGGTAAAAGACTAAAATACCCTTGGGTGACAAGATTTAACAAGAAAATCTAACTGGGTTAAGCCTAAAGGACAAAACGTGCAACAAAATTTCTTGTAAAGGGCAAAACTTATCAAAATTCGTTAAAAATGACACCGCCTGACAAATGATATTAGATAAAGGACAAAACTTATAATTTTTCCTTATTAATATAACGAGCCATGTAAATGATTAATAGAATTACCCCACATGTTGCAGCGGGATTTCAGTCGGCATTATGGTGTCAGTACATTATTGACACTTGGTATAGCAACTAAAAAAATGGAAACGAACACCGGTACTAGTACCGATATCCGGACTCCGGACGATATAAGTTCTATCGTTCATGGTAGTAGTACGGTGTCAGCAATGGCTATTGTTTAAGATATAATAAAGATACTCTATTGTGGATAGTGGATACAACTCCACTTTTATTAAAATTTATACCGGAAACCATAATATTTATTAGCAATACAAGTATCGAAGTTGTTAGAATAATATCAGCTCGGTTTATCACGATAAAAAAATTCATATATATCATATCATTCAATACTTTAATAGAAATATAGATCAAAATAAGCATGTACCACCCGTTTGGAAGTTTATTAAAGTCTTATATTATTATAATAACAAAAAAGGTAAACGACGTCACTTTAACAAAAAATAAAGTCAAGGTAGATTTAGAACATGTGCATTTATGCTTGGATTACTTTATTCATTACTACTCACAATTTGGTTTAAAAAAAATTATATCGAGATGTGAATAAAAACAGTCATGCTGCAACTTGCAATAGTATACCCGCAAATTAATAAAAAAGTTAAGGTTAAAAGAAAATATAAGAAGTGTCATATTAGGGTGGATATAGGCAATGAAGGATTTGGACTAGGCTTTAAGTGAGGTTGTCAGTTCGATTCCTGAGCCCAACCGAGTTTTCGTCCCACAGTGTGTTACGCCAGAGAGTTCCACACTTGTGGTGGCACAACAACTGTCAAATGGCAGCCGACGGTATGGTTTCCAGGGGAAACGCCCAAAAAAGCCAAATTTTGAAGTCAGCGTAATAACCTTATACATGAAATTCACCATTGAAAAATAAAATAAAATAAAATAGAAGAAATCTAAATGTTACTATTCATGCAACAACTTTTTAATATATAATATAAAATATAATATAATATAATATAATATAATATAATATAATATAATATAATATAATATAATATAACTAGTTGATACCCTATCCGCGTTGCGGGACGGTAGGCCGAATATTTCTCAACCTAAATCGATGGCAAGACCGTAATTTTGTGCTCGAGGCAAAACTGTAATTTGTCAGGACTAATGAGCTAGTATTAGGCAACTGCTTGACACGAATAAAAAAATTAAATCATGTCAACCAATTAAAATAAAAAAACTTCTATAGTTTTGCTAAAAAACTAAAACGATAGCAATACTGTAATTTTGAACTGGAGGCAAAATTGTAATTTTTGGCTCGGGTAAAGTCGTAATTTGTCAAAAGCTAAAGCGATGACAATATTGTAATTTTTAACTAGGGGCAAATCACTTTGAACAGGGGCAAATTCGTAATTTTTAACTAAGGGTAAAATCGTATTATACCTGGGCCAATGGGGGAGTACCAGGCAACAACCTAGCACTCTTCCCCCACACACCTTTTTATAAAAAACTAAAACGATGACAATACTGTAATTTTTAACTAGGGGCAAAATTGTAACTGTGGGCAAGGATAAAATCATAATTTGCCAAAGTTAAAGTGATGATAACACTGTAATTTTAATCAGGGGCAAAATTGTAACTTTAAACATGGGCCAAATTCGTAATTTTGATCTGGGGGTAAAATTATAATATACCCGGAACAATGGGGAAGTGTCAGGCAACAGCCTGACACTATTCCCCCTATATTGGTTTTGTAATAATAATAATAATAATAATAATAATAATAATAATAATAGTTATATCTATATAAAAAGTAGAGTAAAATGCAATTTTACCCTTTATGGTTTGGGGATGTTGCCACTCATTTTTAAAATTTTGCTGCCTTACCCCCGGTCTAATCCCCATTGCATCAATCTTGGACGCTCTGTCAATTCAACGGTTATTTGACTATTAGTAATGTATCAAAAGTCGTTTTTGCCCCTACATTATCTTTCTTTTCTGAGTAAATTACAAGTTTTGTCGTTTATGTTTACACCGTTTTGCAGACAGTGTCCTTTAACGCAAAAGTTGACAAGTTCAGTATTTAATGTTTTAAAATCTTGCACGTTCTATCCTTTAGGCCAAACCTAGTTAGATTTTTTTGGTTAAATCTGATCACCCATTGGTACTTTAGTCTTTTTACCCCATTTATTTAATTATTATTTAAAAAATAAAACTAAATAATTTAAAATATTATATATATATATAGGCCGGTTAACGTACAATACCCCTTATCCTACATTATGTACGCGATAAGCCCAGCCGTCCGATCTTCTATCTACTGAACGATGCGAAATTAATTTATATAATTAAATTAATCAAATTAATATACATAAAACCAACCGCGAAGGATAAAATTGACAATTCCTCTATCAAAATCCAGGTAGTTTCGTTCGGTACCTTCTTCTTCTCCAACCGACTCTTCTGCAATCGACGTCTGTTGGTGCGATTTCATCCAATCGATTTTTCATCCGACGATTATGACAACTACAGCAGCTTTGGGAGGTATTATATCCCCAATCGACAGCAATGTTTACTAGAATAATAAAAAATTTTATGTGGTTGTTTATGTCAGTTGTGCGGGAGCAACAGAGCAAGAAAAACGACCGACCACAAATCCAACATGCGAATACTTGCAACTAACGTACAAAATCTATAACATGCGAATTTGTAAATAACATGCGAATACTTGTAACTAACATGCGAATTTAAGTTTCCATAACAACATGCGATTGTATAACATGCGAACAACATGCGATTGTATAACATGCGAACAACATGCGAAAATGTATAACATGAAATTTTATAACATGCTAAATTGTATAACATGCTAAATTGTATAATATGCTAAATTGTTTAACATGCTAAATTGAATAACATGTTAAATTGTTTAACATGCTAAATTGTATAACATGCTAAATTGTTTAACATGTTAAATTGTATAACATGCTAAATTGTATAACATGCTAAATTGTTTAACATCCTAATTTGTATAACATGCTAAATTGTTTAACATGCTAAATTGTTTAACATGCTAAATTTTATAACATGCTAAAATGTATAACATGCTAAATTATATATTGTATAACATGCTAAATTGTATAACATGCTACATTGTATAACATGCTAAATGGTATAACATGCTACATTGTATAACATGCTAAATTGTATAATATGCTAAATTGTATATAACATGCTATATTGTATAATATGCTACAATGTATAACATGCTAAATTGTATAACATGCGACATTATAAACATGTGAAATTTTATAACATGCGACATTATAAACATGTGAAATTGTATAACATGCGAAATTGTATAACATGCGAAATTGTATTTCATGCTTTTTATAACATGCGACTTGTTTAAATAATAACATGCGAAATTAATTTCTATTGGAATGCTCACTGATGAATTCAACGTCTACAAAATCAACATCTGTGTTTTGTCTGGTGTTGCTCTGTGGATCCATTGAAAACAACAATCGATTAAACTGATACGATTCATAATTACCGAGATACTGGTGTAACAAACTCGTGATCTGCTTATTGAAGGAATTGTCTAATTTGCCCTCTGCCGATTGAATGGATTGTCTGATATACCCTTATGTAAGAAAACTGAATCAAGGGCACGTGTAGGGCTATTATGATCGCGCACGTAATGTATGATTAGGGGATTTGTATTCTACACTTCCTATCTATCTATTATACTAAAGCAAAATAAAGGTTGACTTTTTGACTTTGAGGTGGCTGCTTTCTTTGGCCAGAGAAATGGGTATTTGGGCGGCATTCTCATCTTCCATATATTTCCTTCATCCTCCCACTTCAATCAATTAAAGGTTTCCAAAAATATGAAACCGTTTCTTTCACAAACTTCTCCAACACGACTTCTACAATCATCTTATATACGATTCTTCTTATTCTATGATTCATCTTCCAATCCATCACCATCTTCGATTGAACACTGGCAATCATAATCGATGAAGGAAAACGTGGGGCTGTGGTGGTGCAGATCTGGCCGGAATTCACAAACCGAAATTAGGGTTCTCACACCATCGAAAAGGGTTCTCAAAATTGATTCGTTAACAAATCTAACCCGATATCATTATGCTCGAGGTTACAGAAATTTCAAATATAATCTGCATCCATGGCGAGCCAGAGCATATTTGGCTATCTCCTTGAAGTCACAGGTATGACAATTACTTCGTTATTTTTCCATGGCGAGTCAGAACATTAACCAGATACATGACCTAATTTCGTTATTTTCCTCTAATATTTGTGTGATTTGATCAGATACATGACTTAGTTTCTTTATTTCCCCCAATTGATGTGCGTTTTGTTGAGATAAATGTCCTAATTTCGTTTTTTCGAATGGAAGAATTTCACTTGGTGATGTTTTGTATCTGAATTCCTATATTTTGTAATGTGTTTTTCTTTCTTCAAAGTTCAGAAGCTAGATTGTATGAGGATATGAACACTTCTCTCGCCATTGAAGAATATACTATAAACGGTACGGTTGTATGTAAATTCTTTGGATATGAATTATATCTGTATATTGGTTATTATATGTATACAAGTATTAGGTTTGATATCCAGTATTTTGTTTACAATTGAAAAGTTTTAAGACGCACACCAAGTGCTTGATGAAATGCTTCAGCAAAAGTGACTTCTATTTCACATGTTTTTAATTGGGTTCTTAGTATTCCATGCTCTTTGATTACAAATTTATTTGAGATGTAATTTAATTTTTCTACAATAGTCTATACATTATGATAGTTTAACATATAAGTTGCTTTCTAATTGTTGATGTTAATTTTTTTCCAAAATAATTTGGAATATGTCGCTGGGGGAGAGCTAATTGACAAGTTTGTAGCGCAGCGCTTCAGTGACGATGAGGTTCAACTATCACGTCTAACATAGCAATCTATATTGTTATAAAATAAGTAGCTATAAAAACATGATAGGCTAACAACAAGTTTACATGTATTTTCTGGGCAGCGAGAAAGCTGCAGAGATGAAGCGCGAGGCTGCAAAATCGACGGTCATGTCAACATTCTGATATGGCACTAAAGGATACTAAAAACGACATGTCAACAAGTGGCTTTAAACCGGGTATAGGTTGTGGCTTTTTTTCATGATTCGTCTATCTCAAATTCATCTTAACCTCCAATTCTTTGGTTTTTAATGAAAGCTATCGGAATTAATGGAGGATTGGTAGATTATTTCAGTTCAGTAGTCATGGTATAACACACTAACATGTTATTTATTTCGTTTGTTAATAGGGCAATAGTTATGGGCTTATGGCTTATAAAAAGTATATCCAGTATCGAACTAGAAGATGCAACAGATCCTCTCTAAATAAAAGTACTCAGGAGATAGGAGATGGATGTCACATGGATACAAGCTTCAAATCTGCTGCCTCTTTGTGAACAGAGAGGTACGTTTTATTCTTTAAAAATTGTGAATACTGTATTCCTCAGCTACAAATGCACACCTTAACCATCCATAAAACAAACAGGGAACTGTCATTCAAGTAACATCATATAAACGTGACTCTGGTGGCTTTATAATATTTTCATACCTGTGTTAGCTACTGGGCTGTTTTCAAAAATAAGATTTGTTGTCGTTTTTACCATCTCTTTTGATGCTCCATTAACCTCGGCATTGATGCTTCTCCCAGTTAAATTGTGATCCTCTATATTCAAGTCTTACAGAGCGTTACCGGCAGTACAGGAATGAACATAACCTTTTTACTCAATTTACTTAAATCATCTTTTTCTCTGCGTACTAACTCCTAATTACAGGAAAAGGCTTTTTCCTTCACCGCACCAGGAAAACTATCAATCAAAGTTCAGCGACGCCGCTCTTTTCCTTGGAAATATAAAAAAGGACGTTAACCATTTTGATGCTTATCAACGAGAAGGCATGACTTGATCCTCTTCTAAAAGGAGATCACCCTCAGCAGATAGTTGTGGAATATCTGAGATTAGGCTTGCTATGGATGTAGTTGGTGGCACTTGAACGCAATTAAAAGTTTTCAAGCACGATGAAGATGCATCAGTGGATAGTGTAGATGCTACATTTTCTTTATTCGCTTCCCTTTTTTATTCTGCTCTTCAAGGTCATTGTCTATACATTCTCGCTTTAGCAATAAACAGTAGTAAGAAACATATTATAAAATATGTTTGATGAACAACTCATTTTAGTTTGGTTATTTATTTTTATCACTTTACTGATTTAGTAATTATGCAAAAATTGGTGTATGAATTACATGCACTTCTGGCATTCGTCTACCATTTTGATTACCTGTCAAGTTTTTATAGAAGTGGCAGCAGTTGGAAGCCATCAATGGATGTGGTGGTGAGTGCTATAATCAAGTTTGTAATTGACAGGTATGGCCGTTAGTTGAATATTGAATTAATTAAGAAATTGTGTCATGATATTCATTTAGTTGCATATATATTTTGATTTGGTTGGGTTTATTTGCTTATATATCATTTAACTTTGCTAATTTTTAGAATAGTGGCTGATATGTGACTTTTTGTTTTGGAACCTGGATCTATTTCACACTTTTTATATGCAACACAAAAAGTCCATTTGTAGACTTATCATTTTTCGATTCATTTGTTTTAAGGGGGATCGTTTCGTCGTCAATTTCATAGTTGTATCTCCATTATCCATTTGTGATGATATTAGGGAGTCCAAAATTATTTTTTATGCATTTTATTTTATTTTTGTAATGTATATATTGCAGGATGGTAAAGGAAGCATCTTTCAGACCAAGAAGGCAACTTATTGTGAAGCAAAGGTGGTTCCAAAGCATCCACAAACACACCTATATGAAAAGCCTGATGGAGAATGTCACCGCATTTGCAATCCCACTTGCCCTTGCTGTTCATGCATGTTCACATTGTAAGTTCTACCTGATTTTAACCTAGAGTTGGCAAATGAGCCAAGATGGTATATGTGGTGGATTTTGCTGATTGATGTTCAGGGCACATTAACTCATGTTTAGTGCTCAGTAACAACTCGAACCCAATAACTTAAGTTAAATGTTTAGATATTTCACTATGTTATGATTTGTGTTTGGGTAACACATATGGGATTAAACGAGCAGAAACTAACTAGATAAATCAATCGACCTTATTTAGCTCGATAACTCATACCCGTGACCTTTAAAGTTAAATATGTGTATACACATGTAGATTTTTTTGAATATGTATTTAGGGTCATTTCATCACTATTAAATATTATATAATTTACTTTGAGTAACCTGTGTAGTAACACACACGGGTACTTAAACTATTAGTGTTGTCCACAAGTTTAATTTTAGTTTCTATGCCATCATTGATTCTAGGTGTTGAAGAAGAACGCCTTGTAGCGATTGTAGCAGACGAGAAAGCTTTCCCTGGAGTATGGCAGGTGTGTAATTTGACGGAAGAATCACAAACATGAAAAGTTCAATTCATGATTATAGCATTGGTTTGGTTTGGTTATGGCGATCAGTTATTCCTATCCGTTAAACCAAACCCGTTGGTTATCGGCTATGTTCAGTTTGGTTATGTCAGCTGTGGTTCGATTATCGGTTATTTTATCGGTTATTTCGGTTACGTTTGCTCATCCCTAATTGCTACTATAGTTGTCTACCTTTTTCTCGACCCTTTTTTGTAGTAATATTACTTACCAAAGCATAATGTTATCATTTCTTTGTATAAGTTTGATAACAAGGGTAAAGTTGTCCAATATATTGTCACCCGTAACTACTACTATAGTTGTCTACCTTACGCTCGACCCATTTTTGTAGTAGTATTACTTGCTAAAGCTTTTATCATTTCTTTATCGAAGTTTGATAACAAGGGTAAGGCTTTCCACTTTGCTGAAGAACCCAAAGGTGAAGATATGCATACTTTGCTGAAGTTCATACTTCAATTATTTACGAAGATAAGGAATATGTTTGCTCTATTTTTTTTTGAACATGCATCTTGGTTCATCTATCAGATAGAATGAATTGCATTCTGAACATTTTTGATCCCATATAAATTCTTTTACTATATAAATTCTTTTACTGGAAAATTGAGATTTTGGGTTTCTATGCTTGAGATAACAATATTCCTTTTGTGTATATTTTATACATTATATTTCTTTTGTTGAATACTTGAAATCTCAGTAATCTTTTTGTAATGTTTATGGTAATATTTTATACATTAGAAAAATAGTATTTTAAGGGCAAATTAGGATATATATATTATTATTTTGCACATAACCATCACAAATTACTACTCTAGCAAACGAAGGTGGATTGGTGAATCTCAGTTTCTGTACAAGATTTTATACTTCTTGAGATTTATAAATTGATTTGTTTCGCCATTAATCGCAGGCATGGTGGCGCATTGGTGAAACGCTCTCTTTATATCCTCTCGGAGTTTTCTAAGAATGGTATGTATATCCCTGGAATATCTTCCGCTTTTGCTTCAGTTTTACATTTCATGGTTTGTAATCAATAACAACTAGCAGTGTTAATAGTTTAGTTTAAACAATAAACTAATTCAAATAACTCATGGGTTCGTTTCATGGTTAACTTTTAAATTTCTTTTGGTTAACTCACAAATGGTCTAATCATATTGGTTGGTTTACTTTGTGGTATAGATATAATAACCGACTTTGAAAAACAGGACGACATTGTAACTGTTTTAAATAATGATTTTAGTATTAGTCCTCAAACCCTCACTTTTAATACATTTGTTGAGACTGAGTTGTGCAATCTCTTAGACTTAGAGCTAATATGTTTATGTTTCGTTCGCAAATTGGGTGTGTGTGTGAAGGTTCAACCAAGATTTTATCGATGAGTCATGTCATCAAAGAAGGTGAGGTTTAATTAATTCAACCATTATACGTATGTATTAATCTGGAGTAACTCCCAAAAGTTGGATGCGATTCATTTCTGCACCCGATTTTTTGTCTAAATCCAAAGACTCATAGGTACAGTTACACTGTATCATCTTTTCATGTGTGTATGTACTTAGTTTGTTTGAGCATATAGGAGTAAGATGTATATGTACTACATGTGATATCTGCATAGTTGTTTTGTGTTTTGGGGGCTTAAAACAATGTCCGCAAGATGATATTTATTAAGCTATTGAAACGTGACAGGATGGTTATGGGGCGTTCTTGGCGACATTGTGAAATTTGCCACATCGGGGACCAAGGGTCTGATGCAAGTTATAGTGGTTGTTAACCAGAACTCATTTGGGAGACGTTTGGAATTTGGATTTGATCTATTGAAGAACTATGAAATATTGGAGTAGATATGGAAAGGATCTTTTGGTTTTGCTATACGCCAATACTTGTGATTTGTGAAGCATCAACGTGAAAAGAAAAGGTAAGGTTTAATTTTCCATCATTAATTCGTGTCACATATGTGGTGATATTGTTCCAAGTGTTCTGACTATAATCAGAATAATTCTCGGTTTGTTAGGCTCATTTGATTGATGAAATCTCTGTTATCTTAGGTATGTTTTAAAGAAAGCCAGGCTTTTGAGAGAGTTTGATAGGACCCGGTATGTTTTTATTCCTTCTTTAATATTGAATACCTGAACAAACTTGGAGAAACTTAGCGTGTTGGAATAACTCTAATTATACTATTAAGATAACTCTTTTACTAAATTTAGTTTGGCTGAGGTATTGTTTGACGTTGGTATTGGTCTGATGTAAATATCTTCAAATATTAAGGACTTTTGATTCTAGGTCATCATTTTTAAGGAAAGAAATATCAACAAGAAATGGGTTTATTATTTAATAAAACCTGTTCTGGTAATATATTTGGTACATAAAAGGTGTCGCTTTGTGGGAACACTTTAGCAAGCTGGGTTTAGATTTAATTTGTTTCATTGCTACGACCCATATGTGTCCTGTAGATTTGATTTTGCAGGCACTCTTTTAACTTTAGATCATATTTTTGTTGTAGTAAAAAACTTAAATGAGTTGAAGAGAGTCTAATACATCAAATTATATTCATAATGGAAGTGTCAAAAAATGATTTATAAAGGTTAAAAACTACTTTTGTTTATCAAATTTAAGCAATATGAAAAGCTACCGCAGATGGAAAAAAATAATATTTGGTATTCACAATCTTGAAAATAGTTAATACTTGAGTATTCATTTATATATATTTATGGTAAGTTTGCTTTTGTTTGCTTTTTTTTTTAATTTTTAATTTTTAATTTTAGTTTTTGTTAAAGTTGCTAAGCTTTATGTTTTTACAAATCTGAAATCATTAGAGGCATCTTTGTTCAACTCCTGGTATAACCAGTCAGATGGTTAAGCTGTCAAAAGCCTAAAAGACCTAATGCATCCTTCACTTAGTCGCGATTTAATAACGGCAGTTCTTAGAAAACAAAAACAAAGGTCACAACAAAAAAATTTTGTGTTCTTACCAAAGAGTAATAGACAATATATTTTACATTTATGTTTGATTGAAAATCATTTACATTAAGAACTGTTTTTTAAATAGGGGTTAAATCCAAACGATAATGCTAAACCTGTTTTTAATAGTGATTTGGACCATGATGATTAGTGAATCAGATCGAACCATGCGATGATATGGTTTGAACATGATCCTCAATCACCACCCTATACATTTCTGGCGGTACCTTCGCCTTAACTAACCACGACGCCACCACCATCGCCTGCAAAATATTCACTACTACTTGCATCACATCCATCCCCCTGAACCATTCTCAACAAACTTAAATACCAAATCAAAACCCCCCAAAAATCCCCAAAATCAAAAATATCAAAAACCCAAAAAAAAAACAATTCCGACATCGAGTCTTCGACCACCACCACCACCTGCAATCGCCCATAACATCACCTCCACCGCCGCACCTAACCCACCACCACAAACCACCCCTTCACCCACCACCCCTAACCCGCCACCACAACTACCCCTAATCCACCACCACCTGCAATCGCACCACAACAACCACCTCCACCACGTCCATCCCCATGTACCGTCATGAGCGGTCACACAGAGTGGTGGCCAAATGTCACACCCCAACCGATGGCAGAAACATCGGAGTGAGACGAAAACAAGATTGCTCGAGACTTCATAACACTATTTGTGACAATATTTAATAAACAAATTTCATTTCATTGCTAACATCGAGTACATTATTTGAAATAGAATTACAACAACTTTGAAACAAAATAAAATACAAGTATAAAAGTTTAAAGTGCGTTTCTAGGCGTACTAGATTCCATGCATCATCATCATCATCAAAATCCCGCAACACGTATTAAAGTATAGTTCAATACAAAAGTATTGGCGAGCATACAAGTTTGAATACTATCATATGTATAAAAGTTTGAACAATCCACATGACAAAAATAGGTAACTAGATTAATGTAAACATGGCATGCAATTATACAAGTCAGTCCTCTGATTACCGCTAGCGTAATCTCATCGTAGCAACGATAAGACCGTTTTGTGTTTAACTTAACATGACCTCAAGAATACGGGCGGTGCATTACTATTATAGCGTTATACATGTTAAGGGAGGCTGATACGAAGTTAATGACAAGTATAAAGCATAAGAATAGTCTAGCATATACGAATTCAAGCATAACATATTAAGCATGTATATTGAATTGTTTGTTTGTGTTTTAAGCATAAAGTATGTGATTGTGTGAGTTTGATAATGTATACATATTGCACCCAAAAGTGTTAAAATAAAAAGGGTCACGTACACTCACAATTTTGCAAAGGCTTTCCGATTATCCGTGAATAACGAGTTGTTGAGAATGGGGAATCGAAGGTGTAAGGTCATTTGGAGTTTATGGAGTGGCTGGATTCAGGATTTAGAATTCAAGTACAAAAGTATGTATACAAGAAAATATATCTCGTCTAAGTACTCGTTTTGACACTAAGTTTTTATGTGATTTCATGGGTCCTAGTTTGCCCATTAGAATAAAAAAAGAGAGACTTAGAACATTAGATACAGTAGCCTAAGTTCATGACACATAATAATAAACTGATTATCATAATGAATTCGGCTATGTGTATATATATAGATTTATATAGTTATATAGAAATCCTAAGCTAAGTCCATAAAGAGTGTCATAGATTGTCATATAAGTCAAGCATGGAGGTAAGATTACCTCATTGTATAGATTCACCAATGCATAAATCATCACAACGATGATTCAGATGGTCATGAATGAAAAGGAAAAGTACAACTAGCTAATATCTCATCAAGTAGCCAAGTAAGATTAACCCGGGTGTGCCGTCTCAACATAGAAAGAATGAACTAAGTGTTGGAGGCTAGACGGGGTTATGCTACTTTTAGGACTAGTAAACTACTTCGAATAGCAAAATAAAACATCAAGTGAGGTGTGGAACAAGTTAGGATAGCCAAAGCTTCCAAGGTTCACACTTGCATCAAACACAAGTCTTGCCATATGAACTATGGTAGACTTTGATGACTTCAACACTTGTGGGTTGTCTTAAACCCTATCAAAACATAAAGTTTAGAGGGTATTTGAACCTCTAAACTTGTAAGAATAAAGATCTAATTAGTCCCATAACCATAGATGGGTTTAGGAAGATGTTAGGCATGTGATTCATGAAGAAAAGTTGAGTTTTATAAAAGTTATGCATAGATTCATCCTAAACAGAAAGTTTGGACCTTAAAATGGTGATATTCCACCTTTGTTTACCATGGTAAACCTGTGGAAACAATCCTAGAGGTGTTCCAAGCTTTGTAGAGGAAGAAATGATGGAGAAAAGATGAAGAAAAGTGAGTTTGACTCACTTTTAGCACTTATAAGAATCTGCCTTGTTCTTGATTTTCCAGCAAATTTGAGAGTGTTTTGAGAGTTTAGATGTGTTTGGAACGTGAAAAAAAAGAGTTAGGAAGCTTGATTAAATAGTGGGTGAGTTAGGTTTAGTGTTAAATGTGTTTTAAAAATGATTAGGTGAGAAAAGTGGTTGAAAAGATTGGCCAATCCGTGACCAGGGAAGGTCTGGCTGCGGGATCGGGGTACCTGGCAGCACGCGACAGGTAGGAGGGGGCTCCCATTCAGCTACGCAACGATTCGGCTCCAATTTCAGCTTCATAATCAGCCGATTATTTGACGTCTTCTTCGACTTTCAGCAACAACGACCTGAAAGCACATAAACTAACTAAAGCAACGAGTTCTAACTAAAAACTGAAACAAACTAAGAAAAATATGTACAAACTATACACGAATAAAGGGTGTATTTTACAATACATCATAAACAAAGGTTAAAAACAAAGTTTTTAATTATGGATCTTGGTGTGTTACAATATTTTATTGGCAAAGATGTTTTGTCATGTGTTGATGGTATATGCTTGTCACAAAAAAAATACTGCACTGACTTGTTGACCGAGTATGGGATGTTAGGGTGTAAACCTATTAGTGTTCCCATAGAACAAAATCATGTGGTTAATAATATGCTTAATAGTAATTCTGGTCCTTTACAAAATGTAACTGGTTATCAACAACTAATTGGAAAACTAATCTACTTGTCTCACACTAGGCCTGATTGTAACACCCCAAAAACGGGTTTGGTAATCAAACCACGTTAATACTAATGACGGATAAAATACCGTTAGTGGTGAAAATGTACCCGGTAAATATTAGGATTTAAATAAATAAACCTAATATTAATTAAAAAGGAGAATAAATGCTTTGAGAAAGCAAAGTTTATAAAAGGCCTGAGTTAACGAGACTTAAAATAAAATGGGTTATAATTTCCCGAACCCACTAAGTTAACTAGGAATAATTAGCCTAGTTAGTAAGATGTAATTAAGTGATAAACAATGAGTTGTGGCTTCATTGATCAAAACTAAACTTGAGGGACCAAAATTGTAACAAAGGAAACTTTATATTTTATAATAAAAACACACACACACACAACACACACATGGTGTGTGTGTGGATCGATCATCAGTCAACCAAAAGGGGGGTAAACCCTAGTTCATCAAACATCTTCAAAATTGAAAGGAAATTGGAGCTCAAACTCTTGAATAAACATGAATTAACGATCACCCAAGCTATGGGATCGTAAGGTATGTCAAATTTCTGATGTTGATGAAGTTGTGAAATTTGGTTTACATTGCCATGTTTCGATTTATGTATGAATCATAGAGGCTATGGCCGAATTAGTGATGTATACCTTCTTAGGAACAAAACCCTAAGTGAAAAATTATACATGTCTTGTTATGATTTGAATGCTTGGATGAAATACCACACTTAGATAAGTGGGTTTTACTAATATAATGAAATTTATGATATAGTCATGTTTAGAATCATCATATATGGTAGTAACATGAAGACACTTGAACAAATTAGGTGTTTGAATATATGCTCATACATGACTTGAATTGGATTATGTATGTTATGATGAAAAAGATGATTATGTTCATGTAAATTGATGTTCGAAATCATGATATCTACTAGTGGATATATAGAATTTGATTAAATTAGGCATGCAGATGAATGCCTAATAAAGTGATGAAACGGGTTTTTACTTATGAATGAAAATCCGTAGAGTCTGCATCATGAATGGAGAAACTATCCCTGATAAACGAGAGCTAAGTTAAATTGATGTTAATAATAGCATAAATATGGATAGAAAAATAGTTAAAATGGTGGCTTAAAAGAACGCCTACCGGGTAGTTTGAGAATGCCCAAACTAGTCGATGAACTTTAATGTGCATTTTATATACTAATGGACGTTTGACTTTTAAAAAGTCAAATTGACCTAGAATACGATGAATGATAATTTTGGATATAAAATGCGTAAGGTGGAATAATCGTATTAAATTATGATTAAACTAACCACCTTGTAAACGATGATGATATTTTGACGCTTAACAAGCTAGGTGGAAGCTTGGAGAAGGAAGCGGGTCGAACGAATCAAGAAGGAAAAGAAAAGCGTAATTTGGATGCGAGGTAAGTTAAGCTTACACCCCCTTTGTAATTACAATACACTTACTTGTGAGTATTAATTATGAAATATGTTAAGTATTGGAAATATGACGTTCCGGCATGATACAATGCAAGTCGGAATAAATAAAAATGGTAAGAAACCATAAATTATGGTAAAAAGGGTAAAATGGTAAACTAGTTGGGTGAAGACTAACAAACGAGTAATTTTGAATATCACGTTGTGGGGTGAACTATAACGGGTAAAAGTGGTCAAATAATAATCCGTACACGAGTTGACGGATAGATAAAAGATTTGAAAAGACACCATTTGGTGAAAGTCATAACGGGTCGAACACTTTAAGAAAATGTCTTTTAAGTAATAAGAACTCATGGTGCAAACTGGAATAGGTTCAAGGGGCGTGATGGTATTAAAATACCATCATATGTTGATAAATGGTCATGTCGACTAAACGGGTCAAATGGTGTGTTAATACCATTTGACAATAATAACTGATGACTACTTGTTGAGTTTTGTGATCATAGGAAATAACAGATGTTTGCGTTGCTTTAACTAGAAATTTAAAGTAAAAGGTATGTAAACAGGTCAATGCTATGACCCGAGCCAGGTACGTACAAGTAAGATTATGGCAAGAGGTGTGATTTTGGTCAAATATAATGTTGATAGTCATTCGCCGTAAAAGAAGAGACTAAGGTCGACCAAAATGCCCATGGATGTTAAACCGGGTATACGGTCCTTATGAGTCGATTAGAAATGAGTATTATGATAAAGTAAAGTTAGTTAAGTGTGAAAGTAAAGGCATAAATCCTATTCGGATCAAATGCCTCAAAACGGTTTCTTGTCGTAAATTAACAATCTGAGAGGGGGAAATTCGTAATAAATAAATGATACACATAAAATCCACCACAATAATAGTTGTGGTGGAAGACCACTCGATAAGTAATGTAAAAATATGATGCTAGAAAGGAATTAGTGTGATTTATGCGTAAAAGCGCTTAAATACCCCTAACAGGTCAAAATAAATGTGTAAGGACCGTGTTTGCGACCTAAACGAGTCGGTTCAGAGGAATTCCATCAAATACAGGTGCGGAAAACAAGTATTTGACTTTAAAACAGCTGAATCTTCACTTTAACACTGATTTGTATTGATATGAAAGCAATTACAATCAGTTCTCACACCGGCAGCACCTCGGTATGAAAATCACACATCAACAACTTATGATTTCGCTTGACACTAACCTCCTATATATAGACTTCAAGGTTTCGCTTGGAATGGACTTCAGCATGTCTCAAGCGAAATCTGATGAAATGATTTCGCTTGAGATGCTTCAAGCGAAACCTTCAACTTAAACTATTGTTCAAGCGAAATCTCACTAAAACTATCACATTTTCTTGTTTTACATGCCCTGATCTTTTCTAACTAATGTAAGACTCGATACAAGACGAAGTCGACAGATGTAGTGCACCAACAGACTCCCCCTCAGATGTTGACGAGTCGACTATCGAGTCACAACAACACTGTGTCTTCACATCTTCATTCTTGATCAGTCCCTGGGCTTTTCTCTCTCTATCTTCTTCTCCAAAATCACCTTGCTCTATCAGACTCCCCCTCACAATTTGCTGGCATTTATTTGTTCTTCAGCAATATCTGCTTTAGGATCGATGCCTGATTCAAATGTTGTTTACAAGATCATTGCCTGGATTTCATCTAATTCTCTTGATCAGATCTCTTGATTCCTTAAGTTCATCAGCATCAGCAGCTAGCGAACTTTAGATTCATGATCAGATTCTGACTTTTATAAGCTTTGAACAAATTAATCTGGCTCACCTGTAACAATCTTAACCCAGAAATAAATTTTCTAAATTTAACAATTTAAATGCACCAACAATCTGATATAATCAGATAACTCTCTCTCATATCACAAACCAATGATGAACCAAAAGTAGGTTTTTAAAAAATACCAATTGTAGGATTTTAACAAACCTTTTTGACATTTTAAGATTCATTCCCCTCACAACCAAGTCATCATGTTTAGCACTTGAAATTTTGACAATCAGCTTTCCAATATCAGTTGTCGAAAATCTTTTTGGATTTTTCAAAAATTTATGCTAAAACACACTAAAATCTTTTTGTAATTTTTGATTGTAAAGGAATACAATAAAGAAATATTTACAAACAATATTTTTGTGAGTTTGTGCAAGAGGATCATATCAGTTTATGAGACATATCACTAACACCATTAAGCTTCATTTCATATTAAGTTCTAAACAATTTACCTAGATTGTCAGTATATTGGTCCACTTAAATTTTCACACAAAGTTCAATTGATCTGAGATACGATGTTAATGTTTTTAAGTAACTTAAACTTATCTGTGTGTCCCACTACTTGAATATACTCCCGTATCCAGATCCCAATATTCAGTCTTACAGGTGAATATACCACAGATGATATCTGTTAGGGGAATAAATTATAGTACGAGGGCCGTGAGAGCTCAGGTCGATCTTTCGATACGTAGAGAGATGACGGCTTCGACTTTTGGTGTGTCCCCTTTAGAGGATCTTTTGTTTCAACAGCCATGATTAGCATTTTTCAATGTTTCATCATTTTTTAGCTGAGGGTGAGCTATATTTCAAGCAAATGTAAAGTATTCTCCGGGGACTAGGCCATTGCTTCCGCAAAATCAGAAGTCCCGGGATAATACCCCAGATATCACTGAGCATAAAGACCTAGTATCTCAGAATAAGGGACCTTTCAAACAAGATTTCAGGGGTTACCTATATATCCAAGTTTGTGTTAACCCACAGAACAAGCAAGTTTGAAATTTAGGTTTATATCTCATCACAATTTACTAAATGTGCAAAAACCTACTGACATATCCACAGTAAGATTGTTTATCACATTTTTCTTTTCATTTCTTTAGCATGTTGTGATAGTCCACTGATGTACTATCATTTCCTCTATATGCAACAAAAACTCATTTTTGAATTTTATCATGTTTTTGTCTTTTTCAAATGTTCAAATGTTTTTGGATTTTCTGAAAATTTTTACTCCCCCTAAAATGCAAACACATTTTAGGAAATTTGAAAATAAACTGTACAATAAAGTGACAACTGATATCGAATCGCATCAAATCGCCATTCACTTGGCATAAACAATCAGAACTCCCCCTATCACAAAACTATTTTCTCATTTAGATTTCAAAACACTTAAGTTTGTTTTAATCAAAATGATTTTTCCGGAAAATAAGTTTTTATGATATAATCATTTGTAGATTCGGGGTGTGGTTCATCACATTGTCTACTTTTAATCACTTGTAGCAGATCAAGTACAAATTAATGTCCCTGATTTACCACTTGCATGTATGCACCTTCTATACCAATTGTAAAAATTACTACATGTAGAACACAATACCACTTGTAGGAATGTTACGTCTACATCACCATTTTACCAATCAAAATGCCGATTCCTGCTTCGCACTTACCAACCTGGAAGCTCCGGCGTAGTCATACAACCTGTAAACATCCAAACACTATCAAAAACTTTCAACTAAAAACTTCAAACATTAGAAAAATGCCGATTCCTGATCCACGATATAAACTTGGGATCTCCGGCATAGTCATAAGACTATCATGGGAAACAAACTTCCACCCAAGTCTTATTTGACTTGGTGGCTTCCAATTCCTGAGCAGTAGGGTTGTAAGTTGCCTTTTTAGTTGCATAAAAATCTTTAACCCCCTTTACTTTCCCATCAAGCATTTTCTTAAAAATTTTCTTAACATTTTCATTAAATGTTTTTTCAATATCAAAATCTGAGATTTCTACTTTACCAACCATTTGTTTAATCTCTTCCACACTTAGTGATTTAATGTCAACATCATTCATCAAATCTTTGATCTCATCTTGTGACTCCTCTGATTTTGTGAAATCAGATTCATCGTCAGATTTTTCATCTGAATTTTTAACAATCCATTTTTGGTTGTCTTTTGCCCTCTTTTTGTACAATTTTTTAGAATTTTCACCAACTTCATTTTTTGAATTGTCAAAAATTTTGAAGTTTGTAGTTGGTGAATCATTCATTTCAACCAATTTTTCTTTAAGTTTTTCAGAGACTCCCTGTTTTCTGTTGACTTTGTTTGGACAATTGTGAGCGATGTGTCCAACAACTTGACATTGAAAACAAGTTCTTGTATCTCTTAGAATGTCTCTTGAATGAAAAACTCCAGTTCCTGTTCTTTTCCTTTCAACAAGAAACTCCTGGTTTGTTTGTCTCCAGAAAGGTTTCTTCTGTTCATCTTCAACACTTCCATCTGAAACAAATTCTGTTTTTAGTTTAGAATTGTTTAAATTTCTGTAATTTTTTTGCTGAATAAAACCTAAACCTTTCCTTTTGTAACTACAATTTTGGTTTGTTTTCTTTTGAAAAATAGAACCAGAATTGTAATCCTTTTTTCCTTTTTTCTTGTTTAACCTTTGTTGAACTCTAGAAGTGTATTTTTTAGGTTTTTCAGTAGATTTTAGATCCTTAATTTCAGAAAAATTGATTTCCGTCATTTTGAAAACCTTTTTAATCATGTCAAAACGAACACTTCTAATCGGAAACTCTTTGTCAGAGTATAATTTGTCCGAATCATTTAAAGTGTATGCAACTTCAAATGTTTCATCATCCAAATTTGCCTTGGATAACAAAAATTCTTTACTGTAAGACCGTTTTTCCTACAACTTTGAACTGTTGACTGACGAACTTGAACACCCAGACTCAAACTTTGACTCAGACACCTCCTCAGTATCCAACACCTGATCGACCACCTTTTTGATTAACTCAGACTCATGATCAGTATCAGACGAGGTAAACGTGATATCAATGTTATCTGGTAAAACATCAGTTGTCTCTGATTTTAACTTTATATTGACTGCTTTTTCGACTTGCTCCTCATTTGGTTTTCTAGGAGAATAACCTTCCCAGATAGGAGGCGGACACTTGTTGTATTTAACAGTCGATTTCTTACCAGTCTCATTCTTTGTCTTTTCATCCTGAAATGCTTCAAAACCTGCAACAGTAGGATAAACTCGATCAATAACGTAATCAGAACAAGAATAACTCAGTAATAACCTTCTGATTCTTTCATTCTCAATCTTTTCTTTCTCCAACTCTTGCTTTAGATTAGCATTTTCTTCGATGTAATGATTAATTGCCTTTTGCTTTGCCATCAACGTAGAATTCGTCATCGTTAAAGCCTTTTCTCTTTCAGAATTCGTTGTTTGAAGACCTGTCACTGTTCTGTTCAACACGCTATACGATTCTTTCACATAGCTGATATCAGATAGTAACTTTTCTATCAGTTTTTCTCTATCAAACAGAGTCACATCTTTTTCTTCGCAATTTTTGCAAGCTTCCAAACACTTCTTGCAAGGTTTTTCAACTTCAACAATCTTCTCAACCTCGATTGTTTTTACCACTTCAATAACTTTTTCTACTTCAGTTACTTTCTCAGTTTTAATCACCTTTTCTTCATCCACACTTTTATCTTCTTCAGTTTGAACAACATTTTCAACCTTCTCATCTTGTTGTTGTTCTTTTGCAGCTTGTTTCTCCTTCAGTTTCTTCATGCGATCTGCAAAGTAAAAATGAAAACTTTCAGGAGAAAGATGTTTTTTAGCAATATTAATATGTTTCTCTTCCTCATCATCACTGCTATTTTCAATCGGTGTTTGATCAAACTCTACAGATTTTTCAGAATCAGCATCTGAAATACCAGAATCAGATGGTGTTTGATCAAATACAACTTCCTTTTCTGAAGTATCCTCATTATGCACACTCTCGTTTGTACTTAATGATTCAGAATCAGCACTTTCTAAACTTTCTTCAGATGTAATCGATTGATCTTTCACTGTTTCACCAATTGATCTCATCCAAGTAGCAAATAAATCTGGTTCTCTAACAATCTTTGCAATGAAAGCTTTGAAATCACCCTTTTCATCAACAAACATATCCCAACTGAAACCTTCAGGTAATTGTTCATCATTTTGGTCCACTAAACATGCTGTGCTATTAGAAGAAATGTAGTTGCTCCAGTTGAAATCTACCAAACATCCTTTCTTTGAATCTTCAATCTTTCTACCATGAGCCGTCTGTGAGTCTTGTGTCTGACCAATTTGCTGATAAATGGCTTTCCGGTAGTAGTCATCTTTTCCAAATGGATTTTGATCACCACTAACTTCTCTGTTCTTGCATTCCCGCTTAAAATGACCTTTTTCCCTGCACCTGAAACAAGTAACTTTAGATTTATCAAAACCTAAAGTAGAAACACAAGCATCAAGAAAGTCATTTCTCCCGGTAATTGTTTTGAACTTTTCAGCACGTCTAAGAACACTTGCAAGACACCATTTGATATCCATTAGTTCCATCTCTTCGGCATCTATTTGATCGTAATCCTCTTTGGTAAGCATAAGATTTCCAATTCGACCAGCAACTAAACCTTCATATGAGATAAGCACGGAACCAAGTAATGCCATATGATCTTTTGCAATGTCTTCAGAAAAACTTTGACCTTCTGGAAGATTTAAAGCTATGTTGCATTGAATCACACAACCATTTCCCATCTTTGTGCTTTGAGACTGAAAGCTTTCTGATGAAGTCTTTGGATTGACACTTGGATATGATGAGAATCCACTGCTGTTTTTGTTTGAGCTTTGATCAATCTTTACTGTAGTATCTCCAACACTGTATGCAGTTTGGATTTTCAGACTTTTCTCAGCTTCTGAAATCGGAACACTACCCTTGTAATACATCTTTACATCTTGTTGACCACTTGGATTATTCATCCTTGCAATCTTCTGCTGTTCCAAATCCTGACTTTCAATCTTTTCAATGAACTGAGAGATTGACAATCTATCATAAACTCCAGTATTCTTCAGTATCATCAAATAAGTTCCCCACTCTTTTTGAGGTAATGCATCAGCAAGTTTATCCACCCATTCCTCATTTTCTTTTGTAATGTTCATCATCGACATTGTTCGTACTAAGTGACAGTATCGTTCAATAAGTTTCTTCGTATCTTCTCCGGGCAAACTTGTGAACAAATCAAACTCTTTTTTAATCAATGCCTTCTTGCTTTTAATCATACTTGTACTGCCTTCAACCTTGATTTTTAAAGCATCCCATATTGATTGTGATGTTTTGTCATGTTGAAGTAGTATGAAGATGTCTTCTTTGATGGCCTGTTGAAGCAAACTGATCATCATCTTTTCAGCTCGGTATATTTCCCGTTCTTCCTTACTAAGATCTGAAAGCTGTTTTTCAGTCTGCATTTCAGTTCGTGGTAGAGCATACTTTGTCAGAATACATTCCCATGATCTTAGATGATTTGCTTGCACCCAGTTTTCGAATCTATCTTTCCATCCGTAGTATTCTTCAATTCCCATTAGCTTCGGGGGTTTTTGAGTCGTTCCCGTTTCGTTTTCTGAATTCATGTTCTGAGCAATGGAAGATGAACTAGATGATGTTGCAAATGCGTTGTGAAAATCGTTGTCCATGTTTCAATAACAGATTCTTTCAAGCGAAATAGTCACTTTGTGTCCTTCAAGCGAAATGATCAACTGAACAACCTTTGAAACGAAAATGTTCAAGCGAAAACGTTCTGAAACAACTACTCTGAAGCGAAATCCTTGAAGCGAAATGATTCAAGCGAAACTTTCAAGTGACAACTTTTTGAAGCGAAATCCTGAAGCCTTCAAGCGAACCTAGATAATCTCTGAAGCGAAATACTTGAAGCGAAATCTATATGTCGCTTGAAATTTCAAGCGAAATCCTCTAAAGAAAACTGATTTGTTCAAGCGAAATCCATTCGGAGGTTTGTTTCTGATAGTTTTACGTCGAATTTTGCAATGAAACTTTCAAGGGTTTGTTATCTTGTATTTTTACACAATCTGTGAGAAATTGTACAGGTTTTGACCGTAAAATCTTTCTGAACTGAGAAAAGAATGTGTAGAAATAAGAGAACGATGTCAATTTCAGCTGAAATACTGCAGAACTCCTCAACTGGCTCTGATACCAATTGTAAGGACCGTGTTTGCGACCTAAACGAGTCGGTTCAGAGGAATTCCATCAAATACAGGTGCGGAAAACAAGTATTTGACTTTAAAACAGCTGAATCTTCACTTTAACACTGATTTGTATTGATATGAAAGCAATTACAATCAGTTCTCACACCGGCAGCACCTCGGTATGAAAATCACACATCAACAACTTATGATTTCGCTTGACACTAACCTCCTATATATAGACTTCAAGGTTTCGCTTGGAATGGACTTCAGCATGTCTCAAGCGAAATCTGATGAAATGATTTCGCTTGAGATGCTTCAAGCGAAACCTTCAACTTAAACTATTGTTCAAGCGAAATCTCACTAAAACTATCACATTTTCTTGTTTTACATGCCCTGATCTTTTCTAACTAATGTAAGACTCGATACAAGACGAAGTCGACAGATGTAGTGCACCAACAAAACGCATAATCATAAACAGGTTAATGATGCATAATAACCCGAGATTTGAACCTTGTGTGATAGGGAACATTTAAAACATGATGTCCATGAGAATTAGGTGTAACAAACAAGTTGGCTTGATGAAAGTATGAACGGGTCAAAAGCTTGCTAAAAAGTTTAATAATTAAAATTAAGCCGAAGGCTTAAAACCTAGAAAATTGTTAATCCGTGTAGGATCGGTTTTCGACTCCGAAACGATTGCGAACCGGCTCGTGTAACGTGCGGAATCTGTACACGTGCGTGGACTGAACACGAGAACGTACTAAATCTGTGATTCAATTGATGATATGAAAACGTACAAAGTCACGTGAATCACCTTGCTACTTTCTCTCTCCACTTTCTCTCTCTAAGCACCAAGCTCTCCAAATATCTAAATGAGAAAAAGTTCTAAACAAAAGTCCTAAAGCTTCTATTTATAGGCAAAGGATATAAGGAGGTTCTCCTTATTTACAATACTGCCACCTTGCCTTTCTTATCTAAGTATTACAATATAAGGCTAGATAGATCAGTTTCTCGCTACGGTCTGTATTGACAGAGGCGATAGACATAAATGCACTAACAGACTCCCCCTTGGATATTGCCGCAGTCAATGTCGTAGCGTCTTGTCTTTCTTTCTCTCTTGAGTCTTCTTGAAAATTTGACGTCTTCAGCAAACACAGACTCCCTCTTTCTTGAGCAGAATCCCCGTGGATCTGTCTTCAGCTTCAGTTGCTCCCCCTTTCAGTAGACTCTTCAGGCTCCCCCTTTCGTCAAGCTTTCGTGCTTTTGGGATCGACACCTGGCTTTCCGGTTACAAGCTCTTTCAGGATAGTTTCCTGGCTACTTGAATGCACGCTCCCCCTTGCGTTAGCTCGTCTTCAGACTCCCCTTTAGACTCGGCTATCGGGATCGTAATCTGGAATCTGCAATTCTCAAACGTTTATAAGTAAAAACGTTTTGAACATCCAGGATTGAAGATCCTGGCTCTCATCATAAGCTAAAACATTTTTACAGTGAAAGCATTTTTGGTTTTCCAGGAATCGAGACCTGGCTCTTAAAAACTTTTAATCAAGATCTTGGCTCTAGAATATAAAAATATGAATATATCCAGGATTTACTTGATTTTCTCCCCCTATCAACAATCTTCATAGATTTGGCAGTATTAAGTGTCACACCCGCAAAATACACACGCGGAAAACCCCCGCGAGGCGTGTGACATACCAGGATCTTAGCCATCAATCACATTGAACTCATAGGTATATGTGAATAAAACTTTCATTGATTAATAGTAAGTGTTACAACGTTATAATATTTCAAAGTGTACAGCGGAAGCATAATTCATTCTTTAAGAGTTTATAACCACATGTAAAAACCGTTTGTGTTATGATATGTTTCCATGTATCTCGACCCATGACCACTCCAGCCTCCCAGACAGCAAGTTCCAGTCAATAAGCACCTAAAGACCTGCAAGGCATGTAACAACGAGTCAACAACAAAGTTGAGCGAGTTCACAGTTGGTTGTTTAGTTATAACATTCGTTTCGTAAATCATATGTTCGTTTTGTAAACCATGTATTGTATTTATTCGTATCGCGGTCTCCCAAACATGTTTGCGAAGATTAGTGGGGGCTTCCCATGTGTTACTAGACCGTGCGTATCGACTACTACGAAAATGTAAGTGGTGCCCTAAGTCAACGTCTATCAGCATTGACCCTTTGCCCATAGTCCATTAGTACACGCCCGTCCGACTGGCACGGTGTGAGGTTTGTTAAACCTAATAGCGCTATTAACTAATGACCCGCTCGCCATAGGCCTCGGCGATTAAGTCGATATAAATGAGGGACTTCAATGATAGAGGTTTGGTCCAGTGTGTAATCTTGGCATCCTACTCACGGAGGATGGTTGTAGTTACCGTTTAAATCATTAACCCATTCCCAACCCTTGGGAATCCCATGCCTTGGAAAAAGTGTGAACTCACCTTGGTTTACTCGGTAAGATTAGCTACGTGTTTACAGTTGATCACTCAAACCCTATCGTGGTTACCAAAGAACAGTTAGTTCGCATGTACATAGATCACGTATTCCACATTTATGTTGTGTACAAGAAGCACTCGTATAACACATGCCATACTAGTTAATATAGCAGCCCATTCTCATCAAGTAGATTCATAGCATGCATTCAGTTCTCATATAAATTTACACCAAGATTCCAATATGGTCATCAATAATAATTAGTTTCCTATGTAATAAATCACATCCTTTTCACTTATCTTAAACAAGTGTCGAACACGCATTTATAAATAGATCACACATCGTAATAGTAAGTAAGCATTCAACACGTAATGTGCGGTCCATCTAAGTTCAGGCCCAAAAGAAATGTGCGATTAACTTATGTCCGCGGCCCACTGACTCGGGTGCGGCCCAAAAGGCTTCACGCAACTCAGTAGGGCTTCGGGCATAGTCTCAACATAACTAGTTATGCGGCTCTTAAGGCTAACCCAAAACATGTGTGGCCCAATTGACTTGTTTGTGAGTCCAATATATATATGCAGCCCACAATCAAAATGTAAGTCTCAAAGGTTAACAACTATTGTTTGTATCGTTACTTATTAGTCAGTTTATCAACAATCATTAACATCATCAGTAATCATTCAATTGATACCAACATTACACATTATGTCATGTAATCCGAAGCAAAGTATTCTACCCTAATCCTACGTAACAATCCGTTAAACAATCTAAATATATAATCATATCATTAATAACAACCCAAATATATAATCATATCATTTATAACAATCTAAATATATAATCATATCATGAATCGACCACCACTCGTTTCAATAATCTGCCCATCCGTCCACATGCCATGCTCCAACAAGTTAATACCAAACATATTTATTATCATTATGTACCCTAGTTATTTACTATTAATCCATCATCATACTATTTCTTGATTAGATCTAGGCACCCACATGGCCACCACTTTCATTCAAAGTTGACAAGTTTGTCAAACCACTTATCCTTACATGCATTGGACCACCAAAGGCTATGTATATCATAATCGGTTTGCTTACCAAAAAGGCATACATCAAAATCAAGTTAATCAACCAACACACATAGAATAAGGTTAAAATATAAGACAGTCACATGCTATTATGGGCGGCCCAATAGGAATTGATTAAGATCATAGTTGTCAAAACATCGCACATGTATATAACACAATTAATCAATACAATTAATCAAGACAATATATAAACACATAAGAAAACCGAGAGGCTTTTACTAACCCGGCGATGTATGGAACTAGGCACCACTCACAAGAGAAGAGATGATCCCTAAAAGAAAAGAACTTCGACAGAGGGGGGGGGGGGTTCTCCAGTTGCCGTCGAACTCTAAGGAGGGGTAGGGTTTGTATATTGATTTTGTGATTTCACGTAACAATATAACACCAATACTCAAAAGTGGGTTGGTGGTTAAAATATAACATCCAATAATAAGTCACAAGACAAAGTGGGCCGAGATCAATTGGTAAAGTGGGCCGAGATCAAATTAAATGTGTAGGGTGTTGGACCGAGATCAATTTAAATGTGCAGCGGGCTCGGTGACCCATGTTGTGAGCTGATACGTTGTCGGGCGTTAAAGTGTGAAGATGCGGCCCAGTTGATATGCGGCCCAAATGTCGAAGAATTACTTGATAAGTTATTGTATCATTCAGTTTAACAAGGTTATACGAACAGAACGTATTAACATAATCGGGAAAGATAACGAGAAGTAAAGATCAAAAGATGGAACGCTACCGACCTTGAAAGTTCGGGTTGTCACATTATCCCCAACTTGAAAGAAATTTCGTCCCGAAATTTAGCACGTGGTTACTGAGGAAGCTAGTTGAGTTGTTTCCTGTTTTTCCTGGGGTGTCACATCATCCCCCCGTTGGTTTGGAATTTCGTCCCGAAATTCCGCAGTAGCTTCAGTCTCAGTAGTGGTTGCACTGTTTCCGAACAACTGGGGATACTTGAGTTTCATTTGATCTTCTTGTTCCCAGGCGAACTCTGGGCCACGACGGGAGTTCCAACGAACTCGAACAATAAGTATCCTGGTGTGTTTGAGAATCTTAACCTTCCGGTCCAAGATTTCCACTGGTTATTCGAAAATCGCAACTGATCGTCGATGGTGAGCTCCTTAAAAGGAACTGTGGGGGTTTCATCTGATAGACACTTCTTCAGATTCGACACATGGAATATGTTGTGAACTCCACTGAGTTCTGCGGGTAGATTCAGCTTGTAGGCCACTTCGCCAATTTTCTCGATGATTTCGAACGGTCTGACATAATGCGGATTGAGCTTGCCTCGTTTGCCAAAATGAACTACACCTTTCCAAGGTGAGACTTTAAGTAGCACTCGATCCCCAACCTGGAACTCGAGTGGTTTCCTGCGCTTATCAACGTAGCTTTTCTGATGGTCATGAGCTGCCGCCATTCGTTGTCGTATCTGTGCAATCTTCTCAGTTGTGTCTACGATGAGTTCTGGGCCAGTGACTTGGCTGTCTCCAACTTCTGCCCACAAAGAGGTGGTCGACACTTCTGCCCGTACAATGCCTCGAACAGAGCAGCCTGGATGCTGATGTGGTAACTGTTGTCATACGAAAATTCCACCAAAAGTAGGTGCCGCTCCCGGCCGCTACCAAAGTCGATTACACATGCTCGAAGCATGTGTTCAAGAGTTTGGATGGTGCGTTCAGCCTGCCCATCCATCTGTGGGTGATATGCTGTGCTCATGTCTAGACGTGAGCCAAAGGATTTGTGCATCGCTTGCCAAAAATCAGATGCAAATCGTGGGTCGCGATCAGAGATAATGGAGGTTGGCACCCCGTGCCTAGCAACCACTTCTTTCAGGTAGATGACTGCAAGTGTAAAAAAAAACTGATTCGTTTCCTTGATGGCTAGAAAGTGTGCTGGTTACGTGAGACAATCAACGATCATCCAGTTGTTATTGTTTCTGTTTCGAGTTGTAAGCAGGCTAGTGACCAAATCCATGGCAGTCTGTTTTCGCTTTCCATATAAGTGTTTCTGGTTGCTAACACTTCACCTTGACTTTCCGCCCGATCATCAGCACAAGTTTCATAGATCCTACTATCTCTCATCAAAAA
The DNA here is from genome assembly GCA_030545235.1 of Helianthus tuberosus. NCBI lineage: Eukaryota > Viridiplantae > Streptophyta > Magnoliopsida > Asterales > Asteraceae > Helianthus > Helianthus tuberosus. The sequence goes on from CM060366.1 coordinate 163,506,054, forward strand.
TCCAGACGACTAGAATATCGAAGCTGGTGTGCTCTGCTCAACACAAGTTTCCTAATGTTGTCGTATAATGAGATTCGCATTCGTTCCATGAGGTAGCGAATATCGTCCGTGTTACCCAAGTTGCTTCTCCATGCCTCGCATGGACTCATCTTGAAAATTATCCCCCGTTAGTTCTTCAGTTTGGACAGAACGAGTCTGATTAGGTAAGTTAGAGTCGTTAGTGAGCTGCAAAGCTTATGCACGTTCAAGTTTCATAGTTGTAATCATCCTAAAGTTTCTTCCAGTGATGCCATTAACTGCACTAGCTTTGTTGAAGCCAAGGTACACGGGAGGCTCTTGTGATCGGTCTGAATAACGCCTCTGGTACCGTCCAAGTAATGCCTCCATCTAAATCCCAAGGCCATGGTTTTCACCGCCAGTTGTGTGTCGTGCAGTTCCTCTTTGTAGCTTCATCACGTAAGTCATCATTCTCTCGTGTTGCGTTGGTGTGTAACAGGGATTCTGATTCGGGCCATCGTGGTATATCACTACATCACCCGCACCCTCGGGTAAGGACGATGCTCGGTGCATTGCAGAGTTGGAACCCGAAAGCTGAAAAGACGTCCTCCTGTTTCGTCTTTCACGAACACAGTACCCTACTGTGCTAAAGGAATTTAAGCTGTATGACCTTTGAAAATCTTGTGGGTGAGCTACGTTAGTATCTAGCAAAACCAAGGAATTGCTGTGACACCTGTGTCACTTCAACCATCAAACAAATGCCAAACCAATGAAATATTGTATTTCATACTTGGGATTTGTAAAAGTATGTGCATCGTTTGCACATATCAACTCTTGTTCGATTTTAAGCATGAAATCGCTTTCTGGAGGGTTATACGCGCTCTGATGCGTAAATATAACTAGTTTAATCCAACGAACACTATGGAATAGTGAAATAGGCTTAACATACCTTAAATAACCTTTACATAACTTAGAAATAAGTTTTAAAGGCTTTGGTATGGCAAAAACAAGTTAATTCGTTTACAGGGACTAAACTTGACAAACTATGAAAGTATGCCAATTTGAACTGTAACATACATTCTGGAACATGACCATAAGTTAAACACACCTTAAATATCCTTTAAATAGCTTAGAAATAGGCTTTGAGGGGTTCGTTGTGTTAAAATAAACTTTTGGGTCATTCAGGGACTAAAAGTGTCAAAAAGTGCATAAGTTTGCACTTACGCGCATAACTTACGTTCTGAATACATCCGGACATCCAAAAATTTATGTAAGCACTAAAATATTTTATTTTAGTGTTTGGCTTGAGAAAAATCCATTCGTCGCGCAATTTGGATCGTTTTTCGCGCTTGTGCGCATTCCGTCGTAATTAAGCGAACATCGCGATCGTACGACCAAACGAACCAACATCCGGCATATTTTTGAGCATGTTTCATGTCCACAATGTTTAGGCATCATTTTAGGGCCATTAAATTTGGCTCTACGGGCCTTAGAAGTGTTGGAAATGGCTTAAACACATAACAGGGACTGAAACTGTCATTTAGCAAACTTGGTTCTGATCAGACATGGCCAGGCGGCCCGCGTAAGGTTTGTGTGTATCCTTACGCGGCCCGCGTCAGTCTCCCAGACCAGATTCAATGTTTAAACAGCCTGTTTGCAGCTGTTTTGCACTCCTAATCTCTCATCCACATGTCAATTCCTTATGGTGGGTGGCCATTTGACATACCATAACATTCCAACACATGTACGGGTGGGATTCGAGCACGGTTTCCATGAAATGATCTTAACGGTTACCCGAAAACTATAAATACCCACATCCCTCAACTTCTAAACCCACAAGAATCTGATCTTAGAAGCTCTAAGTTGAAACCATTGTTTCATACCTGAGCTACTTGGATCACGATTAGCATTCGGGGACCCTTCGTAAGTATTCTTTCGTTCTTTTATTGTTTTTCGAGTCCGAAAGTCAAACTTTGTTTGACTTTCTGCATTGACCAGTTTATGGTCAATGCGAAGTTCGTTTGAACTTCGCAACGTGATTGTAATCACGATGGTCATAGTCCCTTGTGACTATGCCTACTGATTACCACGTTGTCTAGGGTCGTAGGGTAAGCGATCTAATAAATCGCTTATACCTTCGAACCCGACCCATTTGGTCGATCATTAGGATCCGACCAAATACATTAGGTGACCATAGTATATAGGGAATAACCTTCCGAGGTTATACCCTATGGTCACATCGTTTGAGTAGTTGTATGATAGGTAGTTTATATGCCTTAGGTAAATTACCAGAATACCCGTTTCTTGTATAATTGGTAAATAAGCATATGTAACCTAAACTTTTGTCACATAACTGATTATGTAACATGTTTAGGCATATAACACTTGTCATAGGGCTAGTTAGACGTCTCGAGTGCGCTTTTGCGCGCACGACGCGTTAAAGTAGCATAAGCTACCTTAATGGGTCGCAATGGGTCGAAAGCAGCTTAGGCTAGGTTTCATTTAGTATGTAGGCTTTGTTAAACCATACTACATGAGTTCCCATACTCATTTGGTTTACGAGCCCTCATTCTATCCGATCCTCCGATATAGGTCCGGTTTATTAACTAGTTACCTATATTAGGTGCCGTTTGATTTCCGTGATCTCTAGCATTGTTTGATTGTTACTCAAGGACTTCTAAACAATCTCAGATGAGTACATAGACCCCTCTTTTACTGTTTTCAAACTGTTTTGGGGTGAAGCATGTGTACCTATCTGTTATTTTCATGTTTTCCAAAAGTATAATTGATTATACATGTTAGTACTTATCTGTTGACAAACTGAATGACTATCTATGGTTTAAACACTGATTTTTCAAAGACTATAACATAAATTGTTGAATTGTACTTATTTTGTTCACCAGACCGGTTGTTAGTATGATATAGCGCTATAGGATTTGACACCCCATTCCTGTTGTCATGGAATGTCTGAAACCAATTTGTTTCTCCATCCAAATAGGGATTTCCTTTGTGGTATCCCTATAGTCTCAAAGGTGTATTTTGATGCACTAGGTCTGAATGAATTCTTAAATCACATTATTTTTGTATATTTAGTTATACTCCCAAAAAGTATAGTTTGATATGCTCCCATGTGTGATATTGTACAAAACCAACATATATATTTTATCAACAAACCAAAACATAGTTTAATATGTTATTTACAAATCCAAAGTATACTTTTAATATGCTACTATAAGGTTATTCGTTTAACCTTACATTTATTTATACATATCATTTTGGCTACACATTACATGATTTACATTGGACACATAAACATTATTGACATTGGTTATACATTACATGACTTACATCTTGACATAAACATTTTGACATATTATTCAATACGTTTGGCAATTGGTTTAAACATAGACATCTTACATTGTTGGTTTGGTTAGAGCAAGTGATTAAGTAACGAGGCGTGTGTAATATGATACAAGCATGGTGGATACGCCGCTGGTACTTCCTATATATAAGTGTTTGTATGGTATTACATATTGTATCGTTATCTGAATCATTTCAATTTGAGACATATAACATTTTATACAAATAACATACTTTTCACAAGACATTAATTTACAAACAACTTATCTTATACAAACTCATTTTACATGGTTATTCATTTAACCATACATTATTCTCTTATTTATACATATCATCTGATCTTATCATTTTTCAAATGATTTACAAGACAAAGCAAATTACAAGGTTCATGACTAAACATTTTCTCAAACATAAGTCATGAATTCTGTTTTCACAAAACCTATGTATCTCACAGGCATTTTTATGCTGACGTACCTATTTTTACACATGTTTCAGGTACTGCTTTGCAATGATTGTTGATACATGCTACATTTAGGATGGACTCGTGCCTTAGCAACTTTAAAACTTGGAAGATCATAGTTGTACTTATTTGATTGTATTAAAACAATGAGTTCATTTATTCAATAAAACAGAATTTATTTATTCCATAGTTATGAAACAATGATTCTGTTACAACACTCCCCGACGTTTCCGCCACGTTTTGTATGTTCTACGTGGTCGGGGTGTGACAATTGCTGTGTCCCCGAAGGAATCTTTGGTGTCGATCAGTTTCTAACAAGATGCATCTTAACAGGGCTTCGCACATAATGGCTCCTCCCACAGAAGCGCTGAAATAGGATACATATGTCACCCATGGCGTTCCTTTCTCCTGGCCATGATTCAGAACATCGTCAACAAATACGGTCGATTCATGTGATCCCAGAAGCTGCTGGTGTGTTGATCAACTCAATGATCAAGGTGTACAAAGTTGAAATGGCTGCATTGCGTTTGACATGTTGTTCTAAGAGCATTCTCTTCTTGGAGTTCCATCTGATGATAGTTCGTTCACTAGCCAATCCTCGAAGGGAAGCTTGTTCCTCGTAACTGGTTAACAGGGTGTTACTACATGGTCGAAGCGAACGGTTCTTGACTATCACCTTGTTGAGTTCTCGATAATCAGTACACCTATCCAACGATACAACCTATCTTCCTGGATATAACTTAGAAATAAGTTAAACATACCATAAATATCCTCTACATAGCTTAGAAATAGGCTTTGAGGGGTTCGGTGTGCTAAAATAAACTTTTGGGTCATTCAGGGACTAAAAGTGTCAAAAAGTGCATAAGTTTGCATTTTCGCGCATAACTTACGTTCTGAATACCTCCGGACATCCAAAAATTTATGTAAGCACTAAAATATTTTATTTTAGTGTTTGGCTTGAGAAAAATCCATTCGTCGCGCAATTTGGATCGTTTTTCGCGCTTGTGCGCATTCCGTCGTAATTAAGCGAACATCGCGTTCGTACGACCAAACGAACCAACATCCGACATATTTTTGAGCATGTTTCATGTCCCCAATGTTTAGGCATCATTTTAGGGCCTTAAAGTTGGCTTTACGGGCCTTAGAAGTGTCGGAAATGGCCTTAAACACGTGCAAGGGCTGAAACTGTAAATTCTGAAACATGTTGCTGATCAGACAAGGCCAGGCGGCCCGCCTGAGCTTGTGTGTATCCTGAAGCGGGCCGCATCAGACCCCTGACAGCAGAAAACATGCAGAAACATCGAATCTGGTCCGTTCCAACCTTGCACATGGTTTTTCTCAATACTATTGGCTGGTTTTTGATGCACATGGTATTACAATACCATGGGTGCAAGTGTATGGCCAAGATCGAATCACGTTTTCCAAGAAACGATCCTAACGGTTCGGGAAACACTATAAATACCCCATGCCATCCATTGCTAAACTCACTAGAATTTTGATTTGAGAAACTCTAAGTTGAAACCATTGTTTCATACCTGAGATTCTTGGATCGAAATTAGCATTCGGGGACCCTTCGTAAGTATTCTTTCGTTCTTTTATTGCTTTTCGAGTCTGAAAGTCAAACTTTGTTTGACTTTATGCATTGACCAGTTTATGGTCAATGCGAAGTTCGTTTGAACTTTGCAACGTGAGTGTAATCACGTTGGTTATAGTCCCTTGGGACTATGCCTACTGATTACCACGTTGTCTAGGGTCGTAGGGTAAGCTATCTAATAAATCGCTTATACCTTCGAACCCGACCCATTTGGTCGATCATTAGGATCCGACCAAATACTTTAGGTGACCATAGTGTATAGGGAATAACCTTCCGAGGTTATACCCTATGGTCACATCGTTTGAGTAGTTGTATGATAGGTAGTTTATATGCCTTAGGTAAATTACCAGAATACCCTTTTCATGTATAATTGGTAATTTAGCTTATGTAACTTAAACTTTTGTACATAACTGATTATACAACATGATAAAACATGTGTAGGCATATAATACTTGTCATAGGACTAGTTAGACGTCTCGAACGCGCTTTGCGCGCACGACGCGTTAAAGTAGCATAAGTTACCTTAATGGGTCACGATGGGTCGAAAGCTCTTAGGTTAGGTTCCGATTTAGGATGTAGGCTTTGTTAAACCATATCACATGAGTTCTAACACTCATTTGGCTTACAAGACCTCATTCTGTCCGATCTTCCGATTTAGGCGTCTATTGTTTGATTAGTGATTCGATTACTAGGTACTGTTTGATTTCACTGGTTTGCTCGAGTTTGTTGAAGTTCTATTGACTGAGGATACTTTGCACTACAAGTGAGTACATAGTTCCCCTATTTTACTACTTTCAATTGTTTTGGGGTGATTCATATGTACTAATTGTTTTCAAGGTTTTAACGATGGTATTAAAACGATTTTCGATGTTATAACGATGGTTTCAAAAACGATTAAGACGATTTATACAAAACTAATAACGATTTCGATAATGTGAACGAACTTGTTGGTTGGGTTACATAACAAATGACATTCATTAGCAATGATCAAGCCGACCAGTATTAGGTTATGGTACCATAGGATCTGACAAATCCCGTTATCATACTACACCCATGGTTATGTGTGGGGGTTGTGGGTAGCGACTGAATCTGATAATTGTTAACTTACCCTATGGAGGTTTGTTAATGCGAGAAACGAGGGACGAGTCATGAAGGTTTGAATGTTATTAGCGAGACGACTATATATAAGTTATTCACAATTAAAACGAGGATGATTTGGACGATGTAAACGATTTGTAAACAATTTGGACGATACGATGTTAAACGATTTGGGTAAACGATAGCAAAACGATGTCACACAACGATGTTTTCGAGGTAACATACGAGTTTTATTAACGAGTTAATACGAGATGTTTTACAATTTGCTTTACTAAAACAAAGGTTTTTGGGTTAAGAATCATGGCTACGAGGTTTCATAAACTATAACCCGCTTGTTTTGAGTTGGTTAATAAAGTTGCAATATTATACTCTTTTCAAAACAAGGTTTTTAATAAAGTATTGCAACATTTAAACTAGCCATGAATCCAATACTCCTATAAAACCTATGTACTCGCCAGCATTTCTTTGCTGACTGTATTTTCACATATGTTTCAGGAATTGATGCTTGATGATGATTTGCTAGGATGCATCCGTCACGTAGGATCTGGACGAGGCCTTAGTGACATAAAACAATATTAGTCGATATGTAACTTGTTTGTTCTATTTTAAGACAATGATAATGTTTAATATTCAATAAAACGAAACACTTTTGTATCCATGGTTATGAAACGATAATTCTGTTGCAACACGCCCCGACGTTTTCCGCCGCGATTTGTTGTTTTACGCGGTCGGGGTGTGACAGAAGAGTTGGTATCAGAGCCAATGCTTATAGGGAATTAGGTTATTAGTAATTCTTTGACCTAGACTATAACTTTTCTAGGACCCTAACACAAGCTATCTTGTGTTTAGATCTTAAAACATGCATATCACCTATCCTTAGGTGATTATCAAAACAAAAACCAAATTTTCCGAAACGATTTTTGAAAAACAATCTTCTGTTTTTGAATAATTTATTACAAGGTTTTGAACCCTCTATTGTAAGGTTTTGAACCCTCTGTTATAAGGTTTTGAACCCCTTTGAGTTTTCAAAAATCTCGTCAAGGTTTTGGGTTTAAATAATGTGAACACGTGCAAACTGGAAGGGTGAATGCCTGTATTCTGGGTTTTCTGTCTAGGCAAGCACTTCGTATATATCTCATCAGACGCGAGACCAGTTGTGCTTACCTGGGAATTCTTGGGATGAGTGTTCACTTATAGGCGAGCATGTCTTCGCTATACATTATTTTGACCTATTTACTTTGATTAGTCACTGCGTGTCGTTTGTTTGTTCGAGGTAACAAACAAATGATCGCCTTCCTTGTGTTTTGTCAATACCTCTTTTGTTTTTCCTAAATTTCAACCTCACTCGATTCTCTTGTTTCCTTGTTAGACAATGCCTCCTCGACGCGATCCTCGAACTTTTACTATTGAAGAAATCGCAGCCCTGGTTTCTCAGCAAGTGGCTGCTGTACTTCCCGGTGTGGTAACCCAAGTCCACGAGATATTTAACAACAACAACAACAACAATAATAATAACAACAACAATAACGCACAATGTAATTTCAAGAACTTCAATTCTGCGAAGCCGCAAAAGTTTTCTGGATCGCAAGGAGCAACTGCGCTCTTGCAGTGGTTTGAGAGCATCGAGAACACATTCAGACATGTGCAGTGTCCGAATGCGCGGAAGGTTGAATTTGCTTCAAGCGTATTTGAGAAGCGAGCGCTTACCTGGTGGAATGGTATTATGCGCGACAGGGGTGCCGAGGTGGCATTAGCACAAACATGGGCAGAGCTTCGGGCTCTCATGATGAAGGAGTTTTGTCCCCTTCACGAAATTCGAATTTTGGAACGTGAGTTTGAGGACTTAAAGCAAGATGGGGCTGAACACCGTGCATACACGAATCGTTTTGAGGAACTCAGCCTATTGTGCCCCACCATGGTTACCCCTCCTGAGAAAGCAATCGAGAGATATATCGATGGCCTACCCGATTCTATTCTGGAGATTGTGACCGGTGTTAATCCTCCTACCCTTCGCCAAGCAATAGAGTTGTCTGCTACCCTGACTGAGACCCAAGTCAGGAAGGGTAAACTCACCCGCAAGGGTGATAAAAAGAAGGCAACTGATTCTGAGAAAAACAAGAAAAAGGGGAAGGGCAAGGAAGGAGAGACGTCGAAGAAATCGAAGAAGCGAAAGCGTACCCAAAATTTTGCTGTTACAGCCCAGACTGCTCAGAACCCGCAGAACCCACCGGCTCAACCACCTGCAAAGAAAGCGTACGCTGGTACCGCACCTCACTGTGCTCGTTGCAACGGTCATCACGTTGCACAACAAGCTTGCAGGCAATGCACGACGTGTGGTAGACTTGGGCATATGGCCAATGTTTGTCGTTTTGGGCAAAATCAGGTTGCTCAGGTTCCAGCTCAGGGTCAAGGGAATGCTGCGAGATTCCCACCGGGTTCATGTTTTAATTGTGGAGAGTATGGTCACTTCCGCAACAACTGTCCGAGGCTAGCAAATGCTAACGCAAACCCGAATGCAAACGTCAATGTGAACCCCGCTCGTGGTCGAGCGTACAATTTGAATGCAATCGAAGCTAGGGTCAACAACGAAGTGGTTAACGGTACGTTTCTTGTTAACAATCGACTTGCATCTATTCTTTTTGATTCCGGTGCCGATAGAAGTTTTGTTTCATTGTCTTTTGAGCCTTTGCTTGCGATACCTAGAACAAAACTGAGGAAACCCTTATCTATTGAAATTGCCACTGGTAGACCACTTATTCTCGATTATGTTATTCATGGTTGTCAGTTGAACCTTGATAACCATCTTTTTCCTATTAACCTCACACCGATGCAACTTGGAAGCTTCGATATTATCGTTGGAATGGATTGGCTAACCAAACACCATGCTGAGGTAATTTGTTTCGATAAGATTGTTCGTATTCCTTTGTCTTCGGGCGATGTTCTGGAGATTCGTGGCGAGAAGCCATCTGGTGGATTGAAGCTTATGTCATGTACAAAGGCCCAAAGTTATTTGCGAAAAGGATATGTTGCTTTTCTGGCACATGTCACCGAGGAGAAAGACAAGAGCAAGAGTATTCAGGATATTCCGATTGTTCGGGATTATCCAGAGGTGTTTCCTGATGAACTGCCTGGTTTGCCTCCAGTTCGTCAAGTCGAGTTTCATATTGACCTTGTACCCAATGCCAACCCGATTGCAAAAGCGCCTTATCGACTTGCACCATCTGAGATGCAAGAATTATCGACGCAGCTTCAAGAGTTATCTGATAAAGGATTCATTCGACCAAGCTTTTCACCTTGGGGAGCTCCTGTCCTCTTCGTGAAAAAGAAAGATGGATCTTTTCGAATGTGTATCGATTATCGTGAGCTTAATAAGCTCACCATCAAGAATCGATATCCCCTACCTCGAATTGATGATCTCTTCGACCAGCTGCAGGGTGCTTCATGTTTTTCCAAGATCGATCTGCGTTCTGGGTATCATCAACTTCGTGTTCTCGAAGAAGATATTCCCAAAACTGCTTTCCGCACAAGATATGGGCATTTCGAGTTCACAGTCATGCCTTTCGGTTTGACTAATGCTCCTGCTATTTTCATGGACTTAATGAATAGGGTCTGCAAGCCATATTTGGATCAGTTCGTCATTGTTTTTATTGATGACATCTTGATTTATTCAAAGTCTCGAGCCGAGCACGAACAACACCTTCGCTTAACATTGGAACTCCTGAAGAAGGAACAACTTTTTGCTAAATTCTCCAAGTGTGAATTCTGGCTTAAAGAAGTTCAATTCTTGGGTCACATAGTCAATGAGCAGGGTATTCATGTGGATCCATCCAAGATTGCTGCTATTAAGGACTGGAATACACCAACGACGCCCACAGAGATTCGATCTTTTCTTGGTCTTGCTGGTTATTATCGGCGATTTATTTCAAATTTCTCGAAGATTGCGGTTCCACTCAATGCTTTAACTCAGAAGAAGAAGCCTTTTGAGTGGGGACCCAAGCAAGAAGAAGCGTTCCAAACGCTGAAGCAAAAGTTATGTAATGCTCCTGTTCTATCTCTGCCCGAGGGAAGCGATGATTTCGTTGTCTATTGCGATGCATCCAAACTAGGCCTTGGTTGCGTCCTCATGCAACGAGGTAAAGTTATTGCATATGCATCTAGACAGCTGAAAATTCACGAGAAGAACTACACGTCTCATGATCTGGAGTTAGGAGCTGTGGTTTTTGCGCTTAAAATCCGGAGACACTACCTCTATGGAACGAAGTGTGTGGTTTTCATAGAACACAAAAGTCTTCAGCATATTCTTAATCAGAAAGAGCTGAATATGAGGCAACGACATTGGGTTGAACTCTTGAACGACTATGATTGCGAGATTCGCTACCATCCTGGTAAGGCGAATGTCGTAGCTGATGCGCTTAGTCGAAAAGAACAAGTCAAGCTTCATTCTATTCAAACTCTATCTGATCTTCAAACTCGTGTTCTTCAGGCTCAGCAATTTTGTGTTTCACAAAATTTAATAGGTACGGAATTACCACATCAGCTTGAGCTTAAACTCGAAGCGAAAGACGATGGTTTGCTCTATTTCATGGATCGTTTGTGGATTCCGAATCAGGACGATCTTCGCACCTTGGTAATGGACGAATCTCATAAGTCTCGATATTCTATCCATCCTGGTGCTGATAAAATGTACAAGGATCTTCGTACTTCGTGCTGGTGGCCTGGTATGAAGAAGGATGTTGCCTTGTATGTATCAAAATGCCTAACTTGTCTCAAAGTCAAGGCCGAACATCAACGACCATCTGGCTTGCTTGTACAGCCAGAAATACCGGTTTGGAAGTGGGAGAACATTACGATGGATCTTATCACTAAATTACCGCGTACATCTAAAGGTCACGATGCTATTTGGGTTGTTGTCGATCGATTAACGAAGTTAGCTCATTTTATTGCGATCCGCGAGGATCTATCTGCTGATAAACTTGCAAAGATTTATGTTGATGAGATTGTGTCACGACATGGTGTTCCTTTGGATATCATTTCTGATCGTGATGCTCGATTTTCATCTCATTTCTGGAAGGCCATGCAATCTGCTTTGGGAACCCAATTGAATCTAAGCACTGCTTATCATCCCCAAACAGATGGCCAATCTGAGAGAACGATTCAAACTTTGGAGGATATGCTTAGAGCATGTGTAATAGACTTTGGTGGTAGTTGGGATTCTAATCTACCACTGATCGAGTTCTCTTACAACAATAGCTATCATACTAGTATTAAAATGGCACCATTCGAAGCTCTCTACGGTCGAAAATGTCGTTCACCTGTCTGCTGGAACGAGACCGGTGAAGCTCAGCTTACTGGACCTGAGCTCGTTCTGGAAACAACAGACAAGATCAAGAAAATCCGCAATAATCTTGTGACAGCTAGATTACGTCAAAAGAGATATGCGAATTTACGACGCAAGCCCTTAGAATTTCAAGTCGGAGATCATGTCCTACTCAAGGTTTCACCTTGGAAGGGAGTCATGAGATTTGGAAGGAAAGGAAAACTTGCACCACGATATGTTGGACCATTTAAGATTGTTGAAAGAATTGGAAAGGTTGCCTACCGACTAGAGCTACCTCCAGAGCTTGGAAACGTTCACCCAACTTTTCACGTGTCCAATTTGCGAAAGTGTTTAATTGACGCTGATCTTCACATTCCTCTCGACGAGATCCAAATCGATGAAACGATGCACTTTGTTGAGAAACCTGTGGAGATAGTGGAACGTACATACAAACAGTTGAAGAACAAACGGATTCATTTGGTCAAAGTTCGCTGGGAATCCAAACGTGGTCCTGAGTTTACTTGGGAACGTGAGGACCAGATGAAGACGAAGTATCCGCATTTGTTTTCACAAGCTTCCTCTAGTTAAAATTTCGGGACGAAATTTCCTGAAGTAGGGGAGACTGTGACAACTGTACTCTGTAATCGATGTACGATGTAAAACAATGTTGATTATTAATAAAACAATGTGATTTGGTGTTATTATATGTGTTTTGATTTCTTTATGTGTGTGTTTATGTTTGGTGATTTTACAATTCGATTCGATTCCGATTTCAAGCTTTAAATCGCTTTCTGGAAGGTTATACGAGCACAGATGCGTAAATATAACCAGTTTAATGCAACAAACACTCCAGGATAGTGACATAGGCTTAACATACCTTAAATAACCTTTACATAACTTAGAAATAAGTTTTGAATGGTTTGGTGTGTTGAAAACAAGTCTATTCGATCACAGGGACTAATTGTGTCAAACTGTGAATCTATGGGGATTTACACAGTAACGAACATTCCGGAACATGACCATAAGTTAAACATACCATAAATATCCTCTACATAGCTTAGAAATAGGCTTTGAGGGGTTCGGTGTGCTAAAATAAACTTTTGGGTCATTCAGGGACTAAAAGTGTCAAAAAGTGCATAAGTTTGCATTTTCGCGCATAACTTACGTTCTGAATACCTCCGGACATCCAAAAATTTATGTAAGCACTAAAATATTTTATTTTAGTGTTTGGCTTGAGAAAAATCCATTCGTCGCGCAATTTGGATCGTTTTTCGCGCTTGTGCGCATTCCGTCGTAATTAAGCGAACATCGCGTTCGTACGACCAAACGAACCAACATCCGACATATTTTTGAGCATGTTTCATGTCCCCAATGTTTAGGCATCATTTTAGGGCCTTAAAGTTGGCTTTACGGGCCTTAGAAGTGTCGGAAATGGCCTTAAACACGTGCAAGGGCTGAAACTGTAAATTCTGAAACATGTTGCTGATCAGACAAGGCCAGGCGGCCCGCCTGAGCTTGTGTGTATCCTGAAGCGGGCCGCATCAGACCCCTGACAGCAGAAAACATGCAGAAACATCGAATCTGGTCCGTTCCAACCTTGCACATGGTTTTTCTCAATACTATTGGCTGGTTTTTGATGCACATGGTATTACAATACCATGGGTGCAAGTGTATGGCCAAGATCGAATCACGTTTTCCAAGAAACGATCCTAACGGTTCGGGAAACACTATAAATACCCCATGCCATCCATTGCTAAACTCACTAGAATTTTGATTTGAGAAACTCTAAGTTGAAACCATTGTTTCATACCTGAGATTCTTGGATCGAAATTAGCATTCGGGGACCCTTCGTAAGTATTCTTTCGTTCTTTTATTGCTTTTCGAGTCTGAAAGTCAAACTTTGTTTGACTTTATGCATTGACCAGTTTATGGTCAATGCGAAGTTCGTTTGAACTTTGCAACGTGAGTGTAATCACGTTGGTTATAGTCCCTTGGGACTATGCCTACTGATTACCACGTTGTCTAGGGTCGTAGGGTAAGCTATCTAATAAATCGCTTATACCTTCGAACCCGACCCATTTGGTCGATCATTAGGATCCGACCAAATACTTTAGGTGACCATAGTGTATAGGGAATAACCTTCCGAGGTTATACCCTATGGTCACATCGTTTGAGTAGTTGTATGATAGGTAGTTTATATGCCTTAGGTAAATTACCAGAATACCCTTTTCATGTATAATTGGTAATTTAGCTTATGTAACTTAAACTTTTGTACATAACTGATTATACAACATGATAAAACATGTGTAGGCATATAATACTTGTCATAGGACTAGTTAGACGTCTCGAACGCGCTTTGCGCGCACGACGCGTTAAAGTAGCATAAGTTACCTTAATGGGTCACGATGGGTCGAAAGCTCTTAGGTTAGGTTCCGATTTAGGATGTAGGCTTTGTTAAACCATATCACATGAGTTCTAACACTCATTTGGCTTACAAGACCTCATTCTGTCCGATCTTCCGATTTAGGCGTCTATTGTTTGATTAGTGATTCGATTACTAGGTACTGTTTGATTTCACTGGTTTGCTCGAGTTTGTTGAAGTTCTATTGACTGAGGATACTTTGCACTACAAGTGAGTACATAGTTCCCCTATTTTACTACTTTCAATTGTTTTGGGGTGATTCATATGTACTAATTGTTTTCAAGGTTTTAACGATGGTATTAAAACGATTTTCGATGTTATAACGATGGTTTCAAAAACGATTAAGACGATTTATACAAAACTAATAACGATTTCGATAATGTGAATGAACTTGTTGGTTGGGTTACATAACAAATGACATTCATTAGCAATGATCAAGCCGACCAGTATTAGGTTATGGTACCATAGGATCTGACAAATCCCGTTATCATACTACACCCATGGTTATGTGTGGGGGTTGTGGGTAGCGACTGAATCTGATAATTGTTAACTTACCCTATGGAGGTTTGTTAATGCGAGAAACGAGGGACGAGTCATGAAGGTTTGAATGTTATTAGCGAGACGACTATATATAAGTTATTCACAATTAAAACGAGGATGATTTGGACGATGTAAACGATTTGTAAACAATTTGGACGATACGATGTTAAACGATTTGGGTAAACGATAGCAAAACGATGTCACACAACGATGTTTTTGAGGTAACATACGAGTTTTATTAACGAGTTAATACGAGATGTTTTACAATTTGCTTTACTAAAACAAAGGTTTTTGGGTTAAGAATCATGGCTACGAGGTTTCATAAACTATAACCCGCTTGTTTTGAGTTGGTTAATAAAGTTGCAATATTATATTCTTTTCAAAACAAGGTTTTTAATAAAGTATTGCAACATTTAAACTAGCCATGAATCCAATACTCCTATAAAACCTATGTACTCGCCAGCATTTCTTTGCTGACTGTATTTTCACATATGTTTCAGGAATTGATGCTTGATGATGATTTGCTAGGATGCATGTGTCACGTAGGATCTGGACGAGGCCTTAGTGACATAAAACAATATTAGTCGATATGTAACTTGTTTGTTCTATTTTAAGACAATGATAATGTTTAATATTCAATAAAACGAAACACTTTTGTATCCATGGTTATGAAACGATAATTCTGTTGCAACACGCCCCGACGTTTTCCGCCGCGATTTGTTGTTTTACGCGGTCGGGGTGTGACAAGATCAAACTAAGATTCTACCTAACCATGGTCGAAGTAAATCTGTAAGCTCTTCGGGTAGCACATTAAGAGGAATCACGAACAATTGGTGGATCCTTGATCCTCTTTTCCTTAGCCTCAACATCTGTAACCGTTGCTAACGTAGCAGGTTGATCCTTCCGTAGACACTTCTGGGCCTTCATAGCTGATATGGCGCTAACCTTTGCACGACTCTGTTGCTTTAGAACAAATAACGATTCCCGACATGAAATTTTCTCCTCACAAGGTATGTCTGCGCGATTTCTGAATAACCAATCCACACTAACTACTGCATTGTAACCATCAGGAGTAGTAGAAGGAAGGTCGATGTCGAACATTTATCCCACCAGGTCGAGTTTGCATCCCAACGATCATATGAGGTTTCCATTGCCTTGCCATCAGCCGATTCCACAGCAGGGTCGGTTTCAAGAAGCATCAGGGTTATAGAGACGAAGTGATTCGTTACCAAGAACGCGTATGCCACCATGTTAATACAATCCTGGCGTCGCCCATGCCTATCCTAAATACCCTTCCATGAGCATCATTTCCAGTGTTGTTGTTCCTTTGGTTGTTATCTCCTTATCTTAACCACTGCCAATCCATGTTGTAGGCACCTTAATTTCCATACTATAGGCTAGGGTTACGAATGTCTGGTTTTCGCTGCAACTTCTGCTCCCAATGTCATTGCTCGACACGAAACCCTACTATTCTTCACCATCATAGTCCATCTTTTCACATACTAAGCCACGTCCTAAAGCGCTACTAACTGTGCTGGCAATTACGCATACCATACTAAGGTCGATTATCATCACTTATGCCATGATTGATTCGTAAGAGTTGACTCCCATGGGTCCCTGACAAGAGTAAGGATTCGATTGAAGCCAATTCGCTGGTGCTCATTACCGGTAATCAGGGTCGTCGAAGTACTGAGGTCGATAAAGTGCTACGCTCATCCTCCTGTCCATCGATGTTGCAAGTAATTCGGGTAATACACAGTATGTTGTGGGAGCGTTGCAGAGTGATCGCACTTCAAAATTTGAGGCGTCAATACGTTAAGTTCCAACAAGCGAAGAAAGGTGGGAAAGATATCGATCAATCATTCGACGCTGCGACGTCCAACACATGGACGTTCGTATAAGCAATTAACATTCTACATGGTTCACTGAGTTCAGATGGGTGTTCAGGTAACACTCGATAGCATCGAGTTTCGAAGGGATCTAAAGATATATGAAAAGTTCACGTTTGAGTTTGAGTAGGGGACCATTAGTGCTATGACCCCTATAGGTTTGTTATGTTTCTCATCGATCAAATGACGGAACGGAACCCCTTTTCCACTTGTTAAGCCTCACTGGGACTCACATGCACCCCACATTATTATTATGTGTGCACCCACAATAATATTGTGATTTGCATGCTCATCTCAGCTCTTCTCAACTCATGTCAAATGGTTCCTCAAATTCGAGTAGCAAACAAAAAGTATCACGAAGCGTAAGTCGTGAATGTTTAGGGAAATACCATCCTATCAGTCACATAACACGTGCAAGTGTACATGAATTCATACTGTTGTGCTAGACGTGCAATCACATGCAATATCATATGTAGGTGTTCACTAGTTAGGTAGTACAATGAGTATATGAGAGACGAACCTTGCAATCTGGAGCTGAGTGTCATGGTCGTATTCCCATTTTCAGAACTGTTCGGTTATAGTCTGGTTTTACAAAAACATTTCCCCCTTTTTAAAACCAAGTTCACTATAACCAATGGCTCTGATACCAATCTGTCACACCCCCAAAATACACACGCGGAAAACCCCCGCGAGGCGTGTGACATACCAGGATCTTAGCCATCAATCATATTGAACTCATAGGTATATGTAAATAAAACTTTCATTGATTAATAGTAAGTGTTACAACGTTATAATATTTCAAAGTGTACAGCGGAAGCATAATTCATTCTTTAAGAGTTTATAACCACATGTAAAAACCGTTTGTGTTATGATATGTTTCCATGTATCTGACCCATGACCACTCCAGCCTCCCAGACAACAAGTTCCAGTCAATAAGCACCTAAAGACCTGCAAGGCATGTAACAACGAGTCAACAACAAAGTTGATCAAGTTCACAGTTGGTTGTTTAGTTATAACATTCGTTTCGAAAATCATATGTTCGTTTTGTAAACCATGTATCATATTTATTCGTATCGCGGTCTCCCAGACATGTTTGCGAAGATTAGTGGGGGCTTCCCATGTGTTACTAGACCGTGCGTATCGACTACTACGAAAATATAAGTGGTGCCCTAAGTCAATGTCTATCAGCATTGACCCTTTGCCCATAGTCCATTAGTACACGCCCGTCCGACTGGCACGGTGTGAGGTTTGTTAAACCTAATAGCGCTATTAACTAATGACCCGCTCGCCATAGGCCTCGGCGATTAAGTCGATATAAATGAGGGACTTCAATGATAGAGGTTTGGTCCAGTGTGTAATCTTGGCATCCTACTCACGGAGGATGGTTGTAGTTACCGTTTAAATCATTAACCCATTCCCAACCCTTGGGAATCCCATGCCTTGGAAAGAGTGTGAACTCACCTTGGTTTACTCGGTAAGATTAGCTACGTGTTTACAGTTGATCACTCAAACCCTATCGTGGTTACCAAAGAACAGTTAGTTCGCATGTACATAGATCACGTATTCCACATTTATGTTGTATACAAGAAGCACTCGTATAACACATGCCATACTAGTTAATATAGCAGCCCATTCTCATCAAGTAGATTCATAGCGTGCATTCAGTTCTCATATAAATTTACACCAAGATTCCAATATGGTCATCAATAATAA
Source organism: Helianthus tuberosus (assembly GCA_030545235.1). Lineage (NCBI taxonomy): Eukaryota > Viridiplantae > Streptophyta > Magnoliopsida > Asterales > Asteraceae > Helianthus > Helianthus tuberosus. The sequence goes on from CM060366.1 coordinate 163,524,444, forward strand.
TTAGTTTCCTATGTAATAAATCACATCCTTTTCACTTATCTTAAACAAGTGTCGAACACGCATTTATACATAGATCACACATCGTAACAGTAAGTAAGCATTCATAGCATTCAACACGTAATGTGCGGTCCATCTAAGTTCAGGCCCAAAAGAAATGTGCGATTAACTTATGTCCGTGGCCCACTGACTCGGGTGCGGCCCAAAAGGCTTCACGCAACTCAGTAGGGCTTCGGGCACAGTCTCAACATAACTAGTTATGCGGCTCTTAAGGCTAACCCAAAACATGTGTGGCCCAATTGACTTGTTTGTGAGTCCAATATATATATGCAGCCCACAATCAAAATGTAAGTCTCAAAGGTTAACAACTATTGTTTGTATCGTTACTTATTAGTCAGTTTATCAACAATCATTAACATCATCAGTAATCATTCAATTGATACCAACATTACACATTATGTCATGTAATCCGAAGCAAAGTATTCTACCCTAATCCTACGTAACAATCCGTTAAACAATCTAAATATATAATCATATCATTAATAACAACCCAAATATATAATCATATCATTTATAACAATCTAAATATATAATCATATCATGAATCGACCACCACTCGTTTCAATAATCTGCCCATCCGTCCACATGCCATGCTCCAACAAGTTAATACCAAACATATTCATTATCATTATGTACCCTAGTTGTTTACTATTAATCCATCATCATACTATTTCTTGATTAGATCTAGGCACCCACATGGCCACCACTTTCATTCAAAGTTGACAAGTTTGTCAAACCACTTATCCTTACATGCATTGGACCACCAAAGGCTATGTATATGATAATCGGTTTGCTTACCAAAAAGGCATACATCAAAATCAAGTTAATCCACCAACACACATAGAATAAGGTTAAAATATAAGACAGTCACATGCTATTATGGGCGGCCCAATAGGAATTGATTAAGATCATAGTTGTCAAAACATCGCACATGTATATAACACAATTAATCAATACAATTAATCAAGACAATATATAAACACATAAGAAAACCGAGAGGCTTTTACTAACCCGACGATGCATGGAACTAGGCTCCACTCACAAGAGAAGAGATGATCCCTAAAAGAAAAGAACTTCGACAGAGGGGGGGGGGGGTTCTCTAGTTGCCGTCGAACTCTAAGGAGGGGTAGGGTTTGTATATTGATTTTGTGATTTCACGTAACAATATAACACCAATAGTCAAAAGTGGGTCGGTGGTTAAAATATAACATCCAATAATAAGTCACAAGACAAAGTGGGCCGAGATCAATTGGTTAAGTGGGCCGAGATCAAATTAAATGTGTAGGGTGTTGGACCGAGATCAATTTAAATGTGCAGCGGGGCTCGGTGACCCATGTTGTGAGCTGATACGTTGTCGGGAATTAAAGTGTGAAGATGCGGCCCAGTTGATATGCGGCCCAAATGTCGAAGCATTACTTGATAAGTTATTGTATCATTCAGTTTAACAAGGTTATACGAACAGAACGTATTAACATAATCGGGAAAGATAACGAGAAGTAAAGATCAAAAGATGGAACGCTACCGACCTTGAAAGTTCGGGTTGTCACATTAAGTATCCAAATTGAAACTTTGTTCTTTACAACAGATATTAACAATTTAAGCATCCAAATCCCTCACAGTCAATCATCCAAGTCCAACTTATTGACCTTGGAGATTTCACAAACTGTTTTTGATTTTTGATTTAAAAAACTTCAAGTTTCAAGTTAATGAACTTGTTTATTTTTCAGAAACACGATCAGCGTACTTAGATTTTGAAACTCAGCACTCAGACATCGGTTGTCGAAAATAAAGCAGAAATCAAAATCTTTTTGTATTTTTCTTGAAATAGAAAGCAGTAAAAAAATATTTACAGACAATATTTTTGTTTGAGTTTGCGTCAGAGGATCATATCAGTTTATGACACCTCACTAGTACCGTTGAGCTTTTAACACTTTAAGTTCTAAACGATTCATTTAGATTGTCAGTATACTGATCCACTTAAATTTTCACACAAAGTTCAATCGATTCGAGATACGAAATTAATGTTTTAAGGACTTAAACTTATTCGCGTGTCCCACCTCATAATATGCTCCCTTATCAAAATTCCCTAGATTCAGTCTTACAGGTGAGTATACCAATCTGATATATGTATCTGGGATAGTGCGAGACCTTGAGAGCTTAGGTATGAACTTTCGTTCAGTCAAAGAGATGAAGGCTCGACTTTAGGTGTGTTCCCTTTAGGGAATCTTTTCTTCAACCGCAATTGATTCATATCTTTCGCTATTTTTCAATTTTTGTGCAGAGGGTAAGCTTTTTAAAGCGCGTAAAGTATTATACGAGGTCTAGGCCATTGCTTCCGCAATATCAGAAGACCAGGTATAATACCCCAGATATCAAACAGTATAAAGACCTAGTATCTCAGAATCAGGCAATCTCTCAAACAAGATTTCGGGGGTTACCCATATATCCGAGAGATATCCCTACGAGACAAGTAAGTATTTGATATTTAGGTTTATATCTCGAAAACAATCTACTAAGCGTGTAAAAACCTATTGGCATATCATCAGTGAGACCGTTTATCACATTTTAACTTTCCAATTCTTTAGCGTACTGTGATTGTCTACTGATGTACTATCATTTCCTCTTTTTACACAAAAACTCATTTTGATTTTATCACGTTTTTGGCCTTTCAAATTTTCTAATGTTTTTGGATTTTCTGACAATTTCTTACTCCCCCTAAAATTCAAAACCATTAAAGAAAATTTTGACAAACCGATACTGATAGCTTTGACTCGCCATCCATTTTCTGCTTCACATGCACTGATTTGCAGAAAATATAATGTACCCCCATGATTTACAACACATTGATATTTTACAGTTTGAAAACCGTTTTTCAATCTTGTGAAATTAATCATGTTTGTTCAGCCGTGAGGATTTCGGCGTATTCAAGTAACATATTTTTGTAATTTTTGATTTTTGACAAAATTTAAAAACAAACATATTTTTGATTTTTCAATTTTTGACAGAATAAAAACATATTTTTGGTTTTTAAATTTTTCTATTTTTAGGGTTTTGAAATATGGTTTATTTATATACAGAAACAAACAAACTCCCTGTTTTAGTTGCAGGGTTCAGCAGCTTTCTTCTCTCGTGCCAGGCTGCTCCGACACTCCTTTTGATGACATTCAGTTTTCTTCGGAACCACCGGCACATTCAACTTAATTCAATCACTTGAACAAGTTAGCCCAGGTATGCTTGACCTTAGGCATTTCAACACAATAAGTTTCATTCAATCTTGGAAAATCTTTATCATTATTCACAAGTGTATTTTCAACTTTGATTTCAACTTTTTCGTTATTCACCGTAGACATTTGTTTCTTAACTGTCCATGTTTAACCTTTTGGAGCACCTCTTTTGTAAAAATGTGAATCCTTTTGATCATTTAGATTTTCAACAACTTTTGTTTTCCAAAACTGATTTGGTTTCGTTGCATCAACAGTTGTTTTCCAACTTTGTGTTGTTCTTAATCTGGGTGTGTGAGAATTCCAGGTTTGTTTTAAATCAAACCTATTTGGATTTGATTTCCAAGTTTGATTCGAAGCAAACTTGTTTGTATTGTACCTCCAAGTTTGTTTTGAATCAAATCTGGTTGACCTTTGTTTCACATCCTCAGATTTCTGTTTCGTCTCAACATCAACAGGTTTCAGATTTGGACACTTGCGTGCAAGATGTCCAGTTTGATCACATTTAAAACATGTTCTTTTTGAGACATCTTTGACCTGTTGTTGTTGTTTTTTCTGAGCATAGAACTCTTCATTAGACTTTCGTCTAAATTGGAGTTCTTTCTCTTCTTCTGAACTTGTTCCGTAAACAAAATTCATTTTTGTTTGATAATTTGGCGTTTCATTTTTCTTCCAATTTTGTTTCTTTTTATAACCCAACCCAGCCTTCATGTTTTTCTTCTTGAAACCAGGTTTGTTATAAAAGGTTTTGTGACCTTTTCCAGTAAATTTTGGAATTTCATATTTTTCAATTTCAACCATTTTGAAAACTTTATCAATCTTTTATGAAATCACATTCTGAATCGGGAATACAATATCTAAGAATAATTTGTCCGATCCAATCATGGTATAAACCAATCCTTTTGAATCATCATTCAAATTTTTCTCAGATTTTGAGTTTTTCAGATATTCTTCATGAAACTACCTTCATTTTCATCATGTGATTCAGATTTACCTGTTTCAACCGACTCTTTTTTCAACACACTTTCAACGAACTTACCTACCACCTCTGAATCACTTGAATCATCAGATTTGGAATAGGTTACGACAATGTTATCTGGCAACTGATCGACCATGTTAAAAGCTTTTTCGACTTTCTCATCATCATAAAATGCAAACCTTTCCGGTGGAGGAACTTGATGATACTCAGAACCAATACCCTTTTTGTTTTTCTCAGAATCATCATCACCCGGTTTTATGTTGAAAATTCTTTCAAGCACATATGATGACGCATGTTAACTTTTTAACTTGTTGTCATCCTGTTCTAAATCGGCTATTTGACGCTTCAACTTAGCAACATCCTCAATATAAGAGTTTACAACTTGTTGCTTTATTGAATATTGTCGCTTAAGCGTATCAGTTGTTTCAGAACAATATTTCAATCTAGATTGAACAAGTTTCATTTGACTATTAACATCTTCATATGATTGTTTTGTAATGTGGTAAGCCAATTTTATTGAATCATACTCCTTTTTCATTTCCTGACATGCATTTTCTTTTTTAACACATTCTTCTGTCATTTTCGAAACTTTATCTTTCAAAATTTCATTTTCTTTTTCTAAACTCTTGCACTTTTGTGTTAGTTTTTCATCATTTTCTTTTAAAACCTTTTCATTTTCTAACATTTCTTTGCATTTATTTTTGAAAACTTCTTCGATTTTATAAAATTCTAGATTTCTTGTTCTGAACTTTTCATCTTTTTCAGTACAAGCACTGCACGTTTCCATGCATTTCTTGCACTATTCAACATTTTTGTTTAAGACTTCAGAATCAGATTTTACCTCAGTGATTGGTACTTTGACTTTTTCTGCTGTTTCTGTCTGATCAACATATTTCTTCTGTTTTTCTTCTCCAATACCAGCATCACCACTATCATCAACATCCAATCTCTTTATCTTCACTTCTTCTTCTTCTTTCTTCTTCATCTCTTCTTCAACCTGCTGTTCTTCAGTAACAACTTCTTTTTCAACAACTTTTTCTTCTACCTTCTCTTCCTCAGCTACCTTCTTCAAATCAGTTACCAACTCATCAACATTCTTCTTCATTCTTTCTTCATCCCTCTTCTTCAGACTTGCTGTCATAACATCACGAATTATCTTGTCCAGTCTTTTCAGATAAGTTTTATCTTTCGCAACATTTGAATAGTATTCGCCGGACAGAGGAATTACTGCAAGAACATCATCAAAAACCACTTCTTTTCGATGAACGGCAAGATCACCATTTTTGTTGATATAGCAATCTCTTTTCTTGTCGTATCTCCCACAGTATTTTGCATCTTCATATTCTTCGTGCATTTTCTCAATTCGACAACCAGCAAAGAATCTTTCTCTTTCAGTCTTTTCTTTCAGAATTTCTTCTCGACTTCTTTCCTTTATCTCGGAAACAAATGCACGATGTATGTTTGATGATATAGTTCTGCCATGAGCGGTGAACCTATCATCAACAAGATCATCTTCTGGAAGGAATTCGCTCCAGTCAAACCCTTCATCATCTTGAATCACAACACAAGCTCTTGATTTCTCCTTTTCAGGATTGTCTTCAATTTGTTTCAACCTTGGTGATTCCTCTCTGTTCTTGTGATAGATCGCCTTTTGATAGTAATCTTCTTTAAATGGATTAGCTCTTTCTTCAACAGCGGAGTTTCTGCATTCTCTTTTGAAATGACCTTTTTGCTTGCATTTGAAGGAAGTCACTTTTGATTTATCGAATCCCAGCTTTGTTGATGGTCCACAGATTGATTGTCTGCCAGTAATATCCATGAACCGCTGAGCTCGTCGAATGCAGCTTGCCAAACACCATCTCAGATCAATGAGCTCCATCTCTTCTGGATCGATCTGGTCGTAATCTTCCTTTGTTAGTTCGGACCATTTCATAAGAAAAGCAAAGGCAGTGGGCTATCAAGCAAAAATTAGGTCTCAAAACCCATTTCCGATTTTACCAGCTATCAGATCTTCGTATGATTCCAGAATTGATCCCAGTAAACTCATTTGCTGTTTAGCAGCGTTGATGTTCATTGTTGGAGAATTCTTTAGCTTTAAGGCGATGTTGCAGAGAATCTCTTCAGGTTCTTCAGAGTTTGATGTTGTTGACGATGAATGATATCCTGGATCGTAACTTGATGAGCTTTTCTGTGGTTCTTTTGACTTTTCAGCACTGAATCCCGTATTTGGTGATTCACTTACAGTCACCGAAGGTACATTGCCCATGTAGTAAAGACCGACATTCTGTTGATGCGAAGAGCTACTCATCTTGTTCTGTTTCTGCAATTCAAGCTCATGAGTTTCAATCTTTTCAATCAATACATCAAGAGTAATTGTTTCATACAATACATCATTTTTCAAAATAAAAACAAATGTTTGCCACTGATCAGCTCGTGGTAACGCTTCAATTATTTTGTCAATCACTTCTTCTCTCGTTTTCACAATCCCAAATCTCTCTAACTCAATTTTTAAATAGCAAAAACGTTCAATCATTTGCCTCACTGTCTCTCCCTTTAAACTATCAAACAAATCAAACTCCTTTTTCAGTAAAGCAATTTTATTCTATTTAATTTGTTTGCCACCCTCAGCTTTAACCCTTAACGCTTCCCAAAACGATTTTGATGATCCATCATGATTTAACAATGAAAATATACCATCTCAGATAGATTGTTGAATCAATGCTATCATCTTCTGCTCATATGAGAATTTCCGTTTGTCTTCATCAGAAAGATCATTGAGATGTATCTCTTCATGCTTGTCATTGATCGGTCGACTGTATCCAAACTCTAAGCAGAACTAGCTCTCGTGAGCATATGCCTTGGTCCAGTTCAGGAATCTCTCTTTCCACCATGTATAATCTTCTATATTCTCAAGTTTAGGTGGTTTTGAATAGGTTCCATAGAAATTATCATGTTTAATATTATCATTAATTGTTTTTGTTATTGATTTGGGTGTGACCGTTGATGTTTCGGAGGATTCTAATGTGAATGCTTTGTAGAACGTATTGTAAAACTCTTCAGCCATGATGTTATCTCCTCGAATCACCTGAATCAATCAAACAACAATGATCAGTTTTAAAAAATTATCAAACAGCTGGATCGGATGGTTATCCGATCGAGTGGGTCAACAAAAGTCAACAGAGTAACAAAAATTAGATGACAACGGATCGGATGGTGATTCAATCGTGTGACTATCCGATGCTTGACAATATGCTCTGGATCGGGTGGTGATCCGATCGAGTGACGATCCGATGCTTGCACAATATGCCTTGGATCGGGTGGTGATCCAATCGAGTGATACCAACCAACTATCGGATGATGATCCGATCGAGTGGGGATCCGACGCTTGGCAATATGCTTTGAATCAATGGTGACCCGATCGAGTGGGGATCCGATACTTGACCAATATATGTTGAGGATCGGACGGTGATCCGATCGAGTGGTGATCCGACACTTATACCTGAGACACAAGCAAATGAAGTGATTAGGATCGGATGGCAATCCATTCGGATTGCCACTCGACAATTTGCACACGTTAAAATGTGAAAGTGTGAAAAGGATCGGATGATGATCCGATCGAGTAGCCACTCGATAGTTGACCTTTAACACACCAAGCAAAATGTTCATGAATCGGATAGTGATCCGATCGAGTTGCCACTCGATACTTGGACAAAAATTCAATGCAAATGGATCGGATCGTGATCCGATCGAGGGACAATTCGACGATTGGCAGTTATCAAAACAATATAATGCAACGGATCGGATGGTGATCCGATCGAGTAGTCGTTCGACGATTATGCCACTCAACAATTTTACACACAAAATGATATTATTTTTCAAGATATTAAAGACCAACAATCTTCATCACTTCACATGCAACTGTCAACATTGAACAATTATAAAATCTCATGGACTGACAAGAATTTGAAAAACTTTTAATGTCTAACACAAATGGCCGACAATAGTCAATTCAAACTAAATCTAATTGGGCCGTCAATATGTTCTCATGAAATGATTCTAAGTATCTTGGTCCGAGAGCTATTATATTTTACATGGGTTGATGTTATCAAAACACACAAACTACTGTCAATTCACATGCAAGCCTACAAATCCAAATCAAAAGGCCGACAAGCTATTTCAATACTATTATGTAATTGGACCTCAACTTGTTATTCTTGAACACACATGGGCCACTTAACTGTTATCATTTATTAAGCACATGGACAAGTCAGACTTTAGAAATGAAACCAGTTAAATGATTGGGCCGATTGATATAAAGTGGACTTGATAACAGACCAATGAATATCACGTGATGTATTGACCCGAAGCAAAATTATTCGTTGATCGGATCACCTCTCGATCGGATGGTGATCCGATGATTGTCACAAGTTGTAGGGGATCGGATGGTCACCCGATCGGATGGCCATCCGATCGGTGAACACCAAGAATATCAACAGCAACAACAGTTAACATATTGAACATTATCAAACCACAAAAATCAAGATTTCTCAAAAACCGTTTGGAATTACGATCTGAAAATTTGTAGGCTTATAGATCAACTGTTTTCGCACAACATATCAAAAAATCAGCAATTTTTAACCATAAAATCTCGTTTAATTTGACGATTTTCAGACAGAAATGTGAAGAAGATGTAAAGGTGAAGAAATTTTGACAAATCTGGATGAAATTGGATCTGAATCTGATGATTCTTTGTGTGATTTCGTGTGTTTGATCCGTGAAATCGAGCTCCTGCTCTGATACCACTTGTAGGATCGGTTTTCGACTCCGAAACAGTTGCGAACCAGCTCGTGTAACGTGCGAAATCTATACCCGTGCGTGGACCGAACACGAGAACGTACTAAATCTGTGATTCAATTGATGATATGAAAACGTACAAAGTCACGTGAATCACCTTGCTACTTTCTCTCTCTAATTTCTCTCTCTAAGCACCAAGCTCTCCAAAGATATAACTGAGCAAAAGTTCTAAACAAAAGCCCTAAAGTTTCTATTTATAGGCAAAGGATATAAGGAGGTTCTCCTTATTTACAATACTGCCACCTTGCATTTCTTATCTAAATATTACAATATAAGGCTATGTAACACCCCGTGTTTCGAAAGTCAAAGTAAAAGTTAAGATTGAAGTCAAAGGGAGACAAGATTGCTAATTGCGATCTGTCACTCCTCGCTCAATTTCTGTTTTGACTTCTTTAACTCGTAGATAGTCTATTTTATGATTAACGTTAGTTGTATTATGTGGAGTGCTTATTTATAATCGAGGTTTATTCGATATTTATCGCATATTTTGTTGGGATTGAACCCTATCAGAGGAACAGATAATAAGAGCCAAAACCGGATCACAACAGTGGATTCATAATAAGCAGCTGTTTGCATTAAACTTTCCCTTTGAAAGTGGTTATAACATCTGATGTCCTCTATCCACTGTCCGTATACAACAGCTGCTGTCCTTCAAACTGCTGATGAAGCCCTGAAGACTGTTATGAAGTAAACACTGCTGGTTCAATCTACTGATGTTAAAAGACTGCCCACTCAAGGACTGATCAACCTTGAGGAAAGCACTGATGAAATGAGAAAGCAGTAGTTTAGTGTGTCACTTGTTTTGTATAAAGTCAGTGGTTAAGATTAGCAGTGTTTGTATAGGAACAGTGGTTAAAGGTTGTTAGGTTGTTAGATGTCACTTTCATGGTGACGTCAGCTTTGATGCTTCAGTGGTTTGAATTGCCTATAAATGGAACATTACCTTGTATTGTTACATCTGATTGACTGAGCGAGTTCTTCTCCTCTAGTCCAATCCTTTCATCTTGTGCGATCAACCAGGGGAGCATCAGGCTGAGGGGGAGTTTTGTTGTAAGCATGCATTGTAATCTTTTGATTTGATTTGTAATCTTTCGACCTAATGAAAAGCATGTGTTTATCAGAATTATTTTCCCCTTTGATTGTGTTTACAAAGTTTGTTTTTCATTTTCGCTACATTTAAACTCTGTTCATTTCTATTGATTTGTTCAAATTATACAAACAAACACAATCATGAGGAGCCTCAGATCCTAACAATTGGTATCAGAGCTTGGATGTCACACCCCCAAATTCCACCTGCGGAGTACCGTCCGCTTGAGGGCGTGACCGACCAGGATCCAGCCACCAATTATACTGAGTATTTGGATAATAATAAAGATGATCACCAACCTTAATAGTTCGTAAGCATCATAGTTTAAAGTTCGAAAGTCAGGTTCAAATAACAGTTTAAGTAAATAGCGGAAGCATAGGCAAAATAGTTTAAACAAGTTCATAGTTCAAGTTATTTGAAACCCAACACGCGGGTTTAGACGACCACTACACTTCCCAAGCTGCAAGCTCCTGAGTCACTGGTTACCTGCAAAGCATGCAGTAAGGGGGGTCAACAATAATGCTGAGTGAGTTCACTAGTTGTCCAGTTTTAATTACCAAAAACTTGTTTCACCAGTTAATTTATCCGTTTATACATGCCATGGGGAGCTACCCCAAAAGTTAGCGACTAAACTGTTTTTCCAATACCGAACACTAGGTGACCGTTGCGTATCCGCAGAGTGCCCCGATGTCAATGTTCTATCATCATTGACGGATGCCTGAGTACATTAGTTCACGACCGATCCCATACCTTGGCACGGTGTGAGGTTGGTAAGACCTAAATAGCGCTATCAACTAATAACCCGTTCGCCTGGCCCCGGCGACTAATCGGTATTATGTAGTAGGGACTTTAAGTGATAGAGTTTCGTTTAGTGCCGTTTGTTGCAATCCGTATAAACAGTAATTAACTAAAAGGTTCCCAATAACGAGGGAGGAAAAGTAAGTTGTATCCCTCATAAGGGGATAGTGTTGTTTTTAGTTCCGTTTCCCAAACCACCGGGAATACATGCTTTAGGTTGTGAACTCACCTTGGGTTGCTCGGTAGGTTAATTACCCGGTCGATCACGTTGGTCACCACGTCCTAGCATGGTTACCGAATATGGGTCAAGTTGGGGTACAAGTAAACACGTATAGCAAACACGTACAGTCACACATAGCATGCATTCATACAAGCACTTGGGTTATTGGGCCTGCCCTAACATTCCACAAACAAACAGTACAGATACATATGCAGTCCAGTCAACAGATAGTCCAACAAGCTTTTGGCCCAATAACACTTAGGTAGCCCAGTCGAGACAAGGGCGGTTTCGACTCGAGAACACACGGTTGCGAGTCGCAACCGGATGTTTCGACTTATCATGCTCTGGTTGCGAGTCGCAACCGGATGTTTCGACTCGTCATGCTCTGGTTGCGAGTCGTAACCGGATGTTTCGACTTGTCATGCTCTGGTTGCGAGTCGTAACCGGATGTTTCGACTTGTCATGATTCGGTTGCGAGTCGTAACCGGGGGTTTCGAGTCGCAACCTCGGATACGTGCACAAGAATCCTTCTAGAACCTGGCGGATGTACTAACCAATACAATTCTGTTTTCATGAAATTTTGTACTAACCAATAGAATTTATTAAACATGTTTTATTGTCTAATTTCCAAACAATTCAGATCAAACACCAACAATTTCAAATATTTTCAATGATCTTCAAATAGTTCATCAAGCACATTCATCACATATTCATCATATATTCATCATTATGCAACATGATTATTCAAACAATCCTAATTCTAGCACATACTCAAATCAGCATTATCGATTCCTGAATCTAACATACATTCCTCGGATTACAAACATACACCTACACACTCTTATTGTCTTAACCACCTTGCATGTTACCTAACAATTTCTTATTAAAACATGAACATATCCTCATTAAATCAATATAAGCATAAACCACAATAGTCACAACCTAGTTATCCTTATTAGTCCTTATATCCCACATATTCGATCAATACATACTTGCATAGGATTTACTATCAACATTCAACCATTGTTATTTATCACACAACTAAACATCGAGCTAGCGTAAATAATCATCTAATCATTTTAACCCACTTAGCCATATAGAAACATGCACATCATTCATCAATCACACACCTTGTCACACATTAAAACACTAACCGGATGGTGTACGAAGTAGGAGAGGGAAAAACGGTTGCGATAAGGCCCTTGAGTGGTGAACGATGGCTAGTCTCCGAGCTCCAAGCTACCTCTTGTTGAATCCGAGAGATTGGGAGTTGATTTGTGAGTTTTTAGGGTTTTTAGTGAGAGAAAGTGAGTGAGGTGAGAAAGAGAGAAGGAGGGTGTGTGGGAGTGAGTGAATGAGGAAATGTTGCAAATGGTGAAAAGTGGCAAAGTTGACCCCTCTTGTGGGTTTTATATCCGGACCGGCTTGGTGCACCCTAGTGGGTTTCCGAGCGGCATGGCCCAACCGGCCCAATCCGGTTCCCAAGTATCGTTACACACACCACACATATATTACGTACACGTTATCGGCATATAGCACATAGAAATAACAACTTCCACTTAATAATAATATACATATACGCTAAGTGATTACAAGGTGTTTGCTCGAAAAACCTAGAATGTCACATTATCCCCAAGTTTTAAGAACTTTCGTCCCGAAAGTTAAGGCAGCCACTGACAAGCTAGTGTAAATACGAACGTTTCAACGGGATGTCACATCATCCCCCCGTTAGTTTGGAATTTCGTCCCGAAATTCAGTTGTAGCTTCAGTGCTGGGGGTTTCATTTGGGAACAACTGGGGATACTTGCGCTTCATCTGGTCTTCTCGCTCCCAGGTAAACTCTGGGCCACGGCGTGAGTTCCAACGAACTCGCACGAGAGGTATCTGGCTACGTTTGAGGGTTTTGATCTCACGATCCGTGATCTCAACCGGTTCCTCAGTAAAGTGTAGCTGTTCGTCAATAGTAAGCTCCTTGTAAGGAATGACGAGTGTTTCGTCTGATAGACACTTCTTCAGATTAGATACGTGGAAGACGTTGTGTACATCACTCAGTTCTTCAGGCAGATTCAACCTGTAAGCGGCCGTACCGATCTTTTCGGTAACTTCAAAGGGTCCGACATATCTTGGATTAAGCTTGCCCCGTTTTCCAAAACGAACCACACCCTTCCAGGGTGAGACCTTAAGTAGAGCCCGTTCACCAACCTGGAACTCTTGCGGTTTCCTATCTTTATCGGCGTAGTACTTTTGGCGGTCACGAGCTGCCGCCATGCGTTGCCTAATCTGGGCAATCTTTTCTGTGGTGTCGACTACATGTTCCGGGCCTGTGATCTGGCTGTCACCAACCTCAGCCCAGCAGAGAGGCGATCGACATTTACGGCCGTACAATGCCTCAAAGGGTGCTGCCTGAATGCTGGTGTGGTAGCTGTTGTTGTAGGAGAATTCTACCAACGGTAGGTGCTTTTCCCAATTCTTGCCAAAATCGATCACACATGCCCTAAGCATGTCTTCGAGGGTTTGGATGGTGCGTTCAGACTGCCCATCCGTTTGCGGGTGATAAGCAGTGCTCATGTCTAAACGTGAGCCAAAAGATTTGTGCATGGCTTGCCACAATTCAGAAGTAAAACGCGCGTCTCGATCAGAAATAATAGAGGTAGGCACTCCGTGCTTCGAGACCACTTCTTTTAAGTATACCTCTGCTAGGGTAGAGAACTTGTCTGTTTCTTTGATAGCCAAAAAGTGTGCAGACTTAGTCAAGCGATCCACTATTACCCAAATGGTGTCATTTCCTCGTTGAGACCTAGGCAGGCCAGTAACAAAATCCATGGAAATCTGCTCCCATTTCCATTGCGGGATCTCTGGCTGTTGGAGTAGGCCTGATGGTTTCTGATACTCAGCCTTGACTCTTGCGCAGGTTAAACATTTTCTAACATACGTTGCTATGTGGGCTTTCATGCCAGGCCACCAATAGGTAGCCCTCAAGTCGTGGTACATCTTATCCGAACCCGGATGTACTGAGTAACGGGACTTATGAGCTTCATCCATCACAAGGTCACGTAAATTTCCGTAAAGCGGAACCCATATGCGTCCGGCTACGTAGTAAGCACCGTCTTCTTTTTGTTCCAATCGTTGTCTCGATCCTCGTAGGGACTCAGCCCTGATGTTTTCGGCTTTCAATGCTTCAACCTGAGCATTCCGAATTTGATTAGGGAGGTTCGAGTGGATAGTGAGTTGTAAGGCACGAACACGCTTGGGTTTGGTCTCCTTTCTGCTGAGGGCATCGGCTACCACATTAGCCTTGCCTGGGTGATATTTGATTGCACACTCGTAGTCATTTAGGAGTTCGACCCATCGGCGTTGCCGCATATTCAACTCCTTTTGTCCCATTATGTGCTGGAGACTCTTGTGATCAGTGTAAATCGTGCACTTGGTGCCGTACAAGTAGTGTCTCCAAAGCTTGAGCGCAAAGACCACAGCTCCAAATTCTAAGTCATGCGTCGTATAGTTCCGTTCGTGGACCTTGAGTTGTCGCGAGGCGTAAGCAATAACTTTCTCGCGTTGCATCAATACGCAGCCAAGTCCTTGAATAGAAGCGTCACAGTAAACGACGAAGTCATCGGTACCTTCGGGTAAGGAGAGGATAGGAGCACTACAAAGGTTCTTCTTCAGTTCCTGGAAGGCAGATTCCTGAGCATTACTCCATTTGTAAGCAACACCCTTCTGAGTGAGTGTCGTAAGTGGTTGAGCGATCTTAGAGAATCCCTTGATAAATCTTCGATAGTATCCCGCCAATCCCAAGAATTGGCGAACTTCGGTCGGAGTCTTAGGCACAGGCCAATTCTTAATGGACTCAATTTTAGCGGGGTCAACATGAATCCCTTCCTGATTGACGATGTGTCCAAGGAAATGGACCTCTCTAAGCCAGAAATCACATTTCGAAAATTTGGCGTACAGTTGTTCATTGCGAAGAAGTTCGAGAATAAGACGTAGGTGTTGTTCATGCTCCTCTTGGCTCTTCGAGTAGATTAGGATGTCGTCGATGAATACGATCACGAACTTGTCGAGGTAGGGTTTGCATACTCGGTTCATGAGATCCATGAAGATTGCAGGGGCGTTGGTCATTCCGAAAGGCATAACAAGGAATTCGTAGTGACCATAGCGGGTTCTGAAAGCAGTCTTAGAGATGTCCGCATCGCGAACACTCAGCTGGTGATAACCCGATCGCAGATCAATCTTGGAATAATAGCTCGACCCTTGCAGCTGGTCGAACAGGTCGTCGATACGGGGAAGTGGATAACGATTCTTGATGGTAACCTTGTTAAGTTCGCGGTAGTCAATGCACATTCGGTATGAGCCATCTTTCTTTTTGACGAAGAGCACTGGGGCTCCCCAGGGTGATGAACTAGGACGGATAAAACCTTTGTCCAAAAGTTCTTGTAGTTGAGTAGAAAGCTCCTTGAGTTCTGCAGGAGCTAGGCGATAAGGTGCACGAGCTATAGGTGCTGCTCCGGGAGCTAGCTCGATTTGGAATTCGACCTGACGGTGCGGAGGGAGTCCAGGTAGTTCCTCCGGGAATACCTCGGGATAGTCGCGTACAACTGGAAAATCTTCAATCCTGTTTTCCATTTTCTGTGTGTCGGTAATGAGTGCTAAGATAGCGGTGTGCCCTTTTCGTAGATACTTCTGGGCCTTTAAGAATGAAATGATGCCTGTGACTTCTCCGCTCTTATCGCCTTGAACTATAAGGGGTTTGCCAGGGGGACGGGGAATACGAATAGCTTTTTCCTGGCAGAGGATTTCAGCTCGATGTTTGGATAACCAATCCATACCAATAATGACGTCGAAGCTTCCAAGAATGATGGGGAAAAGATCGATACGGAAGGTCTGACCAGACAACTCTAATTTGCAGTTACGAATTATGTGTGAGGCCTCGAGGTTCCTACCATTAGCTATTTCAACGGTGTGCTTAGAGCTTAGCGGCGTAAGAGTGAGCTTAAGTTTCTTTCTAATACGTAGGGATACATAACTAGCATCTGCTCCGGAATCAAATAGCATGGAAACATAACGATCATTAAGTAGGAACTTACCCGCCACAATGTTGGGGTCATTCCTTGCTTCCCCAGCTCCAATCACAAAAGCTTTTCCTCTAGCACCATTTCCAGCATTGTTGTTATTGTTCCCAGCACCCTGATTGTTGTTGTTTTGATTCAGTTCAGGGCAATCCTTTCGCATGTGCCCCATTGCTCCACACTTGAAGCATCCACGGTTGTTTCCTTGTTGCTGCTGTTGCTGTGGTTGTTGCTGATTCTGCCTAGCTGGGAACTGGCTTCGGCAGTCTTTGGCTTCGTGCCCCATCTTGTTGCATCGCTGACATTGACCTTTTCCACATGGCCCAGTGTGATGTCGGTTACATTTGTTACACTTAGGGTGGTTTCCTCGATAGCCACCCTGTTGCTGAGGGCCCTTGTTGTTCTCAGTCTTCCTTTGTTGAACTGGGGCCTGAGTGGGGTTAGCATCCTTTCCCTGATTTCCATCCCACTTTCGCTTGTTATCGCCAGAAGTTCCAGTAGTAGCACCGATCCTCTTGGGCAGCTTGCCCTCTTCCACAGCCTGATTGGTGAGTTTGTGAGCAAGACGAACCACGGGCTGTATGGTGTTGAGGTTGGCTGAGGTCACATGACTTCTGATTTCTGGGACCAGGCCTTTGATGTACAATTCGATCCTTCGATACATAGGTTGGGACATGTTTGGGCAAAGTGCAGCATAGTCGTTGGACTGCTTGGTGTAGGTCTCAATCTCTGATCCAACCATCTTGAGCGCATAGTACTCGTTCTCGAGCTTGTGGATGTCATCCCTGTGACAGTATTCCTCTTTGATCATGTCCTTGAAATCTTCCCATGCCGTAGCATTAGCAGTTTCCAGACCAAGCATCTGAATCTGTGCTTTCCACCATGAAAGCGCGTTTCCTTCAAGCGTACCAGTTGCGTACTTAACCCAGTTAGCAGGGGGACACTCGCAGACGGCAAAGACAGCTTCGGCCTTTTCAATCCAATGCAGAAGGCCTATGGCACCCTCAGTGCCGTTGAAAGGGAGAGGCTTGCCATCCATGAAGGTTTTGAAAGTACAAACACGTGGTTGCGCAGGCGCAGGCTGACCTGTTGTGAGAAATGGAGCGAATAGGTTTAGAGGTGAAAAGACGATGTGGGGGTAGGATCTAAACATCCTATAGCAACGGGTTTACCTCCAGGGTGTGCTGCGAAAGCTGCAGCCACCGTGTTGAGCAAGTTGGCGAATTGAGCCTGAGTCATGTTAACGCTTCCTCTTCCGCGTCCACTCATTGTCTTCATAGCCAGAAAACACAGTATGAGTGCAATGTTGTAACGTAGCGAGAATGAGGTAGAAGAAAAATGGGTATCTATCTAATTAGGCACACTAGCATGTATAGTAGAGCAGTCAATATATGATAAACAAGCAAGTAAACACAAGTCCGAGCTACGAAGTCTAGTATGTCGAGTCTTGCCCTTGGAGTGTAGTGTCGTCACGAGTCACGGGTTATAGTCTGGTTTTTCTCAAAAAGATTTTCCTTTTTAAAACCAAGTTCACTATAACCAATGGCTCTGATACCAATCTGTCACACCCCCAAATTCCACCTGCGGAGTACCGTCCGCTTGAGGGCGTGACCGACCAGGATCCAGCCACCAATTATACTGAGTATTTGGATAATAATAAAGATGATCACCAACCTTAATAGTTCGTAAGCATCATAGTTTAAAGTTCGAAAGTCAGGTTCAAATAACAGTTTAAGTAAATAGCGGAAGCATAGGCAAAATAGTTTAAACAAGTTCATAGTTCAAGTTATTTGAAACCCAACACGCGGGTTTAGATGACCACTACACTTCCCAAGCTGCAAGCTCCTGAGTCACTGGTTACCTGCAAAGCATGCAGTAAGGGGGGTCAACAATAATGCTGAGTGAGTTCACTAGTTGTCCAGTTTTAATTACCAAAAACTTGTTTCACCAGTTAATTTATCCGTTTATACATGCCATGGGGAGCTACCCCAAAAGTTAGCGACTAAACTGTTTTTCCAATACCGAACACTAGGTGACCGTTGCGTATCCGCAGAGTGCCCCGATGTCAATGTTCTATCATCATTGACGGATGCCTGAGTACATTAGTTCACGACCGATCCCATACCTTGGCACGGTGTGAGGTTGGTAAGACCTAAATAGCGCTATCAACTAATAACCCGTTCGCCTGGCCCCGGCGACTAATCGGTATTATGTAGTAGGGACTTTAAGTGATAGAGTTTCGTTTAGTGCCGTTTGTTGCAATCCGTATAAACAGTAATTAACTAAAAGGTTCCCAATAACGAGGGAGGAAAAGTAAGTTGTATCCCTCATAAGGGGATAGTGTTGTTTTTAGTTCCGTTTCCCAAACCACCGGGAATACATGCTTTAGGTTGTGAACTCACCTTGGGTTGCTCGGTTGGTTAATTACCCGGTCGATCACGTTGGTCACCACGTCCTAGCATGGTTACCGAATATGGGTCAAGTTGGGGTACAAGTAAACACGTATAGCAAACACGTACAGTCACACATAGCATGCATTCATACAAGCACTTGGGTTATTGGGCCTGCCCTAACATTCCACAAACAAACAGTACAGATACATATGCAGTCCAGTCAACAGATAGTCCAACAAGCTTTTGGCCCAATAACACTTAGGCAGCCCAGTCGAGACAAGGGCGGTTTCGACTCGAGAACACACGGTTGCGAGTCGCAACCGGATGTTTCGACTTATCATGCTTTGGTTGCGAGTCGCAACCGGATGTTTCGACTCGTCATGCTCTGGTTGCGAGTCGTAACCGGATGTTTCGACTTGTCATGCTCTGGTTGCGAGTCGTAACCGGATGTTTCGACTTGTCATGATTCGGTTGCGAGTCGTAACCGGGGGTTTCGAGTCGCAACCTCGGATACGTGCACAAGAATCCTTCTAGAACCTGGCGGATGTACTAACCAATACAATTCTGTTTTCATGAAATTTTGTACCAACCAATAGAATTTCTTAAACATGTTTTATTGTCTAATTTCCAAACAATTCAGATCAAACACCAACAATTTCAAATATTTTCAATGATCTTCAAATAGTTCATCAAGCAC
Source organism: Helianthus tuberosus (assembly GCA_030545235.1). Taxonomy (NCBI): domain Eukaryota; kingdom Viridiplantae; phylum Streptophyta; class Magnoliopsida; order Asterales; family Asteraceae; genus Helianthus; species Helianthus tuberosus. The sequence continues at coordinate 163,543,816 of CM060366.1, forward strand.
ATTCATCACATATTCATCATATATTCATCATTATGCAACATGATTATTCAAACAATCCTAATTCTAGCACATACTCAAATCAGCATTATCGATTCCTGAATCTAACATACATTCCTCGGATTACAAACATACACCTACACACTCTTATTGTCATAACCACCTTGCATGTTACCTAACAATTTCTTATTAAAACATGAACATATCCTCATTAAATCAATATAAGCATAAACCACAATAGTCACAACCTAGTTATCCTTATTAGTCCTTATATCCCACATATTCGATCAATACATACTTGCATAGGATTTACTATCAACATTCAACCATTGTTATTTATCACACAACTAAACATCGAGCTAGCGTAAATAATCATCTAATCATTTTAACCCACTTAGCCATATAGAAACATGCACATCATTCATCAATCACACACCTTGTCACACATTAAAACACTAACCGGATGGTGTACGAAGTAGGAGAGGGAAAAACGGTTGCGATAAGGCCCTTGAGTGGTGAACGATGGCTAGTCTCCGAGCTCCAAGCTACCTCTTGTTGAATCCGAGAGATTGGGAGTTGATTTGTGAGTTTTTAGGGTTTTTAGTGAGAGAAAGTGAGTGAGGTGAGAAAGAGAGAAGGAGGGTGTGTGGGAGTGAGTGAATGAGGAAATGTTGCAAATGGTGAAAAGTGGCAAAGTTGACCCCTCTTGTGGGTTTTATATCCGGACCGGCTTGGTGCACCCTAGTGGGTTTCCGAGCGGCATGGCCCAACCGGCCCAATCCGGTTCCCAAGTATCGTTACACACACCACACATATATTACGTACACGTTATCGGCATATAGCACATAGAAATAACAACTTCCACTTAATAATAATATACATATACGCTAAGTGATTACAAGGTGTTTGCTCGGAAAACCTAGAATGTCACATTGGACAGTCAAATTCGATCTAACAATCAATTTGACATAACAGTTCAGCTCAAAATTCATTGATGCTAAGGTTGATCGTATTTGTTGAAAAACAGAGTAACGAGTAAGAACGTTCAAAGCTGCTAGTCAAAAACTCTGTAAAACAACCAAGATGTCATAAGACACACAAACTTCTCATAACAAGTGATATCATGCATAAAACACCTATAGGGTTCAGATCTGAAAATATGTCTGATAACTATGGTGTAATCATTTTCTTTACAAAATTGATTTCAAGTGTTGATATGAAGTTTGTGTTATTTCCATCATGTTTGATACTAAGGTGTGAACCTCTGGTCAACAAAAACCTAGTTTTGTAAAAACATTAGTGTTTTTGTTTATATAAAAAGAGGGAAATTAAAACTTTAGTCATTTGGATCTTATGTATTGAAAAACAGGTTGAGAATCCTTCAAAAGGACCAAAATCAATTGTGTTAAGAATACATTAAGAAAATCAGCAGTAAAAAATGTCCAGATCATGGGTAATGTGAAATTTGGTATAATCATGTGCAGAAATGACCAAATTTCTCAAAACATTGCTGCAAAATGATTCTGGCATAAGCAGTGTTGTAAAAGTCGCTAGGCGGTCCCTAGTCTGCCGACTGGGGAGTTGGAAGTAATCGGAGTACTCGGAGAGTACTCGGGGAGTACGCGGACATGGTAAATATAAAGAAAATTAATTGTTATATATTATTTATGTGTTAAAATAAGAATAATTCATGTCAACTGAGTATAATTTAAAATGAAACATGTTTAAAGTTCAAATATTCTGAATACAAGTCCGACTAGTCTGAGTACAAGGCCGAGTAGTCCGAGTACAAGGCCGAGTAGGCCGATTTTGACCGAGTTTGACCGATTAAAAGTCAACAAACCAAGTTGACCGACTAGGCCGACTACGTCCGACTAGGCGCCGACTAGGCCGACTAGGCACCGAGTACTCCCGAGGCCGACTAATTGAGACCGCCTAGGAGGAAGTCGCCTCGGAGGGGGTCCGAGGACCAAGTACTCGCCAAGTACTCAGCCGAGTAATCCGACTTTTACAATACTGGGCATAAGTATTTCTTCAATAAATACCTCCTAGTGAGTATTTCAGTACTTATGTATGGGAAGGGTAAAAAGGGAAGAAGAAAATTACAAAAACTCAAAAGTGTGTTTATCTCAAAACTTTTGAAGTAAAGAGTATAAATATAAAACACTTAAGAGTACAAAAATAGGGTGGACAATGGTCATCAAGCAACTGTGTGCATACATTGATTCCGGGAAGTTCAGGTAACAATAGTATCACCAGTGATTAATCTTAAAAGAGGACTAGGAAAATTTTTCAGTGTCATCACATGGTAACAAAGTCTATAACAGGACTGTCAAAATCTATGTGTACATGTCTCCTCATTTTTTTTGCTATCAATTGACAAAGAAAATGATCTCAAATAGTGGTTATTATAATATATTTCAAATCATTGACCATTTTCTTACAACTTGAGAATGATGTGACTATGAGTTTTTAATTGAAAAGTATACCAGATTCCTTTTGATGTTGTTTTCAGAACAACCTTTAATTATTTTTGTTGAAAAGGTTTTTCTCAAATAAAACAGGATATATTATTCATTTTTTTTTCTTCTTTAGAATAATATATTTTGTACTGTTACTTATTTTTGATAGTAAAAGTTTCAATCTCCTGTCAGGATATAGAACCTTTCTTTTTGATTGTGATATTATCCTTGAAAATAGATCAAAAGAAAATGGTACAAGTGTCAAGGTCATGTCAAACTCAAGTGTGTTTTAACATAGATCAAAGATTGATTGTTAACAGATCTTAAGATACTTGGATACTCATGTCATAATTAAAAATTATGACTCAAAATGAGTAGCCTTTGTAAAAGAGGTTTTCATCATCTGGGGTACTAAAACCACTGACTGGAATCTATAAATGCATCAAAACTTGTAATAGATATATGGCAAAAAAAAAAAAAATAGATGCTCAAAACAGTTGTCAAAAGTCTATTCAATGCTGCACTAACAGTTGCTGACTTTATAGTTTTTGAAATCCCTTCCACTGTTGTGCTCAAACATCTGTTTCCTAAATACTGTCCACTGCTGAAAGTCAACCCTTGATCTTTCATTTTCTTGGCAACCACTGATGCTCAAAATCAGTGTCTTATCCATTGATATGCTATCCACTAATAGTAAAAATCATCCACTGCTCTTATATTGTTACCGATGTAACCACTGATATTTGCCTCATCAGTGGTTCTCCAAAATAAATGTCCTCCATTATTCATCTTCTCATCAGAGGTTGGCACATGGTCAGTTTCTAGCCATCAGATCTTTGTAACCGCTGCCACATCAGTATTCACTTTTTCCCTAAACAACACCCTGACCAAAACCCCAAACAGGTTTTTACACTGTCGAATTGAATTCCAAAATTCTCTTCTCAAAGCAGTTTCCAACCCTCCATCCCAAATCATCCTTCGTTCTTCTTCATCAAGATGACGAAATCAAAATCAAAATCATCCTCATCTTCCAAAGAGGTCACTCAAATGGCCGCTGAACCCATTGAAATCCCATACAAATCTCCTCACAATTACTTGGGTCTACTCACAAAACCCACTACCACAAACACTTTCGATTCCATCATCGACATCATGTCTGCATCAAAGTACAAAACTTTACTAACAGCAGATGCTCCAATCTATCAACACACCCAGAGAGAGTTTTGGAAAAATGCTACCCTGGACAAACAAGGCGAGAAGGTCACAGCCATCAACTCTTCCATACAGGGTAAAACGATTCAAATTACTCCACAATCCATCTCAGAAGTCTTTAAACTCGATGATCAGCAAAGTAAGACTTCTTTTCTTAAAAGCGAGTTGAAAACTAATTTTCTGGGAAGGGGGTATGCAGAACAAACAAAAAGAGATACCTTACAAAAAGGTTTCTTCGTTTCTGCACCTAGGTTTTTATTCCATACACTTTTGATGTGTGTTTCAAATAAAACAACTGCTTTTAACGAAATACCATTGAAGATCCAATGTCTGGGTTATGCCATTTTACATAATGAAAATTATAACTATTCCCGGGAGATATTTGATGACTTGGTAAAAAATGTTGATAGCAAATCATTTTTACTTTTTCCAAGGTTTCTAAGCTACTATTTTGAACAAAAATTTGGAAAGGAAAATGAAAATCTGCTCAAACAAGGTGCTTATTTTCAAATAAAAGGTTTAACACCTGAAACATTCACTAGAATGTTAACACCTTCAAAAACAAAAGCAGAGGTGTCTGAGCAGAATTTAGCAGCTACCACTGCTCCTCAGGTATCAGCTGCTGAGCCCACTGCTCCAGGTGATCATAGCAGCACAACCACTGCTTTGAAACCCACACCTGCCATTACCAAAAAGACCAAAAAGAAAACATCCAAAAAGCCCCCCAAACCCAAAACAAAGGCAACTCTGGAAGATGAGATCCCAGAGCCACTGCCAGTGACAACACAAATGTCACCTACAACCACTGCTGCTACTTCCTCACAACAGATGGAAGAAAGATCTCCACCTTTGTCTCAAACTCCTCCTGCATCCTCACAAAAGGATCAGGTTGTAAACACAGGGACCCCACAATATGAAGCTCTGGACCCAATTGGATCCATCTTCCTCAGTCCTGATCCCAAGGATATGTCTCTTTCAACACCCCTATCTTCACCCCTCTCGCTACCACAATCCATAAAACCCTTGTTGCATGCAGTTGATATAGCTCAGACACAAACCAGTTCCTCTCAATCACCTATCACTAAGAGCACACTCCCACAAGTGACTGGGTCTGATGATTATACCTCTGCTATCCCAGCAACAACTGAGGAGGTTACACTACAGGAGTTACAAGTAATTCCTGTCAGTAGTTCAAGTGAAGCAGCCACTACAAATGTTGAACCCACTGGTTTACATTTGGACAGTGGTTATATCTATAAGACTTCCTTGAAGGCAATTCCTTTTATAGCACCTCTGATAGCCACTAGTGAGGTTGTTTTGATCACTGGTACCATCAAAAGGTTATCAAGTGTTGAAGGTAGAAGTCCCCAGTACCAAGAACAAGGGGCATCAATGAATGATTTTTGGGCTTCGTGTCCTAAGTCACACATTGATACAACCACGCTGGTGGGGAATCAGATGATCCCATTAAATTGGGTGATGATTTACAATATCAGGAATTGACGAGGAGAATTGACAACCTTGAAACATCTGTTGCTGAAATAAAGGATATGGTGCAACAACTGTTAAAAGCTCAAAATGCACAACCCACTGCTGTTCCAGCTCAAGCACCTGCACAACCTGCACCTGCTACAAATGAGCTATGGAATTTATTTCAACCCATGCTCGAAAAACAAAGACAGATGGCAGATCAGCAACACGCAATATATGTTCAAGAACTGAGAAACATGATTGAATCAAGGTTTAGAAACACCCAAGCAGACATCAAGGCTATAAAAGCCCACATTTTGAACACCACTGGCACTGCTCCTTCCAATGTTCTTTTCGTTGATCAATTTCCCCCAGATAATGCCAAAAAAGGGGAGAAAATTAAGAAATGGAAGAAAAAGGGAATAGATGATGGCCTTCATGTTGAACCAGAAAAAGAAGAGCCAACCTCTACCCAAACAGCTGATGTAACTCCTGTTGTCTCAACAACTGTTGGTACATCAGTAGTTTCAGCAGTTGTTAAAACCATCACTCCAACACACACTACAACCACTGCCCTACCTCCACCTAAATTCACCTCACCACCAAAAGCTATCACTTCAACTACATCACCACCCATCAAACCACCACCTGCTCAAAAGCAGAAGACATCTACTGACACATCAGTAGTTGTAATGACCACAGAGGTTGAAACACCAGTTGTTTCAACAGCTGTTTGCCAGCCATCCACCACTGCTCTAACCAATGTCACATCACAACCAAAACCTCTTTCACCCAAAAAGCTTTACACAAGAAAAAGGAAATTTCAGAAGAATAATGATGATATACCAGCACCTATTCCTTTATCCTCCACACCTTACAATGTTGTCCAGCCACAACCATCCACTCCACCAACTCTGGTCAAACCAATAAACCCTGCTAACCTTGTATCTGTTGCTGAAAGTTATCCACTGGAGTTGGAAGCTGTAAAGGATGAGATGAAACAATTCTATACAAAAGATGATCCTTGGAAAAGAAGATTTCCTTCTCTCATTGGCTTCAGGAATCCAGTAAACATGAATGAGTATCTAAAACTCAAAGCCAGGCAAGCAGATATAAGAGTTAGAATTGAATGCAAAGATCAAGGTGATAAAGCCATTTATGAGAGAATGGAATTTTTACTCACTAAGGTCAAACAAATAGAAGATTATGCAAAAAGACCAAAGCAAAGATATGTCAAATATGCCACCTGATGCTGCCCTACAAAAGCTAATGAGAAAGGAGTATCTTGAATTCATCATGAAAGAAAAATTTTATCCAGCCAAGGAAGAACAATTCAGTGAATGGCCACTCATTGCACTAAAGCATGAGGTAAACAGAATCAAGAGAATCAAGAATGATCCAAGTAAGAAAAGAACAGCTCCAAACTGGAGCAAATACAAACAGGCCATTGATAAACTTACCTCAGAATACAAAAGAAAGAAGCAGGAGTTGGTGGATGCAAAGGTGGGAACTGCCAAAACCATAGCAAAATGGACAAAGCAGTATACAGATGAGGCTTATGAAAGGCTTAAGAAAAGAAGTGTCACACCCCCAAAATCCACCCACGGAGTATCACCTCTTGGAGGCGTGACTGAACAGGATCAAGCCACCAATCATATTGAATATAACAAGTAATAAGTAAAATTCAACCACACAATATGAAAGGTGTTTCAAATCAAAAACGTAGTTAAGTGTTTAGCGGAAGCATAATTGTAAAACCCAATGTAAGTATTAAGTACGAAATAAAGTAATGTTTTTAGCATGGCACACACTGCCATGTCCCACAACGACCGCGCCTCCCTGTGCAAGCTCCATGAGTACCTAACAACCCGCAAGGCATGTATCAACAAGTCAACAACAAAGTTGAGCGAGTTTACAGTTGGTTGTTTAGTTATAGCATTAGTTTCGTAAATCATATGTTCGTTTTGTAAACCATGTATCATATTAATTCGTATCGCGGTCTCCCAGACATGTTTGCGAAGATTAGTGGGGGCTTCCCATGTGTATCGTATTAATCCGTATCGCGGTTTCCCAAACATGTTTGCGAAGATTAGTGGGGGCTTCCCATGTTGTATGTTACTAGACTAGTCGTATCCGTACGTGCCCTTCTTGATCCAAGGACCGTAGCAAGTATGAGTGTACGTAGGTTTTACGTACGTGCCCTTCAATCTGAGGACAGTAATAGGTATGAGTGTACGTGGGTTTTACGTACGTGCCCTTCCTAACCTGAGGACAGTTAAAAGTAGTCTAAATAGTAATGATAGTACGAGTAGTTATTCAATCCCATTCCCAACCCACCGGGAATCCCATGCCTTAGGAGTGTGAACTCACCTTAGAGTGCTCGGTAGATTATGTTACTTGTTTATCAGTTGATTAAATACGTCCTATCATGGTTTACCAGTAACAATCAGTTTAGTATTCACGTCTAACCATGTATTTCGTCACAAGTTGCATTCACGAGATATATACACATAATATCATGCGACAAGTAATAGTTGATCATGTAGCACACTTAACCATAGCATACATCGAAATCATTACATGTGCTAGATACTTGAGTCACATGGAAATTATATTACATATTACACATCTCTGACATTTAAATAACACCCTTATAGTTCAAATCATGGCAATTAACATACCAATTCAACATCATCGGGTAAACATATAGCATGTAACCAGTTCCTAAGCCCATTCCACACATTAAGTCTAACACAAATCCGATTAACAAAGAGTGTGCGCGTGGGTGGCCCTTTAATGTGTCTTGGCCCAACCAAGTGTGCGGGTGAATATGCAACATGGCCCTTACACCCTAAGCCCAACAGTATGTGATCTCATGTGGTTTATGCAACTAATGGGGATGGGTTAGGCCTAGTTGTTATGCAGCATAATTCCCAGCCCAAACCACCCGCAAGATACCCAAACATGGTGCAGATCCAAGCTTCGAATTACTCAGCCCAAGTTATTGTTTCAATATAGACATTAGCCATACTTGATCAACTCAATATTTGATTTATTCATGAATGCACAATTATCATCTAATGGTTCTACAACTATATCTAAACTTCTTGTTACACATACATAATCCATCGCATATTACAGTTCTGTGTAATACACTTTTGTTAGTGGACCCAACATCATTAATATATGCACATGGTTTGCTTAGAAGGACTACAAATATACACACATGGGCCGCCAATTTAAACAAGATGGTTATCCTCTTTATACAATTTATGCAAGGCTATTGGACCGATCTGCTACTTGTTACATCACCATTAATTATGAACCACATATCAATCATAATAAACATTCGATGTAAACCCTTTCATACACAACACAAATTTAAAACCAATTACATCATGTAGTTAATCTAAAACATATACTAACCTGATTGAGATAAACAAGAACACAGAGATCGAGGGGAGTGGGGTTTCGATCCAAGAAGTCTGCCGTCCAAGATAGAGGGGTGAGGAAAAATAGTAGGGTTTAGTTTATTATATTGAGATAAACATTATAATGTTACGTAAACATGTAATACAAGTGGGGCGGTTAACTTATTAGGCCGAGAGAATGGGCTTAAGCCCAAGTGAATGGGCTGCCGTTGATAATCTTTGAGGAACAATATCGAGTTTAATTGTGATGGGAGGTTGGGCCGAGGAGTAGCAAGCCAAGAAACAGTTTAAAGGAATTGAGATTGGGCCGAAACCATCATGGTTTGTCCATTGGTTTCGAATTGATCATAATGGGCCGAGAGGGAGAAGCCTGTTGTGCGACATGCCCGGCCCAACGATCTTGTGCGACCGGATAGTCTTGTGTGGTTGGGTTTAACGTGTGCGGCCCGAATGGGTTTTTGTGCGATTAGACTAATCTTGTACGATTCACATAAATTATACACATATACATCACATACCACAATCTTGTATCACATACCACATAATAAAGCATCACGTTTTTTTTTTTTTTTTTTTTGGGTAAAGGGTTACCCCGGTAAATTTTAAAGCATCACGTTTTATTGCAAACAATCACATTAGTTAATCACATAGCGTCCACACTGGTTACATCAGAGTATAAAGAAAGGTTCTGAAATACGAGTTGTCACATCATCCCCAAGTTGAAAGAAATTTCGTCCCGAAATTTAGCATGTGGTTACTGAGGAAGCTAGTTGTGTTGCGTTGTTTCCTGGTTTTCCTGGGGTGTCACAAGAAGGATGACAGATTCTGACACTCCAAAGAAGCCTGACTACAAAAAGCCAAAACAGCAGACCAAAACTTCTGAACCACTGATCACATCAGCAGATGTTTCAGTCACTGAGCTAGAACAAAGAAAAAGGCAAGAGCAGATTGAACAAGAAACTGCAGAAGACATAGCTGCAGCAAATGAAATCATAAAAAGGCTTTCAAACAAATGTCAGCTGAAAACTCTGAAGCAGCAAAAGTTCACAGTACTGGTCATGCTGAAAACTCTGAACTATCAAAAGCTTAGAGTAATGATCATGCTGAAAATTCTGAACCAACAAAAGCACAGAGTACTGATCAACAAATTCTCACAAGGCCACAATCCCCCAACTCGTCAGTAAATAAACCTCTCCCAAGAAACCCAATGGGTTCAAAAATACTAAAATGGATGTCTGATCAAAAGACCCATGTATTGACCCTGTTCAGATCCAATGGAGAAGTAAAGCACATATCAAGGGAACAAGCACTGGGCCTGAGTGTTGAAGATCTACAAGATTTCCTTGAGCTTATACTGTGTAGGGATGAGGAGGATACAAGTTATATGGATTTTGAATTGCAATTTAAAGGACAAGTTAGGGAACTTCTGATGAGACAATAAAGATCCAGAATAATGAAGGGTTTTGACATTATCTGTTCCAGGGGGAGATTGTTGGGATTGAACCCTATCAGAGGAACAGATAATAAGAGCCAAAACCGGATCACAACAGTGGATTCATAATAAGCAGCTGTTTGCATTAAACTTTCCCCTTGAAAGTGGTTATAACATCTGATGTCCACTATCCACTGTCCGTATACAACAGCTGCTGTCCTTCAAACTGCTGATGAAGCCCTAAAGACTGTTATGAAGTAAACACTGCTGGTTCAATCTACTGATGCTAAAGGACTGCCCACTCAAGGACTGATCAACCTTGAGGAAAGCACTGATGAAAGGAGAAAGCAGTAGTTTAGTGTGTCACTTGTTTTGTATAAAGTCAGTGGTTAAGATTAGCATTGTTTGTATAGGAACAGTGGTTAAAGGTTGTTAGGTTGTTAGATGTCACTTTCATGGTGACGTCAGCTTTGATGCTGCAGTGGTTTGAATTGCCTATAAATGGAACAGTACCCTGTACTATTACATCTGATTGACTGAGCGAGTTCTTCTCCTCTAGTCCAATCCTTTCATCTTGTGCGATCAACCAGGGGAGCATCAGGCTGAGGGGGAGTTTTGTTGTAAGCATGCATTGTAATCTTTTGATTTGATTTGTAATCTTTGGACCTAATGAAAAGCATGTGTTTATCAGAACTATTTTCCCCTTTGATTGTGTTTACAAAGTTTGTTTTTCATTTCCGCCGCATTTAAACTCTGTTCATTTCTATTGATTTGTTCAAATTATACAAACAAACACAATCATGAGGAGCCTCAGATCCTAACATATATGATCGCTTATCGCAACCGCGCTCGCAACTCGAATTACGCGTTCTGAATATCGTTTTATGTGTGTGTGTGCCTTATGTGTTACCTGTGCATGTTTACTTATGTTTATGCTTATGTTGTGGTGATTAATCGAAACACAATCGAAACTCAATCGCAATCGAATCGCAGACGCTAAATGCAAGTAATTTAGGATGATTGTATGTTAGATATAGTAGTTGGGATTAAAAGTAATTTGAGTAGGAAATTCTATCGCATTGCAACGCTCGCAATTGCAATCGAAACGGCAAAACCCGTCGCACCGAACACTCGAATCAAGTGGCTAATCAACCCAGTGACCAGCCGATCGACCAGCCGCTCGATCGAGCTACCACTCGATCGACCAGCCATTCGATCTGGCTGCCACCCGATCGACCAGCCCCTCTCCTCCCTTTCCTTTTTGGGAAACCCTATAAATATCCCTGTCAACATCACAACTTACCACTTTTGCATTCTCCTGTCCGACCAGCACTCCAATCTCACCTTTTCTTCGATTTCTCGCGATTCCTTAATCTACACGCACTCCTACACCTTTCTATCTTTTGAATCTTAACTTTTAACCATGAAATCACTAGATTTGAGGTGTTCTAGGATGATGTCATCATGGTGTTCTTGAGAACTTCATGTTTTGGCTTCAATCCACCAAGAACAACTTAGATCTAACCGATTTCCACATAAACAAACAAAGATCTTGCATAAATCTAAACATGTTCATGGTGAAAAGGGTTGAAAGATGATTTTCCAACTTTCTTTCAACTCTTTTACACTCAATGCACTCAAAACCGATAGAATCGGAGCTTGAACTAACCTTCTACTCTTTCTTGTTAATGTGTGGTTCAAGATCCGGATTCTATCCACGAGATTACTGATTCCGGGTTAAATATGGAACACCGTCTCGAACAGTTAACTTGTCGGATTTGGGTGATTCCTGTCCGGTCAGGATTACCAAGTATGGACGAGGTTTCTGTTGCTTAACACGTTACCAAAACATCTCGATAAATGACAAACTATCAAAATGACCAAGGAAGAAGACGACCGGGACACCAGAACGGAATGCCGCCCGATCGGACTGCTGTCCGAACGGATTGACACCCGATCGGATTGTCACCCGACCGGCTAGCACCTTGGCCCCACACTTAATGTTTATTTTCAAACTTTGAAGGATAAACATTGAACGAAGTGCTGCCCGATCGGACTACCACCCGATCGGACTACCACTCGACCATGTGATGTTCTGACTTCAATACTTAAACAATTTTCAACATGTTCAATGCCAGCGGATTGCCACCCGATCGGACTACAATCCGATCGAGTGACAAACTGCTGTGAACTTGTTCTCACTAAAGTGTCCAACCAATCGGATTATCGCCCGATCGAACGTTCGTCCGACCGATCGACCTGAAAGGTAGTGATACTTCCCAAAGGAAGAAACAACCCACTCGGAAGGTCACCCGATCGAATGACAAGCCATCATACACAAACACATCCTTCAAAGGACAAGCCATCATACACAAACACATCCTTCCCAAAGGAAGAAACAACCCACTCGGAAGGTCACCCGATCGAATGACCATCCGAACGGGTTGTCACCCGAACAACCGACCACCCGATCGGACTACCATTCGATCAGATTGATGTTCGACCCACTTACACTTTACACCATTTTACACGTCGCTTATCATTATGCTATCGTTCTGATCAGGCTAACCCTTACTCTCTAGTGCTCCCTTCAATCCACCAATCGCTGTGAGTATACTCGATCCCTTTTTGCTTTACGCACTTTTGGGTGTTACATACGTTACTTATTCTAAATCACATCAAACACACTACGCAATACTTTAATCGCTAACCAATTACCGCATGTTATACATGGCTTAATGAATGCTTGTTTGTTATGTTTACACATGGAATGATGTCTACCTGCCTTAGCAACGATAGTACTATTTGTTTGGACTCAGCACCTGTTCAATCAGGGGTTGTTAAGGACAATTTGTTACATGGCTCACAGTGGTGAGTGTGTATTACGAACTGCCTTGGACAGTCAACCCGCAGTCAATGGTATCGATAGGTTCATGTCGATAACTAACATGCCTCATTTTACACTGTGTACGTGTTGGTTATGCGTAACCATTTCGAACTCTACTATATCTATTAAACTTGTATGCTCACCTTTACACTATGTGTATAAACTTTTACTTTAACGTATGTGGCAGGTGCTTAGGATGCTTATATGCTTAGCTTGCTATGAAATCGAGGCTAGGAAAGGTTTAGAAACAAATAAACAATTGTCTGTATTTTTGAAATCTGAGTTGTCGGAACAGAACAATTTGACTAGATCTTGTCTGTAATAATTATGTTATATTTTATGACATGGTATGGGACATGTTACTTTAAATAATTGGTAATTATAGTTGTTATGGAAATTTCTGGACAATCTGTTTCGCTCAGTGCCGAGCCCCGATGATTCCGCCATCGGTTGGGGTGTGACAGATCGGTATCAGAGCCATAACTATAGGGAATTAGGCCAGACTCGACCTAGTCCGGGTCGATGTCTTAGAAACGACCTAGTCTATAGTTAGGTACCAACAGACCGACTTGTGCGTACCCTTAGGGGTGCTGTATGAGCTTACTTGCTATATCCCGCTATTCTCGCTTGCATTACACTATCACAGCACTATTATTAAAAAATGAACGGGTGATTTAGTCGAGATTAGGTGTGAAAACCGTAAACTCTTGATTTAATCGCTTGTTCGAGCTGTATTTATCTATAAAACACGAGAATTTGCGTTGAATGAGGAGTGAAATCTGTACTTTAACGCGGATTTTCATCTCTATTTTTATCGAAAACAGGAACAAGGTTGTTAAGTTAGGGGTGAAACCCGAATCTTGACGACTTATTCCGGCTCATTTTGTTTTACAAAACTCTCGCCAAGGTCTCGACGGACTCCAATGACCTGAAGTCGCGCTTTAACTGGAAGGATGCATTCCATTCGCTCAGATTCGAGGCGAGAGCACAGTCCCGAAGGCCAAAGTGTGTACGAAAAGTCTTGGTGAATAGTCGAATCACTTTGGTTAGTCGAAGTCTAACCAGCCAAAGACAATCTATTCTCGATTTTTATGTGTTTCGATTCTGAGCTCGCTACTGCCGACTATGATATTTGCCGATTTTATGTGGATTTTATGTGTTTTATGTGATTTATCTGTTTATGTGTTATGATTTTTTGGTAATATATTTGCTTTCGCTCTTCGCTTCGATCGACACACGCGACTCACACTACACTTCCATCTCAATACGCTAACAAATCGCTACTATTTGAGGAACTACCGTGTGCCATGTTGCTCGCTATGTATTCGATAATCGCAATCGCTAATCCCGAACGCCCGCGGACTTTGAATGATAGGTTTCTGTATTCTGACCGCCTTTGTATGCTCTATGGTGAATTATGTGCTTCTGTATTACTGTGCCTTACGTGCTTATGTGCTTCTGTGCTTATGTGAATGTGTGATTATGTGCCTATGTGGTTGCGTGAATATACGTGTTCCTAAGCTTTAGTAGTAATTAGGCGTACGAGGTGAGATTCGATTATATTGTGTTGAGTCCTGTGGCGATGTCTGTTGCAGACAATGTCGTCGTCTGGATCTCGCGCTACCCGCACTGCTCGCCAAAACCATAAAGACAAACGCCTTGCTGCTCTCGTCGCCAAGCAAGTAGCAAAGGATGTTCCTCAGATCGTGAGTGAACTGTATGAGAACATGAGCAAATCGTCCGAAGAATCCAGGACTGAAACCCCCAAAGCTTCTTTCAGCTTCAAGCAGTTCAAGGCATGCGGACCGAAAGAGTTCACTGGCGAAGAAGGCCCTACAGCCTTGTTTCAATGGTTCAACTCAATCGAGGTCACCTTGCGTCCGAGTGGATGTCCTGACAATCTCCGCACTCTGAATGCTACCGGTGTCTTCCAGTCCCGCGCTTTAGACTGGTGGACGGCCGAGAGGAACAAACGCAATAATGATGCAGCCTATGGTCTGTCATGGGATGAGTTGAAGAACGTTATGCTCGATGATTTTTGCCCTCCCCATGAGCGCCAAAAGATGGAGGACGAATTCTGGCACATTAAGCAGAAAGATGGTGACAACGCTGCCCTCACTGCTCGCTTCAAGCAGCTCAGTATCATCTATCCCGATCAAGTGAAGACTACCGCCATGACGATCAAGAAGTACATCCGCGCTCTGCCGGATTGTGTTGCAGATTTCGTGCATGCTTCCAAGCCAGCAACAATCGAAGAAACTTACTTTCTTGCCGCTGAAATCAACGACAAGCGAGTGAAAGCTGGTTTTTGGGATAAAGCTTCAAAGAACCTGCACCAAGCTACCATCGCACCAACCGCTGACACCGCCGCCACCGCATCGCAGTCATCAAAGTCCTCTTGTCGCAAGAGGAAGAACAACAACAGCAGCTCCAGCAATAAGAACTGTGCTATCACAACCACTGCTGCTCCACTCCAAGCCATACCGGCTTAGCTGCAACCCCAACACCGATCAACTCCAGCACCAGTTACCTATTCACCGCCTGCAAAGCGTGCATATACAGGTCCTCACCCTGCTTGCCCAACCTGTACTTATCATAACCCGGTGGGTATCGCCTGTCGATTTTGCGTACACTGCAATATGTACGGCCACTTCACCGCCAACTACCGTACTGGTCCCAGCCAAGCACCAGCTCAAGCTACTGCTCATCAAGCTATGCTCCCAGCCCCTCAAGGCCAACAAACGGCTCAGGCACCCGCGGTCAACGCCAGAGTTTGCTTCGCATGTGGTGATCCCAACCACTTTACGAACATGTTCCTGAATAGGGTTGTGAAACAAGAGCCCCAGCAGCAGCATCCTCAGCAACAACAACAACAACAGCAACAGCCTCAACAGCAACAGCAACAAGCCACCCGCGCCAGAACTTTCAACATCAATGCGCGCCAAGCCCAAGCCGACAACAACATGGTTAATGGTACGTTTCTTGTGAACGGTATTTATGCTTCGTGTTTGTTTGATACTGAAGCCGATAACTGTTTTGTTTCTTTTGAATTCGAGAAGCTCCTTAATCGTAAGCGCTCCTATCTCCCCTCGACATTCAATGTCGAAGTCGCCACTGGAAGAACTGTCGCCATAAATTTTGTTCTTCGTGATTGTACTCTTGAACTCAACAATCACATCTTTCCGATTGACCTTATTCCGATGCAGCTCGGAAGTTTTGACATCATAGTAGGCATGGACTTTCTTCGCGAAAACCATGTTGAAGTCGTGTGCTTTGATAAGATGATTTGATTCGCGCTCACTAATGGTGATTTATTGTGTGTTTATGGTGAAACTCCCTTGAAGGGTCTCAAGCTTATGTCGTGTGTCCAAGCTAGCAAGTATCTCCGCAAGGAATACAGAGCTTTCTTGGCTAACATTGTAGTAGCGGAGAAGGAAAAGAAAAGGAAGACAGAAGTGAAAGACATTCCTGTGGTTCGTGAATTTCCTAATGTATTTCCTGATGATCTTCCCGGACTTCCGCCAAGTCGTGATATCGACTTTCGTATCGACCTCATTCCTGGAGCAAACCCTATTGCTAGAGCTCCTTATCGACTCGCCCCATCCAAAATGCGTCAACTCTCGATTCAGCTCCAGGAATTGCTTGATAAAGGCTTCATTCGCCCGAGCACCTCTCCATGGGGCGCTCCAGTCCTTTTCGTCAAAAAGAATGATGGGTCGTTCAGGATGTGCATCGACTATCGGGAGTTGAATAAGTTAACCATCAAGAATCGTTATCCCTTGCCTCGAATTGATGATTTGTTTGATCAGCTACAAGGTGCTACGTGTTTCTCCAAGATCGATCTACGCTCAGGCTATCACCAACTACGCATTCAAGAGGAGGATATACCCAAAACCGCTTTTCGCACTCGATACGGCCACTATGAGTTCGTTGTTATGCCTTTTGGTTTAACCAACGCACCCGCGGTTTTCATGGATCTGATAAATCGGGTTTGTAAACCATTTCTTGGCCGCTTTGTCATCGTGTTCATCGATGATATCCTGATTTATTCCAAATCGAAAGGCGAACACGCGCAACATCTACGTTTGGTTCTCGAGCTACTCCAAGGGAATCGACTCTATGCCAAGTTCTCTAAGTGTGAATTCTGGCTGGAGGAGGTTCAATTCCTCGGTCACATTGTCAATAGTCAAGGTATCCATGTCGATTCCGCGAAGATTGAAGTAGTTAAGAGTTGGATTACGCCGAAGAACCCGTCTGAAGTCCGTTCTTTTCTCGGACTAGCGGGTTATTATCGTCGATTTATCGAGGGATTTTCAAAAATCGTTGTGCCGCTTACCGCTCTCACGCATAAAGACAAGCCTTTTGTTTGGGGAACTGAACAAGAGTCTGCTTTCCAAACCCTCAAGCATATGCTTTGCAATGCTCCCGTCCTCACTTTACCCAACGGAAACGACGACTTCATTGTCTATTGCGATGCCTTAAACCTTGGTCTTGGTTGTGTTCTCATGCAACGAGGCAAGGTTATCGCTTACGCATCTCGTCAGCTCAAGATCCACGAGAAGAACTATACAACCCACGACCTCGAGCTAGGCACAGTTGTTTTTGCGTTGAAGATTTTAGCGACACTACCTATATGGTACTAAGTGTACGGTCTTCACCGACCATAGGAGCCTACAACATATATTCAACTAGAGAGAACTTAATATGCGTCAACACCGATGGGTAGAACTTCTCAACGATTATGACTGTGAGATTCGTTATCACCCGAGCAAAGAAAATGTCGTCGCCGATGCTTTAAGCTGACGAAGCTATCTGCATAGCATTCCTAATATTCCAGCCCAGCATCATCTTGAAACCCTCATCCGTTAAGCCCATCATGCGTGTTTTACCGAACGCACTCTGAAGAAGGAAAGAATCCACCACGATGGAGGATGGAGCCCATCTTGTTAATAAGTTGAATGGGATATTCCATTATCTGGACCGAATTTGGATCCCTAAGCCGAACGATTTGCGACAGATTTTGATGGACGAAGCCCATAAATCTCGGTATTCTATTCATCCCGGTGCCGATAAAATGTACCAGGACCTTCGCTACAAGTACTGGTGGCCGGGCATGAAGAAGGATATCGCTCTCTACGTTGGAAGATGCTTGACTTGCTCAAAGGTTAAGGCTGAACACCAAAGACCCTCCGACTTACTCGAACAACCCCCGATCCCTATATGGAAGTGGGAGAGCATAGCCATGGACTTCATAACGAAACTCCCGCGCACGGCATCGGGTCACAACAGCATCTGGGTTGTCGTCGACCGTTTGACCAAATCTACTCACTTTCTACCAATACGAGAAGACTACAAGGTAGAACAATTAGCCCGAATCTACACCGATGAGATCATTTGTCGACATGGGACGCCTCGCGACATCATCTCTGACCGTGATGCTCAGTTTACCTCATGATTGTGGGAAACATTTCAAGCAGCTCTCGGTACTACGCTTAATCAAAGTACCGCATTCCACCCTCAAACCGACGGTCAGACTGAGAGAACGATTTGAACCCTTGAAGATATGCTCCGTTCGTGTGTCATAGATTTCGGTGGTAATTGGGACACTTACCTGCCGTTAGTCGAATTCTCATATAATAACAGTTATCATTCCAGCATTCAAATGGCATCGTTTGAGGCTTTATACGGAAGAAGATGTCGATCGCCTATTGTATGGCACGAGATCGGGCACTCGCAATTAACCGGTCCTGAGCTATTGCAAGAAACGGCTGATAAAGTCCTCCAAATTCGAGACAATCTGCTGATAGCTCGGAGTCGTCAGAAAATTTACGCCGATAGACGACGCAAGCCCCTTGAATTTGACGTTGGCGACTACGTACTCCTAAAGTTATCACCTTGGAAGGGTGTGGTCCGATTCGGAAAGAAAGGGAAACTAGCGCCTCGATATGTTGGACCTTTTAAGATTCTGGAAAGGATCGGAAAAATCGCCTACAGACTCGAACTACCGGAGGAACTTAGTAACGTCCACCCGACTTTCCATGTTTCGAACCTTCGAAAGTGCCTAGCTGAGCATGATTTAATTATACCTCTCGATGATCTTCAAATAAACGAAACACTACACTTCGTGGAGAAGCCTGTCGAGATCATGGATCGCCAAACCAAGCAGCTCAGACGCTCGCGCATTCCTATTGTGAAGGTCCGATGGGAAGGTAAACGAGGCGCAGAGTTCACTTGGGAACTCGAAAGCGACATGAAGGCGAAGTACCCGCAGTTGTTTGTTACGGCTGAAGCCTAATTTCGGGACGAAATTCCCTTAAGTGGGGGAGGTTGTAACACCCCGTGTTTCGAAAGTCAAAGTCAAGATTGAAGTCAAAGGGAGACAAGATTGCTAATTGCGATCTGTCACTCCTCGCTCAATTTCTGTTTTGACTTCTTTGACTCATAGATAGTATATATTTTATGCTTAACGTTAGTTGTATTATGTGGAGTACTTATTTATAATCGAGGTTTATTCGATATTTATCGCATATTTGATCGCATATCGCTTATCGCAACCGCGCTCGCAACTCGAATTACGCGTTCTGGATATCGTTTTATGTGTGTGTGTGCCTTATGTGTTATCTGTGCATGTTTACTTATGTTTACGTTTATGTTGTGGTGATTAATCGAAACGCAATCGAAACTCAATCGCAATCGAATCGCAGACGCTAAACGCAAGTAATTTAGGTTGATTGTATGTTAGATATAGTAGTTGGGATTAAAAGTAATTTGAATAGGAAACTCTATCGCATCGTAACGCTCGCAATCGCAATCGAAACGGCAAAACCCGTCACACCGAACACTCGAATCAAGTGGCTAATCAACCCAGTGACCAGCCGCTCGATCGAGCTACCACTCGATCGACCAGCCATTCGATCGAGCTGCCACCTGATCGAACAGCCCCTCTCCTCCCCTTTCCATTTTGGGAAACCCTATAAATACCCCTGTCAACATCACAACTTACCACTTTTACACTCTCCTATCCGACCAGCACTCCAATCTCACCTTTTCTTCGATTTCTCGCGATTCCGGTAAGATCTCAACCTAAATCTTGTACTTTCTTAATCTACACACACTCCTACACCTTTCTATCTTTTGAATCTTAACTTTTAACCGTGAAATCACTAGATTTCAGGTGTTCTAGGATGATGTCATCATGGTGTTCTTGAGAACTTCATGTTTTGGCTTCAATCCACCAAGAACAACTTAGATCTAACCGATTTCCACATAAATAAACAAAGATCTTGCATAAATCTAAACATGTTCATGGTGAAAAGGGTTGAAAGATGATTTTGCAACTTTCTTTCAACTCTTTTTACACTCAATGCACTCAAAACCGATAGAATCAGAGCTTGATCTAACCTTCTACTCTTTCTTGTTAATGTGTGGTTGATGTGTGCAAAATGCAACATATAAATTTCATCAATTGTGGCATAAAACTAACCCTTTTTAGTACTAATGTTGGAAAAAGTGTGCTTTTGTCTTCCTTTTGTATTTTCAGGATTAAATGAGCTCAAATTAACAAAAGAAGCAAAAAGACATCAAAATCTAACATAAATACAAGAAAAGGAACAAGACGTGACATGCCCGACCCCACGACAGCATCTTCCCAAGCAAATCAAGATAACAGAAGACTGAACACGCCCCGTGCTCAGCCAGCACGGGGGCGTGCCCAAGTGTCAGCAGAAAATACAAAGTGGTAGAAGCTTCTATTGCCCACCACGGGGCCGTGCTCAGCGGACACGGGGCCGTGGTCAACTATAAGATTCGCACAATCTAGGCAAATCTTCATAGTACAAAGATTCTTCTGCACACGGGGTCGTGTTCAGCGGACACGGGGGCGTGGTCAACTAATAAGACAAAGCTGCATTAAATGAAGAAAGAGAAGGATGTGGACACGGGGCCGTGCCCGCTGGACACGGGGCCGTGCCCGCTGGACACGGGGCCGTGCCCGAGCTTCTGTTCAGCCTATAAATAGGAGTGCTTGGCTCAAGCTCAAACCATCCCTTGGCACACCACCTCTCTCACACTTCACCCACCACCCACCACCACCATAACACCATCATCTACCACCATCATCCATTGTCCATCATAGAGTGTGTGAGTCATCTCGGGATCCAAGATTGATTGTAAGAGTTCTTGACAATCAAGGCCATGTTTGCCTAAGTCTCTTACATCACTTGGTGAAGACAAAGTGTCTAGTGTAATACTTTTTATTTTTAATCTTTTCGCACTTTTTACTTGGTTTTGTATTAATGACTTTAATAACTAGTTTCTTATGTTGAAGGTGATCTTTCCTTATCGTTTGTCCATGGTGTCTTGACATTATTTTATTGTCTATATAAAATAAAAGATTTTCACCATTCATATCTCCACGGTCTATATGGAGGTATGTTGGCTACCTGGTCGGGGGTTAAGGGAACGGTTTGGTAAAGGTCTTGCCATTGTTCAGCGTTTAGAGGTCCTGCAATGGACCTGGGTCAAATTTAGTAGGACCTCCTTCAATACTTAACGGTATTGGATGGCGGGGGTCCAAACTCTTTGATCCCCTCGTAAGTTAACTACTATTAATACTATAACCCGGCTATTTAGGACTGTATCCCTGCTGACTCAGACTACTTAGTCGAGGGTAACGTCACCTCCAAAAGAGGGGCCTACCATAATTTGCATTAATAACTTAATTAATTATCTTTCAATAATCCACCGTTTTAGGATTGTATCCTTGCTGACTCAAACTACTGTGGTGAGGGTAACGTCACCTTCAAAAGAGGGGCCTACTACAATAACTAAGATAATCTCTTAAAAAGTGCAAAAGTGCGGAAATAATCAAAGGTTACACTAGATACGAGTCGGAACCAAGTGATTCATCTTGTCTATCTGTTTTTTCTTTTATTTTTATTTTCAGCATTTTTAGTTAGTTTTTATTTTTCTTAGTTTAAAACATTTTTCTAAACTTTTTGATTTGATTAGACGTTGAGGATAAACCGGTACTAAAAGCTCTTGTGTCCTTGGACGACCTCGGTATCTTACCAACACTATACTACGCTCACGATGGGTGCACTTGCCCATATGAGTGTCTAGTGTTAGTGAATATCGTGTTTTATAAATTTAAAACTTGACTAAAAAGTGTTAAAGGGGCTTAAAATATACACCTAATATATATAACACTTGACACCCATCAGTGGTTCAAGATCCGGATTCTATCCACGAGATTACCGATTCCGGGTTAAACATGGAACACCGTCTCGAATAGTTAACTGGTCGGATTTGGGTGATTCCTGTCCGGTCAGGATTACCAAGTATGGACGAGGTTTCTGTTGCTTAACACGTTATCAAAACATCTCGATAAACGATAAACTATCAAAATGACCAAGGAAGAAGACGACCGGGACACCAGAACGGAGTGCCGCCCAATCGGACTGCTGTCCAAACGGATTGACACCTGATCGGATTGTCACCCGACCGGCTTACACCTTGGCCCCACACTTCACTTTTATTTTCAAACTTTGAAGGATAAACATTGAACGAAGTGCTGCCCGATCGGACTACCACCCGATCGGACTACCACTCGACCATGTGATGTTCTGACTTCAATACTTAAACAATTTTCAACATGTTCAATGCCAGCGGATTGCCACCCGATCGGACTAAAATCCGATCGAGTGACAAACTGCTGTGAACTTGTTCTCACTAAAGTTTCCAACCAATCGGATTGTCGCCCGATCGAACGTTCGTCCGATCGACCGACCTGAAAGGTAGTGTTACTTCTATGTTTTCAAAATGCTAGAACGAAAACTTCAAAGGACAAGCCATCATACACAAACGCATCCTTAGCAAAGGAAGAAACAACCCACTCGAAAGGTCACCCGATCGAATGACCATCCGAACGGGTTGTCACCCGAACGACCGACCACTCGATCGGACTACCATTCGATCGGATTGCTGTCTGACCCACTTACACTTTACACCGTTTTACGCGTCGCTTATCATTATGCTATTGTTCTGATCAGGCTAACCCTTACTCTTTAGCGCTCCCTTCAATCCACCAATCGCTGTGAGTATACTCGATCTCTTTTTGCTTTACGCACTTTTGGGTGTTACATACGTTACTTATTCTAAATCACATCAAACACACTACGCAATACTTTAATCGCTAACCAATTACCTCATGTTATACGGGGCTTAATGAATGCTTGTTTGTTATGTTTACACATGGAATGTTGTCTACCTGGCTTAGCAACGATAGTACTATTTGTTTGGACTCAGCACCTGTTCACTCAGGGGTTGCTAAGGACAATTTGTTACATGGCTGACAGTGGTGAGTGTGTATTACGAACTGCCTTGGGCAGTCAACCCGCAGTGATTGGTATCGATAGGTTCCTGTCGATAACTAACATGCCTCATTTTACACTGTGTACGTGCTGGTTATGCGTAACTATTTCGAAATCTACTATATCTATTAAACTTGTATGCTCACCTTTACACTATGTGTATTGACTTTTACTTTAACGTATGTGGCAGGTGCTTAGGATGCTTATATGCTTAGCTTGCTGTGAAATCGAGGCTAGGAAAGGTCTAGAGACAAATAAACAATTGTCTGTATTTTTGAAATCTGAGTTGTCGGAACAGAACAATTTGACTAGATCTTGTCTGTAATAATTATGTTATCTTTTATGACATGGTATGAGACATGTTACTTTAAATAATTGGTAATTATAGTTGTTATGGAAACTTCTGGACAATCTGTTTCGCTCAGAATCACGCCCCGATGATCCCGCCATCGGTTGGGGTGTGACTGGCTAGATAGATCAGTTTCTCGCTACGGTCTGTATTGACGGAGGCGGTAGACATAAATGCACTAACAATCTGGATGTCGGATTTTAACTCCATGTGATGGAGAATCAAATTACGATCGCGTAGGAAAAAGAATCACGCGAATCGGATAAGTAGAATGAAAGTTATGAGATTTTAAAGTTAGTAGTTTGGTTAAAATCATAGCTGGGCAAGTGCAGCTGAAAGAACAAAACTGTCTGGCGATTTAACACTCTCGCGGCCCACGAAGACATGCAGTCTAGACTCTCACGGCCCGCAAGAGAAACTGACGATGGCAAAAAAAATTATTTTGTTTGTTTCATGTTGGAACTTGTTTAAACTTGTTTCTATGCTGTTAAAACTAACTTTTAAGTTGGTTTTGATCATAGGTGATTGATGTGGGTCCAAGTGTGGAGGAGCGGGCCATCTTGTATTTGGATGCCCAAGATCGTGTAACAAAAGGGGCCTCACTAAAATGGCTCTAACTTGGGCTACGGGGGTCCGTTTTGGGCGTGCGACCAGGCGAAACGAACGTGAGAACGAGATCCATTTTGCTACAAATGGCCTATGGAGGTTTGGGTCATCGTCCGAGCCAAAAAAACGCTTATTTATATTAGTTATTTACGTTTTTTATGTTTTTTGAAGTGTTTTGGGCATTTTGTTTTTGGGCTTGTGTTTGGCCCATTGTCTTTTTTAGGCCCATTTCGAATTTATGTCTCTATTTATATGCTTCCCTTGTAATTTGAAAGATCAGACTTCAATTTTGAATTAACTCAATTTTCACTTCAAATTTTGTGCCCTTTGGGTTGAATTTTGGGGGTTTGGGGAAGACAACACGGGTATTCGTAGAATCAACGTGTTTTGATCTTCGTTATCGTATCACGCGTGACATTAGTGATTATCAAGAGTACCCGGATGAAGATCAAGTGACGAAAAAGAACCGAACACATGAAAAAGAAGCTTCCGCACGTTGTTTTGTCGTTATTTTTAAACGACGAACTCAATTACATTATGTTGTATATTTTTAAATTGTAAAAGTTTCAATAAGCCCGTATTTTTCAACATATATGTAATCATAATTACATGTTTATTTTCGTAAACCTTACGAAAACCGTTAATTAATAGTAAGGGTCATACAAGTTGTAATCAGAGCTCATGGTTAAAGAGTAAAGTGTATTCGGTTCGAGACTTGATCGCAAAATCTGGTAAGTATATTTTATTAATAGTTTAGCATGTTAAAGTGTTGTAAACAACACATAGGGTTATCATGTAATACACGTTACCCCAATGGAATTAATAAAGGATCGATATAGTCAACAAAATTACATGTGTTGACACGTATAGTGGAAAAGCCTCGTATTATAATACGGGCGTTCATTAAAGTCGAAATTACTAATTTTTATAAATGTTTTAGATGAAGGACACTCGCATCCGAAGATAGCAGGAGTTTAACAAATTGCGGATCTGACGAAGGAACGGTCCAAAGTATGATGAGCAAAGCATGCTCAACAAGGACCTAAACCGTGCAACGATCGTAAACATGGTTAATAGCATGGAAAGCCTGTTAGGGAAGAATTACCAGGTGCGCGTTTTTAAATTTAATCACACAAGTAGTAATATGCAACAAACACGTAGAGAATGACGGTTGTATATATGATAAAACTTGGAAAACCTGAATAGGAAATCTATTCAGGATGATGTTTCTAAGAGATATTTAATAGAAATATGTGTTGTTCATGATGATGAATAACAAAGATATAACAGGATTAATTCATATGGAAACTTGGACGGGAGTAATTATCCAAGTGGAAAACTCTCAATATAATGCTATTGAAAGAAGTAGCGATCACATTAACGAATGTGATTATATAATAGTCCGATAAAAAGGAAAACATTATATATGTTCAAGAATGGAACGGGAAAAACTAAAAATTGTTAAATATCCATTGAATAAAGTTTTGCCAATTTAAATCAGTAATATAGAAACAATAGAGGTGTTACTAACATGGGGTGTAATGTGAAAATTATAAAAAGGTCATGTGTACCATGTGTTGATCGCTTACTCTGGTCAAGTAAGTGGTGAACACATGATACCATGAACTTCTTATGATGGACACATTTACGTCCGATATAGAAAGGACGGGGTGAATGGGACGAACTAAAAGGTACCCAAAACGTATCAAATAAGTAAAATATTTGGTAATTGACATAAGTTAAAGAAAAAAAAAGAATGTTAAACTAAAAGTCAGTTTTAGTCAAAAGCAATGTTTGAACAAACATAAGTAGTATGAGGTGGCTTGGCAAATCGTAAACACACATAAGGCCGCAAACACACATAGATGCTCCGATGGAATTCCTAACTATTGAAAATAGACATTAGTTCATTATCAATTTCATTATTAAGTTTTGTCTAATGGTTGTTTGTTTGTTTATATTTATTATATGTCAAATGCGCTTATTAT
Organism: Helianthus tuberosus; assembly: GCA_030545235.1. NCBI lineage: Eukaryota > Viridiplantae > Streptophyta > Magnoliopsida > Asterales > Asteraceae > Helianthus > Helianthus tuberosus. The sequence continues at coordinate 163,570,020 of CM060366.1, forward strand.
CTCTGGAGTCTGGAGTATGCACTTGGGCTTGACACGAGAAGATTGACAAGACTTGGGCTTAACAAGGAGACTTGGGCTTACGAGAAGACTATAAAGGCTGTTCGGTGGTTATAACAAACACTTTAACAACCCAGACTATTAAGTCGGGTCAAGTTGTTAGCTTGGATCTATATAAGCAAACTTGTGGCTCTCATTTCATTATCTGAGATATTTTTGTACACATCGTTTCTCTCTCTTCAGTGGCTATTAGGGTTTCATCTGTTGAATCGTGTTGATTCGCAGATTGTTGTGAGTCTTTAGATTGTTTAGTTAAGATCATCATGTTGATGATCTTATGAGAGTGAGAGTATTGAAATTTCTCATTTCGTAGTTGTATTGTTCAGATTCTTTGTTTGGGATAATAAAACTCTTTTTGGTTTGGGTATTTCCTGAGTTTTGAGTGTTTGATACCATAAATTTGACATCAAACACTCAAAACTAAGGAAATACCCAAACCAAAAAGAGTTTTATTATCCCAAACAAAGAATCTGAACAATACAATTACGAACTGAGAAATTTCAACACTCTCACTCTCATAAGATCATCAACACGATGATCTTAACTAAATAATCTAAAGACTCACAACAATCTGCGAATCAACATGATTCAACAGATGAAACCCTAGTCACCACTGAAGAGATAGAAACGTTGTGTACAAAAAATATCTCAGATAATGAATTGAGAGCCACAAGTTTGCTTATATAGATCCAAGCTAACAACTTGACCCGACTTAATAGTCCGGGTTGTTAAAGTGTTTGTTATAACCACCGAACAACCTTTACAGTCTTCTCGTAAGCCCAAGTCTCCTTGTTAAGCCCAACTCTTATCAGTCTTCTTGTGTCAAGCCCAAGTCCATACTCCAGACTCTAGAGATAATAAGCCCATTTGACATATAACAAATATAAACAAACAAACAACCATTAGACAAAACTTAATAATGAAATTGATAATGAACTAATGTCTATTTTCAACAGTTAGGAATTCCATCGGAGCATCTATGACGCAGTGTCAGAGCAAATGTCGGACCACAGGGGTAGGTTCGGCCCATCATATCTCTTTTTTAGTCAATTTGAACAACATATTACCAATCACAATCATCTAGGAGTTCTTCCAAGGTGTTTTAACATTTGACGGAGTATCATAAGAAGAGAAAATAGTCACAAGAATAACTTTATAAGATTGTAAGTACAACAAATTATCCAAGAAAAGTGATATCTTAGAGGACGGAAGTAATCATAAAAGTAGCATTATGCCTTTTTACCCTATCAACAAAACGACTCCTATTCTTATACCATAATATATACCAAGTGCACTCTTATTTACCTGACCAACTAACTCTCCTTTTTCACTTTAATAACTCTTTATTTTTTAATATAATTTTAGTAGCACCTCTAAGGGCTAGTTTTATTTATTTATTTATTTATTTATAAATCAGTGACCTCATGAAAAAGTGAGAAGTGAGGAAGAAATTCGTGGTCACTGACAAAGCCTATGGAATGAATGTAAAAGGAAGTAGGTGCATCAGAAAGCATTCATGCAGTCCTTTCTGATAGCATCAACCTGATATCCATCCGGGAAAAGCCCCATAATAATACCATAATACGATATTCTCCTGTATAATTTTACAAATTTACTGTTTAATTTACCTTGATACTATTGGTTCCTTTTTCTCACATCTGATCTATCTGTCTATCTCCCTCTCATTCTTTCTTTTTCATCTGCTCTATTTGTCTATCTCTCTTTCATTCTTTCTCCGCTTTTCATCTTTCTCTTTCTCCATCAGATTAGTTCTGGTCGACACCACTCCGGAGAAGACGATTCCGATTACGAAGAACGCAATGCCAAATAAAAAAACTGTGACGATGGTGAAGTGGAGGAAGTGACGTCTGTGAGGGAGATTCACTGTCGCAACACCACTTGCCTACGTTTGATTACACGTATAGAGATAGTGAAGAAACTGTCACATAACCTCTCCTCTTTGATAAGTTCTACTTTGATAAAATCCATGGCCGACAATGATAGTGTTTAATGGCGGCGAAGGTGTGCGGCGACGGTGGTGGCCGAGTTTGGGTAGGGAAAGGAACGGGTGGTTGTTAGGTGAGAGAAAAAAAAGTAAATATGAACTTAGAAATAGACCATAAATGTATCCCTTTTATTAAATGACCTCTTTGCATTTCAGAGAAAATTCACTTCAACAATTTAAAATTGGATTGTAAATGAGGTGGGATAAATGAGAAAGATGAGTCGCAGAGATGGAGTGATAAAGTGAGATGCAACCTTTTGTTTCTTATCATAAAATTATTGTTATTTAAGTTATCCCTTCACCATATAACATTAGTTTATGTCCTAATTATATTTCTACTAAAAATTTGTATATTTTTTTAATCTTTTATATATTTTTATATTAAATGTATTATATTGAGTGTTTTTAAACCGAAAAATCCGACCCAATCATCCGGACAATCGAACTACTCGACAATCATAGGATGTAAGTTCTATTTATTGTAGAATTGATGTAACGGTGTGATGACGTGGGCAGCTCAGAGATTAAGAAACTAACTTAAGTGTAATATAGTGTAATGCCCATAAATTTAAAAACATTATTCTAGAAATAAAAATAATAAATTATAAATTACCCACTAGAAAACCCTAATTAAGACACCCAAGTAATTCTGTACAAACCCTAGAATTTTCAGAATCAGTATTAGGGCCCCTAAAACTCAGGGGGGGTATTCCCTACTTGATTATTATCCATTTAATTCGTTGTCAAAATAGAATTTTAAGAAACTACTGACTCAGCTAGGCTAGTTCCAAACGTGGCTACCCTATAACCGACTTTCAACCCTTACGCATCGTAACAGTTATATGCTTACGATGCGCAGGCTTGATAAAGTTCCATACGATGCGCATGGGTTATAGTGCTACGATGCGCAGGGCTGGACAAAATTCAGCTATAAATAGAGGGCATTGGCACTTGAATCTGGGCACTGAAACGATGTTCAAACTCCAAAATTACGCTGAGTTTTCGTCCGAATACCACAATTAACACACACGAAACACTAATTAAGTATAGCGGGGTGCTGCAGAACAGGGTAATAACTCGATCGCTATTACGATTCATTGTCCGATCGATCAATATATCCAATGGATGTTTAAGTGCCGCCCACATTAGGGTTATACTTTGTCGTTCGTCGTTAATTCGATGAATGAGTTTAAGTATCGTACTTTGTCGTTCGTCGTTAATTCGATGGATGAGTTTAAGTATCGCACTTTGTCGTTCGTTGTGAGAATTTGATCTCGTGAGTTATCGTAAATGCTGTATTAAGTTACTAACCTAGTTTGTGTGCATGTTATTTAAATTAGGTTAAAAGACTAATCAGTAGTCTAAACTCTGCCCGTATAAATCTAAAATATTAGCACAAGGTAGCTTCACTTTGGAGTTATTAAGGTACGGATCCTTACCCCACTCTTTATTGCTTCTTATTCAAATTGTTATAAACCACTAAATTACTATATCTTTTAAAAAACTCCTCACGTCTTTGATTATCGATTCATTTGACAGTCCGTTCGATTCCTATTCTAATCATTTGATTTAGCTTTCATGTCATGCGATAAGGTTGTTATACTCATTATCGCATGTTCCAATATATGTTCCGTTTTATGAAAATAAGTTTTATAAGTTATGTGAATATGACCATTTGTACTCTGATACCCTGAGTATCGCTTCTCGTGGAGTGTCCCACGAGCATGTTGTTGCGGCATCGACATCATGTGCTCCAACCGTGACGGAGAGATTAGTTCACGGCGTCTCTTAAGTACAAGTGTGGTACATAAGGCTATTAGGAGGCGTATGGATCGATCCTAGGATTTAAGTATAAGGAGGTGGATAACGGGTATGCCAATTCGCCATCTCATGTGATAATTATGCAGGAGTAGCTACCTGTGTATTGTCACGTTTTAAGTTTGCTCATGGGTACATCCGTAAGATATGATTATGAAAATTCGTTATTTGCATCCAGTTTCATCCAAATAAAGTGTTATTTGTTATTTGAGCCTAATATTCTGTACTGAGCATTCGGCTCATTTCGTAAATTTTTGTATATACAGGTCTGCAGGTTACTTTGGGCGGGGAAAAGAGAGAAGAATAAAGCCTAGGAATAAATCCGAAGATGTTAGTAATCAAGACGATGTGTCCGTTTGTATATTAAACTTAAGTTCAGTTGTTGTATTCTTGTCAAATCAATAAATGGAATTATGACTTTTGTTTATGATATCACTGTTATTGTGACACGTCAGCCCTTCCGGGTTGGGGTGTTACATATAGCGTGAAAGGTTAAAAGGTTAAAAGGGTTCAATCTACGACCCAATTGTGGTGAACAGCAAAAAGCACGAGACAGGGTCACGTCCCATCACACTTTATGTGTGATATCCTCGCCCAGCCGCAAAAGAGAAACATGTGGGATGAGGCACTCTTTTACCCGCAGGTTAAAGCCTTCAACCCTCCAAAACGGGTAACCCCCTATCTGCAGTACCGGATCACTTAGTTAAAGGTTTCTTATTTGAGGATTATCTTTCTCTATAAATGACCACTCCTGGTCACTTAACAAGTCATTCCGAAATCTCTGACTCTCTCTCTAAAATATACACTTTGTATGCTCTATTCTTCACATTTAATGCAACTATCACATTGCATGCACATAATCTGGGTTGAGACATTCTCGGCCTTGAATTCCAAGCAACTGATAATAGAAGTGTTCCCACCCTACGTACTCGTAACCTGCGTTAGGAAAAACGAGACTCTTGAAGCCTTTTGCCTAACCAGCCCCTTCACTATACTCGGTCTCATATTTGTTGTAGCAACAAGTTGGCGCCCACCGTGGGGCTACGCCACTAAATTCATCGTTGAAGACTAGTAGTGTAGCTCCAATTTCGACAGAAATCATCATGTCTGAATGGGAATCCCCGGGAGAGGTAAACCAAGTTCCACGTACCTCTACTCCCAGCACTAGCCAAACTCCATTGGCTGTGCCTACCTCGTTTTCAACTCCGGGAAGTACTCCAATAGGAGTCACATACCCCGAATTCCTTTCTTTTCAGACGCCAACCCCGTCCTGTTCAGGGGTCCCATCTCATAATGTCGGTGAAACAAGCACTCCCACATGCGTCGACCTAACACCGGAGGGGGTTGCAAACAATTTTCTACAGTTAAGGTCACTCCTTAACTAGTACGTGAACAGGGAAAGAGACAAAGGGGTGAGAATTAGGCTGGATTACGATGAGCCAGAGCACTCATTGTCACCCAGACCACCTGTACTTCCTTTTACAAGCTCACAGCCCATTATGTCAAGAAATGAAGCTGGTCCTAGCCATCCTCCTCTGAATCCAAGTCCATACGCGTCTGCAAGGCCAGATTCAATGTCCTTTCCTTTATTTTCTTCTCAGCCAGTGGCAACCGGTGTGCCATTAGGACACGAGTTAACCTTGGATCAGTTACTACAATCTTCTATTGCAAGCCTTCCACCTCCTGTGTGTACCACATGGAAGCAAGCCTTATCCGTCCTTCCCTTGGCACGAAGTGCTGTCATGAGTGCCCCTATGGGAGTGAACTATGTAACTGCACCAGAAAGCCTTCAAGGCTTCAACCTCATGCCACAAATGATGGCCCAAATGATGGCAAGCTTCCCTTGGCAACATTTCATTAACCAAGTGCTGGCCACCCAGGGGAACTCTAGCAAAAATCCGGACACAAGAGCAGAAAAAGATCTGGAAAAACCATACAAGCCGGGCAATTTGTCCTATTTTTCTCAACAGATTACTGACTATGATTTCCAAACAAGGATCAAAATGTCATACCACATAAGAACGTATGATGGAACGGAAGATCCACAAGATCACCTCCAAATCTTCACCGGGCTGTGAGAATCGAGAAATGGTCCAACGTTTAGTGTTGCCTTATGTTTATACAAACCCTTGTAGGGCCTGCTCGAATCTGGTTCAATGACCTACCGGCCAGAAGCATTCGAACCTTCGATGATCTGAGCAAAGGCTTCTTGGCTAATTTCTCACAACAAAGGAGGTATGTCAAAGATGCAACTGTGATCTTCCAAATCAAACAAAGGGACGACGAAAGCCTCAGGGATTTCATTGAGAGGTACAAAAAAGAAGGGTTGATATACGGGGGAGCCGATGAAAAGATAAGGGTTGCAGGCTTCATGAATGCAATCACCTCCAAGTATCTCACTAGGGACTTCAACAAGTGCCTGCCCAAAACCCTTGAAGAAGCCCTTGAAAGAGCTGAAGCTCACATCCCGGGGGAGGAAGCTGTCGATATCAAGGAACAAAGAAAGAGGGGTCCTAGCTGGAGAAGCAGCAGCCCCAACAGAAAAAGAAGCAACTATGGTTCTTACGATAAGCGTTCCAGGAACTCAGACCCTCGAAGGTCTGAATGTAGGAACCCTTCGAGCAGGGATAAGGCTATGAACTTCACAGCCTTAACCAAAACTCCTCAAGAAATCCTTGCTACTGAAAAGGTTAAGCATAGCTTCCGACCACCTAGACCCTTGCCCAATAGCAAAAGGAATGAAAATTCTACTCAGTTTTGTGAGTTCCATGAAGAAAAAGGCCATCACACCAATGACTGTTTCCAACTTAAGAAGAGAATTGAGGAAGCCGTCAATTTTGGAGAGCTTGCTCATCTTGTTAAGGGGGTGAAAGACAAAATGGGTGATGGAAAAAAGCAAAGAAGTAAACATGGTGAACGTTGATGAAGAAACCTCCAACAAGCGACAACGCCTGGAAGCTTGGGACCTTCAATGCTTGTGCTTCCCACCACCAAAAAGGGGGCTTCACTCGAACCCTTTGGTAGTGGAAGCCATTGTGGGAACCCTGAAAACAAGCAAAGCTTACATCGATACGGGAGCAGCGACGGAGATAATGTTCGTGAAGTGTTTTAACCAACTCAGCAGTGATGGGCGTTAAAGGCTTCAACTAGCTGAGTCATCTATTAAAGGTATTGCTGACATCCCTATCAAGCCTTTTGGCCAACTAAAACTTGATGTTTGCTTCAAAGAAGGTGAAATGGATAGAACCAAACCACTCACCTTTATCGTAATCAACGTGCCTTCTAGCAACGATGTTATCATAGGAAGGTTGGGGCAAAGCGAGTTTAGTATGGCTTTTTAAGTTTGCCAAGGTGTTGTCAAGTTTCCCACCAAAAAAGGAATTGCAACCCTTCAACCCACCCAGAAAGCCTTTCTGATTGAAGGGGAAAGCTCAGAAAAGAACGAAGATGAAGAGCAAGGTTGGGCCATTAACCCTAAGTATCCCCAGCAAAGGATAAGGGTAAACACCAACCTCACCAAAGACACTCTCTCGTACCTCAAGAAGTTGCTGACCCACAACATGGACATCTTCGCATGGTGTCCTGATGATATGACCGGCATCCCTCGTGACATTGCCGAACACGAGCTCAAGATCCCACCAAATGTGAAACCTATTGTTCAGCAGAAAAGAAGTTTAGCCCCAGATCGAAGCCTAGCAGCATGCAAAGAGGTTGAAGAGTTCGTACAAGCTGGCATACTCCGAGAGGTTAAGTATCACTCTCGGATAGCCAACCCTGTAATGGTCAAGAAGCCTGATGGGTCATGGAGAATCTGCATTGATTTCAAAGACTTAAACAAAGCTTGTCCGAAGGATTGCTATCCTTTGCCCGAAATTGATCTAAAAGTAGACTCGCTCACATGCTTCCCCTTCAAATGCTTCCTCGATGCTTATAAAGGCTACCACCAAATTCAAATGTAGGAGGAGGATGAAGAGAAGACGACCTTCCATACTGACTGTCGCAGCCCCCGACCCCTACCTCGGGAGCGGGCGCCGCGAACATCCTGATCAGTGGTATCGGTGTTTATTAATTTGGCAGCGAAATATATCAGGACCGTAGTTAGGAAATATTTTTATCAAAGTTAAACACCAGACTTTTTATAATAATAAATCATTGGGGTAAAACCCAAGTTCATTTGATAGTACATTTGTAGGGATAAACCCTATTTATTGAAAACAAAACTACTTTTTATTTAGGTAACTTTTATAGCCACTTTTCCAAGCCTTCAGTGCTCTCCAGCTGGCTTCTATTGGCTTTCACATTGTGTTACCTGAAATGCGTTTTAAAATCATCAAGAAATACTGGCAAGTGCATCCCAGTTTAATCAAAACAGTTTTACAACTTCACAGAATTGAGGGCATCCGCAATTACATTTGCTTACATATATTCAATTACTCATTTAGTACTGTCAACACCTGACCTGTGGGTCATATTACTCATTGGCTATCTCATTGTCCAATGGTAATATCTTCCATATTTTGTAGACAAAACCCCAACATACCGGCAATAATTGTAGAATCACAAATACTCAATTACTGTTAGGTGCTCATTTAAAACATTTGAGGTTTTGGTAAAACATTTTGACTCACAAAGTAATTTACAAAAAGAGAATGTACTCACATTGTAGACTTAGGTGATACTACTATAGCTTCCTGGTGATTCTCCTGGTTATTATCCATTAAAATTAAACAATGCACACGTGTTAGTAAAATAACCCAAATCACATTAACCTTACAACTCGAGACAGAATTCCAATGACCGAGTTAGGCAGAGCCAACATGCATTATGGAATCCTAGATCAATCGAGTGTAACACGAGACAGAACTCCAACGATTGAGTCAGGTAGAGCCTTGGCATGCGTTATGGAGTGCTAAATCGATCGTGTAGGGTAATAGCAGGGTTATAATACTTACAACGAGGCAGAGCTTCGCTTTATAGTGGGTATTATGCCCGAGTATAATTTCTACTATTTAGAAATTGAGAGAGAACTTTAGAAATGAACGACTGAACAAATGAGCCTGAACCCCCTTATATAGGTTGGTCGACCACCTTGTCACCCCCCGTGAAGCCTTAGGCCTCGGCCTTCACGGCCCACGAGAGACCTAAGGGCGGCGGTAGGCTTGGTGAGTCATCGAGTAGCCTCCACACATGTTCAGACATGTGGCGTCATTGTGTGCCCGGCAAGGCAAAGCACTCGCGCCCCGCGAGAGACCAAGGAGGTCTAGGTCGCGGCCCGCGAGCGACACCCAAAATTTGTTTTTCTTGATTCTTCTAAGTATGAGGGTATTTCGGGCTCGTTTCTAGCGTACGGGGTGTATTTAGGAACGTTTTAGGGTCATGTTAAGGGTTCTAGGAGGGTTGTTATATCCTCCCCACCTTGTTTTGGATCTCGTCCTCGAGATCTACTGGAACAGGTGTGGGTATTTCCTTTGCATCTCTGACTCGAGTTCCCAAGTGTATTCTAGTCCTCTCTTGGAATCCCATTTTACTTTGACCAGAACTAGTCTCTTGTGTTTGAGGTTCTTGATATTTCTATCTTCAATTTGAACGGGTTTCTCGATAAACTTAAGTTTCTCATTTACCTCTATGTCCTTAAGGGGTATTATTAATGATTCGTCTGCTAAGAACTTTTTGAGATTACATACATGAAACACATCATGTATTCCTGCCATTTCCTCGGGCAGTTGTAGCTGATAGGCTACAGGTCCTATTCTTCTAATAATCTCAAAAGGTCCAACATACCTGGGGCTTAGCTTTCCTCTTTTAACGAATCTGACTATTCCTTTCCATGGAGAAACTTTTAACAATACCTTATCTCCTACTTGAAATTCTAAAGGTTTTCGTCTGTTATCTGCATAACTCTTTTGACGATATCGTGCTGCTTTTAGTCTTTCCTTGACTTGAATTATCTTATCTGTCATTTCTTGCACTATCTCTAGTCCAGATAATTGCTTCTCTCCAATTTCTGCCCAACAGACTGGAGTTCTTCACTTTCATCCATAAAGTGCTTCAAATGGTGCAGCATTAATGCTAGTATGATAGTTGTTATTGTAGGAAAATTCTATTAATGGTAAATGATCGTCCCAATTTCCTCCGAAATCAATTACACAGGCTCTAAGCATATCTTCCATCGTCTGAATTGTCCTTTCGCTTTGTCCGTCCGTTTGTGGATGATAAGCAGTGTTTAGATTTAACCTGGTTCCCATCGCTTTTTGGAAACTTGTCCAAAAATGAGAAGTAAAACGGCTATCTCTATCAGATACGATAGATAAACGAATTCCATGTAATGAAACTATTTCATTTACATATAGCTTGGCTAACTGTTCCATACTGAAAGTTTCCTTCATTGGTAAGAAATGAGCAGATTTGGTCAATCTGTCTACAATCACCCAGATTGTATCATTTCCTTTTCTTGTCTTGGGTAATTTGGTAACAAAGTCCAGTGTTATCAATTCCCACTTCCATATTGGCACTTCTAACTGTTGCAATAATCCTGAGGGTTTCTGATGTTCAGCTTTAACTTGTGAACAAGTTAGACATTTAGCAACGTAGTTTGCTATATCCTTTTTCATTCCTATCCACCAGAAATTCTTTCTTAGATCTTGATACATCTTATCACTTCCGGGATGTATCGTATACTTAGATTTATGAGCTTCTTCTAGAATTCTGTGGCGTAGGTTTCCTTGTTTAGGTATCCACATCCTTTTCTTATGGAACTTCCAAATTCCATCTATTCCTTGTTCTAATTCCTTAATCATTCCTTTTAATCTTTCAGCATCATCCTTGATTGTTGTTTCCTATACTTCTTTGATTTGCTCATTTAAATCTACTTGTAGATTTAATATGAGAGAACGTACTCGTTTCGGCTTTTCATGATACTTTTAACTTAAAGCATCAGCTACTACATTAGCTTTCCCAGCATGATACTGAATATCACAATCATAATCACTAAGAACTTCCATCCAGCGTCTCTGTCTCATATTTAATTCTTTTTGCCCAAAAATATACCTTAAACTTTTATGATCTGTGAAGACAACGAATTTATTTCCATATAAATACTCCAAATTTTAAGGGCAAAAACTATGGCTCCTAACTCTACATCATGGGTTATATAATTCTCTTCATCTTTCTTAAGTTGTCTAGAGACATAAGCTATAACATTTTGACGTTGCATCAACACACATCCATAACCTAACTTAGTCGCATCACAATAAACTATAAAGTCTTTAGTTCCTTATGGTAATGCGAGTATGGGTGCGTTGGTTAATCATTGCTTAAGAATCCTAAAAGTTTCTTCCTGTTTTGGTCCCCATTCAAACTTAACTGATTTGCATGTCAGTTTGGTCAAAGGAATGGCTATTCTAGAAAAATCTCAGATAAACCGCCTTTAATATTCTGCCAGTCCAAGAAAACTTCTTACTTCCGTTGGTGATTCAGGGACCTTCCATTTAGTAATCGCCTCGATCTTTGTGGTATCCACATGAATTCTTTCATGATTAACCAAATGTCCAAGGAATTGCACTACTTGTAACCAGAATTCACATTTTGAGAATTTAGCATAAAGCTTCTATTTTCTCAACAATGTCAAAAGTGTATGCAGATGCGCTGCATGTTCCTCTTTACTCTTAGAGTGAATTAGAATATCATCTATAAAGATAATTATGAATTTATCCAGGTATGGTTTACATATCATGTTCATCATGTCCATAAATGCGGCTGGGGCATTGGTTAAACCAAATGGCATGACGGTAAATTCATAATGATCGTACCTAGTTCTGAAAGCAGTTTTAGGAATGTCCTCTTCCTGTACTTTCAATTGATGATATCCTAAGCGTAAGTCGATCTTAGAAAAGAATCGAGCTCCCTGAAGTTGATCGAACAGATCATCGATTCTCAGTAGTGGGTACGGATTCTTAATCGTAACCTTGTTCAATTCTCAGTAATCAATGCACATACGCATCGATCCGTCTTTATTCTTAACAAATAACACCGATGCGCCCCACGGTGATGAACTTGGTTGTATAAAACCTTTGTTAAGAAGTTCGTCCAATTGTTTCTTTAGTTCCTGCATCTTCGTTGGTACTAATCGATATGGTGCTTTGGCAATCGGTGTCGTTCCTGGTATTAGGTGAATTCTAAATTCAACCTCTCTATCAGGTGATAATCCAGGTAACTCTTCTGGAAAGACGGCTGAGAATTTAGATATTACTAGAATATCTTTTAATTCTTTTCCTTTAGTATTAATGATTATGGAAATCATGTATACTACTCCTCCTTTCCTTTCATAACTTGCGGTTTTCATCACACAGATGAATTTTGTCAATCTGGTTGGCTTATCTCCCTTGATTGTGATCTTTTTACCACTTGGTGTACTTACTTGTACTGTATTTTGATCACATAATATACTAGCACGATTGGCTACCAACGAATCCATTCCTAATACAACATCGAATCCGGCTAGATTCATTGGGTAAAGGTTAGCAAAGAAATGATGGTTCAGGATTTCTATTCTTGCTCCCTGCAAGATTTCACTTATCTTAACGGGTTCTCCGTTTGCTGTCTCTACCAGACAATCTTGTTGAAGTTTGGCTAAGGGTTGGTCAAGAAGTTTGTAGAAAGAAGTATTGATAAAACTTTGGTTTGCACCAGAGTCAAACAATACTTTGGCAAATATGTTATTAACTAAGAACGTATCGGCAATCACATCTGGAATCATCTTGGCTTCCTCAGCTGTCAGAATAAATGCTCTGTGATGCGTAGTCGAGTGTTATATATATTAGGTGTATATTTTAAGCCCCTTTAACACTTTTTAGTCAAGTTTTAAATTTATAAAACACGATATTTACTAACACTAGACACACATATGGGCAAGTGCACCCATCGCGAGCGTAGTATAGTGTTGGTAAGATACCGAGGTCGTCCAAGGACACAAGAGCTTTTATTATCGGTTTATCCTCAACGTCTAATCAAATCAAAAAGTTTAGAAAAAATGTTTTAAGCTAAGAAAAATAAAAACTAACTAAAAATGCTGAAAATAAAAATAAAAGAAAAAACAGATAGACAAGATGAATCACTTGGTTCCGACTCGTATCTAGTGTAACCTTTGATTATTTCCGCACTTTTGCACTATTTTAAGAGATTATCTTAGTTATTGTAGTAGGCCCCTCTTTTGAAGGTGACGTTACCCTCACCCCAGTAGTTTGAGTCAGCAAGGATACAATCCTAAAAGGGTGGATTATTGGAAGATAATTAATTAAGTTATTAATGCAAATTATGGTAGGCCCCTCTTTTGGAGGTGACGTTACCCTCGACTAAGTAGTCTGAGTCAGCAGGGATACAGTCCTAAATATCCGGGTTATAGTATTAATAGTAGTTAACTTATGACGGGATCAAAGAGTTTGGACCCCCGCCATCCAATACCGTTAAGTATTGAAGGAGGTCCTACTAAATTTGACCCAGGTCCATTGCAGGACCTCTAAACGCTGAACAATGGCAAGACCTTTACCAAACCGTTCCCTTAACCCCCGACCAGGTAGCCAACATACTTCCATATAGACCGTGGAGATATGAATGGTGAAAATCTTTTATTTTATATAGACAGTAAAATAATGCCAAGACACCATGGACAAACGATAAGGAAAGATCACTTTCAACATAAGCAACTAGTTATTAAAGTCATTAATACAAAACCAAGTAAAAAGTGTGAAAAGATGAGAAATAAAAAGTATTACACTAGACACTTTGTCTTCACCAAGTGATGTAAGAGACTTAGGCAAACATGGCCTTGATTGTCAAGAACTCTTACGATCAATCTTGGATCCCGAGACGACTCACACACTCTACGATGGACAATGGATGATGGTGGTGGATGATGGTGTTATGGTGGTGGTGGTGGGTGGTGGGTGAAGTGTGAGAGAGGTGGTGTGCCAAGGGATGGTTTGAGCTTGAGCCAAGCACTCCTATTTATAGGCTGAACAGAAGCTCGGGCACGGCCCCGTGTCCAGTGGGCACGGCCCCGTGTCCACATCCTTCTCTTTCTTCATTTAATGCAGCTTTGTCTTATTAGTTGACCACGCCCCCGTGTCCGCTGAGCACGACCCCGTGTGCAGAAGAATCTTTGTGCTATGAAGATTTGCCTAGATTGTGCGAATCTTATAGTTGACCACGGCCCCGTGTCCGCTGAGCACGGCCCCGTGGTGGGCAATAGAAGCTTCTACCACTTTGTCTTTTCTGCTGACACTTGGGCACGCCCCCGTGCTGGCTGAGCACGGGGCGTGTTCAGTCTTCTGTTGTCTTGTTTTGCTTGGGAAATGTTGTCGTGGGGTCGGGCATGTCACGTCTTGTTCCTTTTCTTGTATTTATGTTAGATTTTGATGTCTTTTTGTTAATTTGAGCTCATTTAATCCTGAAAATACAAAAGGAAGACAAAAGCACACTTTTTCCAACATTAGTACTAAAAAAGGGTTAGTTTTATGCCACAATTGATGAAATTTATATGTTGCATTTTGCACACATCAAATACCCCCACACTTGAATCTTTGCTTGTCCTCAAGCAAAACTCTTTAATATGTGGCTATTACACACCCAAATGGAATGGGTAGAGAAGAAGGTTTTTGGACTTATCATAGAGTGTCGGGATTTCCAAGATTCTTTATTTAGTTTTATTTTTATTTATTTACAATCCTATTCGTCATGATTTATTTAAAACTTTTCATAAGATAAATTACTTATTAGGGCATAACATACCTCTTTAAAATTCTATTTATATACAAGTTCACATACCTCACGGGGATCACTCAACACTCGGCCAAAGATGTATTTTTGTGGATCACTCGAGAGCGGCATGGAACTTACTCCTACCATAGGCTTGCCAAGCAATCAATCCTCCTCCTTTTTAACTTATATACCTTTGTAAACATCAAGAGGACTTTTGGGTGAAGGGTTAGGCTTGGGTTAAAGGTAGGTGGTTTGGTTAGTGGTTAGTAAAAAAAAGGGCGAAAAGCGTAACAAGCGTCGGTTTTCGTAAGACTTTTTATTTTTGTAACTTTATTTTGATGAAGCTTTTATTCAAACAAAGTTATTTTTGATGAACTTGTTTGTTTATTTTCTTGTGCTTCATCATCAACATACATATTTTTTTATTATTATTTTTTTTGAAAAGTCATATGAAAACCGAACTTGTTACTAAAACAAGGGTTAAAAATAAAAAGGTTTTGGTGGGTAAAAGCGTGTTTGGTTTGGGTTATGAGATGAAAAGGTTTAGGCTCAAAGGGGCTAACTAGGGGGATTTTGGGTAGGTGGTAAAAAAAGAAAAAATAATGGTGTAGAAATAAAAAGGGTTAGTCCTAATGCCTCCATCATTTACTTACTCGGGTTTAAGTTGATAAGGACCGGGAATGTATCGTCATGGCAAGTTCTAGAGTCGTAAGAACCAAGCGGCTATTCACACAAGAAATGAAAAATGAGCATTTAGTCTAATGATATGTAATTGTATGCTCAATAAAGGCTCAAAACTCACTTTTGTGGGAATGGGTTTTTATATGATCAAGTATATATAATCAAATTTTAACTAAGTTTGCCATGCCTTTTCATAATTTTCTTATGTTGGTTCTTTTTATCACGACGCTATCGGTTGTAAATTTGTAAAAATATAACCTTTTTAGAACTTGAAATTCCCGAGTTAAACCTAGACAAGTAAAAAAAATGAAAATTTTTGAAAAAAATTGGGGTGATTAGTGGTTCCAATAGAATTTTGTGTAAGGCTTGTATTTAGGACTTGCAAGATTCAAGGATTTAGCATCCCCCCCACACTTAAATTACACATTGTCCTCAATGTGTCCCAAAAATAAGTTTTTAGGTTGATTGAATGTGTAAAAGGTGTAAAAAGCAAAAATTTTGGTGTTACTAGGCACTGGACACGGCCCCGTGCCTGGTGGGCACGACCCCGTGTTCATGTGCCAGTAACGAAGACTTACAGAAGGTGGACACGGGGGCGTGTTGAGTGGACACGACCCCGTGTCTGTCAAGGTCTGCAGAATTAAAACAAACAGCAGGTTTAGGGGAATGGGCACGGGGGCGTGTCGGATGGCCACGACCCCATGTGGACAGTCTGCAAAGTTGAAAAACAGGTTCCTTTCTTCGGTTTTCCTGTCCCGGCTTTAGTAGTACTAATACCTAGTACTTTAAGCCTCGTTTGTACCTGTTTAATCAATAAACACTCCACCAAAATATAGCAAACATCCTACTTATACCAAGTTCAATCATCCAAGTCAACAAAGTAAAAAATAAAAAAAAAATGCAGAAAATAAAAGAAGTTAGGGAAAGTAAATTGTTTAACACTACGCAGGCCATCAATTGTTCAAGATGAAAAAGGGTTAACCTGGGAAGTCATCAACCAACCGCTTCCTCCTCTGCTCCTCCCGCCTACTCCATAGCATCGTCATCATCATCATCATCCCCTCCATGGCCTGCAATGTGGTCCCGAATATATCCAATATCATCTTGGATATCGGATATGTTTCTCTCGATAGCTCCAACCCGGTGGTACGTGTTGCTTGCCATGTTGTAGGTGTTCCTGGTGCACATAAGGTTTCCCTGCAACAAATCATGCAAACTTTGGAAATTAGTAAAACCGCCTCCTGAGGAGGATTGGCCCGGATCACCTTGGGGTTGATACTGATACTGATGATGTTGTGGAGCGTGGAGGACAAGTGCTTCTTGCGGGTTCCATGCATGACCTTGCATCCTTTGAAAGCTTACCGTCCCATCTTCCGCCTTATAAAGTAGGTTCATGTAACAACTTGTATCAAAAGTCATATTTAATTAGTTAATTAATCTAATAGGAAACCCTAATTGAGAGACCCAAGTGATTCTGCACAAACCCTAATTTTTCCAGAATTTTCAGAATCAGGATTAGGGCCCCTAAAACTCAGGGGGGGTAATACCTAGTTAACGATTATCTAATTTGCGTGCGAAAGAAGTTGAATTAACGAAAACTGGCAACTCAGCAAGGCTAGTCCCAATCGTGGCAACCCTACACATAAAACAAAACTTTACGCGGCCCGCGTAAAGTTAAGCTTATTCTCACGCGGGCCGCGAGACACCTAAAATCTGCCTATAAATAGAGGACGTCGGGATTTGAAATTTGGAATTGGAACGACGTAAATTCAAGTTTCGTAGAGGGAATTATCGTCTGTTTACACACACTGATCACGAAGTGCTGCTGCAATCAGGGTAATAACTCGATCGCTATTACGATTCAACGTCCGATCGATTATAACTATCCAATGATTGTTTAAGTGCCGCTCAAATTGAGATTATACTTTGTTAATTCATTGTGATTTCGACTTGAATGTTTGAGTACTGCTCGAATTCGGACTATACTCTGTCATTCGTTGAGAATCCACTGAATTACTAAGTATTGCACTAATAAATTGTTGTGAGGGTTTAATCTCGTGAATTGTCGTAACTGCTGTATTAGTTACTAACCTGTTGTGTGTGCATTGTTATTTAAATTAGGTTAATTCAGGCTAATCAGTAGGCTTATATTCTGCTCGTTAAAATCTACAATGTGAGTCATTCTCTTTTTATCAAATCTGTTTATCAAAAAGTATGTTTATTTTCAAAGATTATAATTACAGTGATTAAGTATATGTAGTCACCAAATTACAGCCGGTATGTGGGGTATTGTGCACATTACTATTTTTATCAGTTTAGGTGGGCGAACCTAATTAATGATACTCGTTACTATTGGGTGAACGGACTCAATGGTAATATGACCACAGTCACCGAAACGAGTCGATGACAAGTACTGTGGGTATTTGGTTGAAATAAACATTGTAATCTCTCTTAATACTGTGAATTATAACAAATGTGTAGTTTTAGTAAAACTGAATGATTCACTCAGTATTTCCCGCTGACAAAACCTTTTTCAAACATGTTTCAGGTGATCTGTTGTGAGCAAAGGAAAAGTGCCGAGTAGCACTACAAGCTTAGAAAGTGGCTCAATGTAAATAAATAAAGAAATATGTTTTAAAGAAATAAAGGATTTCCTAGTGAAATCAAGTGTTTGTAAATTATGGGAATTATCCCTATATTATATATAATCGAGCAGTTTTAAATGATCCTGTTTTAAAAAGACTTCCGCTGTGATTAAATTAAATACCACGGGAATTTCTGTCCCGCGGCTCCTGAAACGGGTCAAACCGGGTCGGGGGCCGTGACAGAAAAAGGTGGTATCAGAGCCACTGATTTAAGCTTACTATTGATTTTAGCCTATTAAAATAATTAGGAAATTTAATTGCTATTCTATAGAAATATGTTTTATTAACTGATTAATTATTGAGTTACAGTATGGGTAAACACAAGATTTCTGCTATCTATCACAAATTAGATACTGCACCCACAAGAAAAGGAACCTCTTCCTCCAAACACCCAGCAGATCTAGATGAAGGGATTTTTGTCCGTAAAGCAAACTATGAAAACCCTCTCACCCAAGAGAAAAGAAATTCGATTCTTAGAAAGGGACAAGAGAAAATAAAGAAAACCCAAGTCAAGAAAGTGAGGTTTACTTCAGAAATCCAGGAATTAGGCAATAAGTCACCTTGGGAAGATACCTTAGATGAAAAATGGGCAAACCTTTATATGCTAGCTACCGTAGCAGAAAATGCAAATCTCTAAATTTTAAAAACCTGGTCTAGTAGAAAAGTAATACCCAGTAAATAAATAAATTATAGTGTGTTCACTTTCCTGTAATCTTTTGTACAAATCCGTATGCAATAAACTTAAGGTTTATTTGTTAAACTTTGTTCCAAAGTTTTAACTTAGCATTTTTGTGCATTTTGCATATATGCTGTCCAGCATGAATGAGATGTCGGAAGCATTTCAGAATCTCAACCTCTACCCAGTACCAATTGAAGTCTCCCACGACTTTACTGGTTATATTGCTGACATAGAGGAACCTGTGGAATTCCAAGCTCCACCGCTGGAAAAAGCAAAATCTAAAAAGAAAAGAAGATATGTAGGATGGAGGAAAGTGCGCAGGAGAAAGCCAGCTACTAGGAAACTTCCTAAAATAGAAAACCCTCTAAACAAAGGAAAGGAAATTGAAGTCGGAGAAAATTCCAAACCAGCAGAATTCAGGGAAAACTATAAACAAAAAGGAATAAAGATAGGAGAGAGTTCTAGACAAACTGAAGATATCACATTTCAAGACGAAATCGACCGTCTACTGGCAAATTGTGATGTTATTAGCCCTATCCATAATAATCTATATCCTTGCCTAGAAACCCAACTACCTGTCAATTTGGAACCAGCTATTCCAGATCCACTAATCCACACTCTACCTTTAGGTCAAATGGAAGAATGGTGGACAAATGACTGGCAATTCGAGAATATTGTCAACAGTCCTTATTCTTTCCTTCCACAGTGGGAGCCAGACCCTATCCCCAATCCTCCAATGAGTAACGAAAACTTAGCCGAACTCCGTCAGTACGGTGAAGAACTGATAAATACAGGAAATAGGATTAGGGATATGGGAGAAAGGATTACCTGGAAGTACGACGAAAGGGAACGTCGCTACTAAACTTATTATGACTAAAGAATAGTGGGGTTGGGAAAAATGTCTGTATATTAATAATAATAAGTAAATATAACTCTGTAAAATGGGAAATAAAACATTGTAAGATAAAAGGTGTGTATGGATGCCTATCTAATATATATAAAGCAAAATAGAAGTCGAAACATCGACAATTTTGGATATATATATATCTGTGTTATCAACCAGATTTTATATGCTTATGTGAAATTGTTTATTCATTACTCAATACTAATAATTATATTTTTAATAATTATCAGATGGAAAATGCTAATAATGAACCAGTTAATGAAGGGAATCAATCTGAACAAAATCAGGAAAACCAGTATATGACTAGACAAGATATAGAAAATATTGTTGCACAAGGGATAGCCAATGCTATTCCAGCATTCGTTGCTGCTGTTAAAAATCCAGTAGAACCGCAACAAATCATTCCTAGTAAACGTACTCAGGAAGATAATTTTAGTCACAGTGTAAATGGAGGCAGCAATCATGATGATAATAATCTACGACAGGCTCCACCTCCCAAGAAAATGAAAGCCGCAACACCTGGTTGCACTTTCAAAGAATTTCTTGCTTGCAAACCCGCTGAATTTGCAGGTAATGAAGGAGCAACTGCAGTACTGCGTTGGTTAGAGAAAACCGAAGCAGTAATTGCAATAAGTAAGTGTTCAGAAGAAGATCAGGTGATGTATGCATCAAATTTGTTCAAAGAAGGAGCATTAGAATGGTGGAACACGGTGCTACAAGCAAAAGGAAGAATGATGGCTTATGCCATGAAATGGGAAGAATTCAAGAATCTTGTAGAAAGGAAATATTGTCCTGAATATGAAAAGGAACAAATGGCAAATAAGTTCCTAAATCACCGGATGATAGGAGTGGAGTGTCGCAGTTATACTTCGACATTCTTTGAATATGCTAGAGTGGTACCAACACTGGCTTCGCCAGAACCGGTACTCATTTCTCGATACATCTGGGGATTAATTAGTGAAATCCGCAATATTGTTAAAGCTGCGAGACCTCGCACTATTGACGATGCTGTGGAATTAGCTAATACTCTAACCGACGAACTAGTACGCACGCAAGATGAAAACAAAAAGAAGGAATTGGCTCAGAAGATTACCCAGGGATTTCGTACGGGTAATAATAGTAATTTCAAAAGAAGAGGAACAGGGCAATCTTCAACTCCACCGTTCTGCAAAAATTGCAAAAAGAAACATTTTGGAAGATGTGGTGTAACTTGCAATTTTTGTAAAATGGTAGGACATCGTGAAGAAAACTGTAGGAAGAAATCCACAATCTGTTACAATTGTGGAGAAGCAGGACATTTCAAAACAGAATGTCCTAAATTGGCCAAACCAGCAGATAACAAAGCTAAACCAGCTGACGGAGCTACCAAGAAGAATGTACGAGCTTTTCAGTTAACTACTCAAGAAGCAGAACTCATTCCAGATGTGATAGCGGGTACGTTCCTAGTTCACAACGTATATGCAAAAGTATTATTTGACTCTGGTGCAAACCAAAGTTTTATCAATACTTCATTTTGCCAAGCCCTTAAGTTACCCTTAACAACCCTTAGGCAAATTTTTACAGTTGAAACAGCAGACGGAAATTCAGTTAAAATAGATAAAATTTTGCAAGAAGGAAACATAGAACTTTTAGGACATAAATTCTCTGCAAAACTATTGCCAATGAAATTAGCTGAATTTGATGTGGTATTAGGAATGGATTGGTTAGTAGCCAACCATGCTCGAATCCTTTGTGATCAGAATTCCATAGAAATTCAATCACCCACCAGAGAAGTGATTAGGATTACAGGAGATAAACCACGTAAGCCCATGAAGTTCATATCAGTAATGAAAGTTGCTAATTATGAACGAAAACAAGGAATAGTGTATATGATTTCGGTAATCATTAGCACTAAGGGAAAAGATCTTAAGGAAATACCAGTAGTCTCAGCATATCCTGATGTATTTCCAGAAGATTTACCGGGATTACCTCCAGACAGGGAAGTAGAATTTAGGATTCATCTAATTCCAGGAACTACACCGATAGCCAAGGCACCTTATCGGTTAGCACCCACAGAAATGTTAGAACTAAAACAGCAATTAGATGAATTACTAAGTAAAGGATTCATACAACCTAGCTCATCCCCTTGGGGAGCGCCAGTGTTGTTTGTAAAGAAAAAAGACGGTTCAATGAGAATGTGTATCGATTATAGAGAATTGAATAAGGTTACAATTAAGAATCGATATCCATTACCTAGGATTGATGATCTTTTTTATCAACTTCAGGGGGCTAGATATTTTTCTAAGATTGATTTACGTTCCGGATATCATCAATTGAAGGTACAAGAAGAAGACATACCTAAAACTGCTTTCAGAACTAGGTATGGTCATTACGAGTTTACAGTCATGCCCTTCGGATTAACAAATGCGCCTGCAGCATTTATGGACATGATGAATAGGATCTGTAAACCGTATTTGGATAAATTTGTAATTGTCTTCATAGACGATATACTTATTTATTCCAAAAGTCAGACAGAGCATTGTGAACATCTTCATACACTCTTAACTTTGTTAAGAAAAGAAAAGTTGTACGCCAAATTCTCGAAATGTGAATTTTGGTTAAAGGAAGTGCAATTCTTAGGACACCTGGTGAATCATGAAGGTATTCATGTGGATCCTGCTAAGATAGAAGCAATTACCAAATGGAAGGTTCCACAAACAGCAATGGAAATTAGAAGTTTTATAGGATTAGCTGGGTATTATAGACGGTTTATTAAGGATTTTTCCAAGATAGTTGTACCATTAACTAAGCTAACCTGTAAAGCCACTAAGTTTGAATGGGGACCTAAACAAGAAGAAGCCTTTAGGATCTTAAAACAGAAATTAACCAATGCTCCAATCTTAGCCTTACCAGAAGGTACCGAAGATTTTGAAGTATATTGTGATGCTTCAAAATTAGGTTTTGGATGTGTGTTAATGCAACGCAAAAAGGTAATTGCGTATGCCTCAAGACAATTGAAAAGGCATGAAGAAAATTATACAACTCATGATTTAGAATTAGGAGCTGTAATTTTTGCCCTTAAAATTTGGAGACATTATCTTTACGGAAGTAAATTTACTGTCTATACTGACCATAAAAGTCTAAGATATATATTTGGGCAAAAAGAGTTAAACATGAGGCAAAGGAGATGGATGGAAATATTAAGTGACTACAACTGTGATATCCAATATCATGAAGGAAAGGCAAATGTAGTTGCAGATGCCTTAAGTCGTAAATATCATGAAAAGCAACGACGAGTTCGTGCTCTCAGATTAAATCTACTGATAGATTTAATGGAACAATTGAAGAATGTTCAAGATACAGCAATCAAGGATGATGCTGAAAGAATGAAAGGACGGATAAAGGAATTAGAACAAGGAGCAGATGGAATTTGGAGATTCCACAAAAGTAGAATTTGGGTACCAAAGCAAGGAGACTTAAGGATTAAGATTTTAGAAGAATCTCATAAATCTAGGTATACTATGCACCCTGGAAACAATAAGATGTACCAAGATTTAAGAAATAATTTCTGGTGGATAGGAATGAAGAAAGATATAGCAAAATATGTATCTAAGTGTCTTACTTGTTCACAAGTTAAGGCTGAACACCAGAAACCCTCAGGTTTACTACAACAATTGGAAATGCCTATATGGAAATGGGAACTTATAACAATGGATTTTGTTACTAAGTTACCCAAGACCAGAAAAGGTAATGATGCGATTTGGGTAATTGTGGATCGATTAACCAAATCAGCTCATTTTCTACCAATGAAGGAAACCTTTAGCATGGAAAAGTTAGCCAAGTTGTACGTAGACGAAGTAGTATCTTTACATGGAGTCCCACTCTCTATTATTTCAGATAGAGATAGTCGTTTCACTTCCCATTTTTGGAAAAGTTTTCAGCAAGCAATGGGAACTCGACTAAATTTAAGCACTGCATATCATCCTCAAACAGACGGACAAAGTGAAAGGACAATACAAACACTGGAAGACATGCTCCGAGCATGTGTAATTGATTTTGGTGGATGTTGGGATGATCACTTACCATTAATTGAATTCTCCTATAACAATAGTTATCATTCAAGTATTGAAACTGCTCCATTTGAGGCACTTTATGGAAGAAAGTGTAGAACTCCAGTTTGTTGGGCAGAAATAGGAGAAAGTCAATTGTCAGGACCTGAAATAGTGCAAGAAACGACCGACAAGATAACTCAAATTAAGGAAAGATTGAAAACAGCTAGAGATCGCCAAAAGAGTTATGCAGATAATCGCCGCAAACCGATAGAATTCCAAATTGGAGATAAAGTACTTTTGAAAGTTTCTCCTTGGAAAGGAGTAGTTAGATTCGGAAAGAAAGGAAAGCTAAGTCCAAGGTACGTAGGACCATTCCCAGTAATCCAACGTATAGGACCAGTTGCTTATCGTTTACAACTACCAGAAGAATTAGCTGGAGTACATGATGTATTTCATGTATCCAATCTCAAGAAATGTCTAACAGACGAATCTTTGGTAGTACCTCTCCAAGATATAGAGGTAAACGAAAAGTTAAAATTTGTTGAGAAACCTCTTCAAATTGAGGATCGAAAGATAAAGTTTCTCAAACATAAACGATTAGTCTTAGTCAAAGTCAGATGGGATTCAAAGAGAGGAGCTGAATTCACCTGGGAGCTGGAATCAGAAATGAAGCGAAAATATCCTCATTTATTCCAGTAAATCTCGAGGACGAGATTTTTATTAAGGTGAGTAGAATGTAACAACTTGTATCAAAAGTCATATTTAATTAGTTAATTAATCTAATAGGAAACCCTAATTGAGAGACCCAAGTGATTCTGCACAAACCCTAATTTTTCCAGAATTTTCAGAATCAGGATTAGGGCCCCTAAAACTCAGGGGGGGTAATACCTAGTTAACGATTATCTAATTTGCATGCGAAAGAAGTTGAATTAACGAAAACTGGCAACTCAGCAAGGCTAGTCCCAATCGTGGCAACCCTACACATAAAACAAAACTTTACGCGGCCCGCGTAAAGTTAAGCTTATTCTCACGCGGGCCGCGAGACACCTAAAATCTGCCTATAAATAGAGGACGTCGGGATTTGAAATTTGGAATTGGAACGACGTAAATTAAAGTTTCGTAGAGGGAATTATCGTCTGTTTACACACACTGATCACGAAGTGCTGCTGCAATCAGGGTAATAACTCGATCGCTATTACGATTCAACGTCCGATCGATTATAACTATCCAATGATTGTTTAAGTGCCGCTCAAATTGAGATTATACTTTGTTAATTCATTGTGATTTCGACTTGAATGTTTGAGTACTGCTCGAATTCGGACTATACTCTGTCATTCGTTGAGAATCCACTGAATTACTAAGTATTGCACTAATAAATTGTTGTGAGGGTTTAATCTCGTGAATTGTCGTAACTGCTGTATTAGTTACTAACCTGTTGTGTGTGCATTGTTATTTAAATTAGGTTAATTCAGGCTAATCAGTAGGCTTATATTCTGCTCGTTAAAATCTACAATGTGAGTCATTCTCTTTTTATCAAATCTGTTTATCAAAAAGTATGTTTATTTTCAAAGATTATAATTACAGTGATTAAGTATATGTAGTCACCAAATTACAGCCGGTATGTGGGGTATTGTGCACATTACTATTTTTATCAGTTTAGGTGGGCGAACCTAATTAATGATACTCGTTACTATTGGGTGAACGGACTCAATGGTAATATGACCACAGTCACCGAAACGAGTCGATGACAAGTACTGTGGGTATTTGGTTGAAATAAACATTGTAATCTCTCTTAATACTGTGAATTATAACAAATGTGTAGTTTTAGTAAAACTGAATGATTCACTCAGTATTTCCCGCTGACAAAACCTTTTTCAAACATGTTTCAGGTGATCTGTTGTGAGCAAAGGAAAAGTGCCGAGTAGCACTACAAGCTTAGAAAGTGGCTCAATGTAAATAAATAAAGAAATATGTTTTAAAGAAATAAAGGATTTCCTAGTGAAATCAAGTGTTTGTAAATTATGGGAATTATCCCTATATTATATATAATCGAGCAGTTTTAAATGATCCTGTTTTAAAAAGACTTCCGCTGTGATTAAATTAAATACCACGGGAATTTCTGTCCCGCGGCTCCTGAAACGGGTCAAACCGGGTCGGGGGCCGTGACAGTTCATCGAACGGCAGATGTGTATATCTACCCTACCCGACCATGGGCTCCTTTCGACTGACCTGGGTATGCTGGTGAAGTGTTTGAAGAGACGGTACACGCATCCCCCAAAGAAGATAGGGGTCGGTGCACTAGCAAGGCGGTTGTGATGCATGTTTCGGAGCATAAGGAACGGAACATCAAGCGGCCTGCGGGTTTGGATACAGTGGAGGACAACAAGATCTCTTAACCCAACGACACCACTACTATCATGCCCTTGGCTAAGAGAGTAGCCGAGGAGCCTATGGATGTATCTGTAGAGTGGATCCCTCAGCTTCGTACTCTTAGTGCTGCTCGGATTGTAGTACCCTTCACCAATCTGAGCCCAAATGGCTTGGCGTTCGTTCTCACCTATCTCTCGCATTCCTCCAGTGCTTTCCTCGTTTCCTGCATCCTCTTCCGCATACAACCCGACAATCGATCCAAATTGTGCCATAGAGATCGAATGCCTTGTTCCCCCACATCTGAACGCTACCCCATCATTGTCGAATGGGTCGCACCTTGAGTTGAATGTGAAGGTGCTATAGAATTCCAAAGTGCATTTGTGGACGGAACGGATTCGAGTTGTTAAAGCGACTCTTAGTGGCCCTATCACAAGGTTATTGAAACGGTCGATTTGATTCACCATGGTTAGCAAGTCCGTGCATGCTTACCTCGGGTATTCCTCCGGCCTTGTTTGAAGTATCTCGAATCTGGCCCTAGCATCGAGCTCACTGGCGTTAAATCTTGTGAACTTCCTAGCCATCTGAAAGAATACACCAAAAGTTAGCACAAAACAGAAGGATTTTAGGACAAAACTGCAAACAGTGGGCTGGACACGACCCCGTGTTCAGCGGACACGGCCCCGTGTCCAGGCGTCTGTTACTCAAAAATTCCATTTTTCGACCCGGTTTCGAAAACTTGAAAATTTTTGGTCCAATAGGTGCGGTTTCCCACGAAAATGAAACCCTAAGTGCCGTTTTTCCCAAAATAACCCGTTTACCTTATCAATTTTATCTTTTTCGGTTCAAGAACAAGGGTTTGAGGTTTTTGTGAGAAATCGGGCGAATCTATGAACAATACAAGTGTATTTACTTCCCATAACACTAATCTAACTAAATGCAAACAGATCTAAACAAAAATTTGAGGTTCGATCCGGATGAACTTCAAGAACCCTAGATTTTTCCCCAAATTTTTCGTGTTTTAACTACATGCAAGTAACTAATCTAACTACTAAAAGTGATAGAATCATACCTTGATGTTGTTAGAGTGATAGGAGACGTCGAAAATCTGCGAAAAATCGCCTGGAACCAGAGCTTTCTCGGGGAAACGGGGCGTGTGTAATGTTGTAACTAATATGAAAAAGGGGTTTTATCCCGTCTGCAGCGCGAACACGGCCCCGTGTCCAGCGGATACGGCCTCGTGCCGAGCAAAATTTTGAAATTTTTTTTTAGTGCTCGTGTGAGTGCCCTTTGTTTCCCATAAACTTTGGTTAGAAAACTTACCGCTTTAGACATCGTCCCGATCGTTCGTAACTTACCAGGTATGATGATGGTCTCATTCTTCAATCGTTTGGAGCGAGATCTCCTCCTCTTCATCCTCAATGAATCCTTGATAGAGTTTCAGCCGTTGGCCATTGACTTTGAATGGGGACCCATTTCGAGATTTAATTTCTACTGCACCGTGTGGGAAAATATGGGTGATAGAAAAAGGTCCTGACCACCTAGACTTTAATTTACCAGGAAATAATCGAAGACGTTAATTAAACAAAAGAACTTGATCTCCTACTCGAAATTCATTAGGTTTAATATGTTTGTCATGCAAATTTTTCATTCTTTCCTTATAAATTTCTGAGTTTGAGTATGCATAATTCCTAAGCTCGTCTAATTCATTTAATTGACAAAATCGATTTTTACCAGCAAACTCTAGATCTAAGTTTACATTTTTAATTGCCCAGTAGGCTTTGTGTGCAATTTCTACTGGCAACTGACAACTTTTTCCATAGACTAGCTTATATGGGGTTGTACCTATTGTTGTTTTATAAGCAGTTCAAAAAGCCCATAAAGCATCATCTAATTTATCCGCCCATTCCTTTTTATTTATCCCTACGGTTTTTTCGAGTATTCGTTTTAAACCTCTATTAGTCACTTCGGCTTGTCCGTTTGTTTGAGGGTGATATGCTGTTGAGACCCGGTGATAGACCCCATATCTTGTTAAAAAAATTTCAAGTAGATGGTTGCAAAAATGGGTACCTCTATCACTTATTAATGCTTTAGGTGTGCCAAAACGAGAGAATAGTTTTTTTCAGAAATCTTACCACGACTCTTCCATCATTTGTTGGAAGTGCCTCGGCCTCGGCCCATTTAGACAAGTAGTCTACTGCCACAAGTATATATTTGTTTCCTTTTGATGGTGGGAAAGGTCCCATAAAGTCGAGTCCCCACACATCAAAAATTTCACAAACAAGAATGCCATTTTGTGACATTTCGTTTTTGGAAGAAATATTACCTGTTCTTTGGCAAGCGTCACATGTCTTGACAAGACTTTGAGCGTCTTTGTAAATGGTTGGCCAATAAAATCCTGAATCAAATACCTTTCGTGCGGTACTAGCGGCACCATGATGCCCTCCGTATGGACCTTCATGACAATGGCGGAGAATTCTTCGTGCTTCGCTACCATGTACGCATCGTCGGACGAGTTGGTCGGCACACATTTTGAAAAGATATGGATCTTCCCAAAAATAGTGTTTCACATTGGCAAAGAATTTTTTTCTTTGATGGTGTGGCCAACCTTTTGTGACTATACCGCTAGCCAAGTAGTTAGCATAGTCGGCGTACCATGGTTCTTCCTTATATTCCACCATTTCCAGGGACTCAGTTGGAAATTTTTCGTTGATTTGCTCGTCCCTGGTCGCCTCCAAAGCTGGGTCTTCTAAGCGCGACAGATGATCTGCTGCGGTATTTTCTGCTCCTCTTTTGTCTTTGATTTCAATGTCAAATTCTTGGAGGAGTAGAATCCACCGAATCAGACGTGGTTTTGCGTCCTGCTTCTTGAAGAGATATCGAATGGCTGCATGATCTGTATAGACTATAGTTTTAGAAAGAACAAGATAAGAACGAAATTTATCAAAAGCAAATACCACAGCTAGTAATTCCTTTTTAGTTGTTGTGTAATTTTCTTGTGCATCATTTAGTGTTTTACTAGCATAATAAATTGGGTGGAAATGCTTTTCTTTTCTTTGTCCCAAGACAGCTCCAACAGCAAAGTCACTAGCATCACACATGATTTCGAATGGAAATTTCCAATCAGGTGCTATCATGATAGGTGCATTGACTAACATTTCCTTTAAGGTTAGAAATGCTTGATTGCAATCCTTGTCAAAGATGAAAGGAGCATCTTTTTCAAGTAATTTTGTTAGAGGCCTTGAGATTTTAGAAAAGTCTTTGATAAACCGCCTATAAAATCCGGCATGTCCTAGGAAACTTCTAATAGCTCTTACGGAGGATGGAGGTGGTAATCTAGAAATGGTATATATTTTGGCTCTATCCACCTCCATTCCTTCGCTTGATATCTTGTGACCGAGTACTATTCCCTCCGTTACCATGAAATGGCATTTTTCCCAATTAAGGGCGAGGTTAGTTTCCTCACATCGGGATAGCATTCGTTCAAGGTTATCGAGGCATTGGTCGTATGAATCCCCAAAGATAGAAAAGTCGTCCATGAAGACTTCCATTGTCTTTTCTATCATGTCATGGAAGATGGCTACCATGCAACGTTGGAATGTTGCGGGGGCATTACATAGACCAAACGGCATGCGTCGATAAGCAGAAGTTCCATAGGGACATGTGAAAGTTGTCTTTTCTTGGTCTTCGGGTGCTATCGGGATTTGAAAGTAACCTGAAAAACCATCCAAGAAACAATAAAATTTATGACCGGATAATCTTTCTAACATTTGATCAATGAAGGGAAAAGGAAAGTGATCTTTTTTTGTTGCTTCATTTAATCGCCTATAATCTATACATACTCTCCATCCTGTGACGGTTCTCGTTGGTATTAATTCATTCTTTTCGTTAGTTATTACCGTCATACCTCCTTTCTTTGGAACTACTTGGACGGGACTCACCCAAGGACTATCAGAGATAGGATAGATAAGTCCGGCGTCAAGTAATTTGATGACTTCATTTTTAACCACTTCTTGAACATTAGGATTCACTCGACGTTGTGGTTGTATTACCGATTTGTAGTCATCATTCATCAAAATTTTGTGTGTACGCATGGAAGGACTAATTCCTTTTATGTCTACAAGTTTCCAAGCTATTGCGTTTTTATGTTTTTTTAAAAGATTAATTAATTTTCTTTTTCTAAGCTATCTAATTTAGATGAAATAATTACAGGTAAATTATCATCCTTGTCTAGAAAAGCATATTCCAAACCTTTTGGAAGTTCTTTGAGCTCAAGTGGTGGGTCTTTAGGAGACTCCTTATTTGGTTGCTCGTTTCGATCAAGAACTTTAAAAGTTTGTTCTATGGTGACCTCTTCTTCAACAAAGTGGTCAATCTATTCACTTGTATCGGGTGGTTCATCTTCATCTTCAATTAGAGGGTCATTATTGCCGAATGGATATTTCATTGACCGCTCAAGATCGACACTTCTTTTAAATGCCCCTAATTGAAGAGGTAGATTGTTGAACTTTCGGTTTTTCAAAGCTTCGTGAGTTTTTACAAATGGTCGTCCCAACACTAGAGGAGCGTCATCGAGGATGACAAAGTCGGTCGGGATTACCATTTGATTTGTTTGAACCAAGACATCCTCAACTACACCGATTGATTTCATTACTTTCCGATTGGATAGAAAAATGGGTATTTGAAGTGGAGAAAAATCACTAATACTTAATTTTTCGAAAATGTAGTTAGGCATTATGTTAACACAAAGATCTTTATCAATTGTGACATTACTAATAAACGAATTTTGAAAGAAACATGGAACCGGTGTAATGTTAATTTCAAATAGGTCTTCTTTTATTAGCGAGGTTTGATCATTAGTTAACTTAACACTTACTGTTTCGTCAATTTTAGTGTTAGTGTTTAACTCTTTTAAAAACTTAGCATGAGTGGGTACTAAACAATGATTTTCGAAAGAAGGTGATAAGAGATTAATTTCTTCAAAATTAGACTCTTCTTGAATTTTAACGTTGTCGGACTCACCTTTTTCGTTGTTTAACTCATGTGTTGGCTTTTCACTTATTTGTTCTTCCATTTTTACACTTTCGGTTATCTCTTCTTTATTTAATTCTTCTCTTGCGCGGGACTCCTCTTCCCTTGCGCGAGATTCTTTTATACAACGATCGATAACTCTAATGTGCTCTAATAACCTATCGGTCACTTCGGTTATAGAAAAAGAATCGGGATTTTCAAAGTTTGAATCCGGTTGTTCGATCCTTTGTTCCTCATAATACCCATATGAAGTAGATGGTTCATACCATTGTCCTTCATTGTAAGCATATGATGGATAAGGGTCATAATTTTGTTCCTCATAATACTCATATGAGGTGGGTTGTTCATGCCATGGTTCCTCATAATAAGCATACGAAGGTGGTGGCTCATATCTTGGTTCCTCAAAGTATGAGTATGAAGGCTCATACCTTGGTTCATCAAAATATGAGTATGGGGGAGGAGGTTCATACCTTTGGTCTTCATAGGATGTGTATGAAGTCGATGGCTCGTACCTGGGTTCCTCATAGTAAGTGTATGAAGTGGATGGTTGATATGAGTGATTATTTTGAACCGAGTGTGTGTTACGACAATTAGTGCAATTATTACCCCTATAATCATCCTCCTCATAGGTGTAGTTGTAACCTCCTGAGTATTGATCCAAGAGAATCACTCAGCAGACCACAACCAAGTCTCGAGATCAGAAAACAAAAATAAAAACCGAAACAGAGGCTGGACACGGCCCCGTGTTCAGTGAGCACGGCCCCGTGTTCAGGATCTGTATCTGGGCGTTTTAATTAAATTTACTGATTTCGTTGAGCACGGGGGCGTGTTCAGTGAGCACGGCCCGTGTTCAAGCTACTGTTACTGGGTGTTTTTATGAAAATGTGCGGCACGGCCCCGTGTTCAGTGAACACGGCCCCGTGTACAGCTTACTGTAAATGCAAATCTAAACTAAAATGCAGAAAAATGCGCGCGTTTTTAAAAAAGGTTTTCAAAAACTGATTAGGCCGTCGATTTTAAGCTTTCTTAAAATCCTTGTGTCCCCGGCAACGGCGCCAAAAACTTGATGCGTAGTCGAGTGTTATATATATTAGGTGTATATTTTAAGCCCCTTTAACACTTTTTAGTCAAGTTTTAAATTTATAAAACACGATGTTTACTAACACTAGACACACATATGGGCAAGTGCACCCATCGAGAGCGTAGTATAGTGTTGGTAAGATACCGAGGTCGTCCAAGGACACAAGAGCTTTTAGTACCGGTTTATCCTCAACGTCTAATCAAATCAAAAAGTTTAGAAAAAATGTTTTAAGCTAAGAAAAATAAAAACTAACTAAAAATGCTGAAAATAAAAATAAAAGAAAAAACAGATAGACAAGATGAATCACTTGGTTCCGACTCGTATCTAGTGTAACCTTTGATTATTTCCGCACTTTTTCACTATTTTTAGTGATTATCTTAGTTATTGTAGTAGGCCCCTCTTTTGAAGGTGACGTTACCCTCACCCCAGTAGTTTGAGTCAGCAAGGATAGAATCCTAAAAGGGTGGATTATTGGAAGATAATTAATTAAGTTATTAATGCAAATTATGGTAGGCCCCTCTTTTGGAGGTGACGTTACCCTCGACTAAGTAGTCTGAGTCAGCAGGGATACAGTCCTAAATAGCCGGGTTATAGTATTAATAGTAGTTAACTTATGAGGGGATCAAAGAGTTTGGACCCCCCGCCATCCAATACCGTTAAGTATTGAAGGAGGTCCTACTAAATTTGACCCAGGTCCATTGCAGGACCTCTAAACGCTGAACAATGGCAAGACCTTTACCAAACCGTTCCCTTAACCCCCGACCAGGTAGCCAACATACCTCCATATAGACCGTGGAGATATGAATGGTGAAAATCTTTTATTTTATATAGACAGTAAAATAATGCCAAGACACCACGGACAAACGATAAGGAAAGATCACCTTCAACATAAGCAACTAGTTATTAAAGTCATTAATACAAAACCAAGTAAAAAGTGCGTAAAGATTAGAAATAAAAGTATTACACTAGACACTTTGTCTTCACCAAGTGATGTAAGAGACTTAGGCAAACATGGCCTTGATTGTCAAGAACTCTTACGATCAATCTTGGATCCCGAGACGACTCACACACTCTACGATGGACAATGGACAATGGATGATGGTGGTGGATGATGGTGTTATGGTGGTGGTGGGTGGTGGGTGAAGTGTGAGAGAAGTTGTGTGCCAAGGGATGGTTTGAGCTTGAGCCAAGCACTCCTATTTATAGGCTGAACAGAAGCTCGGGCACGGCCCCGTGTCCAGTGGGCACGGCCCCGTGTCCACATCCTTCTCTTTCTTCATTTAATGCAGCTTTGTCTTATTAGTTGACCACGCCCCCCGTGTCCGCTGAGCACGACCCCGTGTGCAGAAGAATCTTTGTACTATGAAGATTTTCCTAGATTGTGTGAATCTTATAGTTGACCACGGCCCCGTGTCCGCTGAGCACGGCCCCGTGGTGGGCAATAGAAGCTTCTACCACTTTGTCTTTTCTGCTGACACTTGGGCACGCCCCCGTGCTGGCTGAGCACGGGGCGTGTTCAGTCTTCTGTTGTCTTGTTTTGCTTGGGAAATGCTGTCGTGGGGTCAGGCATGTCACGTCTTGTTCCTTTTCTTGTATTTATGTTAGATTTTGATGTCTTTTTGCTTCTTTTGTTAATTTGAGCTCATTTAATCCTGAAAATACAAAAGGAAGACAAAAGCACACTTTTTCCAACATTAGTACTAAAAAAGGGTTAGTTTTATGCCACAATTGATGAAATTTATATGTTGCATTTTGCACACATCACTCTGGCATTTTTCATAGGAGCTTCAGTTGTCTTAGCCTTGTTGGTTGTGGCTAGAGCTAGTTTCGGACAGTTTGGTCTGATGTGCCCACTCTCTCCACAATTGAAGCATATCCCATTAGTAGGTCTCTTCCTACAGTTTTCTTCCTTGTGTCCCGACATTTTTCAAAAGTTGCAGTATGTGGAGCATCTTCCAGAATGCTTTCTTTTGCAATACCTACAGTAGGGTGTGGAGGAAGAACTTGTACCTCTCCCACGGTTGGAATTACCGTAGCAAATTCCTGGGTAAGCTTTTGAGCTAGGTTCTTTCTCTGGTTTTCCTCTTGTGTGCGTACCAATTCATCAGTCAGGGTATTGGCTAGTTCTACTGCTTCTTCTATGGTTGGTGGTCTAGCTGCCTTGACTACGTGTCTAATCTCACTAATTAATCCCCAAATATAATGGGAGATTAACACTGGTTAAGGTGAGGCTAAGGTAGGCATTATCCTAGCATATTCGAAGAATATGGTAGTGTAACCTTTGCAGTCTATTCCAGTCATTCTAAGATTTAGGAACTTATTGGCGATTTGTTCCTTCTCATTAGGAGGACAGAATTTTCTTTCAACCATTTTCTTAAAGTTGATCCATTCCATATTATAAACTCTGTCACTTCTCCTAGACTGGAGAATAGTATTCCACCATTCTAAGGCTGCATTTTTGAAAAGATTAGAAGCAAACATAATCTTATCTTCCTCTACACATTTACTTATTTTTATGACTGCTTCTGTCTTTTATATCTAACGTAAGGCTGCAATGGCTCCTTCATTGCTTGAGAATTCTATTGGTTTGAAGGCCAATAATTCTTTATAAGAACAACCGTAAGAAGCGGTTCTTCTTCTTTTAGGAATTGGAGCTTGGATAATAGGTCCGTTATCGTTCACACTCTGACTTGGTTTAGTGTGTTGACATTTACTTCCATTTGCAGATTTATTATTTTCTGCTTCTTAACATTCTTGATAATTTAGGGCATAGCATCTATAATTCCTTGTGCTACTATATGTTGGATGGCACTGTTATCTATTTGGTTTCCGTTATTCTTATTATTCTGGTTTTCCTGATTTATTTCATTGTCCACCTGAATTGGGAATATTTAGCAAGTATTAACTATCACAGAATAAATTTGGTACAAATATTTATACACAATCACACAAACAAGTTGATCAAAAATGTAGATCATTGTGACTTTTACTCTTTTCTATATATATATATACATATATTCATCGGTTACATACTACAACTAGAAATCAAATATACTAGTAGTTATGCATCCGTTTCTATATAATTTTTTTAAAATACAAAATTACACATATATCTAGGCATTATTCTAAGTGCCGTTTATCCAGTACTGCATTTCCCGCTCATCATATTTCCAAACTAGTTTCTCCCATATCTCTCGAATTCGATTCCCTTCATTTACTAAATTTTCTCCATACTGATGGAGTTCCTGCACACATTTTCGACTCATTGGTGGGTCTACTGGGTCAGGATGAGGTACGGGTTCCTCGTAAGGATCTGCGCTATTCATTTCGAAAAATGTTCTATCATCATCTCTCCACGGATCACGTTCTAAAGGCATTGGTTCTTTGGGAGTATATAGAGTCGAGTACGACCTATTGTCGTCAAACCATGGATCATATTCTAAAGGCATTGGGGTTGGGATTCTAGGTAACTCGTTGGGGTTAAATGCAGGTATGGGGAATTGGTTTGCTTGGTTGGGTTCTAGCATTTGTTGGTCTGGGAACAGAGGTAACAGTGGTGGTTCAACTATTTGGTTTAGGTTAGCATCTACTGTTGTAGTGGCTAACATATGGAAATCGGCCAGCTGTCTATCTAGTTCCTCTTCCCAAGGTGGCCTATTGACTGTTTCCTGAGTCTGTGCATTCGCTTCCCTATTACCTCGGACTATCGCCATCTGTTGTTGTAATTTCTTCATTCTCTTTCTTCTCTCACGTGCTCCTCTACTAAACCAACCTCTCTTTTTAGTAGTAAAGGGTTCCTCAGACTGTGCCTTAAATATAAATATCCCTTCCTCAGTTTCGGCTGAGTATCCTGAGGGATTAGGTTGAGATGATGTTCCCTCATCTTTTGGTGAACTATTTAAGTGACGATAAGCGTCCGATGTTCCATGATCACTCATACTATAAACTAACAAATAGTCAAGTAACACAAAATAATATTTACACGTAATCACATAAGTTATTTCCTAACACAGAATTTTAAGTGTCAGCAGAACACTTCTTTGGCTTAAACCAGTGGCTGTAGCTCTGATACCACTCTCTGTTGCAGCCCCCGACCCCTACCCCGGGAGCGGGTGCCACGAACATCCAGATCAGTGGTATCGGTGTTTATTAATTTGGCAGCGGAATACATCAGGACCATAGTTAGGAAATATTTTTATCAGAGTTAAACACCAAACTTTTTATAATAATAAATCATTGGGGTAAAACCCAAGTTCATTTGATAGTACATTTGTAGGGATAAACCCTATTTATTGAAAACAAAACTACTTTTATTTAGGTAACTTTTATAGCCACTTTTCCAAGCCTTCAGTGCTCTCCAGCTGGCTTCTATTGGCTTTCATGTTGTGTTACCTGAAACGCGTTTTAAAATCAGCAAGAAATACTGGCGAGTGCATCCCAGTTTAATCAAAACAATTTTACAACTTCACATAATTGAGGGCATCCACAATTACATTTTCTTATATATATTCAATTACTCATTCAGTACTGTCAACACCTGACATGTGGGTCATATTACTCATTGGCTATCTCAATGTCCAATGGTAACGTCTTCCATATTTTGTATACAAAATCCCAACATATCGGTAGTAATTGTAGAATCACAAATACTCAATTACTGGTAAGTGCTCATTTAAAACATTTGAGGTTTTGGTAAAACATTTTGACTCACAAATTAATTTACAAAAAGAGAATATACTCACAAAGTAATTTACAAAAAGATAAGCCTTAGGCCTCGGCCTTCGCGGCCCGCGAGAGATCTAAGGGCGGCGGTAGGCTTGGTGAGTCATCGAGTAGCCTCCACACGTGTTCGGACACGTGGCGTTATTATGTGTCCGGCAAGGCAAGGCACTCGCGCCCCACGAGAGGCCAAGGAGGTCTTGGTCGCGGCCCGAGAGCGACACCCAAAATTTGTTTTTCTTGATTCTTCTAAGTATGAGGGTATTTCGGGATCGTTTCTCGCATACGGGGTGCATTTAGGAACGTTTTAGGGTCACGTTAAAGGTTCTAGGAGGGTTGTTATACTGACAAAGGTATTTTTTGTTATCAAAAAATGCCTTTTGTCCTAAAGAATGCAGGGGCAACCTATCAGCGGCTGGTGGACAAAGCATTTGCTGAACAAATAGGTGAAAATATGGAAGCCTATGTGGATAACTTGGTAATCAAGAGCAAGACTGAGGGTAAAATGCTTGATGATATTCAAGAAACATTCTGGAACCTCAGGAAGATAAACATGAAGCTCAATCCCGTGAAGTGTTCATTCGGTTTTGAAGAAGGCAAGTTCTTGGGGCACATTGTAGGCAAGCAAAGCATAAAAGTCAACACCAACAAGGTCAAAGTTATCCTGGATACAAGATCCCCACAAAGCAAGAAGGAGGTCGAAAGCTTGAATGGTAAGCTGGCAGCCTTGAAGCGTTTTACATCCAAGCTGGCGGAAAAGTCCCTTCCTTTTTTCAAAACCCTTCAAGGGTGCACAAACAAAAAGGACTTCAGGCTTGAATGGTAAGCTGACAGCCTTGAAGCGTTTTACCTCCAAGCTGGCGGAAAAGTCCCTTCCTTTTTTCAAAACCCTTCAAGGGTGCACAAACAAAAAGGACTTCAGGCTTGAATGGTAAGCTGGCAGCCTTGAAGCATTTTACCTCCAAGCTGGCGGAAAAGTCCCTTCCTTTTCTTCAAAACCCTTCAAGGGTGCACATACAAAAAGGACTTCAGGTGGACCGAGGAAGCGGAATAAGCCTTTGACCAAATCAAACAGCACCTAGCTTCATTACCAGACATCGCCGCTCCCGAAACTGGGGAACTAATCTCTGTCTACCTATCAGTTGCTGAGGAAGCAATCAGTGCAGTCCTGATCATCGAAAGAAACAAGGCTCAGGTACCTGTTCACTTCTTCAGGAAAACTTTAAAGTTGGCAGAGACCAAGTATCCCCCGTTGGAAAAACTTGCTCTTGCACTAGTGAAAACAGCCAGAAGGCTTCTAAGGTACTTTCAAACACATCCTATACAACTGGTCACCGATCAACCAATCAAGAATGTGCTTGAAAAACCTGAAACCTCCGGACGTTTAGCCAAATGGGCTGTGGAACTAGGTGAACACAACATCACCTACGTTCCAAGAAAAGTTGTAAAAGCCCAAATTTTGGTTGACTTCATTTTGGAAATACCCAAGGAAATAATAATAGTAGTTAACACAGCCTCCACTGAACCTTCTAACCCTAATACCTGGAAGCTTTTTACCGACGGAGCTTCCAGCATTGAAGGTTCAGGAGCAGGGCTAGTCCTGATCAATCCTAATGAATTGGAATTCACATATGCTCCTCGGCTTGGATTTCAAACTGCCAACAATGAATTGGAATTCACATATGCTCCTCGGCTTGGCCTATTGTCAAGTGCAATTATTTAGAAAACCAATTTCTAAATATTCTAAGTGTTAATATTTATTTGTTTGATCATATCAAAATAAATATTATAAGTGTTTGTCTAGCTTGTTATTGGGTATAACTCGACTTGGATCATAACATACTAGCCACATCAATTTAATATGTGTCTTGGGCATACAGAGTCCAACAATCTCCCACTTGCACAAGATACATAGAAGATTGATGCAAGTAGTAAATAACGCCTAACTACGGTTTACTACCCCTAATACATATGACTATATATCCCATTCAATAACATCATACCCTTCAAGTCCCTTACTTGAATATGATTTAGGTGAATCTATCATTTATCCCTTTATTGCAGATGTCATGTTAAATCCAGAGACATAGAGTGATCACTCTCTGTTGATTTAACTTTAGCAGGCCTTAGACATCTTACTCTCAACGAATAAGAGGAACAAATCCCATCTTGACTACATACATCTCTCACAATCACCTTGTACCACACCTGAGCTTAGCCTTATGTACTGCCATATTACTGACAGGGAAGAAATAAGTCAAGGCATAATATTTGGTGAATATCAAGACCCAATATGTATCTCAGGTCAGAGGATACTATGATATTCTCCTTTACTCAAATTTACTTATGATCAATCACAAATGATTCCATGCAGTAATATTCGAGAGCGAGTCAGTCCAATATTTGTATCCCACAAATATCTATGAACCTTGGCAGCAACACTTTGCTCTATATTCATTCCTCATGAATATCCACCAATCCAAATTCATAATAGTCTTACATTCATATTTGTTCCCACAAGTATGATTGACTATGGACATTTAGAATAAGTAACTTATTCACGGATTTAAACATGCTAAAATGGAACATAACTCAAAATAACATAAAGAGTTATAATAACAGTTGTTCCAATATCCAAATACAAAATAGATCAAATCCAATCACTAGAATATCGAAGTCCTTAGGCACAAGTATGACCCTTCATGCTTTGCCCATTCAAGGAGCTTCATGAGTGGATCCGTAATATTTTGATCTGTGTGAACTTTGCGAATACATATCTTTCCCTTTTTCAACTTCATCCCTTATGTAGTTGAAACTCCGCTCAATGTGCCTAGTCTTTTGATGTGCACGAGGTTCCTTGATTTGACCAATCGCACCATCGTTATCACAAAGATCTCTAGGAGTCCTGAATGGTAGGGACTACCCCTAGATCGGCAATAATTCAAGTGGCAGATCCATATGAATTATCTCAATCAATGAAGCGGCGATGTATTCTGATTCTGTAGTGGACAATGCTACCCTGATTGTGATCAAGAACCATCTCGATCAGTTTGGAAATTCGTATCCATGTAACTCTTTACAACGAATTCCGAAACTCGCATCCCTGTAACCCTTTACAACGAGTTCTTCTTCACCAGATCCATATATTAGAAATATATCCTTAGTCCTTCTAAGGTATTTCAATATATTTTTAACAGTCACCCAATGACCGTTACTCGCTCGTATCTACTCGTCATGCTTAAAGCGCATGACGTGTCTGGTCTAGTGCATATTACATACATAAATCGCTTTCTGGAAGGTTATACGCAATCTGATGCATAAATATAACCAGTTTAATGCAACAAACACACCGGAATAGTGACATAGGCTTAAAATACCTTAAATAACCTTTACATAGCTTAGAAATAAGTTTTGGAGGGTTTGGTATGGCGAAATCAAGTTTATTCGATCACAGGGACTAATTTCGACAAACTGCGCAAGTATGCCGATTCGTACTGTGATGAACATTCCAGAACTTGATCATAAGTTAAATGTACCCTAAATATCCTTTACATAGCTTAGAAATAGGCTTTGAGGTGTTTGGTGCGCAAAAATAAACTTTCTTGATCAATAGGGACTAAAAGCGTCAAAAAGTGCATAAGTTTGCATTTTCGCGCATATCTTACGTTATGAGTATATCCGGACATCCAAAAATTTATGTAATCATTAAAATATTTTATTTTAGTGATTGGCATGATAAAATTCAATTTGTCGCGTAATTTGGATCGTTTTTCGCGTCTGTTCGTGTTCCGTCGTAATTAACCGAACAACGCAATCGTACGGCCAAACAAACCGACATCCGAGATGTTTTTGTGCATATTTTAAGTTCCCAATACTTTAACTTCATTTTAGAGCCTTGAAATGGGGTTAACGGGGTTTAAACGCATCGAAAACGGCTTAAAAGTGTTGCAGGGACCATTTCTGCCATTTTGGCAAACTTTCTAGAACTGGGTATGTGGTGGCGTCACGCCACCACTATCTAGGTTGGTTGTGGCAGCACGCCACCACCCTATCTAGGTAGAATATCAAGTTTCAGCAATGGCAGGTCTATTTTCAGCAACCGAATTGAAGTTTAGGGTCTATTTTGTAACATTTGCAATACCGTTTGATGTTTTGGGACACCCCTAGTATTCCAAAACCATGTGCCCACATGGGGGGTCAAGATCGAAGCACGTTTTGCAAAGAACGATCCTAACGGTTGTGGGTTTTCTATAAATACCCATCACCTTCATTCCTCATTCCTCACAAAATCTAATTGAATTACTCTAAGTTGGGGTTCAAGAACTTCATACCTGATTAGTTTGATCAAGATTTCCTTGCTTGGACCCTTTGTGCTGTTTGATTTCCGTGATCCCTCTAGCTTTGCTTGGTTGTTAGTCAAGACTTCTAAGCATCCTCAAGTGAGTACATAGTCCCCTCTTTACTGTTTTCAACTGTTTTGGGGTGATACACATGTGCCTACTTGTTACTTTCGTGCTTTTCATGTTTTTATATCATATGCTTGTTATGTTCAATAGTACACCTATAGTACATGATTTCATTATGTTTTGCTATGTATGTTCACTTAACATGCTAGCACATTGATTTTATATATTACATTTTGTTGCATATGTTTATCCAGCATATGGACACATTGTTTTACATTTTGAACTGTTTGAACCATTGAAATTGTTTGATTGTGTGAACCGTTTGAATCTGATTGATTATGTGAACAGTTTGAAACTGATTGATTGTATGAACCGTTTGAAACTGTTTGATTGATGTGAACCGTTTGAAACTGTTTGAACCGTTGGGTTAGGGAAGTGATTAGGTAACGAGGCGGGTGTAATGTGTTAAAAGCATGGTGGATACGCCGCTGGTACTTCCTATATATAAGTGCTTTTAACACATTATATATCGTTGCGTTATCTAGATCACTTGGGCAAGGTTATCAAAACAAAGTTATGTTACAAGGTTTTTCTAACAATATAAAACATTCGAGTTTTATTTCAAAAACGATTTACAATTTGGGTTTACTTAAACAAATGTTTTGGAGTTAAGATTCATGGTATCGAGGTTTTTATAAAACAAATATGTTTTGACATGGTTATTTCAATTTACATTACAAGCATTTTTCAAAACTTGGTTTTCTAATTATCAATTAACAAAGGTGTTCAAGTTATATTTACAAAACATAAACGAGCCATGAATCTGACACTCGCATAAAATCCTATATACTCGCCGGCATTTTTATGCTGACGTATTTTCACATGTGTTTCAGGTACCATAGTTGGTGATATTTGATGATGATATTGATGCATGCTCACATAGGAACGGACGAGGCCTTAGTGACTTAATAACAATGAAAGTCTATTTGTTCATGTTTTGTTTCTAATTTCGATGTAACGTAATACATTTAATTCAATAAAACAGAACTTCAATCCATGTGTTATGAAACAATGATTCTGTTACAACACTCCCCGACGTTTCCGCCACGATTTGTTGTTTTTCGTGGTCGGGGTGTGACATCTACTAATTCCTTCCACAAGGAACTTAGCTTCCAAGAACTCAGCCTTTCGAGCAACAAATACCTTTTGCTCTGTTGGATCGTAGAATTAATATCATATACCATCTTTAGGATATCCTACAAAGATACACTTAGTGGATCGTACTTCTAATTTGTTTGGGGTGTATTGCTTTACATAAGCTTCACAACCCATACCTTTAAATAAGACAATGATGGAGCCCTTCCATGCCATATTTCAAAAGGTGTCTTATCCATTTTCTTGGTTTGGGCCATATTTAATATACGGGCCGCGGAAAGCAAAGCGTAATCACAAAATGATAGAGATAATGTGCTCCTAGCCATCGTAGATCGAACCATATCCAAATATAGTTCGATTCCTCCTCTATCGGAACGAAGAACTTTAATTGAGTTGATTTTGTACTTCTCCTTTTGAAGGCTTTGAACATTTCAAAACTTCAACTTTGTGTCTCAGAAAGTACACATAACCATAACTACTATAGTTGTCGGTAAAAATAATGAAGTATCTTTCACCATTCTTAGTCAGTGGCTTAAAAGGATCACATACATCCAAATGTATGATACCTAATAAATCTTTTGCCCTTTCCCACTAAAGGGTTTCTTAGTCATTTTACCTTTTAATCAAGAATCGCATATATCAAATGAACCAGTATCACTTGTTTCCAAAAGACCATTCTTTTGAAGTGTTTGTATGTGATTTTGTTTATATGACCAAGGCGATAATGCCAAAGATAGGTCTCACTCATATCCATTTTTTTAGTTTCTTGGTGATTGCTTGGTACAGTTAACCATCAAATGATGTATTATCATGAACCAATTTATAAATACCATTTGAAGGTATAGCTTTAAAGTAAAACATGTCATTCATCGAAAAATAAATGTCATTGTTTAGAAACTTTAAATCAAAACCATATTGTCTTATAAGGGAAACTTGAATAATGTTCCTAGTCAAACTAGGAGCACCCAATATAAAACAATTTCCAAACCATTTGGAAGTTTCAAAACATAGTCTCATCGGGCTACAACTTGAACTTTCGCTCCATTGCCCATGAAGAGACTAATGTCTCCCTTCTTTTAATGCTTATTTATTTTGAACCCTTTTGCAACAAATTGCAAACATGAGTTCCACATCCGGTATCTAATACCCATGTGTTAGAAGAAATAATATTAAGTTCAATATGTATCATAAAGATTGTACCTGAGGTTTGCCCTCGCATCCCTCTTATTTTTCAACTCTTTGAGATAGGTTGGACAATTCCTATTTAAATGTCCTATCTCACCATACTCAAAGTATAGATCGTTCGTGGCAACCTTTGCCTTCTTTTCTTTTGGTTTCAGTGGTTTCGCTTTAGTCTTTCTTTTCTTTTTCCCTTTGAATTTCCCGTTACCATTTGCAACATTTGCTTTGGTGTCGCGGTGATGCCCTTTATTGTTGCCATCCTCATTGATCGTTGGAATGCATAAAGGCCCTTTTACCCATATTGAGCCTTTCAAGGTGATCAATATGGCTTTTCATCTTAAAGACATAAGATGAGACCGATTGGTTTTTCTCAATTCGACATGCATGAAGCGCTCGAACCGTTTTGAAGCGTTCTACCCTTAGGAACATTTCCTACAATTGGTTAATCATGTCGCATGCTCATGATGTTCGAAACCCTTTTTGAATCTCGGGAATCATAATTCCTAACATGAGGCAAGAGGCTTGCATAGTATTCTCGATATACTTAATCCAATCGTTATAGGCATCCTTATCTTCCATAAGAGGTTCATCGGGATTAGGATCGTTTTCAGTGATAGGTTACGGACGGTTTGGGTAATATTGTTAGCGGCCATCTACAAAATTTAACAAGGTTCAATTTTAGTATTTTCGATATTATTATATTTTAATCATTAATACCCTTTTATGTCTCATAGACAATTAATAATTAAAATCTAGAATCCAACGTTACATTTAAATATCGGTTAGGTGACCTTTATCCCTTTATTTAAATTAACAAGGTAGTCAACGTTTGACAATTGCAACCCTTTGCAACTTCTAGACATATGGGATCGGTTAAACATCTTTATGTTTAGTTGGCATGTTTAATCCCATCAACACCTTTTATTCGCCATGCTTCGGTGACCCTAAGTTCATGGTTTCCAAATCAAGTCATCCAACTTACACACACGTGTGAGTTTATACACATAAGTGGTTAGGTGACCTTTATCCCACAAACATGGTAAACCCACCTCGAATATACAAGTTCCTTCAAATGTGGTTAGGTGACCTTTATCCCACAAAAGAGTTCCCAAGTGATTCGAGTGTTGTATAAAAGGATGGTGTTTGACTTGTTTTATAAAAGGGATTTTGAGTTTTCAAAATTCTAGTTTAGAAAACATTATGTACCATACATTTGCATGCATTCAAATCAACGGTACTTTAGTGAAAACAAATTTTCAAGGTTCTTTTTAATAAAACCCATTTTATTATAAAATCATTAATTTTTAATAACCTTTTATTAAC
This sequence comes from Helianthus tuberosus, assembly GCA_030545235.1. NCBI lineage: Eukaryota > Viridiplantae > Streptophyta > Magnoliopsida > Asterales > Asteraceae > Helianthus > Helianthus tuberosus. Next base: position 163,614,859 of record CM060366.1, read on the forward strand.
CATTTTAATGATCTTTAAAGAACCAATTTTAAGCTTGTTGTTGATTATTAGTTTGTTAAGCATGCATATCAACATATCATCCAAACAACATAAATAAACAACCACACAAGCACAACACACATATCAATAGGTGCATAACCATAGCCAACTATTTTGATGTAACACCCTTACATTTTTACTAATTTTTATACATTTTATACTAAAGATATTAAATCAATATAAGTTTCATAAATCAAGATTTCAAGTAGATACACATTAGTCAACTAATGTTTAAGTTAAAACAGTCAAAAGTTGATTTATAATTGTTTACAACCCATGAACAAAATTTGAGTAGGACTAAACACATAGCGGAAGCTTCAAAAGTCGTGTTCGGTTCTTCGACGTTGCTTGACCACCATCCGTAAGGTCCATCAATCACCTAGGGTCAAAACCATTAAAACATTAGTTTTGACTTTAGTACATAAAACTAAACATATGATCCAATCATAAATTTAAAATAAAAAAAAAATTGAAGTTTTCTGTTCCACCGTAAATTACGGTGTTACCGTAATTTACGGTGAGTCCTGGAGATTCTTAGTCCACCGTAAGGCAGGAGGAATCTACCGTAAACGTCTGACCTCTACCGTAAATTACGGTACTACCGTAATTTACGGTGGGTCCTGGAAATCCATGTTTTTGTTTGTTTTAATCATTGCACTCGAATTCAACTCACAGATTTCGTTTTTCTAACAACCCACTACATCAAAATCTCATATTTCTAACATGATATATATTAACCAATATCAAAGAACAATCCACCATATTCCAGAGCATTAACCATGCTTTACTTGATTATCCGACCCGTTTGGCTCGTCTAAGGAATCCTCCTATATGACAACTACCAACGAGTTCAACCCAAGTTCTATCAATCATTCAATATAGCGACTTCATCGCTTGATTCAAAACAATTCTTATTTAAAAATTCAAGTATACATTATATAAACATCCAATCCACGAAATGTAACGGGTCAAGTTACATACCTTCAAAGTAGCCCTTTTTGACGTGGTTCGCCACCCGCTTGTCCACTTGACGCTCCTGCGCCCGTTCCTATAGAGTTCATTCATCACATGTTTAGAACTCTCTTCAAATCATAATTCGCATAATACACCGAACATCATGATTATGCGTTTAAACTCGAAATTTCAGTTTTTAAGCCTTCATAGAGGCATTTCAACAAACACTTCATAAGCAGATTTTTACATGATCAAACATCACATCTTTAGTTTATCATTTAACCCTATTTTCATATAAATCAACCAATTTACATGAATGTTAGCTTCTAATTGCTGAAATCACTTCCAAATTGCCAAATTACACTAGATTAACAATCTACTTTCTAGTGTTCATCCAAATACACATGACCCACTAATCACCTACCATGGTGTTTATGGATTCACCCAAAATTTCTTATGATTTCAACTTCTATTGATCTAGGGTTTGTCCTTAGACACTATAGTTGCTCCTCAATCATCATAACATACACATGCAACCCTAATTTCAGTTTTTTCCCAATTCATGAAAATTTCAAGTTGAGAGTTTTTCTTAAATTTTACATACCTTGTAATCCTCTTGTGATGAGGATCACGATTCTATGCTCGGATTTTCGTTTGGACCAGATTTGCACCTCCAATTTGAGTTTTCAAGCAGATTTTGGAGACATGGAAGATGGGGGTGTCGCCCCTGGTTCTTCTGATCGACCAGACATCCCCATTATGGGGTGTTTGGTTTGTTTTATTTAATTTTAATTATCTCTAGTTTCAATCCTTACAACTTAAGCCCCTCAACTTTATTGAACATATTGTTTAGTAGCTTTTTAACCATATCTTAAGTTACTTCTAGTCTATTAACTAACTAGGTTAAAATTTCTAGTTTGTAAATTCTTGTTTATTTATACTTTATATTTCTAATATAAAGTTTTATATTTTTCGGGGTGTTACAAGTCCACCCCCCTTAAAAGGGTTTCGTCCCCAAAACCGAAGTACGTACCAAATAATGTAGGGTGAAGACGTCGCATCTCCTCTTCGGACTCCCACGTAGTGTCCGAACCTTTCCTATGCTCCCATTTGACTTTGACTTGGTCAATTTGTTTATTTCGTAAATGTTTGACCTTTCGATCTAAAATCTCTACCGGTCTCACCACATAATTCAGACTATTATCCACTTCGATATCATCGTAATGGATATAGGTCGTTTCGTCCGCGAGGCACTTCCTTAATTGTGACACGTGAAACGTGCCATGAATCCCACTTAGTTCCTCCGGTAGCTCAAGGCGGTAAGCTACTTTGCCAACCTTTCCGATAATTTTAAATGGCCCAATAAACCTTGGGCTTAGCTTCCCCCTTTTTCTGAATCTAATAACGCCCTTCCATGGGGAAACTTTTATCATGACCATGTCACCAACTTGGAATTCGATTGGCCTTTTCCTTTTATCAGCATACGCCTTTTGCCTGTCTTGAGCCGCTTTCAAGTGTGCCCGAACTATATCGATCTTTTCATTCGTGGCTCGTACTATATCTTGGTGGGCGAGTTCACGTGGACCCACTTCACCCCCAACATACCGGGGTTCGACACTTCCTACCGTAAAGCATTTCGTATGGTGCCATCTTAATACTAGATTGGTAACTGTTGTTATACGAAAACTCGACTAACGGTAGGTGAACATCCCAACTTCCTCCAAAGTCGATTATACACGCCCGTAGCATGTCCCCCAGTGTTTGTATCGTTCTTTCACTTTGTCCATCCGTTTGAGGATGGTACGCAGTGCTAATGAACAATTTGGTCCCCATTTGCTCTTGGAAATCTCGCCAGAAATTCGAAGTAAACCGGGTATCCCTATTAGACACGATGGACACCGGCACCCCATGACGTGCTATGATTTCATTGGTATAAACTTCTGACATCTTTTCTGACGTATAAGTCTCACGAATCGGAATGAAGTGAGCACTTTTCGTTAATCTATCTACCACTACCCATATGGCATCAAAACTTCGATTCGTCTTAGGCAACTTGGTTAACAGGTCCATTGTAACATGTTCCCATTTCCAAACCGGAATTTCTAACGGTTGGAGTTTGTCGTATGGTTTCTGGTGCTCCGCCTTGACTTGTAAACATGTCAAGCATTTTTCCACATACTTCGCCACGTCCCTCTTCATTCCGGGCCACCAATAATTTTGTTTCAAATCATTGTACATCTTGGTCGCACCCGGATGAATTGAATAACGGGATTTATGAGCTTCATTAAGTAGCAGCACCTTCACTCCACAGGTATGTGGGACCCATATCCTTCCGGATCGAGTCTTCAACCCGTGATTCCCATCCGACAAATCTTTCAATTGACCAATTATTCTTTCTTTCTTCCAATTCTCTTCTTTTACTGCTTCTAACTGCGCCTCTCGAATACGTTCAAGTATACCCGAGGTCACCACGAGTTGCATCGACCTTACTCGTATCGGGACGTAGTCCGCTTTTCCACTTAGAGCATCCGCCACTACATTAGCCTTTCCGGGGTGGTAATGTATTTCACAATCGAAGTCTTTCAGCGTTTCTAGCCATCGCCTTTGTCGCATATTTAGCTCCTTCTGATCGAAGAAGTATTTCAAGCTCTTGTGGTCGGTGAATATGGTGCACTTTACCCCATACAAGTAATGCCTCCATATTTTTAAGGCAAATACCACCGCAGCCAACTCGAGATCGTGCGTGGGATATTTCTTCTCGTGTATCTTCAATTGTCTCGAGGCATAGGCTATTACCTTGCCCCGTTGCATCAGCACGCAACCGAGTCCCGATAGTGAAGCATCCGAATAAACCACCATGTCTTCGACTCCGTCCGGCAATGTCAATACCGGAGCTTGAGTTAACTTTTCTTTTAGCGTTTGAAACGCTTTCTCTTGATCAGCACCCCACATGAACTTTTCTTTCTTCCGTGTTAGCTTTGTTAGCGGTGACGCAATCTTGGAGAAATCTTGAATGAATCTCCTATAATATCCCGCAAGCCCCAAAAAGCTTCTAATTTCCGAAGGGTTCTTCGGAAGATTCCATTTTGACACAGCCTCTATCTTTGACGGATCCACCAATACTCCGTCGGCACTTATGACGTGGCCAAGAAATTGTACCTCTCGTAACCAAAAGGCACATTTAGAGAATTTTGCATATAACTTCTCTCGTCTAAGTGTCTCTAACACTTCTTGTAAGTGGTGTGCGTGTTCAGCTTCACTTTTCGAATACACTAAGATATCATCGATAAACACGATGACCGACTTATCCAACATGGGCTTGCAAACCCGGTTCATGAGGTCCATGAAAGCCGCGGGTGCGTTTGTTAGTCCAAATGACATCACGAGGAATTCGTAATGTCCGTATCTCGTGCGGAAAGCCGTCTTCGGCACATCTTCTTCTTTGACCTTTAGTTGGTGATACCCCGATCTAAGGTCAATTTTTGAAAACCAATTCGCACCTTGTAGTTGATCGAATAAATCATCTATTCTCGGGAGCGGGTATCGGTTCTTTACCGTGAGTTTGTTTAACTCCCGGTAATCGATACACATGCGCATGCTCCCGTCTTTCTTTCTCACGAACAATACCGGTGCGCCCCAAGGAGACACACTCGGCCTTATAAATCCCTTGTCAAGCAGGTCTTGGATTTGAGACATCAACTCTTGTAATTCCGACGGTGCAAGTCGGTACGGGGCTTTTGCTACGGGTTTCGCGCCCGGAATCAATTCGATCCCAAACTCTATTTCCCGTTCAGGCGGTATCCCCGGTAAATCCTCCGGAAACACATCTTCATAATTTCGTACTACTGGTACATCTCCAATCTTTCGTGATTCTTTTTCGGGCTCATTAGCGTATATCATGAATGCCCTGCATCCTCACTTCATAAGCTTGTGAGCTTTTAACATTGAGCATACTATAGGGTTGCCTCCTTTTTCGCCATAAATGGTGACGTGTTTCCCGCTCGGAGATGTTAGTTTTATCTCTTTACGAAAACACATGATCTTTGCATGGTGTTGAGATAGCCAATCCATCCCAACGACTACTTGAAATTCTCCCATTGATATCGGGATTAGGTTTATCAAATATTCTTCGTCGTCAATGCTCAGTTTACAGTTTTTACATACATCACAAACAATAAAACTCTTGTTATTACCTATCTCTACTTCTAAGGGCACATGTAATTTTGTTAGAACAAATGAAGGATGTCGAATAAATCCATATGAAACAAAGGATTTATTCGCACCCGTATCAAATAACACGTGTGCAGGAATTGAATTTACAGCAAATATACCTGAGACCACGTCAGGTTCAACCTTTGCTTCTGCAGCGGTTAGTTGAAAAGGTCTTGCCTTTGCTTTTGGGGCTTCACATTTCGGTTCTTGCCCATCCTTCTTTCCAACCAGTTCCGGGCATTCCGACTTCTTGTGACCCGTTCGATAACAATTGTAACAAATCGTCACTTTCTCTGGGCACGATATAGCCATATGTCCCGTTTTCTTGCATATGGGACAAGGCTTATCCTTGTAACGGCATTCGCCTTTATGACCCTTCCCGCAGATTCTGCAACTTGGCGACCCGCCTTTCGTATCAGATTTCTTTGCACTTTCGTTTGTTCGTGCCTTCTTAGTAGGGCTTGGATTCACATCTTGTGCCCTTCGTTCACCCCGTTCTATGCTCTTTTTCAGTTCGATCTCCCTTTCCCGAGCAGCATTGACAATCTCGGTAAGGGTCTCGTATTTTGAAGGGGTTATGAACTCTCTATACTCCGCACTTAGCATGTTATGGTAGTAATAGACCTTTTGTTCTTCATTTGTCACCAAATCATCACAGAACTTTATTTTGTCCATAAACATCCCCGTGATCTTGTCTATGGATTCACCCTTGTGTCTGAGTTGCATGAACTCTTCCTTGATTCTATTTATGACCGCTTTGGGACTATGGTGTTTAAGAAACGGCGTCTTAAACTCCTCCCATGTCATGGCCTTAGCCGCTTCACTTCCAATCTCCTTCTTTTTGTTATCCCACCAGTCTTTCGCTTGACCTCTTAATTGACCCGTACCATAAGCTACGTAGTCATTTTCATCACAATGAGTTCTCTCGAATACTCCTTCAATATCACTTAGCCATCGTTGGCACACAATTGGATCAACCTCCCCATTATATATTGGTGGTTTACAGGCCATGAATTCCTTGTATGAACAAGGCTTTCATCCACCATGCTTTTCCTTTGCTGAATTGGAATCATCTTCCAATTTCTTGATTCTCTCTTCTACTATTGATAAAACTGTGTTTTGAATTTTATCAATAAAGCCTGACAAACTGTTTTCGATCGCCTTTCCAACCTCTTCGGCAATCACTTCCCTCATTTGTTCGGTGACTCTTGGCACCGCATTATCATTACCTCCATCAGCCATCTCTATTTCTGAAATGTTTACATAGATTGTTAAACATTCCATTTATAACTCATGCTTTACTTGTTTTGATTTAATCAAGTTCATAACTTGATTTAATCATTCTTGTTTCAATTCAATCAAGTTTGTAACTTGATTTAATCATTCTTGTTTCAATTAAATCAAGTTCGTAACTTGATTTAATCATTCTTGTTTCAATTCAATCAAGTTCGTAACTTGATTTAATCATTCTTGTTTCATGCATTTCTTGTTTTTTTTTTTTTTTTTTTTTTTGAGTGAGCTTACACACTCTTTTCATGCATATTGTTCATTTCTCATTCTTTACGTAGTACATAATTTATTAACAAAATAAGTTAGTTCTTACCGGATGATCGATCAAGCTTGAACCGAACACTTTGTTGACAACCTTAGGCTCTGATTACCAACTTGTAACACCCTTACATTTTTACTAATTTTTATACATTTTATACTAAAGATATTAAATCAATATAAGTTTCATAAATCAAGATTTCAAGTAGATACACATTAGTCAACTAATGTTTAAGTTAAAACATTCAAAAGTTGATTTATAATTGTTTACAACCCATGAACAAAATTTGAGTAGGATTAAACACATAGCGGAAGCTTCAAAAGTCGTGTTCGGTTCTTCGACGTTGCTTGACCACCATCCGTAAGGTCCATCAATCACCTAGGGTCAAAACCATTAAAACATTAGTTTTGACTTTAGTACATAAGACTAAACATATGATCCAATCATCAATTTAAAATAAAAAAAAATTAAAGTTTTATGTTCCACCGTAAATTACGGTGTTACCGTAATTTACGGTGAGTCCTGGAGATTCTTAGTCCACCGTAAGGCAGGAGGAATCTACCGTAAACGTCTGACCTCTACCGTAAATTACGGTACTACCGTAATTTACGGTGAGTCCTGGAAATCCATGTTTTTGTTTGTTTTAATCATTGCACTCGAATTCAACTCACAGATTTCGTTTTTCTAACAACCCACTACATCAAAATATCATATTTCTAACATGATATATATTAACCAATATCAAAGAACAATCCACCATATTCCGGAGCATTAACCATGCTTTACTTGATTATCCGACCCGTTTGGCTCGTCTAAGGAATCCTCCTATATGACAACTACCAACGAGTTCAACCCAAGTTCTATCAATCATTCAATATAGCGACTTCATCGCTTGATTCAAAACAATTCTTGTTTAAAAATTCAAGTATACATTATATAAACATCCAATCCACGAAATGTAACGGGTCAAGTTACATACCTTCAAAGTAGCCCTTTTTGACGTGGTTCGCCACCCGCTTGTCCACTTGACGCTCCTGCGCCCGTTCCTATAGAGTTCATTCATCACATGTTTAGAACTCTCTTCAAATCATAATTCGCATAATACACCGAACATCATGATTATGCGTTTAAACTCAAAATTTCAGTTTTTAAGCCTTCATAGAGGCATTTCAACAAACACTTCATAAGCAGATTTTTACATGATCAAACATCACATCTTTAGTTTATCATTTAACCCTATTTTCATATAAATCAACCAATTTACATGAATGTTAGCTTCTAATTGCTGAAATCACTTCCAAATTGCCAAATTACACTAGATTAACAATCTACTTTCTAGTGTTCATCCAAATACACATGACCCACTAATCACCTACCATGGTGTTTATGGATTCACCCAAAATTTCTTATGATTTCAACTTCTATTGATCTAGGGTTTGTCCTTAGACACTATAGTTGCTCCTCAATCATCATAACATACACATGCAACCGTAATTTCAGATTTTTCCCAATTCATGAAAATTTCAAGTTGAGAGTTTTTCTTAAATTTTACATACCTTGTAATCCTCTTATGATGAGGATCACGATTCTATGCTCGGATTTTCGTTTGGACCAGATTTGCACCTCCAATTTGAGTTTTCAAGCAGATTTTGGAGACATGGAAGATGGGGGTGTCGCCCCTGGTTCTTCTGATCGACCAGACATCCCCATTATGGGGTGTTTGGTTTGTTTTATTTAATTTTAATTATCTCTAGTTTCAATCCTTACAACTTAAGCCCCTCAACTTTATTGAACATATTGTTTAATAGCTTTTTAACCCTATCTTAAGTTACTTCTAGTCTATTAACTAACTAGGTTAAAATTTCTAGTTAGTAAATTCTTGTTTATTTATACTTTATATTTCTAATATAAAGTTTTATATTTTTCGGGGTGTTACATTTGACCACATTTGTTAGCCGAAACAAGTGTGTCAAAAGGTCCTTCCTAAGGGTGAATATAGACACAAATAATGTGTCGTTGAACTCCCACTTGATCCCGCATCCAAATGCTTCAAGTCTTCTTCTTGTGTTGTGATTTCTTCACATTCTTTGGGCTTCCAAATGTCTTTTATATTCACCTCCAAACTCCTTTGGACTTCAAAAATGTGTTTTGGTTATCGGGCTAAAATCCCGTTAAGAACTATGAAGTCCTTTAGGCCCGAAATTAGCCAAAACCAAAACCGCATTTTTGTGTGCATCTTCTTTTACAAAAGGTATCCTAATACATTTTTCTAGTAAAATAAAATGCACCTAATCTATTTATTTACATACCAAATGAAAATAAATAAATTACATAACTTTACAAATGGAAGAACAAAAATAATTAATTATTACAACCTTTGAAATAATTAAATATAAATCACAAACACAATCATTCAACATATTCACACAAGGTCATGGCTAGGTTATGAACACCGAAATATATATATCCACATATATAAAATTCAAGAAGCAAAAATGGTTTCCTTTTTACAACCTACTTTTCGGTCAAGAATGAAAAACCGAAAAAGTGGGTTTTTGTCCAAACAAAACAATCATCCAAATGACTTAATTTTTCAAGATATTTTTATGCATGTAAGAAAATAATCTTGAAAAAAAAGGAGAACCATGATGATAAATTTCGGCCATAAGGTTTAACCAAATCCGAAAATTTCATATCCTATGAAGCATGCACTCATATAAGCGGCTCTAGATGCCATTGTTGGGTTTTTCACATGTTTATCAAAGTATTTTATCCTTATAAAATAAAAACGCAGCGGAAAATATTATTTAAAACATGTTACTTACAAGATATAAAACCTATTTTATATGTAAAACCCAATCCCCGGATCCATATACGAACATGCATGCTATCAAAATTAAAACACAACCATAGAGTGTTTAGAATACTACCTTCCAAGGAGTAAAGGATATGAAGAAGATGATGCTTCTTGAACGGTTGCCTTCAAGTGTAGAAAACCTCAAGCTCGTATACCCCAAGCCTTCCAACAAACACTTTGATTTTAGCTAGGATTTACACTTATGAACTCACTTGAAAAATCCCTCTCTTGGAACCAACCCTTGGCCGAAAATGAGAGGAGAAAAGTAGAGTTCTTGCATTTGATAAAACGAACTTGAAAAAACTTGAATCAAGACCCCAATGGCCGATTTTTAGAGAGAAGAAAGATCAAGTCTTACACTTGAAATTATCTCTAATATTCTTCTATCAAGTTCATTCTCCAATTTTGTCATACAAAATTGTTATAAAATCTATGAGAGATAAAACCACCCACAACAACCAATCATAGGGCATCTAACTTATGACAATTGCATGGATTGTCATTGGACCAACAATTGATCTTGGGAAGATCATGTTGGGGGCGGCCCACATGGTGTTTTTAAAAAAATTCAAAATTTTCTTTTAAACAATTTTAAGTCTTATTTATATTTTATGACTTTTATAAAATATAACATCATATGTTATAAGACTTATGCAACCTTTTAAAATGTTATTTAACCCATTAAATAACAAAATAAAATACTCTCTCAAAATAAATTATCCATATAATTTATTAGTTTGTCAAGTGCAATTATTTAGAAAACCAATTTCTAAATATTCTAAGTGTTAATATTTATTTGTTTGATCATATCAAAATAAATATTATAAGTGTTTGTCTAGCTTGTTATTGGGTATGACTCGACTTGGATCATAATGTACTAGCCACATCAATTTAATATGTGTCTTGGGCATACAGAGTCCAACAGATGAACCTCAGATATTTCTGGCCCACCATGCACCGAGATGCAACTGAACAGCTGAAAAAGGGTGAAGCCTGTCAAATACACGCCCCAATGCTAAAAATCCCAATGTACGACTTGGTTCCCATCTCATCTACTTGGCCATTCCATAAGTGGGGAATGGACATTGTTGGCCCATTCCCCGGCCAAAGGAGGAGTCAAGTTCCTTCTTGTGGCTGTAGATTACTTCACCAAATGGCCAGAGGTGAAGCCATTGGCAAAGATAACAGGGAAGCAGGTCATTGACTTCGTATGGGAAAGCATCATTTGTCAGTTTGGGCTGCCAGGAGTGTTGGTCACTCATAATGGAAAACAATTCGCGGAGAAGCCTTTTAGCTCCTTGTGCAAGGAGTTTCGAATAGCACAAGTATTCAGCTCAGTGGCCCACCCACAATCCAACGGCCAGGTTAAAAGAACAAATCGAAGCATTGTGGAAGGCATTAAAACTCGTTTGGGAAAGCATGATACCATCTGGCTCGAAGAACTCCCTAATGTGTTGTGGGCAATTAGAACTACCGAAAAAACAAGCCACAAGAAAACTCCATATAGTCTGGTGTTTGGATCCGAGGCTGTAATCCCGGCAAAGATAGGAGTTACAACAAAAAAGGATGTTCAACATTGATCTAAAAGCAAACAAGCAAGAGACGATGTTGAACTTGGAACTCCTAGAGGAAGCCCGAGACCATGCAGCCATCCAAGAAGCGAAATACAAACAAAAGATGGAATCTTACTACAATGCCCGAGTAAAATACGAACGGTTCAAGCCTGGTGATCTCGTTTTTCAAAACAACGAGGCCAGCAAGAAGGAAAGCCAAGGAAAACTAGGCCCTAAATGGGAAGGGCCGTATACCATCCTCGAAGCTCATAAAGGAGGATCCTACAAGTTGGCTGACTCACAAGGCAAAAAGCTTCCCCGACATTGGAACGACAAAAACCTTAAAAGGTTCCATGTTTAAGGAAAAAGTGTTAGAAAAACATTAGCAAATTGTTGTTTTTGTTCCCTTTGTAACCCACACACTTTGATGAATGAACGATGAAGTTCTTGTTAAAACATGTCTTTTTATCCTATAATCAGGTTGAGAACCTAGCAAAAAACTCCATGACAAGGGTCATGTAAGGGGATGAGCTCCCAGGCCACATCGCTCAATAGGTTCAAGGGTTTAATGGACCTATATAAGGGGTGAGTTCCTAAATCAATACAACTCCATGAGACTTAGAAAATCTTTCAAAAAATATGTCTCAGAGACAGGTTTGAGCAGCCTTCACCAAATGTTCCTTAAGCCTTATAAATGGCTTACGAACCAAAATCAGACTAAGTAAAAGTCAAAAATAGGATAAGTGTTATGCCTTCTTGTTAAAAATACCACAAGGCTGAGTGACTGCAGCACTGAACCCTTTAAGGTATAAGTAACATAAGGAAAGCATACCATCAATAAAGACAACTAAACAAACAAAAACCCAAGGGAATGAACAAAACAAAAAACACAATACACAACAAAAGTTAAACATAGCATAAGCATAACCTAAGATTAAAAGTACCAAGGGCCATACCAGGCCGTAAACATGAAACATTGTCTGGAAGCCTCGAAGGGCGTAAGCAACAAGGGACCCAAATGGTTCCCTTAAATAAAAGATGTTCAAAATACATAAACCACATAATATTGTTTTAAGTGCTAACGAGAGACTCATGCATTCTTTGGCGAAAACGAGAGACTCCTTCAGGAGGTATATCAGCCAAATTGCAAACACCTAACAGCATACGCGAAATCAACACATCATCTTGCATCGCCGAGTTGGAACTACGAACCGCAGGAGGAGAAAAGTGGTTCAACACATCTTCACAAACAGTGGAGGACTTGAAGTTATCCCCAACCTTGACCTGCCAGTTGGGAACATAAACATCCTCAGCATTTCCCTCCACTGGTTCTTCACCACTTTTCTCCAAAGCAACAGATACCACAACCTTTTTACCACTTGACTTTCCTTTCTTCACAGTAACAACTGCCAACTCCTTTTTTTTCCTTCAACTTCAGTACCCTGATCCTCAAAAAACTCAATCTCATCACTGAGATCAACATGTTCAACAGACGATTGACCCGGACCCTTCAAGCGACGAGACGAACGACGGGTCGAAGGCTTGGAAGAACTAACCTTTATAAAGCCTTTAACGTTGGGAACATTTACATACTTTCCCCCAGGAACCAATCTACCCTCAGCAGTCCTAGCAATGGCATCTTCACCCTCAATGGCTTCCGTATCCCCGAGAACAACATCAGAAGTGTCGTCTGACTTAATGAAATCCAAAGCAGACATAACTGCACATAGAAAATAAAAGATCAAACAAAACAAACATAAAGAAACAAGAAATAGAAAAGCCAAAAAACATACCTTGACCACCCCTCATGAACGAAGGGTCTCGATTTGGCTTACCCCACAAAACGCTAACACTAGTAAAAACCAAGAGATGTTCAGAAAACGGACGAAGCCGAGAAGGACAAGCCCTTAGGGCTTTCAACATCCCCTTATTCAATTCAGACTCGGAAGGGTCAAGTTCGTTTAAGACAGCATCTGGATGCCTCCAGACCATCTTAAAAGGGACATCTGACTCAGACACCCAAAAGAATCGATCTTTCTAGGATCCAAGGGTAGAGACAAGTGAAGAAATCAAACATACATCAACCTGGGACGTTTCAAACGTAAACCAGTCGCCATTTTTGGCCAAACGAAAAAACCGTCTAAACATTAACAAGTTAGGATCATAACATAGGGCACGACACAAGACTTCAAAGTGAAGAACCCTAGAAACCCCATGAGGATGTAATTGCCCAAGAGAAACACGATAATATTAAAGCACATTCAAGACAAACACAGAAAAAGGGTATCGAAGATTTGAAAACTCAAAGTGGCGACAATACAGAGAGATAGAACCAGGGGGACATTGATCGATGGTCGTATCGCAACCCGGAGCCACTGGATTAACGGAAGGATCAATACCCCATTGATCACAGAAGGAATCAACTTCCTCTTGTGTTAGTTTAGAAAAGGTCTTACCCATGTCCTTCCTCGCACCCATCGTTCCAGGGGATGATCAAGGAAAATCAAGCAAAAAACAGAAAATAAAGAACTAACCTGTGAACCGGAAAAAAGAGAATGAGGGATTCTAGTTATGAGAAGTGTTAAAGAAAGATGATGATGATTAAACTTAAATGAGAAGTTAAAGGGATAATAAATTTGAAAACAACGGTTACAGTGCCTAGGGCAGACAACCGCCGCCTGAATAACTGTCAATATGTCAAATCAATCTGTCCAATCGAAATTCAAAATAATACCGCCCAAAAGCCTTACAAAAGGCAAGCCTTGAAGCCTTCAAGCCTTTTAGCTAATAAAAAATATAACACAAAAAGTCAGAAGCCTTTGAGCTTACACCCAAACACCTCTGACTTGGGGGGGCTGATGATGTGGGTAGCTCAGAGCTTAAGAAACTAACTTAAGTGTAATATAGCTTGAAAGGTTAAAAGGGTTCAATTGACGACCCAGCTGTGGTAAACAGCAAAAAGCACGAGACAGGGTCACGTCCCATCACACTTTACGTGTGATATCCTCGCCCAGCCGCAAAAGAGAAACAAGTGGGACGAGGCACTCTTTTACCCACAGGTTAAAGCCTTCAACCCTCAAAACGGGCAACCCCTATCTGCAGTACCGGATCATTAGTCAAAGGTTTCTTATTTGAGGATTATCTTTCTCTATAAATGACCACTCCTGGTCACTTAACAAGACATTCCGAAATCTCTGACTCTCTCTCTAGAATATACACTTTGTATGCTCTATTCTTCACATTCAATACAACTATCACACTGCATGCACAGAATCTGGGTTGAGACATTCTTGGCCTTGAATTCCAAGCAATTGATAATAGAAGTGATCCCACCCTACGTATTGCATACGTAGGGGGACTCGTAACCTGCGTTAGGCAAAACGAGACTCTTGAAGCCTTTTGCCTAACCAGCCCCTTCACTATACTCGGTCTCATATTTGTTGTAGCAACACAGTGAGTACATATTTGTTTTTTAAAGTTGTTTTTAGAATCAATTACATAGATGGTTCGTGTGATTTACCTAAACCGTATATATGATTATGGATCCGTCGTAATGCACAGGTCCTTCATACCAGTTTCATAAAAAAATCTATAATATATCACATACGGGCTCAATTTTCATAAAATTCATATCAAAATCACACGTGTAAATAAAACATTGTATATTTTATTAAACCTACAAAGAATATATCAAATAAAAAAGGCCCCCTTATTTTAACACCCCCTATATCTTATTTTCACACCCCCTATTGTATACGGGCCGTATACAATTATACGGCCCGTATAGAATGTTTTTGAATAGGAAAATGCGTAGGGAATGTTTTTTTGATTTTGTTATATACGGCCCGTATATAGTTATACGAGCCGTATACATGTGTATACGAATTGTAAAACGTATACGGCTCAATGGATTTATTTTGCGAGGTTTTTGATGTTACCACATGTATACGGGCCGTATAACTATATACGGGCCGTATATAATGTGTTTTTTCAAGTATCACGTTTTTTCCCGTAAAAACACAATCATTCTAGGGTTTCTAAACTATTCATCACCTTTAACAATGTCGATAAACGTTGATCAGAACACGTCGCTTAAATCGGAGCACAGGTAGAGTAACGTTACCGATCAGTCCATTGATGGAAACCTTAGCGATTGTAGAGATCTTCGTGTTGGTTATTTATCGATTCCGATTAACTACCAAGGGTGATTATGGATTGGTTACAGAAACCACTAGCAGAGGAACCCGACACGTCTTCTATGATGATCCGAAACATTCTGAATAACTAGCAGAAGAACCCGACACAAACAAGTTCTCCACAGTTTGTTATTCAGATCTCTATTCGGTCATCTTTCCAAACTACAACACACGATAACTTTAAACTTTATATTGTGTGATTTGACCAGGAAATGATTGGAGGTGATTGCTACTTTTAATAAACGGATTGTTGGACTTCTTGTTCCAAATGCACGCCTAAATTCATCTTTTTTACTCTTTTCTTCGATTTCAACAAATCTTTTCTTTTTCCTTCAATTTCTAGAACATTCTCCGTAACATGAAGACGTGTCGGGTTCTTCTACTAGTGGTATTTTAATGAAGTATTGAAGATTGAATGTGCAAACCGCAACCGTTTTTTACTACGGAAACGGTGGCTATGCGAAATACAAACCGCAACCGTTTTTTATTACGGAAACGGTGGCTATGCGAAATACAAACCGCAATCGTTTGTGACTATGGGAAACACAAGTTTTCTTTTTGAGCTTGATGGATGTCCGTTATCTTAGTTGAGGCGTGCATTGTTTAAAATGCAGCTGTAGTACCGGGATTACTGGACCAGACACATGTCACATAGTTTGTCAGTGAACAAAAGTTACAGATGTAGGAATATAACTAGATGTTACGTGTAGCTTCATTAAACCAAGAACAAAGCCTATTTCAAAACACATGTAGATGAAGTCAAATGTGATCAAACTTGGACATCAGACGTAAATCTTGAAGCAAATATGTGGTTCCCAATTGGTTACAGAAACCACTAGCAAAAGAACCCGACACGTCTTCTATCTACTCTAAAACTTGAAAATGGATATGATCGTGTCAAGATCTTTATCTATCATGTCATCGACCAACTGCTCGAAATCTCTTTCGTTTCTCATGTTAGGGAGAATGTTCTCGAAATTGAAGGAAAAGGAAAAATGGTTGCTGATGTTTGAGAATTAAATGCATGTATGTGACAAAACAAGGATCGTTCTAATAGATTAAAAGAAGGGGTTTACGGTGTTTTAGTAGGTTGAAAGAGGTGAATGGTCTTGAAAGATTTGTTAAAATCGAAGAAAAGAGTAACTAGCAGAAGACGTGTCGGTTTCTTCTGCTAGTTATTCAGAATGTTTCGAATCATCACAGAAGACGTGACGGGTTTGTATTTCCCATAGCCAATGTTTCCGTATACAAAACAGATGCGGTTTGCATATTCAATCTTCATTGCTTCATTAAAATTACAACACACGATAAGTTTACAGTTTATAGGATCCGTACTTAAAGGTCTCTCTGCAGCTGTAGGATCCGTACTTAAAGGTCTCTCTAAAATGTTTGGAAAATTGCATCAACTCTCCTATATCAACATACTCTTCTCCAGATGCTTAGTTGTTATGAATGACAACTTGAGGGGTCTAGTTAACTTTCAGATTCAGATTCAGGAAGCAGATGATTTGTCAAAAAACATGGTCAACGTAGTAAAATGTGAGCTTTTACACCAACCATATCGAGATACTTTGTGTTAGTTTGATTTGAATTTTGAAAGTTTGAAAGGTGTATTCGATGGATGTCTGTTATCTCAACGCTTCTCCTTACATTACTGATCTGGAATTGGACAACCGCAACCGTTTTAGTGCTTCTCAATTAGATATTATTTATTGAATCATAATTGAAACAGTCGGAAAATAACTAAACCGAACCAACATAGTTGAAGGTGCAAGAGAATGGTGAGTAATCAGTTGTATTTTTAATGATTTGTTTCTTATTGGCCATTATTCGACCGAGTAATCAGTTGTATTAATAGATTCCGAAGCTGTTATTTTAGTTGCTTCTCTTGTTAAGTTTCTGAAACAACTGAAATCCACAAATTCCAACAGTTTCTTCGTAGATTCCGTCCGGTTTCAAAGCCGGTTGAGGATTACGAGTGTTCTAGACTCATTCAAAGCCGGTTGATGAAACCGAAGCTGTTATTTCTGTTTTTCAGTACTTCCGAGACGATTCAAGTGAGTCCTATGAAGCAAGTGTCTGTCTATTCAATTGAGAGGAATAATTGCATTGTTTAAATCAGAATCAGGGTTCTCAAAACAAGGATCGTTCTAATAGATTAAAGAGAATAAACCATTTTTTACCATTTTTACCCATAGTATACGGGCCGTATAATATTATACTGCCCGTATACAATCATCGTATACATTGTATACAATCGGGTAAATTTTGTTCACAAGCTGTATACGGCCGTATAAAAGTATACGGCCCGTATTAACAGGGTAAAAATTGATCTGGTAATTTTTTTTCACATGGTGTATACGGGCCGTATAATAGTATACGGGCCGTATAATAGTATACGGCCCGTATTCTTAGGGTAAAAAATGGTTTTTTCTCTTTAATCTATTAGAACGATCCAAAAAACGAAGAACAAAGCCTGTTTCAAAACACATGTAGATGAAGTCAAATGTGATCAAACTTAGACATCAGACGTAAATCTTGAAGCAAATATGTGGTTCCCAATTGGTTACAGAAACCACTAACAGACATGTCGTGCATTGTTTAAATCAGAATCAGGTTCTCAAAACAAGGATCGCTCTAATAGATTAAAGAGAGTAAACCCTCGTTTCTTCATCTTCATCTTCAAGAACAATGATGAACATATGTTTTTTTTTTTGCAGAACCGTTGGTATACGTCGACCACAACGAGAACAGTGCAACGATAGTTGAGTCTCCTCCTTCGTTCCCGATGCAATGAGTGAAAGGATGAGTTAGGGTTTTTGAGAGGAGAGAGAAAGAGTAGAAATAAGAGATGCTTTGAGAGGCATAATCGTGGTGGATTGCGGTGGTTTGGGTCTAGGGTTGTTAGAGAGAGAAAAGGAGGGGGAGAGAGTCTGATTCAGATTTAAACAATGCACGCCTGATTCGGATCTCTATTCGGTCATCTTTCCAAACTACAACACATGATAAGTTTACACTTTATAGTGTGTGATTTGACCGGTTGTATATAACAGAGTAACCCTCACTCTCAGTCATATCTATATAGAGAGTTGGGTTTTCAACAAATCTTTGTGATATAGTAATTTTCAATAATGTATGAAGGATTGTAGTTATAGAACCCGACAAACCAACAAAATCCGAATACTTCAAACATTCTAAACGCTAACTGTGTATGTGTTTGTGCTGTAGAAACCGGTGATGAATTTGTGTATCTGAATCAGGTTCTCAAACAAACACTACTAAAGAAGAGTTGGTATTGAACAACATACAAATCATCTGCTTTCTGAATCTGAATTTGAATGTTAACTTTGACTTATAAACCCTTGAATCTCAATGCTTCTATAAAAAAAATTGTTTCTTTCCTTTTCATGAGGTAAAACCGGTTTCAACATCAAGGGTTGTTTTTCACCCTGTGTGAGCATTGGAAGCCCGAAAAATCTAATTTTCGAAGAATACGGGCCGTATAACAGTATACGACCCATATATATCGTTCGTATACATTGTATATGACCAGGTAAATTATTTACATATGGTGTATACGGGCCGTATACTGTTATACGGCCCGTATGGAATTAAAAAAAACTGACAAAGTCTGCTGACACAGACTTTGTTAGTTTTTTAAATTCCATACGGGCCGTATAACATTATACGGCCTGTATACACCATGTGTAAATAAGTTTTTCCCATGTGTTAATACTAGGTTAGAACCTCGTGTATTACACGGGTTGAATAAATATAATTTTATATACTAAGTAATAAAATAGTTACATTTTTTAAAAACTCGTGTATTGCACGATTTGAATAAACACATGTCTTACACAAATAATGTAATCCGTTAAAACATTTAGTCATCAAGATGTGTTTTCTAACAAAAGGAACTTTGATGTACTATTTACTTATTGTAACATCTCACTTTATTTTTTATTAGGTTAGATACTTATGTATTACATGGTTTATAAAATTTTACTTTATTTTATTTTATTTATTATTAGGTTAGAAACTTACATATTACCTGATGTTGGATAATCAGTAGAAAAAAAAGGAATATTTTAGTAAAAAATATTAAATATACAAGAGATAAGCTGGATATTATGATTTAATATTATTATTTCATTGGAGTGTGAAACGGGATAATGAGATCCTTTATTAGAAATATAATTCTAAATATACCATGTATAAAAAATATACATGTTCTACATGTATTGAATAAATCATTTTAACGAAACAGTTGACTAAAATAAATATTTTTATTTTAATGTGTATCAGTTATCCTTGTCCTTATCATCAAGTTGATTAAAATAAATATTTTTATTTTAATATGTGTATCAGTTATCCTTGTCCTTATCATCAAAATATAAAAACAATTAAAACTACCAATTAAATAAAATCCTTATCTTTATAAATATTTAAAACGCTAATATATTTTTTTAGATTTTAATAATTAATATATGATTATAATAATTAATATATTATTATCAGTTTTCTTTGTATTTATTATTAGAATCTCTTCTACAAATTTTAAATTTAATATTATCAATCAAGTGGTTGAAGGCTTGTATTTCTCTTGAGAGATGCAGGTTCGACTCCCACTTGGTGCAGAGTGAGGCATTGGTGGGCAATGATAGGAGACCCATGGAAACCTGGGTTGGATCCTTGAGTCAAACGGGTTTTACCGGTAATTTCACCGTCGTGCCTACGGGCGGGTGGGTTACCGGGTTTTCCCGGAATTGGTGGTGGACTCGGGTTACTCTCGGAGTACTCCGTTTGTCCAGTGGGTGCCCCGAGAGTGCTCGGGATTGAGTTTGTTGGCCGTTCAAAAAAAAAAAATTATCAATAATTGATTTTTTATAATAAATATTTAGAAAAATAATTAAGACTGCCTAATAAAACGCCATGTGTCCCTGACATGGTTTCTTTTATTAGGCTATAGGGTGTGGTCATGACACTCATGATCACCATGACCCTCCATGTTAGTGCCTTGTAACTCACCTCTAATTCACCATCCAAAACCATTGCCCTAAGGGTGTGGTCATGACCCAAACCACTAGCCCTTATTTATTTTAATTTATCCTTGTCTAAAGTAAATGGAAATGGTTTGTTGAAAAATGGAAAGGAGGACCATGGTTGCCATGGTTTAATCCATGCAAACCATGGTGGATCAATCCAAGGGGGTGGTGTAGCATTCCATTCATGTTCCTATGTGGCAAATTATGTTCCAACCATGACCCCCACACCCTATAGCCTTATATGTATAGATATAGATATAGATATACCCATACAAAAACTTAACTCGACATCAACAAGGTGATACTTGCTAAATTTCAGGGTTCAAACTCAAATAGATTTCACCTCACACACACTCTTTCACACACTCACAAACAATGCAATCCAGCACAAAATGGATTCAATCGTTCATCTACCTAACCCTAATCACAATCTCACTCAATCTGCTACATATTTTGCTTCTATCCGACAGATTAATCATCTCTCATCACAAAATTACACTCAAGAAGCATCCTGATCTTCCTCTACGCTTCAATTCAGACGGAACCTTCAAGATCCTTCAGGTTAGCATTCAAATTCAACTCATCGTTTGTTGATGAACGTAAACAGTTGACTGTGTGGGTTGATTAGGTAGCCGATATGCATTACGGAACTGGATTGACTCGGTGTAGAGATGTTTTGAGCTCTGAGTTTGACTCCTGTTCCGATCTTAACACAACTCGGTTTTTGAAGCGGATGATTGAGGCTGAGAAGCCGGATTTTATTGCTTTTACAGGTAGCTTTTGTGTTTTGTTGTGTGTTTGGAGTGTTGATTTATATATGAATTGTGTATGTATGTGTTTGATCAGATACACTTTAATTTTGTTCTTATGAGTTGTGGTTACTAGTGGATGATTGTAAATTTTGCGTTTGTTGAAGAATTGTTATTTGATTTTGGTGAAGGATCTACTAGTTGACTTTAGAAGGTCAAGTTACTTTTGGATTTTTAAAATTGCAATTGATTTTCGTAACTTTTTTAGGGGGAAATGTTGGATTACCAAGTTGAATCTAGGCCTGTAAACGAACTGAACGTATGGAAAAGTTTGTTTATTTGATAAACGAACGAGCATGAACAAATTTTTTTCTCATTTTGTCTAAACGAACGAACATGAACACATGTGTTGTTCGTTCATTTATGTTCGTGAACGTTCGTTCAACAAATTTTTTTCTCATTTTGTCTAAACGAACGGACATGAACACATGTATCGTTCGTTCATTTATGTTCGTGAACGTTCGTTCATTTATAGTTGCTTATGTTCGTTCATTTATTTCGTTCGTTTACGTTCATTTATGTTTGTTAGTTTATGTTTGTTTAAGTTAGTTCGTTTATGTACTCGTTTAAATAATTTAGGTTCATTACAATTTAGTCTAGTTTAATGAAACTAAAACATCACCTATTACAATTTAGCTTAGTTTATAAACTTTTTAGGCCCAACAAATTAGTGTTCAGTCACTCAGTGTTCACGTGTACTTTTAGTTGGTGTTCGTTCATTTTCAGTTATGTTCGTTCATTTATGTTCCTTTGTGTTTGTTTATATTTGTGAACCTTTCGTTTAAACTATTAACGGGCGAACAGAAACGAACACGAACACGTTCATTTTCTTAATGAACAAACATGAACAAATTTAAATGAACGAACACGACATGTGTACATGTTCCTTCAGGAAACCCCATTCGTTTAAATGTTCATGTTTGATTGTGTGTTTGGTTTAACTCAAACCAACGGACACGAACATGCCCCTTTCGGTTCTTTACAGGCCTAGTTAAATCTGTTAAAGATAGCATAAGCTGAATTTACGGATTAGTTTTTTGATCTGTTCTATGAGATTATTAGTAACTTTTCACAGTAATGTACTAAAAAGATAACAGAACTGTAATGACTCGCATTGAAAAGCATGTTTTCTCTCGTGCAATACTAGGTGATAACATATTTGGGTCAAGCACTAATGATGCGGCTGAGTCGCTATTCAAAGCTTTTGGTCCAGCAATGGATTCCGGGCTTCCATGGGCAGCGGTTTTGGGCAATCATGACCAAGAATCAACTATGACCCGTGAAGAACTGATGTCATTCATCTCCCTGATGGATTATTCGCTTTCACAACCCAACCCGTTAACTCAAGATCCCACAGACCCTACTAAACAACAAATTATGACAGAAATCGATGGGTTCGGGAACTATGATCTCAGTGTATGGGGTCCCCCAGGGTATCAGTCGGCCAACCAGACTGTATTCAATCTCTTCTTTCTAGACAGTGGGGACAGAGCTGTTGTTGATGGGTTTAGAACGTATGGATGGATCAAGGAGTCTCAACTTAATTGGCTACGTGGTGCTTCTAAGGTATACTATGCATGTTGTTTAGAAATGAAATTTCAATGGGTTGATTTGGGTTTTTCTTTTATTTCCCGCTTATTGTGGGTCGATTTTGGTTGTGTTTTTTCTCAAGCGTATCAAATAGAAAGTTAGATGTAAGGGGACCGATCAAATGAGTCAAACGGGTTGAACTTTGGCCATAGTCTATTTTTTATGAA
Organism: Helianthus tuberosus; assembly: GCA_030545235.1. Lineage (NCBI taxonomy): Eukaryota > Viridiplantae > Streptophyta > Magnoliopsida > Asterales > Asteraceae > Helianthus > Helianthus tuberosus. The sequence goes on from CM060366.1 coordinate 163,637,830, forward strand.
TACATCGTCCTAAACCATTTTATTTCTATATTTTCTTTATTACTATAATAGTATAATGGTATTTTTTAGGGATATTGGATTTAAATAACCCCAACTTTCATCAATTGGCCAATAGCACTTCCAACTTTCGATTTGTACACCAGCACTTTCAACTTATTGGCCGATAACACTCCCTAACTAACAGAACCCTAACACAGCTGCCAAGTCATCAAAAAATGCCATGTTAGCTGTCACATCAGCTGCCACGCCATAAAAAATGCCACATCAGCTGTCATGTCATAAAAAATGCCACATCAGCTACATGTCATATGCCATGTCAGCAAAAATGGCCACATCAGATGCCACATCAGTAAAAACGAATTGGGTTAGGGTTCATTTAGTTAGGGAGTGTTATCGGCCAATAAGTTGAAAGTTGAGAGTATTGGTGTACAAATCAAAAGTTGGGAGTGTTATCGGCCAATTGGTGAAAGTTGGGTTATTTAAATCCCATATCCCTATTTTTTACAAGGGTAAATTGCATAAAAAGCGTACCAACTTTGGTTAAATTTCCATTTCAAGTAACCAACTTTTTGCCACAGAAAATTTCATTGAACTTGAAGAAAATTTGAATTAAAGTAACATTTAACATTGACAGCAGGTAAACCGATATTTAAGCACCCGATTAAACTCGAATTCAATTCAGCCCCATTTGCCAAGCAGCAAAAAACTTTCTTCTGTAAAACTTTTGGAAGTGTGAGGGTTTTATTGGAATTTTTGAAAGTTTGAGGGTTTTCTTGAAGTATTTGAAAGTTGATTGTTTTTTTTCCTGTAACAAAAGAAGTTGGTTACCTGCTTATGAAATGAGTCATTTTATGTGAAACATTATTAACACGTTAATCATTTACAAAAACTAGAAAATGGACCAAATAGTAATAGAAAGTCAACTCAACTTGACCCAGCCCGTTTTGACATGTACTTGAACAAGAACCGTTATTATTTGTTATCAAAACGGTCCAACCAGCCCATGAACTCCCTTCTGTGAGTTTGTTTCATTAGATTTAGATTTCATTAACATGTTGCAGGATCTCACTAACAGGGACATAACCAAGAAAACCATCAATCACAAGAGATTCCATCACTAGCATTCTTCCATATCCCGATCCCAGAAATCCGTTCCGGGCCTTTTAGGGAAGTTTTTGGGGAATATCGTGAACACGTGGCATGTTCTATAGTAAACTCTGGAGTCTTGAAGACGCTCGTGTCAATGGGAGATGTGAAAGCAGCGTTTATAGGCCATGATCACCTCAACGATTTCTGTGGGAATTTAAATGGTGTATGGTTTTGTTATGGTGGTGGTTTTGGGTATCATGGTTATGGTCGAGCCGGGTGGTCAAGACGAGGTAGAGTCATACTTGCCCAACTGAAAAAGGGGAAGAACGAGTGGTTGGGAGTTGAAACGATTAAGACGTGGAAGCGACTTGATGATGAAAACTTGACTAAAATCGATCAGCAGATCTTATGGACATCATCATAGTGATTCTTGTTGCAGGTGAGTCTAAATGTGCAAAAATGGACAGATTGGTAACGGGTCAAAATTGATCAACAAATATATCCTCTTTGAATAATTTGTGTGCCAAGATTATAAAACATTATATTAAGGGGTAATTTCATATATGCCCTTACAAAAATTTAAAATATTGTATATACCCAAACAAAACTAATAATATCATATATACCCTTAGAAAGTATGTATAATATCATATATACCCGATTCACTAAAACAATTTACTAATGACTATGTTACTCTTGGTTTCAATTAAAATGTTCTCTTTCTACTGTAGTAAAAAAATCTCTCTAAAACCCTCAACCGGGCCACCCTGCAATCTCAAACTGATCTTTAACATCAAAAAGAAAATATCTTTTTAACATAAAAGCTCAACTAAACTAAAGGGGAAATTTTACAGGGTAGCAGTTAGGCCTGCTATGCTAGTGGGGTATTGTGCGATAGAAGGTTCCCAACTAAACTAAAGGGGAAATTTTACAGGGTAGCAGTTAGGCCTGCTATGCTATATGGAACAGACTGTTGGGCTATCAAGAAGACACAAGCGCGCAAGATGGAGGTAGCTGAGATGAGGATGTTGAGGTGGATGTGTGGACACACGAGGTTAGATCGGATAAGAAATGAGGTTTTTAGGGAAAGACTAGGAGTGGCTAGTATATCGGAGAAGATTAAGGAGGGGAGATTGAGATGGTTTGGGCATGTGAAGCGGAGGGAAGCGACGGCACCAGTTAGAGTAGTGGAAACTCTTACTGTGGAGGGGAGGAGAGGGAGAGGCAGACCCAAACTGACATGGGATGAACAGATTAGGCATGATTTACTAGAGTTGCACCTTTCTGAGGACATGGTCCATGATAGGACTTCGTGGAGGCGTAGGATTAGTGTTAAGGACTTCTAGAGGACATTGCAGTAAGGCCTTAGGTGCTTTTCAGGGATGTAGGTTTTCTTATTTTGTAATGGACTTTTTCGGTTTTTGCCTTCTTGTGTTTATGACCAAATGACGTTGTATGCTAATATACTTGATGTACATTGTGTTTATGCCTAGTCGATGATGCATGCTATTATACATGATTTACATTATATTATATTGAGCCACTCAGATCATTTTCTTGGTATGGGTGACGTACTATTTCTGTAGCTTTTCTATATTCTTTGACTTGATGTGTCCGTTTGTGTTTGTTTTCGAGCCGGGGGTCTCTCTGGAAGCAGCCTCTCTATCCCTATGGATAGAGGCAAGGTCTGTCTACATCCCACCCTCCCCAGACCCTATAAATAGCTCTGCTATTCGTGGGACTTACTGGGTATGGTTGTTGTTGTTGTTGTAACATAAAAGCTCAGAACTCAAGTATCCATTACTTAAGAATAACTTTCATACTCCATTTCTTCAACCTTTTGAATAACCATGTACAATTAACAACTGTGAAAACAAAATAATTTTAGTTCGAAGTAGATTGCAATTGAGCCTCCATTATCTCAGCCAATTTTTTCATTTTTTTATTTTCAAGGTATCAGTTTCTGCGATTCTAATCTTTAAATTTTCAGTTACAAATCACCGCCCAATCGCCGTCTAACCTCCATTCATCACATCACCGTTGTCATCACTTCACAGATCTGAGATTCTAGTCTAACCTCCATCCATCACATCACCGCTGTCATCACTTCACAGATCTGAGATTCTACTTAAAGTGTGTTCGTTCCGAGTAGAATTGTCTCAGACCAAGGCCGAATGCTCCAAGTCAGATGTTAAAGATCAGAGTTAAGGTGGGTTTGTATCATGATAAGGTTTTCTAAGGTCCGACATGGGTTTAGATCTGTTCATCCATGGTGGTCGCCAGTTTTTATGCTGAAACGTTGATGGACATAGACGACGGTGATGAAGACGAACCAATGATGGATGCGGAGGTGGTTATGGTTGAACATGGTTTTAACCTTTTGATGCGTTGCCGGCGATTGTGGCTGTGATGAACGATGGTGGCTGGATGTAGAATTGTTGATGATGAGAGATGAAAAAAAGGATAACAGAAAGGGGTAGAATAGTCAATTAGTTATAATGGGTTATATATGATACTTTATGTTTTTGTTGGGTATATATGATATTTGTAATGTTTAAAGGGTATTTACGAAATTAATCCTTATTTTAAATAATAATATAATTTTTTGAAGTACTGGCTTTGGCCCGTTTGGCATGTTTTCTTCTAACCTAAATTGACCCGTTATTGGATTGTCTCGTTAATAAACAAGCGGGCTGAAATTGATGTCTCTGTTTTGAATCAACTATACTGATGGTTGTTAAAACTATTTCTGCAGGTGTTCATTTTGTAAAGAACTTTGTTGTCGGTGTGGTAAAGGGCTCGCTTCTCGGCCTTTTTGACATGATATTTGATCAATCTTTGTAAAATTCACATTTCAACGAAAATCGCGAGAAACTTTTTTGTGTATATTATTAATGGTGACAATTCCTTGGATGATATTCGATCTCTTGGGTGATAGATTGGCTCTACTATTAACGGTGACAATTCCTGACATATCGTGTATGAATATAATTAGATTTTACTCTTTTACTTGATCAGTCTAGTATCCGTCAACTGTTGCAGCCTATTAACCATTTACTGTCTGTTTAACTTGCTTACAACCCATCCACCCGTTTGAACTAAGGCTGCATGGTTTTAGGTGTAACTGGTTAACATTGATGTTTTTTTATATGAATAGATATGCCTTGTTTAGATAATATGTTTAATTTTGAAATGTTTCCGTGTAATGGTAATAGTGAATTAGGATCAAATACAAAGACTTCTAATTGCTAGAAGGGTACAGGTTTAGGTTTTGGGTGGTGGTGTAATAGGTTTAGGTTTTAGATTATTAGGCACTTGTCACTCTATAAATCATTCCTACACTTCTTACAATTAGGAGTTTTACTTAACCCTGGTAATAGTATTTTAGATTTTAATTCTGATATTTACATTCACAATTCGTGTTGGTTTCTTTTTATTCATTTATGTTATGAACGACTCGTTTTCAACATAAATGAATACATTCATCTATACAATATTATAATGCATTAGTGAATGGTATTTTAAGATACAAAAAAATAAGAACTTTCCCCTCCTTAATTTATAGATAGACTCCTAAAATGAGGGTAATTTGGTATTTTAAACACCATTTATTTTTTAGACCCTAAATTTATTACACTTAGACTGCGGGGTATGGTGGGGCTTGGGTTGGGCGTGGGTTGGGGCAATTGCTGACACCTGGATGTAAACCCAAACCAAAGTTTTAATGGGGTATGGTGGGGCTTGGGTTGGGCGTGGCTGGGCCGGCGTGGCCTAGCCACATCACCATTTTTTTTAATATATATTTAAATTAATTAACTACTTAAAAAAACATATTTTTTTTAAATACATAAACAAACATAATAATTATTAAAATAAAAAACAATCATTCTTCGTCGTCTTCGTCGGTTTCGAACCCAGGAATCGTTGAAACATGTTCCACCAAATCAGATCGAAGGTTGTGATGTATATCCCTTGACTTGATCCAAAATTCATTAACCGCTTTATCTTGGTCTGTTACGTTACCTGGTTGGGAATCATCGTCATCATAGTGGGTAACGACCGCTCAACCTTCGTCCTCCAAAATCATGTTGTGAAGAATGATACATGTGTACATCACGTTTCCAATCTGATCCTTGTCCAATAGTCGACAAGGCATTTGTAATATTCGCCACCTTTTCTTCAAAACACCGAATGCTCGCTCGACGTCTTTACGTGCAGCCATCTGTACCCTGTTAAACTTTAATCTCTTTGGATCTGTCGTACCGTGTTTTGTGAATGATTTTACAAAAACCCCCCACTCTGGGTAAATCCCATCAACTAGGTAGTACCCATACACGTACTCAACCCCGTTTACAAAGAAAGTTCCTTTGGGTCCTATACCATTTACTCGATCATTGAAAAGGGGCGAGTGGTTTATGATGGTAATATCATTATGTGAATCTGGCATACCGAAGAACGCATGCCATATCCAAAGATCTTGGGACGCAACCGCTTCAAGCATGATGGCTGGACTCCCGTGAAATCCACTCGTGTGAGCGCCTTGCCATTGGGTAGGTCAAAGTTCCCAAGCCCATTTCATACAATCTAAACTACCTAGCATCCCGGGTAGCCCATGATAATCTGCGTGATGTTCCAATAATTGTTGCATGTCACTGAACGAGGGCTTTCTCAAATATCTTTTCCTATAGAGTTCTAGAATACACGAACAAAAGTTGTGAAGACTTTCTCTAGCTACACGTGCAGACATTTTTAAATAGTCATCCATAATGTCCGAACTATTGCCGTACGCTAACTGCCTAAGTGCGGCCGTGACCTTTTGCCACGTAGTAAATCCTAATTGCCCGGTTACATCGGGTTTTTGTTGAAAATAAACATACTTCTCCTCAAGATCTCTAGATATCCTTAAAAATAAGTTTCTACTCATACGAAAACGACGCTTAAACATTTTTTCATCATACTTAGGTTCAGCTGAGAAGTAATCGCTTACCAACAAATCGTTAGCGGTAACCCGTTCACGAGCGATGTACCTTCTTCTGCGTTTAGGTTGTTGACTCTCTTCCTCCTCCTCTTCGTTTTCAACGATAGCTTTCACCACCGTCGCGATCGTTTGTAGAAATATTTCCGCCCCATCGTCAGATGATGATGACGATTCAGTATAACTTGAAGAACTCATGGCGAGATTGTGTTTTATGTGTTTGATTTTGTGTGAGAAAAATGATAAATATTGTAAAGTATTTATAAAGGATTTTTTTTTTTAAATAGACCAACGGCTAGCCCAACGGCTAGTTTGGTTTGGCCATTCACAACCCGCCATGTCAGCTTGGCCAGACCGCCCCACGCCCGGCTTGAAACCCATGCCCCAAGGGCCACGCCGAAACCCATGCCCACCCGGGGTGGTGGCTTGGGCGTTTTCCCCCTACCCACGCCCAAACTCCCGCCCCATACCCCGCAGTCTTAAATCACTGAGTTATAACAAAATTACAGATAATTAGTTCCACTTTTCCCTCTCCACAACAAACTTATAATTGTTTTACGAATTCTACCCATATCTTATAAACAATAATGTTTTAAAAGAATCAAAAGGTATCGTGACGACCTACTCATTTTTGTTGACGTTTCGATAGTTGTCTTGGTCAGTATTGACGTGTGGATTAAAAGGTAAAAGTAGATGATGCCTTAGTGTACAAGTAATTAAAGCCCAATGTACTTAGTCATTATCCCATAATGTTTAATAGCTACAGAATGTCAAGTGATTAAATACCGTCAATTTAATCATCTCAACTAGATTACATTTTAATCTCTAATCTTTAACAAAATTAAAAACTAACTATAACCCCCCCCCCCCCCCCCGGACGATTTTTGAACGGTCATAACAATTTGGTACGTTAATTTTTTTAAATTACACCATATGAACGAGTATTGTATTCTCTTTAATTTGAGTATAATATTGCTATAGTTTTTTAATTAAAAAATTGATATGTTACGTGATTAATAATGTCTAAGGGTGAGTAATAACTGAATTGTTAACCGAAACCGAAGCGAAATCAACCCAAAACTGAATTAACTGAAAACTAATTAATCGAAATCCGAATTAACCAAAAACGGTTATCAATTTTTTGTACCCTCTTTTAACCAAAAATAACTGAACCGAACCATTCATATTTTCATATATTTATAGCTTTTATACCCCCGGTTCATATATTTCATATTTATCCCCCTATTTTATGTATTTATACCTCCATTTCAAGTACCTATGCATATATTTCATGTAATTATACATAAATTTCAAGTATTTCTAATTAGAAGTTTTAACCCAAGTTTGGTATTGGCTATTAACCGAAATTAAATAAATCAAACCAAAAACCGTCTATCTAACTGAAATAGATTGGTTAATAAAGTAGACTAATCGATGACCTCGATTTCGGTTAAGGATAATAATCTAATCAACCGAACAATGCACACTGTGGCAATGTCTGTGTTTCCCGCCGCATCGCGCGTGCACCTATCGGTTAATAACCAAAACCCGTTATCGGTGAGCAATAACTAAATCGTTAACCTAAACCAAACTGAAAACATACGAAACTGAACCGAAATCAACCAAAAACCGGTTATCAAATTTTTTATACTCTCGTTTAGCCTAAATTAGCTGAACCGAACCGAATCATTCATATTTTCATATATTTCTAGCTTTTAAACCTCAAATTCATATATTTCATAGTTTATATCTCCATTTCATATATTTATACTTTCATTTCATGTATTTATATCTCAATTTCATATATTTATAAGCAAAAGTTTTAGCCAAAGTTTGGTTTTTGCAATTAATTAAAATTATATGAACCAAACCAAAAACCGTCAATCTAACCGAATAAACAGAAGTGATTAACCGAAAACCAATTGGTTAGTAAAGTAGACTAACCGATGACTTTGGTTTCGGCTTCGGTTGAGGATAATAACCGAACCGAATTATTCATATTTTCATATATTTCTATCTTTTAAACCTCAAATTCATATATTTCATATTTTATATCTCCATTTCATATATTTACTTTCATTTCATGTATTTATACCTCAATTTCATATATTTATAAGCAAAAGTTTTAGCCAAAGTTTGGTTTTTGCAATTAATTAAAATTAAATGAACCAAACAAAAAACCGTCAATCTAATCGAATAAACATAAGTGAGTAACCGAAAACCAATTGGTTAGTAAAGTAGACTAACCGATGACTTTGGTTTCGGCTTCGGTTGAGGATAATAACCGAACCGACCGAACCATAGACATCACAATGAAATGGATTACTCGATTACTTCAGTTTTGATGATATCACAATGATGTTACGATAAATATTATATGAATAAGAAAACTACTAAAAATGAATACGACAATGCAAATTGTCACTCCCGCTGCATCGCGCGGGCACCCTGCTAGTTTGCTTAATGAACGAACTCGGATATGAAAATCTGTTCGTTTAAGTGTTCATGTCCATTCGTTTTAGACCATACAGTGGTGGGTGAAATTCAAACATCTCCCTTGGGCATTATCTCGCATGTGGCTGTTTGGTCAGCAAAGAGCTATTATGGGCTTGAAGCTAAAAAGAGGTGTAGTTGTATAATGCCCATGCAATGATTACCAAATTATTTACTTTTGATATATATATATTTTTTGAAAATTAAAAGTAATATTTCATTAAATAAATAAAAATTACATAAATACTAAAACACACACAAATAATACTATTCGTCTTAATTTTCATCTTCACTTTCACCGTACTCATCTTCATCTTGGCCTTCGTCGCATCTTCGCCTTCCTCGTCATCTTCTTCTTCACCCTCGTTTGGAACCGACCATGCATATTGAACCACCCTCATCGGCTAAAAACTCTTTGTAATAATAATTGACAACGGATGAGGAAGACTTGGGAGAATCCATTTTCGGAGAAGTGGTGTGGTGTTCTGTTTATTTTTGAGGTATTGTAAGTTGTGAGTGTGTGTATATGAATTGTGAGTGTGTGTATGGATTGTGAATGTGTGTAATAAAAAAAATAGCCGTTAAAGTTACGGTTGCCAACGGTTCATTTGCCAAATCAATTCTCAATCGCCCATTAACTTTTTTCATCAAGAGAAAGCGCCCACAACCCCCACTACGGGTGGTGTTAGGCTTATTTTTGAATCTTCTCCCTCCACATTTCTCTTTTGCACTTCATTCAAAACCAACCAAATACAGAGAAGATGAGGTGATTTCAAAAATGGCGGCAACTTCCGACGAAGCATTGGACTCACTTCTCTCCGATTTCCATCAGATACATACCGTAACACCTTCATTTTTCACCTGCTATTTCAGATCAGATCAAATCAATCACAATTTCTCTAAACCTAAATTCCATAACCGTTTTTGTAGGATTTTATCAAACAAACTTTTGAGATTCAAACTCTTCAATCAAGCCGCAAATCCGAAATCCAGAGGCGAGAAGCAGTTGAATTCACCCTCAACACTCTCAAATCAGGTGTGTTTTATGACCTAAAACGACTTCGCTTTTGATTTACTGCATTCTCGTGAAAATTAGGTATTATTCAAAACGATCATCTGTTCTACGAAATTGTACTGCTGTTTGTGGATTATAGTCTCGTTTTTCTTTGTTTCTCGATCATTCTCGTGAAATTTAGGTTTTATTCGACTATAATCATCTGATTTAGGAAATTGTACGGCGGTTTGTGGATGTTAATCTCGTTTTTCTCTGTTTATCGATCTAATCATGCATTTTGTTAGGTTACAGAAGTAATTTGAAATTTGATTTTGCGTTGAGCAAGTAGTATCGGATACTTTAGATTTGAAATGATGATTTTGAAACGAGCGAAATGAAAACCTAATTGCGCCAGAACTATTATTTGGACTGAGGATGTGGATTTGAGCTTGAAGCTTTGTAGGTCATGTCATACTTACTAAGTGTTTGTTTAATATTTACTCGTAGAAAATGAGAGAGTTATGAAGTTGTATACAGGTTCCATCAGCAAACTGGCTAATCAGGTGAGTGATGTGATTATTAGAATCAGTTAAATTTGTTTCTAGTATAATTTGATGTTGAGTTGCATATGGTAACCGTGCTTTTGTTCAACGAAACAGCTTGAGCGTAGGAACGACTGTCAAAGCTTGAAAGAAGAACTGAAGAGAGTGAATGATGAATACACCAAGAAAGAGAATGTAAGCGACTATATGACTATAAAAATGACTGAAACCGTAACATTGTTTAAACCCTGTGCCTTGAGTCTGGGTTTTAAAGAGCTCGCCTGAGGCGCAAGCCTTGGCGCCTTAGGTAGCCCGAGGCGCGCTTTGTACAAAAAGCCCCCCCCCCCCCCCCCCCCAAAAGCGCATTTTTAGAGGTTTTTCAGGCCTGAGGCGCGCGCCTCATGGACATAGGGTATTTTTATGCTGTTTTTAAGCATCAAACTGTTGTGCAATAGGTTTTTTAGCTTGTACTTATGGGTAAAATCATATATAAACCTTATTTATAGCTATAATTTGGATAAGAGATGCTAAAAACCTATAGGGTATATATAAAAAATTATATAATCACTTTGCGCCTCAGGTATGAAAAGCCCACCGCTTTTGCGCTTTGCGCCTCGGTTTTAGACCTCGTCGCTTTTGTGCGCCTCTCGCTTTTTAAAACCAAGCCTTGAGTCAATCGATACTTCTTCTGTTCTACTCCAATGCAATATGACCTGTTAAATATGAACAAGTATATTTCATCCACAATTGATAACGTGTGCTATTAAAGAATCATTTGATAGGATATTTTTTCACATATTTAATAAATTACCGAATATGAACAAACTCTTGTGGTTATTTCTTAATGGAATGAACAAACATGAGTACATAAGGTTCATTTCGTTTTTGTTCATTTACATATTCCTACGAATAAATTAAATCGTAATAATACTAAGTGGATCAAACACATTTTGAGTGCCATCAGCCCATTAAGCTTCAATCAATCAGTTGCTGATGTTTAGAAATTAGAAACCCTAGCTCACAATCTCACTTCTTCTAATTATTAATTTTATTTCTGTTCATTGTATTTGTTTATATTCATTTTTGTTTGTTTAGAATATTAACGAACAGACATAAACAAAACACGAACAAGAAAATATGCTCGTTTTATGTGTCCATCTTCGTTTATTTGTTCAACAGTTCAGTTAGGTTAAACAAACACAAACCCTAGTGCTTGTTTGGTTCATTTACAGTACAGCCTAATCAAGTAATTTGTACATCTTTAGAATTTAGCTGCAACCTATTTTTACAATCTAACAACCTAGAAAGAAGCCCATATGCATTTCTACAGTGAAAGTTGGTTTGTTTCACCTCCTTTCTAGGTGGTATCTTTACTCTTTAGTAGTAACAATACTATGCATACTTTAGTAACAGCTTTGAATTCACAACAGGAGTTCATAAATGCGATTAACCAGCTTAAGCATGATTACGAGAACAGAATCAAAGGTTTGGAAGTTCAAATAAAGTAAGTTTTCATTTTAAAAGACTCTTTTCTTGACCAATTTGGGTTAGCCTATAATTACTGTAAAACAGAGATAATCTGGCTCAGAAAAAGGCGAATGAGTCAACCATTAACCAACTCCACCAAGATTTAGCTGCACATAGGAACCATGTTGAAGCTTTAGCAAAAAGATTGGATCAGGTTCATTCAGATGTTGAAATCACATGTGAGCTTCTATTCAGTTAATTTGAAATTTCAAGACTTTTATTTATATGTTCTTTGAGACTCACATGTGTGCCTTTTTGTTGTAGATCAATATGAGATACAAGATTTGAAAGATTGTCTTATGATGGAGCAAGAAGAGAAAAACGACTTGAATAGGAAACTTCAGAGTCTAGAAAAGGAATGTACGTTCATCTTACATATACAATAACGGTAACTTCAATTTGAACATGTTTATGACTAGCGGGTCGATTTAGTTTATGGGTTAACGGGCCGATTGTGTTTATGGGTTAATGGGTCGATTTTGGTCAATACTTCAGTTGTTAAAATGGGTTAAATCTAGCTAAAACGGAACAAGTTGAACAGGTTGAAAGTCACCCAAGATTACTTAAAACTCGTATGATATTTGGCACCCTTATAGGTAACCTTCATTGGCAGTAATATATTTGGTTAATCTTGTATCTGTGTGTGTTGCAGTACTGATTAGCAGAACAAAATTGGCTGAAAACAAACAGGATTTGAGTTCAAATCGACATGTTGAAACTCTAAAGCAGAAAGTAATGAAACTGAGGAAGGAAAATGAAGTCCTCAAAAGGCGACTGGCCGATTCAAAAGAGGGCTGATATATGCCAACAGTAAACAAACTTCAAATCTAAAAAAATGAATTCAAATTAAGAACTTTTTCGGTCACCTAATATATTCGTGCCAGCAGGCTGAAAAGCTCAACAAAAGAAGGCAAAAAAATGGTAATAAACGTAGCCGCACTGAAATTACTGTTCTAGCCTTTGCTGGGGTAATCCCCTCCAAGGCTCCAACCATGGCAGTAATATAGAAAGAGTCAACCAAACGTAGGCCTAACAATACATAAACTTATTTTTTTGGTCCAGCACTTCAAGTTCGAGTAAGAATAGCGAAAAACCGAACCCGACGAGCAAACCTGAGGGCTCAAAATTTTTGGGAAGGTATGAGGCCCAGTATTGGGTTAGTTTTAAAAAGAGCGCGGACCATGATTTTTTTACAATGGGTTCTATTTTTTCGGTGTTCAAAATTTTCATAACAAAACGCTAAAATTGTCGGGTCGGTCCTCGTTCGGGTCGGGTCAGAGCGAGGTTTAAATTAAATTTAAAAAAAAATTAGGAAAAAACAAACTATACAAGGATTGAACCCATGACCCTTTGTAGATAAAGAATGGGGTATACCAGTACACCAACTTCCCTTCTCTATATGATGTCCATCTAATTGTATTTATGAGGTCCTTATAAAATTTAATATACCGGATTTACTATTTTTTTTTTAAAACATTGGGGTCCGGGGATCCCGACTCACTCTATGTGGGTCCGCCCCTACGGGCATGGTACATTGGTTCTTGGAACATACCTGTTTCCTCGAACCATAGTCCTAAATATTTTTCATTATTTATTATTAATATTCGTCCTGGTTATAGATAATATACCGATTCACTAATTTTGAGTTTTTATATTTCTAATTGGCAGTAAAATTATATGCAAATAAAAAGACTAAGAATTTATTTAGGAATTTCAATGGATGACTTTTAACTAACTGGTATATTAGAGGTACTCGATGTGTATTAATTCGGGTACACAACAAAGTTTTACTATCGTGTATAAGACTAAGATTACCAACACTCGTCTTAAACCCATCCACTGAGATTACATTTAAACTCCTTGCCGGAGCTATGCAAAATTGATGGTTGTCGGGGTTTGGGTAAAAGAAAAACCTCAAGCGAGGTCAATTTTGGTGATAATCGGTAGTGTAAATGTTCGTGATTTTAGTGCAAGCTTTTTCGGTAATTAGCATTTACTTGAAGACCAAATCATCATAACCATACTCAGTAAATCTTACCAATAGCAAAGTTAAGTTGGGTCTCAGGATGATACGATGTAGACAACTTTACCTCTACCCTATAAGAATAGAGATGTTGCTTCCAGTGAGATCCCTGGCCCCAGTGGCGAAGCATTGAAGGGGCCGGGAGGGGCGCCCGACCCCCCGAACTTTTCGCTCAGTAGTGTTATGTATGTACGTTTGGTATAGAATTTTTTAGGTATATACGTTCTCGACCCCTCGGTTTTATAAAATTTTTTTTTTTAGGTATATACTTTTAGGTCCGGTGACTTCCGACCCCCCAGTAAAAAGTTTCAAGCTTCGCCACTGCCTGGCTCGTTTGTAGTTTTGTATCAATTGAGACAAAGGCCGATTAGTGCATGCACCCCTTTGTTTTTGGGTTATCAATGTCACCACACGATGCATGATTAACTGTTCCCCGTTTTTAACGTTATTTTCATGAAATTAATAAAATAACGTTAAAATTGTTGCACTTTCACTTTTGCCCCTGAGGGTCCACAAATATATATAGTTGTTATGGGTGAAATTCTGAGCTCATATCTTGGGAAATATCTTGACTTATATCTTGGTTGTATGATATCTGTTCATATCCGGGATGCTCATTCAGGATATTGGTAACATCCTGAATGGTATCCTCAGGATTACTAACGGGTTGTATGCAGGAGTACGCGTCCAGATGCCCAACGTTCACGAAGACCCTTTCTCTGGGAGACTCGGTCGAAGTTGTTCAAATGAAGACGTTGAAGCCGCATTACTCGGTCTACAACGTTAACAATGGAATATTCGGGAGCATCCCATATTTATAGGAATTTTAGTTTGTATTTCGTTACTATAAATATGTGGGTATATCAGATCAAATAGGACATCACAATCACACTCACTACACTCTTACACTCGTTCTCTCGCAATTTTCACTCTCACAAAAAAGCATTGTAACACTTAGCGATCTGGTTGATATCCTGCACTGTATCCTGACGTTTGAAGTAATAAGAAGAACTAGGCAGCTGCGATTGACAGCTCCCGAGGTTTTATGCCGGCGATCTAGATCGATCAAGGGCTTTCCTCGTACATCTCGTGTCATTTCCTTTATTTTTTGCTCATAGTTTGATCGTAGATACAGCTCAATATCCTGAGCCGTATCCTGAAAACTGTTTTTACAAACAACTTAACCAGCATATTTCCAACACACTTTTTAGCACACTACCTCACTTAACTAATTTGATCATTTAATTGCTTCGGTAATTTTTTACCAAAACAATTTGGCGCCCACCGTGGGGCAAGTGGTGCTACCTTTACTAAAGATCTTCATGAAATCGTTAATCGGTTTTCTGTTTTCAAAACTTTTTGCCACATTGTTTACAGTGGCCTCAAGATCAAACATGAGCTCCTCCACTGTGTCTACTACGACTTCTGCTACTACCGGTTCGGTGCTTCCACCACCTCCTCTAAGGATGCCAGCTTCTTCACAACCTCAGGATATTATCCCCACTCGGAGTGTTCAGGGATCTGCTCCCGTTTTAGCCTCTAATGATGAAATTCTAACTTTATTTGGAAGTGTGCAGGAACAAATGAGGCAGCAACAGGAAACTAACCAAATGCTGTTAAGAGAAATACAACTCTTAAAAGCTAGCTCGAGCAGATCCGCTGAGGATATTGTTACTCCTTTACAACCCAGAACTTTGAACTTCAGTTCGGCTGTGTATACTGAGGGTAATAGGGGGAATATTGTGCCTAGTCATTCCCAGAATCATACTCCTGAAATACCCTCCTCGATCAGGATGTCAACTGTGAGGAGCTCAGGATATGTTTCAGGATATGGCCAGGATCCTCAGACTGGTAACGTGTCAAATAATAATATTCATGCTACTAACAATAGTGGATCTTTGCAGGATGCAGGTATGACGTCAACATTTACTAGGGAGCTTCAGAAGTTGAAGGACATGATATCCAGTGTACCTGGAGTGGTCCAGCCAATTCCGGAAGTGTCCCAAGACAGCCACAGGATATCTCGTTTCGCATATCCTATCTGTGATGCTGAGATTCCGAAAAGATTTCAAACCCCCAACATGAAGCTCTACGATGGGACTACGGATCCTGAAGAGCATATTGCCCAGTATAGGGAAAGAATGGAGATTAACCCTATCCCTCCAGAGCTCAAGGAAGCGTGCTTATGCAAGGGCTTTGGTTCTACCTTAACAGGATCAGCCTTGAAATGGCTCTTAAATGTTCCTCCGCATTCGATTACATCTTTTGCTCACTTAGTGAATTTATTTAATAGTCAATTTTCTTGTAGTCGGAGTTTTGAAAAACTGACAAGTGATTTTTACAGGATAACTCAAGGACCTCAGGAGTCCCTAAGGGATTACGAGAACAAATTCAGCAGGGAATCCTTGGATATCCCACACCTTGATGTTGCAACAGCTGTGCAGGCTTTTAAAATGGGACTACAAAAGGATTCCCAGTTTTATCAGGATCTTGTGATGAATCCTTGTAGGAACTTGGACGAAGCTCGAAATAGAGCCTTGAGATATATCAGGCTGGAGGATGATAAGAAAATGCAAGAAAGGATGAACTCATCCACTACATATGAGTCAACTAATAGGAAGTCAGAATCCTCGTTTAAACCATATCGCTCTAAGCCGTATGGTAGAAATGACAACAAGAAAGTGAATGTTGTTGAAGACGAGGATCCTGAAGAGTATCCTGAATTATCTGAATATTGCTTTTCTGTTAACATTCCTGAATTAATGTATGCTATGCAGGGTTTAGGAGACAAAACTAGGTGGCCTCGGAAGAATCAACAAAAAGTTGATTGGAAGGATAAATCCAAATGGTGTGCCTTCCACGAAGATTTCGGACATGTGACTGAAGATTGCATCGCTCTAAGAAAAGAAATAAGTTATCTTCTGAGCAAAGGATATCTGAAGGATCTCCTAGGAAGAAAGAAGAATGAGGGTCAGGATACTGAGAAGGATCCTGAACGAGCGGCATCACCTCCTGCGGATGCCAAGATAATCAACTTTATTTCAGGAGGATCCGACATTTACGGGACTTCGTATTCTGCGGCCAAGAGGCATGCAAAAGAGGCTAAGACCGAAAGGGGAGACAAACCAGCCAGGATGACCACCCTGACAACTGATAAAGTGATCACTTTCGATAGTGATGACAAGGATACTGTCCAGGATCCTCACCATGATGCTCTTGTAATAACATTATATGTGGCTAACCATTTTGTACGCAGGATATTGGTGGATAATGGCAGCCCCGTCAACATAATCCAACTAGAGACTTTGACAAGAATGAATGTATCCCCAATGGATATCACATCGAAATCCACCGTGCTTGTTGGGTTCAGTGGAGAGGCTAGGAACACAGTGGGAGAAATAAAGTTACATGTATATGTTGAAGGGGTCAACTCGATACAACGTTTCTGTGTGATGGACTCCCTATCCTGCTATAACATCATACTGGGCAGGCCATGGATCCATGATATGAAGGCTGTGCCATCAACTTATCATCAATGCATCAAGATCCCTACCCATTGGGGGGTTCTCAAGATTGACAGTGACCAGCAGGAGGCAAAAGAATGTTACTCATCCTCAATGAAATCCTCAACCAAGCCTAGTACAGCATAGCAATTAAAGTTGCGGGCCCAGGATATTGTGGAGGCTTCAGAGCAGGATATGAAGAAAGTTATCATGGGGTGCTCGTAGGAACCAATATCCCTCAGGATATTGAAGAACAATTAACTAACTTTTTGAAGTGCAGGATGTCAACATTTGCATGGAAGCATGAGGATATGACAGGTATATCCAAAGATATTATCACTCACAAGCTTGGAATTGACAGGTCATTCAAGCCAGTGCAACAAAAGAGAAGGAAGTTCGCTCCTGAACGAAATACAATTATCCAAGAGGAAGTTGAAAGATTATTGAAGACCAAGATTGTTTTGGTCAAAAATTACCTAAGCAATTAAGTGATCAAATTATTTAAATGAGGTAGTGTGCTAGAAATATGTGTGAAATATGTGTTAACAAAATTAGATATGAAAACAGTTTCAGGATACGGCTCAGGATATAGAGCTGTATATATGATCAAACAATGAGCGAAAATGTAAAGGTGGACACGTGATGTAACAACCCTCATTAAAAGTCCTATTTATTAAATTAATTTGTCCAGTAGGAAACCCTAATTGAGACACCCAAGTGATTCTACGCAAACCCTAAAATTTTCAGAAATTTCAGAATCAGGATCAGGGCCCCTAAAACTCAAGGGGGAGGTAAACCCTGTTTACGATTATCCAAATATAAACCTGTCAAAAACTTAAAATTTCGAAAGTATTGATTCAGCAAGCCTACTCCCACACTCAGCAACCCTATAGTGATTTCGTGTCCTTTACGGACCGTAAGGTATGAGTCTTACGGTCCGTAAGCCTGGTCGGTGTCAAGTCAGCAAGGCTAGTCCCTGAGGTGGCTGACCTATAAAGATTCCATGTCCCTTACGGACCGTAAGGGTTAAGTCTTACGGTCCGTAAGCCTGTCTAAATTTCGAGTATAAATAGTAGACATCGGCACTTGATTTCTGGACTTTAGACGACGTAAAACTTTGATACCTGCACTGAGATACATACCGATTACCACTATTAACACACACGAATCCCGAATTTCTGCCGCAAAACAGGGTAATAACTCGATCGCTATTACGATTCATTTTCCGACCGATCAATATATCCAATGGATGTTTAAGTGCCGCCCACATTAGGGTTATACTTTGTCGTTCGTCGTTAATTCGATGGATGAAGTATCGCACTTTGTCGTTCGTTGTGAGAATTTGATATCGTGAGTTATCGTAAATGCTGTATTGATTATTAACCCGGTTTTGTGTGCATTATTATTTAAATTAGGTTATCAAGGCTAATCTGTAGAGTAAACTCTATCCGTGTTAAATCTGCAATGTGAGTCATTCTCTTTTTATCAAATTATTTACAAAATCATGTTTATTTTCAAAGTTATAATTACGGGGATTAAGTATTTGTAATCACCAAGTTACAGCCGGTATGTGGGGTTTTGTATACATTACTTGATAATCGTCACCATTGGGGCAGCCAATGGGGGATATGACCATAGTCACAGATCCGGTCGAGTGACAAATACCGTGGGTAGTTGGTTTGATATCAGAAACATTGTAATCGCTCTTAATACTGTAAATTTTAAAAATTGTGTCATTTTAGTAAATAGAATGATTCACTCAGTATTTCCCGCTGACAAAACCTTTTTCAAACATGTTTCAGGTGATCTGTTGTAATTCAGGAAAAGTGCTTGGGAGCATTTCAAGCTTAAGATAGTGGCTCATTATAAAATAAAGAAATATGTTTTGTAATATAAAGATTTCTCCGTAAAATAGTAGTATTGTAAATTACCGGGGTTTTATCCCAAGTTGTGAAATAAAATAATCGGGAAAAATTTTAGCTTTAAAACGATCCTGATGATAAACTTCCAATGTTAAACTCAATTAAATAAATACCACGGGATTTCTGTCCCGCGGCTCCTGAAACGGGTCAAACCGGGTCGGGGGCCGTGACAGAAAAAGGTGGTATCAGAGCCACTGAATTAAGCTAATTAAGTATTTAGAAATACTTAATTTTTCCTGATTACTATTATGTGATTATGTGTTTTATTAACTGATTATTTGTTAGTTACAGTATGGGTAAGCAAAAGCTGTCAAGCATCTATCTTAAATTAGATACATCATCCAACGAGAAGGGTAGTACATCCCAAACCAAATCTTCAAAACTCTCTACAATTCCTGAAGAAGGAATATTTGTGCGAAAAGCACAATATGAAGAACCACTTTCTCCTAGAAAAAGGAGTATGATTATTAAGAAAAGTAAAGAACAAATCCGAGAAAAGAAAATTAAACGGGAAACCCATGAATTAATTGATAAATCACCTTGGGAAGATAAGCTAGATGAGAAATGGGCAAATTTGTATATGCTAGCCACAGTAGCAGAAAATGCAAATTTTTAAATATTATTTTAGCATCTTATTTCCTACAATCTAGAAACCATCAACAATAAATAAAATTCCAATAAACCCTAGTATGTTTTCCAGTTATATTTGTAATAAATTAGTACGCAATATGCAATAATATTTAAAAGTTATTTATGAAAATTATTGTAAGATTTTAACTTAGTATTTTATGCATTTTGCATATATGCTACATCAGCATGAGTGAGATATCTGAAGCCTTTCAGAACCTCAATCTTTACCCGGTGAATATAGAAGTTTCCAAAGAATTTATTGGATACTTTCCCGATGTAGAACAACCGGTAGAATTCAAGGCTCCACCTTTGAACAAGCCAAAACGAAAGAAAAGAAAGAATTACGTGTGGGGAAGTCGTATACGTAGGAAAAAGCCAGTTACAAAACTTCCTAAAATAAACAATCCTTTAGAAAAAGGAAAAGAAACTATAACCAAGGAAAGTTCTAAACAGCAGGAGATGGAACCTGAAGTCAAGAAAGAGTCTAGGCAAATGGAAATGCAGTTTGAGGAATATTCCAAGGATATAGAAATGGAAGTGGGACAAGGTTCTAGACCAATGGAAATTGGAGAGAGCTCCAAACAAAACCAGGAAAGGACTTTTCAGGAAGAAATAGATTTTCTACTGGCAAGCTGTGAGACGATTCAGCCTGTTAATACCAATATTTTTACCCGTCCTATTGAAAATCCACTCCCTATGAATTTTGAACCAGCAATCCCAGAACCAATAGTCCATAACCAACCAATAGGAATGGATGAATGGTGGACAAATGATTGGCAATTTGAAAACATTGTCAATAATCCTTATTCCTTTCTTCCCCAGTTTGATCCTGAACCATTACCAAATCCACCAATGAGTAACGAAAATCTGGCTGAACTTCGCCATTTTGGTGAAGAGCTGATGGATGCGGGAAGTAGAATCCGGGAGATAGGGGGAAAAATTGCCTGGAAATATGATGAAAGGGAGCTTCGTTTTTAGGACGACAAGTGACGAGAGATAGTAGGATGGTAAAACTGTGGTTGTGTAATAGTAAAAGTAATAGTAAAATCAGTCTGTAAAATAACTACGAATAAAACTCTGTAAGATATTGGTGTGTAATGATGCATACTATCAAATATATAAAATGTAATCGAGAAATCGATAATTTTGCCTATACGTGTGTTGAAAATTGTTTGATTGTTTTTATATAATTGTTATTTATCAGATACTAATAAAAAATTATATATATATTATCAGATGGCAAACATTGATAATGAACCAGTAAATGAGGTTAATCAATCTGAGCAACATCCAGGAGATCAATATATGACTCGGCAAGATATCGAAAACATTGTTGCTCAAGGGATAGCCAATGCTATTCCAGCATTTGTTGCTGCTATAAAGAATCCAATCGAACCGCAACAAATTGTCCCTAGTAAACATATTACTGAAGATAACTTCAGTAATAGTGTAAACGGAGGCAATAATCATGTTAATCATAATAGGGAACCACATCAAGCTCCATTACCCAAGAAAATGAAAACTGCAACGCCTGGTTGCACTTTCAAAGAATTCCTTGCTTGTAAACCCACTGAATTTGCAGGCAATGAAGGAGCAACTGCATCACTGCGTTGGTTAGAGAAAACCGAAGCAGTCATTGCAATAAGTAAATGTGCTAAAGATGATCAGGTCATGTACGCATCAAATCTCTTCAAAGAAGGAGCACTCGAATGGTGGAACACTGTGTTACAATCAAAAGGAAGAGTAATAGCTTATGCTATGACTTGGGAAGAATTTAAGGGTTTTGTGGAAAGAAAATTCTGTCCCGAGTATGAAAAGGAACAGATGACGAATAAGTTTCTAAATCATCGGATGATGGGTGTAGATTGTCGCGGTTATACCTCGACATTCTTTGAATATGCTAGAGTGGTACCAACACTGGCTTCGCCAGAACCGGTACTCATTTCTCGCTACATTTGGGGATTGATTAGTGAAATTCGCAATATCGTTAAAGCTGCGAGACCACGCACTATTGACGATGCTGTGGAATTAGCTAATACCCTAACCGATGAACTGGTACGCACAAGAGATGAAGATAGGAAAAAAGAACTAGCTCAGAAAATTACCCAAGGATTTCGTGTGGGTAATAATAACAGCTTCAAGAGAAAAGGAACAGGGCAAGCCCCAGCTCCGTCATTCTGCAGGAAATGCAAAAAGAAACATTATGGGAGATTCGATATCACTTGCAATTTTTGCAAAACTGTAGGACATCGTGAAGAAAACTGCAAAAAGAAAACCGTAATCTGTTTTAACTGTGGAGAAGCGGGGCATTATAAAACAGAATGTCCTAAATTGATCAAACAAGTAGATAACAAACCCAAGGCGACCGAAGGAGCTACTAAGAAAAATGTCAAAGCATTCCAGCTAACCACTCAAGAAGCAGAACTCATCCCAGATGTAATAGCTGGTACGTTCCTAGTTCACAACGTGTACGCAAAAGTATTATTTGACTCTGGTGCAAACCAAAGTTTTATAAATACTTTATTCTGTCAAGCTCTTAAGTTACCTTTAACCAACATTAGGCAGATTTTTACAGTCGAAACCGCAGATGGGAATTCAGTTAAAATAGATCAGGTTTTGCAAAAAGTAGAAATAGAACTTTCAGGTCATAAATTTGCTGCAAACTTATTACCTATGAAATTAGCTGAATTCGATGTTGTATTAGGAATGGATTGGTTAATAGCCAACCATGCTCGAATTCTTTGTGATCGGAATTCCATAGAAATTCAAGCACCTACTGGAAAAGTAATCATGATTACAGGAGATAAACCACGTAAACCCATGAAGTTCATATCAGTAATGAAAGTTGCTAATTATGAACGAAAGCAAGGAATAGTATATATGATCTCAGTGATCATTAATACTAAGAATAAAGAACTTAAGGAAATTCCTGTAGTCTCAGAATACCCAGATGTATTCCCAGAAGAGTTACCAGGATTACCACCAGATAGGGAGGTAGAATTTAGGATTCATCTAATTCCAGAAACTATACCGATAGCTAAGGCACCTTATCGGTTAGCACCCACAGAAATGTTAGAACTGAAAAAGCAATTAGATGAATTACTAAGTAAAGGTTTCATACAACCTAGTTCATCCCCTTGGGGAGCACCAGTTTTGTTTGTAAAGAAGAAGGATGGTTCAATGAGAATGTGTATCGATTATAGAGAATTGAATAAGGTTACAATTAAGAATCGATACCCATTACCTAGGATTGATGATCTTTTCGATCAACTTCAAGGAGCTAGATATTTTTCTAAGATCGATTTACGCTCTGGATATCATCAATTGAAGGTACAAGAAGAAGACATACCTAAGACTGCTTTTAGAACTAGGTATGGTCATTACGAGTTTACAGTCATGCCCTTTGGGTCAACGAATGCTCCTGCCGCATTCATGGACATGATGAATAGGATTTGTAAACCGTATTTGGATAAATTTGTAATTGTCTTTATAGATGATATACTTATTTATTCCAAAAGTCAAACAGAACATTGTCAGCACTTGCATTCACTCTTAACTTTGTTAAGAAAAGAAAAACTGTACGCCAAATTCTCAAAATGTGAATTTTGGTTGCAAGAAGTGCAATTTTTAGGACACATGGTGAATCATGAAGGTATTCATGTAGATCCTGCTAAGATAGAGGCAATTACCAAATGGAAGGTTCCACAGTCAGCAATGGAAATTAGAAGTTTTATAGGTTTAGCTGGATATTATAGACGGTTTATTAAGGATTTTTCCAAAATAGCTGTACCATTAACTAAGCTAACCTGTAAAGCCACTAAGTTTGAATGGGGACCCAAACAAGAAGAAGCTTTTAGAATCTTGAAACAGAAACTAACCCATGCTCCAATCTTAGCCTTACCAGAAGGAACTGAAGATTTTGAAGTATGTTGTGATGCTTCAAAATTAGGATTTGGATGTGTGCTTATGCAATGCAAGAAGGTAATTGCGTACGCATCAAGGCAATTGAAAAAGCACGAAGAAAACTATACGACTCATGATTTAGAATTAGGAGCCGTAATTTTTGCCCTTAAGATTTGGAGACATTATCTGTACGGAAGTAAGTTTACTATCTATACAGATCATAAGAGTTTAAGATATATATTTGGGCAAAAAGAGTTAAACATGAGGCAAAGGAGATGGATGGAAATCTTAAGCGACTACGACTGTGATATTCAATATCATGAAGGAAAAGAAAATGTAGTTGCAGATGCTTTAAGTCGTAAGTATCATGAAAAACAACGACGAGTTCGTGCTCTCAGATTAAATTTACAAGTAGATTTAATGGAGCAATTAAAATATGTTCAAAAGACAGCAATAGAAGACGTTGCTGAAGGAATGAAAGGACGAATCAAAGAATTAGAGCAAGGAGCTGATGGAATTTGGAGATTCCACAAAAGAAGAATTTGGGTACCGAAGCATGGAGAATTAAGAAATAAGATCCCAGAGGAAGCCCATAAGTCTAGGTATACTATGCACCCAGGAAATAATAAGATGTATCAAGATTTAAGAAAGAACTTCTGGTGGATAGGAATGAAAAAGGATATAGCACAATATGTTTCTAAGTGTCTTACTTGCTCACAAGTTAAGGCAGAACATCAGAAACCTTCAGGTCTATTACAACAGCTAGAGATGCCTGTATGGAAATGGGAGCTTATAACAATGGATTTTGTTACTAAGTTACCCAAAACCAGAAAATGTAATGACGCGATTTGGGTAATTGTGGATCGATTAACCAAATCTGCTCACTTTCTACCTATGAAAGAAACCTTTAGCATGGAAAGATTGGCAAAGTTGTATGTAGATGAAGTCGTATCTTTACATAGAGTTCCACTCTCCATTGTATCAGATAGGGATAGTCGATTCACTTCCCATTTTTGGAAAAGTTTCCAAGAAGCAATGGGAACTCGACTAAACCTAAGTACTGCATATCATCCACAGACAGACGGGCAAAGTGAAAGGACGATCCAAACTCTAGAAGACATGCTCCGAGCATGTGTGATAGATTTTGGTGGAAATTGGGACGATCATTTACCTCTGATCGAATTATCCTATAACAATAGTTATCATTCAAGCATTGAAACTGTCCCGTTTGAAGCACTATATGGAAGAAAGTGCAGAACTCCAGTTTGTTGGGCAGAAATAGGAGAAAGTCAATTGTCAGGTCCGGAGATTGTGCAAGAGACGACCGAAAAGATTACTCAAATCAAGGAAAGGCTGAAGACTGCTCGAGATCGCCAGAAGAGTTATGTAGACAATAGATGCAAGCCGTTAGAATTCCAAGTTGGAGACAGAGTACTATTAAAAGTTTCTCCTTGTAAAGGAGTAGTTCGATTCGGTAAGAAAGGAAAGCTAAGTCCAAGGTACGTAGGACCATTCCCAGTGATCCAACGTATAGGACCAGTTGCTTATCGTTTACAACTACCGGAAGAGTTAGCTGGAGTACATGATGTATTTCATGTATCCAATCTCAAGAAATGTCTAGCAGACGAATCTTTGGTAGTACCTCTCCAAGATATAGAGGTAAACGAAAAATTAAAATTTGTGGAGAAACCTCTTCAAATTGAGGATTAAAAGATTAAGTTTCTCAAACATAAACGACTAGTTTTAGTCAAAGTCAGATGGGATTCAAAGAGAGGAGCTGAATACACTTGGGAGCTGGAATCAGAAATGAAGAGAAAGTATCATCATTTATTCTAGTAAATCTCGAGGACGAGATTTTTATTAAGGTGGGGAGAATGTAACAACCCTCATTAAAAGTCCTATTCATTAAATTAATTTGTCCAGTAGGAAACCCTAATTGAGACACCCAAGTGATTCTACGCAAACCCTAAAATTTTCAGAAATTTCAGAATCAGGATCAGGGCCCCTAAAACTCAAGGGGGAGGTAAACCCTGTTTACGATTATCCAAATATAAACCTGTCAAAAACTTAAAATTTCGAAAGTATTGATTCAGCAAGCCTACTCCCACACTCAGCAACCCTATAGTGATTTCGTGTCCTTTACGGACCGTAAGGTATGAGTCTTACGGTCCGTAAGCCTGGTCGGTGTCAAGTCAGCAAGGCTAGTCCCTGAGGTGGCTGACCTATAAAGATTCCATGTCCCTTACGGACCGTAAGGGTTAAGTCTTACGGTCCGTAAGCCTGTCTAAATTTCGAGTATAAATAGTAGACATCGGCACTTGATTTCTGGACTTTAAACGACGTAAAACTTTGATACCTGCACTGAGATACGTACCGATTACCACTATTAACACACACGAATCTCGAATTTCTGCCGCAAAACAGGGTAATAACTCGATCGCTATTACGATTCATTTTCCGACCGATCAATATATCCAATGGATGTTTAAGTGCCGCCCACATTAGGGTTATACTTTGTCGTTCGTCGTTAATTCGATGGATGAAGTATCGCACTTTGTCGTTCGTT
Source organism: Helianthus tuberosus (assembly GCA_030545235.1). Lineage (NCBI taxonomy): Eukaryota > Viridiplantae > Streptophyta > Magnoliopsida > Asterales > Asteraceae > Helianthus > Helianthus tuberosus. Next base: position 163,663,997 of record CM060366.1, read on the forward strand.
GTGAGAATTTGATATCGTGAGTTATCGTAAATGCTGTATTGATTATTAACCCGGTTTTGTGTGCATTATTATTTAAATTAGGTTATCAAGGCTAATCTGTAGAGTAAACTCTATCCGTGTTAAATCTGCAATGTGAGTCATTCTCTTTTTATCAAATTATTTACAAAATCATGTTTATTTTCAAAGTTATAATTACGGGGATTAAGTATTTGTAATCACCAAGTTACAGCCGGTATGTGGGGTTTTGTATACATTACTTGATAATCGTCACCATTGGGGCAGCCATTGGGGGATATGACCATAGTCACAGATCCGGTCGAGTGAAAAATACCGTGGGTAGTTGGTTTGATATCAGAAACATTGTAATCGCTCTTAATACTGTAAATTTTAAAAATTGTGTCATTTTAGTAAATAGAATGATTCACTCAGTATTTCCCGCTGACAAAACCTTTTTCAAACATGTTTCAGGTGATCTGTTGTAATTCAGGAAAAGTGCTTGGGAGCATTTCAAGCTTAAGATAGTGGCTCATTATAAAATAAAGAAATATGTTTTGTAATATAAAGATTTCTCCGTAAAATAGTAGTATTGTAAATTACCGGGGTTTTATCCCAAGTTGTGAAATAAAATAATCGGGAAAAATTTTAGCTTTAAAATGATCCTGATGATAAACTTCCGCTGTTAAACTCAATTAAATAAATACCACGGGATTTCTATCCCGCGGCTCCTGAAACGGGTCAAACCGGGTCGGGGGCCGTGACACGTGATGTACGAGGAAAGCCCTTGATCAATCTAGATCGCCGGCATAAAACCTCGGGAGCTGACAATCGCAGCTGCCTTGTTCTTCTATTGTTTCAAATATCAGGATACAGTGCAGGATGTGGTGCGGATCGACTATGTGTTACAATGTAATTCGAATACAAGTGTTGTGTGTAGTGTTTGCGATGAGCTAGAGAGAAAGTGTTCGAAAATGTGTAGGTTGAGTGACTTAATCTGATCCGCCCCCATCTATTTATAGTAAAACAAACGTAACTAACTATCCTACATAACCGGGATCCACCGAATATTCCTTAGTTGAACGTTGTAGACCTGGTCTTTCGGGCTCAACGTCTCTCCTTTAACAAATACGCCCGAGTCTTGAGGAGATGGAGTCCACTTGACCGTTAGCAAGTCCCAGCCTTTCACCTGCACGTGATTAATTCGATATACCTCAGGATATCACCCAGGATGTTAGCAATATCCCCGTCCAGTATCCTGATCATAGATAAACAATAAAAAGCAGGATATTAGTCAGCATGCATGTGACAACTCGTATTTCCGAACCTATTTTTGTACTTTAATGTAACGTTTGTGACTAGATGAACTTGGTTGACTAATTGAAATGTCATGATTTTGTGTTTATGTGTAATGTATATAGGTATATAAATGGCCCAAACGCACAACACTCACCCGATCGCACAAGCCCATTCGGGCCACACTCTTTGCATCATATTGGTATATGTTTCGTGTGTTTGGTCAGTAATAAAAATTTATGAACTATTAAATTTGTGAGATCAACTATTGTGTAAGGAACATGAGCCGACAACAAATACATACATATCTAATAGTGGATGATTGACTTTAGTAATCAAAATGGACTTTGAATTCAACTACACATGGGCCGGTTAGTGGATTTTATCCACACACACACACCAAAATAGTGATTTGGGCTGAATGGAGCCCAGGGGTATAATTGTTTTGTTTGGGGGGGCGGGGGGGGGGGGGGGGGGGCGGTTACCGTAGATTAATTATACACACACACATGGCTATGTAACAGAATTTCACAAAGTCAAACAAACCCTACCCCCTCTATCTTGTACGGCACCTCTCCACATCGAAACCCTACTCCCCTTTGACTTCCACATTCTTGCATATTATAATCAGGTTAGTGGCATATTATGATGTATGGATATTGATTATTAGTTACAGGAGGATATGGATGATAAATTGTGATGTTGATAATATGCATGATTAGATAGTGAATGATTGTTCGATGTTTCCGCATGATTTATCTAGATCTGTCTAAAAATTGTGCGATTAGTATTGGTTGGGAATTAGGGATTTTGTGTGATGATGTTTAAACAAATTGGATTAGCATGATTCTGATTTGAAAACCGATTGCATGATAATGGACGGTTGTGCGAGTTATGATTAGGGGATTGGGTGTATATATATATATCTGATTATTAAGTTCTGTGCTTTGAATATATATATGTCCACGGATAGGGAGGAGGATCTTGTAAGGTTGTTAAACTTATTTGATTGATTCGTTAACTAATTTGAATGTAGGGTCGTTTGTAAATTTGATGCCGATGTATTGTAACAAGACTCATGGCTGGATGAATGATATGGGTTGTCTAAGGGTTAACAGATTAGAATTTTTGATAATCACAATCAACTTGTTAATGTCTGAATGATGATAATGACCCTATGGGGAGTTGTAATTTATATGGTGGTATAAATCGGTTTGTTTGAATGTTTGGGTGATAATGACAGATGTTGTCGCTTAGGTTGTTAATATATGGATATTGGAATTGTGATGACATGCCTGTTATATTGTATGGATAATAATTGCATGAGAAGGTGATGATATACCCATGTGATCTAATCATTCTACATTATTTAATCAAACTCATCATTAAATTGTCAGAATGTTGAATTAGTGTTTCAAGTGCATGTGATCATTATTACCTATAACCTTTGGTCATTGATAGATTGCCTCTAGTAAAAATTGAACTGTATTTGGTCGGCCATACAAGTTAGTGAACTTATGTTAAATATATGCTTATAAGTTGGTGAATTTATATTTAATATATGTTTACAACAGTAAGTGAATTTATGTGTAATATGTATAAGGAAAATGTGAAACATGAATTGTTTGAATGTGATTAATTGTCGTGTGATGCATGATGTTGACTACCAAACACGCTAAGTGATATTGATTGCGTGCGAAACATTACGAACTTGAACTGATTGTGTATACGTGCACTCTAGGCTTTGATTGATTTCTTGTGAGCACTTAACTTAGCATACCGAGCATACCTAAGGTGAGTTCATTGCTCTTTTCTCAAGCATGGATCCCAGGGAAGGGATAACGGGTAACGTTCCGAGGTGGAATGCATGTGTAATGGGATGTTGGTTATTGTACTCAGTTTCTATCATTGTAAGACCACTACATCTACCGGGTCGTTGCTTGTAGGGCAACGGGGGTTATTAGTTGATAGCGCTATTAGGTTTGGCACCCTCACGACGTTCGATGAGAACGGGCGTGAACTAATTACCTTAAAACATGACCAATGCTTTGATAGAGGCATTGGGGTTGGCAATCACATATCATATGGCCATTCGGTAATCGAGTAATAACAACATCGAAACAGCAAACATCATAACAACGAACAACATAACGTCTTGTAAACTGTTTTACTCACATGATTGGTAACACAACTTGGTAAACAAACACAAACCTTGAACTCACCAGCGTAGTCTGACACACTTGTTTACATGCTTGTAGGGAATCACTGAAGGAACTTGGGAACTTGCCGTCTGATGCTGCTGGAGTGGTTGTGGTCATGATAAACAAATTACATTGATTTGGTTTTGATACATTTATACACTTATACATTTATGCTTCCGCTCAATACTTTGGTTTTGGTTTAACTTACAAACGATACATTTCTTTCAATGGAGTATTTCCATACATTATTACTTGTGTTTGACATGATTGGTGGCTCTTTGTTGGATCGTTGCACCTCCATTAGGGACATGCCCTAGGTGGTAATTTGGGGGTGTGACAATGCATACTCATAAAATGGCCCATAACAATTTTCCCCAAATATATCGGTTGGTATACCAATCCAACGGATATATTTTAAAAACTTTATCTCGTCGACCGAGGCAATTAAAATGAAACGATGGTTGAAGTGACATTGTGCCATTTTCAATGCAATATTTACTCTTTACCCCCCCTATATTCAGCCTATATTAACCGAGTGACTCCTCATGATGATTATCCTTATCTTCAACCGGATATCAGGTATTTTTCTCTCTGCCCTTTCTATTTTCCCTGTTTATATCTTCTTTTCTCCGATTGTGTTCTTCCATGGCGACCCGTACTAGATCGCAAGTGGCGGATTCTGTTTCCCCTTTCTACAAACAAAATTTGCTTCAGAATCCTTCAAAAGAAGTGTGTTCTTTCGATAATTCCGACATCGCAGCCCTACGAGCTTCCGGTGCCTTTCCCGCCAGGACAATCTTCCGTCCATTCGACCGAGAGGTCCGATCGGATTTTTGTTCCGACGAATGGGTTTGCTTCTTTGCATATCCTTTTTCATTAGGGCTTCAATATCCATTTTCTCCCTTCATATCTCGCTTCTTTGATCTTACCGGTCTTAGTTTCGCCCAAATCATGCCTATGGTTTGGCGTGTGTTAATCACTCTGGAGCAGATTAAGGCTCGTCATATGCCTGATCTATGCATCGAAGACCTTCCGATGGCCTACCGTCTAAGGTCACATGGTTCCAGCCGGTTTCTCCTTTTTTCTATTTCCAGCGATCCCCTCATTCTTAAGGCCACCAAGAATGAGGATAAATGGACAAGAAAATTCTTCTTTGTGAAAAGAGACTCCATTGATAAGGGTTTTGACCTCCCTAAAAGATGGTTGACTTCTTGTAGGACTTAGGGTTTTAGGAGTATCCCCAATCATATCCCAAACCTCCATCCTGAACCAACATCCTGATATGTTTATTTCTCTTCTTGCAGCAAACTTTAAAGAACTAGCTCCTCCCAGTGCTGAATCGGAAGGGAGGATAAGAGAGATCTACAAGCTCCCGGAGAGTGAAAAAGCCTTTAACCTGTTACTCACAAGCTCAAGTCAAAGATCAAGTTCCAACATGTCTGGTAAGCATAATTTCAGGAATTACTTTTATATCAAATTGATTATTATAATAAGCTTAAAACATCTTCCCATGGGCAGTGCCAGTTATTAACCTCGAAGGCTTCCAACTCGATGAGCTGGATAGTTATTCCAGCCTTGAACCTGTCAAGCAAGAATCTAACCCGAAGTCATCCGTTACACCAAAACCTACCAGTTCAAAGACCGCCACTGCTCCCAAAGCTCCCCCAGCATCCAGGACCCGAGCCTCCAGCTCCCGGAAAAGAAAGGAAGTTGAGCCCTCTGCTCCACCCCACGTGTTCCCATTCGAGAACCATGGGTTCACAGAATCCAGCACATTTATGACCGGCTTCCTTAACCAGGTTAGTATCCTGACCTATATCCTGCACCGTATAGAAATGTTCATTTAGAATAATGCCTGTTTCTTTACCTTGCAGGGCCTTGAACGCCTGATTTTCCTTTATGAAGACGCATGCGGCTCCAACGTCATGCTTGAAAGCCAGCTAAAAAAGGCCAAGGCCACCATTGCAGATCAAGCAGCAATTGCCACCGCTAAATCAGAACACTACGAAGCTAAGTATAAGGCTATGACTCAAGATCACCAATCCGTCATCCAGAAGATCACTCAGGAGGCTCAAGCTAAATTTGACGCGGCCCAGGTTCAACACGAGCAGGCTATGGCTTCATACCGAGAGAGCCTCAAGAATTCCGTCGTGATCTCCCTTCTCCAGGCCAGGCTGAAAATGGCTTACGAGGCGATGGCTTTGGGTTTACAATGCCCTTCTTGGAACACCAAGTCCTGGGAAGCGAAGTTAAAAGATCTTGGGGGAAATCCTGTGAATCCTCCTGCCAAATCTGCTGTGGAAGAACCTGCCAAGACAATGGATGCTAGCGCTTCAAAGGATGTTTCTGAGAATGCTGGGGCAAATGATGGAAAGAATGCTGGTGAAGAGGATGCTGCTGCAGATGCTGAGAAGAATCCCGAGGATGATGCTGGTACGGATGCCGGGAAAGAGATTGCTGTTCAAGAAGGTGCTGCCCCTTAGGCAGTGGAGTGGGCGATGATGGATATACGTGCCAAGGCCGGAGCCCACTTTTAAATTTCATGGTTGTGGTTGCATAAACAATTTACTTTTCCTGTCTTCGAACAATTTACATTTCCTGCATTAGAACAATATGATGACCAAAGGTGGATGGGTCCTATGTTTTAGGATGAAGCCCTTGGTCATCAATTAGTATAACCTGTTTTAAATGTGGTAACGGTTGTAGGTGGACAAGTCCAGTTTTGAGATAGATCCTTCAACCGTTACACAAGTATGGTAGAAACTAATTGTGCTTTTGGTGGATGGGCCTTAGTTTAAGGTGAAACCAAAAGCACAACTTTTGACTTGTTAATAACATAACTATCTTTTGACTCATTTGTTATTGCCTTGCACTACTTAATGTAACTCTTAGCTTTGTAAAAATTTTGTATTGTTATCTTATGAAAATATCTTGATCAATATGCTCAATGATATATAATAAAAACTGTTATTAGATTCGTTCAACTTAGTGGAAAGTTCTTTAAAGAGCGAAAAACAGTCCATCTTTCCAAAACCTGTTTTGATAATACTTAAATGATTAAAGTTTCAAACTAGTGTTAGTTTCGAATATCCTAATCAAATATCCTGAGAAGTATTTTGAAAATATATTTTGAAAACATATCAGGATATTTAATCTTTTACCAAACATATTATTATCAAAAACTTAAACGATGTTTGCAAAGGAAAGATCATACCAGGAATAGGGTATAAACCTATTACCAAATTTCAATCCCTTTGCAACTCTTCCAATGAAGATGTCCCCTGTCTGAGACACTTAGTGCATGAGTTCTGAACCTTATCCTTTGAGCTTTACATCACTGCCTCGGTAGGAATGTCCCCTGTGTACAATGTTTTCTTAGAAATCTTCTGAATATCAGTTTCCATTGTATAGGCAATTTTTCATGTCACAGGGGTAAAACCCAAGAATGTACTGGAGATAAATTCCTTGTATCCTGGGGAAAATCCCAAATTTTCATGCGCTACAGGCGGGAGTGTATAAACTCCAAGACTTAGAAAGGTGAAAACCTTTAAACCTTAGAGAGTATGAAAATACCCTTTCGTGAGAGAGGGTGACCAATCCTCATATACCTTTAGGATTCAGGATATAGCCAACAGTAACGAAATTGTCAGCCACTTTTACATGGACTGGTCCCGCCACCTTGAACTATCCCTGAATAACTTGTGCTCCAGGCGGGGTGTTTAAACCCAATTTGGGAGAAAGGTGAATACCTTTAAACCTGTGAAGGGATCAGGATCCCTTAAACGTAAGAGAGGGGGCCAATCCTCTAATCTTTCGAAGTATCCTGAAGTTGTATCTGATGCTTAAGTTAGTATTGGGTTACAAAGAACAAATTAAACCAAACATATTTAAAAAAGATAGAATTCATACCATCCTGAGTTAGAAGTTAAATTCTAAACTCACTTGAAATAAAGCTTAAGGTGTATAGCATTCCAAGATCTCGGGAGCATATCCCCTTCCATATTCTTGAGTCTATATGCTCCTTTCCCTGCTTTTGATTCAACTTCATATGGTCCTTCCCATTTTGGAGCTAACTTGCCATCGGCAGGATTAGTAGTATTCTGAAAAGCCTTTCTTAACACCCAATCTCCAACCTTAAATCTTCTGGTCCTAATATTCTTGTTATATGCTCTGGATATTCTTTGTTGATATGCTACCATCCTTAGCGTTGCTGCATCTCTCTTTTCATCTATAGTATCCAAATCCTGACTCAAGGCTTCAGGATTCTGTTCAGGATCACTTAGGGTAGATCTTGCAGTAGGTATTTGTTTTGGTAAAAAATTACCGAAGCAATTTAGTGATCAAATTAGTAATGTGAGGTAGTGTGCTAGAAAGTGTGTTGAAAATATGCTTGTTAAGTTATTTAGAAAATCAGTATTCAGGATACGGCTCAGGATATTGAGCTGTATCTATGATCAAACTATGAGCAAAAGTAAAGTAAATGACACGAGATGTACGAGGAAAGCCCTTGATCAATCTAGATCGCCGGCATAAAACCTCGGGAGCTGACAATCGCAGCTGCCTTGTTCTTCTATTGCTTCAAATATCAGGATACAGTGCAGGATGTGGTGCGGATCGACTATGTGTTACAATGAAATTTGAATACAAGTGTGGTGTTTGCAATGAGCTAGAGAGTGAAAGTGTTCGAGAGTGTAAGTGAAAATTGTGTGCCTTAAACTGATCCGCCCCCATCTATTTATAGTAAAGATAATGTAAGAAAACTACCCTAAACTTCCGGGATCCACCGAATATTCCTTAATCGAACGTTGTAGACCTGGTCTTTCGGGTTCAACGTCTCTCCTTCAACAAACACGTCCGAGTCTTGAGGAGAAGAAGTCCACTTGACCGTTAGCAAGTCTCAGCCTTTAACCTGCACATGGTTAATTCAATAAACCTCAGGATATCACCCAAGATGTTAGCAATATCCTCTTCCAGCATCCTGGTCACAAATAAACAAATCAAGGCAGGATATTGGTCAGGATATGTATGCTTAGAAAATGAGCCATAACAATTGTCCCCAAATATATCGGTTGGGATACCAATCCAACAGATATATTTCAAAAGTTTCACCTCATAACTTAAGGCAATTAATACGACTAGACCCTTGAAATGACAGCGGTGCAACTTCCAAAGCATTATTTACTCTTTACCCCCCTATATTCATCCTATATTAACCGAGGGACTCCTTATCACGGTTATCCTTATCTTCAAGCGGACATCAGGTATTTTCCTTTCTATCCTTCTTTCTTGAATCTCTTTTAGTTTGCTCAATACTTTTCATGGCACCACGAACGAAATCTCGATCGGACCGACCGGCCTCAGCCCTCGTAAGTCAAAATTTCATTGTTGATCCAGCAAAGGAGATCTGCTGCTTCAACAATGCCGACATCGCTGCTCTTAAAGATTCCGGTGCCTTCCCCACCGGAACAGTCTTTCGCCCTTTCGACCGGGAAGCCCGATCGGACGCGTCATCCGACGAGTGGGTTTGTTTTTTCGCTTATCCTTTCTCTCTTGGACTCCGGTACCCATTTCCACCCTTTATCTCTAGCTTTTTCGACCTCACCGGCCTTAGTTACGCCCAAGTTATGCCAATGGTCTGGCGAGTCTTGATAGTGCTAGATCATATCAAATCTCGTCATTTTCCTAACCTACTTGTTGAGGACCTTCCTATAGCATACCGGTTGAGATCCCACGGCAATCACCGTTTTCTTCTGTTTTCTACCTCCAAGAACCCTCTGGTTCTTAAAGCCACCAAGAACGAGGATCGATGGCGACGAAAATTCTTTTTCGTAAAAAGAGACTCTATTGATAAGGGTTTCGATCTACCGGTTAAATGGTTAACCAAGGGTAGGATTTAGGGTTTTAGGAATATCCCCCATTATATCTTCAAGCTGTATCCCGGACTTATATCCTGATGTTTTTATGCAGCAAATTTCAGAGATTTAGTGCCTCCCAGTGCAGAATCCGAATCCAAGATCAAGGAAATCTACCGTCTTCCTGCCAGTGAAAGAACTTTTTCCCTGTCTCTTACAGACTCAAGCTAGAAATCAAGCTCAGAAATGTCTGGTAAGCACATTCTCAGCATATATTAATTACTTTTCAAAAGTATGATGAGTTTAAGAATATCTTCCCTTGTGTAGTACCAGTCATCAACCTTGAAGGTTTTGAACTTGATGAGTTGGATTGCTACTCCAGCCTCGAACCCATCAAACAAGAATCCAAGCCAAAGCCGTCTGCTACACCAAAGCCTACCTCCTCGAAGACTGTTTCTGCTCCCAAAGGCCCTCCGGCATCCAGGACCCGGGCATCCAGCTCTCGGAAGAGAAAGGAGACGGACTCCCCAGCTGTTTCTGAAACATTCTCTCTCGAGAATGATGGGTTCAATGAAGCCACCTTATTCCTCAAACAGGTAGAATTTTCTTTTCGATATCCTGCACAAGTATGTTAGCCCTTATCCTGCTTATTTTTTACATCAATACCTGTGTCTTTATCGATAGGGTCTGAATCGTCTTATGCACTTGTATGAAGATGCTTGCGGGCTTAACAAGATGTTGGAGATCAAGCTGGAGAAAGCTGAGGCTACCATAGCTGACCAAGGCACCATTGCAGCTGCTAAATCCCAGCATTATGAAGACAAATACAAGGCAATGATCCGGGATCACCAGGCTACTCTCCATAAAGCCAACGAGGATGCTCAAGCCAAACTAGATGCCGCCCTTCTCCAATATCAGCAGAATATGAGCTCATATCGGGATAGCCTCAAAGCATCCGTGGTCGTCTCTCTTCTCCAAGCCAGGATAAGGATGGCTTATGAGGCCATGGATTTGGGTTTTGAATGCCCCTCCTGGAATGTAAAGGCTTGGGAGGAGAAACTACAGGGCCTCGGAGGTCATCCCGTTGCTCATCCTGCAAAACATACTGGTGAAGAGCCTTCTAAAGCGGCAGAGGAAGCGGCCAATGCTGGTGATGATGCCGAGAAGAATCCTGAGGCTGATGCTGCTGGGAAGGAGGTTGCTGTTCAAGAGGGTGCTGCCCCTTAGGCAGCGGAGTGGGCGATGATGGATATACGTGCCAAGGCCGGAGCCCACTTTTAAATTTCATGGTTGTGGTTGCATAAACAATTTACTTTTCCTGTCTTCGAACAATTTACATTTCCTGCACTAGAACAATGTGATGACCAAAGGTGGATGGGTCCTAGGTTTTAGGACGAAGCCCTTGGTCATCAATTAGTATAACTCGTTTTGAATGTGATAACGGTTGTAGGTGGACAGGTCCTGTTTTGAGATACATCCTGCAACCGTTACACAAGTATGGTAAAAACTAATTGTGCTTTTGGCGGATGGGCCTCGGTTTGAGGTGAAACCAAAAGCACAACTTTTGACTTGTTAATAATATAACTATCTTTTGACTTATTTACTGTTGCCTTGCATTACTTAGTGTAACTCTTAGCTTTGTAAAAATCTTGTATTGTCATCTTATGAAAATATCCTGATCAATATGCTCAGCGATATATTGTAAAAACTTTTTATAAGATAGAACTTCCAAACATTCCTTCAACTTTGTAGAAAGTTTTTGAAAAACAATCTATTTTTCCAAAACCAGTTTATGATAATACTTAAATGATCAAAGTGCCAAACTAATACTAGTTTCAAACACCTTAATCAAATATCCTGAAAAGGACTTTGAGAATATATCAGGATTCTTAACATAATGTTACTAAAAACTTAGACGATGTTTACAAAGGAAAGATCATACTCGGAGTAGTATATAACCCAATTACCAAGCCTCAATCTTTTTGCAACTTCTTCAATGAAGATGTCCCCTGTGCGAGGTACTTAGTGTATTAGTTCCGAGCCTTATCCTTCTAACTTTACATCACCATCTTGGAAGGGATGTCCCCTGTGTACAATGTCTTCAAATACTTTAGAAATCTACTGAATGTCAGTTTCCATTGTATAGGCAATTTTTTACGTCCCAAGGGTAAAACCCAAGGATGTACTGGAGATAAATCCCTTGTATCCTGGGGAAAATCCCAAATTTTCATGCGCTACAGGCGGGAGTGTATAAACTCCAAGACTTAGAAAGGTGAAAACCTTTAAACCTTAGAGAGTATGAAAATACCCTTTCGTGAGAGAGGGTGATCAATCCTCATATACCTTTAGGATTCAGGATATAGCCAACAGTAACGAAATTGTCAGCCACTTTTACATGGACTGGTCCCGCCACCTTGAACTATCCCTGAATAACTTGCGCTCCAGGCGGGGTGTTTAAACCCAGTTCGGAAGAAAGGTGAATACCTTTAAACCTGTGAAGGGATCAGGATCCCTTGTACGTGAGAGAGGGGGCCAATCCTCTAATCTTTCGAGTTATCCTGAGTACATATCCTGGAGCTATATCCTGAAACATATCCTGCAAAACAATTGTAAACTAAGGTGGGTGTTAGCTTGGCTAACACCCCTCCGATGCTTAAGTCAGTATTGGGTTACAAAGAACAAATTAAACCAAACATATTTAAAAAAGGTAGAATTCATACCATCTTGAGTTAGAAATTAAATTCTAAACTCACTTGAAATAGAGCTTAAGGTGTATAGCATTCCAAGACCTCGGTAGCATATCCCCCTCCATATTCTTGAGTCTGTATGCTCCATTCCCTGCTTCTGATTCAACTTCATATGGTCCTTCCCATTTTGGAGCTAACTTGCCATCGGCAGGATTAGTAGTATTCTGAAAAGCCTTTCTTAAAACCCAATCTCCAATCTTAAATCTTCTGGTCCTAATATTCTTGTTATATGCCCTAGATATTCTCTGTTGATATGCTGCCATCCTTAGCCTTGCCGCATCTCTCTTCTCATCTATAGTGTCTAAATCCTGACTCAAGGCTTCAGGATTCTGCTCAGGATCACTTAGGGTAGATCTTGCAGTAGGTATTGTCATTTCCGTTGGAATCATTGCTTCTGCTCCAAATACCAAGGAAAATGGGGTTTGGCCTGTTGCATTCTTTACCGTTGTCCTATCAGCCCATAAAACAAAGGGTAATTCTTTTGTCCATCTTCCTTTTTTGGCTCCGAGCCTTTTCTTTAAGTTATTGACAATTATCTTGTTTGAGGATTCTTCTTGTCCATTCGCTTGAGGATGTACTGGAGTTGATGTTATCATTTTGATTCCCCAACTCTTGCAAAAGTCGGTAGTTCTCCTGCTTATAAACTGAGAACCATTGTCACAGATTATCTCGGCTGGTACTCCGAATCTGGTCAGGATATTCCTCTTTATGAAGGATACTACTTCTTGGTCTCTAACATGAACAAATGCTTCAGCTTCAACCCACTTAGAGAAATAATCCGTCATTGCTAGCATAAAGACTTTTCCTCCCGGAGCTTTTGGTAGCTTTCCCACTATATCCATACCCCACTTCATAAATGGCCAAGGGGAAACAATAGGGTATAATGGTTCAGCAGGTTGATGCAGTATGTTACTATGTCTTTGACATGCGTCACACCTTCGAGCATATTCTGCGGTATCCTTTCTCATTGTTGGCCAATAATATCCTGTCCTTAATACTTTTGGGAATAACGACCTGCCCCCAGCATGATTACCACAATCCCCTTCATGTATATCCTGAAGTACTTCTTTGGCTTCAGGATCCTCCAAGCACCTCAAATACGGTCCTGCAAGAGATTTCTTGTATAAAATATTATTTATAATAGTAAATCGTGATACCTTCATCCTAAATGCCTTAGGATTTTCATTTCCAGGGATGTGTCCTTCTTTGAGATATCTCATGATTGGAGCCGTCCAGGATTTAGGATCCTCTTCAGGATGCTCTGCTCCAGGATCCTGAATACCCGCTACTTCTTTATCCTGAGGATTTGTTGCAGGATATAAGACATGTAATATTGGTATTTGGGTCCCTTCAGGTATCCTGATCGATGATCCCAAATTTGCTAAGGCATCTGCTTCAGCATTATCTTCCCTTGGTACCTGTTCAAGTATAAAAACATCGAAATATCCTGCTAATTTTTAAGAATATCGAGATATTCGATTAATTTCTCACCCTTAACTGCATAAGATCCATTAAAATGGTTAGTAATTAACAAAGAGTCAACATATACTTGCAAATTTTTGATACTCATACTCTTAGCCAATTCTAATCCTGCAATTAAAGCTTCATATTCTGCCTCATTATTAGTAGCAGGAAATTCACACCTAATTGCCTGGGGTAATATGTCCCCCTGTGGCGATTTTAGTAATATTCCTAATCCTACTCCTCTTACATTAGATGCACCGTCAGTATATAATGTCCAGGATCCTGAGGATTCTCCTAACTGTTGAACTTCTAGGTCTACCTCGTCCTGAATGTCACTACTAAAGTCAGCCACAAAGTCAGCTAAAACCTGAGACTTTATGGCATTTCTAGGTTCATATACTAAATCATAAGCACTTAACTTTACTGACCACTTGGCCATCCTGCCTGACATCTCTGGTTTCCTAAGCACATTTTTGACAGGATAATTTGTTTTAACATGTATCCTATGTGTCTCGAAATAATGTCTAAGCTTTGTCGATGCCATGACTAGAGCTAGTATTAATTTTTCTAAATGAGAATACCTAGTTTCAGCATCTAATAAACTTTTACTAACATAATAAACAGGATATTGCTGACCTTCATGATCTTTTATAAGAACGGCACTTACAGCATTCCCTGATACAGCAAGGTACAGGGATAGTGGTTCACCATTTTCAGGCTTCATCAATAGAGGTGCGGTTGAGAGATATCGTTTCAAATCCTGCAAGGCTGCTTCATGCTTCTCCCCCCATTCGAATCTTTTGTTCTTCTTCAGGATATCATAAAAATCTTTGCACTTTTCTGAGGATCTCGAGATAAACCTGTTTAAAGCTGCTACTCGCCCTGTCAATCTTTGTACGTCCTTCATATTTGAGGGTGATTTTATATCCAGGATAGCTTTGATCTGCTCTGGGCTTGCTTCTATCCCCCTTTTTGTCACCATATATCCAAGAAACTTTCCTGCCCCCACTCCGAAATGGCATTTAGCAGGATTCAGCTTCATGTTGTATTGATCCAGGATATCAAATGCTCCCTTGATATCCTGGAGGTGATCCTCAGCCTTTTTAGATTTCACCACCATAACATCGATATATACCTCCATGGTGTCCCCCAGTTTGTCTTTGAACATCATGTTTACCAATCTTTGGTATGTTGCACCTGCGTTTTTCAAACCAAAAGGCATAGCTGTATAACAATAAATACCTGTTGGTGTCATGAAGGCAGTATCCTCCTGGTCAGAAGGCTCCATTTGGATCTGTTGAAATCCTGAGGATGCGTCCATGAAGGTCAGCATTTCATGCCCGGCAGTGGCATCTACCATTGCATCAATGTGGGGAAGAGGAAATGGGTCTTTAGGATAAGCTTTGTTCAAGTCTGTGTAGTCTACACAAACTCTCCATTTCCCATTTTTCTTTGGTACTACAACCACGTTTGCTAGCCACCTTGGGAACTTAACCTCTCTGATCATTCTGGACTTTAATAATCTTTCAACTTCCTCCTGGATAATCGTGTTCCGCTCAGGAGTAAACTTCCTTCTTTTTTGTTGCACAGGCTTGAATGATTTATCAATTCCAAGCTTGTGAGTGATAATATCTTTGGATATGCCTGTCATATCCTCATGCTTCCATGCAAACGTCGACATCCTGGATTTCAAAAAGTTAATTAATTGTTCTTCAATATCCTGAGGGATATTGGTTCCTACGAGCACCGAAATATCGAGATTATCCTGGTCCAGGATAACTTTCTTCACATCCTGCTCCGGATCCTCCATGATATCCTGGGCCCGCGTCTTTAATTGCTATGCTGCACTAGGTTTGGTTGAGGATTTCATTGAGGATGAGTAGCATTCTTTCGCCTCCTGCTGATCACTATCAACTTTGACAACTCCCCAAGGGGTAGGTATCTTGATGCATTCGTGATATGTTGATGGCACGGCCTTCATATCGTGAATCCACGGTCTTCCCTGTATGATGTTATAGCAGGATAGAGAATCCATCACACAGAAACGTTGTATCGAGTTGAGTCCTTCAACATATACTGGAAACTTTATCTCTCCCACTGTGTTTCTAGCCTCTCCACTGAACCCAACAAGCACGGTAGACTTTGAAGTGATATCCATTGGAGATACATTCATTCTCTTCAGAGTTTCTAGTTGGATTATGTTGACGGAGCTGCCATTATCAACCAGTATCCTGCGTACAAAATGGTTAGCCACATATAACGTTATTACCAGAGCATCATGGTGAGGATCCTGGACAGTATCCCTGTCATCAGCATCAAAAGTGATCACTTTGTCAGTTGTGAGGGTAGTCATCCTGACAGGTTTGTCTCCCCTTTCGGCCCTAGCTTCCTTTGCATGTCTCTTTGCTGCCGAATACGAAGTTCCACAAATTTCGGACCCTCCCGAAATGAAGTTGATTATCTTGGCATCCGCGGGAGGTGATGCTGCTCGCTCAGGATCCTTCTCAGTATCCTGACCCTTATTCTTCTTTCTCCCCAAGAGATCTTTCAGATATCCCTTGCTTAAAAGATAGCTAATTTCTTTCCTTAGAGCAATGCAATCCTCAGTTACATGTCCGAAATCTTCGTGGAAAGCACACCATTTTGACTTATCTTTCCAGTCAGCCTTTTGTTGATTCTTTCGAGGCCACCTAGCCTTGTCTCCTAGACCCTGCATGGCATACATCAATTCAGGAATGTTAACAGAAAAGCAATATTCAGACATCTCAGGATACTCTTCGGGATCCTCATCTTCGACGGCATTCACTCTCTTGGTTTCATTTCTACCATATGGCTTAGGCTGATATGACTTGAATGAGGATTCTGACTTCCTGTTAGTTGACTCATAAGTGTTGGATGAGTTCATCCTTTCTTGCATCTTCCTGTCATCTTCCAGACGGATATATCTCAAAGCCCTGTTACGAGCTTCGTCGAGATTCCTGCAGGGATTCATTACAAGATCCTGATAA
Source organism: Helianthus tuberosus (assembly GCA_030545235.1). Taxonomy (NCBI): domain Eukaryota; kingdom Viridiplantae; phylum Streptophyta; class Magnoliopsida; order Asterales; family Asteraceae; genus Helianthus; species Helianthus tuberosus. Next base: position 163,680,559 of record CM060366.1, read on the forward strand.
AACTGAGAATCCTTTTGTAATCCCATCTTAAAAGCTTGCACAGCTGTTGCAACATCAAGATGCGGGATATCCAAGGATTCTCGACTGAATTTGTTCACATAATCACTCAAGGATTCCTGAGGCCCTTGAGTTATCCTGTAAAGATCACTGGTTAGTTTCTCAAAACTCCGACTACAAGAAAATTGACTGTTAAATAAATTAACCAAATGATCAAACGAAGTAATTGAGTGAGGAGGAACGTTTAACAGCCATTTTAAGGCTGATCCTGTTAGAGTAGAACCAAATCCCTTGCACAAGCACGCTTCCTTGAGCTCCGGAGGGATAGGGTTAATCTCCATTCTTTCCCTATACTGAGCAATATGCTCTTCAGGATCTGTAGTTCCGTCGTAAAGCTTCATGTTGGGGGTTTGAAATCTCTTTGGGATCTCAGCATCACAGATAGGATATGCAAAACGAGATATCTTGTGGCTGTCTTGGGACACTTCCGGGATCGGCTGGACCACCCCAGGTACACTAGATATCATATCCTTCAACTTCTGAAGTTCCCTAGTAAGTGCTGATGTTACACCTGTATCCTGCAAAGATCCACTATTGTTAGTAGCATGAGTATTATTATTATTTGACACGTTACCCGTTGGAGGATTTTGTCCATATCCTGAAGCATATCCTGAGCTCCTCATGGTTGACATCCTGACCGAGGAGGGTATTTCAGGAGTATGATTCTGAGGAAGGCTGGGCACAATATTCCCCCTGTTATCCTCAGTATACACAGCTGAACTAAAGTTCAACGTTCTGGGATGTAATGGAGTGGCATTATCCTCAGCAGATCTGCTCGAGCCAGACTTCAGGAGTTGTATTTCCCTTTAAAGCATTTGGTTTGTTTCCTGTTGCTGCCTCATTTGTTCCTGCACACTTCCAAATAAAGTAAGAATTTCATCATTAGAAGCTAGAACGGGAGCAGATTCCTGAACACTGCGAGTAGGGATAATATCCTGAGGTCGTGAAGAGGCTGGAATCCTTGGAGGAGGTGGTGGAAGCACCGAACCAGTAGTAGCAGAAGTCGTAGCAGACACAGTAGAGTAACTCATGTTTGATCTTGAGGCCATTACGGACAATGTGGCAAAAAGTTTTGAAAATAGAAAACCGATTAGCGATTTGACAAAAAAATTTAGTAAAGAGAGCACCACTTGCCCCACGGTGGGCGCCAAATTGTTTTGGTCAAAAATTACCGAAGCAATTTAGTGATCAAATTAGTAATGTGAGGTAGTGTGCTAGAAAGTGTGTTGAAAATATGCTTGTTAAGTTATTTAGAAAATCAGTATTCAGGATACGGCTCAGGATATTGAGCTGTATCTATGATCAAACTATGAGTAAAAGTAAAGTAAATGACACGAGATGTACGAGGAAAGCCCTTGATCAATCTAGATCGCCGGCATAAAACCTCGGGAGCTGACAATCGCAGCTGCCTTGTTCTTCTATTGCTTCAAATATCAGGATACAGTGCAGGATGTGGTGTGGATCGACTATGTGTTACAATGAAATTTGAATACAAGTGTGGTGTTTGCAATGAGCTAGAGAGTGAAAGTGTTCGAAAGTGTAAGTGAAAATTGTGTGCCTTAAACTGATCCGCCCCCATCTATTTATAGTAAAGATAATGTAATAAACTACCCTAAACTTCCGGGATCCACCGAATATTCCTTAATCGAACGTTGTAGACCTGGTCTTTCGGGTTCAACGTCTCTCCTTCAACAAACACGTCCGAGTCTTGAGGAGAAGAAGTCCACTTGACCGTTAGCAAGTCTCAGCCTTTAACCTGCACGTGGTTAATTTAATAAACCTCAGGATATCACCCAAGATGTTAGCAATATCCTCTTCCAGCATCCTGGTCACAAATAAACAAATCAAGGCAGGATATTGGTCAGGATATGTATGCTTAGAAAATGAGCCATAACAGTATTGTCATTTCCGTTGGAATCATTTCTTCTGCTCCAAATACCAAGGAAAATTGGGTTTGGCCTGTTGCATTCTTTACCGTTGTCCTATCAGCCCACAAAACAAAGGGTAATTCTTCTGCCCATCTTCCTTTTTTGGTTCCAAGCCTCTTCTTCAAGTTATTGACAATTATCTTGTTTGAGGATTCTGCTTGTCCATTCGCTTGAGGATGTACTGGAGTAGATGTTATCATTTTGATTCCCCAACTCTTGCAAAAGTCAGTAGTTCTTTTGCTTATAAACTGAGAACCATTGTCACAAATTATCTCAGCCGGTACTCCGAATCTGGTCAGGATATTTCTCTTTATGAAGGATACTACTTCTTGGTCTCTAACTTGAACAAATGCTTCTGCTTCAACCCACTTGGAGAAATAATCCGTCATTGCCAACATGAAAACCTTTCCTCTTGGAGCTTTTGGAAGCTTTCCCACTATATCCATACCCCACTTCATAAACGGCCAAGGGGAAACAATAGGATACAGCGGTTCAGCAGGCTGATGTAATATGTTACTATGTCTTTGACATGCGTCACATCTTCGAGCATATTCTGCGACATCTTTTCTCATTGTCGGCCAATAATATCCTGACCTTAATACTTTTGAGAATAATGACCTGCCCCCTGTATGGTTACCACAATCCCCTTCATGTATATCCTGAAGTACTTCTTTGGCTTCAGGATCCTCCAAGCACCTCAAATACGGTCCTGCAAGAGATTTCTTGTATAAAACATTATTTATAATAGTGAATCGTGATACCTTCATCCTAAATGCCTTAGGATTTTCATTTTCGGGGATGTGTCCTTCCTTGAGATATCTCATGATTGGAGCCGTCCAAGATTCATGATCCTCTTCAGGATACTCTGCTCCAGGATCCTGAATACCCGCTACTTCTTTATCCCGATGATTCGTTGCAGGATACAAGACATGTATTATTGGTATTTGGGTTCCTTCTGGTATCCTGATCGATGATCCCAGATTTGCTAAGGCGTCTGCTTCAGCGTTATCCTCTCTTGGTACCTGTTCAAGTGTAAAAATATCGAAATATTCTGCTAATTTTTTTGAGAATATCGAGGTATTCGATTAATTTCTCACCCTTAACTGCATAGGATCCATTAAAATGGTTAGTAATTAACAAGGAGTCAACATATACTCGCAAATTCTTGATACTCATACTCTTAGCCAATTCTAATCCTGCAATTAAAGCTTCATATTCTGCCTCATTATTAGTAGCAGGAATTTCACACCTAATGGCCTGGGGTAATATGTCCCCCTGTGGCGATTTTAGTAGAATTTCCAATCCTACTCCTCTAACATTAGATGCTCCATCGGTATATAATGTCCAGGATCCTAAGGATTCTCCTAATTGTTGTACTTCTAGGTCTACCTCATCCTGAATGTCACTACTGAAATCAGCCACAAAGTCAGCTAAAGCCTGAGACTTTATGGCATTTCTAGGTTCATATACTAAATCATAAGCACTTAACTTTACTGACCACTTGGCCATCCTGCCTGACATCTCTGGTTTCCTAAGCACATTTTTGACAGGATAATTCGTTTTAACATGGATCCTATGTGTCTCAAAATAATGTCTAAGCTTTGTCGATGCCATGACTAGAGCTAATATCAATTTTTCTAAATGAGAATACCTAGTTTCAGCATCTAACAAACTTTTACTAACATAATATACAGGATATTGCTGACCTTCATGGTCTTTTATAAGAACGGCACTTACAGCATTCCCTGATACAGCGAGGTATAGGGACAGTGGTTCACCATTTTCAGGTTTCATCAATAGAGGTGCGGTTGAGAGATATCGCTTCAAATCCTGCAAGGCTGCTTCATGCTTTGCTCCCCATTCAAATTTCTTATTCTTCTTGAGGATATCATAGAATTCCTTGCATTTTTCTGAGGATCTTGAAATAAATCTATTCAAAGCTGCTACTCGGCCTGTCAACCTTTGTACGTCCTTCATATTTGAGGGTGATTTTATATCCAGGATAGCTTTGATCTGCTCTGGGCTTGCTTCTATCCCCCTTTTTGTCACCATATATCCAAGAAACTTTCCTGCCCCCACTCCGAAATGGCACTTAGCATGATTCAACTTCATGTTGTATTGATACAGGATATCGAATGCTCCCTTGATATCCTGGAGGTGATCCTCAGCTCTTTTAGATTTTACCACCATATCGTCAATATATACCTCCATGGTGTCCCCCAGCTTATCTTTGAACATCATGTTTACCAATCTCTGGTATGTTGCACCTGCATTTTTCAAACCGAAAGGCATAGCAGTATAGCAATATATACCTGTTGGTGTCATGAAAGCAGTATCCTCCTGGTCCGAAGGCTCCATTTGAATCTGCTGAAATCCTGAGGATGCGTCCATGAATGTTAACATTTCATGTCCAGCAGTAGCATCTACCATTGCATCGATATGAGGGAGAGGAAATGGATCTTTAGGACAAGCCTTGTTCAAGTCCGTGTAGTCTACACAGACTCTCCATTTCCCGTTTTTATTCTGTACCACAACTACGTTTGCTAACCATCTTGGAAACTTGACTTCTCTGATCATCTTGGACTTCAACAATCTTTCAACTTCCTCTTGGATAATCGCATTCCGCTCAGGAGCGAATTTTCTTCTTTTTTGCTGAACAGGCTTGAATGATTTGTCAATTCCAAGCTTGTGGGTGATAATGTCTTTGGATATGCTTGTCATATCCTCATGCTTCCATGCAAACGTTGACATCCTGCATTTCAAAAAGTTAGTTAACTGTTCTTCAATATCCTGAGGGATATTGGTTCCTACGAGCACCGAGATATCAGGATTATCCTGATCCAGGACAATTTTCTTCACATCTTGCTCCGAATCCTCCATGATATCCTGGGCCCGCATCTTTAATTGCTATGCTGTACTAGGATTAGTTGAGGATTTCATTGAGGATGAGTAGCATTCCTTCGCTTCCTGCTGATCACTTTCAACCTTGACAACTCCCCAAGGGGTAGGGATCTTGATGCATTGGTGATATGTTGATGGCACAGCCTTCATGTCCTGAATCCATGGTCTTCCCAGTATGATGTTATAGCAGGATAAGGAGTCCATCACACAGAAGCGTTGTATCGAGTTGACCCCTTCAACATATACCGGTAACTTTATCTCTCCCACAGTATTTCTAGCTTCTCCACTGAAACCAACGAGCACAGTGGACTTCGAAGTAATGTCCATCGGAGATACATTCATCCTCTTCAATGTTTCCAGCTGAATTATATTGACAGAACTACCGTTGTCTACCAGTATCCTGCGTACAAAATGGTTAGCCACATATAATGTTATTACCAAAGAATCATGGTGAGGATCCTGAACAATATCCCTGTCATCACCATCGAAAGTGATCACTTTATCAGTTGTGAGGGTAGTCATCCTGACTGGTCTGTCTCCCCTCTCACTCTTAGCTTCCTTTGCATGTCTCTTAGCCGCCGAATACGAAGTCCCACAAATGTCGGATCCTCCTGAAATAAAGTTAATTATCTTGGCATCTGCTGGGGGTGATGCTGCTCGTTCAGGATCCTTCTCGGGATCCTGCCCTTTATTCTTCTTTTTTCCCAGCAAGTCCTTCAGATACCCCTTGCTTAACAGGTAACTTATCTCTTTCCTCAAAGCAATGCAATCCTCGGTCATATGTCCGAAGTCTTCGTGGAAGGCACACCATTTGGATTTATCCTTCCAATCAGCTTTCTGCTGGTTCTTTCGAGGCCATCTAGCTTTGTCCCCTAAGCCCTGCATAGCATACATTAATTCAGGTATATTAACAGAAAAGCAGTATTCAGATAAGTCAGGATATTCTTCAGGATCCTCGTCTTCAACAGCATTCACTTTCTTGTTATCATTTCTGCCATATGGCCTGGAGCGATATGGCTTATATGAGGTTTCTGATTTCCTGTTACTTGATTCATAGGTTGAGGTAGAATTCATCCTCTCCTGCATCTTCTTGTCATCTTCCAGACGGATATATCTCAAAGCCCTGTTACGAGCTTCGTCGAGATTCCTGCAGGGATTCATTACAAGATCCTGATAAAACTGAGAATCCTTTTGCAACCCCATCTTAAAAGCTTGCACAGCTGTTGCAACATAAAGATGTGGGATATCCAAGGATTCTCGACTGAACTTGTTCACATAATCCCTCAAGGATTCCTGAGGCCCTTGAGTTATCCTGTAAAGATCACTGGTTAGTTTCTCAAAACTCCGACTACAAGAAAATTGACTGTTAAATAAATTAACCAAATGAGCAAACGAAGTAATTGAGTGAGGAGGGACGTTTAATAGCCATTTTAAGGCTGATCCTGTCAGGGTAGAACCAAATCCCTTGCACAAGCATGCTTCCTTGAGCTCCGGAGGGATAGGGTTAATTTCCATTCTTTCCCTATACTGGGCAATATGCTCTTCAGGATCCGTAGTCCCATCATACAGCTTCATGTTGGGAGTCTGAAATCTTTTTGGAATTTCAGCATCACAGATAGGATATGCAAAGCGGGATATCCTGTGGCTGTCTTGGGATACTTCCGGAATTGGCTGAACCACTCCAGGTACACTGGATATCATGTCCTTCAATTTCTGGAGCTCCCTGGTAAATGTTGACGTCATACCTGCATCCTGCAAAGAGCCATTGTTGTTAGTAGCAAGAATATTATTATTTGACACATTACCGTTCTGAGGATTTTGGCCATATCCTGAAGCATATCCTGAACTCCTCACAGTCGACATCCTGACCGAAGAGGGTATCTCAGGGGTATGATTCTGAGAATGGCTTGGGACGATATTCCCCCTATTATCCTCAGTATAAACAGCGGAACTGAACTTCAACAGGTCTGCTCGAGCTAGCTTTTAAGAGTTGTATTTCTCTTAACAGCATTTGGTTAGTCTCCTGTTGCTGCCTCATTTGTTCCTGCACACTTCCAAATAAAGTCAAAATTTCATCATTAGAGGCTAAAACGGGAGCAGATCCCTGGACACTCCGAGTAGGGATAACATCTTGAGATTGTGAAGAAAATGGCATCCTTGGAGGAGGTGGTGGAAGCACCGAACCGGTAGTAGCAGGGGTTGCAGCAGACATAGTGGAAGAGCTCATGTTTGATCTTGAAGCCATTGTAAACAATGTGGCAAAAAGTTTTGAAAATAGAAAACCGATTAATGATTTTACAAAGATTTTTAGTAAAAGTAGCACCACTTGCTCCACGGTGGGCGCCAAATTGTTTTGGTCAAAAATTACCTAAGCAATTAAGTGATCAAATTAGTTAAGTGAGGTAGTGTGCTAGAAATATGTGTGAAATATGTGTTAACAAAATTAGATATGAAAACAGTTTCAGGATATGGCTCAGGATATAGAGCTGTATATATGATCAAACAATGAGCGAAAATGTAAAGGTGGACACGTGATGTACGAGGAAAGCCCTTGATCAATCTAGATCGCCGGCATAAAACCTCGGGAGCTGACAATCGCAGCTGCCTTGTTCTTCTATTGCTTCAAATATCAGGATACAGTGCAGGATGTGGTGCGGATCGACTATGTGTTACAATGTAATTCGAACACAAGTGTTGTGTGTAGTGTTTGCGATGAGCTAGAGAGAAAGTGTTCGAAAATGTGTAGGTTGAGTGACTTAATCTGATTCGCCCCCATCTATTTATAGTAAAACAAACGTAACTAACTATCCTACATAACCGGGATCCACCGAATATTCCTTAGTTGAACGTTGTAGACCTGGTCTTTCGGGCTCAACGTCTCTCCTTTAACAAATACGACCGAGTCTTGAGGAGATGGAGTCCACTTGACCGTTAGCAAGTCCCAGCCTTTCACCTGCACGTGATTAATTCGATATACCTCAGGATATCACCCAGGATGTTAGCAATATCCCCGTCCAGTATCCTGATCATAGATAAACAATAAAAAGCAGGATATTAGTCAGCATGCATACTCAGAAAATGGCCCAAAACAAAGATGATCAGGGAAGTCAAATTTCCCAAGTGGCTAGCAAATGTGGTCGTGGTTCAAAAGAAGAATGGGAAATGGAGAGTTTGTGTAGATTACTGTTTTGGTCAAAAATTACCGAAGCAATTTAGTGATCAAATTAGTTAAGTGAGGTAGTGTGCTAAAAAGTGTGTTGAGAATATGCTGGTTAAGTTATTTGGAAAAACAGTATTCAGGATACGGCTCAGGATATTGAGCTGTATCTACGATCAAACAATGAGCAAAAAGTAAAGGGGGTGACACGAGATATACGAGGAAAGTCCTTGATCAATCTAGATCGCCGGGATAAAACCTCGGGAGCTGACAATCGCAGCTGCCTTGTTCTTCTTATTACTTTGAACTTCAGGATACAGTGCAGGATATTGACCAGATCGCTAAGTGTTACAATGCTTTTGTGCGAAAGTGAAAATTGCTAGAGAGCGAGTGTAAGAGTGTAGTGAGTGTTGCTGTGATGTCCTATTCGATCTGGTATACCCACCTATTTATAGTAACGAATTACAAACGAAAATTCCTATAAACATGGGATGCTCCGAATATTCCATTGTAAACGTTGTAGACCGAGTAATGCGGCTTCAACGTCTTTATTTGAACGACTTGGACCGATTCTTCCGCGGAATGAGTCCTTGTGAACGTTGCTAGCTTCTAACCCACGTACCTGCACATAATCCGTTAGTGATCCTGAGGATACCATTCAGGATGTTACCAATATCCTGAATCAGCATCCCTGATGTGAACAAATATCATATAACCAAGATATAACCCAAGATATTTCTCAGGATATGGGCTCAGAATTTCACCCATAACAATTGTCCCCAAAAATGTTACCGTTTAGTATCCTGGCACTAACGGTTACATTTTTCACAGAGATCGATGTAATTAAGAGATAAGATGCATGATGTGACCGTTTGCAACTACTCAGCCTATATTTACTCATTGCACCCTATATCTTCTCATCCTCATCTCTTTTTTAATCAATACCGATAAGGAAAAAGGTAACATTCTCTCTCTAATCTTCATCTTCATCCTCTTTTTCCGGTCAAAAAATCAGGCGATCAAATGCCACGACAGACGAGATCCAGTTCCGGTGATTCAACTCCCACATTTATCAAGCAGAATCTTGTAACACCCTAGTTATTATTTAACGTTTATCTTATAATTTAAACTCATAATCATGTAATTACAGTCACAATTATACTGAAAATACGGGCTTGCTAAAAACTCTTTACAATTTAAGTGTTATACATAATGTGATTTAGTCGTCTTAAATCAACGACAAAACAACGTTGCGGAAGCTTTGTTTAACGTGTGTTCGGTTCTTGCTTGACACTTGATCTTCATCCGGGCTCTCGACATACACCTGTGTTCAAAACCAACTCAACAGTTAGTTTTGATAATTTAAATAATGGTACCAGACAAGATAAATGATAAGGGAAAGAAATCCCAAAGATAATCTCTTGATCCAAAACATTGAATTTCAAGTTTGCCTCCACCGTAACTTACGGTGGCACCGTAAGTTACGGTGGTCTCTGTTTAAGACTTTCCCCACCGTAACTCAGGGGGAGGCTGCCGTAAAGAATTCAACTCCACCGTAACTTACGGTGACACCGTAAGTTACGGTGGTCCCTGTATTCAGCCTTTTTCCATTTGCCGCTTAATGACACGAAAACTTCCGTATCTTTCTATTCGTTAGTCCGTTTGACCTACCGTTTCTTCCTACGTGTTTGTAATTTGATTCTCCATCATATGGAGTTAAAATCCGACATTCGGCTTAACAAAATTTAAGACTTTTAAGTCTTCGGCTTATTACCCTTTATACCAAATATTGACCCGTTTATATATTTTATCAAACAAACGTATTTATTTGATTCCTATATTTCATACACTTCTTCAAATAAATGTTATATACCATATTAGGTTCTAATCATAGGTTTATTACACAAATTAAACCCGTTTTCGCTCGTATGCTTATTTTGACCCGTTAAGGGTATTTAAGCACTTTAAAGCTTGAAATCGCTTTCCTTCTTTTCTAGCATCTTATTCCTACATTTCTTATCAAGAAATCTTCCACTACAACTATATGTGTGTGGATTTCAATGTGTATATCTATATGTTCCGAGTTTTACCCTTCGGATTACTATTTTACGGCAAGACTCAAATAGAGCTATTTGACTAACATATCACATCTTTCAACTTCTATACTTATTCTAAGTATTTACCTAGTCATAAAACTCGTTTCCAAACAACCTCTAAGGGTCGTTTGTTCCATTTAGCCTACAAGGGCGTTTTGGTCGATTTTAGTCCTTTTATGACGAAGGACTCTCCCTCAAATTATTCGACCAAAATAGCACTTTAACTACAACATAATTATGCGTACCTGGCCCGGATCAACAAGTAGACCCGGTTTATACGTCGTTTTTATTATCACACCATCAATGATGACGCAATTATCCGACTTGCTAATCGGTCCTGTTAACATAAGACTTGACAACCACATTAGTCGATATTGTCAAATGGTGTTATCACCACCATTCGACCCGTCTGGACTATATGCCCAACATTATCTATTTAATCAAAAAACATCGTTTTTGATTTCCAATTCATACATCCATCCCATCCCGGATTTTATAACCATACCCTTTTTCTTTTACACTATTTTCTTACAGGTTCAACCCATTTCGGCTTACGCCATGGGTATCCTTTTAACCTTGATTTACATAAGTTGACACTTGACAAACTTCCATATTTCCAATATTATCGTTTTCACGTTTACAACGTATCAATAAACGGGCATTCTACATAAGTGTGTAAATTACACTTACCTCGCATCCACGCTACACTTTTCTTTCCGTACTTGCTCTGTTTGACCCGCTCCCTCCTCCAAGCTTTCACCTAGCTTGTTACGCGTGAAACTATTGTCAAACATTTACAAAGCGGTTAAGTTAGTCATTAACAATCACGACTATTCCACCTCACATATTTTCTATGCCGAAGCTAGTATTCGGCTTCATGATTAGTTAACTTAACTTATTAAGTATGAATTCTTAACAATTCCCCTTTTTGTTCAAGTAGTTCATTCATACAAGTTAGTATGTTGTTTATAAACACCAATACAACATATATTTCATTAAATCATCCTAAACCCATTTTTCATAAGCTTTAACGCATAATACTTTATAATAATCAAATCTGCGTTTTTACCCAACTTTTAGCATTTTAATCCTCACTTAGGCGTTTCATCAAACACCTAGCGGGTCAGATTTTTATATCATCAAAACCAAGTTTATGGCTTGTAATTATCATCTAAATTAACTTCAATTAAACAATTTTACACAAGTCTTAACATCCATATTTCTGAATTTTACTCTTAAATTCAGATTATGCTAGAACAAGATCATCAATTCTAGGGTTTATCAAGTTTTCTTCAAGTTCATTAATCACCTACAATGGTGATTATGAACTCTATAATTAACATGAAATCTTTTAACAAGATTTGACCTAGGGTTCATCCCTAGACACCATATCCCTTCTAATTTCATTCATGCATGATACAATCAAGCTCAATTTCAGTTTTTCACAATTAACCTAGAACTTGAGATGAATCAAAACACAAGAATTTTGCATACCTTGTGACCCCCTCAACAAGGTGATCACTAATTCGTGCTTGGTAATCGATTTGGAGCTGATTTGAACCCTCAATCTGATAAATTTTGACATGCTCTAGAGTTTGGTGGGGAGCATATGTCGCCCCCCTGTGTTCTTGTTCGACCAGGCCTCACAAATGAGGTGTTGGGTTTTGTTTTTAATTAAAATTGATAATGTAAGTTTCAATTTTAACAACATTGGCCCCTCTAATTTGATTAGTTAATTAAGTAGGGCACAACCTACTTATTTCCAACAATATTCCCCGCTTATTAACTAGGTTAAACATTCCTAATTAAATTAGTGGGTTTTGGGAATCTATGACCAAGTTTAGTTTAAGTCCCGTTAACTCGGGCCTTCTACAAATTTTATTTCCCAAACACATTCTTTTTCTCTTTTTATTAAATATTAGATTTAGTTATATAAGTTCTAATATTTTTCTGGCTTAACTTTTACCACTAACGGTTCTTTAGCCGTCTTTTAGTGTTAACGTGGTTTGATTACCAAACCCGTTTTTGGGGTGTTACAAGTCTACCCCCCTTAAAGAGTTTTCGTCCTCGAAACCTTTTCTTTCATAATTTATAGTGTTTAACTCCATGCATATGCTCTCAATAATCAATTGAGCATTGCTCATATTTTAATCGATTGTTAGTATTACCAGAAAATTATGGTAATACCTTTTTGGTTACAAAACATCTACGTCCCTCATTCGACATAATGCAACTTGAAATAACGTAATTTCGTTAGTTCTACTAGTTTAGTTAACTTAGCGATATCCATCGCTTTCATATACTATCGAATTCTTTATGAATCCGCTACTTTGACTCGTCTAAAGGTCTTTAGTGAAATCTTTCACTTTTAACAACAATTTCTTTTGTATTCAAATTTATTCATTCGGTTCAGTTATACCGAATCCACCGCTTACAAGCAAACCAAATTCTTGATTTGAATTACTGACCTTATCCGGTCTCGATAACTAGACTTATTAGTCCAGTTACTTTTATCGATCGCTTGGTTATGTGATTCTACCGCACATTGCATTTCATGACCGTGATTGTGTCACATCATGTTTAATTCATATCAACCTTTCATTTCCGAAAATACCACCTTTTCGAATATATCGTCTTGCACCTATCGATGTTAAGACCCATACTCTTTGATATTTGTTATTTCCAAATTCGTCTTATAGTATCCATATTTGTTAAAACATTGTTTCTTACTAAAACTGAATTTTAGTTTAACGTTTTTTCCTTTTAACTATGTCAATTACTCATATTAAGGAAATTGACAACCCATAATTTATCCTTTTCCGTTCTCATTTTACGCGGGGAATCATAACTGGTTCCCTTGCTTTACACTATTGACCCGTAGGTTCTTTCACTTAGCCTCATAGGCTATTTCTTTAAATTTTTCACCTTTTTAAGGTGAGACATTAACAACTCGTTTCCTTCTTTTTATGACCCGAGGGTCTTTTTGGTCCCGTAGACCTTAACACTGTGTTTAATCCCGTAGGTTATGATGATCCCATAGATCATCTTTTATTCTTGTCTATATTCAAATGTATATATACATATATAGCTTCAAGGCATCTCTTATTATGTTTGGAATCATTTATTTTCGCTCTTGAACTTCAATTGACCTTGACCGTAGTCTAAGGCTTCATTTGTTTACTTCCGGACTAATCCTCCGACTTTATGACTTCTGACGTTATTTACGCGTCAGTTTGTCCTAACCTTACCGTTACCCGGTTTATACGTATACTCCTTCACAACCCATTACCCGGGTCCTTCTATCTTATTGTTTTTAGCTTTCCAGTTTCACCGGTTTGCGTTTTCCTATTTTATCAAGCGTTATTCCTTAATTGACTCGTTTGACTCTTTTTGGGTGAATTTTCAACACTCATGAATGTCAAACTTCATTCTTTACTTGACCCGTCTAACTTTGAAATGGTTGAACGTAATTACCAAAATTTATGTTTGCGAAAATTCTTGGCATCTTTTAGTCATGACTCATATTCCGAGTCTTTTGACTTTCTATTTCGCGTTCCTGTTTCTCAGTCTACGCATGCGTTTAAATTCTTACCCACCAACCGGGTGTTTTACCGTAGTCGTTATTATTGCAACCCTTACGGTATGCATTATGACTTCGTTTCGCTTTTTTTTTATTCCTACTTTGTTCTCAAGTTTGGCGTTTTACAAAATTGGCCCGTTAAGAGTCATATTTGCATTCTCCGGGTTCGAGTGTAAGCACACCCCTCCCCATTGCATACCTTAATCCTTTTACATTTATCTTTGTCCCTTCATTCGGGCTCATCATCATAATGTAATACGCTTCCGTCACCCGGCTGTGCGTTTACATTATTATCAAATATTTTGCTCATTTGATTCATTTGGGTACTTTTAAGTTAGTCCCATTCACCCCGCCCTTACTACATCGGATGTAAACGTGTCTGCCATAAGAAGTTCATGGTATCATATGCCACTACTTACTTGGCCAGAGTAAGCGATTAACACATGACACACATGACCTTTTTATAGTTTTCACATCACGCCCTATGTAAGTAACGCCTCTATTTGTTTCTCTTGGAAACAATATCCCGAATACATTTTCTATTCGGGTTTTTCCAAGTTTTTAATCTACATATGCAACTTTCAATTTCTACTTATTTGTTGCATATTACTATTTGTGCGGTTATTTAAAATGTGCACTTGGTAATGTTTGCCCCGACGGGCGTTCCTTGCCATTAACCTTGTTCGCGGTCGTTACGCAATTTAGTCCTCGGTGAGCATGCTCCTCTTGTCATACTTCGGACCGTTCCATCATCATATCCACGATTCGTTTGACTCTCGTCGTCTTCAAACGCGAGTGTCCTTCAATTAAAACATTCACAAAAGTTAGTAACGTCAACTTCAATAATCGCCCGTATTATAATACAAGGCTCTTTCTACTATACGCGTCAACGCGCGTCTTTTCGTCAACTATATCGATCATTTTAATTGGGGTAACGTGTATCACACGATAGCCCTATGTGTTGTTTACAACACCTTAGCATGCTAAACTATTAACATACATGTACTTACCGGATTTGCGATCAAGCCTCGAACCGAACACCAATCTTTATTAAGAGCATAAGGTTTAAGTCCAAGCATGGTTTTCCCCGCCATACTTGAATCTCTTAAACCAAGGCTCTGATACCAACTTGTAACACCCTATTTATTATTTAACGTTTATCTTATAATTTAAACTCATAATCATGTAATTACAGTCACAATTATACTGAAAATACGGGCTTGCTAAAAACTCTTTACAATTTAAGTGTTATACATAATGTGATTTAATACGTCGTTTTAAATCAACGACAAAACAACGTTGCGGAAGCTTTGTTTAACGTGTGTTCGGTTCTTGCTTGACGCTTGATCTTCATCCGGGCTCTCGACATACACCTGTGTTCAAAACCAACTCAACAGTTAGTTTTGATAATTTAAATAATGGTACCAGACAAGATAAATGATAAGGGAAAGAAATCCCAAAGATAATCTTTTGATCCAAAACATTGAATTTCAAGTTTGCCTCCACCGTAACTTACGGTGGCACCATAAGTTACGGTGGTCTCTGTTTAAGACTTTCCCCACCGTAACTCAGGGGGAGGCTGCCGTAAAGAATTCAACTCCACCGTAACTTACGGTGACACCGTAAGTTACGGTGGTCCCTGTATTCAGCCTTTTTTCCATTTGCCGCTTAATGACACGAAAACTTCCGTATCTTTCTATTCGTTAGTCCGTTTGACCTACCGTTTCTTCCTACGTGTTTGTAATTTGATTCTCCATCATATGGAGTTAAAATCCGACATTCGGCTTAACAAAATTTATGACTTTTAAGTCTTCGGCTTATTACCCTTTATACTAAATATTGACCCGTTTATATATTTTATCAAACAAACGTATTTATTTGATTCCTATATTTCATACACTTCTTCAAATAAATGTTATATACCATATTAGGTTCTAATCATAGGTTTATTACACAAATTAAACCCGTTTTCGCTCGTATGCTTATTTTGACCCGTTAAGGGTATTTAAGCACTTTAAAGCTTGAAATCGCTTTCCTTCTTTTCTAGCATCTTATTCCTACATTTCTTATCAAGAAATCTTCCACTACAACTATATGTGTGTGGATTTCAATGTGTATATCTATATGTTCCGAGTTTTACCCTTCGGATTGCTATTTTACGGCAAGACTCAAATAGAGCTATTTGACTAACATATCACATCTTTCAACTTCTATACTTATTCTAAGTATTTACCTAGTCATAAAACTCGTTTCCAAACAACCTCTAAGGGTCGTTTGTCCCATTTAGCCTACAAGGGCGTTTTGGTCGATTTTAGTCCTTTTATGACGAAGGACTCTCCCTCAAATTATTCGACCAAAATAGCACTTTAACTACAACATAATTATGCGTACCTGGCCCGGATCAACAAGTAGACCCGGTTTATACCTCGTTTTTATTATCACACCATCAATGATGACGCAATTATCCGACTTGCTAATCGGTCCTGTTAACATCAGACTTGACAACCACATTAGTCGATATTGTCAAATGGTGTTATCACCACCATTCGACTCGTTTGGACTATATGCCCAACATTATCTATTTAATCAAAAAAATTGTTTTTGATTTCCAATTCATACATCCATCCCATCCCGGATTTTATAACCATACCCTTTTTCTTTTACACTATTTTCTTACAGGTTCAACCCATTTCGGCTTACGCCATGGGTATCCTTTTAACCTTGATTTACATAAGTTGACACTTGACAAACTTCCATATTTCCAATATTATCGTTTTCACGTTTACAACGTATCAATAAACGGGTATTCTACATAACTGTGTAAATTACACTTTCCTCGCATCCACGCTACACTTTTCTTTCCGTACTTGCTCTGTTTGACCCGCTCCCTCCTCCAAGCTTTCACCTAGCTTGTTACGCGTCAAACTATTGTCAAACATTTACAAGGCGGTTAAGTTAGTCATTAACAATCACGACTATTCCACCTCACATATTTTCTATGCCGAAGCTACTATTCGGCTTCATGATTAGTTAACTTAACTTATTAAGTATGAATTCTTAACAATTCCCCTTTTTGTTCAAGTAGTTCATTCATACAAGGTAGTATGGTGTTTATAAACACCAATACAACATAAATTTCATTAAATCATCCTAAACCCATTTTTCATATGCTTTAACGCATAATTCTTTATAATAATCAAATCTGCGTTTTTACCCAACTTTTAGCATTTTAATCCTCACTTAGGCGTTTCATCAAACACCTAGCGGGTCAGATTTTTATATCATCAAAACCAAGTTTATGACTTGTCATTATCATCTAAGTTAACTTCAATTAAACAATTTTACACAAGTCTTAACATCCATATTTCTGAATTTTACTCTTAAATTCAGATTATGCTAGAACAAGATCATCAATTCTAGGGTTTATCAAGTTTTCTTCAAGTTCATTAATCACCTACAATGGTGATTATGAACTCTATAATTAACATGAAATCTTTTAACAAGATTTGACCTAGGGTTCATCCCTAGACACCATATCCCTTCTAATTTCATTCATGCATGATACAATCAAGCTCAATTTCAGTTTTTCACAATTAACCTAGAACTTGAGATGGATTAAAACACAAGAATTTTGCATACCTTGTGATCCCCTCAACAAGGTGATCACTAATTCGTGCTTGGTAATCGATTTGGAGCTGATTTGAACCCTCAATCTGATAAATTTTGACATGCTCTAGAGTTTGGTGGGGAGCATATGTCGCCCCCTGTGTTCTTGTTCGACCAGGCCTCACAAATGAGGTGTTGGGTTTTGTTTTTAATTAAAATTGATAATATAAGTTTCAATTTTAACAACATTGGCCCCTCTAATTTGATTAGTTAATTAAGTAGGGCACAACCTACTTATTTCCAAAAATATTCCCCGCTTATTAACTAGGTTAAACATTCCTAATTAAATTAGTGGGTTTTGGGAATCTATGACCAAGTTTAGTTTAAGTCCCGTTAACTCGGGCCTTCTACAAATTTTATTTCCCAAACACATTCTTTTTCTCTTTTTATTAAATATTAGATTTAGTTATATAAGTTCTAATATTTTTCTGGCTTAACTTTTACCACTAACGGTTCTTTAGCCGTGTTTTAGTGTTAACGTGGTTTGATTACCAAACCCGTTTTTGGGGTGTTACAAATCTTCTCCAAGAACCGGAGAAAGAGATATGCTCTTTTGATAGTGCCCACTTATCGGCTCTCAAATCCTCCGGTATCTTCCCGGAAGGAACGGTATTCCGGCCGTTTGACCGGGAAATGCGGTCGGATATGGTCTCCAATGAGTGGTTGTGCTTTAATGCCTTTCCTTTCACCTTAGGGTTGTGGTTCCCCTTCCCTGATTTCATCACCGAGTTTTTCAAAATTACAAAAATCTCTTTTAGCGAAACAATGCCAATGCTTTGGCGTGTTCTGTCTGTTCTTGATCAGATCAAGAAAAACCACATCCCTGATCTTTCTGTTCATGACCTCCCCTTAGCATACCGGCTTAGATGCCATGGATCTTGTAGATTTTTGTTTTATTCTACCTCCGGCTGTTTTGGTCAAAAATTACCGAAGCAATTAAGTGATCAAATTAGTAAAGTGAGGTAGTGTGCTAGAAAGTGTGTTGAAAATATGCTTGTTAAGTTATTTAGAAAATCAGTATTCAGGATACGGCTCAGGATATAGAGCTGTATCTATGATCAAACAATGAGCGAAAGTAAAGTAGACGACACGAGATGTACGAGGAAAGCCCTTGATCAATCTAGATCGCCGACATAAAACCTCGGGAGCTGACAATCGCAGCTGCCTTGTTCTTCTATTGCTTCAAATATCAGGATACAGTGCAGGATGTGGTGCGGATCGACTATGTGTTACAATGAAATTTGAATACAAGTGTGGTGTTTGCAATGAGCTAGAGAGTGAAAGTGTTCGAGAGTGTAAGTGAAAATTGTGTGCCTTAAACTGATCCGCCCCCATCTATTTATAGTAAAGATAATGTAACAAACTACCCTAAACTTCCGGGATCCACCGAATATTCCTTAATCGAACATTGTAGACCTGGTCTTTCGGGTTCAACGTCTCTCCTTCAACAAACACGTCCGAGTCTTGAGGAGAAGAAGTCCACTTGACCGTTAGCAAGTCTCAGCCTTTAACCTGCACGTGGTTAATTCAATAAACCTCAGGATATCACCCAAGATGTTAGCAATATCCTCTTCCAGCATCCTGACCACAAATAAACAAATCAAGGCAGGATATTGGTCAGGATATGTATGCTTAGAAAATGAGCCATAACAATTGTCCCCAAATATATCGGTTGGGATACCAATCCAACGGATATATTTCAAAAGTCTTATCCCATAACTTAAGGCAATTAATACGACTAGACCCTTGAAATGACAGCGGTGCAACTTCCAAAGCATTATTTACTATTTAACCTGCTATATTCATCCTATATTAACCGAGGGACTCCTTATCACGGTTATCCTTATCTTCAAGCGGACAACAGGTATTTTCCTTTTTATCCTTCTTTCTTGAATCTCTCTTAGTTTGCTCAATACTTTTCATGGCACCACGAACGAAATCCCGATCGGACCGACCGGCCTCAGCCCTCGTAAGTCAAAATTTCATTGTTGATCTAGCAAAGGAGATCTGCTGCTTCAACAATGCCGACATCGCTGCTCTTAAAGATTCCGGTGCCTTTCCCACCGGAACAGTCTTTCGCCCTTTCGACCGGGAAGCCCGATCGGACGCGTCATCCGACGAGTGGGTTTGTTTTTTCGCTTATCCTTTCTCTCTTGGACTCCGGTACCCGTTTCAACCCTTTATCTCTATCTTTTTCGACTTCACCGGCCTTAGTTACGCCCAAGTTATGCCAATGGTCTGGCGAGTCTTGATAGTGCTGGATCAAATCAAATCTCGTCATTTTCCTAACCTACTTGTTGAGGACCTCCCTATAGCATACCGGTTGAGATCCCACGGCAATCACCGTTTTCTTCTATTTTCTACCTCCAAGAACCCTCTGGTTCTTAAAGCCACCAAGAACGAGGATCGATGGCGATGAAAATTCTTTTTCGTAAAAAGAGACTCTATTGATAAGGGTTTCGATCTACCGGTTAAATGGTTAACCAAGGGTAGGATTTAGGGTTTTAGGAATATCCCCCATTATATCTTCAAACTGTATCCCGGACTTATATCCTGATGTTTTTATGCAGCAAATTTCAGAGATTTAGTGCCTCCCAGTGCAGAATCCGAGTCCAAGATCAAGGAAATCTACCGTCTTCCTGCCAGTGAAAGAACTTTCTCCCTGTCTCTTACAGATTCAAGCCAGAAATCAAGCTCAGAAATGTCTGGTAAGCACATTCTCAACATATAATAATTACTTTTCAAAAGTATGATGAGTTTAAGAATATCTTCCCTTGTGTAGTACCAGTCGTCAACCTTGAAGGTTTTGAACTTGACGAGTTGGATTACTACTCCAGCCTTGAACCCATCAAACAAGAATCCAAGCCAAAGCCGTCTGCTACACCAAAGCCTACCTCCTCGAAGACTGTTTCTGCTCCCAAAGGCCCTCCGGCATCCAGGACCCGGGCATCCAGCTCTCGGAAGAGAAAGGAGACGGACTCCCCAGCTGTTTCTGAAACATTCTCTCTCGAGAATCATGGGTTCAACGAAGCCACCTCATTCCTCAAACAGGTAGAATTTTCTTTTCGATATCTTGCACAAGTATGTTAGCCCTTATCCTGCTTATTTTTTACATCAATACCTGTGTCTTTATCGATAGGGTCTGGATCATCTTATGCACTTGTATGAAGACGCTTGCGGGCTTAACAAGATGTTGTGGATCAAGCTGGAGAAAGCTGAGGCCACCATAGCCGACCAAGGAACCATTGCAGTTGCTAAATCCCAGCATTATGAAGACAAATACAAGGCAATGATCCGGGATCACCAGGCTACTCTCCACAAAGCCAACGAGGATGCTCAAGCCAAACTAGATGCCGCCCTTCTCTAATATCAGCAGAATATGAGCTCATATCGGGATAGCCTCAAAGCATCCGTGGTCGTCTCTCTTCTCCAAGCCAGGATAAAGATGGCTTATGAGGCCATGGATTTGGGTTTTGAATGCCCCTCCTGGAATGTAAATGCTTGGGAGGAGAAACTACAGGGCCTCGGAGGTCATCCCGTTGCTCATCCTGCAAAACATACTGGTGAAGAGCCTTCTAAGGCGGCATAGGAAGCGACCAATGCTGGTGATGATGCCGAGAAGAATCCTGAGGCTGATGCTGGTGCGAACGCTGGGAAGGAGGTTGCTGTTCAAGAGGGTGCTGCCCCTTAGGCAGCGGAGTGGGCGATGATGGATATACGTGCCAAGGCCGGAGCCCACTTTTAAATTTCATGGTTGTGGTTGCATAAACAATTTACTTTTCCTGTCTTCGAACAATTTACATTTCCTGCACTAGAACAATGTGATGACCAAAGGTGGATGGGTCCTAGGTTTTAGGACGAAGCCCTTGGTCATCAATTAGCATAACTCGTTTTGAATGTGATAACGGTTGTAGGTGGACAGGTCCTGTTTTGAGATATATCCTGCAACCGTTACACAAGTATGGTAAAAACTAATTGTGCTTTTGGCGGATGGGCCCCGGTTTGAGGTGAAACCAAAAGCACAACTTTTGACTTGTTAATAATATAACTATCTTTTAACTTATTTACTGTTGCCTTGCATTACTTAGTGTAACTCTTAGCTTTGTAAAAATTTTGTATTATTATCTTATGAAAATATCCTGATCAATATGCTCAGCGATATATTGTAAAAACTTTTTATTAGATAGAACTTCCAAACATCCCTTCAACTTTGTAGAAAGTTTTTGAAAAACAATCTATTTTTCCAAAACCAGTTTATGATAATACTTAAATGATCAAAGGGCCAAACTAATACTAGTTTCAAACACCTTAATCAAATATCCTGAAAAGGACTTTGAGAATATATCAGGATTCTTAACATAATGTTACTAAAAACTTAGACGATGTTTACAAAGGAAAGATCATACCCGGAGTAGTATATAACCCTATTACCAAGCCTCAATCTTTTTGCAACTTCTTCAATGAAGATGTCCCCTGTGCGAGGTACTTAGTGTATTAGTTCCGAGCCTTATCCTTTTAACTTTACATCACCATCTTGGCAGGGATATCCCCTGTGTACAATGTCTTCAAATACTTTAGAAATCTACTGAATGTCAGTTTACATTGTATAGGCAATTTTTTTACGTCCCAAGGGTAAAACCCAAGGATGTACTGGAGATAAATCCCTTGTATCCTGGGGAAAATCCCAAATTTTCATGCGCTACAGGCGGGAGTGTATAAACTCCAAGACTTAGAAAGGTGAAAACCTTTAAACCTTAGAGAGTATGAAAATACCCTTTCGTGAGAGAGGGTGATCAATCCTCATATACCTTTAGGATTCAGGATATAGCCAACAGTAACGAAATTGTCAGCCACTTTTACATGGACTGGTCCGGCCACCTTGAACTATCCCTGAATAACTTGCGCTCCAGGCGGGGTGTTTAAACCCAATTCGGAAGAAAGGTGAATACCTTTAAACCTGTGAAGGGATCAGTATCCCTTAAACGTGAGAGAGGGGGCCAATCCTCTAATCTTTCGAGTTATCCTGAGTACATATCCTGGAGCTATATCCTGAAATATATCCTGCAAAACAATTGTAAACTAAGGTGGGTGTTAGCTTGGCTAACACCCCTCCGATGCTTAAGTCAGTATTGGGTTACAAAGAACAAATTAAACCAAACATATTTAAAAAAGGTAGAATTCATACCATCCTGAGTTAGAAATTAAATTCTAAACTCACTTGAAATAGAGCTTAAGGTGTATAGCATTCCAAGACCTCGGTAGCATATCCCCCTCCATATTCTTGAGTCTGTATGCTCCTTTCCCTGCTTCTGATTCAACTTCATATGGTCCTTCCCATTTTGGAGCTAACTTGCCATCGGCAAGATTAGTAGTATTCTGAAAAGCCTTTCTTAACACCCAATCTCCAATCTTAAATCTTCTGGTCCTAATATTCTTGTTATATGCCCTGGATATTCTCTGTTGATATGCTGCCATCCTTAGCCTTGCCACATCTCTCTTCTCATCTATAGTGTCTAAATCCTGACTCAAGGCTTCAGGATTCTGCTCAGGATCACTTAGGGTAGATCTTGCAGTAGGTATTGTCATTTCCGTTGGAATCATTGCTTCTGCTCCAAATACCAAGGAAAATGGGGTTTGGCCTGTTGCATTCTTTACCGTTGTCCTATCAGCCCATAAAACAAAGGGTAATTCTTCTGCCCATCTTCCTTTTTTGGCTACGAGCCTTTTCTTTAAGTTATTGACAATTATCTCGTTTGAGGATTCTGCTTGTCCATTTGCTTGAGGATGTACTGGAGTAGATGTTATCATTTTGATTCCCCAACTCTTGCAAAAGTCGGTAGTTCTCCTGCTTATAAACTGAGAACCATTGTCACAGATTATCTCGGCTGGTACTCCGAATCTGGTCAGGATATTCCTCTTTATGAAGGATACTACTTCTTGGTCTCTAACTTGAACAAATGCTTCAGCTTCAACCCACTTAGAGAAATAATCCCTCATTGCTAGCATAAAGACTTTTCCTCCCGGAGCTTTTGGTAGCTTTCCCACTATATCCATACCCCACTTCATAAATGGCCAAGGGGAAACAATAGGGTATAATGGTTCAGCAGGTTGATGCAGTATGTTACTATGTCTTTGACATGCGTCACAGCTTCGAGCATATTCTGCGGCATCCTTTCTCATTGTTGGCCAATAATATCCTGTCCTTAATACTTTTGAGAATAACGACCTGTCCCCAGCATGATTACCACAATCCCCTTCATGTATATCCTGAAGTACCTCTTTGGCTTCAGGATCCTCCAAGCACCTCAAATACGGTCCTACAAGAGATTTCTTGTATAAAATATTATTTATAATAGTAAATCGTGATACCTTCATCCTAAATGCCTTAGGATTTTCATTTCCAGGGATGTGTCCTTCTTTGAGATATCTCATGATTGGAGCCGTCCAGGATTTAGGATCCTCTTCAGGATGCTCTGCTCCAGGATCCTGAATACCCGCTACTTCTTTATCCTGAGGATTTGTTGCAGGATATAAGACATGTAATATTGGTATTTGGGTCCCTTCAGGTATCCTGATAGATGATCCCAAATTTGCTAAGGCATCTGCTTCAGCATTATCTTCCCTTGGTACCTGTTCAAGTATAAAACATCGAAATATCCTGCTACTTTTTTAAGAATATCGAGATATTCGATTAATTTCTCACCCTTAACTGCATAGGATCCATTAAAATGGTTAGTAATTAACAAAGAGTCAACATATACTTGCAAATTTTTTATACTCATACTCTTAGCCAATTCTAATCCTGCAATTAAAGCTTCATATTCTGCCTCATTATTAGTAGCAGGAAATTCACACCTAATTGCCTGGGGTAATATGTCCCCCTGTGGCGATTTTAGTAGTATTCCTAGTCCTACTCCTCTTACATTAGATGCACCGTCAGTATATAATGTCCAAGATCCTGAGGATTCTCCTAACTGTTGAACTTCTAGGTCTACCTCGTCCTGAATGTCACTACTAAAGTCAGCCACAAAGTCAGCTAAAGCCTGAGATTTTATGGCATTTCTAGGTTCATATACTAAATCATAGGCACTTAACTTTACTGGCCACTTGGCCATCCTGCCTGACATCTCTGGTTTCCTAAGCACATTTTTGACAGGATAATTTGTTTTAACATGTATCCTATGTGTCTCGAAATAATGTCTAAGCTTCGTTGATGCCATGACTAATGCTAGTATTAATTTTTCTAAGTGAGAGTACCTAGTTTCAGCTTCTAATAAACTTTTACTAACATAATAAACAGGATATTGCTGACCTTCATGATCTTTTATAAGAACGACACTTACAGCATTCCCTGATACAGCAAGGTACAGGGATAGTGGTTCACCATTTTCAGGCTTCATCAATAGAGGTGCGGTTGAGAGATATCGTTTCAAATCCTACAAGGCTGCTTCATGCTTCTCCCCCCATTCGAATCTTTTATTCTTCTTCAGGATATCATAAAAATCTTTGCACTTCTCTGAGGATCTCGAGATAAACCTGTTTAAAGCTGCTACTCGCCCTGTCAATCTTTGTACGTCCTTCATATTTGAGGGTGATTTTATATCCAGGATAGCTTTGATCTGCTCTGGGCTTGCTTCTATCCCCCTTTTTGTCACCATATATCCAAGAAACTTTCCTGCCCCCACTCCGAAATGGCATTTAGCAGGATTCAGCTTCATGTTGTATTGATCCAGGATATCAAATGCTCCCTTGATATCCTAGAGGTGATCCTTAGCCTTTTTAGATTTCACCACCATATCATCGATATATACCTCCATGGTGTCCCCCAGTTCGTCTTTGAACATCATGTTTACCAATCTTTGGTATGTTGCACCTGCATTTTTCAAACCAAAAGGCATAGCTGTATAACAATAAATACCTGTTGGTGTCATGAAGGCAGTATCCTCCTGGTCAGAAGGCTCCATTTGGATCTGTTGAAATCCTGAGGATGCGTCCATGAAGGTCAGCATTTCATGCCCGGCAGTGGCATCTACCATTGCATCAATGTGGGGAAGAGGAAATGGGTCTTTAGGACAAGCTTTGTTCAAGTCTGTGTAGTCTACACAAACTCTCCATTTCCCATTTTTGTTTTGTACTACAACCACGTTTGCTAGCCACCTTGGGAACTTAACCTCTCTGATCATTCTGGACTTTAATAATCTTACAACTTCCTCCTGGATAATCGTGTTCCGCTCAGGAGCAACCTTCCTTCTTTTTTGTTGCACAGGCTTGAATGATTTATCAATTCAAAGCTTGTGAGTGATAATATCTTTGGATATGCCTGTCATATCCTCATGCTTCCATGCAAACGTTGACATCCTGCATTTCAAAAAGCTAATTAATTGTTCTTCAATATCCTCAGGGATATTGGTCCCTACGAGCACCAAAATATCGGGATTATCCTGGTCCAGGATAATTTTCTTCACATCCTGCTCCGGATCCTCCACGATATCCTGGGCCCGCGTCTTTAATTGCTATGCTGCACTAGGTTTGGTTGAGGATTTCATCGAGGATGAGTAGCATTCTTTCGCCTCCTGCTGATCACTATCAACTTTGACAACTCCCCAAGGGGTAGGTATCTTGATGCATTGGTGATACGTTGATGGCACGGCCTTCATATCGTGAATCCACGGTCTTCCCAGTATGATGTTATAGCAGGATAGAGAATCCATCACACAGAATCGTTGTATCGAGTTGACTCCTTCAACGTATACTGGCAACTTTATCTCTCCCACTGTGTTTCTAGCCTCTCCACTGAACCCAACAAGCACGGTAGACTTTGAAGTGATATCCATTGGAGATACATTCATTCTCTTCAGAGTTTCTAGTTGGATTATGTTGACGGAGCTGCCATTATCAACCAGTATCCTGCGTACAAAATGGTTAGCCACATATAACGTTATTACCAGAGCATCATGGTGAGGATCCTGGACAGTATCCCTGTCATCAGCATCAAAAGTGATCACTTTGTCAGTTGTGAGGGTAGTTATCCTGACAGGTTTGTCTCCCCTTTCGGCCTTAGCTTCCTTTGCATGTCTCTTTGCTGCCGAATACGAAGTTCCACAAATGTCGGACCCTCCCGAAATGAAGTTGATTATCTTGGCATCTGCGGGAGGTGATGCTGCTCGCTCAGGATCCTTCTCAGTATCCTGACCCTTATTCTTCTTTCTCCCCAAGAGATCTTTCAGATATCCCTTGCTTAAAAGATAGCTTATTTCTTTCCTTAGAGCAATGCAATCCTCAGTTACATGTCCGAAATCTTCGTGGAAAGCACACCATTTTGACTTATCTTTCCAGTCAGCCTTTTGTTGATTCTTTCGAGGCCACCTAGCCTTGTCTCCTAGACCCTGCATGGCATACATCAATTCAGGAATGTTAACAGAAAAGCAATATTCAGACAACTCAAGATACTCTTTGGGATCCTCATCTTCGACGACATTCACTCTCTTGTTTTCATTTCTACCATATGGCTTAGGCCGATATGACTTGAATGAGGATTCTGACTTCCTGTTAGTTGACTCATAAGTGTTAGATGAGTTCATCCTTTCTTGCATCTTCCTGTCATCTTCCAGACGGATATATCTCAAAGCCCTGTTACGAGCTTCGTCGAGATTCCTGCAGGGATTCATTACAAGATCCTGATAAAACTGAGAATCCTTTTGTAATCCCATCTTAAAAGCTTGCACAGCTGTTGCAACATCAAGATGCGGGATATCCAAGGATTCTCGACTGAATTTGTTCACATAATCCCTCAAGGATTCCTGAGGCCCTTGAGTTATCCTGTAAAGATCACTGGTTAGTTTCTCAAAACTCCGACTACAAGAAAATTGACTGTTAAATAAATTAACCAAATGAGCAAACGAAGTAATTGAGTGAGGAGGAACGTTTAATAGCCATTTTAAGGTTGATCCTGTTAGAGTAGAACCAAATCCCTTGCACAAGCACGCTTCCTTGAGCTCCGGAGGGATAGGGTTAATCTCCATTCTTTCCCTATACTGAGCAATATGCTCTTCGGGATCCGTACTCCCATCATAAAGCTTCATGTTGGGGGTTTGGAATCTCTTTGGGATCTCAGCATCACAGATAGGATATGCAAAACGAGATATCTTGTGGCTGTCCTGGGACACTTCCGGGATCGGCTGGACCACCCCTGGTACACTAGATATCATGTCCTTCAACTTCTGAAGTTCCCTAGTAAGTGCTGATGTTACACCTGTATCCTGCAAAGATCCACTATTGTTAGTAGCATGAGTATTATTATTATTTGACACGTTACCCGTTGGAGGATTTTGTCCATATCCTGAAGCATATCCTGAGCTCCTCATGGTTGACATCCTGACCGAGGAGGGTATTTCAGGAGTATGATTCTGAGGAAGGCTAGGCACAATATTCCCCCTGTTATCCTCAGTATACACAGCTGAACTAAAGTTCAACGTTCTGGGATGTAATGGAGTGACATTATCCTCAGCAGATCTGCTCGAGCCAGACTTCAGGAGTTGTATTTCCCTTAAAAGCATTTGGTTTGTTTCCTGTTGCTGCCTCATTTGTTCCTACACACTTCCAAATAAAGTAAGAATTTCATCATTAGAAGCTAGAACGGGAGCAGATTCCTGAACACTGCGAGTAGGGATTATATCCTGAGGTCGTGAAGAGGCTGGCATCCTTGGAGGAGGTGGTGGAAGCACCGAACCAGTAGTAGCAGAAGTCGTAGCAGACACAGTAGAGGAACTCATGTTTGATCTTGAGGCCATTACGGACAATGTGGCAAAAAGTTTTGAAAATAGAAAACCGATTAGCGATTTGACAAAAAAATTTAGTAAAGAGAGCACCACTTGCCCCACGGTGGGCGCCAAATTGTTTTGGTCAAAAATTACCGAAGTAATTAAGTGATCAAATTAGTAAAGTGAGGTAGTGTGCTAGAAAGTGTGTTGAAAATATGCTTGTTAAGTTATTTAGAAAATCAGTATTCAGGATACGGCTCAGGATATAGAGCTGTATCTATGATCAAACAATGAGCGAAACTAAAGTAGACGACACGAGATGTACGAGGAAAGCCCTTGATCAATCTAGATCGCTGGCATAAAACCTCGGGAGCTGACAATCGCAGCTGCCTTGTTCTTCTATTGCTTCAAATATCAGGATACAGTGCAGGATGTGGTGCGGATCGACTATGTGTTACAATGAAATTTGAATACAAGTGTGGTGTTTGCAATGAGCTAGAGAGTGAAAGTGTTCGAGAGTGTAAGTGAAAATTGTGTGCCTTAAACTGATCCGCCCCCATCTATTTATAGTAAAGATAATGTAACAAACTACCCTAAACTTCCGGGATCCACCGAATATTCCTTAATCGAACGTTGTAGACCTGGTCTTTCGGGTTCAACGTCTCTCCTTCAACAAACACGTCCGAGTCTTGAGGAGAAGAAGTCCACTTGACCGTTAGCAAGTCTCAGCCTTTAACCTGCACGTGGTTAATTCAATAAACCTCAGGATATCACCCAAGATGTTAGTAATATCCTCTTCCAGCATCCTGACCACAAATAAACAAATCAAGGCAGGATATTGGTCAGGATATGTATGCTTAGAAAATGAGCCATAACACCGGCGATCCACTGATACTTCGTGCCACCAGGAACGAGGAGGGTTGGCAATCCAAGTTCTTCTTTGTAAAAAGGGACTCAATCCCTGGTGGAACGGAATATCTGGTGAAATGGTTAAAAAAGGGTAGGATTTAGGGTTTAAGGATGATCCTGCCTCTTATCCTGCTCCATATCCTGAACTGATCAACTTTCTTTTTATTGTTGTGTACGCAGCTGATTTTAGGAAGATTGCACCTCCCCTCGTTGATTCACAAAAAAGGATTGACGCCATCAGACTCCTTCCAGAGGTTGAAAGAAGTTTCAACCCGTCTCCACCATCTCCAAGTCCTCTTTCTAGTGCAAACATGTCTGGTAAGGATCCTGCAAAATGTCCTGTACATATATGTCTTTATTTGATACACTTAGGAGAAATTTTACTCCCTGTATGCAGACTCTAGAAAGGTTCCAGTCTACCTAGACCTTGAAGAACTTGACAGCTACCCTACTCCAGTCACGGTCAAGAAAGAGACCCCGGCTCCCAAGGCTAATCCGAGGACTCGCGCTTCTACCGCAAAAAAGAGGAAAGCTCCTGAAATCAGTGCTCCAGGTCCAGAAGGGTTCTCTTACGATGAACTCAGCTTTTCTGACTCCTTAGAACCAATGACATCCTTCCTCAACAAGGTAATATCCTGATACATATCCTGCATATATATCCTGATAGGATATCCTGATTAACCTATATTGACTCATACCTGAAATTTAATGCGCAGGGCCTCCAGCATTTGCTCCACCTGTACAACGATGCCTGTGGTACTGCTGCACTCCATGAAGCCAGGATCAAACAGCTTGAAAGCACCGTTGCCGATCAAGGTGCCATTGCTGAAGCAAAGACCCGACACTACGAAGGCATGCTGAAGAAGGTCACCCAAGATGCTGAGCTCAAACTTGCCACCGTCCAAATGGATCACGAACAGGCCATGGTTTCCTTCCGGGAAGGGATCAAAGCCTCTGCTATCGTCTCCCTGCTACAAGCTCGTATCAAGATGGCCTACGAGGACAAGGAGACATGCCTTGTATACCCATCTTGGCCGGTTGAATCCTGGGTGGCCAAGCTGAAGGAACTTGGAGGCAAAGCTGTGCCACTTCCTGCTGAAGCCGGTGGATCTTCTAAGTCAGCAGAGGTGGTGAACCAGGACCGAGACAAGAAGGATGCTGGAGCGGATGCTGGGATGGATGCTGGTGAGGATGCTGGGATGGATGCTGGTGAGGATGCTGGTGCTGAGAAGCCGGAGAAGGTTGGAGAAGATGCCGCTGTGTGAGGGCATTCAGGTGGGCAATGATGGATATACGTGCCAAGGCCGGAGCCCACCTTTTTGAATTTGAATGTTGGTCTGTAATCCCCAAAACAATTTACTTTTTCCGCACTTTACTTTTCTGCACCTGAACAATTTACATTTCCTGCATGCTTTTTGAACAATACAACAGTTGGAGGTGGATGGGTCTCGGTTTGAGATGAAACCTTCAACTGTTGGGTAAATATGGTAAGGAACTATTAGTGCTCTTAGTGGATGGGCCTTGTTTTGAGGTGAAACTAAGAGCACATCTTTTGGTATGTTAATTGTTAGGGGAGGATTTTCTAACAATTAGTGATCCTTATTCGTTATCTTAACTAGTGATCCTTACTTCTGTGACAGGTGGTGATCCTCAGAAGAGCTTCAGGATCAGGATCATGGATCACTTTAAGGATCCTCGTACTGACGATTGTTTACCTATGTTTTGTACTATCTCACAGGTATAACCAGCTTGACCAAGTCTTGGCGACATTCCTGGAGAATATTCCCAAGCTATTCTGCACGTGCTTAGCTAAAAATGGACGTTATGGAGAACGTGGGGGCTTGGCACAAAAGTCGGATAGTTAGTTTGGTAGTTTAATTTCTATTTTAAAAGGGGTAACGAGCTAGTAGAAAACACTTAGTCATTTTTACAGCTACACACACTCATATACTCGCACACTTAAAGCTCTCTACGAACATTCATTCGTTTTCACTCACATTTACACATTTCACGATAGTGATCCTTGTACCTAGCTCGTTACTATCCGAAGTTGTAAACATTTTTTCATTTATTTGAGCTTGGTGATCGGTAGTTTCCATCACCCGGGGTTTTTTGTGCCGGAGATCAACTCTTGATCAAGGGCTTTTTCCCCGTATAAACCCTTGTGTTGTTTGTGCAATTTTACATTAAAGTGATCCTCATCATTGTTCTACATTTCAAGCATCATACCCCGTAATTGAGAGTTTGGTTGCAATATCCTCATCTGATTTTTTGACCAAAACAGTTTGGCGCCCACCGTGGGGCGATTGGTGCTTCGTCCTTAGAAAAATACGCATTTCTGTGCTCATGTCGGTTCACTACAACCAAGCAAATGGCTTCCTCAGCGAAGAATGCTTCAAACTTGATGCCCTCATTCACTTCTTCACAAGGCGTCCCTCCTTTGCCTCCACCACCTTCTGGATCCCAGAAGAATACTGAGAATGCCGCGAAGAAACCAACTCCCATTTTCTCAAAACCACCTACTTCTTCTGTTTCAACTAATCCTACTACTAATGATCTCTATGCCTTGATTTTGCAGATGAGGAATCATGCACAAGAGCAGGATAAGACCAACGAAAGGATCCTCCGGGAGATTGACGAAATTAAGAAACAGAAGAAAACAGCAGAGGATCATTCCCCACTGATGCCCAGATCTTTGAATTTTGATACTCCGGTGATTACTTCTCAGCCATCAGTGGTTCCAGACATTCAATATGTGGGTGGACCAAAAGGAGTGCACTACGGAACAACAACAATGACCCAGGCATCAGGTTCATATTTCCAGCCAGCGGGATCCTATCCTCAGTATATGGGATCTCTCACGAGTTCAGGAGGATATTCAGGAATGCAGCAGTTTCAAGGATCCTCCTTTGTTCCAGGATCATCCCAGGTTCAAGGATCCTCCTTCGTTCCAGGATCATCCCAGGTTCAAGGATCCTCCTTCGTTCCAGGATCATCCCAGATTCAAGGATCCTCCTTCGTTCCAGGATCATCCCAGGTTCAAGGATCCTCCTTCGTTCCAGGATCATCCCAGGTTCAAGGATCCTCCTTTGTTCCAGGATCGTCCCAGTTTCAGGGATCCTTCCAGATGCCAGGATCCTTGAGGAGTTTGCAAACAGGAAGTTCAGATGTCCATCAGGGAGATTTTATTCCAATGCAGACCAATGCCTCTACTGGTCCCTCTATCATTCCAGAGCCTCAACAATATGGATTAACATCCATTCTTCCTAACTTGAATCCAATGGGAGGTAACACTTTTAATAATTCTCATACTACTAACCATGGTCTTATGCAGGATCCAGGTATCAATCATGCCATGGCCAGAGAATTGCAAAAGCTAAAGGATATGATATCAAGTGTTCCGGGAGTGGTCAAACCTATCCCAGAGATTGCAGATGGGAGCCACAAGATATCTCGTTTTGCACCACCAATCTGTGATGCTGAGATACCCAAGAGGTTCCATGTGCCTACAATGAAGCTGTATGATGGTTCGACTGATCCTGAAGAACACATAGCACAATACAGGGAGAGGATGGAAATCAATCCGATCCCAGAAAGGTTAAAGGAAGCATGCCTATGCAAGGGATTCGGGTCTACTCTTACTGGATCAGCTCTCAAATGGCTGCTAAGTCTTCCCCTTACTCTATTACCTCGTTTGCTAACCTAGTTAATCTATTTAATAATCAGTTTTCTTGTAGTAGAAAATTTGAGCGTTTAACTAGTGATCTGTATAGGATAACCCAGGGTCATAATGAATCATTAAGGGATTACATTACCAAATTCAGTAAAGAATCCTTAGACATTCCTAACTTAGATATAGCCACGACTGTTGAGGCCTTCAAAATGGGATTGCTTAGGGATTCGTTATTTTATGATGATCTTGTTATGACACCATGCAGGAACCTAGATGAGGTAAGAACCCGGGCCCTTAGGTACATCCAGCTAGAGGATGACAAGAGGATCCAGGAGAGGTTAACAGGATCCTCAAAGCAGGATAAGCAAGGATCCTCATTCAGGAACAATAAGTTCAGATCCTACAACAGATCTGATAACCAGAACGTGCATTCTATTGATCAAGAAGAGGATGATGAGGATTATCCTCCAATTTCTGAATATTGTTTTAGTGTTGATAACAATGAACTAATCCTTGCGATGCAGAGTTTAGGTGATAAAGCTAGATGGCCCAGAAAAAATGATAGGCCAGCTGCAACTAAGGATAAATCAAAGTGGTGTGCATACCATGAAGATTTTGGGCACCTCACAGAAGAATGCATTGCACTAAGAAAGGAAATTGGATACTTGTTGAGCAAGGGGCATCTAAAAGAATTGTTGGGAAGAAAAAAGTCAAGGACTCAGGATCCTGAAAGGATCCCTGAGAAGGCTCCAGCCCCTCCAGCGGATGCACAAGTCATAAACTTCATTTCTGGAGGATCAGACATTTGCGGCACATCCTTCTCAGCAGCTAAAAGGCATGCAAAGGAAACTAAAATGGATAACGGAGAAAGACCTGTTCGAACATCAAGTGTCTCGGAAGGGAAAGTCATAACCTTTGATGAAGAGGATCGTGTTGATATCCAGGATCCTCATCACGATGGTTTAGTTATTACTCTTTTCATATCTAACCATTTTGTCCGCAGGATCCTTATAGACGGAGGAAGTTCAGTGAACATTATCCAGCTTGATGTCCTAAAGAAGATGGGTATTCCTGAATCAGAGATCATACCAAGATCCTCTGTGCTCTTGGGATTTAGTGGTGAAACTAAGAATACCCTGGGGGACATTAAACTCCCAATATACATCGAAGGCCTACACTCTTATCAAAAATTTTGTGTTATTGACTGTTTATCTTGTTGTAATGTTATCCTTGGCAGGCCCTGGATACACGATATGAAAGCAGTCCCATCCACTTACCATCAATGTGTGAAGCTCCCTAGTCCTTGGGGAATAGTGAAGATTGATAGTGATCAGCAGGAGGCTAAGAATTGCTATACTTCATCGATGAAACCAGCTTCGAAATCCAGGGAGCAATAGCAATCAAAGTATCCTCCAAGGGATGTCTTGGAGGCGAGTGAACAGGATGTGGTAGAAATCCTCATGAATCCGGATGATCCTGAATCTATAGTTTATATCGGATCAGGGATCCTTGGCGAAATGAAAGAAGACCTCGTATCCTTCCTAAAAAGGAGAAAGACTACCTTTGCATGGAAACACGAAGACATGACTGGTATATCCAAAGATGTAATCACTCACAAACTCGGCATTGACAGATCCTTCAAACCTATCCATCAAAGGAGAAGAAAGTTTGCACCGGAAAGGAATGCCATTATCCAGGAAGAGGTAGAGAAATTGCTCCGGGCAGGTATGATTAGAGAGGTCAAGTATCCAAGATGGCTGGCCAATGTGGTTGTTGTTCAAAAGAAAAACGGAAAGTGGAGGGTATGTGTCGATTTTACAGATTTAAATAAGGCATGTCCCAAGGATCCTTTCCCTTTACCCCACATTGACTCCAAGGTGGATGCAACCGCGGGTCATGAACTGTTAACTTTTATGGATGCTTCATCTGGATTTCAACAAATCCAAATGGAACCATCCGACCAAGAGGATACAACCTTCATGACTCCAACTGCTATATACTGCTATATTGCTATGCCGTTCGGATTAAGAAATGCAGGTGCAACATATCAAAGGCTGGTGAATATGATGTTCAAGGATCAGATTGGACAAACTATGGAGGTTTATATAGATGATATGGTGGTAAAATCCTTAAAAGCTGAGGATCACCTAAGAGACTTGGAGGAAGCATTCGATATCCTTAACAAATATAACATGAAACTTAATCCTTTAAAATGTCACTTTGGTGTTAAAGCAGGTAAATTCTTAGGATATATGGTGACAAAGAGAGGCATTGAAGCTAGCCCGGAACAAATCAAAGCAATAGTGAACATCAAATCTCCGGCCAATGCTAAGGATGTTCAAAGGCTAACAGGCAGGATAGCAGCCTTGAACAGATTTATATCCAAATCCTCCGAGAAGTGTAAAGAATTCTATGATATCCTAAGGAAGAACAAGAAATTTGAATGGACGGAGAAGCATGAAAATGCTTTGAGAGCCCTCAAAGATTACCTATCCTCGGCCCCGGCTTTGATGAAACCAGAAAAAGGTGATGTATTATCCTTGTATCTTGCAGTATCCTCGAAAGCAGTAAGTGCGGTCCTTGTTAAGGATCATCAAGGTACACAACATCCTGTCTATTATGTAAGTAAAAGTTTACTTGATGCCGAATCCAGCTATTCACACCTTGAAAAACTTATTCTCGCATTAATTATGGCATCTACTAAGTTAAGACATTATTTTGAAACTCATGTTATCATTGTTAAAACTAATTTTCCAATTAAGAATGTCCTCAGGAAACCAGAGATGTCAGGAAGGATGGCTAAGTGGGCAGTGAAGCTGAGTGCATATGATATAAGATATGAGCCTAGGACAACCATCAAATCCCAAGCATTAGCTGACTTTGTGGCTGATTTCAGTAGTGATTTACAAGAAGAAGCTGAGTTAGAAGTCCAGCAGCTAGAGGAGACCAAGGATCCTTGGATACTCTATACTGATGGATCCTCAAATGTCAAAGGCACAGGGCTTGGAATACTACTAAAATCGCCACAGGGGGACATAATACCCCACTCTATAACTTGTGAGTTCCAAACCACTAACAATGAGGCTGAATATGAAGCCTTAATTGCTGGTTTGAAAATTGCTAAGCATATGGGGATCAGGTATCTTGAGGTACACGTAGATTCTTTGTTAATTACAAACCACTTTAATGGATCCTATGCTGTTAAAGGTGAAAAGTTAACCAAATATTTGGAGATAGTCAAAAGTTTGGCACTCTCTTTTGTTTCCTTTAGTTTGTCACAGGTACCAAGGGAAGAAAATACAGAAGCTGATGCATTGGCTAATTTAGGATCATCCTTGAAGATCCCGGAGGATATCAAGATTCCTATTATCCATATCCTGACCCCGGCTATTGAGGATCATGTGGCTATGGAAATAGGGAATGATTCTGCAATAATCCCTAGTGAGGATACTCGATCCCATTCAGGATCAGGATCATGGATCTCACCAATTATGAGATACTTACAACATGGAGAGATTCCTACAGGAGAAAACCCTAGGGCTTTCAAATCTAAGGTATCTCAATTCTCAATTATAAATAGTATGTTGTATAGACGATCTCTTGCAGGACCATACTTGAGATGCATTGAGGATCCTGAAGTCCAAGAAGTCTTAAAAGACTTCCATGAAGGAGATTGTGGAAACCACACTAGGGGCAGGGCATTATTCTCAAGGATCCTGAGAACAGGATACTACTGGCCAACCATGAAGAGAGACGCTGTGGAGTATGCTAAGCGATGTGATCCTTGTCAGAGGCACAGCAATATCCTTCATCAACCAGCTGAATTATTGCATCCTATATCCTCCTCTTGGCCATTTATGAGATGGGGTATGGATATAGTTGGTAAGCTCCCTAAGGTGTCACACCCTGGCTTTGCGGAAGCGTGGTTAATTGTGGTGTGACTTCTTAATACCATAGCTTAATCATAACAAGCTATATGAGTTTAAAAACCATGCAAGTCATCCATTAAGTTTTGAAAATCAAATTACAGTACCATTGTTTTAACCAACAACCATAACCTTGTTCAACAACCTTACAAAATAAAACATAACATAAACGTGGTTTAAGGACTGTGTCTTGTCCAGGAAAGAGACACATCCCCTAAACCCGGATGACTCCATGACAAGTGCAGCGGAAAACGTTCCATACCGTGCCAGATCTCGTTAATTTCCTGAAATACATGTGAGTTGAAAAATCAACAATAATGTTGAGCGAGTTCATGTGTAAGTGAGTATGTAAAACACTTGTGAGTATAAAATAGTTGTGGTATGTAGCAGTTGTAAGAGGACTTGTGATCACCAATGGTTTGCAAGGCCACTGACATATGTGAAGTGCAAATAGGGAGACTCAAACCTAGCAGATTTCGCCACGGCAAAGTATGTGGACAAAGTCACCCCACGGTCCGTTTCTAGTTTGGCCGGGGGCTGGGCTCGCTACACCCAGATAGATCTACCGCTCCTGTCCCTCGGTCCCTCCATGAGGACTAATGGCCCCATGTTGTTCCTATCCACTCACATGATCGTATAACACCTCCTTACGTTAAACATACCGTTGTAAAGTACTCGTAAATCATAGTAACATGTATTTCACCCCCGCGGTTAAGTAAACTGAAAACAGTTAGAGAAAAGGGGGACATGAACTCACAGTGAATGCGCGTCTCTACCAAGTGTCTCCAATACGGTAAGCTGTGCAACGACCTACAAGTGCTAATTCTATTAGACGGACGGCCGTGCCTTAGCTTTGCAGTTTAAGTCTTTGGGAAATAGTTAGACAACTATTTCGTGTTTATGTTCCGTATACACTTGGTAGTTATTCTTCTTCCCAAGGATGGGGGATACAATACATGTGCGTAAGTTACGTTTTATCAATCTTGTGGTAATGTAATTACCGGTGTAACTTATATGTTTGTGGAAGCGTTCGTAAAGTTTTGGAATCATTAACGCTTGTAAATATTATTTTCACTCTAAAATAATATTTATGTATTTCACAAAATAATCATAAACAGTGTTGTGACAAATATATTTATCACGTTAATCTTTGTGAAAATCCCACCTCCGAATATTTAGTAATTAAAGTCATGGCGAAATTTTATGTTTCGAAAATATGTCGAAAATAGTTCTAACACTTGTTGCGTAAATAATTCTAAGTGTTAGGTTTTTAGGAAATTTCGCCAGAGTTTCCTCTGTAACTGGAGGTGGCCACGCTCCCAAGCGTATCATTTTCTTTTTGAAAACATCCCATGATTATCAACAATCAACCCTTACGTTTTAACACGCGAAACGCTACCCTTGTCGTTTCAGTTTCAATATGTGGAAACTGGGCTG
This sequence comes from Helianthus tuberosus, assembly GCA_030545235.1. NCBI lineage: Eukaryota > Viridiplantae > Streptophyta > Magnoliopsida > Asterales > Asteraceae > Helianthus > Helianthus tuberosus. The sequence goes on from CM060366.1 coordinate 163,718,649, forward strand.
TTTTCGGACGACTAAATAAAATACTTAACCCTTTCCAAAAATTCCCAAATTTTTACGGGTCGTCCTAATCGACCCAAAAATGATTGTATAAAAATATCGGGGTCCAGTTTCTTATCAATAATTTATAGAAAATCGTTTACCGAACCGTGATCAGATTTGTCACATTCTGATCACAGTTTGTGGAAAAATTCGTCAAAAATTCCTCGTATGTCCGTTTATCGAAATTCCAGTTTGAGGGTCACAAATACATCCGTGACCATCTTAGATAAAAGTTTCAGGGGCTGGTTTGGTTCGGGTTTTAAGTTGTGATCGAAAACGCACAGCCCAATTTACTGCAGTAACAAACAGCCTTAGCTGCTGTCACGAAAACAGGTTTTTAAAATAGTAACCGACATCAGAAAAATACGATTCCAGCGCCATTTTCTTCGTTTTTCGAAATGACACGATTTAGGCTTTTGAAATTCCGTTTTTCGAGTTTTTAAAGTCCGTTTACAGCCTGAAGAAGGCGGCTGAAACAGTGACTCAGCTTGCTGTTTTGCGGTTTAGATGTTATTAAATCGTGTTATAAGTGTCCGATTAGCGGGTTAAACAAGAAAACAACTTTTGTACACGTTAAAACACTTTTACCCGAGTAAAGCATTTTTACACAAGTTCATGTTTCGTGTGTGGTAGAGTTTCACCTTTTAACCCTTGCGGTAACCAAAAACGAGCTTATGTGAAGATACATGATCTTACAAAGTCGGGTTAAACGGTGATCCGAGCTACCACATCATAGATCGGGTCTCAATAACCTCATATATCAAATACTACAACTTTTACACTAGTTATGATCTTTTATCCAACAAGATTCAAGTTTTAGTAAACTTTAAAGATTCAAAAGATGGGTTTCCGCATTTTAACCGTTATAAATCATATTAACCACCTTAGATATGTTCAAGAGTGAGTTTTAAACATTATACCTCTAGCTCAAGGCTAGGGAAGATTCTTGATGAAAAACGCGTGGATAAAAGCTAAGTAACGAGGTCCTTCGTGTTCCGTTTGCTCCAAGACTCCTTATCCGAGACCCTTAACACTTGTATGTTGATGGAATGTAGAGATCAAAAACCGAAAATAATGGGTAAGGGGGTGGGGTGTTCGGCCGAGCTTAGTGTAGAGAGCAAGAGAGAGTAGTTTTTGTGTTGTGGTTAAGTGATAATAATCTCATGTATCAAGTGTTATTTATAGGCAAAATGTAAGAGTTTTAACCAATGGTTCTTGTGTATTATAGATATTAGACAATGATCATTAAAATAATCAAGAGTGTACCATGGTGTCCCCCATGGTTATGGGGCCGGTTACGAGAACAAGGGGGGGGGGGGGTGGGTTCGATCCAAACTAGATAGTTAGGATATAGTTTAGGTTAAATAGGTTAGGTTAAGTATCTAACCTCGTTAGTTATATGTTGCACGTTATGGCGGGTGTTAGGGTAATCAGGGACCCTAACTGGCTCAGAAAAATATAAATAGTGAAAATAGTAATATTTTCATGTTCCGGGTAAAGTCCGGTTGTTCAGTTGGATAGTAATCCGTTAAAGCGTTATAAAAGCTTTAAAGTGTCGTTATTACATTTTTAGTGACACAATTTGTTCTCCTGACACTTTAGAAAGTGTCTAGTGTTATTTTCTCATTTTCTGGCACTTTACTAGTCAGCTAGAAGCTGGTTAAATTATTAAAGTGCTGTGTTTGGTACTTAAAGTACGTTCTTGGCACATCCGAATCAGTGTATCTTATCCCTAGAGACGCGGTAACACAACCCTTATATCCCTACACTCACTACCAGTGTAGTCAAAATATATGAGGCTCTTAACAGGCCTTAGAGGCAGTGTCTGCCTGATGCTGGTCATATCAGCATGTTTGCCGTGTATCCGTATAGTGCTACTGTGCTTTTGTGCATCATGTTTGTCACTAAGGTGCCGTGTGTAAATAATGTAGTGACAGCAAGTAAAGTATGATGCAAGTAAGTGCATGTATCATTATGCAGGTAGCAGTTTATCAGCTAGTTCAATCAAGCACAGTAATCAAGTAGTAATTAATCATTAATTAAGTTGTACGGATACCTGGTTTAGTGCGGGTTGTCACATTCTCCCCCCGTTAAATAAATTTCGTCCCGAAATTTAAGTTCTGCTTGTAGAAGCAGGGTTCTTAGGAAATAAGTGGGGGTATTTCTCTTTCATCCGGTCCTCACGTTCCCATGTGAATTCAGGACCATGTCTGGCATTCCAACGAACCTTGACGAGTTTGACACTGCTCCGGCGGGTCTTGTTAACTTTCCAATCCGTGACCTCAACAGGTTCTTCAACAAAGTGGAGCGTGTCGTCAATATGAATCTCGTCGGTAGGAATGGCAACGTCAACTTGAGTTGGACTTTTCTTTAAATTGGATACTCGAAATGTATCGTGAACACCATTCAGTTCAGTAGGTAGGTCCAACTTGTATGCTACTGTCCCAATTCTTTCCAGAATTCTGAAGGGACCAATGTAGCGCGGATTTAACTTTTCATGCTTACCAAAGCGTGCCACCCCCTTCCAGGGTGAAACCTTCAATAACACCATTTCTCCGACTTGGAAGTCCACATGCTTCCGGTTTGGATCCGCGTAGGCCTTTTGTCTGTGGTGAGCGGCTTCGATGCGTTTAAGTATTTGCGCAATTTTGTCTGTCGTCTCTTGGACGATTTCGGGACCAGCAAGCTGCCTATCACCCGCGTCAGACCAACATAGTGGTGATCGGCACTTGCGTCCGTATAAGGCCTCAAAAGGCGCGACACCAATACTGGTGTGGTATGAAAATTCGACCAAAGGTAAGTGTTTTTCCCAGCTACCGCCTAAATCCATAACACATGCCCTCAGCATGTCTTCCAAAGTTTGTATTGTTTGCTCGCTCTGGCCATCAGTTTGCGGATGGAACGCAGTGCTCAGATTCAATTGTGAGCCAAAAGATTCTTGGAAAGATTGCCATATTCTTGACACAAATCTTCCGTCTCTATCAGAGATGATCGAGAGTGGTACTCCATGACGTGCTACGATCTCTCTCATGTAAATTTCCGCAAGTTTACTAGTACTGTCTTTCTCCTTGATTGGCAGAAAGTGTGCGGATTTTGTTAGGCGGTCAACAATCACCCAAATCATATCATGGCCTCTTGGCGTTCTTGGTAATTTTGTAACAAAATCCATTGAGATTTGTTCCCACTTCCACTTGGGAATCTCAGGTTGTTGCAGAAGTCCTGAAGGCTTCTGGTATTCCGCCTTGACCTTAGCGCACGTTAAACATTTGCTCACGTAGACAGCAACGTCGCCTTTCATCCTAGGCCACCAATAGTAATCTTTGAGATCCTGGTACATCTTATCCGATCCAGGGTGGATAGAGTACCGTGACTTGTGCGCTTCATCGAAAATAACTTCCCTTAATCCACCAAACAGAGGAACCCAAATTCTTTTCTCAAAACATAACGTTCCTTCCTCGTTTGGTACCAAAAGCTTCTCCATTCCCCGGAGATATTCTTCCTCAAGGTTTCCCTCCTTGAGAGCTTCCTTTTGTGCAGCGCGAATGCGCGAAGAAAGATTGGTTCGTATAATCATTTCCAAAGCTCTAACCCTTATGGGTTTGATTCTTTCTTTACGACTTAGGGCATCGGCAACTACATTTGCCTTCCCTGGGTGATACTTTATCTCGCAGTCGTAGTCGTTTAACAATTCAACCCATCGTCTTTGTCTCATATTCAACTCCTTCTGGTTAAATATATGTTGTAGGCTTTTGTGATCTGTGAAGATTGTGCACCTCGTACCATACAGGTAGTGTCTCCAGATCTTTAAAGCGAAAACCACTGCGCCAAGCTCTAAATCGTGTGTGGTATAATTCTTTTCGTGTACTTTCAGTTGGCGTGATGCGTAAGCAATGACCTTTTGGCGTTGCATCAACACACAACCCAATCCTTGACGCGATGCGTCGCAGTATACCACAAAGTCATCAGTGCCTTCTGGTAGAGCTAAGATTGGCGCGTTACAAAGCTTATCCTTTAGTATCTGAAATGCTTCATCCTGTTTGATTCCCCAATCAAACGTCTTGTCCTTCTGCGTGAGGAGCGTTAAAGGTTGAGCGATTTTCGAGAAATCCTCGATGAACCTTCGGTAGTAACCAGCCAAACCCAAGAATTGCCGAATCTCGGTTGGCGTCCTTGGCGTTTCCCAATCCTTGATCGCCTCGATCTTTGTGGGATCAACATGAATTCCATCCCCATTAACCACATGTCCAAGAAACTGGACTTCGCGTAGCCAAAACTCGCACTTGGAGAATTTGGTGTACAGCTGTTCCTTCTTTAGCAGCTCCAATATGGTTCTAAGATGTTGTTCGTGTTCAGCCTTTGTCTTTGAGTAAATCAGGATGTCGTCGATGAATACAATCACGAACTTGTCTAAGTATGGCTTGCAAACCCTATTCATTAGATCCATGAATACCGCAGGTGCGTTTGTCAAACCAAATGGCATAACGAGGAACTCGTAGTGTCCATAACGAGTTCGGAAGGCTGTTTTCGGGATACTTTCCTCCTGTATCCTTAGTTGATGGTATCCAGATCGAAGATCGATCTTAGAATAACAGCTTGAACCTTGAAGTTGATCGAACAGATCGTCGATTCTTGGCAGAGGATACCTGTTCTTGATCGTCAGCTTGTTCAATTCTCTGTAGTCAATACACATGCGGAAACTTCCGTCCTTCTTCTTGACAAACAAGACCGGAGCTCCCCAAGGCGAGAAGCTTGGTCGGATAAAACCCTTGTCTAACAACTCTTGAAGTTGTGTTGACAGTTCCTGCATCTCAGACGGCGCAAGTCTGTACGGCGCCTTGGCTACAGGCGCTGCGCCTGGAACTAAGTCAATGTGAAACTCCACTTGCCTCTGAGGTGGCAGTCCGGGTAAGTCTTCTGGGAAGACTTCTAGATACTCCCTTACGACAGGGATGTCCTCGATTGTTGGTTCAGCAGCCTTCTTGTCTACGATGTGTGCCAGGAAAGCAACACATCCTTTCTGTAAACACTTCCTTGCTTTCAAGCAGCTGATAAATCTTAGCGGTGTGTCACGCTTCTCTCCGTGAACCACAATCGTCTCACCATCATCAGTCGGGATACGAACAACTTTCTCGTGACATACTATCTCAGCCTTGTTTCTGGATAACCAATCCATTCCTACCACCACGTCGAAACTTCCCAATTGGACTGGTAGTAGATCCAGAGTGAACTCGCGTTCTCCCAATTCTATCACACAACCTCTGATTACTTCATCGGCTCCAACTAATTTTCCATTAGCTAATTCGATCGAGTAGGGTATGTCTAACTTATGAGCAGCTAACCCAAGTATATTCTTAAATTCTAGTGATACGAAGCTATAATCGGCACCAGTATCAAATAAAATAGGTGCAAAAGTTTTGGTTGTTAGAGAACGTACCAGAAATCACACCTGGATCCTGGCATGCCTCACAAACTCTGATGTTGGATTTTCTCTCACGGTCTTGTTTCAACTTCAGGCATTCCCTCTTAAAATGTCCAACTTCCTTACAATGGTAGCATCCTATCATTCGGCCATTTCCTTTCCCATTTCCACCTAGAGCGTTGTCACTGTTTTCTCCTTGTATGGAACTCTTCATCCCACAACCTTCCTTGTTGTGTCCTTTCCTCCCGTACCAAGGCTTCTGACATCCACCATCACGGTGACACTTGCACTCAGCACACCTTGGTTTGGTTTCTAAGTAAATCTTATCATTGGCCTGTTTGTTGTTAGGGCAATCTTTCTTGAAATGCCCTTTGTCCCCGCAGTCAAAGCAACCTCGAATAGATCTTTGTTCATCGTTGTTCATTTGGGTATCTTTGGTAAGCTTCCTTTTGTTCTTTCCAGACGACTCTACCTGAGTTTTCTTGTCAGGGTTTGCAAGTTTTTCTAGTCTATTTGCTTCCGTAACGAGTGCCAAACCCATCTTACTTGCAACAATGGTTGTTGGTGGCGTAGATGCTGTCATCAAGCTCAAGACTTGAGGCGCCAGTTCCCAAATGAATTGTTCCAATTTCTTCAGTTCTGGTTTTACCACGTATGGAATAATTTGTGACAGATCATGGAGTCGTTGCACGTACTCCAACACCTTCGGACCTTCCATCATTAGGCTCCGAAATTCATCTTCCCACTTCTGGGTTTCCGTGTGGGGGCAATACTTCTTATGCATCATTCCTTTCAACTCATCCCAAGTTAACATGTATGCTGTAGTTAGGCTCATCATTCGAACCTGAAGATTCCACCATAATCGAGCTCCATCTTGAAACAACTCAGAAACGTATGGGACCTGTTGTTCTGGCGTACAGCCACTCATTCGAAAGATGGATTCCATACTTTCAATCCATTTTACAAAAGTTATGGCACCCCCAGTGCCGTCGAACTTCGGAGGCTTGTAGTTGAGGAAGTGCCAGTAGGAACAACCGTTATTTTCTGAGGTACCTTTGATTGGTTCGGAGCGTAGGGCCTCGTGCTGTGCTATAGCTGCAGCAATTATCTCTTTAAGTTCTGCCTCAGAGGTGGGCATGCGCATTTCGCGTCTTGGCGGCATCTTCTAAAAGATGTTTCACATAGGTTAGGTCATAGCAAGTGAAGTGTACGTATGCATTCAACAATACCAACACATAACATCTCATGTCATAAATCAATCACCCATATTGATAGCCCCTGCAATGGTTGAGGGCCTTGAGGTAGTAACCATACCCCTGATCTGGGGTGCAAGTGTCCAAATGAATCGTTCAATCCTTTTGAACTCCGGTTTGACTAAGTAGGGGGGCGACCCTAGATAAGTCGTGCGATTGCTGGACAAGTTCAGGAATTTCTGGTTCGTTTATTTTCGAATCCCTGAATTCCACCTCAAGCTTCTAAATTCCAGTCTTAAAACAACATTTCAATCGTTTCCTTGAGCTCGTCCCAGCTCAGTGCATAAGTAGCGTCCGTGCCAAGGGTCTGAACCTGGAGGTTCCATTAAGAGAGTGTGCCATCTAGAAATATCCCTGAGATGTAGGTAACACTCTGTTGGCGAACAGTTACTCATTCTTAGAGTGGAGTCGGTCTTTTCGGACCAACGAACAAATGCAACGGTGCCTCCGGTTCTGACAAAGTTCAAAGGCTTGCAGTTCAGAAACTGTTTATAGGTGCAGCCAGTTGGAGGGTTATCTCCAGTAATGCCATCGTGGTACTTAGAGTGGAGGGCTTCATGTCGTGCATTTATCTGTGAGATGCGTTCTTGCAGCTCGGCTTCTGTCCTTAGTAACATACTGGTGCTTGTGTCACGTCTGGGTGACATTCCCTTTTGTCGAAATAGTGTGAAGCGGTTTGGACAATGTTTCAATTGTCTATGGGGTATATATATAGCAACGTAAGCCATCATGTAATCACCCCATTTTACACGCAAATATACCCACTGTATAAGTGGGGAAATAAATTCCTGAGCCTTCACATAGGCTCGTCAATTTGGCTTGTTGCTTGTAATAGAATGAACTCGAGGCTACATCGCCTAGGTCATTTGTGTTTAGGTTATCATTAGCTTGACCTGCAGAGTCCACCAGGATTCCTGTGCACTACAAATCGTTATTACGTGGGCCCCCGTAATAATAAATTGTCTTGCACAGTTACCCCAAATTTTCCCTCATCCAAGCAGATGATCAATCAAGGAGCAACAGCTGGTGCATTGGCATGAACAGGGTCATACCCCAATGCGGGGTCAGGAGCAACGCCTGGCTCAGGGGCCACGGCTAGCTCCGAATCAAAAACTCCATCTCAAAATCAGCTGGATCAACAATCACAGGGGTTACAGGATCCCCCAAGGGCTTGTCTAAGTGCATGAACTCAATGTCATGGTCTGGATCAACGCCAGGCGGAAAAACAGAATTGTCCTCATAATTACGATCAAACTCAAAACTGTGTGCGGGATCCGGTGCAGCTAGTGATGCCGTATCAGGGTCGGCGTCGTGTAAGTAGTGCTGCATTTCCTGTATGTGCGAAGATGCGGGTGTCAGAAACTCAAATGAGCCTGGGATAGGGGAATGGTCATAAGTTTCCCCTATAGGAGCATCCGCATGTAGTAGTCTAATACCAGCAGTAATAAGGCCCTGCCCTCGAATGGGTCCTCCTCCAGTAGATCGTTATTGTCTTCAGAGGCCTTGTTGGGAGGGCGTATCATCAACAGGATAAGCGGCAAGGGGCACAGGAGCAGGGATCACCGCCAGTGGTAAAATCCCAACAAGATGGCCATCAGTAGGCTCTGCTACGACTTCAGGCAGTGCACAAAGGGCTGAAAGTCGTCATTGTCTGTGCCGGTAGTATCAGAAATGTACACCTCGTGCTTCGTTGAACTATGTCGTCTGATACTATGGTCATGGGGTTCGTAGTGCCCATCTTTCTAGTACTTGATGAAAGTATAACGTTTGTAACACAAACACATATACGTATAATAATCATTCATATAATCAGTTAATCACATAAGTCACCAAGTAGGGTATCACATACTTCTCCTAGTCTTACTAGCCAAAGCCATCCAGTCTACATGACTGCTCTATCCTTTACTTAAACCAAACCTCGATCCTCCAGATCGATCCTTAGCCCTCCAGGCTGAACCTTTTCTTCCTAGCCTTGCTAGTCCACTATCTTGGTCACCTAGACCAAGCCTCGATCCTCCAGATCGATCCTATAACAAACCAACGTGCTCAACTACCTTGACCATCTCGATCCTCCAGATCGATCCTCAGCCCTCCAAGCTGAACTTATAATTAATAAAATGTGCTCAACATTTGTATGTAAGAAGTGTGGATCTGGACTTAAGTGGTATGCAGAAAAATGTTTTCGTGAGAGCCCTAGTGATCATAGTCTAGACTCGAGACAGAATCCTAGTTCGCTATGATCAGAGCTCTGATACCAAGCTGTCACACCCTGGCTTTGCGGAAGCGTGGTTAATTGTGGTGTGACTTCTTAATACCATAGCTTAATCATAACAAGCTATATGAGTTTAAAAACCATGCAAGTCATCCATTAAGTTTTGAAAATCAAATTACAGTACCATTGTTTTAACCAACAACCATAACCTTGTTCAACAACCTTACAAAATAAAACATAACATAAACGTGGTTTAAGGACTGTGTCTTGTCCAGGAAAGAGACACATCCCCTAAACCCGGATGACTCCATGACAAGTGCAGCGGAAAACGTTCCATACCGTGCCAGATCTCGTTAATTTCCTGAAATACATGTGAGTTGAAAAATCAACAATAATGTTGAGCGAGTTCATGTGTAAGTGAGTATGTAAAACACTTGTGAGTATAAAATAGTTGTGGTATGTAGCAGTTGTAAGAGGACTTGTGATCACCAATGGTTTGCAAGGCCACTGACATATGTGAAGTGCAAATAGGGAGACTCAAACCTAGCAGATTTCGCCACGGCAAAGTATGTGGACAAAGTCACCCCACGGTCCGTTTCTAGTTTGGCCGGGGGCTGGGCTCGCTACACCCAGATAGATCTACCGCTCCTGTCCCTCGGTCCCTCCATGAGGACTAATGGCCCCATGTTGTTCCTATCCACTCACATGATCGTATAACACCTCCTTACGTTAAACATACCGTTGTAAAGTACTCGTAAATCATAGTAACATGTATTTCACCCCGCGGTTAAGTAAACTGAAAACAGTTAGAGAAAAGGGGGACATGAACTCACAGTGAATGCGCGTCTCTACCAAGTGTCTCCAATACGGTAAGCTGTGCAACGACCTACAAGTGCTAATTCTATTAGACGGACGGCCGTGCCTTAGCTTTGCAGTTTAAGTCTTTGGGAAATAGTTAGACAACTATTTCGTGTTTATGTTCCGTATACACTTGGTAGTTATTCTTCTTCCCAAGGATGGGGGATACAATACATGTGCGTAAGTTACGTTTTATCAATCTTGTGGTAATGTAATTACCGGTGTAACTTATATGTTTGTGGAAGCGTTCGTAAAGTTTTGGAATCATTAACGCTTGTAAATATTATTTTCACTCTAAAATAATATTTATGTATTTCACAAAATAATCATAAACAGTGTTGTGACAAATATATTTATCACGTTAATCTTTGTGAAAATCCCACCTCCGAATATTTAGTAATTAAAGTCATGGCGAAATTTTATGTTTCGAAAATATGTCGAAAATAGTTCTAACACTTGTTGCGTAAATAATTCTAAGTGTTAGGTTTTTAGGAAATTTCGCCAGAGTTTCCTCTGTAACTGGAGGTGGCCACGCTCCCAAGCGTATCATTTTCTTTTTGAAAACATCCCATGATTATCAACAATCAACCCTTACGTTTTAACACGCGAAACGCTACCCTTGTCGTTTCAGTTTCAATATGTGGAAACTGGGCTGTTTTCGGACGACTAAATAAAATACTTAACCCTTTCCAAAAATTCCCAAATTTTTACGGGTCGTCCTAATCGACCCAAAAATGATTGTATAAAAATATCGGGGTCCAGTTTCTTATCAATAATTTATAGAAAATCGTTTACCGAACCGTGATCAGATTTGTCACATTCTGATCACAGTTTGTGGAAAAATTCGTCAAAAATTCCTCGTATGTCCGTTTATCGAAATTCCAGTTTGAGGGTCACAAATACATCCGTGACCATCTTAGATAAAAGTTTCAGGGGCTGGTTTGGTTCGGGTTTTAAGTTGTGATCGAAAACGCACAGCCCAATTTACTGCAGTAACAAACAGCCTTAGCTGCTGTCACGAAAACAGGTTTTTAAAATAGTAACCGACATCAGAAAAATACGATTCCAGCGCCATTTTCTTCGTTTTTCGAAATGACACGATTTAGGCTTTTGAAATTCCGTCTTTCGAGTTTTTAAAGTCCGTTTACAGCCTGAAGAAGGCGGCTGAAACAGTGACTCAGCTTGCTGTTTTGCGGTTTAGATGTTATTAAATCGTGTTATAAGTGTCCGATTAGCGGGTTAAACAAGAAAACAACTTTTGTACACGTTAAAACACTTTTACCCGAGTAAAGCATTTTTACACAAGTTCATGTTTCGTGTGTGGTAGAGTTTCACCTTTTAACCCTTGCGGTAACCAAAAACGAGCTTATGTGAAGATACATGATCTTACAAAGTCGGGTTAAACGGTGATCCGAGCTACCACATCATAGATCGGGTCTCAATAACCTCATATATCAAATACTACAACTTTTACACTAGTTATGATCTTTTATCCAACAAGATTCAAGTTTTAGTAAACTTTAAAGATTCAAAAGATGGGTTTCCGCATTTTAACCGTTATAAATCATATTAACCACCTTAGATATGTTCAAGAGTGAGTTTTAAACATTATACCTCTAGCTCAAGGCTAGGGAAGATTCTTGATGAAAAACGCGTGGATAAAAGCTAAGTAACGAGGTCCTTCGTGTTCCGTTTGCTCCAAGACTCCTTATCCGAGACCCTTAACACTTGTATGTTGATGGAATGTAGAGATCAAAAACCGAAAATAATGGGTAAGGGGGTGGGGTGTTCGGCCGAGCTTAGTGTAGAGAGCAAGAGAGAGTAGTTTTTGTGTTGTGGTTAAGTGATAATAATCTCATGTATCAAGTGTTATTTATAGGCAAAATGTAAGAGTTTTAACCAATGGTTCTTGTGTATTATAGATATTAGACAATGATCATTAAAATAATCAAGAGTGTACCATGGTGTCCCCCATGGTTATGGGGCCGGTTACGAGAACAAGGGGGGGGGGGGGTTCGATCCAAACTAGATAGTTAGGATATAGTTTAGGTTAAATAGGTTAGGTTAAGTATCTAACCTCGTTAGTTATATGTTGCACGTTATGGCGGGTGTTAGGGTAATCAGGGACCCTAACTGGCTCAGAAAAATATAAATAGTGAAAATAGTAATATTTTCATGTTCCGGGTAAAGTCCGGTTGTTCAGTTGGATAGTAATCCGTTAAAGCGTTATAAAAGCTTTAAAGTGTCGTTATTACATTTTTAGTGACACAATTTGTTCTCCTGACACTTTAGAAAGTGTCTAGTGTTATTTTCTCATTTTCTGGCACTTTACTAGTCAGCTAGAAGCTGGTTAAATTATTAAAGTGCTGTGTTTGGTACTTAAAGTACGTTCTTGGCACATCCGAATCAGTGTATCTTATCCCTAGAGACGCGGTAACACAACCCTTATATCCCTACACTCACTACCAGTGTAGTCAAAATATATGAGGCTCTTAACAGGCCTTAGAGGCAGTGTCTGCCTGATGCTGGTCAAATCAGCATGTTTGCCGTGTATCCGTATAGTGCTACTGTGCTTTTGTGCATCATGTTTGTCACTAAGGTGCCGTGTGTAAATAATGTAGTGACAGCAAGTAAAGTATGATGCAAGTAAGTGCATGTATCATTATGCAGGTAGCAGTTTATCAGCTAGTTCAATCAAGCACAGTAATCAAGTAGTAATTAATCATTAATTAAGTTGTACGGATACCTGGTTTAGTGCGGGTTGTCACATAAGGCACCTGGTGGAAAAGTTTTCATGCTAGCTATGACTGATTACTTTTCCAAGTGGATAGAGGCTGAAGCTTTTGCCCAAGTCAGAGAAAAGGAAGTTATATCCTTCATTAAAAGAAATATTATAACTAGATTTGGAATTCCTTCTGAGATTATATGTGATAATGGTTCCCAATTTATTGGGGGAAGAACCACTAACTTTTGTGACAGCTGGGGGATTAGGATGATAACATCAACACCAGTCCACCCACAAGCTAATGGTCAGGCAGAATCATCCAACAAGATCATCATCAACAATTTGAAGAAGAAGCTTGGATCCAAGAAAGGGAAATGGGCAGAAGAACTACCCTATGTGCTCTGGGCTGATAGGACAACCCCTAAGAATGCTACTGGTCAAACGCCATTCTCTTTGGTGTTTGGGGCAGAATCAGTGATCCCAACAGAAATGGTGGTTCCAACTGCTAGAACAAGTACCCGTGATCCTGAGGAGAATGATGAGAACTTGGCTCAAGACCTGGATACTATTGAAGAAATCAGGGATATGGCTAGGATAAGGATGGCCAGTTATCAGCAAAGAATGGCTGGTGCTTACAACAAAAATGTCAGGATCAGGAGGTTTCAAGTTGGAGATATGGTATTAAGGAAAGCATTCCAAAATACCACCAATCCTGCTGATGAGAAGTTGGCTCCAAAATGGGAAGGCCCTTATTTGATTGAAGCTGAAGCAGGAAAGGGGGCATATAGATTGCTAACCATGGAAGGTGATTTGCTACCAAGAGCCTGGAATGCTGTCCACTTGAAGAAATATTTCATGTGAGCAGGATCCTAGTGGCACAGATGATCCTCACAATAGGGATATCCTTACAGGATCCTCAAAGCATCGGTGATCCTTACTTAGGTAATATCCTAAACTTGAACTAATTCATTTCTTTATTTTCTCATATAAGGATAAGGATCATGTATCCTTTATCCATCTCTCACGTGAATTTGAGTTTTGAAAGTTCAGGTATCCTTAGCCTAACATTGGTTATCCACTGAAGCAATCCGTCCTTCGGGTTTAACCCCAGTTATTCAGGCTTGACCCCAGTTCCGCCTGTAGCGCACGATGATCCTGGTATAGTTCAAGGCATTGGGACCAGTACTCGTTTTAGGGGCTGATAATTCCATTGTACTGGCTATGCTTAGGATCCTACGTATAATGGTAGACGTACCATACATCCGTTCCTAAGGTTTCTAACGTTTTCACGTTAGCTAAGGTTTCTAACGTTTTCACGTTAGCTAAGGTTTTGGCATTTTCATGCCACTAAGTTTGGATAGTCGCTAGTTAGGGCCATACTCCAGTTTACATACGATCCTTGGGCTTGTCCCCAGTTATCCTTGGGCTTGTCCCCCGTTATCCTTGGGCTTGTCCCCAGTTATCCTTGGGCTTGTCCCCAGTTGCTAATTCTTATCTTATGTTGGCTTAGTCCCAAGTAATGCTCTATTTCAGGTTCTTGAAGGTAGGCAACTAGGGATCCTTGATCCTTACTTTATTCTAAGGTTTATCTTATAGTTATCCTTATTAAGGTTAGGATCCTAACTTGGATCCTCAGGTATGATCCTTAACTATTTTTAATTCTATTCATTATTTATTTGGGTAACCCTTATACTTGACAACTGAATTTGTGATTCTTAAACCATATCACTTTTTAGAACTTATCGGTTATGGGATATGTGATCCTTGATCATATCCTCAACTTTCTGGATATCTTTTCTAATTTTTCAAGGCTTGATAAGTATAAATAGATTGAACATTACAACAGTTGGAAAATAAGATATTAAAAAAGGATAACAACACGAGATAAGCGACAAAAGGTTAAGTTTTTATTTATAAACAAAAGACTAACCCTTAAAAGGTTGTCAAAATTACCTACTCGAGCATCTACCAGCAAAACGTGGCCCGTCCGCTGGGGTAGGTAAAGGGTGTCCATGATAATAAGTTCAAGAGTAGTGCAGGAATATAAAGGCAGCAGGATCACAATGGCTTCATCCCCCAAACAGAGGATCCCTCCACCATATGCAATCCTGCCTATTGTTCAAAGGATCATACATGATCCTTAATCCTAAAACCTATTGTTTAAGTACAAACCTTGAAATTGTTTTAAACATCACAACCACAAAAAACAAAATACCATCAGACTTAAAAATTGGGCTCCGGCTACGTCTAGAAATGTCCTTCATCGCCCAATCATGCAGCCTAAGCCTTCGCTGCATTGTCACCTCCAGCTCCACTTGTTTTACCGCCTTCACCTTTGCCTCCAGCTTCGATTGTCAGGATCTCTTCAACCTCCTCAGCCTCTTCATCGTCCAGTTCAGCAAGCCTTGCCTTCCAACCTTCAATATCCCAGGTGCTCTTGTCAAAATTGGGATCCTGAGCTTCCAAGGCCATTTGAAGCTTGGTCTTGTACATTGTAATGGCGGCAGAGATTTTGGCATCTTCGGTGATCTCACTCTTCTCATAGTCAACATTAACCAGCACCTTGGCCATCTGCTGTTTGGTATCCCGGACTTCCTTCTGAAGATCAGCGATTGTGAGATCCTTCAACACCGCAACCTGCTGGAGATTAGCAATCTTCCTATCTTGATCCTCAACGTGGCCCACGTAGTCCTCAATCTCAGCGAATTTCTGTAAAAAGGATAAGGTCAGGATCAAGTAATAAGCAGGATATACCAGCAGGATATACCAGCAGGATATGTCAACAGGATATACGAGTAATGACAGTGATCCTCACCTCGTTAAAGTACTCAAGAAATTGATGACGGATCAGAGGCAGACCCTGCAGATCCCCAGCTTCAGAGGCTTTCCTCTTCTTGATTGCCTTCCCTTTGAGGGGTGCCTTGGGAACCGAAGCTGTCGGACCGGTAGGAGCTTTCCTCTTGGAAGATCTGACAGTGGTGAGATCAGCAACGTTGAACTTGGAAGCAGACTTGGTGGATTTTCCAGCACCTACACAACCAAAACAAGATAAGTATCTTTTCTTAATTCATATTTCACTATTTATTTAAATTTTAAACAAGGATACTTACTTGACATTGTGACAGAGCCTGAGGATACCTCCTGTGAATCTTGGGTTGTTGTCTTGAAAGTTCTTGTCTCAGGATCAAGTTTCTTGAAAGCAAGGAGCCTCTCCTTAGCAGCAGGGGACAGTTTGAGGTGTGAGACGGTGATTGCTGCATAAAAAGAAAGCAAAAATATAAGTTATCCTTACATCAAAAGAAAGTTCCTGGTGATCCTTCTCAGGATCCTCCATCCTACCATGGGTAGCCCAATTTTTAGGAAGATCCTTTCCATCCTGGATGGAATCTCTCTTGATAAAAAAGAAGCGCCGTTTCCAATTAGCATCATTCTTGGTGGCCTTGAAGATCGGGTGTTCCTCACCGGGTTTACGTTTGAATAAATAATGGTGAGAGCCAAAGGTGGTAAGATCATACAGTTCTCCCAGCTCTGCCATTCCTAGATCTATTCCCTCCTGATCGATGATCCTTTCAAGGGTGTACAAAACCCTCCAAATCATCGGCATGGCTTGGATATAAGAGATGCCGGTTAGGGAAAAGAAAGATTGGGTGAAGGCTGGAAAAGGATATGTATAGCCCATGGTGAAAGGAGTGACGGGGAAAGCAACCCACTTATCGGAGATATGATCGCTCAAGGCATTGGGGTCAAAGGGCCTAAATTCGGTGTTCGCCGGGAAGCAGTGGCGGATCCTATCTATCTGAGCATCATTGAAGAGACAGCGCTCTTTAATGGAGTCTTCAATAATCCCCTGGCTTTTCGGAGGACTGTTCTTTGGGTGATCCTTGGCTGGTGAACTTCGGAGCAACATTTTCGAAGTGGCAGAGATAAAGAAAGAAAAACAGAGAAACAGAGGAAGAAAGAGAAGAAAGAAATACCTGGTTGATCGTCGACTGAGAATTTAAAGGGAGTTTCTTTCGAATTTGAATGCATAATGATCCTATCTCTATCTCTATTTATAATTATGATTCTGCAGGATTGTCACTTCCGTGACGTCATGATCGCAACGGCTAGTTCTATTTTAACGGCTATATATCCGTTAGTTTGTTGCGGATAAGATCAGTAAAATATAACTCACATATTTACAATTTAACTCCTTAGATTTTGGGGGCAATTGTTAGGGGAGGATTTTCTAACAATTAGTGATCCTTATTCGTTATCCTAACTAGTGATCCTTACTTCTGTGACAGGTGGTGATCCTCAGAAGAGCTTCAGGATCAGGATCATGGATCACTTTAAGGATCCTCGTACTGACGATTGTTTACCTATGTTTTGTACTATCTCGCAGGTATAACCAGCTTGACCAAGTCTTGGCGACATTCCTGGAGAATATTCCCAAGCTATTCTGCACGTGCTTAGCTAAAAATGGACGTTATGGAGAACGTGGGGGCTTGGCACAAAAGTCGGATAGTTAGTTTGGTAGTTTAATTTCTATTTTAAAAGGGGTAACGAGCTAGTAGAAAACACTTAGTCATTTTTACAGCTACACACACTCATATACTCGCACACTTAAAGCTCTCTACGAACATTCATTCGTTTTCACTCACATTTACACATTTCATGATAGTGATCCTTGTACCTAGCTCGTTACTATCCGAAGTTGTAAACATTTATTCATTTATTTGAGCTTGGTGATCGGTAGTTTCCATCACCCGGGGTTTTTTGTGCCGGAGATCAACTCTTGATCAAGGGCTTTTTCCCCGTATAAACCCTTGTGTTGTTTGTGCAATTTTACATTAAAGTGATCCTCATCATTGTTCTACATTTCAAGCATCATACCCCGTAATTGAGAGTTTGGTTGCAATATCCTCATCTAATTTTTTGACCAAAACATTAATAATATAACTTCTCTTTTGACTTTATTATTGTTGTTATTAGTGCACAAATTTTACTTATGAAAACTGTTTTGTTTGAACATTTTTGAGAATATTATGGGAACACATTCTGAAAATATCCTGACAAATATTCTAAGAGATATCCTGGTGAGGATATTGTCATATAACTTAGAAGACTTAAATCATTTAAAAAAAGGAGAGATCATACCAAAGACTCTTAGAGAGTCAATTCCAATCTTCCACCTTAGGAATGTCCCTAGTGTCTACTTACAAACTTGGATCCACCCTTCGAATTGTATAATGTATGTCCCCTGTGTACAACACAGAAATGCAAATGTATTCACACTTTGGCTTGAATAAATTCCGAACACCCCGAGGCAAAATTTTTGATATCCTAAAATGAATCCTTAGCATACTGGGGATAAACCCTTAATATCCTGGGGATAAACCCTGATATCTTGGGGATAAACCCTGATTTTCATGCGCTACAGGCGAGAGTGTATAAACTCCAAATCTTAGAAAGGTGAAAACCTTTAAACCTTAGAGAGTATGAAAATACCCTTTCGTGAGAGAGGGTGATCAATCCTCATATACCTTCAGGATCCAGGATATAGCCAACAGTAACGAAATTGTCAGCCACTTTTACATGAACTGGTCCCGCTACCTTGAACTATACCTAGATAACTTGCGCTCCAGGTGACGTGTTTAAACCCAATTCGAAAGAAAGGTGAATACCTTTAAACCTTTGAAGGGATCAGGATCCCTTAAACGCGAGAGAGGGGGCCAATCCTCTAATCTTTCGAGTTATCCTAAGTGCATATCCTGGAGCTATATCCTGAAACATATGCTGCAAAATAACTGTAAACTAAGGTGGGTGTTAGCTTGGCTAACACCCCTCCGATGCTTAAGTCAGTATTGGGTTCAAGATAATAAACAAATATATTTAAAAGAGATAGAATACATACCCTTTTGAGATAGAAACTAAATTCTATTCTTACTTGAAATAAAGCTTTAAGTGGATTGCATTCCAGGATCTCGGTAGCATATCCCCTTCCATATTCTTGAGTCGATATGCTCATTTCCCTACTTCTGACTCAACTTCATATGGTCCTTCCCATTTTGGAGCTAGCTTTCCGTCGGCAGGATTAGTGTATTTGGAAAAGCCTTTCTTAGCACCCAATCACCAACTCGAAATCTCCTAGTCCTTATATTCTTGTTATATGCTCTGGAAATTCTTTGTTGATATGCTGCCATCCTTAGCCTTGCTGCATCTCTTTTTTCATCTATAGTATCCAAATCTCGACATAAGGCTTCAGGATCCTGTAGGATTGATCTTGCAGTAGGTATCACTATTTTCGTTGGAATCACTGCTTCTGCTCCAAATACCAAGGAAAATGGGGTTTGGCCGGTTGCATTCTTTACTGTTGTCCTATCAGGCCACAAAACGAAGGGTAATTCTTCTGCCCATCTTCCTTTTTTGGCTCCAAGTCTCTTCTTTAAGTTATTGACAATTATCTTGTTCGAGGATTCAGCTTGTCCATTCGCTTGAGGATGTACCAGAGTAGACGTGATCATTTTGATTCCCCAACTCTTGCAAAAGTCAGTAGTCCGCTTGCTTATAAACTGGGACCCATTATCACAAATGATTTCAGCTGGTACCCCAAACCTGGTCAGGATATTCCTCTTTATGAAGGATACTACTTCTTGGTCTCTAACTTGAACAAATGCTTCAGCTTCAACCCATTTAGAGAAATAATCCGTCATCGCTAGCATAAAGACTTTTCCTCCCGGAGCTTTTGGTAACTTCCCTACTATATCCATCCCCCATTTCATGAATGGCCAAGGGGAAGCTACAGGATATAGTGGTTCAGCTGGTTGATGTAGTATGTTACTATGCCTTTGACATGTATCACACCTTCGAGCATATTCTGCAGCATCTTTCCTCATCGTTGGCCAATAATATCATGTCCTTAACACTTTCGAGAACAATGATCTGCCCCCAGTGTGGTTACCACAATCCCCTTCATGTATATCCTGAAGTACTTCTTTGGCTTCAGGATCCTCCAAGCACCTCAAATACGGTCCTACAAGAGATTTCTTGTATAAAACATTATTTATAATAGTGAATCATGATACCTTCATCCTAAATGCCTTAGGATTTTCATCTCCGGGGATGTGTCCTTCCTTGAGATATCTCACGATTGGAGCCGTCCGGGATTTAGGATCCTTTTCAGGATACTCTGCTCCAGGATCCTGAATACCCGCTACTTCTTTATCCTAAGGATTCGTCGCAGGATACAAGATATGTAATATTGGTATTTGGGTCCCTTCTGGTATCCTGATTGATGATCCCAGATTTGCTAAGGCATCTGCTTCAGCATTATCCTCCCTTGGTACCTGTTCAAGTGTAAAAACATCGAAATATCCTGCTAATTTTTTGAGAATATCGAGGTATTCGATTAATTTCTCACCCTTAACTGCATATGATCCATTAAAATGGTTAGTAATTAACAAGGAGTCAACATATACTTGCAAATTCTTGATATTCATATTCTTAGCCAACTCTAATCCTGCAATTAAAGCCTCATACTCTGCTTCATTATTAGTAGCAGGGAATTCACACCTAATAGCTTGGGGTAATATGTCCCCCTGTGGCGATTTTAGTAGTATTCCCAATCCTACTCCTCTTACATTAGATGCACCATCAGTTTATAATGTCCAGGATCCTGAGGCTTCTCCTAACTGTTGGACTTCTAGGTCTACCTCATCCTGAATGTCACTACTGAAATCAGCCACAAAGTCAGCTAAAGCCTGAGACTTTATGGCATTTCTAGGTTCATATACTAAATCATAAGCACTCAACTTTACTGACCACTTAGCCATCCTGCCTGACATCTCTGGTTTCCTAAGCACATTTTTGACAGGATAATTTGTTTTAACATGAATCCTATGTGTCTCAAAGTAATGTCTAAGCTTCGTTGATGCCATAACTAATGCTAGTATCAATTTTTCTAAATGAGAATATCTAGTTTCAACATTTAACAAACTTTTACTAACATAATAAACAGGATATTGCTGACCTTCATGATCCTTTATAAGGACAGCACTTATAGCATTCCCTGATACTGCGAGGTATAGGGATAGTGGTTCACCATTCTCAGGTTTCATCAGTAGAGGTGCAGTTGAGAGATATTTCTTCAAATCCTGCAGAGCTGCTTCATGCTTCTCTCCCCATTCGAATTTCTTATTCTTCTTCAGGATATCATAAAACTCTTTGCATTTTTCTGAGGATCTTGAAATAAATCTGTTTAATGTTGCCACTCGTCCCGTTAATCATTGAACATCCTTCATATTTGAGGGTGATTTAATATCCAAGATGGCTTTAATCTGCTCCGGGCTCGCCTCTATTCCTCTTTTGGTCACCATATATCCTAGAAATTTTCATGCCCCCACTCCGAAATGACACTTAGCAGGATTTAGCTTCATGTTATATTGATCCAGGATATCAAATGCTCCTTTAATATCCTGGAGGTGATCCTGAACTTTCCTTGATTTTACCACCATATCGTCAATGTATACCTCCATGGTGTCCCCCAGCTTGTCTTTGAACATCATGTTTACCAATCTTTGGTATGTTGCACCTGCATTTTTCAAACCAAAAGGCATAGCCGTATAACAATAAATACCTGTGGGTGTCATGAAGGCAGTATCCTCCTGATCAGAAGGCTCCATTTGAATCTGCTGAAATCCTGAGGATGCATCCATGAAGGTCAACATTTCATGCCCGGCAGTAGCATCCACCATTGCATCAATGTGAGGAAGAGGAAATGGGTCTTTAGGACAAGCCTTATTCAAGTCTGTGTAGTCCACACAGACTCTCCATTTCCCATTTTTCTTCTGTACCATGACTACGTTCGCTAGCCATCTTGGAAACTTGACTTCTCTGATCATCCTGGACTTCAACAATCTTTCAACTTCCTCTTGGATAATCGTATTCCGCTCAGGAGAAAATTTTCTTCTTTTTTGCTGAACAGGCTTGAATGATCTGTCGATTCCAAGCTTGTGAGTGATAATGTCTTTGGATATGCCTGTCATATCCTCATGGTTCCATGCAAACGTTGACATCCTGCATTTCAAAAAGTTAGTTAACTGCTCTTCAATATCCTGAGGGATATTGGTTCCTACGAGCACCGAGATATCAGGATTATCCTGATCCAGGATAATTTTCTTCACATCCTGATCTGAATCCTCCACGATATCCTGGACCCGCATCTTTAATTGCTATGCTGTACTAGGCTTGGTTGAGGATTTCATCGAGGATGAGTAGCATTCTTTCGCCTCCTGCTGATCACTTTCAACCTTGACAACTCCCCAAGGGGTAGGGATCTTGATGCATTGGTGATATGTTGATGGCACAGCCTTCATATCGTGAATCCATGGTCTTCCCAGTATGATGTTATAGCAGGATAGAGAATCCATCACACAGAAACGTTGTATCGAGTTGACTCCTTCAACATATACTGGTAACTTTATCTCTCCCACTGTGTTCCTAGCCTCTCCACTAAACCCAACAAGCACGGTGGACTTTGAAGTGATATCCATCGGAGATACATTCATTCTCTTCAGAGTTTCTAGTTGGATTATGTTGACGGAGCTGCCATTATCAACCAGTATCCTGCGTACAAAATGGTTAGCCACATATAATGTTATTACCAGAGCATCATGATGAGGATCCTGGACAATATCCCTGTCATCAGCATCAAATGTGATCACTTTGTCAGTTGTGAGGGTAGTCATCCTGACAGGTTTGTCTCCCCTTTCGGCCTTAGCTTCTCTTCCATGTCTCTTTGCCGCCGAATACGAAGTCCCACAAATGTCGGATCCTCCCGAATTAAAGTTGATTATCTTGGCATCCGCGGGAGGTGACGCTGCTCGCTCAGGATCTTTCTCAGTATCCTGACCCTTATTCTTCTTCCTTCCTAAGAGATCTTTCAGATATCCCTTGCTTAGAAGATAGCTTATTTCTTTCCTTAGAGCAATGCAATCCTCAGTTACATGTCCGAAATCTTCATGGAAAGCACACCATTTTGACTTATCTTTCTAATCGGCCTTTTGTTGATTCTTTCGAGGCCACCTAGCCTTGTCTCCTAAACCCTGCATGGCATACATTAATTCAGGAATGTTAACAGAAAAGCAATATTCAGATAATTCAGGATATTCTTCAGGATCCTCGTCTTCGATAGCATTCGCTTTCTTGTTTTCATTTCTACCATATGGCTTAGAGCAATATGGCTTAAATGAGGATTCTGACTTCCTGTTAGTTGACTCATAAGTGTTGGATGAGTTCATCCTTTCTTGCATCTTTCTGTCATCCTCCAATCGAATATATCTTAGGGACCTGTTTCGAGCTTCATCCAAGTTCCTGCATGGCTTCATTACAAGGTCTTGGTAAAATTGAGAATCTTTTTTCAGCCCCATCTTGAAAGCTTGCACAACTGTTGCAACATCAAGATGCAGAATGTCTAAGGATTCCCGGCTGAACTTGTTCACATAATCCCTTAGGGATTCTTGAGGCCCCTACGTTATCCTGTAGAGGTCACTTGTTAGTTTTTCAAAGCTTCTACTATAAGAAAACTGACTATTAAATAAATTCACTAGGTGATCAAATGATGTAATCGAATGAGGAGGAACATTTAGGAGCCATTTCAAGGCTGATCCTGTTAAGGTAGAGCCAAAACCCTTGCACAAGCATGCTTCCTTGAGCTTCGGAGGGATAGGGTTAATCTCCATCCTTTCCCTATACTGGGCAATATGCTCTTCAGGATCCGTAGTTCCATCATAAAGCTTCATGTTGGGGGTTTGAAATCTCTTTGGAATTTCAGCATCACAGATAGGATATGTAAAGCGAGATATCCTGTGGCTGTCTTGGGACACTTCCGGGATTGGCTGAACCACTCCAGGTACACTGGATATCATGTCCTTCAACTTCTGAAGCTCCCTAGTAAATGCTGATGTTACACCTGTATCCTGCAAAGATCCACTATTGTTAGCAACATGAGTATTATTATTATTTGACACGTTACCCATAGGAGGATTCTGCACATATCCTGAAGCATATCCTGAGCTCCTCATGGTTGATATCCTGATCGAGGAGGGTATTTCAGGAGTATGATTCTGAGGAAGGCTGGGCACAATATTCCCCCTATTATCCTCAGTGTACACGGCCGAACTGAAGTTCAAAGTTCTGGGTTGTAGTGGAGTGACGACATCCCCAGCAGATGTGCTCGAGCCAGACTTCAGGAGTTGTATTTCCCTTAACAGCATTTGGTTTGTTTCCTGTTGCTGCCTCATTTGTTCCTGCACACTTCCAAATAAGGTTAGAATTTCATCATTAGAGGCTAAAACGGGAGCAGATCCCTGAACACTGCGAGTAAGGATAATATCCTGAGGTTGTGAAGAGACTGGCATCCTTTGAGGAGGTGGTGGAAGCACCGAACCGGCAGTAGCAGAAGTCGTAGCAGATACAGTGGAGGAGCTCATGTTTGATCTTGAGGCCATTGTAAACAATGTGGCAAAAAGTTTTGAAAATAGAAAACCGATTAACGATTTCACAAAGATTTTTAGTAAAAGTAGCACCACTTGCCCCACGGTGGGCGCCAAATTGTTTTGGTCAAAAATTACCGAAGCAATTTAGTGATCAAATTAGTTAAGTGAGGTAGTGTGCTAAAAAGTGTGTTGAAAATATGCTGGTTAAGTTGTTTGGAAAAACAGTATTCAGGATACGGCTCAGGATATTGAGCTGTATCTACGATCAAACAATGAGCAAAATGTAAAGGGGGTGACACGAGATATACGAGGAAAGCCCTTGATCAATCTAGATCGCCGGCATAAAACCTCGTGAGCTGACAATCGCAGCTGCCTTGTTCTTCTTATTACTTTGAACTTCAGGATACAGTGCAGGATATTGACCAGATCGCTAAGTGTTACAATGCTTTTGTGCGAAAGTGAAAATTGCTAGAGAGCGAGTGTAAGAGTGTAGTGAGTGTTGCTGTGATGTCCTATTCGATCTGGTATACCCACCTATTTATAGTAACGAATTACAAACGAAAATTCCTATAAACATGGGATGCTCCGAATATTCCATTGTAAACGTTGTAGACCGAGTAATGCGGCTTCAACGTCTTTATTTGAATGACTTGGACCGATTCTTCCGCGGAATGAGTCCTTGTGAACATTGCTAGCTTCTAACCCACGTACCTGCACATAATCCGTTAGTGATCCTGAGGATACCATTAAGGATGTTACCAATATCCTGAATCAGCATCCCGGATGTGAACAAATATCATATAACCAAGATATAACCCAAGATATTTCTCAGGATATGGGCTCAGAATTTCACCCATAACAATTACACAGACTTGAATAAGGCTTGTCCCAAAGACCCATTTCCTCTTCCTCATATTGACGCAATGGTAGATGCTACTGTCGGGCATGAGATGTTAACCTTCATGGATGCATCCTCAGGATTTTAGCAGATTCAAATGGAGCCTTCGAACCAGGAGGATACTGCCTTCATGACACCAACAGGTATTTATTGTTATACCGCTATGCCTTTCGGTTTGAAAAATGCAGGTGCCACATACCAGAGATTGGTGAACATGATGTTCAAAGATAAGCTGGGGGACACAATGGAGGTATACATCGATGATATGGTGGTAAAATCTAAAAAGGCTGAGGATCACCTCCAGGATATTAAAGGGGCATTTGATATCCTGGATGAATATAACATGAAGCTAAATCCTGCTAAGTGTCATTTCGGAGTGGGGGCAGGAAAGTTTCTAGGATATATGGTGACCAAAAGAGGAATAGAGGCCAGCCCGGAGCAGATTAAAGCCATCTTGGATATTAAATCACCCTCAAATATGAAGGATGTTCAACGATTAACAGGGCAAGTCGTAGCATTGAACAGATTTATTTCAAGATCCTCCAAGAAATGCAAAGAGTTTTATGATATCCTGAAGAAGAACAAGAAGTTCGAATGGGGTGAGAAGCATGAAGCAGCCCTGCAGGATTTGAAGCAGTGTCTTTCAACTGCACCTCTACTGATGAAGCCTGAGAATGGTGAACCACTGTCCCTATACCTAGCAGTATCAGGGAATGCTGTAAGTGCCGTCCTTATAAAGGATCATGAAAGTCAGCAATATCCTGTTTATTATGTTAGTAAAAGTTTGTTAGATGCTGAAACTAGATATTCTCATTTAGAAAAGTTGATACTGGCACTGGTTATGGCATCAACAAAGCTTAGACACTACTTTGAGACACATAGAATTCATGTCAAGACCAATTATCCTGTTAGAAGTGTACTTTGGAAACCCGAGATGTCAGGCAGGATGGCCAAGTGGTCAGTAAAGTTAAGTGCTTATGACTTAGTGTACGAACCTAGAAATGCCATAAAATCGCAGGCTTTAGCTGACTTTGTGGCTGATTTCAGTAGTGACATTCAGGATGAGGTAGACCTAGAAGTACAACAATTAGGAGAATCCTTAGGATCCTGGACATTATATACCGATGGAGCATCTAATGTTAGAGGAGTAGGATTGGAAATACTACTAAAATCGCCACAGGGGGACATATTACCCCAGGCTATTAGGTGTGAATTCTCTGCTACTAATAATGAAGCAGAGTATGAGGCTTTAATTGCAGGATTAGAACTGGCTAAAAATATGAATATCAAGAATTTGCAAGTATATGTTGACTCCTTGTTAATCACTAATCATTTTAATGGAACCTATGCAGTTAAGGGTGAGAAATTAATCGAATACCTCGATATTCTCAAAAAATTAGCAGGATATTTCGATGTTTTTACACTTCAACAGGTACCAAGGGAAGATAATGCTGAAGCGGATGCCTTAGCAAATCTGGGATCATCGGTCAGGATACCAGAAGGGACCCAAATACCAATATTGCATATCTTGTATCCTGCAATGAATCCTCAGGATGAAAAAGTAATAAGTATCCAGGATCCTGTTGCTGAATATCCTGAGGAGGATCCTAAATCCTGGACGGCTCCAATCATAAGATATCTCAAGGAAGGGCACATCCCTAGAGACGAAAATCCTAAGGCATTTAGGATGAAGGTATCACGATTCACCATTATAAATAATATTTTTGTCACACCCTGGCTTTGCGGAAGCGTGGTTAATTTGGTGTGACTTCTTAATACCATAGCTTAACCATAACAAAGCTATATGAAATAAAACCATGCAAGATCATCCATTCGATTAAGTTTTAAAAACCAAATACAATAACATTGTCTTAACGGAAACACATCCTAACGACATAAACATTGTTCAACAAACATAACATAAGCATAGTTTAAGGACTGTGACTTGTCCAGGAAAGAGACACATTCCCTAAACCCGGATGACCTCGTAACTAGTGCAGCGGGAAAATGTGTCATACCGCGCCAGATCCTTTAATTCCCTGAAATACATGTAAGTTGGAAAAATCAACAATAATGTTGAGCGAGTTCATGTGTAAGTGAGTATGTAAAACACTTGTAAGTATAAAAATCCCTGGTATGTAGCAAATAAGGAAAAAAAAAAGAGATCACCAATGGTTTGCAAGGCCATTGATATGTGTGAAGTGCAAGTAGGAAGACTCAAACCTAGCGGATTTTGCGTTGGGCACAAAGTCACCCCGAGGCCCGTACTGTTGGACCTGGAGTTGGGCTCGCTACACCCAGATAGATCTACCGCTTACGTCCCTCGGTCCTACAATGAGGATTAATGGCCTCCAGATCCCGCCTACCCACTCACATGATCTAAGTAGTAACCCTCCTTACGCTAACCATACCATGTATAAAGTACTCGTAATCATAGTAACATGTATTTCACCCCCGCAGTTTAGAAAACTGAAAACAGTTAAAAGAAAAGGGGGACATGAACTCACAGTGGTGCGTCTCTACCAAGTATACCTCCAAATCAAGCAGCTGTGTGACGACCTACACGTACTAACTCTATTAGACGGACGGCCGTGCCTTAGCTTTAAGGTTTTAGTTTTCGGGAAATAGTTAGACAACTATTTCGTGTTTACATTCTGTATACTTGGTAATCATTTTCCTTCCCAAGGATGGGGGATTTAATACATGTGTGTTCGTATAATTTCGAAATATATTATTAAGTCTCACTTAATATATATTTATTCCTAACTCCAAAATATAATTATTTTCCTCAAAAATATTATATTTTAACTCATATGATTTTCCCAAAATAATACTTTGTCAAAATTACGCGTTCATAAATATTTCTTTAAATTGCGTAAGTTACGTTTTAACGATCGAGTGGTAATAATAATTACCGGTGTAACTTATGTATTTATCGTAGAGACGTTCGTATTATTTTGGATTCGTTAACATTCGATAATATTATTTTTACCCTAAAAATAATACTAGTATTTTCACAAAATAATCATAAACACATGACAAGTGTCGTTAAGAAAAATATATACTAAATATATATTTACCAAGTTTTATTTTGTGAAAATCCCACTTCCGATGTTTTGTAAATATAGTCGTGGCGAAACTTATATTTTGAAAACATGTCGAAAAGTATTTCTAACACTTATAGTGAAAATATTTCTAAGTGTTAGGTTTTTGGAAAAATTTCGCCAGAGTTTCCTCTGTAACTGGAGGTGGCCACGCTCTCAAGCGTATCATTTTCTTTTATAAATCAAATCAACCATTTTTCTTATTTAACCAAAACAATATTCAACGCATCAAACTAGTTAATAAACATGTAATTCGCAAGAATCTCATGAACTTGTAGTTTTTCCAACACTATAATGTAAATCTCATTACTTTTAGCGGATCTTTATATAAAGCAATCCGATTTCGTAAAAACCTCGTTTTTAGGGAAATTCCGTTTTTTTACAACTTCTCGTCATCTTTCTCAAAAATAGTTATTTTGTCGAAAGTGTGTGCTACACAAGTGTTTACACACTTGTGTGTTCTAAAAATCATTCGTGTTAGTGTAAGATCCGTCTTTAGAAAACATGATTTCTTTGATACTTGGTTCCTTGAAAATACCGCTCGTAGATACGTAGATCTACTAGTTTTAAACACTATTTCACAAGCTAAATCGCTTTTACACAAGTTCATGGTTCGTGTGTGGTATAGTTTCATCCTTTAACCCTTGTTACTTCCAAAACAACCTTATGTCATGATCCAAGGTCATGACCAACCCGGGTTAAATGACGATCCGAGCTACCACAACATAGATCGGGTCTAAATAATCACACAAATCAATTACTACAAGATTTACACAACATATGAGCTTTTAACCATCATTACAAGCATTTTTAGTAAACTTTTGTGTGTCATTTTGTAAGATTACGAGTTTTAACCGTTACAAATCATATTAACCACTTCAAAATAGTTCGAGAGGGTGATTATAGCAACTTACTACTAGCTCGAGGCTTGGGAAGAATCTAAGCGCAAAATGAGAGGATAAAAGCAATAGAGTGAGGTCCTTCGCCTTCCGATTGCACCAAGCTTCCTTGTAGGTGGTCCTTAACACTTGTGTAAGCTTGGAATGTGAAGATCAAAATCGAAAGATGGATGGATGTGGGTGTGTGTGTTCGGCTGAGAGCCAAAGAAAGGAAGAGAGTGTGTGTGTTTGTGAGTTGTAGTGAGAAAGGTTATGTTGTGTTATGCCTTGATCTTATAGACAATTTTTAATGATCATTAACCAATGGGTTTTGTGTAGCCTAGATATAGGACAACCAAGATTATTATAATCTTGCAAGGACAAGGGGTGTCCCCCTTGGGGACCGAATTCGTTGGAGGGGGGGGGGGGGTTCTAGTTCAAATCCAACCAAATGTTAAGTATTAGTTAGTTAAGTGTGGAGGTTAACTCGGTTATTAATGTGTTATGCGTAATAGCGGGTGTTAGGGTATTCGGGGACCCTAACTGGCTCAGAAAAAGAACAACTATGTCAATGACAATATTTTCATGTTCCGGGTATAGTCCGGTTGTTCGGTTGGATAGTAATCCGTTAAAGCGTTAAACAAAGCTTTAAAGTGTCGTTATAATTATTTTTAGTGACACAACTTATTCCTGACACCTTGGAAAGTGTCTAGTAACATTTTTCTCATGTTTTGGCACTTTATTAGTTAGCTAAAAGCTGGATTGTTTATTAAAGTGCTGAGTTTTTGTGCTTAGAGCACGTTTTAGGCACATCCAGTCATTGTAACTTATTCCTAGAGACGCAGTTCTACAACCCTTGTATCCCTACACTCCCACTAGTGTAGTAAAATATTTCTGGCTCATACAGGCCTTAGAGGCAGTGTCTGCCTGATGCTGGCTCTATCAGCATGTTCAATAGGTTATCCGTTTATAGTGCTACTGTGCTTTTTGTGCATCATGTTTGTCACTAAGGTTCAGCATGTAAATAATGTAGTGACGGTAAGTAAAGTATGATGCAAGTAAGTACATGTATCAGTATTCAAGTAGCAGTTTATCCACAAGATCAAGCAAGCACAGTAATTAAGCAGTAATTAATTATTAATTAAGTCGTACGGATACCTGGTTTAGTGAGGGTTGTCACAATTTTGTATAAGAAATCTCTTGCAGGACCATATTTAAGGTGCTTGGAAGATTCCGGAATTAAAGAAGTGCTTCAGGATATACATGAAGGGGATTGTGGTAACCATACTGGGGGCAGGTCATTATTCTCAAAAATATTGAGAACAGGATACTTTTGGCCAACGATGAGGAAAGATGCTACAGAATATGCTCGAAGATGCGATGCATGCCAAAGGCACAGTAACATACTACATCAACCAGCCGAACCACTATATCCTATAGTTTCCCCTTGGCCATTCATGAAATGGGGAATGGACATAGTAGGGAAATTACCAAAAGCTCCAGGAGGAAAAGTCTTTATGCTGGAAATGACTGATTATTTCTCTAAGTGTGTGGAGGCTGAAGCATTTGTTCAAGTCAGAGACCAAGAAGTAGTATCTTTTATAAAGAGGAATATCCTGACCAGGTTTGGAGTGCCAGCTGAAATCATTTGTGACAATGGATCCCAGTTCATAAGTAAAAGGACTACTGACTTTTGCAAAAGTTGGGGAATTAGAATGATCACTTCTACCCTGGTACATCCTCAAGCAAATGGACAAGCTGAATCTTCAAACAAGATAATTGTCAACAACTTGAAGAAGAGATTAGGAGCCAAGAAAGGCAGATGGGCAGAAGAACTAACCTTTGTTTTATGGGCTGATAGAACAACGGTAAAGAATGTAACTGGCCAGACACCATTTTCCTTGGTATTCGGAGCAGAAGCAGTTATCCCAACAGAAATGGTGATACCTACTACGAGATCTATCCTCCGGGATCCTGAGCAGAATCCTGAAGCTTTATGCCAGGATTTGGACACCATAGACGAGACAAGAGATGCAGCAAGACTAAGGATGGCAGCATATCAACAAAGGATATCCAAAGCATACAACAAGAATATAAGGACTAGAAGGTTCAAAGTTGGAGATTGGGTGTTAAGAAAGGCTTTTCAAAATACCACTAATCCTGCAGATGGAAAGCTAGCTCCAAAGTGGGAAGGACCATATGAGGTTGAATCAGAATCAGGAAAAGGAGCATACCGGCTCAGGAATATGGAGGGGGATATGCTACCAAGATCCTGGAATGCCATACACCTAAAGCTCTATTTCAAGTAAGAATAGAATTTAGATTTTATCTCAGAATGGTATGTATTCTATCTCTCTTAAATATATTTGAATTCATTTATTATCTTGAACCTAATACTGACTTAGGCATCGGAGGGGTGTTAGCCAAGCTAACACCCACCTTAGTTTAAGATTGTTTTGCAGAATATGCATCAGGATATAGCTCCAGGATATACGCTCAGGATATTTCGAAAGGTTAGAGGATTGGCCCCCTCTCTCACGCTTAAGGGACCCTGATCCCTTCAAAGGTTTAAAGGTATTCACCTTTCTCTCGAATTGGGTTTGAACACCCCGCCTGGAGCGTAAGTCATCTGGGGATAGTTCAAGGTAACGGGACTAGTTCATGTAAAAGTGGCTGACAATTTCGTTACTATTGGCTATGTCCTGGATCCTAAAGGAATATGAGGATTGATCACCTTCTCTCACGAAAGGGTATTTTCATACCCTCTAAGGTTTAAAGGTTTTCACCTTTCTAAGTGTTGGATCGTGTTCGTGACCCTAAACAGTCAGTAAAGGCAGTTCATCTTCGTTTACAAAGGCGGAATCAGAGTAAACAAAGTCATAACAACTTGTTCCTTTCAATTTCTCTCTATTATTGATTTCCTGAGTCTTTTACAATGATTCTGATGAAATTTTGGCAGCACCTTGACTCACACACACATACATACATGTCAGTTTCAAATGAGCCTACACACAACCTATATATAGTAGTTACCATTCCGTTTGAAGATGACACGTCCATGTTCAAACGGACAGGACAGCTTCAAACGGACTGGCTTGCTTCAAACGGACTGGCCTGCTTCAAACATGACCAAACCCTAATTTAATCACTGTTGTGCATTCATTTAACCTATCTAGACATAAGACTCGATAAGACGTAGTCAGCAGACATTCAGTGCACCAACAGACTCCCCCTTGGATGTTGACGAAGTCTTCGGCGTCGAGTCTTTAGTCTTAGACTTTTTCAACATTGTCTTCTCATTGAAAAAACTCTTTCTTCACAGATTCAGAAAATCAATCTAGCTCTATCTTCAATCTCCCCTTTGATTGTTGATCCAGAAATCTGACTCCCCCTTTCGCAGACTCCTCCTCTCGGAATGCTGGGACTTGAATTCTGGTTCAAACTTTAACTTTTCATTGCCATGGGGAACTACATTCCTGTTACCTGCATATCCTCTACCACAACATAAGTTTCACAAATTTATAACACTTAGATTTAAGAAACTTACTGGTAGAAATCATTCTTTCATCAATAAAAATAGTTACATCAAGTTCAAGTGAATGATCTTGATTAACTAACCACACAATCTTTCAAAACATTTGTATATAACATTCAAAGTTTTCAACATATTCTCCCAACCCAATGTAGTTCATCATGTTTAGCACTTGAAATTTTGAAAATCCACTTTCCAACATCTGTTGTCGAAAATCTTTTTGTATTTTTCAAAATTTAAAACAAAAACACAATATTTTTGGATTTTTGATATTCATGGAAATGTAGTAAAGAAATATCTACAAACAATATTTTTATGAGTTTGTGTAAGAGGATCATATCAGTTCATGAGACAAATCACTAACACCGTTAAGCTTCAATTACATACTCAGAATTAAACAATTCGCTTAGATTGTCGATATACTGATCCACTTAAATTTTCACACAATTTTCAATCTGTCCAGGATACGAATTTAATGTTTTAGAGACTTAAACTTATACGTGTGTCCCACCTCTTGAATATACTCCCGTATCCAGATCCCAATATTCAGTCTTACAAGTAAGTATAACACAAATGATATCTGTAAGGGGTTAATAAATTATGAAGAATCATGAGAGCTCAGGTCAGAACTACCGTTCAGCAGAGAGATCATGACTCAACTTGGGCGTGTCCCCTTTAGAGGATCTTTTTTTACAACAGCATTGCTAAGCAATTTTATTGTCTTATCATATATGCTGAGGGTGATGCTATGTTTCAAGCATTGCGGAAAGTATTATTCGAGGACTAGGTCAGAACTTCCATTCAGCAGAAGTCCCGGAATAATACCCCAGATATCACTGAGTATAAAGACCTAGTATATCAGAAAAAGGAATCTTTCAAACAAGATTTCAGGGGTTACCTATATATCCAAGTAGTGTTCCCCACGAAATAAGTAAGTAAAGATTTAAGTTTATATCCCGAACAAACCTACTAAATGTGTAGAAACCTATCGGCACATCATCAGCGAGACTGTTTAACGCATTTAAACATTTCATTTCTTTAGCATGCTGTGATAGTCCACTAATTTACTATCATTTCCACTTATTCACAACAAAACTCATTTTTGCTTTTTCAATGTTTTTGGCATTTTCAAATTTTCAAATTTTTTTAAAATTTTTCTCCCCCCTAAAATCAAAATATGTTTCAATTTTGATTTTCTAGTAAAATTTGAAAACAAACTGTACAAAAAACGTGACAAACTGATATCAAATCGCTTCAATTCGCCATTCACTTGGCATAAACAATCAGAACTCCCCCTGACAACAAACTATTTTCCCATTTAGATTTCAAAACACTTAAGTTTGTTTTAATCAAAATGGTTTTTCCGGAAAATAAGTTTTGTTTGTCTTTTCACAAACTTGGGGTTCTTTCATCACATTATTTTCCTTTAACCACTTGTCGGAAAGATAAGTCAAGTACAACTTAATGTCCTTGATTAATCTTTTGTGATTCGAAATATCACAGTTACCAACCTGTGAATTTCTCAAGAAAGATGCCGATTCCTGTTCCACACTTACCAACCTGGGAACTCCGACAAGTCAGGTTTTTCATTTGAAAAGATCTACCCAAGCCTGACCATTCTTGGGTTTGACAGTTTTTACCTCAACAGATGGCTCTTCTGGTTTTGACGAACCAGAATCATTGCCTGATCGTGGCTCCTCTAACTTTGACAAGTCAGAATCATTGCCAGAATGTGGCTCTTTTGACTTTGACAAGTCAAATTCATCGCCATGTTGCTCCTTTGTTTCTGAAGAAACAAATTCATGACTAACAACTTTCTTTTTCTTCTCTTTTATCCTCAGATTTGCATCTGATGAATTCGTTTTGGTTGACTTATCGGTCTTGGGAGAGCAAAACGATTTATCAGAACTTTTTCTCGGATTACCAGTTGTATCCGAGGATAAAATTTTCTCCAAGTATTCTCTTGCCTTCTTTCTTTTCTTCCTCAGTCTGTCTTTCTGCCCTTGTGAAAGCTTCACTTTCTTTTCTTGAACTTTCTGTTCTTGAACTTTTGTTTCTTGAACTTTCTGTTCTTTGGGCTTGACATAGACTGGTTTCTTTGCCAATTTCTGAGAATCAGCCCTCGATCGTCCCTTTGATCTCATTGGGCAATCTCTGGCAATATGACCTTTGATATTGCATTCAAAGCATCTTCTCGTCTCATAACTCCAGCTCTGGCAATTAACAGCGATGTGTCCTCTTACTCCACAAGTGTAGCACACCCTGTTATCGTACCATTCACCACCATCATACCAAATGCTCAGATCATAGCATTGATTTGCCTTGTGGTACTCATGTCTCCTCTTGTATCCTTGATTTGGCATTTGAGCACTGTGGTCAAACCTGGACCACTGATTACCAACTTTTTGTAAGTTTTGGTTTTTAAATTTTTGTGATTTTTCACAATGATTGGATGACTGAGCTGATGAGCTTTTATTTTCATTTTTAAATTTTTTCAAATTTTTAACTTTTTGTTTCTGTTCTACCATCTTCTTAACAGGTTTTTGCTTTGAGCATTCACCTATTTCAGTAGACTGCAAAACAGTATTTTGAAATTTTTCTTGTAATTCTAAAAATATTTTTCTTTTCTTTTCTTTTTCTTTTTCATCATCAGCTTTGTCATCGCAATCTTCAATTTTGACTTTGTCAAAATTTGTGACATTGTCACTTATTGGAACAGAATTGATCGGTTTTGGACAGACATGTGATGTAGAATTCACAAAACCTTTCAATTTATTCTCAAGCTCATCAATTTTATTTCGAGCAATTTCAGCTTCATTTTCAAGCCAAATGATTTTCTGAAGATGAGAATTTATTTCAATCTGTTTTTCAAGATTATTTTTAAAAATAACAGATTTTTCATCTTCTAAAACCTTTATTTTACTTTGAAAATCTTTTTCAATCTTTAATTTTTCATTTTCAAAATCTTTTTCTTTTTCTTTTTCTTTAAAATTTTTGTTTTCTAATGACAAACTCTCAACATTCTTCAAAAGTTTGTCATTTTCAGATCTCAGTTTTTCGCAATTCAAGCGCAACTCCAGAATCTGTTCATTATCGGCTTTCTTCTCATCTTTCAAAGCTTTGTTTTCCAATGTCAAATTCTCCATATCCTTCAAGAGTTTAACATTGTCTGCTGCAGATTTTTCGCATTTTAAGCACACAACTTCACATTTTGAAGTTTCATCTTTCTTGGATTCTTCAATCTTTGACGTTCCTGCAAGAAAAATTTTAACCATATCAGCAGGATTCAAATCTTCATTTAAAAAACAACCTCTCTTGAAATCATATTTCATCCTACTTCTTACATCAAGACCATTTCCAATTCTTTTGATTATTTCAAGAATCACATCCAAACTTATATATTTTGAGCTTCTTTCTAATTCCTCTATTAACTCTTTCTTTCTACTTTCAATTTCACGATTGTATATTATAAGCTCTCTGAAAAAGTCAACTGAATCAAATTTTGAGAACCTAGAATCCTTTTTCAGCTTACACAAAAATTCATCCCAATCCAAAGGTAATGCATCAGCAAATTTTGAAATCTTTTCAGCATTTGTCATCTTAATCCCATACCTTTCCAACTTATCAAGCAATTCAAAATACCTTGTTTTCAAATCATCAAACTTTTCAAATTTTTTACACAAAAAGTATTCAGATCTTTTAATCCAAGCATCCTTTTTCTCATCATCTTTCCTGTATTGCCAATTCATATCAAACCATTCATTAATTCTTTCAAGTTTAGCGTTTTCCTTTTCGTCAAACATTTTGACCACAACTTCTTTGTTAAATGACCTAAAAAAATTTATCTCAAAGTCTACAATATTTCAACTTCTCGATATTTGCGCCTTGTAAATCACCTCGAATCACCTGCAAACAAATAAACAAACAATCAGTTTAAATGAACTGAATCAATCTAAGACTAGTGTCGAAGATTTTTGAACTCATTCAAATGTTGTTCGGGTGAAACCACTTGTAATTAGGCCAACAATCAATACTCCAAACTTAATTCTATTGGGCCGATATATCGATTACAACAACTTCACATGGGCTGCACAATTGATTGTCAAACTAATTATGATTGGGCCGATTTATAAGACTTGATCACATGCACTTTTGGGCCGAATCTTTTATAATACCAACTGTCAATCTTTATTTAAATCTTTTGATTAGGCCTTGTGATATGGATATGATCAAATAACTGAACACCTGAATTTGTCACATGCAAGCCGAATATTGCTAACAAAATATCTATCACATGCAAAAGATACTCCTCAAAATCTGATTGGACCGATTCTCTTGAATGGGTCGGTGCAATATATATATATATATATATATTTAGTAATGCTTAGACACTTTCAAACGTGACCACTTTCAAACGAATCTCTTTCAAACGAATCACTTTCAAACGGTTAGGCACTTTTCAAACGGAAACCACTTTCAAACTTGAACTCTCAAACGTGATACAAGTCTCAAACGGAATAGTCCTGTCTCGTTTGAAACTACACCACTTTCAAACGTAATGTCAGTTTTCAAACGGAAAGGCCAATCTTTAAACGGTTCGTTCAAACGTAATAGCCAATTTCAAACGGAATGACTTATGACATCAGCATTTTTCGAACATTTTCAAACGGAATGGATGTTTTATATCAGTTTTAGATCGAATTTTGGTTTCAAATTTTCAAGG
Source organism: Helianthus tuberosus (assembly GCA_030545235.1). Classification (NCBI taxonomy): domain Eukaryota; kingdom Viridiplantae; phylum Streptophyta; class Magnoliopsida; order Asterales; family Asteraceae; genus Helianthus; species Helianthus tuberosus. The sequence continues at coordinate 163,755,767 of CM060366.1, forward strand.
ATTAGTTATTACTGTATTTCGTTTGAAATGTGAGAGTTTTAGACCGTTTTAACCGTGACAACTAATTCAAATCAGAAAAGAAAGGTAGAAGTGAGATAATCCGAAGTAATCAAGCTGAATTTGGTATGAACTCCTCGTCCTGAGCTCTGATACCACTTGTTGGATCGTGTTCGTGACCCTAAACAGTCAGTAAAGGCAGTTCATCTTCGTTTACAAAGGCGGAATCAGAGTAAACAAAGTCATAACAGCTTGTTCCTTTCAATTTCTCTCTATTACTGATTTCCTGAGTCTTTTACAATGATTCTGATGAAATTTTGGCAGCACCTTGACTCACACACACATACATGTCCGTTTCAAATGAGCCTACATAAAACCTATATATAGTAGTTACCATTCCGTTTGAAGATAACACATCCATGTTCAAACGGAACACTGTTCAAACGGACAGGACAGCTTCAAACGGACTGGCTTGCTTCAAACGGACTGGCCTGCTTCAAACATGACCAAACCCTAATTTAATCGCCGTTGTGAACTCATTTAACCTATCTAGAGATAAGACTCGATAAGACGTAGTCAGCAGACATTCAGTGCACCAACACTAAGACTTGGAGTTTTTACACTCTCGCCTGTAACGTATGAAAATCAGGGTTTATCCCCAGCATGTTAAGGGTTTATCCCCAGGATGTTAAGGGTTTATCCCCAGGATATCAGGGTTTATCCCCAGGATATTAGGGTTTATCCCCAGGATATCAGGGTTTATCCCTAGGATATTTGAGGTTTATGCAGTCAAACTAAAATCTGACCATGTTGAACACAGGGGACATACATCATACAATTTGAAAGATGGATTTAATGCACTGGGGACATTCCTGTGATTGGAAGATGGAATTGATTCTCCGGGAGTATTCGGTATGATCTTTCCTTTTTATAGCCTAAGTTTTATAAGTTGCGAGGCAGTATCCTGAGTAGGATATCTCTCAGGATATTCTTGTAATATGTTCCCTATATTGTCCAAATTTAACTATTTTTATAAGTAAAGTTTAAACAACAAAGTAGTAACAACAGAAATAAAGGCAAAAGGAAGTTATATTATTAACATACCAAAAGATGTGCTCTTAGTTTCACCTCAAACCAAGGACCATCCACTAAGAGCACTAACGGTTCCTTATCGTATTTACTTAACAGTTGAAGGCTTTGTCACAAACCGAGATCTATCCACCTCCAACTGTTATATTGTTCAAAAGAAAAAACATACTAACGGTGATGACCAAGGGCTTCGTCCTGAAACTCAGGATCCCTCCACCTTTGGTCATCATATTGTTCAAGTGCAGAAAAGTAAAATGCAGGAAAAGTAAATTGTTTTGAGTTACAAGCCAACGATCAAATTTAAAAAAGTGGGCTCCGGCCTTGGCACATACATCCATCATCGCCCACCTGAATTCCCTCACACAGCGACATCTCCTCCAACCTTCTCTGCCTTCTCAGCCTCAGCATCCTGAGCAGCATCCTCACCAGCATCTGTCCCAGCATCCGCCCCAGCATCCGCTCCAGCATCCGCTCCAGCATCTTTATTGTCTACAGCCTTGTCTGCCACCTCTGCCGACTTAAAGGATTCACCAGCTTCAGCAGGAAGGGGCACAACCTTGCCTCCAAGCTCCTTCAGCTTTACCACCCAGGATTCGACCGACCAGGATGGGCACTCAAGACCTGTCTCCTTGGCCTCATAGGCCATCTTAATACGAGCTTGTACCAGGGAGACGATGGCAGAAGCTTTGATTCCTTCCCGGAAAGCAACCATGGCCTGTTCATGCTCCATTTGGACAGTGGCCAGCTTGATCTCAGCATCCTGGGTCACTTTCTTCAGCTTGTCCTCATAGTGCCGAGTCTTCGCTTCAGCAATGGCACCTTGGTCGGCAACAGTAGTTTCAAGCTGTTTAATCCTGGCTTCATAGAGAGCAGCAGTACCACATGCATTGTTGTAAAGGTGGAGCAGATGCTGGAGGCCCTGTAAGTCAAAATTTAGGAATAAATCAATATTCGCTAACCTGGATATCCTGTCAGGATATTCTATCTGGATATATGTGCAGGATATTACCTTATTAAGGAAGGATGTCATCGGTTCCAAGGAATCAGTGAAGCTGAGCTCATCATAAGAGAATCTTTCGGAGCCTGGAGCACTAACTTCGGAGTTCTTCCTCTTCTTTGTGGTGGAAGCATGAGTCCTCGGATTAGCTTTAGGAGCCGGGAGCGGCTTGGAGCTGGTGGCAGCAGGGGTCTCTTTCTTGACCATGACTGGAGTAGGGTAACTGTCAAGCTCATCGAGATCGAGGAGGATTGGGACTTTGCTGGAGTCTGCATACAGGAAGTAGAATTTTTTCCTAAATATGCCAAATAAAAACATGTATGCAGGATATTGTGCAGGATCCTTACCAGAGATGTTTGCACTGGAAAGAGGGCTTGGAGATGGTGGAGACGGGTTAAAACTTCTTTCAGCCTCTGGAAGGAGTCTGATAGCGTCGATCCTCTTCTGTGAATCAGCAAGGGGAGGTGCAAGCTTCCTAAAATCAGCTGAATACAAAACAATAAATAGAAAGTTGATCAGTTCAGGATATGGAATAGGATAAGAGGCAGGATTACCCTCAAACCCTAAATCCTACCCTTTCTCAACCACTTCACCGGATATTCCGTTCCACCAGGGATTGAGTCTCTTTTTACAAAAAAGAACTTGGATTGCCATTTCTCCTCGTTCCTGGTGGCACGAAGTATCAGCGGCTCGCCGGAGGTGGAGTAAAACAAAAATCTACAGGATTCGTGGCATCTAAGCCGGTATGCTAGGGGGAGGTCATGAATAGAAAGGTCAGGGATGTGATTCTTCTTGATCTGGTCAAGAACGGACAAGACTCGCAAAAGCATCGGCATTGTTTGGCTAAAAGAGATTTTTGTAATGCTGAAAAACTCGGTAATAAAGTCTGGGAAGGGGAACCGTAACCCTAAGGTGAAAGGAAAGGCACTAAAGCACAACCCTTTGTTTTTCGGTTATCAATGTCACCACACGATGCATGATTAAATGTTCCTCGTTTTTAACGTTATTTTCATGAAATTAATAAAATAACGTTAAAATTGTTGCACTTTCACTTTTGCCCCCGAGGGTCCACAAATATATATAGTTGTTATGGGTGAAATTCTGAGCTCATATCCTGGGAAATATCTTGACTTATATCTTGGTTGTATGATATATGTTCATATCCGGGATGCTCATTCAGGATATTGGTAACATCCTGAATGGTATCCTCAGGATTACTAACGAGTTGTGTGCAGGAGTACGCGTCCAGATGCCCAACGTTCACGAAGACCCTTTCTCCGGGAGACTCGGTCTAAGTTGTTCAAATGAAGACGTTGAAGCCGCATTACTCGGTCTACAACGTTAACAATGGAATATTCAGGAGCATCCCATATTTATAGGAATTTTAGTTTGTATTTCGTTACTATAAATAGGTGGGTATATCAGATCAAATAGGACATCACAATCACACTCACTACACTCTTACACTCGTTCTCTCGCAATTTTCACTCTCACAAAAAAGCATTGTAACACTTAGCGATCCGGTTGATATCCTGCACTGTATCCTGACGTTTGAAGTAATAAGAAGAACTAGGCAGCTGCGATTGACAGCTCCCGAGGTTTTATGCCGGCGATCTAGATTGATCAAGGGCCTTCCTCGTACATCTCGTGTCATTTCCTTTATTTTTTGCTCATAGTTGGATCGTAGATACAGCTCAATATCCTGAGCCGTATCCTGAAAACTATTTTTACAAACAACTTAACCAGCATATTTCCAACACACTTTTTAGCACACTACCTCACTTAACTAATTTGATCACTTAATTGCTTCGGTAATTTTTTTACCAAAACAATTTGGCGCCCACCGTGGGGCAAGTGGTGCTACCTTTACTAAAAATCTTCGTGAAATCGTTAACCCCAATTGTCACATTTTTTCCGTTGGATTCCTATTTATCTAAATGCAATGTAACCCCAATTGTCACATTTTTTCATGAAAAGTTGTGACATATCACCTCAATTAAGATAAATAGGTAATGGTTCTGTGTAAGACCCTAACACGTAATAACTTAAAAATGACGCAGCAGAAAATCGTTCGTGGTAGAAGTAATCCGTATAAAACCTGTGGACATCATTCACAACTTAACTATTAGTCATCGTCAACATCTTATGACATTATTATCATACAATTAAAAATCCGTACAACATTCCACAATATAAACTCGATCCATTTCATATCTCTTGTTCCGGTTTCGACTTCACTACTTCTTGAATATGATGTTCTCATACCTGTATTACATTCCAATCTCAAGACAATTCATTAGTATTCGTCAATGACCAATATAATAAACCATTCATTCATACATAGATAACATCTCGCATTCACACATATTCACATTCCAAATTCCCACGTGTATACATACACTTACCTCTACACATATACACATTCGTACACGCACACATACATACAAGCTCTCGCGCTTACCGTTTGCATTCACATAAACCTATACATTTTGTCATAATCACAACTTTCCTTAAGATAGAATTTTATACTCACCATCTTGCATACCCATTCGTTCCTAAGTTCGATTACATATAGATTTCCTTCACTAACACGGAGGTAAAATCCATACCTTCGCCATCCGTGTAACACCCTTGTTATTATTTTACAGTTTTTCGTATAAAAGCGTGTTTATACGATTGTACATACGTATGAGAATACGAATTTACTAAAACATTTTAACATTTCAACATTTTGTGTTTATAACGTCGTTTAAACGTGTCAACTAAAAATAATGCGGAAGCTTGATTCATGATTGTGTTCGGTTCTTGTTGAGCTTGATTGTCATCCGGAGTTCCAAGTTGTGCCTGCATTTCATAAACCATGAAATGATTAGTTATACGAGCTTAAAATGAGTTTAAAACATGTCCGGATACGAAAACGGACAAAAAAAATTAAATTTGCCAGCTTTGGGTTCTCACGCGGGTCGCGACAGAGACACCCTAGTCGCACGCGGGCCGCGTTGTATCGTCGCGTGTCGCGACGTGTTTATGGTCACCCGTCGCGTGGCGCGACAGATATGATTTTCCAGCGAGTTCAGATCTGTGTCCTGCATTTTCAGCTATGCCTGTTTTTACGGAAACGGCCATAACTTCTTCGTTATTGATCCGTTTTACCCGATTCTTTTTCCTACGTGACCGTAATTTAATTCTCCATCTAGTGGAGTTGAAATCCAATATCCTACATATTAAAATTTCAGACTTTTAACTCTTCGGTTTATTACCCTTTTTGCCAACTTTTGACCCGTTCGTGATTTCATCATCAAACATGTTTATTCGACCCTTATATCACATATACTTCTTCAACATAATGTTATCTATCATATTAGATTCTAATCACCGGTTTATTACACAAATTAGACCCGTTTTCGCTTGTATGCTTATTTTGACCCGTTAAGGGTATTTAAGCACTTTCGAGCCTAAAATCGCTTTCGATTGCTTCTAGCATTCCATCACAACATTTCTTACCCTATAATATCCCACCACGACTGTATTTAAGGTGGGTTTATTGTGGTGATCTTATATAACCCAAATTTTACCTCTCGAATCATTATTTTACGGCAAAACTCAAATAGTGCCATTTGGCTAATATAATACCTCTTTCAGCTTCTATACTATTTCTAAGTATTTACCTAACCATAAAACTCGTTTCCAAACAACTTTTAAAGGTTGTTTGTTCAAATTAGCCAACAAGGGCGTTTTGGTCGATTTTGGTCTTTTTACTACGAAGGACTCTCTTTCCAATTATTCGACCAAAATAGCACTTTTAACTACAACATAAATATGCGTACCTGGCCCGGATCAACAAGTAGACCCGATTTATACCTTGTTTTCATTATCACCCAATCAATAGTGACGAAATTATTCGATTTGCTAATCGGTCCTGTTAGCATAAGACTTGACAACCATATTAGTCGATATTGTCAAATGGTGTTATCAACACCATTCGACCCGTTTGGACTACACGTCCAACGTTATCTATTTAATCAAAAACATCGTTTTTGATTTCCAATTCATACATCCATCCCATCCCGGATTTTATTTCCATACTCTTTTTCTTTTAAACTCTTTTCTTACAAATTCAACCCATTTCGGCTTACGCTATGGGTATCCTTTTAACCTTGAATTTACATTAGTCGACATTTGACCAATTTCCATTTTTGCCCTTTTTCCCTCATTATTAGATTACACTACAAGGTAATCTTAACAAAAATCCATATTTCCAATATTATCGTTATCCGTTTACAACGTATTGAATAAACGAGTATTCTACATAAGTGTGTAAATTACACTTACCTCGCATCCACACCACGTTTTCTTTCCGTACTGGCTCCGTTTGACCCGCTCCCTCCTCCAAGCTTTCACCTAGCTTGTTACGCGTCAAACTATTGTCAATCATTTACAAGGCGGTTAAATTAGTCATTAACAATCACGACTATTCCACCTCACTTATTTTCTATGTCAAAGCTACTGTTCAACTTCATGCTTCGTTAACTTAGTTTATCAAAGCTAACTACTTTAAATCACATGGTTTACAACATTAAGTTTAAATCAACATAGTATTTAGAACCCTTTTCATAAGCTTTAACGCATAATTCTTTATAATAATCAAATCTGCGTTTTTACCCAACTTTTAGCATTTTAATCCTCACTTAGGCGTTTCATCAAACACCTAGCGGGTCAGATTTTTATATCATCAAAAACCAAGTTTATGACTTGTAATTATCATCTAAATTAACTTCGCTTAGACAATTCTACACAAGTCTTAACATCCATATTTCTGAAATTTACTCTTAAATTCAGATTATGCTAGAGCAAGATCATAATTCTAGGGTTTATCAAGTTTTCTTCAAGTTCATTAATCACCTACAATGGTGATTATGAACTCTATAATTAACATGAAATCTTTTAACAAGATTTCACCTAGGGTTCATCCCTAGATACCATAACCCTTCTAATTTCATTCATGCATGACACAATCAAGCTAAATTTCGATTTTTCATCATTAACCTAGAATTTAAGATGAATCAAAACATCAAAATTTTGCATACCTTATGATCTTTTCAGCGAGGTGATCACTAATTCGCGATTAGAATTTGATTTGGGACTGAATTGAACCTTCAATTGATCAATTTTTAGTGAGCTAGGGTTTGGAGAGGAGCTCTTGGTCGCTCCTGTGTTCTGATCGATCCAGGCACTCACTTAGGTGAGTGTTTGGAGTTTATTTTGTTTACTAATAATTCAAGTTTCCATTTTATCACCTTTAGTCCCTCTACTTCACACAAGATTGCATAAAAGGGTGTTTTAACCCTGCTTTTCTTATTATTCCAAGACTTATTACTAACTAGGTTATTTATTTCCTAGTTACTTTATCTTGTTCTCAACCCGTTTTATTTTAAGTTCCGTTAAATATCGGGCCTTTTATATACTTTGTTTCTCTCAAAGTATTTCTCATCCATTTAATAAATATTAGATTTATTTATTTAATTCCTAAAGTTTACCGGGTAAGTTTTACCACTAACTGTATTTTACCCGTCCTGTAGTATTAACGTGGTTTGATTTCCAAATCCGTTTTCGGGGTGTTACAAGTCTACCCCCCTTAAAGAGGTTTCGTCCTCGAAACCCTTTTCTTACATAATTCATTAAGTTTAAACTCAATGTATTTGATCCGAGAAATCTTTCAAACATTACTTATACTTTTAACCACTTGTTAGTATTACTAGATAAGTATGGTAACATCTTTTTGGTCACTAATTGTCTACGTATTTCATACGACATAGTGCAACTTGAAATAACGTAATCTCGTTATTTCCACTAGTTTAGTTAACTTAGCAATATCCATCGCTTTCATATACTATCGAATTCTTTATGAATCCATTACCTTGACCCGTTTAAAGGTTCTTTAGTGAAATCTTTCACCTTTAGCAACAAATTCTTTTGTTTTCAAATTTATTTATTCGGTTCAGTTATACCGAATCTACCGCTTACAAGCAAACCAAATTTTCTTGATTTAAATTGCTGACCTTAACCGATCTCACTAACTAGACTTATTAGTCCAGTTACTTTTCACCGCTCGCTTGGTTATAATGTGATTCTACTTCATATTGCATCTCCTAATCGTGATCGTGTCACATCATGTTTAATTTATATCAACCTTTCATTTTCGAAAATATCACTTTTCGAATATATCATCTTGCGCCTATAAGTGTCAAGACTTGAATCTTTCATGCCCACTATTCAAATTCCTATCAGAACTTATACATTTTTTTAATAAAAAAAACGTTATTTTTTACTAAAACCGAAGTTTTAGTTTAGGATCTTCTCTTAACTTTTGTCAATTATCCATACCAGGATATTGACAGTCCATAATTTATTCCTTTATAGTCTTAGTTTTATGCGGGAATTTATAACTAATTCCCTCGCTTAACCCATATGATCCGTAAGTTCTTTCACTTAGCCTCATCTGCTATTTCTTTACATTTCCACCTTTTTAAGGTGAGACCCTACTGTTTGTTTCTTTCTATTTATGACCCAAGGGTCTTCTTGGTCCTGTAGACCTTAACACTATGTCTAATCCCGTAGGTTATGATAATCCCGTAGATCATCTTTTATTCAAGTCTTTATTCAACTGTATATATATATATATATATATATATATATATATATATATATGGTGTCAAGGCACCCCTTTTATGTCTAGAACTATTTACTTTTGCTTTTTGGATTTCATTTGACCTTGACCATAGTTTAAGGCTACATTAGTTCTCTTTCGAATTATCTTTCTGACTTTATGACTTCTAACGTCATTTACACATCGGTTTGTCCTACACTTACCGTTACCCGGTTCTTACCTATACTTCTTCACGACCCATTACCCGGGTTCTTTAATGTTTCGTGTTTCCATTATTCAGTTTGCGCTTACTTGCACTACCAAGTTTTTATACCTTATTTATCTCGTTTGACTTGTTCGTGTGAAATTTCATCACTTGTGAACATCAAACTCCATTCTTTATTCGACCCGTTCAACTTTGAAATGGTTGAACGTAATTACCAAAATTTATGTTTGCGAAAATTCTTGTCATCTTTTAGTCATGACTCATACTCCGAGTCTTTTGACTTTCTGTTTCGCGTTCCTGTTTCTCAGTTTACGCATGCGTTTAAAATCCTTATCCACCAACCGGGTGTTTTACCGAAGTCGTTATTATTGCAACCCTTACGGTATGCATTATGACTTCATTTCGCTTTTATATTCCTACTTTGTTCTCAAATTTGGTGTTTTACAAAATCAGCCCGTTAAGAGTCATATTTGCATTCTTCGGGATCGAGTGTAAGCACACCCCTCCCAATTGCAAACCTTAATCATTTTACATTAATCCTTGTCCCTTCACTCGGGCTCATCATCTTAACGTAATACGCTTCCGTCACCCGGCTGTGCGTTTACATTATTATCAAATATTTTGCTCATTTGACTCATTTGGGTACTTTTTAAGTTAGTCCCATTCACCCCACCATTACTACATCGGACATAAATGTGTCCATCATAAGAAGTTCATGGTACCACGTGTTCACTACTTACTTGGCCAGAGTAAGCGATCAACAACTGGTATACATGACCTTTTTATAATTTTTACATTACATCCCATGTAAGTAATGCCTCTATTTGTTTTTCTTGGAAACAATATCCCAGATAGGTTTTCTATTCAGGTTTTTCCAAGTTTTCTATCTACATATGCAACTTTCAATCTCTACATATTTGTTGCATATTACTATTTATGCAATAATTTAAAACCTGCACCTGATAATGCTTGCTCTAACAGGCTCCCCTTGCCATTAACTTATTCATAATCGTTGCGCGATTTAGGTCCTTGGTGATCGTGCTCTTCTTGTCATATCTCGGACCGTTCCTTCATCATACCCAAAATTTGTTTGACTCTCGTCGTCTTCAAACGCGAGTGTCCTTCAATTAAAACATTCGCAAAAGTTAGTAACGTTAACTTCAATAATCGCCCGTATTATAATACAAGGCTTTTTCTACTATACGCGTCAACGCGCGTATTTTCGTCAACTATATCAATCTTTTTAATTGGGGTAACGTGTATCACACGATAGCCCTATGTGTTGTTTACAACACTTTAGCATGTTAAACTATTAACATACATGTAATTAACGGATTTGCGATCAAGCCTCGAACCGAACACCAATCTTTATTAAGAGCATAAGGTTTAAGTCCAAGCATGGTTTTCCCCGCCATACTTGAATCTCTTAAACCAAGGCTCTGATACCAACTTGTAACACCCTTGTTATTATTTTACAGTTTTTCGTATAAAAGCGTGTTTATACGATTGTACATACGTATGAGAATACGAATTTACTAAAACATTTTAACATTTCAACATTTTGTGTTTATAACGTCGTTTAAACGTGTCAACTAAAAATAATGCGGAAGCTTGATTCATGATTGTGTTCGGTTCTTGTTGAGCTTGATTGTCATCCGGAGTTCCAAGTTGTGCCTGCATTTCATAAACCATGAAATGATTAGTTATACGAGCTTAAAATGAGTTTAAAACATGTCCGGATACGAAAACGGACAAAAAAATTAAATTTGCCAGCTTTGGGTTCTCACGCGGGTCGCGACAGAGACACCCTAGTCGCACGCGGGCCGCGTTGTATCGTCGCGTGTCGCGACGTGTTTATGGTCACCCGTCGCGTGGCGCGACAGATATGATTTTCCAGCGAGTTCAGATCTGTGTCCTGCATTTTCAGCTATGCCTGTTTTTACGGAAACGGCCATAACTTCTTCGTTATTGATCCGTTTTACCCGATTCTTTTTCCTATGTGACCGTAATTTAATTCTCCATCTAGTGGAGTTGAAATCCAATATCCTACATATTAAAATTTCAGAATTTTAACTCTTCGGTTTATTACCCTTTTTGCCAACTTTTGACCCGTTCGTGATTTCATCATCAAACATGTTTATTCGACCCTTATATCACATATACTTCTTCAACATAATGTTATCTATCATATTAGATTCTAATCACCGGTTTATTACACAAATTAGACCCGTTTTCGCTTGTATGCTTATTTTGACCCGTTAAGGGTATTTAAGCACTTTCGAGCCTAAAATCGCTTTCGATTGCTTCTAGCATTCCATCACAACATTTCTTACCCTATAATATCCCACCACGACTGTATTTAAGGTGGGTTTATTGTGGTGATCTTATATAACCCAAATTTTACCTCTCAAATCATTATTTTACGGCAAAACTCAAATAGTGCCATTTGGCTAATATAATACCTCTTTCAGCTTCTATACTATTTCTAAGTATTTACCTAACCATAAAACTCGTTTCCAAACAACTTTTAAAGGTTGTTTGTTCAAATTAGCCAACAAGGGCGTTTTGGTCGATTTTGGTCTTTTTACTACGAAGGACTCTCTTTCCAATTATTCGACCAAAATAGCACTTTTAACTACAACATAAATATGCGTACCTGGCCCGGATCAACAAGTAGACCCGATTTATACCTTGTTTTCATTATCACCCAATCAATAGTGACGAAATTATCCGATTTGCTAATCGGTCCTGTTAGCATAAGACTTGACAACCATATTAGTCGATATTGTCAAATGGTGTTATCAACACCATTCGACCCGTTTGGACTACACGTCCAACGTTATCTATTTAATCAAAAACATCGTTTTTGATTTCCAATTCATACATCCATCCCATCCCGGATTTTATTTCCATACTCTTTTTCTTTTAAACTCTTTTCTTACAAATTCAACCCATTTCGGCTTACGCTATGGGTATCCTTTTAACCTTGAATTTACATTAGTCGACATTTGACCAATTTCCATTTTTGCCCTTTTTCCCTCATTATTAGATTACACTACAAGGTAATCTTAACAAAAATCCATATTTCCAATATTATCGTTATCCATTTACAACGTATTGAATAAACGAGTATTCTACATAAGTGTGTAAATTACACTTACCTCGCATCCACGCCACGCTTTTCTTTCCGTACTGGCTCCGTTTGACCCGCTCCCTCCTCCAAGCTTTCACCTAGCTTGTTACGCGTCAAACTATTGTCAATCATTTACAAGGCGGTTAAATTAGTCATTAACAATCACGACTATTCCACCTCACTTATTTTCTATGTCAAAGCTACTGTTCGACTTCATGCTTAGTTAACTTAGTTTATCAAAGTTAACTACTTTAAATCACATGGTTTACAACATTAAGTTTAAATCAACATAGTATTTAGAACCCTTTTCATAAGCTTTAACGCATAATTCTTTATAATAATCAAATCTGTGTTTTTACCCAACTTTTAGCATTTTAATCCTCACTTAGGCGTTTCATCAAACACCTAGCGGGTCAGATTTTTATATCATCAAAAACCAAGTTTATGACTTGTAATTATCATCTAAATTAACATCGCTTAGACAATTCTACACAAGTCTTAACATCCATATTTCTGAAATTTACTCTTAAATTCAGATTATGCTAGAGCAAGATCATAATTCTAGGGTTTATCAAGTTTTCTTCAAGTTCATTAATCACCTACAATGGTGACTATGAACTCTATAATTAACATGAAATCTTTTAACAAGATTTCACCTAGGGTTCATCCCTAGACACCATAACCCTTCTAATTTCATTCATGCATGACACAATCAAGCGAAATTTCGATTTTTCATCATTAACCTAGAATTTAAGATGAATCAAAACATCAAAATTTTGCATACCTTATGATCTTTTCAGCGAGGTGATCACTAATTCGCGATTAGAATTTGATTTGGGACTGAATTGAACCTTCAATTGATCAATTTTTAGTGAGCTAGGGTTTGGAGAGGAGCTCTTGGTCGCTCCTGTGTTCTGATCGATCCAGGCACTCACTTAGGTGAGTGTTTGGAGTTTATTTTGTTTACTAATAATTCAAGTTTCCATTTTATCACCTTTAGTCCCTCTACTTCACACAAGATTGCATAAAAGGGTGTTTTAACCCTGCTTTTCTTATTATTCCAAGACTTATTACTAACTAGGTTATTTATTTCCTAGTTACTTTATCTTGTTCTCAACCCGTTTTATTTTAAGTTCCGTTAAATATCGGGCCTTTTATATACTTTGCTTCTCTCAAAGTATTTCTCATCCATTTAATAAATATTAGATTTATTTATTTAATTCCTAAAGTTTACCGGGTAAGTTTTACCACTAACTGTATTTTACCCGTCCTGTAGTATTAACGTGGTTTGATTTCCAAACCCGTTTTCGGGGTGTTACAATCCGGAGGCTCATAACAATACTTATGTTCTAAACCGGCTTTAAATAAGTTAAGAGACATGAAAATCATTCAAAACATCGAGTTCGTTTAAAAACTAGGAGTCTCATAACTTTTTACTTGTGATCAATATTTCATAAATCATGAAACAATTAGTCTAACGTAGTTTAAAATGCGTTTAAACGAGTTCGCGAGACAAAACAAGTCAAATAAACAACTTTTGCCAGCCCAGCATACTGTCGCGTCGCGCGACGGCTTCTTGCCCATGCTGTCGCGTGGCGCGACCCCCTTATATCAACAGAAGTGTCATTTTATTTGAGCTTCAGATTTCCAGCTCCAACTTCTCGCTTGTTAAAACTTAAAACTTGCATAACTTATGATCTAGACGTCCGTTTTGAGCAATTCTTGTTTCTACGCGTCCGTAATTTAATTACGGATCCATTTATACATCCTTCAAACCATTATTCGACCCATTTGATTTCACTAGCTAACCTTCGTTACATACAACTCCTTTGATATACTAAAGTAACACTTACCTTAAAACTCTCCTTCATTACATAGTATTTCCATAATTTTCCACACTCCTAAATATTAAATTCTACATACATACTAAGAAGTGAATTAGATTCACTTACCTTGAGCGTCCGTTTCCGCATTCGCTTCCTTGTCTCCTCTTGACCCGTTAGCCTTTCTTGCTTGAGTCCATTTCCACATGATCCCTATGCTTTCGTGTCACCACAGTCACATACTTGTTAGTATACATGATTGTACATATAAATGATCATGTCGAATGCATAACTCACATTTGACTTTCATTAGTCAAGTTTAACAAGCATAAGACATATACCCAAAATCACATCTTTTCGAACTCATATAATCCATCAGGTCAACGCATAAAACGAATATTGATATAACACATACCATATAGTGTTCTAAGATCTTACAATTGTGACAACATTCTAGCCATGCCTCTTATGTGCAGTTGACTTTCAAAAGTCAATGATTTATCATTTTAACTTTCGGCTTAATCTCATATACTCATGACATCATAATAGGCTGTTTTGGGGCGTCCGTTTACTGTACTTACGAGCTTACAAAAATTACAATCTTTTTATGTGACGTGCCCCTCGGAGGGGTTATCCTTATCTTAAATTTTTAGAGTCTAACTCTCTACAAAAAATTTATAAAAATTCATTTACTAAGCTGCAATCAGATTCGTCACTTCTGACTGCAGCTTACGGAAAAATGCATTTAAAATTTCTCGTTTATCCGATTGACGAAGTTCCAGTTGGATATTTTTGGAATCACCTGAAGCTACCTACAGTAAAAATTTGAGATCATAACTCAATTCCTAAATTGAGTTATGACATTCGTAATGGGCTGCAAATTCTGCCAGAAAACGCAGCCTGAACCTTCGATACGGAAAAATTCCTAAAACGTTCATTTTTTGTCGAAAAAATGCAATTCCAGTTGGGTTTGAAAGGTTTTTCCTGGGAGTTTATCACAAACTCAATAAACATTAGTTTTTGACAAGATTTGACCCAGTTACAGCCGATTACATTCGGCTGTAACTTTCTGGACAGATTTAGTTTTCATCAAATCCTTTTCTAAATATCTCTCATTCAACTTCACCTAGACATTTTATCGAACACTTGGCGGGTTTCGTATTTAAAGCATAATGTACAAGTATTTTTCATGCTCATCTTCCTAATTTTTGTGTTCACTTGTCATTAACAACTAAATAAAATCACATTACTTCATACCATACTAAATCTAACTATCAAGAATCAATCACATAAATCATAATACATCAAAATTTGCATAAGATTTGACATGGGTAGTATACCCATGTCGACACCCTACTCATAGCAAATGGGTTTTACTCCAAATCTTCCTTATAATCAAAATTGAACATAATTTAGCATCTACACATTCATCATAACTAACATTCATGCTTAAATCTTACATTATATTCACGGATTACATAAAACCCACTTAATCAAACATCATTAAAACACCAAATTCGACTTACTTGATGTTAGAGACACTTAAGTGATCAACATTCCAGGTTCATGCATCCGATTCCCCTTAAGATTCCTACTCGAATTGATGAATTTGGTGAAACTAGGGTTTCACCCTTTCCCTCTCTTCTCCTGGTCGAACATCGACCCCCCACACACACTAAATGTGTGTTTTTGTGTTTTAATTTCTTTTTTAATTAAACATTAACTTTCCCTCTTTTGACAACCTTGGCCCCTCTAGATGCTACTTGATCATAATTGTAGCAAATTCCTTCCTTTGGTTGATTTGTTAGACGTTTAACCAAGTTTAAAAACTTAGTTATTATATTTATTTAATTAAACATGGTATTGTTCTAATGAATTTTAAAAATTCGTGTTTTGGGATGTTACAAATCTACCCCTCTTAAAGGAGGTTTCGTCCCAGAAACCTTCCTCACCCCTACTTGGCCGATTCTGCACCCAATCCATTACTCTTTTCATTCATAGTGCTCATTACTTGCGACTTATATATAGTGGTAGGATCCGCTTACAACCATAAGAGTATATCTTGTCCTTACCCTAGAAATTAGGCGTTAAACTTTCAGACATTTACCATTCATAGTGGGTCATACTATCCCTACCTCACTTATATACAAGGGAAATATTACATTCTGGTATTAGCCCCACAAATACTTATTGTGGTTTTAACTTGGCATTCTACCTTAGCAACCTTTCTAGGCACTTTCTTTAACACATAATACCTTGGATCATCTACTGACTTAATTTTATTGACATTCATTTGAGTTTAATGTTACAACTGAATACTTATTATTAATACTTTACTAATGTCGTTCTTGGTTTCTTTTATACCCCCAGATTCTTACTCAAAAACTTTAAAATTTCCTCTTAACGACCACAATTGTGGGTTGAAATTTCCTCATAAATTGACCTTTAAAGGTCATAGATTACATATTATACCATACTTATTTTGCCGTTCGTTTATTAGTGGGTAGCATTCTGTCTATCAATTCTTACTTATCAATCGTGAGTTAAACATTTTACTGACCTCGTCTTCATTGCGTAGATCGATGATCCGTAAGCCGTGTCAATCCGCTTCTTCATAGTACCTTCCGTACAGGATTAATTTCATTCATTCATGTATTAAGTTCCCGCTTTCGAGCATCATTTCGTCAACTCTACTACTTTTATCACACCAAGAATTTCACCATTCTCATATGTAACATTAACGGTCAGCACATATCATTCAAATTTCTTCGAGTATGGCGTTTATCAAATTAACTTGCTTATATACTAGCCCTTTCTAGATTCTTTTAAAACATTAGTTCGCTCGGCCCATTCTTAATGGGTCAGTACATGACCATTCCTTAGCATAACATTTTCATTCAGTTATTCAATTCATCCGGTGTTAATTCACCCATAATCTTCCATAAATCCTTAACTTACTAGGCGTACTACATTGTACATTTTATTGCTTACGTAGTACTCTCTCATGAGTTAGTTTCCAAAATGTTGGTACACTTTATGTGGACTCGGCTCGGTTCGACTCGACTCGGTTAGGTTTGGCTCAAGCCCGACGTAGCGACATTCCTCCGTCGTGCGCCCCAGAGTTCGACACGCGAAGCACGGAGAGCAGCGAACCAATCCCGCTGACACATCATCATGACATCATCATGATGATGTCACACGTTTGACTAAACTTAACAATTTGAAATTCCAAAAGCCATGCATGACGAAATCTCCATGTTTTCGTCAGAAATGGTAAATGGTGAAATCCCCTTTGTTTTCGTCACTATGTGTGTGGCGAAATCCCTGATTTCGTCACACATGGTTTTCGTCATTTGGGTTTTCGTCTATGGTCAGTATAAATAGCTCAGTTATTTATCAGTTTAGTTATGAGACCACTGTGAAACTCTATGAGTGAGAACAGAGAGACTTGAGAGAGTCTGTAAAACATTGTTTGTATATGTTTGTGGTTGTACTCATCCCTAATCAATAGATATCGAATCTTTGGTTACGCGTATGTGTTTTACATTGTGTTTGGTTTGCACCGTCACGGGGATTCCGCACCCGCGGTCGTGTTTGTGATAAACAGGGAATAGGTTTTCGTATTGGATCCTCCGGGAAAAACGGACCTACAAGTGGTATCAGAGCCTTGGCTCTTTTCCTTGTTTAAAACCAAACATTGTTGTGTTTTATCAAGCTTGTTTTAAGTGATTTTTAGAAACTGTTCTTTTGAAAATTTTAAATATTTTCTGGAAAAAGGTTCAAAAATCTTTGAAAATCCTGTGTTTTTGCTACTTGTTCTTATAAAAATCTTGTTAAGTTTTCATTTATACATGTTAAGGAAGGGTTTTTATTGAACATTTGTGCAAAAATTGTGTTCGGAAATTTTTCAAGTGGCCGGTAAACTCATATATTTCACCGGAGTTCTTGAGTGTTCATATAGTTCTACATAAATATTCATAGTTTCTGGATATTTTGTTTTGAATTTGCATTGAAAAATTATTGAAAAGTTGAAGTTTGATTATTATATTTGTTGTTGTTTGAATATTGTGTACTTCAAATGATGTGTTGTTGAAAAACGAACCATCAACAGTAGGGTGGTTTGAAATTTGTGGCTTGTTTGTTTGAAAATTGTGTCACCAAGTTGATTATTATAGTTCTACATAAATATTCATAGTTTCTGGATATTTTGTTTTGAATTTGCATTGAAGAATTATTGAAAAGTTGAAGTTTGATTATTATATTTGTTGTTGTTTGAATATTGTGTACTTCAAATGATGTGTTGTTGAAAAACGAACCATCAACAGTAGGGTGGTTTGAAATTTGTGGCCTGTTTGTTTGAAAATTGTGTCACCAAGTTGTGCTTGTGTCAGAGATAGGATAAGTTTTTGTTTAAAAAAAATCTAACCAAACCTCACCTTATCTCTTTGATTGACGAAAAGTGATCATAAAGTTTCACCACATGAAATCTGACATTAATCAATACTCCATATGCATTTTAATACAATTTGACCAAACATTCTTATATTCACGTGACTTCCTACAACAAGCAATTAATGTGAATTGATATATTTGACTTTTGATCACATTATCTATTGAAACAATTTTACATAAAAGCAATTTCAACGAAATCACCCAACTAGATTTCGTCACCATCCAGCATCTTCGCCACTCACTATTTTCGCTAAACATCAGATTTCGTCAACAATAAACATCAGATTTCGTCAACAATAAACATCTAATTTCGTCAAAACAAAAACAGATTTCGTCACACAAAATCAAAGACTTCGTCACATTCAAATAAGTTTCATCACAATTTTTTATCCATTCAATTAACATTTAGAAAAACAATTGCATCTTACAACTGGTGAAAGTGCACGTTCAGACAATTAACATTTATTGTCTCATCCTTTTCGTCAAAATTGTTTATCCAATTTCGTCCATATCCAAATTTGTCAACCATATCAGATTTCGTCAAACATATCAGATTTCGTCACATATTGTCAAAGGTTGTTCTTGTTGGACGAAATCTCTAAGTTCGTCATCAAGGATTTCGTCGAACATACTTGTGATTTTTATACAGAAGCTTTTCATATCTATCATAACAGTTTGCTTTTAAGTGTTGAACCAGGTTTTCAATTTCATATATCAATCATGAGTTGTACTAGCCCTTCGGATTGGAGCATGGAACCGAGACCAGGTGAAGATCAGACATCCGCAGCCGTTTGGTTAAGGAATGTCATGCCTCAACAATCTATTAGTGCAAATCAATGGGCATTGGTGACGAATCAGAATCAAAGGATTCAAAATCTTCTGTTAAGTGAAATCGAAACGGGAAGCAATAATCGCCCGCCAAAGTTAAATCACATGAACGAATATCCGACATGGAAAGGTCATATCCACACATACGTTCTAGGGAAAAATACTGAAGTATGGACGTGCTTCATTTCGCCGTATAATCAAGATCTAGAAGAAGCAGGTTCAAGTGCGGCGACATTGGCGAATATGCTAGAAGATGACAAGAAAGCGTATGATCTAGAGAAGAAGGCATTTGCTATTCTCACGCAAGCACTCCACAAAAACATCTATCATCAATTCTCTTATTGTACGAGCACGAAAGCACTATGGGATGCCTTGGTACCAAGAGGTGAAGGAAATGCAGCGACAAGAAAGACACGCCATGATCTGTTGAAGAAAGAGTTTGAATCATTTCATTTCTTGGAGAATGAAACCCTAAATGATATGACTACTCGTTTTTATCATTGATTAGTGAAATGTATTCTTATAATGTTCGTGCATCTCAACAGGAAATGGTTGCAAGGTTTGCTGATGCTCTACCTCCAAAGTGGAGCCCATTCATTGAGCTTCTACAGCATACGGGCGTTCTAGATGCTGTCAATATCTATGAATTCATTCAGAAGTTGGAACACAAGAATGATGAAGAAATCCGGAAAGCTAAACGAATTCCTGTTCCTCAAAATACCGAAATGTACCTTGCAGGTTTTAACTCTTTAGCTAGTTCCAGTTCCAGTTCAGTTTAGCAACCGAAGCTACGGACGACATTTATGTCAAATACAAGCTCTTTTCCGTTTCCACAATCAGCTCCACCTGAGGTTTTCGATCCAAGTGCCTATCATCCTCCAGCGCATATGATTTCTCAAGCTCATGCTTTCTCAAAACCTCAATTAGATGCAAGTGCGTGGCTACCTAAACCCCAACCTCCACCACAAGTTCCTCCCACTCAACCTCAATTTGATCCAAATGCATATATTCCAACACCATCACAAGCCCAACCACAACCTCAATCCAAACAGCCACAAGCAAACTTATCCAAAGTCAATGTGGAAACTGCAAGGGAAACCATGGAACTTCTTAACACCATGGTCAATGCCTACTGCGGACTAGTCGCAAGTCAGATTGGCAACATTAATTTGACAAACGAACACTATCAGCAGATAGACAGGGATGAAATGGAGTTAATGGATATCAAGTGGGCGTTTGCGAGTGCGGTTAGACGAGCGAAGGATTATATGAGGAGAACCGGGAAGACTAGCTTAGAAAGCAAGTGGGATACGAAGTACGGTTTTGATAAGGATGCCGTGACGTGCTTCAATTGCAGTGAAAAGGGTCACTTCAAACGTGAATGCACGCGACCGAGCAAACAAGGCAACCAAAATCCCTTCCAAAATCAAACAAGTACTTCAAATCAAGCTAACAACGAAAGAGGGATAGTAGCTGATAACAACCAAACAAACCAGTCAGGGCCATCTAATACTAATCGAGCATTAGTGGTACAAGCCGATGAGGGATGTGATTGGTCCGTACAGTTGGGAGGAGGAACTGCATGTTATGCGAAGATCATCAGTCACATCAAGCATGTGCACAAAGAAGAATTTTCTGAATCAGATGATAGTTCGGGATACAGTGGTAGTTGATGCGTGTGAAGTGTTATATATATTAGGTGTATATTTTAAGCCCTTTTTAACACTTATTTTAGCCAAGTTTTAAATTTATAAAACACGATATTTTACTAACACTAAACACACATATGGGCAAGTGCACCCATCGTTGAGCGTAGTATAGCGTTGGTAAGATACCGAGGTCGTCCAAGGACACAAGAGCTTTTAGTACCGGTTTATCCTCAACGTCTAATCAAAATAAAAGTTTAGAAAAATGTTTTAAACTAAGAAAAATAAAAACTAACTAAAATGCTGAAAATAAAAATAAAATAAAAACAGATAAACAAGATGAATCACTTGGTTCCGACTCGTATCTAGTATAACCTTTGATTATTTCCTCACTTTTGCACATAATTAAGAGATTATCTTAGTTATTGTAGTAGGCCCCTCTTTTGAAGGTGACGTTACCCTCACCCCAGTAGTTTGAGTCAGCAAGGATACAATCCTAAAAGGGTGGATTATTGGAAGATAATGAATTAAGTTATTAATGCAGTATTGTGGTAGGCCCCGCTTTTGGCGGTGACGTTACCCTCGGCTAAGTAGTCTGAGTCAGCAGGGATACAGTCCTAAATAGCCGGGTTATAGTATTAATAGTAGTTAACTTATGAGGGGATCAAAGAGTTTGGACCCCCGCCATCCAATACCGTGAAGTATTGAAGGAGGTCCTACTAAATTTGACCCAGGTCCATTGCAGGACCTCTAAACGCTGAACAATGGCAAGACCTTTACCAAACCGTTCCCTTAACCCCCTACCAGGTAGCCAACATATCTCCATATAGACCGTGGAGATATGAATGGTGAAAATCCTTTATTTTATATAGACAGTAAAATAATGCCAAGACACCACGGACAAACGATAAGGAAAGATCACCTTCAACATAAGTAACTAGTTATTAAAGTCATTAATACAAAACCAAATAAAAAGTGCAAAAGATTAGAAATAAAAAGTATTATACTAGACACTTTGTCTTCACCAAGTGATGTAAGAGACTTAGGCAAACATGGCCTTGACTGTCAAGAACTCTTACGATCAATCTTGGATCCCGAGACGACTCACACACTCTACGATGGACAATGGATGATGGTGGTGGATGATGGTGTTGTGATGGTGGTGGGTGGTGGATGAAGTGTGAGAGAGGTGGTGTGCCAAGGGATGGTTTGAGCTTGAGCCAAGCACTCCTATTTATAGCCTGTACAGAAGCCTGGACACGGCCCCGTGTCCGCTGGAGACGGCCCCGTGTCCACCCTTTTCTCTTTCTTCATTAATACAGTTTGTCTTTATTAGCTCCACACGCCCCCGTGTCCGCTGGGCACGCCCCCGTGTCCGTATGACACTCTCTCTCTTCATTAATTGTAATTCGCAATTACAATTAATGCGCCTGCTGTACTTTCGCCACGCCCCCGTGTCCGCTGGGCACGGCCCCGTGGTGGGCAATAGAAGCTTCTAAAGGTTTGTCTTTTGTGCCAGGGCTGACCATTCTGGACACGGCCCCGTGCTGAGCTGGGCACGCCCCGTGTCGAGCTGGGCACGCCCCGTGTCGGGCTGGGCACGCCCCGTGTCGGGCTGGGCACAGCCCCATGCTCAGCTGGACACAGCCCCATGCTCAGCTTTCTTCTTGTTTTTGCTTTGGGAGTTGTTATCGATGGGGGTCGGGCATGCCACGTTTGTTCCTTTTCTTGTATTTATGTTAGATTTTGATGTCTTTTTGCTTCTTTTGTTAATTTGAGCTCATTTAATCCTGAAAATACAAAAGGAAGACAAAAGCACACTTTTTCCAACATTAGTACTAAAAAAGGGTTAGTTTTATGCCACAGTTGATGAATTTTATATGTTGCATTTTGAACACATCAAATACCCCCACACTTGAATCTTTGCTTGTCCTCAAGCAAAACTCTTTATAATGTGGCTTTACACTCCCAAATGGAATGGGTAGAAGAGAAGGTTTTTGGGCTTGTCATAGAGTGTCGGGATTTCCAAGATTCTTTATTCAGTTTTATTTTTATTTATTTACAATCCTATTCGTCATGATTTATTTAAAACTTTTCATAAGATAAATTACTTATTGGGGCATAACATGCCTTTGTAAAATTCTATTTATATACGAGTGCACATACCTCACGGGGATCACTCAACACTCGGCCGAAGATGTATTTTAGTGAATCACTCGAGAGCGGGATGGAACTTACTCCTACCATAGGCTTGCCAAGCAATCAATCCTCCTCCTTTTTAACTATATACCTTTGTAAACATCAAGAGGACTTTTTGGGTGAATGGTTAGGCTTGGGTTAAAGGTAGGTGGTTGGGTTAGTGGTTAGTGGTTAGTAGAAAGGGCGAAAAAGCGTAACAAGCGTCGGTTTTCGAAAGACTTTTTATTTTTGCAATTTTTTTTTTATATTGATGAAGCCAGTATTCAAACAAAGTTATTTTTGATGAACTTGCTTGTTTATTTATTTTGCTTCATCATCAACACATTTTTTTTTTTTTTGAAAAGTCATACGAAAAACCGAGCTTGTTACTAAAACAAAGGGTGAAAAATAAAAAAGGGTTTAGGTGGGTGAAAAGGTGTTTGGTTTGGGTTAAGAAATGAAAAGGTTTAGGCTCAATTAACTAGGGGGATTTTGGGTAGGTGGTAAGAAAAAAAGAAAAATAATGGTGTAGAAATAAAAAGGGTTAGTCCTAATGCCTCCATCATTTACTTACTCGGGTTTAAGTTGGTAAGGACCGGGAATGTGTCGTCATGGCAAGTTCTAGAGTCGTAAGAACCAAGCGGCTATTCACACAAGAAACGAAAGATGAGCATTTAATTTAAAGGTATATATATTTGTATGCTCAATAAAGGCTCAAAACTCACTTTTGTGGGAATGGGTTTTTATGTGATCAAGTATATATAATTAAATTTTAACTAAGCTTGTCATGCCTTTTCATAATTTTCTTATGTTGGTTCTTTTTATCACGACGCTATCGGTTGTAAATTTGTAAAAATATAACCTTTTTAGAATTTGAATTTCCCGAGTTAAACCTAGACAAGTAAAAAAATGAAAATTTTTGAAAAAATTTGGGGTGATTAGCGGTTCCAATAGAGTTTTGTGTAAGGCTTGTAATTAGGACTTGCAAGATTCAAGGTTTTAGCATCCCCCCACACTTAAATTACACATTTTCCTCAATGTGTCTCAAAAATAAGTTTTTCGGTTGATTAAAATGTGTAAAAGTGGGTTAAAAACAAGATTTTATGGTACTGGGTAGCTGAACACGGGGTGGTGTTGGCTGAGCACGGCCCAGTGTCCAGACTGCCAGTACCAAAAGTAAACAGAAGGCTGGGCACGGGGGCGTGTCCAGTGAGCACGGCCCCATGTCCAGGTACCTGAACTGGGCATTTTCTACAGAACCTTGGGCACGGGGCGTGTTGGGGTGAGCACGGCCCCGTGCTGAACTTGCTGTAATGAAGAAAAATTGTCGGGAGGCTCTGTTTTTGTGCATGGGGTGTTGGTTCAAGCCTCCCTTATCATCCTTCACCATCCCGAGTGTGTTTTATTCCTGAAAAAAAAAACTAAACTAAACTAGAAAACGTAAAAGTTAATCTAAACTAAAACTACGGATAGTTCCGCGGAATGCCTCCGTGGTGCGCCACGTTTATAAGGGTCCTTGGCTAGACCCTCCTTATCGGGTGGTTCCGGCTCATCTTCAATTAGGGGGTCGTCATTGCCGAATGGATATTTCATTGACCGCTCAAGATCGACACTCTTTTTAAATGCCCCTAATTGAAGAGGTAGATTGTTGAACTTCCGGTTTTTCAGAGCTTCGTGTGTTTTTACAAATGGTCGTCCCAACACTAGAGGAGCGTCATCAAGGATGACAAAGTCGGTTGGGATTACCATTTGATTTATTTGAACCAAGATATCCTCAACTACACCGATTGATTTTATTACTTTCCGATTGGATAGAAAAATGGGTATTTGAAGTCGAGAAAAATCACTAATACTTAATTTTTCGAAAATGTAGTTAGGCATTATGTTAACACAAAGATCTTTATCGATTGTGACATTACTAATAAACGAATTTTGAAAGAAACATGGAACCGGTGTAATGTTAATTTCAAATGGGTCTTCTTTTATTAGTGAGGGTTGATCATCAGTTAACTTAACACTTACCGTTTTGTCAATTTTTGTGTTAGTGTTTAACTCCTTTAAAAACTTAGCATGAGTGGGTACTAAACAATGATTTTCAAAAGAAGGTGACAAGAGATTAATTTCTTCAAAATTAGACTCTTCTTGAATTTTAACGTTGTCGGACTCACCTTTTTCGTTGTTTAACTCATGTGTCGGTTTTTCACTTATTTGTTCTTCCATTTTTACACTTTCAGTTATCTCTTCATTTTTTAATTCTTCTCTTGCGCGGGACTCCTCTTCCCTTGCGCGAGATTCTCTTATACAGCGATCGATAACTCTTATGTGTTCTAATATCCTATCGGTTACTTCGGTTATAGAAAAAGAATCGGTATTTTCTAAGCTTGAATCCGGTTGTTCGACCCTTTGTTCCTCATAATACCCATATGAAGTAGATGGTTCACACCATTGTTCTTCATTGTAAGCATATGATGGATAAGGTTCGTAATTTTGTTCTTCATAACACTCATATGAGGTGGGTTGTTCACGCCAAGGTTCCTCATAGTAAGCATACGAAGGTGGTGGCTCATATCTTGGTTCCTCAAAGTATGAGTATGAAGGCTCATACCTTGGTTCATCAAAATATGAGTATGAGGGAGGAGGTTCATACCTTTGGTCTTCATAGGATGTGTATGAAGTTGATGGCTCGTACCTGGGCTCCTCATAGTAGGTGTATGAATTGGATGGTTGATATGAGCGATTATTTTGAACCGATCGTGCGTTACGACAATTAGTGCAATAATTACCCCTATAATCATCCTCCTCATAGGTGTAGTTGTAACCTCCTGAGTATTGATCCATAAGAATCACTCAGCAGACCACAACTGAGTCTCGAGATCAGAAAACAAAAATAAAAACGGAAACAGAGGCTGGACACGGCCCCGTGTTCAGTGGACACGGCCCCGTGTTCAGGATCTGTATCTGGGCGTTTTAATTAAATTTACTGATTTCGTTGAGCACGGGGCGTGTTCAGTGAGCACGGCCCGTGTTCAAGCTACTGTAAATGCAAAACTAAACTAAAATGCAGAAAAATGTGGGCCCGTTTTGAAAAGGTTTTGAAAACTGATTAGGCCGTCGATTTTAAGCTTTCCTAAAATCCTTGTGTCCCCGGCAACGGCGCCAAAAACTTGATGCGTGTGAAGTGTTATATATATTAGGTGTATATTTTAAGCCCTTTTTAACACTTATTTTAGCCAAGTTTTAAATTTATAAAACACGATATTTTACTAACACTAAACACACATATGGGCAAGTGCACCCATCGTTGAGCGTAGTATAGCGTTGGTAAGATACCGAGGTCGTCCAAGGACACAAGAGCTTTTAGTACCGGTTTATCCTCAACGTCTAATCAAAATAAAAGTTTAGAAAAATGTTTTAAACTAAGAAAAATAAAAACTAACTAAAATGCTGAAAATAAAAATAAAATAAAAACAGATAAACAAGATGAATCACTTGGTTCCGACTCGTATCTAGTATAACCTTTGATTATTTCCTCACTTTTGCACATAATTAAGAGATTATCTTAGTTATTGTAGTAGGCCCCTCTTTTGAAGGTGACGTTACCCTCACCCCAGTAGTTTGAGTCAGCAAGGATACAATCCTAAAAGGGTGGATTATTGGAAGATAATGAATTAAGTTATTAATGCAGTATTGTGGTAGGCCCCGCTTTTGGCGGTGACGTTACCCTCGGCTAAGTAGTCTGAGTCAGCAGGGATACAGTCCTAAATAGCCGGGTTATAGTATTAATAGTAGTTAACTTATGAGGGGATCAAAGAGTTTGGACCCCCGCCATCCAATACCGTGAAGTATTGAAGGAGGTCCTACTAAATTTGACCCAGGTCCATTGCAGGACCTCTAAACGCTGAACAATGGCAAGACCTTTACCAAACCGTTCCCTTAACCCCCTACCAGGTAGCCAACATATCTCCATATAGACCGTGGAGATATGAATGGTGAAAATCCTTTATTTTATATAGACAGTAAAATAATGCCAAGACACCACGGACAAACGATAAGGAAAGATCACCTTCAACATAAGTAACTAGTTATTAAAGTCATTAATACAAAACCAAATAAAAAGTGCAAAAGATTAGAAATAAAAAGTATTATACTAGACACTTTGTCTTCACCAAGTGATGTAAGAGACTTAGGCAAACATGGCCTTGACTGTCAAGAACTCTTACGATCAATCTTGGATCCCGAGATGACTCACACACTCTACGATGGACAATGGATGATGGTGGTGGATGATGGTGTTGTGATGGTGGTGTGTGGTGGATCAAGTGTGAGAGAGGTGGTGTGCCAAGGGATGGTTTGAGCTTGAGCCAAGCACTCCTATTTATAGCCTGTACAGAAGCCTGGACACGGCCCCGTGTCCGCTGGAGACGGCCCCGTGTCCACCCTTTTCTCTTTCTTCATTAATACAGCTTGTCTTTATTAGCTCCACACGCCCCCGTGTCCGCTGGGCACGCCCCCGTGTCCGTCTGACACTCTCTCTCTTCATTAATTGTAATTCGCAATTACAATTAATGCGCCTGCTGTACTTTCGCCACGCCCCCGTGTCCGTTGGGCACGGCCCCGTGGTGGGCAATAGAAGCTTCTAAAGGTTTGTCTTTTGTGCCAGGGCTGACCATTCTGGACACGGCCCCGTGCTGAGCTGGGCACGCCCCGTGTCAAGCTGGGCACGCCCCGTGTCTGGCTGGGCACAGCCCCATGCTCAGCTGGACATAGCCCCATGCTCAGCTTTCTTCTTGTTTTTGCTTTGGGAGTTGTTGTCGATGGGGGTCGGGCATGCCACGTTTGTTCCTTTTCTTGTATTTATGTTAGATTTTGATGTCTTTTTGCTTCTTTTGTTAATTTGAGCTCATTTAATCCTGAAAATACAAAAGGAAGACAAAAGCACACTTTTTCCAACATTAGTACTAAAAAGGGGTTAGTTTTATGCCACAGTTGATGAATTTTATATGTTGCATTTTGAACACATAAGTAGTTCCGATTCAGAATCAGATATGAATGAACGAATGGATTCTGAAGGTGATAGTTTGTTGAATGATGCTGAGGAAGTAAAGTGTCAGAAATATGTCTTGGTCAAGAAAGCGGATGCTACATCAGAAGAAATGGATAAGATTCTCACTGAAGATGGATCTTTCTCTTCTCAGACTGCCTTTATGGCTAATGTCACAGCTTCTACAATTCAGGTAAAATCTGAAACTCCTAGCATATGTAGTGATTGTGCTGATATAAAACATGAATGTGCTGAATTGAAACATGAATCTGAAAAGATTCACAGTCACAATCAGAGTTTGGTTATTGAACTGTCAAAGTGCAAAGAGGCAAACATGGCCTTATCTCGCAACGAAAAATATGTTAAATCGGTAATTGAAACACTCAAGAAAAGTGTTTCTGAGTTATCAAAAATGGTTTTTAATAAGCAAACTGGTATTAATAATTACATTAATATCATTGAGGCAACTAAGAAAGAGCTAGCCGAGGCGAAATGTGAGCATGAAGCGATCAAGCTCAAATTGGAGAGTTACTCAAACTCCCGATATGTGCTTGATCACATCATTGACGTTCAACAACTAAAGGGTAATGTTAAAGGCGTTGGGTATAAGTCGTGTCCGCCTCCTTTGAGACACAACTATACCAAGATGCCCGATGAGGAGGAAATGCCGCGTTTTGAGCCAACTGTACCTCTTGATTATGAGGAAGTTACAACTGGCTTAGGGTTCAAAACGGACAATTCATCGGAGGGCTCATCTGATAGCAAGAAAAAGTCATCATGTGCTTCAAATCAAAGTCCTCCAACCGTTGAGGACTATGATTCTTTGGATGATGAACCAGATGTGAGTGATGAGGATAAATCTCTTAAAAGGAACAAAGGAGTAGAAGTCCCCGTTGAGAATCATATTCTGTGTGATCCTCCTACTCCTGCTGTGCATTCAACTGCTAAACAAGAGATGCATCCTATCACTGAGACAGTGTCTACTGTTAAAAGGAGATCATGCTTTAAATGCGGGGAGTTTGGCCACAATATCATAAATTAAACAAACTCTCCGAAACCAAATTTTGTAGAAAGAGCCCCTTCTGAACAAGGTCACCAACAACGTCGTCCTGTGTCACCAAAAACTGACAAACGCACTGTTAAAGAACAGGAAACAAAACAACGACGTCAAAATGTGAAGGTGATCGAAAAGGCTTTAAAACCAGAAGCTGTTAAAAGGAACCAATTTTGTCGCAACCGTTAAAACCGGAGATTTCTAAATCTGTAAATGATATACAATCCGGTAAACAGAAACAGGCTTGGAAACCAAAAACATGTGAGGATTCAGGGGGAGGCTTGCAATTTAAGGACCTTCAAGAAATTGAAATTACATTTCTTGATTCTCAGGGGCAACCCAAGTCTATGAAGGCTTGGGTCCCCCTCTCCAACTAATCTCTGAGTGAGTGTGCAGAATGTTCCAGGAGGAACTATCGATAGTCATCGGATTGTTGATAGTGGAGTGTCCATGCACAAGATCGGGGACAAAAGAAATTGTTGCCTTTGATGGAGAGAAAAAGAAAAGAAGACAGAATTGTCTGTCGAAAGAAATTGAAAGCTTTGACAAAATGAAAATCATACCAAAGTTTGATTGTTAAAGGCTTTGATCGGGTCCCCAGGATAGAGTCAATCAAAATGTACGCACCTGCAGCACGTCTGAAGATCAAAATCAACAAGATGAACGTGCAGTGTACATTTCTTCGCGGTGTAATTGAAGAAAATTTGTTTGTTGAACAAACTAACCGGGTGTGCGGATGCCTTGGCATGGATTGAACAACCGCACACTACTTCTCAAAGAGAAAGACAAAGACCTTCGCTGGTGCAATGTGGAAGACCAACCGGACCCAGAGGTTTATGATCTTGTTGCTGTGAAGAGATTTTTCAGTAGCTACAAAATTGACTTTGAAATCCACACCTGGTGGATATCCAGCTTAGGAGACCACTCAGATTCCTTGCAATGCATGAAGCTGTTGCGGGATACGGTTTTGATTTTCTTATCTCTCCTTTACTCGTCGATATTTACGCTGCTTTAAGAATTATTATCATCTAGTACAGCACTCTATGGCCAGACACATTGATCTCGAATATCACCTCACACGTGATTGTTTTTAATATGAAACTCGTCAATGTTGTCATGGTCCGCACCGCTTACCGACGTGCCAACTCATTTTTCCAAAATTCGATAAATCATTTATGATTAAATTAATTTTGGTAAACGGCATTGAGGTAAAACATGAGTTAACCGACATCGGAAAATTGGTTTTGTAATACCTTTGTGTTTTTAAAATTTATCTTAGTTTGTTGATTTTAGGGGGAGTAAATCCAAATTTTGAAAATTCTAAAATTGTGAAAATTTTCAAAACGCAAAAACAATAGAAAAACAAAAATGAGTTTCCTGGCGAGAAAAAGAGAAAATGATAGTACATCAGTGGTCTGTTGAAACCTCTTCGAACTAAATTGCAAAATGAAAAATGTTAAGCAGCTTTATATAAGATGTATCGGTAGGCTCACAATCATTTTAAAGTGTGCAGGGTGATATAAATCCTAAATCGACTGAAGACCAGGTGGGAACCGCACATTGGCATATGGCCTTAGTACCGAAATTTCGTTTGAGAGATTGCCGAGGTTCTGAGATATGTGGTCTTTATGCTGTTTATCATCTGGGTATCATGGTTATTTCTTTTACCGAAATATAACGGAGACGAAGTCTAGATCTTCCATGATACCATACATACGTGTACATAATGCATACGACCTCAATAAGTGATCAACAATCACATGTCCAAACAAAATAAGTGATAATATATCACAGCTTTCTGGCGGGAGTCAAGTTCGTCTCTTTGCTATACGTTTGTACTGACCTGTTAACGGACTTGCTCCTGTGCCCTCATGCATCGAAAATCAAGTTCCTCATCAATAAGTGATTCTATCACATAGGGCTTGTTTTCAAATCAAAATAAGTGAGTTTCTCACATCTCATATACGGTCAAACGGATGATAAACGGTATACTCACCGGTAAGATGAACCATCGTGCATACCTTGATACGGGAATGTGTCGTGTGTGGATGAACACCGGTCGGTAAGTATAAATCATACACTAATCATATCCCCTCGCCATGATTACATCTGATAAGTTGAGCTTATGTGGACAACAATACCGATAATTGTTATAGGATGCTTATCTAAATGTTAACTAATTGAACAAAAAGAGCATTTTGGCGTGACCGTACACTGATATGATTCTCTTACCCTCGAAACTCGCAAAAAGAATGTCCGTAAATATTTGTTTACTGCTTTCGTTTCTGCATCTTTGTATATATTTATTTATTGCTTTCCGTCTTTACATTTGAAAAATGAAAAATTCCAAAAAGATTTTAGGTGTGTTTTAATTTAAATTTTATAAAAGCCAAAAAGATTTTGCTTCTAATTTATTTTTGATTGACCGATGTTGGAACTCGAGTCTATCCTACCCAAAATCCTGATCGTAAGCCGGAAAACAATTGCACCTTCATAAACTGTCGAAGTTAACAAGTTTTGAAAGTAAGGGATTAAAAAAAATTGATCATTTTCTAAACTTTCAAACTATTGTCGGTCGGTGTTTAAATGAGATTTGATCTCATATGTGTCTTTTGTTTAATTTGTCTAAATTCCAAGCGGTTGTTCTCATTACGTGTTTAGCTTTCTTGTATGTGCAGATGCGACATCAGAATCAGCTAAATGCGAAGAGAACGTGTCAGATGACAAGCCATAAAGTGAAGACACAACGTTGATGCAGTCAGAAGATCAAGATGATCGGGTTGCAGTTGATCACTTTTCAACACCACAAGGATCTAAAGTATTGAAGATCAAAAGATTCACGAGCAACATTCAAGGGGGAGTTTGTTGATACACTCCCTGATTGTGTCACGTGAAGACTTTGAAGATCCTCCGACATGAAAGACATGGAAGACGAACCATCATGAGTAGCGTCCAAGGGGGAGTTTGTTGATACATTTTATGTGGACGCGACTCGGCTCGGTTAGACTCGACTTGGTTCGGTTCGACACGGTAAGGTCCGGCTCAAGTCCGACGTCGCGACATTCCTCCGCCGTGCGCCCCAGAGGTCGACACGCCAAGCACGGAGAGCCGAGAACGTTTCCCGCTGTCAAATCATCATGACATCATCATGATGATATCATGATGATGTCACAAGTTTGACTAATACTTACAAATTGAATATTTGTGGATTACGTATATGTGCATGCATTGTTTGTTGATTATGTTTGTTGTTTGGCCCAACTGTCAAAGCCCATACATGACGAAGTCTCTTTGGAGCCCAAGCCCATCATACATGTGACGAAATCAGAAGGTCCAACAGTGACGAAGACATCAGTTGACGAAATCCCCTGATTTCGTCAAAGATATTGATTTCGTCGTGATGATGGGATTCCGTCGATCAGTTTTCATCGGCAATCAGTTTTCGTCAATGATGTTAGTATAAATACACAGACAACAAACAGAAACACTTAGGCAAGTCTGAATAGATTTGAGAGCGAACACATTGTAACACACACACACTGAGAGTTTACAGAGACCATTTGTAAACACCGCATTGTAACCGTTTCATAGCATTAATACATTGAGTGTTAATCGTTGAATCTTGTGTCTTACTTGTTCGTAACTTGGTTTAACTTACCCGTTTGGATTCCGCACTCTCGGGTTTGTAGGAAAACAGGGAATAGAGGTTACTCGATCCTCCGGGTGGACCTACAAGTGGTATCAGAGCAAATTAGTATTAACGCGGTACTAGCTTCACACCCGTTTGTGTGTTGGGTGTAATTGTTTTGAGCGTTACGCTTTAAAATTCTGACTTTTTGAACAAAATTGGTGTTTGATTTATTTTCAAAAGTCTCCACCTTGTTAGTACCCTTGGAGGCCACAAATTTAACGTCTTTTGCTTTCTTCTTGTAACGAGCTCCTTTTGATTCAACCTTAGCCTTAAGCTTTGGAGCTCGTTGTTGTTGTTGTTTACCGTTTTAAAATTTATCTTAGTTTGTTGATTTTAGGGGGAGTAAATCCAAAATTTGAAAATTCAAAAACATCGAAAATTTTCAAAACTCAAAAACAATAGAAAAACAAAAATGAGTTTCCTAGCGAGAAAAAGAGAAAATGATAGTACATCAGTGGTCTGTCTAAACCTCTTTGAAATGAACTTAACATGAAAAATGTTAAGCAGCTCTATATAAGATGTATCGGTAGGCTCACAATCATTTTAAAGTGTGCAGGGTGATATAAATCTTAAATCGACTGAAGACCAGGTGGGAACCGCACATTGGCATATGGTCTTAGTACCGAAATTTCGTTTGAGAGATTGCCGAGGTTCTGAGATATTCGGTCTTTATGCTGTCTTATCATCTGGGTATCATGGTTGTATCAAACCGTAAAAATAACGGAGACGAAGTCTAGATCTTCCATGATACTATACATACGTGTACATATTGCATACGACCTCAATAAGTGATCAACAATCACATGTCCAAACAAATAAGTGATAATATATCACAGCTTTTTTGCGGGAGTCAAGTTCGTCTCTTTGCTGTACGTTGTACTGACCTGTTCACGGACTTGCTCCTGTGCCCTCATGCATACGAAAATCAAGTTCCTCATCAATAAGTGATTCTATCACATAGGGCTTGTTTTCAATCAAAATATGTGAGTTTCTCACATCTTTTATACGGTCAAAGAGATGATAAACGATATACTCACCGGTAAGATGATCTCTCATGCATACCTTGATACGGGAATGTGTCGTGTGTGGATGAACACCGGTCGGTAAGTATAAATCATACCTTAACGTATCCCCTCGCCATGATTACATCTGATAAGTTGAGCTTATGTGGACAACAATACCAATAATTGTTATAGGATGCTTATCTAAATGTTAACTAATTGAACAAAAAGAGCGTTTTGGCGTGACCGTACACTGATATGATTCTCTTACCCTCGAAACTCGCAAAAAGAATGTCTGTAAATATTTTTTTACTGCTTTCAGTTTCTGCATCTTTGTATATATTTATTTATTGCTTTCCGTCTTTACTTTTGAAAAATAAAAATTCCAAAAAGATTTTAGGTGTGTTTTAATCTAATTTTTTTAAAAGCCAAAAAGATTTTGCTTCTATTTTATTTTTGATTAACCAATGTTGGAACTCGAGTCTATCCTACCCAAAATCCTGATTGTAAGCCGGAAAACAATTGAACCTTCATAAACTGTCGAAGTTAACAAGTTTTGAAAGTTAAAGGATTAAAATTGAACAATTTTTAAACTTTCAAACTGTTGTCAGTCGGTGTTTAAATGAGATTTGATCTCATATGTGTCATTTGTTTAATTTGTCTAAATTCCAAGCGGTTGTTCTCATTACGTGTTTAGCTTTCTTGTATGTGCAGATGCGACATCAGAATTAGCTAAAGGCGAAGAGAACGTGTCAGATGACAAGCCGTAAAGTGAAGACACAACAGTGATGCAATCTGAAGATCAAGATGATCGGGTTGCAGTTGATCACTCATCAACACCACAAGGATCTAAAGTTATGAAGTTCAAAAGATTCACGAGCATCATTCAAGGGGGAGTTCGTTGATACACTCCCTATTTGCGACAAGTGAAGACCTTTTAAAGATCCGACAATGTGTAGATCGAACCATCACGAGTAGCATCCAAGGGGGAGTTTGTTGGTACACTTTATGTGGATGCGACTCGGCTCGGTTCGACTCGGCTCGGTTCGACTCGACTCAGTTCGACTCGGTTAGGTTCGGCTCAAGCCCTACGTAGCGACATTCCTCCGTCGTGCGCCCCAGAGTTCGACACGCGAAGCACGGAGAGCCGCGAACCAATCCCGCTGACACATCATCATGATGATGTCATGATGATGTCACAAGTTTGACTAAACTTAACAATTTGAAATTCCAAAAGCCATGCATGACAAAATCTCCGTGTTTTCATCAGAAATGGTAAATGGCGAAATCCCCTTTGTTTTCATCACTATGTGTGTGGCGAAATCCCTGATTTCGTCACACATGGTTTTCGTCATTTGGGTTTTCGTCTATGGTCAGTATAAATAGCTCAGTTGTTTATCACTTTAGTTATGAGACCACTGTGAAACTCTATGAGTGAGAACAGAGAGACTTGAGAGAGTCTGTAAAACATTGTTTGTATATGTTTGTGGTTGTACTCGTCCCTAATCAATAGATATTGAATCTTTGGTTACGCGTGTGTGTTTTACATTGTTTTTGGTTTGCACCGTCACGGGGATTCCGCACCCGCGATCGTGTTTGTGATAAACAGGGAATAGGTTTTCGTATCGGATCCTCCGGGAAAACGGACCTACACAAAATGTCTATCGCGTAACTTTATTCAATACTCTTCTCAACTAATGTTTTTCTTGTGTACTGGCAAGGAACACAATCCACATACTAGTTTCGTGTCTTCGTGTAATCGTCACCTTATGTCCGAAGAATTAGGTTTCGGCACGTGTGACATTTTCAAAACTTCATTTCCATTCGATTATTATATTTCGCTTAAAATTTTCCTTCACTTGATAGGTTTTACCATTACATGCACCCACATGTTAAATTTATGTACCTGGGTCGATTTGTCTTATTACATACCTTGGTGTCGGCCCTAGACCGCATTCACGGATCATCCCTTCCAAGCAATTATGCTTACCTTACACATAACACACTATTAGTTTCCTTCATATACATACTTTAATACATACTTACATTCGCTTTTACCTTTGGGCCTTGATAGAGTCTTGGATTGTACGGGTTCTTTGTCACAAGAGCACACATGTTTGAGTTCAAGTACTTACCTCCTTCTACTTGATTTCTCTCAAACCAGGGCTCTGATACCAACTTGTAAGACCCTAACACGTATTAACTTAAAAATGACGCAGCGGAAAAACGAGCCTTAAAATTTTTCTTGCTTTACTAAATACATTGCTTACGTAAAGACTCAGTCACAAAACGTTTAATATTTACTAATTGAATGAACAACATTCATGATAAAATAATTCTATAAGTATTACATAATCCAAACTAGGTGACCGTTCTTTCCCGTATAATCCTCGCTATCAACTCGATCAATGTCCGCTTCTATTCGTTCGTGGTAGAAGAAATCTGTATAAAACCTGTGGACATCATTCACAACTTAACTATTAGTCATCGTCAACATCTTATGACATTATTATCATACAATTAAAAACCCATACAACATTCCACAATATAAACTTGATCCATTTCATATCTCTTGTTCCGATTTTGACTTCACTACTTCTTGAATCTGATGTTCTCATACTCGTATTACATTCCAATCTCAAGACAATTCATTAGTATTCGTCAATGACCAATATAATAAACCATTCATTCATACATAGATAACATCCCGCATTTACACATATTCACATTCCAAATTCCCACGTGTATACATACACTTACCTCTACACATATACACATTCGTACACGCACACATACGTACAAGCTCTCGCGCTTACCGTTTGCATTCACATAAACCTATACATTTTGTCATAATCCCAACTTTCCTTAAGATAGAATTTTATACTCACTATCTTGCATACCCATTCGTTCCTAAGTTCGATTACATATAGATTTCCTTCACTAACACGGAGGTAAAATCCATACCTTCGCCATCCGGAGGCTCATAACAATACTTATGTTCTAAACCGGCTTTAAATAAGTTAAGAGACATGAAAATCATTCAAAACATCGAGTTCGTTTAAAAACTAGGAGTCTCATAACTTTTTACTTGTGATCAATATTTCATAAATCATGAAACAATTAGTCTTACGTAGTTTAAAATGCGTTTAAACGAGTTCGCGAGACAAAACAAGTCAAATAAACAACTTTTGCCAGCCCAACATACCGTCGCGTCGCGCGACGGCTTCTCGTCCATGCTGTCGCGTGGCGCGACCCCCTTATATCGACAGAAGGTTCATTTTATTTGAGCTGCAGATTTCCAGCTCCAACTTCTCGCTTGTTAAAACTTAAAACTTGCATAACTTTTGATCTAGACGTCCGTTTTGAGTAATTCTTGTTACTACGCGTGCGTAATTTAATTACGGATCCATTTATCATCCTAACTCACATCAAAAGCCGAATTATAAGATAAGGACTTATACATCCTTCAAACCATTATTCGACCCGTTTGATTTCACTAGCTAACCTTCGTTACATACAACTCATTCGATATACTAAAGTAACGCTTACCTTAAAACTCTCCTTCATTACATAGTATTTCCATAATTTTCCACACTCCTAAATATTAAATTCTGCATACATACTAAGAAGTGAATTAGATTCACTTACCTTGAGCGTCCGTTTCCGCATTCGCTTCCTTGTCTCCTCTTGACCCGTTAGCCTTTCTTGCTTGAGTCCATTTCCACATGATCGCTATGCTTTCGTGTCACCACAATCACATCATTGTTAGTATACATGATTGTACATATAAATGATCATGTCGAATGCATAACTCACATTTGACTTTCATTAGTCAAGTTTAACAAGCATAAGGCATATACCCAAAATCACATCTTTTCGAACTCATATAATCCATCATGTCAACGCATAAAACGAATATTGATATAACACATACCATATAACGTTCTAAGATCTTACAATTGTGACAAAATTCTAGCCATGCCTCTTATGTGCATTTGACTTTCAAAAGTCAATGATTTATCATTTTAACTTTCGGCTTAATCTCATATACTCATGACATCATAATAGGCTGTTTTGGGGCGTCCGTTTACTGTACTTACGAGCTTACAAAAATTACAATATTTTTATATGACGTGCCTCTCAGAGGGGTTATCCTTATGTTAAATTTTTAGAGTCTAACTCTCTACCAAAAATTTATAAAAATTCATTTACTAAGCTGCAATCAGATTCGTCACTTCTGACTGCAGCTTACGAAAAATGCATTTAAAATTCCTCGTTTATCCGATTGATGAAGTTCCAGTTGGAGATTTTTGGAATCACCTGAAGATACCTACAGTAAAACTTTGAGATCATAACTCAATTCCTAAATTGAGTTATGACATTCGTAATGGGCTGCAAATTCTGCCAGAAAACGCAGCCTGAACCTTCGATACGGAAAAATTCATAAAACGTTCATTTTTTGTCGAAAAAATGCAATTCCAGTTGGGTTTGAAAGGTTTTTCCTGGGAGTTCTTCACAAACTCAATAAACATTAGTTTTTGACAAGATTTGACCCAGTTACAGCCGATTACATTCGGCTGTAACTTTCTGGACAGATTTAGTTTTCATCAAATCCTTTTCTAAATATCTCTCATTCAACTTCACCTAGACATTTTATTGAACACTTGGCGGGTTTCGTATTTAAAGCATAATGTACAAGTATTTGTCATGCTCATCTTCCTAATTTTTGTGTTCACTTGTCATTAACAACTAAATAAAATCACATTACTTCATACCATACTAAATCTAACTATCAAGAATCAATCACATAAGTCATAATACATCAAAATTTGCATAAGATTTGACATGGGTAGTATACCCATGTCGACACCCTACTCATAGCAAATGGGTTTTACTCCAAATCTTCCTTATAATCAAAATTGAACATAATTTAGCATCTACACATTCATCATAACTAACATTCATGCTTAAAACTTACATTATATTCACGGATTACATAAAACCCACTTAATCAAACATCATTAAAACACCAAATTCGACTTACTTGATGTTAGAGACACTTAAGTGATCAACATTCCAGGTTCATGCATCCGATTCCCCTTAAGATTCCTACTCGAATTGATGAATTTGGTGAAACTAGGGTTTCACCCTTTCCCTCTCTTCTCCTGGTCGAACATCGACCCCCCACACACACTAAATGTGTGTTTTTGTGTTTTAATTTCTTTTTTAATTAAACATTAACTTTCCCTCTTTTGACAACCTTGGCCTCTCTAGATGCTACTTGATCATAATTGTAGCAAATTCCTTCCTCTGGTTGATTTGTTAGACGTTTAACCAAGTTTAAAAACTTAGTTATTATATTTATTTAATTAACATGGTATTGTTCTAATGAATTTTAAAAATTCGTGTTTTGGGATGTTACAAATCTACCCCCCTTAAAGGAGGTTTCGTCCCAGAAACCTTCCTCACCCCTACTTGGCCGATTCTGCACCCAATCCATTACTCTTTTCATTCATAGTGCTCATTACTTGCGACTTATATATAGTGGTAGGATCCGCTTACAACCATAAGAGTATATCTTGTCCTTACCCTAGAAATTAGGCGTTAAACTTTCAGACATTTACCATTCATAGTGGGTCATACTATCCCTACCTCACTTATATACAAGTGAAATATTACATTCTGGGATTAGCCCCACAAATACTTATTGTGGTTTTAACTTGGCATTCTACCTTAGCAACCTTTCTAGGCACTTTCTTTAACACATAATACCTTGGATCATCTACTGACTTAATTTTATTGACATTCATTTGAGTTTAATGTTACAACTGAATACTTATTATTAATCCTTTACTAATGTCGTTCTTGGTTTCTTTTATACCCCCAGATTCTTACTCAAAAACTTTAAAATTTCCTCTTAACGACCACAATTGTGGGTTGAAATTTCCTCATAAATTGACCTTTAAAGGTCATAGATTACATATTATACCATACTTATTTTGCCGTTCGTTTATTAGTGGGTAGCATTCTGTCTATCAATTCTTACTTATCAATCGTGAGTTAAACATTTTACTGACCTCGTCTTCATTGCGTAGATCGATGATCCGTAAGCCGTGTCAATCCGCTTCTTCATAGTACCTTCCGTACAGGATTAATTTCATTCATTCATGTATTAAGTTCCCGCTTTCGAGCATCATTTCGTCAACTCTACTACTTTTATCACACCAAGAATTTCACCATTCTCATATGTAACATTAACGGTCAGCACATATCATTCAAATTTCTTCGAGTATGGCGTTTATCAAATTAACTTGCTTATATACTAGCCCTTTCTAGATTCTTTTAAAACATTAGTTCGCTCGGCCCATTCTTAATGGGTCAGTACATGACCATTCCTTAGCATAACATTTTCATTCAGTTATTCAATTCATCCGGTGTTAATTCACCCATAATCTTCCATAAATCCTTAACTTACTAGGCGTACTACATTGTACATATTATTGCTTACGGAGTACTCTCTCATGAGTTAGTTTCCAAAATGTTGGTACACTTTATGTGGACTCGGCTCGGTTCGACTCGACTCGGTTAGGTTCGGCTCAAGCCCGACGTAGCGACATTCCTCCGTCGTGCGCCCCAGAGTTCGACACGCGAAGCACGGAGAGCCGCGAACCAATCCCGCTGACACATCATCATGACATCATCATGACATCATCATGATGATGTCACACGTTTGACTAAATTTAACAATTTGAAATTCCAAAAGCCATGCATGACGAAATCTCCATGTTTTCGCCAGAAATGGTAAATGGCGAAATCCCCTTTGTTTTCATCACTATGTGTGTGGCGAAATCCCTGATTTCGTCACACATGGTTTTTCGTCATTTGGGTTTTCGTCTATGGTCAGTATAAATAGCTCAGTTATTTATCAGTTTAGTTATGAGACCACTGTGAAACTCTATGAGTGAGAACAGAGAGACTTGAGAGAGTCTGTAAAACATTGTTTGTATATGTTTGTGGTTATACTCATCCCTAATCAATAGATATTGAATCTTTGGTTACGCGTATGTGTTTTACATTGTGTTTGGTTTGCACCGTCACGGGGATTCCACACCCGCGGTCGTGTTTGTGATAAACAGGGAATAGGTTTTCGTATTGGATCCTCCGGGAAAAACGGACCTACAAGTGGTATCAGAGCCTTGGCTCTTTTCCTTGTTTAAAACCAAACATTGTTGTGTTTTATCAAGCTTGTTTTAAGTTATTTTTAGAAACTGTTCTTTTGAAAAGTTTAAATATTTTCTGGAAAAAGGTTCAAAAATCTTTGAAAATCTTGTGTTTTTGCTACTTGTTCTTATAAAAATCTTGTTAAGTTTTCATTTATACATGTTAAGGAAGGGTTTTTATTGAACATTTGTGCAAAAATTGTGTTCGGAAATTTTTCAAGTGGCCGGTAAACTCATATATTTCACCGGAGTTCTTGAGTGTTCATATAGTTCTACATAAATATTCATACTTTCTGGATATTTTGTTTTGAATTTGCATTGAAGAATTATTGAAAAGTTGAAGTTTGATTATTATATTTGTTGTTGTTTGAATATTGTGTACTTCAAATGATGTGTTGTTGAAAAACGAACCATCAACAGTAGGGTGGTTTGAAATTTGTGGCCTGTTTGTTTGAAAATTGTGTCACCAAGTTGATTATTATAGTTCTACATAAATATTCATAGTTTTTGGATATTTTGTTTTGAATTTGCATTGAAGAATTATTGAAAAGTTGAAGTTTGATTATTATATTTGTTGTTGTTTGAATATTGTGTACTTCAAATGATGTGTTGTTGAAAAACGAACCATCAACAGTAGGGTGGTTTGAAATTTGTGGCATGTTTGTTTGAAAATTGTGTCACCTAGTTGTGCTTGTGTCAGAGATAGGATAAGTTTTTGTTTAAAAAAAAATCTAACCAAACCTCACCTTATCTCTTTGATTGACGAAAAGTGATCATAAAGTTTCGCCACATGAAATCTGACATTAATCAATACTCCATATGCATTTTAATACAATTTGACCAAACATTCTTATATTCACGTGACTTCCTACAACAAGCAATTAATGTGAATTGATATATTTGACTTTTGATCACATTATCTATTGAAACAATTTTTCATAAAAGCAATTTCAACGAAATCACCCAACTAGATTTCGTCACCATCCAGCATCTTCGCCACTCACTATTTTCGCTAAACATCAGATTTCGTCAACAATAAACATCAGATTTCGTCAACAATAAACATCTAATTTCGTCAAAACAAAAACAGATTTCGTCACACAAAATCAAAGACTTCGTCACATTCAAACAAGTTTCATCACAATTTTTTATCCATTCAATTAACATTTAGAAAAACAATTGCATCTTACAACTGGTGAAAGTGCACGTTCAGTCAATTAACATTTATTGTCTCATCCTTTTCGTCAAAATTGTTTATCCAATTTCGTCCATATCCAAATTTGTCAACCATATCAGATTTCGTCAAACATATCAGATTTCGTCACATATTGTCAAAGGTTGTTCTTGTTGGACGAAATCTCTAAGTTCGTCATCAAGGATTTCGTCGAACATACTTGTGATTTTTATACAGAAGCTTTGCATATCTATCATAACAGTTTGCTTTTAAGTGTTTAACCAGGTTTTCAATTTCATATATCAATCATGAGTTGTACTAGCCCTTCGGATTGGAGCATGGAACCGAGACCAGGTGAAGATCAGACATCCGCAGCCGTTTGGTTAAGGAATGTCATGCCTCAACAATCTATTAGTGCAAATCAATGGGCATTGGTGACGAATCAGAATCAAAGGATTCAAAATCTTCTGTTAAGTGAAAGCGAAACGGGAAGCAATAATCGCCCGCCAAAGTTAAATCACATGAACGAATATCCGACATGGAAAGGTCATTTCCACACGTACGTTCTAGGGAAAAATACTGAAGTATGGACGTGCTTCATTTCGCCGTATAATCAAGATCTAGAAGAAGCAGGTTCAAGTGCGGCGACATTGGCGAATATGCTAGAAGATGACAAGAAAGCGTATGATCTAGAGAAGAAGGCATTTGCTATTCTCACGCAAGCACTCCACAAAAACATCTATCATCAATTCTCTTATTGTACGAGCACGAAAGCACTATGGGATGCCTTGGTACCAAGAGGTGAAGGAAATGCAGCGACAAGAAAGACACGCCATGATCTGTTGAAGAAAGAGTTTGAATCATTTCATTTCTTGGAGAATGAAACCCTAAATGATATGACTACTCGTTTTTATCATTGATTAGTGAAATGTATTCTTATAATGTTCGTGCAACTCAACAGGAAATGGTTGCAAGGTTTGCTGATGCTCTACCTCCAAAGTGGAGCCCATTCATTGAGCTTCTACAGCATACGGGCGTTCTAGATGCTGTCAATATCTATGAATTCATTCAGAAGTTGGAACACAAGAATGATGAAGAAATCCGGAAAGCTAAACGAATTCATGTTCCTCAAAATACCGAAATATACCTTGCAGGTTTTAACTCTTTAGCTAGTTCCAGTTCCAGTTCAGTTCAGCAACCGAAGCTACGGACGACATTTATGTCAAATACAAGCTCTTTTCTGTTTCCACAATCAGCTCCACCTGAGGTTTTCGATCCAAGTGCTATCATCCTCCAGCGCATATGATTGCTCAAGCTCATGCTTTCTCAAAACCTCAATTAGATGCAAGTGTGTGGCTACCTAAACCCCAACCTCCACCACAAGTTCCTCCCACTCAACCTCAATTTGATCCAAATGCATATATTCCAACACCATCACAAGCCCAACCACAACCTCAATCCAAACAGCCACAAGCAAACTTATCCAAAGTCAATGTGGAAACTGCAAGGGAAACCATGGAACTTCTTAACACCATGGTCAATGCCTACTGCGGACTAGTCGCAAGTCAGATTGGCAACATTAATTTGACAAACGAAGACTATCAGCAGATAGACAGGGATGAAATGGAGTTAATGGATATCAAGTGGGCGTTTGCGAGCGCGGTTAGACGAGCGAAGGATTATATGAGGAGAACCGGGAAGACTAGCTTGGAAAGCAAGCGGGATACGAAGTACGGTTTTGATAAGGATGCCGTGACGTGCTTCAATTGCAGTGAAAAGGGTCACTTCAAACGTGAATGCACGCGACCGAGCAAACAAGGCAACCAAAATCCCTTCCAAAATCAAACAAGTACTTCAAATCAAGCTAACAACGAAAGAGGGATAGTAGCTGATAACAACCAAACAAACCAGTCAGGGCCATCTAATACTAATCGAGCATTAGTGGTACAAGCCGA
The DNA here is from genome assembly GCA_030545235.1 of Helianthus tuberosus. NCBI lineage: Eukaryota > Viridiplantae > Streptophyta > Magnoliopsida > Asterales > Asteraceae > Helianthus > Helianthus tuberosus. Next base: position 163,799,918 of record CM060366.1, read on the forward strand.
TGAGGGATGTGATTGGTCCGTACAGTTGGGAGGAGGAACTGCATGTTATGCGAAGATCATCAGTCACATCAAGCATGTGCACAAGGAAGAATTTTCTGAATCAGATGATAGTTCGGGATACAGTGGTAGTTCCGATTCAGAATCAGATATGAATGAACGAATGGATTCTGAAGGTGATAGTTTGTTGAATGATGCTGAGGAAGTAAAGTGTCAGAAATATGTCTTGGTCAAGAAAGCGGATGCTACATCAGAAGAAATGGAGAAGATTCTCACTGAAGATGGATCTTTCTCTTCTCAGACTGCCTTTATGGCTAATGTCACAGCTTCTACAATTCAGGTAAAATCTGAAACTCCTAGCATATGTAGTGATTGTGCTGATATAAAACATGAATGTGCTGAATTGAAACATGAATCTGAAAAGATTCACAGTCACAATCAGAGTTTGGTTATTGAACTGTCAAAGTGCAAAGAGGCAAACATGGCCTTAGCTCGCAACGAAAAAGATTTTAAATCGGTAATTGAAACACTCAAGAAAAGTGTTTCTGAGTTATCAAAAACGGTTTTTAATAAGCAAACTGGTATTAATAATTACATTAATATCATTGAGGCAACTAAGAAAGAGCTAGCCGAGGCGAAATGTGAGCATGAAGCGATCATGCTCAAATTGGAGAGTTACTCAAACTCCCGATATGTGCTTGATCACATCATTGACGTTCAACAACTAAAGGGTAATGTTAAAGGCGTTGGGTATAAGTCGTGTCCGCCTCCTTTGAGACACAACTATACCAAGATGCCCGATGAGGAGGAAATGCCGCGTTTTGAGCCAACTGTACCTCTTGATTATGAGGAAGTTACAACTGGCTTAGGGTTCAAAACGGACAATTCATCGGAGGGCTCATCTGATAGCAAGAAAAAGTCATCATGTGCTTCAAATCAAAGTCCTCCAACCGTTGAGGACTATGATTCTTCGGATGATGAACCAGATGTGAGTGATGAGGATAAATCTCTTAAAAAGAACAAAGGAGTAGAAGTCCCCGTTGAGAATCATATTCTGTGTGACCCTCCTACTCCTGTTGTGCATTCAACTGCTAAACAAGAGATGCATCCTATCACTGAGACAGTGTCTACTGTTAAAAGTGATAACGTGTTGTACACTTTAGTCGGTGATGACAAAATTTATTCAAACACAGCTTTTCCAATTAAAAATGTCAATCAATCTTTGATTGATAAAGTGTTTGAAGATACTACCAGTAAGTTTTTGGAAAAAGGGATCCCGAGAGTTTCAGTAACTCAGTGTGATCCGATTCCAAAAGCTGAACTTAGAAGAAAATTTGGAAATCAAAAATCACGAACGAAGCAACAACCTATCGCTTTTAAGGGTAAACAACAACAACGAGCTGAAAAGCCTAAGGTTACACAACCAAAGGCTAAAACAAAAGGAGCTCGTTACAAGAAGAAAGCAAAAGACGTTAAGTTTGTGGCCTCCAAAGGTACTGATAAAGTGGAGACTTTTGAAAATAAGTCAAATACCGATTTTGTTCAAAAAGTCAACATTTTGAAACGTAATAGTGATAACAATTACACCCAACACACAAACGGGTGTGAAGCTAGTACCTCGGGGTCTACAAATTCAACGTCAGGTCATCGAACAGAATCTCCTAATTTTGTTGAAAGGAGATCATGCTTTAAATGCGGGGAGTTTGGCCACATTATCAGAAATTAAACAAACTCTCCGAAACCAAATTTTGTAGAAAGAGCCCCTTCTGAACAAGGTCACCAACAACGTCGTCCTGTGTCACCAAAAACTGACAAACGCACTGTTAAAGAACAGGAAACAAAACAACGACGTCAAAATGTGAAGGTGATCGAAAAGGCTTTAAAACCAGAAACTGTTAAAAGGAACCAATTTTGTCGCAACCGTTAAAACCGGAGATTTCTAAATCTGTAAATGATATACAATCCGGTAAACAGAAACAGGCTTGGAAACCGAAAACATGTGAGGATTCAGGGGGAGGCTTGCAATTTAAGGACCTTCAAGAAATTGAAATTACATTTCTTGATTCTCAGGGGCAACCCAAGTCTATGAAGGCTTGGGTCCCCCTCTCCAACTAATCTCTGAGTGAGTGTGCAGAATGTTCCAGGAGGAACTATCGATAGTCATCGGATTGTTGATAGTGGAGTGTCCATGCACAAGATCGGGGACAAAAGAAATTGTTGCCTTTGATGGAGAGAAAAAGAAAAGAAGACAGAATTGTCTGTCGAAAGAAATTGAAAGCTTCGACAAAATGAAAATCATACCAAAGTTTGATTGTTAAAGGCTTTGATCGGGTCCCCAGGATAGATTCAATCAAAATGTACGCACCTGCAGCACGTCTGAAGATCAAAATCAACAAGATGAACGTGCAGTGTACATTTCTTCGCGGTGTAATTGAAGAAAATTTGTTTGTTGAACAAACTAACCGGGTGTGCGGATGCCTTGGCATGGATTGAACAACCGCACACTACTTCTCAAAGAGAAAGACGAAGACCTTCGCTGGTGCAATGTGGAAGACCAGCCGGACCCAGAGGTTTATGATCTTGTTGCTGTGAAGAGATTTTTCAGTAGCTACAAAATCGACTTTGAAATCCACACCTGGTGGATATCCAGCTTAGGAGACCACTCAGATTCCTTGCAATGCATGAAGCTGTTGCGGGATACGGTTTTGATTTTCTTATCTCTCCTTTACTCGTCGATATTTACCCTGCTTTAAGAATTATTATCATCTAGTACAACACTCTTTGGCCAGACACATTGATCTCGAATATCACCTCACACGTGATTGTTTTTAATATGAAACTCGTCAATGTTGTCATGGTCCGCACCGCTTACCGACGTGCCAACTCATTTTTCCAAAATTCGATAAATCATTTCTGATTAAATTAATTTTGGTAAACGGCATTGAGGTAAAACATGAGTTAACCGACATCGGAAAATCGTTTTTGTAAATACCTTTGTGTTTTTAAAATTTATCTTAGTTTGTTGATTTTAGGGGGAGTAAATCCAAAATTTGAAAATTCTAAAACTGTGAAAATTTTCAAAACGCAAAAACAATAGAAAAACAAAAATGAGTTTCCTGGCGAGAAAAAGAGAAAATGATAGTACATCAATGGTCTGTTGAAACCTCTTCGAACTAAATTGCAAAATGAAAAATGTTAAGCAGCTTTATATAAGATGTATCGGTAGGCTCACAATCATTTTAAAGTGTGCAGGGTGATATAAATCCTAAATCGACTGAAGACCAGGTGGGAACCGCACATTGGCATATGGCCTTAGTACCGAAATTTCGTTTGAGAGATTTCCGAGGTTCTGAGATATGTGGTCTTTATGCTGTTTATCATCTGGGTATCATGGTTATTTCTTTTACCGAAATATAACGGAGACGAAGTTTAGATCTTCCATGATACCATACATACGTGTACATATTGCATACGACCTCAATAAGTGATCAACAATCACATGTCCAAACAAAATAAGTGATAATATATCACAGCTTTCTGGCGGGAGTCAAGTTCGTCTCTTTGCTATGCGTTTGTACTGACCTGTTAACGGACTTGCTCCTGTGCCCTCATGCATCGAAAATCAAGTTCCTCATCAATAAGTGATTCTATCACATAGGGCTTGTTTTCAAATCAAAATAAGTGAGTTTCTCACATCTCATATACGGTCAAACGGATGATAAACGGTATACTCACCGGTAAGATGAACCATTGTGCATACCTTGATACGGGAATCTGTCGTGTGTGGATGAACACCGGTCGGTAAGTATAAATCATACACTAATCATATCCCCTCGCCATGATTACATCTGATAAGTTGAGCTTATGTGGACAACAATACCGATAATTGTTATAGGATGCTTATCTAAATGTTAACTAATTGAACAAAAAGAGCATTTTGGCGTGACCGTACACTGATATGATTCTCTTACCCTCGAAACTCGCAAAAAGAATGTCCGTAAATATTTGTTTACTGCTTTCGTTTCTGCATCTTTGTATACATTTATTTATTTCTTTCCGTCTTTACATTTGAAAAATGAAAAATTCCAAAAAGATTTTAGGTGTGTTTTAATTTAAATTTTATAAAAGCCAAAAAGATTTTGCTTCTAATTTATTTTTGATTGACCGATGTTGGAACTCGAGTCTATCCTACCCAAAATCCTGATCGTAAGCCAGAAAACAATTGCACCTTCATAAACTGTCGAAGTTAACAAGTTTTGAAAGTAAGGGATTAAAAAAAATTGATCATTTTCTAAACTTTCAAACTATTGTCGGTCGGTGTTTAAATGAGATTTGATCTCATATGTGTCTTTTGTTTAATTTGTCTAAATTCCAAGTGGTTGTTCTCATTACGTGTTTAGCTTTCTTGTATGTGCAGATGCGACATCAGAATCAGCTAAAGGCGAAGAGAACGTGTCAGATGACAAGCCGTAAAGTGAAGACACGACGTTGATGCAGTCAGAAATCAAGATGATCGGGTTGCAGTTGATCACTTTTCAACACCACAAGGATCTAAAGTATTGAAGCTCAAAAGATTCACGAGCAACATTCAAGGGGGAGTTTGTTGATACACTCCCTGATTGTGTCACGTGAAGACTTTGAAGATCCTCCGACATGAAAGACATGGAAGACGAACCATCACGAGTAGCGTCCAAGGGGGAGTTTGTTGATACATTTTATGTGGACGCGACTCGGCTCGGTTCGACTCGACTTGGTTCGGTTCGACACGGTTAGGTCCGGCTCAAGTCCGACGTCGCGACATTCCTCCGTCGTGCGCCCCAGAGTTCGACACGCCAAGCACGGAGAGCCGAGAACGTTTCCCGCTGTCACATCATCATGACATCATAATGATGATGTCATGATGATGTCACAAGTTTGACTAATACTTACAAATTGAATATTTGTGGAATACGTATATGTGCATGCATTGTTTGTTGATTATGTTTGTTGTTTGGCCCAACTGTCAAAGCCCATACATGACGAAGTCTCTTTGGAGCCCAAGCCCATCATACATGTGACGAAATCAGAAGGTCCAACAGTGACGAAGACATCAGTTGACGAAATCCCCGGATTTCGTCAAAGATATTGATTTCGTCGTGATGATGGGATTCGTCAATGATGTTAGTATAAATACACAGACAACAAACAGAAACACTTAGGCAAGTCTGAATAGATTTGAGAGCGAACACATTGTAACACACACACACTGAGAGTTTACAGAGACCATTTGTAAACACCGCATTGTAACCGTTTCATAGCATTAATACATTGAGTGTTAATCGTTGAATCTTGTGTCTTACTTGTTCGTAACTTGGTTTAACTTACCCGTTTGGATTCCGCACTCTCGGGTTTGTAGGAAAACAGGGAATAGAGGTTACTCGATCCTCCGGGTGGACCTACAAGTGGTATCAGAGAAAATTAGTATTAACGCGGTACTAGCTTCACACCCGTTTGTGTGTTGGGTGTAATTGTTTTGAGCGTTACGCTTTAAAATTCTGACTTTTTGAACAAAATTGGTGTTTGATTTATTTTCAAAAGTCTCCACCTTGTCAGTACCCTTGGAGGCCACAAATTTAACGTCTTTTGATTTCTTCTTGTAACGAGCTCCTTTTGATTCAACCTTAGCCTTAAGCTTTGGAGCTCGTTGTTGTTGTTGTTTACCGTTTTAAAATTTATCTTAGTTTGTTGATTTTAGGGGGAGTAAATCCAAAATTTGAAAATTCAAAAACATCGAAAATTTTCAAAACTCAAAAACAATAGAAAAACAAAAATGAGTTTCCTGGCGAGAAAAAGAGAAAATGATAGTACATCAGTGGTCTGTCTAAACCTCTTTGAAATGAACTTAACATGAAAAATGTTAAGCAGCTCTATATAAGATGTATCGGTAGGCTCACAATCATTTTAAAGTGTGCAGGGTGATATAAATCTTAAATCGACTGAAGACCAGGTGGGAACCGCACATTGGCATATGGTCTTAGTACCGAAATTTCGTTTGAGAGATTGCCGAGGTTCTGAGATATTCGGTCTTTATGCTGTCTTATCATCTGGGTATCATGGTTGTATCAAACCGTAAAAATAACGGAGACGAAGTCTAGATCTTCCATGATACTATACATACGTGTACATATTGCATACGACCTCAATAAGTGATCAACAATCACATGTCCAAACAAATAAGTGATAATATATCACAGCTTTCTTGCGGGAGTCAAGTTCGTCTCTTTGCTGTACGTTGTACTGACCTGTTCACGGACTTGCTCCTGTGCCCTCATGCATACGAAAATCAAGTTCCTCATCAATAAGTGATTCTATCACATAGGGCTTGTTTTCAATCAAAATATGTGAGTTTCTCACATCTTTTATACGGTCAAACAGATGATAAACGATATACTCACCGGTAAGATGATCTCTCATGCATACCTTGATACGGGAATGTGTCGTGTGTGGATGAACACCGGTCGGTAAGTATAAATCATACCTTAACGTATCCCCTCACCATGATTACATCTGATAAGTTGAGCTTATGTGGACAACAATACCAATAATTATTATAGGATGCTTATCTAAATGTTAACTAATTGAACAAAAAGAGCGTTTTGGCGTGACCGTACACTGATATGATTCTCTTACCCTCGAAACTCGCAAAAAGAATGTCTGTAAATATTTTTTTACTGCTTTCAGTTTCTGCATCTTTGTATATATTTATTTATTGCTTTCCGTCTTTACTTTTGAAAAATAAAAATTCCAAAAAGATTTTAGGTGTGTTTTAATCTAATTTTTTTAAAAGCCAAAAAGATTTTGCTTCTATTTTATTTTTGATTAACCAATGTTGGAACTCGAGTCTATCCTACCCAAAATCCTGATTGTAAGCCGGAAAACAATTGAACCTTCATAAACTGTCGAAGTTAACAAGTTTTGAAAGTTAAAGGATTAAAATTGAACAATTTTTAAACTTTCAAACTGTTGTCAGTCGGTGTTTAAATGAGATTTGATCTCATATGTGTCATTTGTTTAATTTGTCTAAATTCCAAGCGGTTGTTCTCATTACGTGTTTAGCTTTCTTGTATGTGCAGATGCGACATCAGAATTAGCTAAAGGCGAAGAGAACGTGTCAGATGACAAGCCGTAAAGTGAAGACACGACAGTGATGCAATCTGAAGATCAAGATGATCGGGTTGCAGTTGATCACTCATCAACACCACAAGGATCTAAAGTTATGAAGTTCAAAAGATTCACGAGCATCATTCAAGGGGGAGTTTGTTGATACACTCCCTATTTGCGACAAGTGAAGACCTTTTAAAGATCCGACAATGTGTAGATCGAACCATCACGAGTAGCATCCAAGGGGGAGTTTGTTGGTACACTTTATGTGGACGCGACTCGGCTCGGTTCGACTCGACTCAGTTCGACTCGGTTAGGTTCGGCTCAAGCCCTACGTAGCGACATTCCTCCGTCGTGCGCCCCAGAGTTCGACACGCGAAGCACGGAGAGCCGCGAACCAATCCCGCTGACACATCATCATGACATCATCATGATGATGTCATGAAGATGTCACAAGTTTGACTAAACTTAACAATTTGAAATTCCAAAAGCCATGCATGACGAAATCTCCGTGTTTTCGTCAGAAATGGTAAATGGCGAAATCCCCTTTGTTTTCATCACTATGTCTGTGGCGAAATCCCTGATTTCATCACACATGGTTTTCGTCATTTGGGTTTTCGTCTATGGTCAGTATAAATAGCTCAGTTGTTTATCACTTTAGTTATGAGACCACTGTGAAACTCTATGAGTGAGAACAGAGAGACTTGAGAGAGTCTGTAAAACATTGTTTGTATATGTTTGTGGTTGTACTCATCCCTAATCAATAGATATTGAATCTTTGGTTACGCGTGTGTGTTTTACATTGTGTTTGGTTTGCACCTTCACGGGGATTCCGCACCCGCGATCGTGTTTGTGATAAACAGGGAATAGGTTTTCGTATCGGATCCTCCGGGAAAACGGACCTACACAAAATGTCTATCGCGTAACTTTATTCAATACTCTTCTCAACTAATGTTTTTCTTGCTACTACTACTTTCGTCGGTTTTTGCCTGTTTAATGAACCGAACCCTTCATATTATTTTACTATTACTTGCTTTCTAGTTAATAATCTCAACTCCGTTTGGATTTACAGAAAGTCAAACTATTAATGCTCTCTTATTTACGTTTTATTAATCAACTATGACTCACCCTTTACGTGTTCATTCATGCACTTACACATACATATGCATTGCGTTAGTCAAGCGATATGGTTATCCCGACAATGCTATTTTCATCGCCCACCCGCTATGTTATACTTACTTAAGGATTTCAGTCTTTTCATTCTTACATATTACTCTTTTGTAATAGGTCTGTATTTGCCTACAAATATTACCTTTCTCTCATTCTTTGTATCCTTTTATGTTTGAATCCGTCAATGGATTCAAACCTTTCATTCTTTCATGTTTGAATTCCTCTCTAGTCGAGTTATAAGCTCTTAGCGAAAGCATAACCTTTTATACATACCTGGCGAAAGTCAAAACCACCGACTCGTTATCTATACCTTGCAAGGGTTATTTTTTTCCATTTTTTTTACAATGCACGCCCATACATTATGCTTACCTATAAGTATAAAACTTAACAATTCAAAACATTAAATACCGGGTTCAAAAGGGCGATCACCATCTGACCCGTATGACCCATTTACCCTTTCAACCATTTTTGCATACATTACATGAGCATAATTATATTCATATATATATATATGTGTGTGTGTGTGTGTGTGTGTGTATAAGTTCAAAACATAACTTGGAAAATATCCGCTTTTAAAGAATATTTACTCGTTTGATATGTAATTACTTACAATTTTGAACCTTTCATTCTTACTTATTTGACTCGTACCTATTTACAAATTTCAAACTTTTTCATTCTATCATTCATTCCCTTCTATGTTTCGAATCCGTCTCGCGGTTTCTAACATATCATTCATATCTTTCATTCCTTTCATGTTTCGAATCTGTCTCGCAGATTCTAACAAATCATTTATATCTTTCATTCCTTTCATGTTTCGAATCCGTCTCGCGAATTCTAACATATCATTCATACTTCTCATGTGTATTTGGTACTTTCAAATCCCTGATTGTATTACATTTCCATTCACCTTCACGTCCACCTAATACCTAATTCTAACGGACATACCTGTAACAATTATTACGGTCTCACGAACGTCATATGTTTCTTGTGTACTGGCAAGGTACACAATCCACATACTAGTTTCGTGTCTTCGTGTAATCGTCACCTTATGTCCGAAGAATTAGGTTTCGGCACGTGTGACATTTTCAAAACTTCATTTCCATTCGATTATTATATTTCGCTTAAAATTTTCCTTCACTTGATAGGTTTTACCATTACATGCACCCACATGTTAAATTTATGTACCTGGGTCGATTTGTCTTATTACATACCTTGGTGTCGGCCCTAGACCGCATTCACGGATCATCCCTTCCAAGCAATTATGCTTACCTTACACATAACACACTATTAGTTTCCTTCATATACATACTTTAATACATACTTACATTCGCTTTTACCTTTGGGCCTTGATCGAGTCTTGGATTGTACGGGTTCCTTGTCACAAGAGCACACATGTTTGAGTTCAAGTACTTACCTCCTTCTACTTGATTTCTCTCAAACCAGGGCTCTGATACCAACTTGTAAGACCCTAACACGTAATAACTTAAAAATGACGCAGCGGAAAAACGAGCCTTAAAATTTTTCTTACTTTACTAAATACATTGCTTACGTAAAGACTCAGTCACAAAACGTTTAATATTTACTAATTGAATGAACAACATTCATGATAAAATAATTCTATAAGTATTACATAATCCAAACTAGGTGACCGTTCTTTCCCGTATAATCCTCGCTATCAACTCGATCAATGTCTGCTTCTATTCGTTCGTGGTAGAAGAAATCTGTATAAAACCTGTGGACATCATTCACAACTTAACTATTAGTCATCGTCATCATCTTATGACATTAATATCATACAATTAAAAATCCGTACAACATTCCACAATATAAACTTGATCCATTTCATATCTCTTGTTCCGGTTTCGACTTCACTACTTCTTGAATCTGATGTTCTCATACTCGTATTACATTCCAATCTCAAGACAATTCATTAGTATTCGTCAATGACCAATATAATAAACCATTCATTCATACATAGATAACATCCCGCATTTACACATATTCACATTCCAAATTCCCACGTGTATACATACACTTACCTCTACACATATACACATTCGTACACGCACACATACTTACAAGCTCTCGCGCTTACCGTTTGCATTCACATAAACCTATACATTTTGTCATAATCACAAATTTCCTTAAGATAGAATTTTATACTCACCATCTTGCATACCCATTCGTTCCTAAGTTCGATTACATATAGATTTCCTTCACTAACACGGAGGTAAAATCCATACCTTCGCCATCCGGAGGCTCATAACAATACTTATGTTCTAAACCGGCTTTAAATAAGTTAAGAGACATGAAAATCATTCAAAACATCGAGTTCGTTTAAAAACTAGGAGTCTCATAACTTTTTACTTGTGATCAATATTTCATAAATCATGAAACAATTAGTCTTACGTAGTTTAAAATGCGTTTAAACGAGTTCGCGAGACAAAACAAGTCAAATAAACAACTTTTGCCAGCCCAACATACCGTCGCGTTGCGCGACGGCTTCTCGTCCATGCTGTCGCGTGGCGCGACCCCCTTATATCGACAGAAGGTTCATTTTATTTGAGCTGCAGATTTCCAGCTCCAACTTCTCGCTTGTTAAAACTTAAAACTTGCATAACTTATGATCTAGACGTCCGTTTTGAGTAATTCTTGTTACTACGCGTGCGTAATTTAATTACGGATCCATTTATCATCCTAACTCACATCAAAAGCCGAATTATAAGATAAGGACTTATGCATCTTTCAAACCATTATTCGACCCGTTTGATTTCACTAGCTAACCTTCGTTACATACAACTCATTCGATATACTAAAGTAACGCTTACCTTAAAACTCTCCTTCATTACATAGTATTTCCATAATTTTCCACACTCCTAAATATTAAATTCTACATACATACTAAGAAGTGAATTAGATTCACTTACCTTGAGCGTCCGTTTCCGCATTCGCTTCCTTGTCTCCTCTTGACCCGTTAGCCTTTCTTGCTTGAGTCCATTTCCACATGATCCCTATGCTTTCGTGTCACCACAATCACATCATTGTTAGTATACATGATTGTACATATAAATGATCATGTCGAATGCATAACTCACATTTGACTTTCATTAGTCAAGTCTAACAAGCATAAGGCATATACCCAAAATCACATCTTTTCGAACTCATATAATCCATCATGTCAACGCATAAAACGAATATTGATATAACACATACTATATAACGTTCTAAGATCTTACAATTGTGACAAAATTCTAGCCATGCCTCTTATGTGCAGTTAACTTTCAAAAGTCAATGATTTATCATTTTAACTTTCGGCTTAATCTCATATACTCATGACATCATAATAGGCTATTTTGGGGCGTCCGTTTACTGTACTTACGAGCTTACAAAAAATTACAATATTTTTATATGACGTGCCTCTCAGAGGGGTTATCCTTATGTTAAATTTTTAGAGTCTAACTCTCTACCAAAAATTTATAAAAATTCATTTACTAAGCTGCAATCAGATTCGTCACTTCTGACTGCAGCTTACGAAAAATGCATTTAAAATTCCTCGTTTATCCGATTGATGAAGTTCCAGTTGGAGATTTTTGGAATCACCTGAAGATACCTACAGTAAAAATTTGAGATCATAACTCAATTCCTAAATTGAGTTATGACATTCGTAATGGGCTGCAAATTCTGCCAGAAAACGCAGCCTGAACCTTCGATACGGAAAAATTCATAAAACGTTCATTTTTTGTCGAAAAAATGCAATTTCAGTTGGGTTTGAAAGGTTTTTCCTGGGAGTTCATCACAAACTCAATAAACATTAGTTTTTGACAAGATTTGACCCAGTTACAGCCGATTACATTCGGCTGTAACTTTCTGGAAAGATTTAGTTTTCATCAAAACTTTTTCTAAATATCTCTCATTCAACTTCACCTAGACATTTTATCGAACACTTGGCGTGTTTCGTATTTAAAGCATAATGTACAAGTATTTTTCATGCTCATCTTCCTAATTTTTGTGTTCACTTGTCATTAACAACTAAATAAAATCACATTACTTCATACCATACTAAATCTAACTATCAAGTATCAATCACATAAATCATAATACATCAAAATTTGCATAAGATTTGACATGGGTAGTATACCCATGTCGACACCCTACTCATAGCAAATGGGTTTTCCTCCAAATCTTCCTTATAATCAAAATTGAACATAATTTAGCATCTACACATTCATCATAACTAACATTCATGCTTAAATCTTACATTATATTCACGGATTACATAAAACCCACTTAATCAAACATCATTAAAACACCAAATTCGACTTACTTGATGTTAGAGACACTTAAGTGATCAACATTCCAGGTTCATGCATATGATTCCCCTTGAGATTCCTACTCGAATTGATGAATTTGGTGAAACTAGGGTTTCACCCTTTCCCTCTCTTCTCCTGGTCGAACATCAACCCCCCACACACACTGAATGTGTGTTTTTGTGTTTTAATTTCTTTTTTAATTAAACATTAACTTTCCCTCTTTTGAAAACCTTGGCCCCTCTAGATGCTACTTGATCATAATTGTAGCAAATTCCTTCCTTTGGTTGATTTGTTAAACGTTTAACCAAGTTTAAAAACTAAGTTATTATATTTATTTAATTAAACATGGTATTGTTCTAACGAATTTTAAAAATTCGTATTTTGGGATGTTACATTCTGCCCGTATAAAAGGGGAAACATCTTGTTTTTTCAGTATATCAAAATTACTTCGATTTCTTACAGAAAGAACATTTTGTTCTATACCTGTTATTTGATTTCTTACTGAAACAACATTGATTTTGAACATTTTTCTTGGACTAAAATTTTTTTTTGAGCTATTTTGGTGACATAAAGGAAGATTTTATGGATAATTGTGTGTTAGAAAACTCCAAAATTATTAAGATTAATTGCCACCGACTATATTAGTGAATTTAAAATAAAAATAAAAATGTTTATTTTAGAGCGTAGAAGGCGTGTTTGGGTGTCTTGTAGACGACTTTTCAATGAAGAAAACAAAATTATAAAATAGTGTTTAAATATGTATTTTCCGAAAAGAATCAGAAAAGTCAGAATCATCTAAAATTTTTCGATTTGTAGAATTTATTTTTAACTATTTTCTTGAAAATGTTTCTTTAATTTAGACAAATGAGAGAAAAATGTATATCTGAATGCACCAAAAACTAAGTATGATGCATGTCAAAATTATTATTTAGTAAACGTACCTAAAACAGATTATAATTTTTTTTTATGGAAAGGCGAAAACAATGTATAATTATTAAAGTTAAATGTCCGGATAGTCCTTGTGGTTTGGTGTTTTTTCACCTTTGGTCTCTAACTTTCTAAAATTAATTCTATAGTCCTCAACTTTTCAATTTTCGTTCCCGGATAGTCCCTGACGTGGATGGAGGTTAGTTTTCTCAGTTAAGTTGGTATAAAATGACTATAATGCCCTTAAGTATGTCTTCCAAGATCAATCATTTAACTCTAATTATTATATAGTAAATACTGATAGTGATTACGAAAACTGTATACCTTAAAATGATAAATAAAGGGTTGTTTGGTAGTCTCTAAATGATCATTAAGAGGTTACCTCTTAATGGAACCATTAAGAATTTTACCAATGAGAAGGTAGAAGAATGTAACATGTGATGATTTACCATTCAGAGGTTACCTCTTAACCATTCAGACTTGAGATTGGTTACCTCTTATTCATTCAAAGGTTTTTAACCATTAAGAGATAGCATCTGAATAGTTATTAAGAGGCTACCAAAGAGCCCCTTAGTAATTGTTTTAACAAACAGGAATCTTTGTGTCCACAAACAGTTATGAGACCGGGTCTTCTTAAATATCAACTCTTGAAGGGTTTGTTTGTCTTCAATCAGAGCATATCAACTTCCACCCAATAAAGATTTCATCTTATTATCCGATCTTTCAAGCATACTTTCAATGGCATCCACTTCATCTTCATCCATTCAAAAGAGCTTCAAGTATGATGTGTTTTTGAGTTTCCGTGGTGAAGACACCCGTAAGAACTTTGTTGATTACCTCTATCATGTTCTTAAGCAGAAAGGCATTTGCACATACAAAGATGATGAAGAAATCAAGAAAGGGAAAATGATCAGCGATGAGCTCATCAGATCCATCGAAGACTCGAAATTTTACATTATTGTTTTCTCCAAGAACTATGCATCTTCATCATGGTGCTTAGACGAGCTTGTCAAGATTATGCAATGCCAAAAGACGAGCGAGCAGATTGCTTACCCGGTCTTCTATGATGTGGAACCCACTGAAGTCCGCAACCAAAGTGGGGCAGTTGGAGATGCATTTGCCAAACATGTAAATGAAGAGGCTGCGGGGAGATGGAGAGATGCTCTGAAACAAGCAGCCAGTCTGGCTGGATGGGAGTTGAAGAACACCTTTGATGGGTACCTAAATTCCATCTGATCTTTGTTAGGGGTATTTGGATTAGTTTTTTGAAACAACTTATTGACTTAACTATGGGGAGTGAGGCGTTGGTTGGGGCGGGGATGCCCTTCAACGCCAGCTGCTCCACCCCGGGTTGGCGTTGCCCCTTTGGCGTGGGTATTCAGCCTATCGTGGGGTGGGGACATGGTGACTTGGCTGACTTTGGTTGGCCAATATGGCTGGCTTTGGTTGACTACTTTAAAAAAAAATTCACATATGGCTGTCCACGCCAAGCTAAGCTAAGCCACGCCACACCATGCCCCTCATTTTTCACCATAAGCTTGTGGATCCCACCCTCGCCAGGTGTCGAACAATGCCCCAAACCAAACCCCTCCACTCCTCACAGTCTAATGTTTGGACAAGTGAAAAGGACTTTTTGAAACAACTTTTTGTATCAGGTGGAAAAGTCACCTTATCACCTTATACAAAAAGTTGTTTCAAAAAGTCCTTTTCACTTATCCAAACATTATTTTGACTTATTGGCCTGAAAAAGCCAATAAGTCAATAAGTTGTTTCGAAAAGTTAAGCCAAACACCCCCTTAGTTTCTTTCATTTTATTTCTTTAATCTATGTTTATAAGGGACATCCATGGTATCTCATTTTTATTGCCAATCTTGTTGAAAGACTGAACATAGAGATTAGCATGGTACTCGTTCGGTACCGAACCAGTACCGAAAAAACGGGGATAATTGCTACCGGTACCGAATATACCAGTACAATACCAGTATTTATCGGTGTTTACCCATAAATACCGGTACTGGTATCGAAAAACAGGAAAAATGGGTACCGGTACCGGTACCCAGTACCAAATGCTCATCCCTAATTGAACATGAAACATGAGTACATCACTATGTTATTTACTCTATATGCGATTGTAAGTTATATATTTAGGCAAAAGATCAAATACAAATAATCTTAACATACTAAACATACAAATTGAAGGAAAACCCAAAAAGACAAGGTGACATTTTTGTAATTACCACCAACTATCAAAGTTACAACCAAAAATACCTAAAAAAACACAAATTTTTTTTAAACATTTTTTATTAAAAATCGCTACATTTCGTTAGCAAAAAAAAAAAAATTTTTTTTTTTTTTTTTTTTTTGCTGCTACTAAAAGTAGCGATTTTTTAATAAAAAATAAAATAAAATAATTTGTGTGTTTTTTTTATTTTTTTAGATTTTTTGGGGGTTTAGTTTTTAGCATTTTAGCTTGGGTGGGGGGGGGGGGGGGGGGGGGGTTAGGTTTTTTTTAGGTTTTTGGGGGGGTGGGGGGTGGGGGGGGGGGGGTTAGGTTTTTGGGGGGTGTGGGGGGTTTAGGTTTTTTTTTTTTGGTGGGGGAGTGGTTAGGTTTTTTTTAGGTATATTTGTAGAGTAACTTTGAAAGTTATTGATAATTACAAAAATGCCACCTTGTCTTTTTGAGTTTTCCTTCAATTTGTATGTTTAGTATGTTAAGATTATTTGTACAAGAACTTTACCCTATATATTTAAGATTAATTGTTCACTTGGAAGTTTGAGTAATCTTATTGAATCATCTTTAACGCACAGGCACGAAGCTAAGTGTATCCAAAAAATTGTTGAAGTGATCTCACTAGAGCTACGTTGTATTAACTATAGCGTTGATGGAAAAATTAGTAGGCATGGAGAGACGTGTCAAAGATGTAGTTTCATCTTTGGAAACTGATATCTATGATGTTCGCATGATAGGGATCAAGGGAATGGGAGGAGTTGGGAAGACGACTCTGGCCAGAGTTGTTTTTGATCAAATATCCTTTCAGTTCGAAGGTTCAAGCTTTGTTGAGAATGTTAGGGAAAATTCAAAAAACCCAATATGCGGTTTGAAGACGTTGCAAAAACAAGTACTCTCAGATGTCTTGAAAAATCAAGATATCACCGTAAATGGTGTTTATGAAGGAAAAAATATGATGAAACAAACGATGTGTAGTAGAAAGGTTCTTGTTGTTCTAGATGATGTGGATCACATAGACCAACTTGAGGCCTTAGCTGGCGAGCATAGTTGGTTTAAGCCGGGAAGTTGAGTTATCATTACAACAAGGGAAGTGCAAGTGTTGGTAGCACA
This sequence comes from Helianthus tuberosus, assembly GCA_030545235.1. NCBI lineage: Eukaryota > Viridiplantae > Streptophyta > Magnoliopsida > Asterales > Asteraceae > Helianthus > Helianthus tuberosus. Next base: position 163,816,802 of record CM060366.1, read on the forward strand.
TGGTGTGCCAATGAACATGATTCTTGATGTTAATCTATTATCACATGTGGAAGCAAATTGCCTCTTTAGTAGGTATGCATTTGGGAGAGAGGTTCCAACTCAAGGTTACAAAGAGCTATCAGGCCAAGTTGTACGTTATGCTGCTGGTCTTCCCTTGACAATCAAAGTTTTGGGTTCATTTCTTCGTGCTAAAGATGAACGTGAATGGACAGATGCATTAGAAAGACTAAAAACAATTCCTTTGAAGGAAACTCTAGAAATACTGGAATTAAGCTATTATAGTCTAGAAGAGGATTACAAGGAAATATTTCTGGATGTTGCATGCATACTAAAAGATTGGGAGAAAGAAAGAGCTATCAGAGCGCTTGAAAGTCGTGATTTTCATGCTAGAAGTGGCTTAAGAGTTCTCGAGCAAAAATCTCTTATAACTTTATCTAGTGATGGGCGCTTGGGTATGCATGACCATATTGTAGAAATGGGTAGGAATATTGTTCGTCGTCTGTACCTCAACTTGCCTAACAGACATAGCCGATTATGGATTAAGAAGGAAACTGAGAATATATTGGTTGAAGACAAGGTAAGGTTCACATTTATTTGTAAGGAGGAGAAAACTAAAATATACTTATTTGTATCTATTTTTTTATTACAGGGTACTGAAGCAATAAGATGTATGATAGTAGAATTTCTTGATCCAGTTACTGTCATGAGAGGTCTTCGAAAAATGCAGGAACTTGAATTTCTTGAAGTGAAAGGTTCAAGTAATCGTAAATTCAGGCGTAGCTTCAACAACGATAATATTGATGAAGACAGCCTACATCTACCATATAGCTTACGATATTTATGTTGGCATGGTTACCCTTTTACGTGTTTACCCAAAAAATTTCTAGCAAACAATCTTGTTGGCCTTGAAATGCATCACAGCAATATCAATCAACTTTGGATAGGTGGAGAAAAAAAGGTAAAATTATAGTTTTATTTTGCATGATTCTTTTTTATGCTATATATCTATTGGATTGCCATTACTCCAAACTCATCTTCGTTTTGCTCGTGATACATAGGCTCTAAAGAAAATCAGATTCATTGACCTCAGTTATTGTGAATTGAGAACCTTGGACATTGGGTTGGCTATGAATCTTGAGAGGTTACATCTTGAACAATGTTACAATTTGGTAGACCTTCACATACCCATTGAAAGTAAGCTCAAATTCCTTAGCATCCGTCACTGTAAGCAGATCAGAACCTTGGATCTTGTGCGAGCTCAGAAACTCGACATACTAAAAGTGGAAGAATGTGGTGATTTGGTAGAATTACACATGCCTGTTGACAGTCTAAAGCTCAATCACCTCAGCCTCCAATGGTGTAAGCTGAAAATCCTTAACCTTATGTGGACTCAGAATCTTGAGAAGTTACATCTTGAACAATGTTGGAATTTGTAGAACTTCACATGCCCATTGAAAGTAAGCTCAAATTCCTTAGCATCCGTCATTGTAATCTGATCAGGACCTTGGATCTTGTGTGGGCTCAGAATCTCGACACACTAAACGTTGAAGAATGTGAGGATTTGGAAGAACTTCACATGCCTGTTGAAAGTCTAAAGCTCAAACACCTCAGCCTCCAAAGGTGTAAGCTGAGAACTCTTAACCTTACACAGGCTTGGAATCTCAAAAATTTAAGTTTAGAATGTGAGGGTTTGCTAGAACTTCACATGCCCACAGAAAGTCCTGAGCTCAATAAAATTGTCATTGGTTGTTCTAAGCTGAGAACCCTTTACCTTGGGCTGTCTCCATATCTTGAGCACTTAGATCTTCATAATTGTTCGAACTTGGTAGAATTTCATGCTCTGGTTGGATGTCTAAGTGGTAGTGTCAGGTTCAAACCTTGTTTAGTTAAACAAGGGTTTCCCATGGATGGTTCTTTATGCAATTCAGGTAAAGATTCTTTACCTGAATTGCATCTAACTGCGAGGCCCTTAGGTATATGCCCATTGCACCCTGACAATAATTTGCCTAAGTTCCATTTTGATTGTACTTACAAGGAACTTCTACTCTCATCGACCGAAAATCTTGCAAAGCTTATTTCTCTTGGCCTCTGTGCTTGCACAAACCTTGCGAGTTTATCAAGAATTATTTGTGGTGTACAATTACGAAAGCTTACTCTCGAAGGCAATATTCCAGAGGCGCCCAAGGAGCTTAACCAATTAGAATGTCTGGAGGAGCTAAATTTGTTGTCAACAAATATTAAACATGTTCCGGATAGCATTGCTATGTTGAAACATCTTAAATTTCTCCAGTTTAAATCTTGTCGGTTTCTTAAGCAGTTACCTGAGAATATTGGCATATTAGAGTGCTTAGAGGAGCTGCACTTTACGGACTGCACATCCTTGCGAGATATTCCAAACAGCATCTGTGAGATGAAACGTCTAAAATGTTTCCATCTTACAGACTGTTTTCTAGTTGAGAAATTGCCTAAGGAAATAGGACGCTTAAAATGTTTAAAAGTGTTAAATATAAAAGGTACAGGCATAAGCGATTTTCCACCCAGCATTTCTCAATTGGAAGATCTGACAATATTGTTCTAGGTGGAGCTTAAGTCGTTTGGTTTACTTCTGCATGTGTTGCAACACATGGCCTTCTGGTACATTTGGCACCGACAGCACAGATATATTATAACAGGTATTTTCCCATTAATTTTGTATTAATTTATATGAACATGTGTGGAGATTTAAAAGAGAAACAAAGAAAACAGCCATTTAAAGTAATATTGATGGACAGTATTCACACAAGAGAAAAATACAATTATATTCTATCAACTTTATTTGGAATATGTTTTAGAGCAAGAAACTGCAAATAGTGAAATGCTTTTTTTTCTATTCTTCTGGTTGTATCTAAGAATTATGATTATACAAGTGTAACAAAACTTCAGGCACTTCAATTTTTTTTTGTTTGTCACAGTTGGGCTAGAGAGTGAAGAATGTAGAATTTAGACAAAAAAAATTGTAAGGTGTAACCGTGTAACGATTATATCACCAACGCTCATGTTACCCGAATGGCTAATAATGACAAGATTCAGAGACTAGAAAGATCATATTGAAGGCAAGCATAAAAGAGGTTTCTTTGAGGTAATACATGGCGGGGCTGACCATGGGCTTGGTTGTCTTCTCGGCAGCTAGGCTCCCTGTGTTGGTCAGAAGTTGCAGCAATAGCTTGACCTGGTTCCCGAGCCAATTGTTGCTGCTGTTCACATTCCCAAGAAGGCATGGATTGGTTGATGATAGGAACAGCAACACCAAAGTTGGCAGGTAACCGGCGTATGAGTTGTAGGATGAGCCGGTTTTCGGCTATTGGGCAGTCAACAGCAGCGAGTTTGTCTGCCAACTCTTTGAGTTTATGACATATTGCTTCGAGAGACAGAAGAGCATGAACGAGTAAGCTTTAGATTTATAAATTCTTGTTCAAGAGCAGCAGCACGAGGGCCCTTATTGTTTAAAAAGATGTTTTTGATGCGCATCCAGGCATTAAAGGCAGTTATCTCTGTCTCTGGAACACGAACAAGTAAATCGTCAGACAGTGTCCCTGGGCCTTCCAGGAGAATTCCTAAAAATTTCTGGGTCGGGGCGAGCAAAACAAGTTGGCCCCTAAATTACAACTGGGCTCGAATCCTTTGACTAGGGGGTGTGAAAGACAACCTTTTAAAAGAAGAAAGGAAAAAAAAAATAAAAATAAAAGGTGTTGCTGCCAAGTCTGGAAGTTGAGACTTCTATTTTGTATAAAAATGTTTTTTCCAACTCCACTAACAAGATTTAAACAAATGTATATACTAAATATATTACAAAAAATATATATGTATAACTTTTTTATAAAATTCCGCCCCGTCCTCCATTTGGGCCGGGGCTGAGCATCCCCAAACAATTTAACCTGCGATGATGAGTTCGTACTGGTAAGCTGGGTATTCGTTACGGTGTAAGCTGGGTGAAGATGAGTCGGACACTGTCCACAGGTTTCTTTCCATCAGCCATGATCAAACAGAAGAAAAAAATGAGGGATGTGCAATTAGGATGCAGGACCGGAAGATGTATAGCTAACTAACAATGTACAGAATAAATAAGGATCAAGCCTAGAGCTAACCTGCCAATTCCAGCGGTTCAAAATAACCCAAATGACCCACTCTACGGGTTAAAGTGGGTAGAGACTAGTAAAAGGTAAATTTGCAATGGGTCACTCAAGATGAGCTGTAAGTTAAGCAACAGTAGAAAAGCACATAAAGTCGATAATAAAATAGTCCGGTAAACAAACCTCATGATATGAATGGTTTGACGAGAAGTTCGTATATTTTATAACAAACGGAAGAGAACACACTCTTTTGTTTATTAAATTGAACGAAAGAACACGGACACATGTTACATCAGTTCATGTATGTTCACCTTTGTTCGTTCATATACGTTCATTTATATCCTTCCGTTCATATATGTTTGTTTACTAGTAGGGTGTCCGCGCGATGCGGCGGGGGCGACACTTTGGATTGCGGCACTCGTTGCTGGTAGTTTTCTTATTTGTATATGATAACATTATTGTGGTGGATATATGTCATAAGTGTTACACGTGGGAGCCTAACACCTATAATGTCTTGCAATGTTCGATCAACTGCCTCTATCGCCTGACGTTTCGCCATCGATGCCTCATCCCATATAATTAACTTGGAGGACCTAATTAGTTGACTTATAATTCCTAAAATTTTGGGACATAGTTTACTATTTATCTACTAAATATCGTAAATTAGTATTAAATAATTCCTAAAATTTTGGGATATAGTTTACTATCTATGTACTAATATCGTAAATTAGTATTAAATATATATTGTCAATTATTATTAAATAATTCCTAAAATTTTGGGATATAGTTTACTATCTATCTACTAATATCGTAAATTAGTATTAAATAATTTCTAAAATTTTGGAACATAGTTTATCTTCTATCTACTAAATATCAAAGTTTTGTTTTGTTATAAAAATTAATAATAAATAAAATATAGAAAAACTGTTTTAAACATGTAAAGATTCGTTTGTTAATAAAAAATACTAAACAAATGACAAAAGTATATTAGTTCAATCGAGATGTAAATTATAAGTGCAATAAAATAACATAAAACATAAACTTCAAATATAAAATAGAATTTATTATTCATGGGATAGTCTAGATCAAACAAAAACAACTGAAAATGAAAAAAAAAAAAAAAACACTTGATATATTTCATCTAATTTCTCTTCTTTTTTGATCCGTTTTTTCTTGTTTGTGCTCGAATCAGCAGTATCATCTAATTCATCTTCTTTCTCATCGTCCTCAGAATCATCTAAATTTATAACCTCGACCCATTTTCATTCAGAGAGTCTCTTAGATCTTTTCTTTTGATTCTCATACTTCCGATCCTTAAAAAACAAAAATTTAATAAAAAAGTTAAAAAATGATTAAATAAATTTTATAAAAAAAAACAAATATTGAATAAAAAAATTTAAAAAAGATTAAATAAATTTTAAAATTACCTCTTTACTAAATTGACGTTGAAGATTAGACTTGTATGGACTGAACATTGCACCATAAGAAATAATTTCAACACTATTATCACCATCATCCTACAATAAAACACCAAATAATAACATAACGAACTTGTTAATATGAAAGATTATAAGCGAAAATATTACTTAAAAACTAACAAAAGCTTGTTCGACAAGTGGAGTGTTTAATTTGGTGTGTTGAATCTGAAAAATCAAATAAGTTAGTATTCACATAAAAGTAAATAAAAGAAAACAATTATTCATTATTGCGATATAACAAAACTTATCATAGAACCGACCTTAGATTTTTCAATATCGCATGCTTGTTTTTTCGCATCAAGTGAATTCAGAACTGGCTCCATATTTTAAATCTGTTTAGCAATAGAAATGTAGAATTGTGAGTGTTTGTTATGTATTTATAGTAGTCCATTAGGGTTTAGTTTTAGATTGGTCATCCATTTATTTAGGAAGTTTGTTGTGAGTTTTAAGTTTTTAAAATAAGATGCACATATCCTGTTTAGTTTGTTGTGGCATGTTTAATAGGAAGTTTGTTGTGAGTTTTATCTATACTATACTAAACATGCCACAAGAAACTGACTCTGTACAAGTAAAATTAGGGAATATTTTAGTTTATTAATGCCGTTCAAAACAAAAAACTTGTGTAAAAAACAAATGTTAATGCACGGTAGCTAGGTAATGGTCAAAGTTGGCTTGGGTAAAAAACAAATGTTGGCTTTAATCAATTGTACATTTACGCATCGGCTATTTGTACTTTATGAACGCACGGCGAAACTAAAAAAGACAACTATCGAAACGTTTAAAAAATGTGCCGATCGTCATGGTACCTTCGGATTTTTTTAAAACATTACGGGTTGTAAGATATCGCAGGAATACATTAAAGAATTAAAGAGGGGGGGGGGGGGGGGGGGGGAGTGTAACTAATTACCCATAATTATGTTAAATGTCAAGGATTTAAATGTAATAGATTGAGGGACTAAAAAATAATTATGGTTTAAAAGACCACTTTACCCTCATTCTAGGGGTTTATTTATAAATAATAGGGGAAGAAGTTCTTAACTTTTGGGAATCCTTCCCTCATGTATTATAATATAGTATAGATATCTGTTCATTTAAGTTTATATACGTTAAAATACCATATGAAATCGGCCCGTTTTGACCCAAACCTATTTTGGTCAGAACCCATTATGACCCGAACATATTTTGGTCAGCACCCGTTCTGACCCGAACCAGATTACACTTGTTTTTAATTTGACCCATTCTGACCCGTCACCCTAAATACATAGGAGATATACATCGGTACATTAAATACAAATATATTAACTAATAGTCTGCAATAACCACAAACTCATGTAGTCATTTTTGAAAGTATCATGTTCCACGGTGCACTAGCGACCTTAAATCTCCAATTTGCAGCAGCAGCTTTAAAGAACACAAGGCTTGTTAGAGTTGTGAATCAAATTATTAAAACTTTCATCAAAGTCACTAAGCTTTTTCATGGAATTGTACTAAATAGCATCTGTTTGATCATGGCTGATGGAAAGAAAGTAAAAATCTAGAAACAGAAAGTAAAAATCTAGAAACAGGCAATTAAAAAAAGAGTGCAAATCAAGCTCCATAAAGTCCATAATCAAACTGTCATCATTGACACCAACCACCCTAGAGAACATAACATAGCATGTTTCAACAGAACATCATGGTCCTAACTCCTTTTCAGATTTAAGTTTTCAAACTGATTATGAAATCTTGATACAACCATAATCTAAATCCAAAAGACCCCACAATCCAATTGGCAAAACAGGAGTTGTGCCAGACCTTAGGTTTGGATCAAAACAGGTTATGACGACGGTGACGGTGAAAGCGGCCACATACATACACATGCATGTGGTACAACGTTAGAGATTACTATTAGAAACATATCCATGTAAATAAACAAATAGCTTTAACGAAGATGATTACTTGAAATATACTAACATCCACCGTATAAGTATAGCACAACAAAAAATAGTTCTAATTCACACAGGAAAACATATGATAAACGAATCATTAGGTCCTGAAAACAAAGAACATAACACCAACTAAAATCGATAGAACAAGAACCAAAAGTGCACCCAAGATGCTAACATTACTTGATTTATCTAAATGTCTCCCAGAAACCGAACTTTTGTCATCACTGCTGTTTGAGGATGATGGTTTGAGTTCTGGGGACTGTGGTATTACTGTTTCCCAAAAAGAACTGGTGGACAGTGTTACTGATTCTCCTTCTGGTTCCAAAATCGTTGATGTGTCGGTTGGAGCTTCCATCGACATTAATTCAACACAGTGGTCTTTCAGAACCTAGAAAACATAATTTGCCAAATATCAACATTAATACTTTCGTATCTTAGAACAGTCTTCCCGCAACTTAAAGATTCTAATTAAAGGTGGGAAAATGGCCAAACAATTGTTTATCCAAACTCGTAACAGAAAATATGATTATTTTAGATGTATATAATATAAATAGAGACCTCAAGTGTTTCAGAAGGTTGTATGTAGTCACATATATATGTATCACCCAGCCAGGGAACAAAAACTCTTCGAGGGAAAGAAAGACTGCATCTGTTTCTGTTAACAAAATAATCAAACAAGATTTTTAAGAAAAACTTAATCATCAGATCATGTCAAAATACGATGTAACAAAAGATCACAGTGCCAGATATACGTACATGTGTAGTTTTTGAATAAATAGTTTTATATCAAATATGATTACAAAAGTTGTACCATCTCAATATTAATCTGAACTTCTAAAAAAAACAATTTAGGGGTTTTTTAATTACATATACACTTTGGGTAACTTCTGACCCGTTTGGCCTGTTGAAAGAGTTGAAACACGACCCAATTCAACCCATTCATAAGCAAATACTTCTTCAACGCCATTCGTTACCGTCCAATTAGAATACATTAACATTGCATCACAACTATCTGACCTTGATAACTGCAGCTGAAGTTGCGGAATAGGAATCTGATTCAAAACTCCATTCACTGATTCCCCATCTGCAACCGAATCCATTTGCCCATCGGTTTCGTCACAAATGACATCTAATCTGCTGTGTAGACTTGAAATAATGTCTCCCTAAACAAAAACATAAAAAGAAAAACAGAAAAACCGTTGGATAAAAAAAAGTAAAACTAGATCGCTAGATTGAAGGAAAATTACGGGCCCGTCTAATTTACCTTTATATCAGCCAAAGCTTGTGAAATTGGTTCTTTGGAATTTGAGTATGCAAAGGAACAGATAGAGCCAGTGAACATTAATATTCCAACAACATCCTCTTTACTGTGTGCTTAAAAAAACAAAAGTGACATGTTAGAACGATGATAAAGACAGAGAATAGGTGGGGGCGGGTGTAGTAAGGGTTCAGAATGGGTTCGCACTTATTGACCACGTTTTTTGAAAAATATATATGGATATTTTAATGCATTGAATATTATGCCAATAGTATTCTGAAAGTTAACATACAACAATGAGTAGGGCTGAGCAATTTACGGTTAACCGAACCGGAACCGCCAAATCCGAACTGTATTATTGTATTTAGGGTCCAGTTCCATTTCTTAAATATGGGAGAAAATGGTTCCCAGTTTGGTTCCGGTTATAACCGATAGGTCCATTAAAAGAACCGCCAGAACCAGTTTGGGTTTAAACTTTAAATATTATATAAAAAAATATGTTTTTAGGATTAAAGAATATAAAATAGTTTTTACATAACCTTTGAATGAAGTTTTTGTGATGATTAACTAAAAAAACTAATTAACTTCCATTTTTTACATTGTATACTTTCGTTTTATGGTTGAAACATTTTATCGTTGCCACTTTTACTTTGGATGGTTTGAACTTTGGATGTTGGAACTCTTAGTTATATGTTTAGAACGGTTTGATTGTTTTAATTGTTTTTGTTTAATTGTTAATTATAGGATTTAATTGACAATCGGTTCAGACGAGAACCGTTTAACCAGGTTCCAAACCAAACCGGAACCTTTAAAATACGGTCTGGTTCCGGTTAGCATTTAATGGTTCCGGTCGGTGCGGTTCGGTCCGGTTCTGAACCATTGCACAGCCCTAACAATGAGAAGGTATGCATTATAAATACACATTGGTTGACTTTATAACTTGAAGCCTGTTTGGTACCTCGAAAAGATGTATGCTGCGTGAAAGGGATAAGAAATTCAACTTCATGCATACCATCGGATGCGCACTGCTCATCCACATCCACCTAAATAACACGGTACATAAGCCTGATGAAGACAGGTCACACATCAAAGGTCTACAGTCTGATATAAAAGGGTATGATATGCACACATGTACGTATGTGCGTGTGCGCTCACATATTTGTACTATAAAGTTTAACAATCATATACGAATGACTTTGTTATAAAATCCAATGCTAAGAGAATCTATCCTGTTTCGAATCAGTATCAAAAAAGGTAATTACAATTTAAAAATGTGATGTAATAATATCAGCCATGTTTACCAATAATCGACATATCCTTTACGGTTTGGTTTTGGTTTTGCGTTTTATGAAAACCGAAAAAAACCGAACCGAACCAAATAACCCAAAACATCATTTTTTTATGTTTGTTGTATATTGATTTAGAAATTATTAATTTTTGTTCTTGGATGTTAAGTATTTATAATAAGAACATTAACTTGGGTATTTATCTTTGAAATTATTTATCCATTACCTACAAAAATTGACAATATTTAACATAAAAATGAAATGATTTTCGAAGTATTATAAAAGAAAATGTCTTAATAAAAACTTTTGAGAAAGATGAAAATAAATTAGAAGGTTAGGTTTATGTGAACAATATTAATTAAAAAGGTTAAATATACTAACATAATGTAAAACATCTAAGAAAGATTGTTAAATCTTGGATTACACTTTTTATTTTTAAATCCTACATAATTTTGTTCCAAAAAAACGAAAAACCGAACCTCGTTGCTAAAACCGAAAAACCAGGCCTGAATGGTTTTCAAAAACCGAAGGCCGAACATTTAGGTTTTGGTTTTGCCATAAAACCGAACCGAACTGTGCACACCCCTATGTATAACCGCAAAAATAATAATCTATCTTCTTTTAATGCCAAAAAAACATACCATATTCCCATCAATCAAAGCCTTTGCACCCTTAAGTTCTTCGGCATGACCTGATATTATGTCACGAACAATTCCAGCAAAACTTCCAGAACTTGAAGCATTCTTACGAAATACCGGAAACCTGGGAAAAGACAGTTTATATCGATCACAAGTTACCAACACCAATTAGTAAAAAACTTGTTTTAAGAAGTAACGCAATGTCAGAAATCTGTAACTTTACCTTATATCGAAATTGTAAATACATTTAAACGTCTGAAGGGTAGATAAAACTCTTCCCATTTTAAAATCACAGGGGCGTAGGCTGCTTGAGGTTATATTTGAAGACAATGAGCAGTTTTTACATGTCCACCTAAGCAAGATTATATGATACCATGTTAATACAAGAACACAATTTCACGTGGAAAAAAAGAAGCATGGCTTTAATAAGAGTGACGCGTTTAGATCCCGAAGCCAAGAAGCAAAGCGAGAGCTTCATGTACATGAGGCGTTTCTCTGTGTACAAACAAATATGCTTTTTGTACAACCGGAAGTTGCATCTCTCTCATCGCTTTTATATATTTATCTTTTTATCAAGTGAGTTGTTCATGATCTTATCATCCCTTGGACCAAATTTGACCCAGATGTGCATGAGACGCCACCTCAAGGCACTGGGGCGTTTTCCATATAGCCTGATGTGCCTGAGGAGCGCTTTTTAAAAAAGTTAAAACCAAAAAATGAGTAGAGAATATGTATGAAACCAACTACCTCCTTGGACTATAGCTGATATGAATAAGCAGTCTCTCGTCCCAATTAGAATCTCTTATCGGTGCTGCATCTGCAACCTCTTTAACAGTCTGCAGGTACAATTATGTCTTTGTAAATGTATAATAATCGCAATTCCTGACACAACCCAAACCATGAAACAACCCAACACGAAGATGGTCAGGTTTTGGGTTGGCCAGTCTAACCAGTTTAATAATGCGGGTTGTGTTTTGGGTTGACCAGTCTAACTTCGTGTTCGGGGTGTACCAAAACTAAATGGGTCAATTCGTTTAACTTTAGAATTAAAAAACTGGAAAAACATACAACTTATAAGTTTGACACATCCTGTTTGACCCATTTAGATATACAGGTTATACGGGTTGTGTTCATGTTGCATGGTTTTTAGTGTGTCTAGGTTTGGTTGTGATACGTATCCAGTAGGTTTGGGTCAGACCCAACCCACCCAGATCCAATCAGTTGAAGAGCAGTTCACAAAAGACAAGTAGTGGGCGGTTTTCTAGCAGTTAATTACCTTCTTTTTTTATGTTAATTGTTAAATAGGGCAGAATAGGTAGTGTTTTAGGTGTGGATGTTTTGTTTATGAACTTAGGTTTTTACCTTTGTAATTGGAGATTTAGCCTATCTCAAATCAGGCTGTTTATCATAAATCTAAGCTTTCGATTCCGGTATCTATCAGGTTGTCTTTGACACGAATAAATGTATTGGTCATGTTTGGGTTCATTAATTACAACCCGCCAACCAGACATAATTGTCGGCTACTGTATGTATGTACATAAATACACATACAATACACACATACAGCACCTAGACAACTGCAAAAGCAGCAAAGAAAAGGGCTTATGAATAAGATGAAACAGGGTAGAATGAAATGTAAACCTGGCAAAGCACTAAAGTTGAATTCTTGAACAAGCTTTCATTTACCGATATGTAAATGCCAACTACCTTCATACCGCCAACTAGCATTCTTGAAACCTGTTCACCATTCAAAAGGTTACTCAGATTCAGATTACTAAATTTTCATATCAGAAACATACATACACACACATATATATATATATATGAACACGTTCAATACAGATGCAATTACAAATAGAGAACCGCAAGAATCGCATAATGCACTTGTACATAGAGCTTGACAAACATAATGAGTGTTAGAAAAATCACGGAATACTGAGGCAGACGGGCACATACTTGTCTTATGCATCATAGTTGAAGCAAAATGTACAAGTAACTATGCGGTTCTCGTAACTTTTAACTTACGATTGGATTCCTCTACTTAAAATTGGTTAGGTATTAAATGACCTTATTTGTGTGTGTTGGAGGGGAGTTCCATACAATACCAATTTAAAGAACCGCAGACGCACATTTTAAGTAGTGAATCAAATATTCAAATGATCATAGTTTAAAAAGCGCTAGGCACTAGTCAAGCAGTGGGGTACCGACTAGCAATTAATTAAATTTTAATAGATTAATCTGGATTAATCAGAACTAATAGGGGATTAATCGGAGAGAAATTTTATATGTAATTTGTCAAACTTATTAATCAGATAGGATTAATAAGTATTAATTTTCAAATACTTCAAAGATTTTGACCAACTACTGATTTTTGGTCCGACTAGGTGAAATTTAATTAGTGAACTACCCATTACCGATTAAGCGCCGATTAATCAAAATTTTTAAAACACTGCAAATGACAATCATATGTTTTTGGAGCGAAAAAAGAGAGACTGTTAGAAAACAGTATTATGTATCACATACAAAGCATGTATAAGTATCTATGTGATTCCTGCAATTCTCGCACCAGTTATGCAATGTTGACAACCGTGTGAAATTATAATGCATATGTACATATAGTGTCTGTGCACATATGCATTTAAACTAAAACTTTATATACCATATCTTTTTACAGTAACCTTAAACATATTGTAATCTACATACATTCTAATCAATTTATATCACTACTCAACATATTACTGATTCCGGAACAAACAATTAAAAAAAATCTATAACCTGATTAAGCAACAGCAAACTTATAAACCCTGACCTGACGAGCATGTTCAGCAACCCAATCCTTATCAACCAACAAACTCGACAAAGAATTCGATTGCGATTTCGATTTCGATCCCCCTTTCTTCTTATTACTATCCTCTTTACTCTCAACAATCCAAGAAGCTGGTTCTCCGGCGTCGTTTACCGGCGTAGGAACTAAATCGAACACAAATCCTCTATCCGAACTCGTACTTACCTTCCCGATTACTAACCCTACCTGTCAAAATCGCCACAAAATTAACAAATTGCGTGTAAATTGATGCATCTACAACAATATAAACCGTGAAGAAGTGATAGAAGGTTACCTGGCAGGAGAGAGAGGATTTACTGAGGCGGTCTTCGACGGATGTGAGCCGGATTTCTTCTCCGATCACCGTTTTCACCATTTTTGCAGTCCGATCGAACGAACGAACAAAGTGAAACGGTTAACTGGACTCCTGAACAAATATGTTACATTGAAATTGGGGCTTTTATGGGTTAGCCCAATAGAGTAAAAAATGGATCGGGTTATAAATTGATTTTAGTGGGAAAATATTCAAACATGTATTAAACTAGTTTTTGTCCCGCCCGCGTTGCGGGGCAATAAGCCGAATATTTCTCTCTCATAACATATATGTCTGTACAGAGGGCAAAATCGTAATTATATTTTGAATTGGAGGCGAAATCATAATTTTAAACTGAGAGCAAAATCATAATTTTGAGCTACGGGAAAAAAACATAATTTTATTTTGAACTGTGGGCAGAAACGTAATTTTGAGCTGATGGCAGAATCGTAATTTTGAGCTAGAGGAAAAAACAACATTTTATTTTGAACCGAGGGCAAAAACGTAATTTTAAACGGAGGGCGAAACCGTAATTTTAAACTGAGAACAAAATTAGAAGTGAGTTTTTGAACCGAGGGCAAAAGCGTATATTTAAGCTAGGGGGAAAAGTATAATTTTATTTTAAGCTGGGGGCAAAAACGTAATTTTAAACAAAGGACGAAAGCGTAATTTTAAACTGGGAATAAAATTAAATTAAAAATGGGCTCGTCCAAAAAACATAATTTTATTTTGAACTGTGGGCAAAAACGTAATTTTGAGTTGAGGGCAGAATCGTAATTTTGAGTTAGAGGAAAAAACAACATTTTATTTTGAACTGGGGGCAAAAACGTAATTTTATACGGAGGGCGAAACCGTAATTTTAAACTGGGGACAAAATTAAAAGTGAGGTTTTGAGCTAGAGGAAAAAAAAAAACATTTTATTTTGAACTGTGGGAAAAAACGTAATTTTAAACGAAGGGCGAAACCGTAATTTTAAACCGGGGACAAAATTAATAGTGAGGTTTTGAACCGAGGGCAAAAGCGTAATTTTAAGATAGGGGCAAAATTATAATTTAATTTTGAGCTGGGGGCAAAAACGTAATTTTAAACAAAGGATGAAAACGTAATTTTAAACTGAGAATAAAATTAAATTAAAAATGGGCAAAAACGTAATTTTGAGCTGAGGGCGGAATCGTAATTTTGAGTTAGAGGAAAAAACAACATTTTATTTTGAACTGGGGGCAAAAACGTAAACTTAAACGAAGGGCGAAATCATAATTTTAAACTGGAGACAAAATTAAAAGTGAGGTTTTGAGCTAGAGGAAAAAACAAAATTTTATTTTGAACTGTGGGCAAAAACGTAAATTTAAACGGATGGCGAAAACGTAATTTTAAACTAGGGACAAAATTAAAAGTGAGATTTTGAACCGAGGGCAAAATTATAATTTTATTTTGAACTGGGGAAAAACGTAATTTTAAACAAAGGATAAAAACGTAATTTTAAACTGAAAATAAAATTAAATTAAAAATGGGCTGGTCCAATAGGGAAGTGTCAGGCAAGCTGCCTGGCACTATTCCCTCAAGTTGTTAAATGTATATGTAGTAAAATAAAATGATTTGGATCGGGTAATCGGTTAAACTTGTTAAAATCGGTTGTTCAAACTGAGTCGGGTTGAAGTCGGTTAAACCGGTTAAAATCGGTTGTTTGAATTGGGACGGGTCCAAACCACTTTCAGTGAATGAGATATTGAACTGATATACGAACTAGCGGTTTGTGAAGGGTTCAAATCGGTTTGGGGCAAACCGGTTTAGGAGGTGGTGACGGGTGGGTTATGTATTGGTTTGAATTCCCAAACAGGTTTTTGTACACCTCTACTTTATCCTCAATCTAAAATCTGTTTATTTTAATTTCATGTAATTAAATAAATTAAATTCGGTAAGTATGGTATATTAAGTATCTGGTTAGGTATTTATATGTGTAAAAGGTTTAGAGGGTATATATGAAATTCTTCTGATTATAAAGGTGGTAAATAAATAATATGGATGGTTATGTGTAGGGGTGTACACAAACTGTCAGCTACCGTAATCTTCTCTAATTAAGTTTGAAATTCAAGAGTGAATCAATTGCCTGATGCGATGAATCGTAGCTGATTCAAAATTTGGTGTTGAACAATGCGAATCGGTAATTCTTGTTGTGATATGTGTTGATGCAATAAATATCAGACCAAAGGTAGTAGCTGGGTTGGTTAGGCAAAAGGGTTGAAGGGTTCAACTTTGCCTAACGCAGGTCGTGGGGTCCCCCCACGTTTGCAAGACGTGGAAGGAGTTTCACTAGATTAATTTTGTTGTTTGCTAAAGATCCTGGGGTAACCAGATTTAAGTATCTGGGGTCGTTTGTACAAAGAGATGGTGGCATAGATAGTGATGTAACTCATCGCATACAGGCCGGCTGGTGTAGATGGAGGGCAGCCAGTGGGGTTTTGTGCGATAGGAGGTTCCCAACTAAACTAAAAGGGAATTTTTACAGGGTAGCAGTTAGGCCAGCTATGCTATATGGAACAGACTGTTGGGCTATCAAGAAGACACAAGCGCGCAAGATGGAGGTAGCAGAGATGAGGATGCTGAGGTGGATGTGTGGACACACAAGGTTAGATCGGATAAGAAATGAGGTTTTTAGGGATAGACTAGGAGTGGCTAGTATATCGGAGAAGATTAAGGAGGGGAGATTGAGATGGTTTGGGCATGTGAAGCGGAGGGAAGCGACAGCACCGGTTAGAGTAGTGGAAACTCTTACTGTGGAGGGGAGGAGAGGAAGAGGCAGACCCAAACTGACATGGGATGAGCAGATTAGGCATGATTTACTAGAGTTGCATCTTTCTGAGGACATGGTCCACGATAGGACTTCGTGGAGGCGTAGGATTAGGGTTAAGGACTTCTAGAGGATATTGTAGAAAGGTCTTAGGTGTTTTTCATGGACGTAGGCTTTTCCTTTTCTTTAAGGGACTTTTCCGATGATTGCCTTCTTGTGTCTATGATGTTGTATGCTATTATACATGATTTACATTATGTGTACGCCCAAAATGATGTTACATGCCATTATACATGATTCACATTATATTGTCCCACTCTTATCACTTTCTTAGTATGGCCGACTTCTTATTTCTGTATTCTTTGACTTGGTATGTTGGTTTGCTGTTCGCTTTCGAGCCGAGGGTCTCTCTGGAAGCAGCCTCTCTATCCCTATGGATAGAGGCAAGGTCTGTCTACATCCCACCCTCCCCAGACCCTACAATAGCTCTGCTATCTGTGGGATATACTGGGTATGGTTGTTGTTGTTGTTGTTTGCTAAAGATCCTCCTCTGAAGTATGTTCAGATTCGGATGTGTAAGCAAAAGGAATGTGTGTGTTGAATGTGAAAGCAAGTGACTCGCATGAAGCAAGTACTTGAGAGTAATGATCAGAGATTCTCCAAGAATCAGAGCTGATCGGAGTGTGTCCCTTAGTAAATGAAGTGTCTAATTTATAGGAGAAGACATCACTCGAAGAGGAATGAGTTTGACTAGTGAACATGCTTGCAGTGGAGGACTTACCCTTTCGGGGGTTGAAGCCTTTTGACCCGCGGATAATAGAGTGTGCTCTGTGGACCTGCATTGCTTTTGCGGCTGGTGAGTTGGTGAAGCAATCCAGAGACATGACCTTTTAATGTTCTCGCATTGCTTTATCTCGACTCCCCAGGTTTTTAACCTTCGAACCATTTTGCCTTATGAGCATTTTCGTATTTAAGTAATTTATATTTGGTCTTGGGCTACCCCCGTCATCAGCCCCCCAAGTCAGAGGTTTTTGGGAAATGAGCTCAAAGACTTCTGATTTTTATACGTGTATTTTACTGCCTAAAGGCTTCAAGGGTTCAAAGGTTGGAAGGTTGAAAACGGTTGAGGTTTTTGAATTTCGAAATTTGACAAGACAATTGACATGACTTGTGGCAGTTTGTCAGGCGGCGGTTTTAATTCTATCACTTAATTATTACCTTTTATCTCATTTATTTACACATATTTTATCAGAAGAACATTACTTGCCCTCTTTTTCCTCAAGTTTTTCCCTTTATCAAATCAGGTTAGTTTCCTTTGCTTATTTTCTGTTTAATTTCTCATATCATGGGTGCTCGTAAGGATATGGCAAAGTCGTTTTCTCGAATGACTCAAGAGGAAGTCGATTTGTTTTGTATGGAATGGGGGATAGGGACGAAGTTTAAACCGGTTGCACTGGCTTGTGATAAGTCTATCGATCAATGTCCCCCTGGTTCGATTGCTTTGTATTGTCGACATTTTGAGTTTTCAAATCTTCGTCATCCGTTTTCAAACTTTGTTTTGAATATCTTGGAATATTATCGTATATCTTTTCGTCAAGTTCACCCCCTTGGAATGGCTAGGGTTTTACATTTTGAAATTTTGTGTCGGGCCTCCGGGTATGATCCCACTCTTTTATCATTCCGCCGTTTTTTCCGATTGGCTAAGAATGGTGATTGGTTCACCTTCGAGACCACTCAAGTTGACACCTGCTTGATTTCGTCTATGGTTTCTACCCTTGGGGTCTGGAAGGACCGGTTTTTCTGGGTGTCGGAAGAAATTGTCCCTTTTAAACTTGTTTGAAGACACCCGGATGCTGTTTTGAATGAACCTGAGCCTTCTGCGTCTGATATAAATACTCGGTTTTTAGAAACCCTTAGGGAGTGTTCTTCAAGGCTTCGTCCCTTTCCCGAGCATTTGTTGGTGTTATTGGGTCTTAGTAAAGTGTGGGAAAAACATGATCGAGACCCGGTGCTCATGAGAGATGGGAAGGGTATGCATTTGTTCTTCTCGTGCTTTTGTGTTCCTATTTTTGTGTTTGCTTATGTGTTTTTTGTTTGTTTTGCAGTTATGTCTGCACTTGACTTTATCAAAAGTGATGATACCTCCGATGTTGCCTTTGATGATGTTGGTGCCACTCCGGGTGAGGATGCGGTTGCGGTTGTTAGAGGTTCTGATTATAGGTTCGAGGGTTCTGGGTATGTAAATGTCCCAAATGTTAAAGGCTTTACCAAGATTACTGCTTCCAAGGTTTCCACTCGTCGTTCCCAACGTTATCTGAAAGGTGTTGATCAGCCATCTGGTTCTGAGGCTGTTGATGTTAGTGATGATATTGAAGTATCATCAGATCAGGCCATTGATGTTGGCAAGGGTAAGGAGAAGGAGTTAGTTGTTTCAAGCAAAAAGACGAAGTTAATTAAGAAAGGTACCACTCCTGTCATTCAAGGTCCGTTAGTCAAAAACGTTGACAGCTTCGAAGGTTCAGAGGGTCAAGAGGTTTATGTACCCAACTGGGGGGTTAAAGTTGGAGATAGTTTTAAAGATCCGGCTGTTTGTGCTGAAGCCTTAGCTCATTTTGCTCCTCCTGGTGTTTGGGACGCCATTTCAGAGATGGAGGCTGATCATCTTATTTCTAGGATGATGCTCAGTTCCTGCAACCTTTCAGCCCTGTTGGCTGAAGGTGTTACTCGGTTTGCCAAAGGCATGCAGGAATACGAGGAGGACTCTAAGAAGAAGAAGAAAAATGAAAGCTTCGATTACCTCCATGAAGAAGGAGATTGATAGTTTTTCTGAAAAGGAGCTGGCTTGGGCCAAGAAAGTGAGTGAGTTGACAAAGAGACACAAGATTGAGATGAGTGATCTCAAAAAGAGTTTTGAAGCTGACCGATTGAAGCTGAAATCTGATAGAGAGGCCTTGGTTGTTCAACAGAAGGCTTTTGATGAGGAAAAAGATGGCTTGAAGACTTTGGTTGCCCAAGCCACTGGGGATAATCAGTGGCTTATTGAGCAGGGATTTCATCAGGTCGTTACCTATCTTCTTCACTCTAAAGAGTTTAATTCTGCTCTTGGTGAAGTTTACACTAAACTGCTCAATCTGGGAAAACATCAAGGTCTTATTGCGGGTTATAAGCTTCACGAGTCTGGCCATCCTTTAGAAAAATCTCCCTTGTACCGTCCCGAGGCTTCCGATATCTTCAAGAGTTTTGTTGAGCAAATGGAGAGGTTAACATACCCGTATGTGAGCCAGGTTGCTTCTTGCTATGGTAAGCCTCTCTCCGTCTTGCAGGAACTAAAGCCGGATGGTCTAAATGAAAAGGTATGTGTCGAAGTGCTTAGCTCTCTTTCAAGGAAACGTTCCTATTCGGGAGATAGCGAAGATACCTTTCCTGGAGAACCTGATGTGGGCCCAAAGGCTAAGAAGGTCAAGAAGACTAAGAAGGCTAAAGGTAACAGTTATGGGGCCTCTAAGCCTTCTACTGATGCATGATATTCGTCGCTTTCTTACCACTTTTTAAAACAATTTGTGGTTTGTAATGTTAACTTCAAACAATATTAGGTTTTGCAGGAACCCTTAAGGTTCCTGTTATGTGGTTGTGTTTTAGGCCTGTATGGCCGTTTGAACAATTTTTGAACTTACAAGTCACTAGGACTTGTTCTAACTTGTGTTTGGGTGGTTGAAAGTCTTTCAAGGCTTTCTTTGCTATGATACTATGTTTAACTATTTTCTTTGTGTTGTGTTTTTTAGACTTGTGCTTATTTTGTTAAGGCAGCTTGGTTGGCTTTAAGCCTTTAAGCTTTTTGGCGATCCTGTATGTAGGTTGAAGCCTTTAAGGTTTGTATATAGCTTGAAGCCTTCAAGGCTTCTTGGACTTGTGCCTTTGCTTGGTTTGTATCTTTGAGTTTTTATAACTTTTTGTTCAAGTCGTTGCATTGTTCCTCAAGTTATTTCTTTTTTCTTGTAGCTTTGTCTTTGTCAAGTTTGTGTTGTCTTTATGTTTTTATACCTTAAAGGGTTCAGTGCTGCAGTTACTTAGCCTTGGCATTTTTAACAAGAAGACGTAACACCTATCCTATTTATTTTCCTATTTTCATTTGATTTCGTAAGCCTATTCGTTTATTGTTTTTCTAAGGCTTAAGGAACATTTGGTGTAGGCTGTTCAAACCCGTCTATGAGACAACTTTGTTTTTAATAACAAGTCTCATGGAGTTGTATTGATTTAGGAACTCACCCCTTATATAGGTTCATTCATCCCTTGAACCTATTGAGCGATGTGGCCTGGGAGCTCATCCCCTTACATGGCCCTTTCCATGGAGTTTTTTTGCTAGGTTCTCAACCTGATCTTAGGATAGAAAGACAAATTTGATAAAACAACTTCATTCATTCCAGAGATACTTGTTTTTACAAAAGGTGTTCGTAGTGCCATTCTTGAAATACAACTCGTAAGATACAAACCAATCTTTCATGTTTAGACATGGAACCTTTTCAAGGTTTTTCCATTCCAATGCCTTGGAAGCCTCTTACCCTCTGAGTCTGCTAGCTTGTAAGATCCACCCTTATGTGCTTCAAGGATGGTATACGGGCCTTCCCATTTTGGGCCAAGCTTTCCTTGATTCTCCTTTTTGCTAGCTTCATTGTTTCTAAGGACCAGGTCTCCCGGCTTGAAGCGTTCGTTCTTGACTCTCTTGTTGTAGTAGGCTTCCATTCGTTGCTTGTACTTGGCTTCTTGAATTGCAGCTTGGTCTCGTGCTTCCTCTAGAAGTTGTAGGTTCAACATGGTCTCTTTTTGGTTTGTTTCGTGATCCATGTTGATGATTCGTTGTGTTACAACTCCTACTTCAGCGGGGATCACGGCTTCGGACCCAAATACCAAGCTATAGGGTGTTCTTTTATGGCTTGTTTTTTCGATCGTTCTTATGGCCCATAGAACGCTAGGCAATTCTTCAAGCCAGTTGCTTTTGTACCTTCCCAATCTTGTTTTGATACCTTCCACTATGCTTCGATTTGTCCTTTCAACTTGACCATTTGATTGAGGGTAAGCCATTGAGCTGAAAACCTGATCAATTATGTATTCTTTGCACCAAACGCTGAAAGGCTTCTCAGCAAATTGATTCCCATTGTCAGTGACAAGTACTCCCGGCAATCCATAACGGCAAATGATGTTTTCCCAAACAAAGTCAATGACCTGTTTGCCTGTGATCTTTACGAGTGGTTTAACCTCGGGCCACTTGGTGAAATAATCTATTGCTACCAACAAGAACTTCACCCCACCTTTGCTTGGGGGAAACGGACCGACAATGTCCATTCCCCATCTATAGAATGGCCATGCTGAGGTTATTGGGACCAGATCATGCTTGTGACTTTTTGGGATTGGTGCATGAATCTGGCAGGCATCACATTTCCTTAATTGCTCAACGGTATCCCGGTGCATTGAGGGCCAAAAATACCCAAGGTTCATAAGTTTTGCAACCACCGACCTAGATCCAAAATGAGCTCCGCATATACCTTCGTGAATTTCTTTGATCAAATACTGACTCTGTTCGGGACCCACACATCTTAGCAAGGGAGCAAGATAACCCTTTCTGTAAAGGGTTTCACCTTGTAGTACATACTGCCTTGCCTTGATCTTAACCCTTTCAGCTTCTATTTGATCACTTGGCAATTCACCATTTTTAAGGAATTTCTTGATTGGAGTCATCCAATTTGGATCTTCCTCGGTGACTACGTCTTGAACTTCCAACTCATCGATTGATGGAGCCTTTAATACTTCTTCCAACACCTTCTTGGTAAGGTGGGCAAAAGTGAGAGATGCAAGCTTACTCAAGGCATCCACTTTTTTGTTTTGGGATCTGGGAATTTGTTTGATGTTGCATGTTTGGAAGGTATTCATCAGCTCCTTGGATTTTTCTTTGTATCTTTTCATGTTGGGCTCCTTTGCAACGTAGCTATCATTCACTTGGCTCAAGACCAGCAACGAATCTGTGAACACTTCAAGCTTTTAGACCTTCATTTCTTTAGCCAGTCTTAAGCCGGCGATCAGTGCCTCGTATTCAGCCTCGTTGTTGGTGGTCTGAAAATCAAAACGGAGAGCATACGTGAATTCCAACCCTTCTGGGTTGATCAAAATGAGCCCAGCCCCTGACCCTTCAACGCTTGAAGCCCCATCGGTGAAAAGCTTCCAGGCTTCAAGGTCTGAGGGTTCAGCGGTGGCGGTGTTCACTTCAGTGACTGTTTGCTTTGGGACTTCTACAATGAAATCAGCCAAGACTTGGGCTTTGATAGCTTTTCTTGGGACGTAGGTGATGTTATGCTCACCTAGTTCCACTGCCCATTTGGCTAATCGTCCCGAGTTTTCTGGTTTTTCAAGCACACTCTTAATAGGTTGGTCGGTGACCACTTGTATAGGGTGTGCTTGAAAATACCTTCGAAGCCTTCTAGCTGTTTGAACTAGGGCTAGGGCAAGTTTTTCAAGAGGAGGATATTTGGTTTCAGCCAGTTTTAGGGTTTTGCTGAAGAAATAAACGGGTACCTGAACCTTGTCTCGCTCAATGGTGAGGACCGCGCTTATGGCCTCCTCAGCAACTGAAAGGTACACCGAGATTAACTCTCCCGTTTCTGGAGCTGCAATGTCAGGTAAGGAAGCGAGATGTTGTTTCATCTGGTTGAAGGCTTCTTCAGCTTCCTCAGTCATTTGAAGTCCTTCTTATCAAAGCAGCGTTTGAGCGTTTTGTAAAAGGGTAAAGACCTTTCAGCCAACTTGGAGGTAAAACGCTTCAAGGCTGCAAGCTTCCCATTTAAGCTCTCAACCTCTTTCTTGCTTCTTGGTGGTTTGGTTTCCAGAACAGCTTTCACCTTATTCGGATTCGCTTTAATGCTTTGTTTTCCCACAATGTGCCCAAGGAATTTACCTTCCTCAAACCCAAAAGTGCATTTCTCTGGGTTGAGTTTCATATTGACCTTCCTTAGGTTCTTGAAGGTTTCTTGGATGTCATCGAGCATTTGATACTCCGTCTTGCTTTTAATCACCAAGTCGTCGACATATGCCTCCATGTTTTTACCAATTTGACTTGCAAAGGCCTTGTCAACTAGGCGTTGATAGGTCGCTCCAGCGTTCTTGAGGCCAAAAGGCATCTTTTGCTAACAGAAGATCCCTTTGTCCGTATGAAAGGCTGTCTTTTCTTCATCCTCTTCCTTCATGAGGATTTGATGGTAACCTTTGTAGGCATCGAGAAAGCATTTGAACTGGTAACCCGTAAGGGAGTCGACCTTGAGATCAATTTATGGTAACGGGTAGCAATCTTTAGGACAAGCCTTGTTAAGATCCTTGAAATCTAAGCACATTCTCCATGAATTGTCTGGCTTTCGGACCATCACCGGGTTTGCAACCCAGGATTGATACTTGACCTCGCGGAGAATGCCAGCTGACACAAGCTTTTCAACCTCTTGGCATGCAACCAAGATTCTTTCGGGTGCTAGACTTCGTTTCTTCTGGACGACAGGCTTGACATTGGGTGGTATCTTCAATTCATGTTCAGCGATGCTCCGTGGGACGCCTGTCATATCTTCCGGGCACCAAGCAAAAACATCACTGTAATGTGTTAACAGTTTTTCAAGATACGAGAGGGTCTCTTGTGAAAGGCTTGGATTGACCCTTATCCTCTGCTCAGGGTACTTGGGATTTATCATTAGTCTTTGTTTGTCTTCTTCACTTTTGGAACTTTCACCTTCAATCATGTAGGCCTCCTGAGAAGTTTGAAGGGTTGCTATTCCCCTCTCGGTGGGAAATTTGACAGTGCCATGGCCAACGGACACAGCCATATAAAATGCACACTGTCCCGGCCTTCCGATGATCACGTCGTAGCTTGAAGGTATATTGATAACCATGAAAGTGAGTGGCTGGACTCTCTCCTTCTGACCTTCGCTTAAACGAACATCAAGTGTCAGTTGCCCTAAAGGCTTGAGGGGTATATCGGCGATACCTTTTATGGAGGTTCCGGAGGGTTGAAGCCTTGAACGTTCTTCATTGCTTAGACGGTTAAAGAACTTCTCAAACATGATTTCGGTAGCAGCACCAGTGTCTATGTAGGCTTTACTTATTTGCAATGTTCCCACAGTTGCCTCAACCACAAGAGGGCTTGAAAGAGGGTCCTTCTCAGTTGGGGGGAAACAAACACATTGAAGCTTCCAAGTTTCCAACCGCTGCCTTTTGTGTGGAACCCTTCCATCGGAATCTACCATATTGACTTCCTCGCCTTTTCCTTCAGCCATTTTGCCCCTTACTCCCTTTACCAAGTGAGCAAGTTCCCCGGACTTGACGGCTTCTTCGATCCTCTTTTAAGTTGGAAGCAATCATTGGTATGGTGTCCCTTTTCTTCATGAAATTCACAGTATTGTGTGGAATTTTCGTTCTTTCTGCTTTTGGGGAGAGGCCTAGGAGGCCGAAAGTTCTGCTTGACTTCTTCCGTTGCAAGGATTTCTTGAGGAGTCTTTGTGAGGGGTGTGAAACTTATGCCTTTCTCCCTGGTGGAAGGGTTTCGACCTTCAAGCCTTCGATGGTCTGAACCCTTTTGGCGTCTGTCATAGGAGTTAAAGTCCCCTCTTTTTCTGGCTGGGCTGTTGCTTCACCAACTTGATCCTCTTTTTCTTTGCTCTTTTATATCTACTGCCTCCTCTCCCCGGATATGGGCTTCAGCTCTTTCGAGAGCTTCTTCCAAGGTCTTAGGCAAGGATTTGTTGAAATCTCTTGTAAGATATATTGAGGTGATAGCATTCATAAAACCAGCCACCCTCATTTTTTCGTCTGCCCCTACATATGTTAGACCTTTCTTCTTGTATCGTTCGATAAACTCTCGAAGACTTTCATCATCTCTTTGTTTTATCTGAAAGATCACTGTTGCATCTTTGACATATCGCCTTTGTTGGGAGAAATTGGCCAGGAATCCCTTGCTGAGGTCGTCGAAGCTTCGAATGCTTCGAGCAGGTAAATCATTGAACCAAATTCTGGCTGATCCGACAAGAGTTTGCATGAACATTAGACAACATTCAGCGTTTGACCATTTCTCAATCCTTGCTGCACCAGTGCAGATCTGAAGATGATCCTCAGGATCTTCAGTCCTATCATATGTTTTGATGTGAGATGGCATCTTGATCTTCGTTTGAAAATCATAATCGACTATTTGTTGTGAAAAGCATGAGAGGTTACTCGGCTTGTAAGGTTTGGCCAAATCTTCTTTAGCCCTTGCACTCGTGTTGTTGCCACTGTTGTTGTTCCCCTGAGTGGCCAGCACCTGATTAATAAAGTGCTGCCACGGGAAGCTGGCCATCATCTGGGCCATCATCTGGGGCATAGGGTTGAAGCCTTTAAGGCTTCCGAGTGCAACTGGGCAACTAACTCCAAAGGGGGTGCTCATAACAGCACTTCGTGCCAAGGGGAGCACGGACAAAGCTTGTTCCCATGAAGTTGTTGTAGAAGCTGGAAGGCTTGTCACTGGGGATTGTAGGAGCTGGTCTAAGGTCAGCTCATGGCCCAGAGGAGCACTATTCGTCGCTGGTTGGGACGAGGAGATAGGATATGTTGTAGGATTCGGCCTTGCGGACAGATACAGGTTAGGGTTTGGAGGATTACTGGGACCAGCCTCATCCCTTGATGCAAAAGGAGGGATAGGAGGCCCAGGAGATAGTGTTGGTTCTGGCTCATCATAGTCTAAACGAATCCTTACTCACTTGTCCCTTTCCCTACTCACATATTGGTTGAGAAGAGACCTCAACTCAAGAAAATTGTTGGCAACCCCTTTAGGGGTAAGTTCAACACGTGGTGGGGTGCCAGAGACACCAACATTAGGGGAAGGGACTCCGGATCTAGACGGAGTTGGAGTGTTGAAGGTGAGAAACTCGGGAGTGCTCCCCGGAGTTGAGAAAGAAGTTGGTATAGCCACATGAGCTTGGCTAGTACCTGGGGTAGAGGTGTTCGGAACATGATTTACTTCTCCCGGGGATCCACTTTCTGACATGGTAGTTTCAAGAGAAAGGAGCTACACTACTAGGTCTTTTGAGGAAGAATAGTGGCGTAGCCCCACGGTGGGCGCCAACTTGTTGATGCAACAAATAACAGACCAAAGGTAGTAGCTGGGTTGGTTAGGCAAAAGGGTTGAAGGGTTCAACTTTGCCTAACGCAGGTCGTGGGGTCCCCCACGTTTGCAAGACGTGGAAGGAGGTTCACTAGATTAATTTTGTTGTTTGCTAAAGATCCTCCTCTGAAGTATGTTCAGATTCGGATGTGTAAGCAAAAGGAATGTGTGTGTTGAATGTGAAAGCAAGTGACTCGCATGAAGCAAGTACTTGAGAGTAATGATCAGAGATTCTCCAAGAATCAGAGCTGATCGGAGTGTGTCCCTTAGTAAATGAAGTGTCTAATTTATAGGAGAAGACATCACTCGAAGAGGAATGAGTTTGACTTGTGAACATGCTTGCAGTGGAGGACTTACCCTTTCGGGGGTTGAAGCCTTTTGACCCACATATAATAGAGTGTGCTCTGTGGACCTGCATTGCTTTTGCGGCTGGTGAGTTGGTGAAGCAATCCAGAGACATGACCTTTTACTGTTCTCGCATTGCTTTATCTCGACTCCCCAGGTTTTTAACCTTCGAACCATTTTGCCTTATCAGCATTTTCGTATTTAAGTCATTTATACGAGTATATTAAAACACAAGCTACACAATGGATAATTGTTACTGGTAAGTTTCCAAGAGCTATTTAGTAGGATTCGTGTTATGTTGCTTGATTTTTGAGTTTTTCGGAGTTTTAGGATGAACACCCATGGTGGAAAGCTGAAGAACTGAAATTTTAGTGTTTGAGGAAGTTTTTGCATCACTATTTTGCATAAAGTGTAGTTTCGGCATTTACAATTTCTGATTTTATTTTTATTTTATTTTTTTATTCTATTTATTATTCGTACTATTTTCCGACCACTATTTTTGTTTTATTGTTTTCTTTTAAATTTTATGTTAGAATTTTATCGGAACCTCCTTCAAATTTTCCAACTGTTGTGATGTTTGTCGATATACTTTTGGAAAATATTTGCTTAAATCATATAATATCTCTTTTACCATTTTCTTAATAATTATTTTCCTTTTTTTAAACATATATTATCAATTCATTTGATACTTTTTTAACAATTTAGGTTTATAGTTTTTTTTAAAAAACTTAAGTACGTAGTTGTGCTTGATTTTTCACTGACATTCCGTTATAAGTTTTGATAAAAACGAAGTTGTACGACGATAAACTAAATTGTTTTAATGGTTTTGTTTTCTAAACAACATGTTTTATTTTCAAATCACGTATGTTTTACATTATCCTTTGTTCGGTTTCGCCGCAACGCGCGACGTACAAAAACTAGTAAATAAACATATCCCATGTTTAAAATTTAGCTTAGGCTTCTTATTTAAAATTATAATCATAATCACGGATTGTTTTGACGCATGTTTAATACTAATTATATGATTTTGAATCATAAAAGTCAAACAACATATGGACTAAAACGTGTTCGAAGTTGTTAAAATAATAATAATAATAATAATAATAATAATAATAATAATAATAATTAATAATAATAATAATTAGTTGACTTGTTTGATAAATTCCGATAATTCAAACTTTAAATAACGGGTGTGTAGATTCAAACTTTAATTAGCGGAAGTGTCTACACGTACACCCTCTCATGTCACATCATTTAAAGCGGTTAAAACCGGTTGTTCAAACTGGGTAGGGTTGAAATCGATTAAACTAGTTAAAACTGGTTGTTCAAACCAGGTCAGGTCCAAACCGGTTTCGGTGAACCATATATCAAACTACTAGCGGTTTGGGTCAGGTTCAAATTGTAACATTCGCCATAAAACGGGTCCAAAAGCCCGAATCGTTTGTAAGCGGGAACCTTTCGCGAATTAATCATTTATTTATCCATTTATATATTTCTTTTAATTTCATATGTAAATTTAATCTACTTATTGTTTAAAAGTTATAAAAATAGATTAAGGAAACTAAGTTAAATATTGTTAACCAAGTTATGTGTTAGGATCTGAGTTTGATCCTTGTAAACATATACTGCTAAAAACAATATAATTCACAAGTAGATACATATTATCAACAACTGTTTTTCATTGATTTAAATGATTCAAAAGTTTTACAGTAATGATTCTACAATCTCCCCCTTAGCCTGATCACTGACAAGAACTATTCGTACAAAAGAGAATGTGTGAAGTGATAAAATAGATCTCTAACATGTGAGATCTACTTATACTAAGTACTAAAGCTCTGTTCGTGATAGGCTGACCTCACCCTTATAGTGACATCTAACATTCCTAACATAAAAGATTCCATAGATGTTGCAAACATCTTTGCAAATCCTAACATCTATTCTAACTAGCCTAAACACTGATAAAACAAATACTGTTACATTAAGAAACCATTATTAGAGCTATCCTCTGTTGTCTTGATTCCAAACATCTATTTGGCTAGACAAATGTTTGGTCTTCTTCATCAAATCTTAGGCTTCAACAGATGTTGTCTCTTCTTGAACAGCGGTTCCAAGGCTTGATCAGATGTTTGCTTTGTCTTTAACAGATGTTCTGATTAGGTGTTCAAGATTCATTATCTTTGGGGAGAGAATTGTTTCATCAACTGTTTATTTCTTGATACTTGAGTCATGTTTTGGCTTTTGGATATCATCTGTTCTTTTGTAGGTCTAACAATCTCCCCTAGAACAGATAATGTCAAAACATATGTTTATTTGATCAACTTTTATTTCTCATCAACTGTTCTCTTATTTGACCTTTGAATTGTAATTCAAAGTCAAGAGAAACAATGTCTTCTAGGTCCCTCACCAGTGGTAGACTAATAAAGTCTTGCAGATCTTCAATTTTTAGCCCAAAGCACTTTTCATCAAAATCTTCTCCATCTCCCCACTAGCCTTGAGCAAGGTCAATTCATGGGTGTCTTTATTTGACTTCCATTTTAGAATTTTAAGGCTAGGAGGATTTGTTGGGACCAGAGTTATTGCTGATGAGTTTGGAGAGACTGGTCTTCCCATGATAGCATCAACTAGTTCCTGTTTCCTGGTTTCCTTCTTCTTTTCAAATTTTCTTCTTAGAAAATTCTTTGCAACTCTTGATATGTCTTTGTAACACCTCGTAAAACCGTGTCCAATAATGTGTTGACACGTGTCCCTAATCCTAATTATGTCAAACGTTGACTAGGAGGGATTATTATTGCCAAACGATGAAAACTTCGAATGTGGAGGGACTAAAAGTGTCACCATGCATATTCTATGCCTCTGAATGACCTTTTACTGTATTCGTATTCTTTGACGAGCCACATGTTGGACATACGAAACCGTTTGTGATTTAAATCAAAAGTTTGTGCATCGAAGGGTTAAAAGTGTCAACATGTTAATTCTTACCTCTGATTGACCTTTTAACGAACCGAGAGCTTCATGATGTTCGATCATACTCTTGGGAACGCCTAATATTGCCCGCTTAAGGCTTTTGTGCCGTTAAATGATAATACGCAAAGTTTGCGAGTTAAAGGGGTTAAAAGCGTCAACATGTGAATTTTCACCTCTGAGTGATCTTTTAACGAACCCGGAATTTAACGATGTTTGTTATACTTCCAAGAATACCTAAAACCTAACTTGCAGGGCCAAAAGTGCTAAAAATGAAAGTTATAATAGGTTTAAAGGTACAGGGACTGATTTTGCTGATGTGCGTTAGGTGTATATATAGGTTTAAGTATATTTTAAGCCCTTTTACACTTTCTTTAGCCAAGTTTTAAATTTATAAAACACGATATTTACTAACACTAAACACACATATGGGTAAGTGCACCCATCGTGAGCGTAGTATAGTGTTGGTAAGATACCGAGGTCGTCCAAGGACACAAGAGCTTTTAGTACCGGTTTATCCTCAACGTCTAATCAAATCAAAAAGTTTAGAAAAAGGTTTTAAACTAAGAAAAATAAAAACTAACTAAAATGCTGAAAATAAAAATAAAAATAAAACAGATAGACAAGATGAATCACTTGGCTCCGACTCGTGTTTAGTGTAACCTTTGATTATTTCCGCATTTTTGCACTTTTTAAGAGATTATCTTAGTTATTGTAGTAGGCCTCTCTTTTGAAGGAGAAAGTTACCCTCAACCTAGTAGTTTGAGTCAGCAAGGATACAATCCTAAAGGGTCGGATTATTGAAAGATAATTAATTAAGTTATTATTGCATATTATGGTAGGCCCCTCTTTTGAAGGTGACGTTACCCTCGGCTAAGTAGTCTGAGTCAGCAGGGATACAGTCCTACGTAGCCGGATTAAAGTATTAATAGTAGCTTACATATGAGGGGATCAAAGAGTTTGGACCCCCGCCATCCAACACCGTTAAGTATTGAAGGAGGTCCTACTAAATTTGACCCAGGTCCTTGCAGGATCTATACACTGAACAAGGCAAGACTTTTACCAAACCGTTCCCTTAACCCCTGACCAGGTAGCCAACATACCTCCATATAGACCGTGGAGATATGAATGGTGAAAATCTTTTATTTTATATAGACAGTAAAATAATGCCAAGACACCACGGACAAACGATAAGGAAAAATCACCTTCAACATAAGAAACTAGTTATTAAAGTCATTAATACATAACCAAGTAAAAAGTGCGAAAAGATTAAAAATAAAAAGTATTACCCTAGACACTTTGTCTTCACCAAGTGATGTAAGAGACTTAGGCAAACATGGCCTTGATTGTCAAGAACTCTTACGATCAATCTTGGATCCCTAGACGACTCACACACTCTATGATGGACAATGGATGATGGTGGTGGATGATGGTGTTATGGTGGGTGGTGGGTGAAGTGTGAGAGAGGTGGTGTGCCAAGGGATGGTTTGAGCTTGAGCCAAGCACTCCTATTTATAGGCTGAACAGAAGCTCGGGCACGGCCCCGTGTCCAGTGGGCACGGCCCCGTGTCCACATCCTTCTATGTCTTCATTAATTGCTCTTGTCTGTATTAGTTGACCACGGCCCCGTGTCCGCTAGGCACGACCCAGTGTGCAGAAGCATATCTGTACTATCAAGATTTGCCTGGATTCTGTTAATCTTATAGTTGACCACGGCCCCGTGTCCGCTGAGCACGGCCCCGTGGTGGGCGATGGAAGCTTCTACAACTTTGTCTTTTATGCTGACACTTGGGCACGCCCCCGTGCTCATTGAACACGGAGCGTGTTCAGCCTTCTGTTTCCTTGTTTTGCTTGGGAAGATGCTGTCGTGGGGTCGGGCATGTCACGTTTGTTCCTTTTCTTGTATTTATGTTAGATTTAGCTGCCTTTTTGTTTTTTTTGTTAATTTGAGCTCATTTAATCCTAAAAATACAAAAGGAAGACAAAAGCACACTTTTTCCAACATTAGTACTAAAAAGGGTTAGTTTTATGCCACAAGTGATGTAATTTATATGTTGCATTTTGCACACATCAAATACCCCCACACTTGAATCTTTGCTTGTCCTCAAGCAAAACTCTTTATAATGTGGCTTTACACTCCCAAATGGAATGGGTAGAAGAGAAGGTTTTTGGGCTTGTCATAGAGTGTCGGGATTTCCAAGATTCTTTATTTAGTTTTATTTTTATTTATTTACAATCCTATTCATCATGATTTATTTAAACCTTTTCATAAGATAAATTACTTATTAGGGCATAACATGCCTCTTTAAAATTCCATTTATATACAAGTTCACATACCTCACGGGGGATCACTCAACACTCGGCCGAAGATGTATTTTAGTGAATCACTCGAGAGCGGCATGGAACTTACTCATACCATAGGCTTGCCAAGCAATCAATCCTCCTCCTTTTTAACTATATACCTTTGTAAATATCAAGAGGACTTTTGGGTGAAGGGTTAGGCTTGGGTTAAAGGTAGGTGGTTGGGTTAGTGGTTAGTGAAAGGGCGAAAAGTGTAACAAGCGTCGGTTTTCGTAAGACTTTCTATATTTTTTAGGAACTTTTTATTTTGATGAAGCTTTTTTTTCAGACAAAGTTATTTTTGATAAACTTGTTTGTTTATTTCTCTTTTGCTTCATCATCAACATAATTTTTTTTTTAGAGTTATAAGAAAAACCGGGCTTGTTACTAAAATAAAAAGGTTAAAAATAAAAATGGTTTTAGTGGGTGAGAGGGTGTTTGGTTTGGGTTATGAAATGAAAAGGTTTAGGCTCAAAGGGGCTAACTAGGGGGATTTTGGGTAGGTGGTAAAAAAAAGAAAATAATGGTGTAGAAATTAAAAGGGTTAGTCCTAATGCCTCCATCATTAAACTAAGAAAAATAAAAACTAACTAAAATGCTGAAAATAAAAATAAAACAGATAGACAAGATGAATCACTTGGCTCCGACTCGTGTTCAGTGTAACCTTTGATTATTTCCGCACTTTTGCACTTTTTAAGAGATTATCTTAGTTATTGTAGTAGGCCCCTCTTTTGAAGGCGACGTTACCCTCAACCCAGTAGTTTGAGTCAGCAAGGATACAATCCTAAAGGGTCGGATTATTGAAAGATAATTAATTAAGTTATTAATGCATATTATGGTAGGCCCCTCTTTTGAAGGTGACGTTACCCTTGGCTAAGTAGACTGAGTCGGCAGGGATACAGTCCTAAGTAGGCGGATTAAAGTATTAATAGTAGCTTACATATGAGGGGATCAAAGAGTTTGGACCCCCGCCATCCAACACCGTTAAGTATTGAAGGAGGTCCTACTAAATTTGACCCAGGTCCTTGCAGGATCTATACACTGAACAAGGCAAGACTTTTACCAAACCGTTCCCTTAACCCCCGACCAGGTAGCCAACATACCTCCATATAGACCGTGAAGATATGAATGGTGAAAATCTTTTATTTTATATAGACAGTAAAATAACGCCAAGACACCACGGACAAACGGTAAGGAAAAATCACCTTCAACATAAGAAAAACTAGTTATTAAAGTCATTAATACATAACCAAGTAAAAAGTGCGAAAATATTAAAAATAAAAAGTATTACCCTAGACACTTTTGTCACACCCCGACTTTCCACGTATGACCGGTGGGCCCGGTGGGGGAGTATCGTGACGTGGTTGGCAACATTACAGTCAAACAACACAATATTTAATATGCACAGCGGAAGCAAATGAAAGATATATTTCAACCGAATAAAATATTGTAATATCGTGTATCACAAACAGTTGAAAGTTTATCCACAGAAGGATCAAAATTTAAATAGGAAACAGTAGTTCAACAGACGTTAGGCATCTTAAGCTTGCGAGACTCTTTATTGATGCTGAGGAGAAATCCAGCCTATTACGAGTAGTACCTGCATTTAATCTTTTTGGGAAAATACGTCAGTTTACACTGGTAAATACAATCAACCAAGTCATTTTGAAAAGTTTAATAAAATTGATTTGAATGCACGTGGCACAAACTTTTTATAACTTTGGATAATTATTTAAATATATAATCTCGTAAAAGAATTACGTGTTCCTTATGCGTTCAGTAGCCCGGGTCATGCCGGGTTAAAGATCAATAGACACACCACCTTATTTATTTGGCACTGACGGGTGTACGCCTACACCCCGCGCTTAGGTCGTGGCCATTTCGTAAAATGATGCCAAGGATATCCGGGACATGGTCATTAACCTCCCAAAGGCTTTAAGAAAACAAAACAATTTAAACGGGCCGATCAAATATCAATTAACCACCAAACGATGGAAGATTTAATGCCCGACCAAGCGGTATTTTATATACCGTACCCCAAGCCCGTATAGGGAAAATAAGTTAAAAGTATTTACCTATTCAAGTATAATTCACAATTAGCAAATGCGGGTAGCTTTTACCGGTTCTCCTATTCTGGAACAAAGGTTTATAATAACCTATTAGAATCGTAACGGTCTTTAGTTAAGCTTAAGCTTAGACCAATTAGTTTTAAGGAATGATACGGTTCGAACGCGTGATTAAGAGAAGACCGGAATAGAATGTGATTTAGACCCGACGAGTTTGAAGACTTGCTTAATATGGGTATATTATACACATTCTGGATTTTGAGACAAAAACGATAAGGTTCGACCCGTTTCGGCTAGTTTATGCAAACTAGTTACATAAACCGAACCGAACGCGCAAGAGGCGGAACGGGTAACCATAAGAGCCATATACAAGTTTCCTAAGTTAATATGCCTCAAATATGTTGTGACATCAGTAAGATATCTTTTATTATGCCCGAAACGAGTTTAAACTCAAACTATGCCCCGTAGGGGTATTTTAGTCATTTATAGGGTTATAAAAGAGTTCAAGTATTAACATGAGTTACAGGTCTGATATAATCAGAAAAAATACTTAATTTGATAAGTTATAACAGTAGGGTATTGCATATATGTGAAACTTATCAATTATAACCAAACTATGCACCGTAGGGGTATTTTGGTAATTTCACATAAGCCGAAAAGCTCAAAACTGAAGTCTGAGTTTAACAACTTTTGCTTACTGTTAAAATATTATAATTTACCTAAAATATCAGTAGGTATCAACCCTTGTATGTTTAAAATAGTTTTAGTACATACTATGCGTTAAAAACGCTTAAAAAGGCGATTAGAAGCCGTTTCCGGGTTCTATATAGAAAGCTGATATTTTTATTATTCCAGAAGGTTTAAAATAACTTATTTATCATATGAAATCAGTAGCAAAAGGTTTGGGGTCGAAAAGATATGTAAAACTCATTTTATAGCCCAAAAGGGCAAAACCGGCAATTACCGAAATAAGCTTATAACCCTAAGTTATGCTCAACCTAAAATTAATTAAAAATCTTCAAAAATCCTAAAATAATATATTACATCATTGGGTAATAAGTTTGATATCAAAAAGTAGGATTAAATAGGCTATACGCTAATTACGCCGTTTAATCGTTAAAAAGCTTTCTAATTACGCTAATGAGCATAACTCTCAATCTACACCTCAAACTGATGTCAAATTTTGGGTGCAAGTTTATAAATCAGTAACTAAGGTTTCTACTCTTTTATATTTTCAAAAATCACGTTTTATGGTGAAAAGGGCATAATGGTCAACATATGAGCAATTAACGGAAACATGCATATTAATTGGATAACTATCGAACTATGGTGTATAATCACAGAGGGTTATACTAGCATGTAACCTAGTCCAATTAAAGCTCTAAGGCATTTCTAAAACATGCTTAAACGGGTCAGAACTGAAAGTCAAAGCAAAACTCAAATTATGCGACTTTCGGTTCCGAACCGGGTCTCTACTGAAAATTGTCGGGTTGAACATGTTTAGACATGTTCTTACATTAATTACCAAGTTATATTAATGATCAAATAGGTTGTATGGGTTCTACATTGCTAATTATGCATAAATTGGAAATTAAGCATTCTGTTGACTTTTTAATAACAAGTTTGACCCGACATTTGACCTAGTTAGAGTGGGAATCAGAAGGTGCCCTTTTAAGGGTTTATTGCCCACATAATTACCAAATTATAACTACTTTCAATTCGACTAATCACTGGACCATCAATGATTAATCGCTAAGTCAACCGTTAATTACGACGGTTTGACTTTTAAGCTAAAACTAAGTAAAAACTCAACTAAGAAAGGTTAAGCATACTTACTGAAGTCCTATGCACGATTAGGAAAGACTTGGGTCTGCTCTTATGCTCCAGGAAGCTCCAGAAATGCAGAAATGAGGTGTGAAGAAATGGTTGCAACAAGAGGCCTTTATATAGTGTTCAAAAACTCATAGATTGTTGACACACAAGCCTAACAATGGCTATGGATCATCCACAGATGTCCCTAAGGGCCTAGGGGTTGTTTAGGGGTCGCCCAAGATGTGGAAAATCATTTTAAGTCGGTTAAAATGGCATTGGCAGACACTAGCCCAAAGATTTTGGATCAGAGGGACCTTAGCGTCACGCGTAGCCCCCCTAGGGTGCCTCGCGTCGCTCGACGCCCCCTGATCAAATCCAACTTTAGATTTTTATGCTTTGATCCTTGGCTATTGAAAACTTTGCTTCGACTTTATTTCTTGCACTTTGAACCCTCCAAATTGACTTATAAGGGCTTCAAGACATATACCCACTTTGTTAAGTCCTCGGTTAACTTTATTGTCACCCGAAAAGTCATAAACTTCATCGTTGACGATTTTAACCCCTTGCATGCGAATTTGATCATAACTTTCTCATACGATAACAAAACTTTATGAAATTTTATCATGTATTCTAGTGAGCATAATTAACCGTTACAAAGCTTCGGGTTTGCTAAAAGGTCACTCAGAGGTATAACTTAAACATGTTGACACATTTAACCCTTGTAGTTTGTAATCTCTCACTTTCTTTCATATTTAGCTTCGTATGATCCATGATTTATTCGTTTGAAGGTATGAGCATCATGTAGGGTTAATGTACCATATATTTATTCACTGTTGACATTTAGAACCCGTATATTCTCATATTTCCATGTTTGTCAACTTTAATCCTTTTATAACATTCTTTCACACGTTCAAACCTATGACACGTGTCAACACATTATAGGACGTGAATTTTCGAGGTGTTACATCCTCACCCCCTTAAAAGAAATCTCGACCTCGAGATTTACTGAAACAAATAATGGTACTTTTCTTTCATTGTGGACTCAACCACCCACGTGTACTCGGGACCTCTACGGGCATCCCATTTTACCTTTACAATAGGCACATGCTTCCTTCGAAGCTTCTTAACCTGTCGATCTTCAATCGACAATGGTTTTTCCACAAATTTTAAGCTCTCATCTATATGCACATCTGTATGTGGTATGACCAGTGATTCATCAGCGAAACACTTCTTCAGATTGCAGATGTGGAATACATTATGAATACCACTGAGCTCTTCAGGTAAGTTTAACTTATAGGAAACTGATCCGACAAGTTCGATGACTTCGAACGGTCCTATGTATCTCGGGCTTAGCTTGCCTTTCTTACCAAATCGCATCACTCCCTTCCAGGGTGATACTTTAAGCAACACTCTGTCACCTACCTTGAATTTCATAGGTTTACGCTTTGGATCTGCGTAACTCTTCTGCCTATCCCTGGCAGCTTTCAGTCGGTCACGAATCTGGACAATCTTGTCCGTCATTTCAAAGACTATTTCCGGACCTGACAGTTGGACATCTCCAACTTCTGCCCAACAAACGGGCGTTCTACACTTTCTACCGTATAAGGCCTCGAAAGGCGCAGCTTTAATGCTCGTATGGTAGCTATTGTTGTAAGAGAACTCGATTAATGGTAGGTGGTTATCCCAACTACCACCTAAATCAATCACACATGCACGTAGCATGTCTTCTAATGTTTGGATGGTACGCTCACTCTGTCCGTCTGTCTGAGGGTGGTAAGCTATACTGAAGTTTAAACGTGTGCCCAAAGATTGTTGGAAACTCTTCCAAAAATGTGACGTGTATCTAGTATCTCTGTCAGAGATAATAGACACAGGTATGCCATGTAAAGCTACAATCTTATCTACGTACAGTTGGGCTAACATGTCGGAGCTGTAGGTCTCCTTAATGGGTAGGAAATGTGCTGACTTAGTCAGTCTATCAACTATAACCCATATCGTATCATTTCCTTTCCTTTCCTTGTCTTGGGTAACTTGGTGATAAAATCCATAGTTACCATTTCCCACTTCCACGTGGGAAGTTCAGGTTGTTGTAGCAAACCTGACGGCTTTTGATGTTCTGCCTTGACTTGCGCACATGTCAAGCATTTAGCTACATAGGCGACTACAGACTTCTTCAAGCCTATCCACCAATAGTTTGCCTTCAGATCCTGGTACATCTTATCAGCTCCAGGATGAACGGAATATTTAGAGCTGTGGGCTTCCTGGAGGATAACATCTCGAAGTCCTCCATATACTAGAACCCATATTCTTCCATTTAACTTCAGGATTCCGTCCTTGACCTGAGATAATTGCTCTTCCGTGACTCCCAGCTTTTCATTAGGATAGTTAGCTTCCAGCACAGCTTCCTTCTGTGCAGCTAACAACCTTTTATTCAAACTGTTCTTTATCTCAATGCTCTTGGCATTGATTCGGATGGGTTTCACTCTTTCCTTCCAACTTAAGGCATCAGCAACCACATTTGCCTTGCCTGGATGGTATCGGATTTCACAATCATAATCATTCAAAGTCTCCATCCAACGTCGCTGCCTCATGTTTAAATCCTTCTGGTTAAACAGGTGCTGGAGGCTCTTGTGATCAGAATAGATCACACACTTGATACCATATAAATAGTGCCTCCATAGCTTCAGTGCAAATACAACAGCACCCAACTCCAAGTCATGGGTGGTGTAATTCTTTTCGTGCACTTTTAACTGTCTTGAAGCGTAGGCAATAACTTTGCCTCTCTGCATAAGCACACATCCCATCCCGGTGTGTGATGCATCGCAGTAAACCACGAATTCTTCGGTACCTTCAGGCAACGTCAGTACAGGAGCGTTGCTCAACTTCTGCTTTAGGATATCAAAGGATTCTTGCTGCTTAGGGCCCCAAACAAACTTAACCTTCTTCCTAGTCAAGGAAGTTAGGGGTGCAACAATCCTTGAAAAATTTTCAATGAAACGCCTGTAATATCCTGCTAATCCCAGGAAGCTACGAATCTCTGTAGGTGTCTTTGGCTCTTGCCAGTTCATGACAGCTTCCACCTTAGCGGGATCAACCTGGATTCCACGTTCGCTAACCACATGTCCAAGAAATTGGACTTCTCGAAGCCAAAATTCACATTTAGAGAATTTGGCATAGAGCTTCTCCTGCTGAAGTAATGAAAGAATACATCGAAGATGCTTCTCATGATCAGCCTTGTTCTTCGAGTAGATGAGAATGTCGTCGATGAAAACGATGACGAATTTATCTAAGTATGGCTTGCAGACGCGATTCATGAGATCCATGAATGCGGCAGGTGCATTAGTAAGCCCAAAAGGCATCACTAGGAACTCGTAATGACCATAACGAGTCCTAAATGCAGTCTTGTGTACGTCTTCATCTTTAACCTTCAATTGATGATAGCCTGACCTCAGATCGATCTTAGAGAAGTAGCTTTCCCCTTGAAGATGATCGAACAGGTCGTCGATTCTGGGCAATGGGTACCTATTCTTGATCGTGACCTTATTAAGCTCACAGTAATCGATGCACAGACCATCGATCCTGTGACAACCCGCACTAAACCAGGTATCCGTACGACTTAATTAATGATTAATTACTGCTAAATTACTGTGCTTAACTGAAATTGCTGATAAACTGCTACCTGCATACTGATACATGCACTTACTTGCATCATACTTTATTTGCTGTCACTACATTATTTACATGCTGAACCTTGGTGACAAACATGATGCACAAAAAGCACAGTAGCACTAAACGGATACACAGTGAACATGCTGATATAACCAGCATCAGGCAGACACTGCCTCTAAGGCCTGTTAAGAGCCTCAAATATCTGACTACACGGGTAGTGAGTGTAGGGTTATAAGGGTTGTGGAACTGCGTCTCTAGGGATAAGATACACTGATTGGATGTGCCAAAAACATACTTTAAGTACAAAACACAGCACTTTAATAAATAAGCCAGCTTCTAGCTGACTAGTAAAGTGCCAGAGCATGGGGAAAATACTACTAGACACTTTCTAAAGTGTTGGAAACAAGATGTGTCACTAAAAATAACAATAACGACACTTTAAAGCTTTTGTAACGCTTTAACGGATTACTATCCAACCGAACAACCGGACTTTACCCGGAACATGAAAATATTACTATTTTCACTAATTATATTTTTCTGAGCCACTTAGGGTCCCTGATTACCCTAACACCCGTCATAACACGCTATATATTACTAACGGAGTTTAATACTTAACTAACCTATTTAACCTAAACTCCATCCTAACTAAACTAGTTATAATCGAACCAACCCCCCCCCCCCCATCATAACCGGCCCCCAAACCTTGGGGAACACACAAGTACAAGATTGATTATTTTATTAAGTTGTGTTTAGTATCTAGCTAACATATTATCCATGGGATAATCACCTCTAAATTGCCTATAAAATAAACACTAAACACATGAGTTCACTTATCACATTTCATCAACTCACAAACTCTCTCTTGCTCTCCCTTCACTCTCGGCCGAACACCCCAGCCCCCATACACCCATTTTCGGTTCTTGTTCAAGCCAATCCAAGGTCATACAAACATCAAAGGTCGAGTATTAGGAGCCTTGGTGCACTCGGAGCGCGAAGGACCACTTCCGTTAGCTTTTATCCACCCATTTTTCACCAAAGATCTTCCCTAGCCTTGAGCTAGAGGTATAACATTTAAAACTCGCTTTTACACTTATCTAAAGTGGTTAAAAGGGTTCGTGTCGGTTAAATATCGATAACATACATTTTGAAGCATTAAAGTCTAGTAAAAACTATAAAGATGGTGGTTAATAGCTTACAACTTGTGTAAAAGTTGTAGTACTTGAAAGATGTGTTTATCTAGACCCGATCTATGATTGTGGTAGCTCGGATCACCATTTAACCCGGTTTGGTAAGATCGTTGATCTTAACATAAGCTTATTTTGGTTAACACAAGGGTTAAAAGGTGAAACTCTACCACACAAGAGACATGAACTTGTGTAAAAATATTTTACTCGTGTAAAAGTGATTTAACTTGTACAATAGTGTTTAAAACTAGCGGATCTACGTATCTGCAAGTGGTATTTTCAAAGAACCACACGTTAAAGAAATCATGTTTTCTAAAAAGATGGATCTTACACTAACAAACATGATTTTATAAACCACAAGTGTGTAAACACTTGTGAAACAAAAAGATCCGACAAAGGACTAGCTTTGTCACTTGTTACTAGAAGTTGTAAAGACGGATTTCTCTAAACACGAGGTTCTTATGAGATTAAGGTTACTTTATATAAAGATCTACAAAATATAATGGGATTTACATTATAGATGCGGAAAAACTACAAGTTCATGCGATTATGCGATTTACATACTTATCGACTAGTTTGATGTGTCGGAAATTGTTTGATTGAATAAAGAAGTTGTTGAATTGATTTGTTAAAAGAAAATGATACGCTTGAAAGCGTGGCCACCTCCAGTTACAGAGGAAACTCTGGCGAAATTTTCTAAAAACCTAACACTTAGAATTATTTACACAACAAGTGTTAGAACTATTTTTGACATATTTTCGAAACATAAATTTCGCCAAGACTACATTTTACTAAATATTCGGAGGTGGGATTTTCACTAAGTTAACGTGATAAATATGTTTTGTCACAACACTATTTATGATTATTTTGTGAAATTACATAAATATTATTTCAGAGTAAAAATAATATCTACAGGCGTTAATGATCCCAAAACTTTGCGAACGCTTTCACCATAAATATATAAGTTACACCGGTAATTACATTACCACACGATTGATAAAACGTAACTTACGCACATGTATTGTATCCCCCATCCTTGGGAAGAAGATTAACTACCAAGTATATACAGAACAAACACACGAAATAGTTGTCTAACTATTTCCCAAGAACTTAAACTATAAAGCTAAGGCACGGCCGTCCGTCTAATAGAATTAGCACTTGTAGGTCGTCGCACAGCTTTCAGATTTGGAGACACTTGGTAGAGACGCACCGACTGTGAGTTCATGTCCCCCTTTTCTCTAA
This sequence comes from Helianthus tuberosus, assembly GCA_030545235.1. NCBI lineage: Eukaryota > Viridiplantae > Streptophyta > Magnoliopsida > Asterales > Asteraceae > Helianthus > Helianthus tuberosus. The sequence goes on from CM060366.1 coordinate 163,859,205, forward strand.
CTGTTTTCAGTTTTCTTAACTGCGGGGGTGAAATACATGTTACTTTGTTTACAAGTACTATTATACACGGTATGTTAACGTAAGGAGGTTTACTACTTAGATCATGTGAATGGGTAGGCAGAACACCGAGGGACTTAAGCGGTAGATCTATCTGGGTGTAGCGAGCCCAGCTCTAGGCCCAACAGAACGGACCTCTCTGAGGACCAACAGAACGGACCTGGAGTGACTTGGTTGCCCAACGCAAAAATCGGCTAGGGTTGTGTCTTCCTACTTGCATTTCACAACATGCTAATGGCCTTGCAAACCATTGGTGATCACAAGTCCTCTTACACTGCTACATACCACGACAACTTTTATACTACAAGTGTTTTACTTACTCACTTGCACATGAACTCGCTCAACATTATTGTTGATTTTTCAACTTACATGTATTTCAGGAAATTAACGAGATCTGGCACGGTATGGCATGTTTTCCGCTGCACTTGTTTCCAAGGTCATCCGGGGTTTAGGGGATGTGTCTCTTTCCTGGACAAGACACAATCCTTAAACCATGTCTATGTTTCAGTTTGTAAAGTTTGTTGAACAAGATTATGTTTGTCAGGGTATGTTAAAACAATGGTATTGTGTTTGATTTTCAAAACTTAATGGATGATCTTGCATGTTTTTAACTCATATAGCTTTGGTATGATTAAGCTATGGTATTAAGAAGTCACACCACAATTTACCACGCTTCCGCAAAGCCAGGGTGTGACAGCTTGGTATCAGAGCCAGGTTCATAGCGAACTAGGATTCTTTCTCGAGTCTAGACTATGATCACTAGGGCTCTCACGAAAACATTTTTCTGCATACCACTTAAGTCCAGATCCAAAACTTTTTACAAACAAATGTTGAGCACATTTTATTAATTATAGGCTCAGCTTGGAGGGCTGAGGATCGGTCTGGAGGATCGAGGTGATCGAAGTAGTTGAGCACGTTGGTTTGTTATAGATTCGATCTGGAGGATCGAGGCTCGGTCTAGGTGACCGAGGTAGTGGGCTAGCAAGGCTAGGAAGAGTAGGCTCAGTCATGACGACTGAGGAGCGATCTAAGTGGTCAAGGTGGAGGATAGAGCAGTCTTGTAGACTGGATGAAATTGGCTAGTAAGACTAGGAGAATTACGTGATACCTTACTTGGTGACTTATGTGATTACTTGATTTATGGTTGACTATTTGTGCATGTTTGTGTATATGTTACAGACACATGGATTCTGCAGACACTGGTGGTTCAGGCACCACAGGCCCGAGGCCTATCGTTTCAGACGACATTGAGTCATCGGAGCACGAGGTTTATACGTCCGACTTCACCAGCACAGATGAGGACGATTTCCAGCCCTTTGCACTACCTGACGGTGCTGGCGAGCTCGCAGATGGTCCTATCGCCGGGGATCTACCACTGGCATTGATCCCTGCTCCTATACCGCTGGCTGCGTACCCAGCTTACGATTTACCCATCGACGATGAGGAGGATGATGTCGATATGTTTGATGAGGAGCCTTTCGAGGAGGATGCTCAGGGCGAGGCCCTTCCTGCTGCCGATCCCTTGTTGATCGCAGATGCTCCCGCCGCGGAGTCACCTGCTCACTCCCCAGTCGCGGACTCCTTTGAGTCTGTGGCCTATGTACCCTCACACGTCCAGAGTGCGCAGCACTTCTCTCATGGATCAGATCCTTATCAGGCATCTTCTGTTGCCCCTATCCCCAGTCTTGTGTTCGACCATGATGATGAGGGGGATTCCGATCCTGTGTTTCCCCCAGGATTCGACCCTGATCGTGACATAGAGTTTGTTCCGATGGATCAGTTTATGGAGGATCCAGTAGACCCTGTTGACCTATTTGATCCTGTTGACCCAGATTTTGATTTTGACATGGCTTTTGATGACTTCGAGCCTGCCGTTGCTCCTGAGCAGGCAGCCGCTCTAGACCCTATACCTGAGCATGACCCAGTGCATGCTGATATCCCTTTCGAGCCTGTTGTTGATGATCTCCCTGTAGACGTTCCCTTGATTGAGGGCGATCATGTTGCTGTTGATCCTGTCGTTCCTTTACCCGTTGGTGATATACCTGCTGACCATCCTTTAGAGCACCTTGCACCCGTTCACCCTGTTGTTGCTCCCTTACTTGATCCTGTTCCACTAGAGCCCGGACATGCTCTGTTCGCGGCACATATGGATCCACCGGATGAGTCTGCACAGCACGGATGGATACCGGCTGACGAGGACGTTCCACCTTTTCCTCCACAGATTCCTGTTGCACCACATATTGACTTTTCATTTCAGGTTCCTATGTTTGTACCTCCAGCAGGGCCTGGAGAGGGTTCTTCAGCTCACCCTGATGGGCATGTACCGATGCCTGTCCCTTTCATGCCTCAGACGTCATCCGTTCCACCCACTTTTGCTCCACTTCACATGGCACCTTTTGACCCCACTAGTGAGCCGTTTCTATGGGCACCAGACTCTGGTATGCCACCTACTGACCCCTACCATGCTTTTCACAGGGGACACACTATCGAGGACGTCTTGATGTCCTTTGTCGCACAGCACGAGTCCCATACACAGCGTATTCAGGAGCTCGAGAGAGCTCGGCTGTCATGTCAGTGTCATGGTCAGACACACTCTCCTCTACAGCCGTTTCGACCCTTACCTCCAGATTATGCTGCCCGTCTCTCTACATTAGAGCAGCAGATTGATTCCATCATTCGTATTCAGCAGGCTATGGAGGCGGACTGGCTACAGTTACGCCGTTTGTTTTATACTCACTTTCCCCCTCCCCCACCACCATCTGCGTAGAGCTCACCAGTTACTATTTGGGTAGACGAGGATGAGAAGACGGCGATTGTCGGATTGCACAGCATTTTGGAGACCACTTTTTGATTTTGACTTTTGTTGACTATGTACATGATGTTGTATTTGACACTGAATTGTTATGATTTTTGGACAGGGGTGATGTAGCCCCTAGTTGATGGATGATTGTATGACACTATGATGTACTGATACACTTACCATGTGGTCTTGATATATGACAATCGCAGTATTCTCATCACAACTGTTTCGCTTGATTACTTATTTGCATTTTTATGACATGAAATGTGGATGATTGGTATTTGTGATGTATTGATGACATAAGATATTACGCGCTATTACTATTACTATATACGTACATTTCGCTATGGCCTGACCAACGTAAACCATCTTTTAGAAGATGCCGCCAAGACGTCAACAACCACCTATGCCTACCACTCAGGAAGAGCTACAACAAATCATTGCTGCTGCCATAGCGCAGTACGCAACTTCTCAGCCAGGAGCGAGCGGGAGTGTTAACCAAGGCAATAACAATCCACCTCACGGTAATACCAAGCCATTTGGACCTACCATGATCTAGTTGGAAATTTTTAGCGATGATGCTAATGCCAAACACATGTTTTAACATACGTGCAGGATGCACCTACAAGCAGTTTCTAGACTGCAAACCGGTCAACTTCGATGGCACAGGAGGTGCAGTTGCCTTTACCCGCTGGGCTGAGAAAACCGATTCTGTCTTACGCATGAGCAAATGCGCGTTAGATCAGCAAGTCACTTATATCTCAGGGCTATTCTTGGATGGAGCCCTCTCTTGGTGGAACTTGCAAGTACAAACCCTAGGCGAAGCTGCCGCCTACGCGCTGTCATGGACCGAATTGAAAGAACTTATGCGCAAAAAGTACTGTTCTCGCGCGGAAATTCAAAAGTTGGAGACTGAATTTTGGCACTTAAAGATGGATGGACCAAAGGTTGCAGAATACGTCCAAAGGTTTCATGACTTGTCTCAAGTGGTTCCTTACATGGTCACACCAGAATACAAGCGAATCGAGCGCTTCATTTGGGGATTAGCTCCTCAAATCATTAGCATGGTGACCTCATCCAAACCTGCGACTATTACCGAAGCCATCGATTTGAGCGTGCCTCTCACTGAAGAGGCGATTCGCCTGAACAAGTTTGGTGATAACAAGACGAAGGAGAAGGAGACTCATGTTGAGTCGTCAGGGGTTAACAAAAGAAAGTTCTCGAACTTCAAGCAAGGCATTAGCGGTGATGGTAAGAGAGGAGCACCCAACGCGCCAGCTCAGGTTACAGCTGGTAATGGAAGGAAAGGAAAGGGGTATATGGGCACCCAGCCCAAGTGTAATGCCTGCCAGCGTCACCATTCTGGTCAATGTGGGCTAAAAGTATTTGAAGTATGTGGGAAACGTGGTCACCTGAAGGATTCTTGTTGGGTTAGTACTGGCCGTGGAGGCCAGGGAGGATTTGGAAATAGGAATGATAACCGTGGTGGAAATGGGAATCGCCCACAAGGAAATGTTGGAGGAAACAGAAATCGAGGCAACAATGTGAATCAGGCTGGCAATGCCAACCAGAACAACACCCCAGCTGGAAATGGGGGTGGAAACGGGCAGAGACTCGGATGCTATAACTGCGGGGAAATCGGGCATTTTAAGAAGAACTGCCCAACGTTGAACCAAGCCCGTGGTAGAGTGTTCCAACTCGAAGCTAGGGAGGCGCGCCAGGATCCCAATGTCGTTACCGGTACGTTCCCTATCAATCAACGCTATGCATCCGTTTTATTTGATACTGGTGCCGATTATAGCTTCGTGTCGTTAGAATTTAAGAATATGCTTGGGTTAGCCGCTAATAAGTTAGATATTCCCTACTCGATCGAATTAGCTAATGGAAAGTTAGTTGAAGCCAACGAAGTTATCAGAGGCTGCGTGATAGAATTGGGAGAACGTGAGTTTACTTTGGATCTACTACCAGTCCAATTGGGAAGCTTCGACGTGGTAGTAGGAATGGATTGGTTATCAGGCAACAAGGCTGAGATAGTATGCCACGAGAAAGTTGTTCGTATCCCAACCGATGATGGTGAGACAATTGTGGTTCACGGAGAGAAGCGTGACACACCGCTAAGATTTATCAGCTGCTTGAAAGCAAGGAAGTGTTTACAGAAAGGATGTGTTGCTTTCCTGGCACACATCGTGGATAAGAAGGCTGCTGAGCCAAGAATCGAAGACATCCCTGTCGTGAGGGAATACCCAGAAGTCTTCCCAGAAGACTTACCTGGACTGCCACCTCAGAGGCAAGTAGAGTTCCACATTGACTTAGTTCCAGGCGCCGCGCCTGTAGCTAAGGCACCTTACAGACTTGCTCCGTCTGAGATGCAGGAATTGTCGACACAACTTCAAGAGTTGTTAGACAAGGGTTTTATCCGACCAAGCTTCTCGCCTTGGGGAGCTCCGGTCCTGTTTGTCAAGAAAAAGGACGGTAGCTTCCGCATGTGTATCGACTACCGAGAATTGAACAAGCTAACAATCAAGAATAGGTACCCTTTGCCAAGAATCGACGATCTGTTCGATCAACTGCAAGGCTCTAGTTTTTACTCTAAGATCGATCTTCGATCTGGATACCATCAGTTAAGGATTCAAGAGGAAAGTATCCCGAAAACAGCCTTCCGAACTCGTTATGGACACTACGAGTTCCTTGTTATGCTGTTTGGCCTGACAAACGCACCTGCAGTCTTTATGGACTTGATGAATAGGGTTTGCAAGCCATACTTGGACAAGTTCGTGATTGTATTCATCGACGACATTTTGATTTATTCAAAGACGAAGGCTGAACACGAGCAGCATCTTAGAGCCATTCTAGAACTGCTGAAGAAGGAACAACTGTACGCCAAATTCTCCAAGTGCGAGTTTTGGCTACGAGAAGTCCAATTCCTTGGGCACGTGGTGAATGGAGATGGAATCCACGTGGACCCAACAAAGATCGAGGCGATCAAGGATTGGGAAACGCCAAAGACGCCAACCGAGATTCGGCAATTCTTGGGTTTGGCTGGCTACTATCGGAGGTTCATCGAGGATTTTTCAAAGATCGCTCAACCATTGACACTCCTCACGCAGAAGGAAAGGACGTTTGATTGGGGGATCAAACAGGAAGAAGCATTCCAGATACTGAAGGATAAGCTTTGTAACGCGCCAATCTTAGCTCTACCAGAAGGTACCGACGATTTTGTGGTATACTGCGACGCATCGCGTCAAGGATTGGGTTGTGTGTTGATGCAACGCCACAAGGTTATTGCTTATGCATCACGTCAACTGAAAGTGCACGAAAAGAACTATACCACACACGATTTGGAGCTCGGCGCAGTGGTTTTTGCTTTAAAGATCTGGAGACACTACCTGTATGGTACGAAATGTACAATCTTCACAGATCACAAGAGCCTACAACATATATTCAACCAGAAGGAGTTGAATATGAGACAAAGACGTTGGGTTGAATTGTTGAACGATTACGACTGCGAGATAAAGTATCACCCAGGGAAGGCGAATGTAGTCGCCGATGCCCTAAGTCGTAAAGAGAGAATCAAGCCCATAAGGGTTAGGGCTCTAGAAATGATTATCCGAACCGATCTTTCCTTGCGCATTCGCGCCGCACAAAAGGAAGCTCTCAAGGAGGGAAACCTTGAGGAAGAATATCTCCGTGGAATGGAGAAGCTTTTGGTACCAAACGAGGAAGGAACGTTATGTTTCGAGAAAAGGGTTTGGGTTCCTCTGTTTGGTGGATTAAGGAAAGTTATTTTCGACGAAGCGCACAAGTCACGGTACTCTATCCACCCTGGATCGGATAAGATGTACCAGGATCTCAAAGAATATTATTGGTGGCCTAGGATGAAAGGCGATGTTGCTATCTACGTGAGCAAATGTTTAACATGCGCTAAGGTTAAGGCGGAATACCAGAAGCCTTCGGGACTTCTGCAACAACCTGAGATTCCCAAGTGGAAATGGGAACAAATCTCCATGGACTTTATTACGAAATTGCCAAGAACGCCAAGAGGCCATGATATGATTTGGGTGATAGTTGACCGCCTAACAAAGTCCGCACACTTTCTGCCAATCAAAGAGAAAGATAGCACGAGCAAATTGGCTGAAATTTACATGAGAGAGATCGTAGTACGTCATGAGTACCTCTCTCGATCATCTCTGATAGAGACGGAAGGTTTGTGTCAAGAATATGGCAATCCTTCCAAGAAGCCTTTGGCTCACAGTTGAATCTGAGCACTGCATTCCATCCGCAAACTGACGGCCAGAGCGAGCGAACGATACAAACTTTGGAAGACATGCTGAGGGCATGTGTTATGGATTTGGGCGGTAGCTGGGATAAACACTTACCTTTGGTTGAATTCTCATACAACAACAGCTACCACACCAGTATTGGTGTCGCGCCATTTGAAGCCCTTTACGGACGCAAGTGCCGGTCACCCCTCTGTTGGTCTGACGCAGGTGATAGGCAGCTTGCTGGTCCCGAGATCGTCCAAGAGACGACAGACAAGATTGCGCAAATTCTTAAACGCATCGAAGCAGCTCGCCACAGACAAAAGGCCTACGCGGATCCAAACCGGAAGCATGTGGATTTCCAAGTTGGAGAAATGGTGTTATTGAAAGTTTCACCCTGGAAGGGGGTGGCACGCTTTGGAAAGCGTGGGAAGTTAAATCCGCGCTACATTGGTCCTTTCAGAATTCTGGAAAGAATTGGAACAGTAGCATACAAGTTGGACCTACCTGCTGAACTGAATGGCGTTCACGATACATTTCATGTATCCAATCTAAAGAAAAGTCCAACTCAAGTCGACGTTGCCATTCCCATCGACGAGATTCATATTGACGACACGCTCCACTTCGTTGAAGAACCTGTTGAGGTCACGGATTGGAAAGTTAACAAGACCCGCCGGAGCAGTGTCAAACTCGTCAAAGTTCGTTGGAATGCCAGACATGGTCCTGAATTCACCTGGGAACGTGAGGACCGGATGAAAGAGAAATACCCCCACCTTTTTCCTAAGAACTCTGCATCTACAAGCAGAACTTAAATTTCGGGACGAAATTTATTTAACGGGGGGAGAATGTGACAACCCGCACTAAACCAGGTATCCGTACGACTTAATTAATGATTAATTACTGCTAAATTACTGTGCTTAACTGAAATTGCTGATAAACTGCTACCTGCATACTGATACATGCACTTACTTGCATCATACTTTATTTGCTGTCACTACATTATTTACATGCTGAACCTTGGTGACAAACATGATGCACAAAAAGCATAGTAGCACTAAACGGATACACAGTGAACATGCTGATATAACCAGCATCAGGCAGACACTGCCTCTAAGGCCTGTTAAGAGCCTCAAATATCTGACTACACGGGTAGTGAGTGTAGGGTTATAAGGGTCGTGGAACTGCGTCTCTAGGGATAAGATACACTGATTGGATGTGCCAAAAACATACTTTAAGTACAAAACACAGCACTTTAATAAATAAGCCAGCTTCTAGCTGACTAGTAAAGTGCCAGAGCATGGGGAAAATACTACTAGACACTTTCTAAAGTGTTGGAAACAAGATGTGTCACTAAAAATAACAATAACGACACTTTAAAGCTTTTGTAACGCTTTAACGGATTACTATCCAACCGAACAATCGGACTTTACCCGGAACATGAAAATATTACTATTTTCACTAATTATATTTTTCTGAGCCACTTAGGGTCCCTGATTACCCTAACACCCGTCATAACACGCTATATATTACTAACGGAGTTTAATACTTAACTAACCTATTTAACCTAAACTCCATCCTAACTAAACTAGTTATAATCGAACCAACCCCCCCCCCCCATCATAACCGGCCCCCAAACCTTGGGGAACACACAAGTACAAGATTGATTATTTTATTAAGTTGTGTTTAGTATCTAGCTAACATATTATCCATGGGATAATCACCTCTAAATTGCCTATAAAATAAACACTAAACACATGAGTTCACTTATCACATTTCATCAACTCACAAACTCTCTCTTGCTCTCCCTTCACTCTCGGCCGAACACCCCAGCCCCCATACACCCATTTTCGGTTCTTGTTCAAGCCAATCCAAGGTCATACAAACATCAAAGGTCGAGTATTAGGAGCCTTGGTGCACTCGGAGCGCGAAGGACCACTTCCGTTAGCTTTTATCCACCCATTTTTCACCAAAGATCTTCCCTAGCCTTGAGCTAGAGGTATAACATTTAAAACTCGCTTTTACACTTATCTAAAGTGGTTAAAAGGGTTTGTGTCGGTTAAATATCGATAACATACATTTTGAAGCATTAAAGTCTAGTAAAAACTATAAAGATGGTGGTTAATAGCTTACAACTTGTGTAAAAGTTGTAGTACTTGAAAGATGTGTTTATCTAGACCCGATCTATGATTGTGGTAGCTCGGATCACCATTTAACCCGGTTTGGTAAGATCGTTGATCTTAACATAAGCTTATTTTGGTTAACACAAGGGTTAAAAGGTGAAACTCTACCACACAAGAGACATGAACTTGTGTAAAAATATTTTACTCGTGTAAAAGTGATTTAACTTGTACAATAGTGTTTAAAACTAGCGGATCTACGTATCTGCAAGTGGTATTTTCAAAGAACCACACGTTAAAGAAATCATGTTTTCTAAAAAGATGGATCTTACACTAACAAACATGATTTTATAAACCACAAGTGTGTAAACACTTGTGAAACAAAAAGATCCGACAAAGGACTAGCTTTGTCACTTGTTACTAGAAGTTGTAAAGACGGATTTCTCTAAACACGAGGTTCTTATGAGATTAAGGTTACTTTATATAAAGATCTACAAAATATAATGGGATTTACATTATAGATGCGGAAAAACTACAAGTTCATGCGATTATGCGATTTACATACTTATCGACTAGTTTGATGTGTCGGAAATTGTTTGATTGAATAAAGAAGTTGTTGAATTGATTTGTTAAAAGAAAATGATACGCTTGAAAGCGTGGCCACCTCCAGTTACAGAGGAAACTCTGGCGAAATTTTCTAAAAACCTAACACTTAGAATTATTTACACAACAAGTGTTAGAACTATTTTTGACATATTTTCGAAACATAAATTTCGCCAAGACTACATTTTACTAAATATTCGGAGGTGGGATTTTCACTAAGTTAACGTGATAAATATGTTTTGTCACAACACTATTTATGATTATTTTGTGAAATTACATAAATATTATTTCAGAGTAAAAATAATATCTACAGGCGTTAATGATCCCAAAACTTTGCGAACGCTTTCACCATAAATATATAAGTTACACCGGTAATTACATTACCACACGATTGATAAAACGTAACTTACGCACATGTATTGTATCCCCCATCCTTGGGAAGAAGATTAACTACCAAGTATATACAGAACAAACACACGAAATAGTTGTCTAACTATTTCCCAAGAACTTAAACTATAAAGCTAAGGCACGGCCGTCCGTCTAATAGAATTAGCACTTGTAGGTCGTCGCACAGCTTTCAGATTTGGAGACACTTGGTAGAGACGCACCGACTGTGAGTTCATGTCCCCCTTTTCTCTAACTGTTTTCAGTTTTCTTAACTGCGGGGGTGAAATACATGTTACTTTGTTTACAAGTACTATTATACACGGTATGTTAACGTAAGGAGGTTTACTACTTAGATCATGTGAATGGGTAGGCAGAACACCGAGGGACTTAAGCGGTAGATCTATCTGGGTGTAGCGAGCCCAGCTCTAGGCCCAACAGAACGGACCTCTCTGAGGACCAACAGAACGGACCTGGAGTGACTTGGTTGCCCAACGCAAAAATCGGCTAGGGTTGTGTCTTCCTACTTGCATTTCACAACATGCTAATGGCCTTGCAAACCATTGGTGATCACAAGTCCTCTTACACTGCTACATACCACGACAACTTTTATACTACAAGTGTTTTACTTACTCACTTGCACATGAACTCGCTCAACATTATTGTTGATTTTTCAACTTACATGTATTTCAGGAAATTAACGAGATCTGGCACGGTATGGCATGTTTTCCGCTGCACTTGTTTCCAAGGTCATCCGGGGTTTAGGGGATGTGTCTCTTTCATGGACAAGACACAATCCTTAAACCATGTCTATGTTTCAGTTTGTAAAGTTTGTTGAACAAGATTATGTTTGTCAGGGTATGTTAAAACAATGGTATTGTGTTTGATTTTCAAAACTTAATGGATGATCTTGCATGTTTTTAACTCATATAGCTTTGGTATGATTAAGCTATGGTATTAAGAAGTCACACCACAATTTACCACGCTTCCGCAAAGCCAGGGTGTGACAGATCCATCCTTCTTCTTGACAAATAAGATTGGTGCTCCCCAAGGAGACGAACTAGGTCTAATGAAACCTTTGGCTAGCAATTCATCTAGTTGCGTTCTTAATTCCTTCATCTCCGTTGGTGCCAACCTATAGGGTGCTCTAGCAACAGATGCTGCCCCAGGGATGATGTCAATTCTGAATTCGACTTGTCTATCTGGTGGTAAACCAGGTAGTTCTTCAGGAAAAACATCAGGGTATTCAGAAATGACGGGGATATTTTCCATCTTCGGTTTCGGCTCATCAATAATCACTTGTGCCATGTAGATGACACAACCCTTCTTTAAACACTTGGAGGCCTTGAGCATAGTCACTTGCTCAGGCAGTCCATACTGGGTATCTCCCCGAATGGTAAGTGATTCACCAGACGGAGTCTTTATCACCACCTGCTTCTTGTTGCAGACAATTTGGGCCTGGTTATTAGATAACCAGTCCATACCCAAAACTATGTCAAAACCGGCTAACTTAAAGGGAAGTAGGGACAAAGGAAAAGAGTGGTTCTTAGTGGATATAACACATCCATCTAACACAGTTGAGACGGTTTCTATGGTGCCATCTGCTAACTCCACCTCATAATTCACACTTAAGGTTTTGACCGGTAAATTCAGCAATTTGCAAAATTTATTATCTACAAATGATTTATCAGCGCCTGAATCAAAAAGCACTATTGCATAGACATCGTTTATGAGGAAGGTACCTGTAATCACGTTGTCGTCCTGGACGGCTTCCTTTGCATCCATCCTGAAGACTCTAGCATTGGTTTTCTTTCCTTCATCGTCTTTCTTTGCATATTTTGGGCAGTTGGTCTTAATGTGCCCCTTTTTATTGCAATGGTAGCACGTTGCGTCTTTCAGCTTCTTGCAGTCCAAGGTCTTGTGTTCCTTGGACTTGTATATTCCACATGCAAAAGTTTTCGACTGAGTCTGCGAGTTCGATTCATATCTGCACTTCCCGAAGTGATGTCTCTTGCAAATCTTACACTTGGGCTTATCACCAGACTGATGCCCATCTTTCTTAGACTCAGACCCTTTCATGTGGTCATTGTTTCCTCGATGTTTCTTGTTTGACCTTCGTGAATTATCATCTTCACGTTTCCTTTTCTCGGTATCCGAGTGCCTCAGCGATCTTTGTCGGACCGCGTCCAGAGTGAGGGACAAGGATATGTCAGTTACCGATCTGAAAGTAGTTGGCCGAGATGCCTTCACGCTTGCCGTTATTTCTGGGGCTAAACCCCCGATGAAAAGAGCTATTCTTTTGGGTTCCGGGGTTACCAGATACGGAACCAATCGGGACATTGTGTTGAAGCTCGTGAGGTAAGCTTGGCAGTCAAGGTTCTTCATAACCAACGATAGAAAATCAGACTCTATCTTCTCCACCTCATGCTGAGGGTAGTAGTTTTCCCTGATAAGGGCAACAAATTGCTCCCATGTCATGTTGTACAATGGGATCTTCCCGGTGGCTTGAATCAACGATCTCCACCAGGCTAAGGCCTCACCCTTAAATGATTGCGACACAAAGTTGACCACATCCCTCTCAGCGCATCCGCTGATATCCACAACTGTATCCATCTCATCTAACCACGTCATACAATCTATAGCTCCTTTCTCCCCAGTGAAATCCCTGGGTTTACATGAGACAAAATATTTGTAGGAGCAACCCTTGTCACGGGGTCCTTGATTTAGCATTATCTTCTGAGACGGGTCACTATGATGATTTGAGGAGTGACGATCATCATCTCCTTTCTTGGGTTCATCCTTCTTGGAGGGTGGTTTTGAATGCGGTGTAGATAGGGTCCTACTTCGACTCCCACTATATTCTTCATACTGCCGCTCTAAGGCCTTTGTAACAGCGTCGTCTACTAACGCTTTCAGTTCAGCACCCGTTATATTAATTCGGGCGTTATCATTGTTCTCCCTTGGGTGACTATTAATTTCATCCGAGTCAGCCATATTAATTTGAACTGTTGCATAAGACAATGACAATAGTTTATTTGGGAGTTTATCATAGAATTGTCTTTTATGGCAATTCATTAACCATGGTAAACAGAGACCAGATTTGGTTAATTTGTTAATCATATTTATTTAAGATTTTTATTATAATTTATCCTAATTATAAAAAAAACAATAATAGTTTTATTAGTGGCACAACAGGCCTAGTCACACGGACATTTATAAATTATAAGCTATGATTTCAGAGAATCAAAGCTTTTAAGGCTTGAACATAGTTCATTACCTTTTTCGGACAGGGAGTCATAGCTACCACTGTCTTTTGGCTCATGTAGAAATGAGCAAGGCCCGTAGGCACTATATTACCAATGTATGGTCAAAATATGATCATCTTAATTGATAATTTAAACCCATGATTCATAGATCATTTAGTTGGGTTAGGAATCCTTTTTAAAGAATCCTTGTATAAGAATGACGTGTGTGATTTTAACGAATCACATCTGCCAGAAGCGTTAACATGTTTACAGATGTTAACAGGGATTTTGAATCTTTTAAACAGGTCTTACCATCTTGGCCAGGTCTTTACAATGACACTCAGGCTAGGTTTCACTCTTAAGATTCTTATTCAATATTAAACAGGCAGATTATTATTAAAAGGAATGATTTTGATTTATTTATTTCATGTAATATATTTATGCATATAATAGCAAAAATGAAATTTCTAAACTTAACATTCCATTAATTATTAAAAGATTACATACTGCCCTAAACGGGTCTTTTTAACAAACACTTACCCTCGCAGGGGTCAAACTGAAATACTAGTCCACGCAGGGACTTAAACAAACAACATACCCTCGTAGGGGTTAACAGCAAGATAGGCCCACGCAGGGGCTCAAAAGACAACCATACCCACGCAGGGGTCAAAACAGCAAGACAGGCCCACGCAGGGGCTCAACTGAAACAAGGAAAATACAATCAATATTTGAAGGATTCAATGGTCCTTCTTGCTCTTCCCTTTTATTAAGCTTGTCAATCCCTGGAAGAAACTTTGTCGCTCCCTGCGATCTCTGTGGAAGTCTCGCTCGACTTGGTCCAATCTCTGAAGAATTTCTTCCCGCTCGGGTGGGGAAAACCGTGGCGGCTGCGATTGTTGCCGAATTATAGGTCTAGCAGGTATTTGGTACCCATGGGTTGGGTACCCTACTCCCCAAGGAGCTCCATAAGGTGCTTCTGGGTTAAAGGCGTTGTAATTGGCCGCTACCAAGTATGGGTCGGCTTCAGCGTAATTATAGTTGGTGTGAGCCGGCTGCTCAAACGGGTTGTACGCCATAGAACCAGTGTAGGTAGGAATCGGGTTATCAAAACCCATCGGTGGTGGCTGCGGTGCAACTGGGTTTGAAGGTCCACCCATTTTCGGTTCTTCCTGTAGTGGCGGATAATGACTGCCACTTGAGTGTCGAGGAGAGCTGAAGTGAAAATCTCCTCCACGCGCGGACATTCGCGCGCCTGTCCTCCTACGCCTCGGCGGTTCTGGAGGTGCTTGATGAACTGGCGGCGGAGGTGGCGGTGGCGTGACAGCCACGAAACGTGAATCCCCAGAGGGATCTTGCTGCTGCTGCTGCTGGTGAGGCGACGAATGATGCGAGGGTGTAAAATACCACTCGTATTGGTTAAACCATGCCTGGTAACTGTCTGGACCACGGTAGGGTGATCCATGAAAAGACGAACCATCTGAGACCTCGATAGGATGGTTGGGGGTCCCGGTTGCAGGCGCGACGGGATCCGTGTCCTCGTCCATGTCTTCTGCATGATCGCCGGAGAAATGATCCTCTGGCCCCAATGGGTTAAAACCCACTGGTTCTTGTATGTAGTTTTCCGGGTTAAACCGGCCTTGAAAGACGGGAGTGGGGTTTCCAAAGGAATGTGCGATAGGGATCGCTGTAGAGGTATGTAAGAAGGTTGTGGGTTATTGGGCTCGTTTTCCGAATGGGGCCCATAAGAGTTATGAAAAGGAGGCGTTGAACTATGTGAAACAGACCATCTAGCGGGCTACACATGGGTCCTCCAGTTTTCGCGAGGGTCAGCACTCGCAGTGACAGAAGGAGCTCGCCTTTGCGAAGGCCCGGCTTCATGATCATTGGGGGCGGTGATTGGCCCCTTGCCTCTTCCTCTTCGTCTGAAGAATCTTGGCGGCATATTTAGTCCTGTCAATATAACATAAGATAACAACAAGAATATATAAAATAAAAGACAAAGTAAAAAAATAAATTGAAACAAATTTGGATTGTTCCTATGTTCTTTGTCTAGACTCGAAAATTTGGAATGTGCAATTGTGTAACTGAGATTAAACACAAAAGGCTAGTGTTTAATTCACTCAGCGTTGGCTCTGATACCAACCTGCACACCCCGACTTTCCACGTATGACCGGTGGGCCCGGTGGGGGAGTATCGTGACGTGGTTGGCAACATTACAGTCAAACAACACAATATTTAATATGCACAGCGGAAGCAAATGAAAGATATATTTCAAACGAATAAAATATTGTAATATCGTGTATCACAAACAGTTGAAAGTTTATCCACAGAAGGATCAAAATTTAAATAGGAAACAGTAGTTCAACAGACGTTAGGCATCTTAAGCTTGCGAGACACTTTATTGATGCTAAGGAGAAATCCAGCCTATTACGAGTAGTACCTGCATTTAATCTTTTTGAGAAAATACGTCAGTTTACACTGGTAAATACAATCAACCGACTCATTTTGAAAAGTTTAATAAAATTGATTTGAATGCACGTGGCACAAACTTTTTATAACTTGGGATAATTATTTAAATATATAATCTCGTAAAAGAATTACATGTTCCTTATGCGTTTAGTAGCCCGGGTCGTTCCGGCTTAAAGATCAATAGACACACCACCTTATTTATTTGGCACTGACGGGTGTACGCCTACACCCCGCGCTTAGGTCGTGGACATTTCGTAAAATGATGCCAAGGATATTCGGGACATGGTCATTAACCTCCCAAAGGCTTTAAGCAAACAAAACAATTTAAACGGGCCGATCAAATATCAATTAACCACCAAACGATGGAAGATTTAACGCCCGACCAAGCGGTATTTTATATACCGTACCCCAAGCCCGTATAGGGAAAATAAGTTAAAAGTATTTACCTTTGCAAGTATAATTCACAATTAGCAAATGCGGGTAGCTTTTACCGGTTCTCCTATTCTGGAACAAAGGTTTATAATAACCTATTAGAATCCTAACGGTCTTTAGTTAAGCTTAAGCTTAAACCAATTAGTTTTAAGGAATGATACGGTTCGAACGCGTGATTAAGCGAAGACCGGAATAGAATGTGATTTAGACCCGATGAGTTTGAAGACTTGCTTAATATGGGTATATTATACACATTCTGGATTTTGAGACAAAAACGATAAGGTTCGACCCGTTTCGGCTAGTTTATGCAAACTAGTTACATAAACCGAACCGAACGCGCAAGAGGCGGAACGGGTAATCATAAGATCCATATACAGGTTTCCTAAGTTAATATGCCTCAAATATATTGTGACATCAGTAAGATATATTTTATTATGCCCGAAACGAGTTTAAACTCAAACTATGCCCCGTAGGGGTATTTTAGTCATTTATAAGGTTATAAAAGAGTTCAAGTATTAACCTGAGTTACAGGTCTGATATAATCAGCAAAAATACTTAATTTGATAAGTTATAACAGTAGGGTATTGCATATATGTGAAACTTATCAATTATAACCAAACTATGCACCGTAGGGGCATTTTGGTAATTTCACATAAGCCGAAAAGCTCAAAACTGAAGTATGAGTTTAACAACTTTTGCTTACTGTTAAAATATTATAATTTACCTAAAATATCAGTAGGTATAAACCCTTGTATGTTTAAAATAGTTTTAGTACATACTATGCGTTAAAAACGCTTAAAAAGGCGATTAGAAGCCGTTTCCGGGTTCTATATAGAAAGCTGATATTTTTGTTATTCTAGAAGGTTTAAAATAACTTATTTATCATATGAAATCAGTAGCAAAAGGTTTGGGGTCGAAAAGATATGTAAAACTCATTTTATAGCCCAAAAGGGCAAAACCGGCAATTACCGAAATAAGCTTATAACCCTAAGTTATGCTCAGCCTAAAATTAATTAAAAAACTTCAAAAATCCAAAAATAATATATTACATCAATGGGTAATAAGTTTGATATCAAAAAAGTAGGATTAAATAGGCTATACGCTAATTACGCTGTTTAATCGTTAAAAAGCTTTCTAATTACGCTAATGAGCATAACTCTCAATCTACACCTCAAACTGATGTCAAATTTTGGGTGCAAGTTTATAAATCAGTAACTAAGGTTTCTACTCTTTTATATTTTCAAAAATCACGTTTTTATGGTGAAAAGGGCATAATGGTCAACATATGAGCAATTAACGGAAACATGCATATTAATTGGATAACTATCGAACTATGGTGTATAATCACAGAGGGTTATACTAGCATGTAACCTAGTCCAATTAAAGCTCTAAGGAATTTCTAAAACATGCTTAAACGGGTCAGAACTGAAAGTCAAAGCAAAACTCAAATTATGCGACTTTCGGTTCCGAACCGGGTCTCTACTGAAAATTGTCGGGTTGAACATGTTTAGACATGTTCTTACATTAATTACCAAGTTATATTAATGATCAAACAGGTTGTATGGGTTCTACATTGCTAATTATGCATAAATTGGAAATTAAGCATTCTGTTGACTTTTTAATAACAAGTTTGACCCGACATTTGACCTAGTTAGATTGGGAATCAGAGGGTGCCCTTTTAAGGGTATATTGCCCACATAATTACCAACTTATAACTACTTTCAATTCGACTAATCACTGGACCATCAATGATTAATCGCTAAGTCAACCGTTAATTACGACGGTTTGACTTTTAAGCTAAAACTAAGTAAAAACTCAACTAAGAAAGGTTAAGCATACATACTGAAGTCCTATGCACGATTAGGAAAGACTTGGGTCTGCTCTTAAGCTCCAGGAAGCTCCAGAAATGCAGAAATGAGGTGTGAAGAAATGGTTGCAACAAGAGGCCTTTATATAGTGTTGAAAAACTCATAGATTGTTGACACACAAGCCTAACAATGGCTATGGATCATCCACAGATGTCCCTAAAGGCCTAGGGGTTGTTTAGGGGTCGCCCAAGATGTGGAAAATAGTTTTAAGTCGGTTAAAATGGCATTGGCAGACACTAGCCCAAATATTTCGGATTAGAGGGACCTTAGCGTCACGCGTAGCCCCCCCTAGGGTGCCTCGCGTCACGCGACGCCCCCTGATCAAATCCAACTTTAGATTTTTATGCTTTGATCCTTGGCTATTGAAAACTTTGCTTCGACTTTATTTCTTGCACTTTGAACCCTCCAAATTGACTTATAAGGGCTTCAAGACATATACCCACTTTGTTAAGTCCTCGGTTAACTTTATTGTCACCCGAAAAGTCATAAACTTCATCGTTGACGCTTTTAACCCCTTGCATACGAATTTGATCATAACTTTCTCATACGATAACGAAACTTTATGAAATTTTTATCATGTATTCTAGTGAGCTTAATTAACCGTTACAAAGCTTCGGGTTTGCTAAAAGGTCACTCTGAGGTATAACTTAAACATGTTGACACATTTAACCCCTGTAGTTTGTAATCTCTCACTTTCTTTCATATTTAGCTTCGTATGATCCATGATTTATTCGTTTGAAGGTATGAGCATCATGTAGGGTTAATGTACCATATATTTATTCACTGTTGACATTTAGAACCCGTATATTCTCATATTTTCCATGTTTGTCAACTTTAATCCTTTTATAACATTCTTTCACACGTTCAAACCTATGACACGTGTCAACACATTATAGGACGTGAATTTTCGAGGTGTTACAACTTTGTCTTCACCAAGTGATGTAAGAGACTTAGGCAAACATGGCCTTGATTGTCAAGAACTCTTACGATCAATCTTGGATCCCTAGACGACTCACACACTCTATGATGGACAATGGACAATGGATGATGGTGGTGGATGATGGTGTTATGGTGGTGGTGGGTGGTGGGTGAAGTGTGAGAGAGGTGGTGTGCCAAGGGATGGTTTGAGCTTGAGCCAAGCACTCCTATTTATAGGCTAAACAGAAGCTCGGGCACGGCCCCGTGTCCAGTGGGCATGGCCCCGTGTCCACATCCTTCTTTGTCTTCATTAATTGCTCTTGTCTGTATTAGTTGACCACGGCCCCGTGTCCGCTGGGCACGACCCCGTGTGCAGAAGCATATCTGTACTATCAAGATTTTCTTGGATTCTGCGAATCTTATAGTTGACCACGACCCCGTGTCCGCTGAGCACGGCCCCGTGGTGGGCAATGGAAGCTGCTACAACTTTGTCTTTTATGCTGACACTTGGGCACGCCCCCGTGCTCATTGAACACGGGGCGTGTTCAGCCTTCTGTTTCCTTGTTTTGCTTGGGAAGATGTTGTCGTGGGGTCGGGCATGTCACGTTTGTTCCTTTTCTTGTATTTATGTTAGATTTAGCTGCCTTTTTGCTTCTTTTGTTAATTTGAGCTCATTTAATCCAGAAAATACAAAAGGAAGACAAAAGCACAATTTTTCCAACATTAGTACTAAAAAAGGGTTAGTTTTATGCCACAATTGATGTAATTTATATGTTCCATTTTGCACACATCATTTGCCAAGTTTAAAACTTGGTTTACTGATTTTGGGGATGGTCGCGTGCCGCGACAGGACCCCTGGTCCTCTGCCGCGTACCGCGAGAGCATTGCCAGCACAGAATCATTGACTGCGGCCATGTTTGTTTCTTGTTCACCACACATGCCACTCCTTCACTCACAAACTCGAAAACTATGGATCATAACTGGTTTTTAACACTTGTTTAGAAACTTGGGGTGATCTTGGAAGCCCCCTAAACACTTGGCATGATCCTAGGAAGTTTCCAAACACTATAAATAGGTAATAGTTTCATTGTTCAAACTTGCACCTTTCATAAAAATCTTCTATCTCCTCTTGTGGAAGTTCCTGAGCAATTGGGAGCATCCTTTTGGTTCTATTCAGTCCCTAGGACCACTTGTAAGTGTTCCTTTCGTGACTTCTTCATTTAGTAGGCTTTTAAAGCCGAAAGTCAAGCGTTTTCGATAAACGTTTTGACTTTCGGTTTAGACCTTATTGGTCCAGCCATTGTTCGCAACGAACATGGCTACGTGATCGTAATTAGGTAGGTGTTAATCCCTCAAAAGGGCACCTCCTAAGAATCAAGTTTGCTTGGTCAATTGACGAGTCAACGTATTAGTGTTTTAAAAAGTCAACGGGTCAGATTTTGAAGTAATTACGATCTGAGTTTAAAGGTGTTCTCAAAATACGTTTTAACACATAAACAACTTGGTAATAATTATTATAACATGTGTAAACATGTTCGGCTCATCAATTTCAGTTTTAAGGTCGATTCGCAACCGAAAGTCGTGAAGTTTGACTTCTGCTTTGACTTTCATTATGAACCGAATTAGACTAGTATGTTACTGATTTAAGGTTCTGTTATGACCGTAATATGATATAGCATAACCCTCTGAGGTTATATTACACGATTGTAATAGTAATCTGAGTTTTATGCAAGTTTCCGTTATTATGCCATACATTGACCATTTTGCCCTTTTTAGTAAAAATAAGATTTTAATCACCAATGAAGTTGCAAATTACTTAGGTACTGATATGTTAACATGTTTAACGTATTTTGATGTTACAAATCTAATCATAAACCGAGTTTTCGTATAATATCGTAAATTACGCTTTAAAGTGACCGAAATGCCCTTTCGACGCATAGAACGGTTTTAAACGTAATTTCTCATACTAAACTCATTGCTGACTGATGTAATATCATAATTAGGATATTTTGGGATATCAAGTCAGTTTATAAACTGAGTTTACATACAAGTTCTTGTATTATGTCCTTAAAATGACGATAATGCCCTTTTGGCACCAAAAATGGTTTTAAAGCATAATTTCATACAAAACCTTTTGACTACTGATATGTCATATTAAATAACATATTTTGGTCATGTAAACCTGGTCATAACCCCAGATTTCATAAACCATCGTAAATATCATCATTTAACGACTTTAACATCGTTTTGGCGCATAGTATGGTTTTAAACCATAACTACCAACCAAGACTTGTTACCTACTGATTTTATAAATCATTTTAAATATTTTTACGGTAGGTACATGCTATAAAATCAGATTCCCAAATTAGCTTTCAAAACTATGTGTGAAATTACCAAAATGCCCCTACGGAGCATAGTTTGGTCTTAAACCATAAAACACACATATGTTTGATATCCTACTGATATTATATCATAAATAAAGTGTTTTCACTAAATGTGTATGATCGTAACATCAGATTATACGCAACTTCCTTTTATACGTCGCTAAATGACCAAAACGCCCTTATGAGGCATTGTTTGATTTTAAAACATTAACGGGCATACAAGTTGATATCCTACTGATATTGTAACTTGTTTAAAGTGTATTGGAATATGGAACTTGTTCATGACTCATCCGGTTACTCGTTATCGCTTATACGTGTACGGTTAGACTTACGTAACTAGTTTACGTAAGTTTACCGAAAGGGTTTAACATTATCATTTTCACTTCAAAATCCAGAATATACTTTGTTTACCCATATTATACAAGTCCTAGTACTTGTTGGGTTTAAACTACATTCTATTTGGTATACGCTTAATCTAGCGAACCTATTCTTAAGTATCGGGTCATGTCCAAAGGGACTACCTTTGGCCAGTAAACATTCTAACAGATAATAAACCTGTTCATTCCAGACTATAGCACCCCCCAGATAATCGGACTTGGGTCAATAGTACTTAGACTTGCGGCTTTTTGCTAAATTATAATCTTGTTGATTGGAAGCTAGCAAAAAGGTAAATACTCTTGACTTATTTTAGTGTAAAACTTGGGAAGGCAATTATGCCACTTGGAGCGGGTATTACGTAAGTAAGTCGCCTATGATTGTGCGAAAATGTAAGGATCCGGTTTATTCCGTTTTACTTGATAATTGAAATGATTGGGGGTTAATTACCGTGTCTAGACAACCAATGGGTTAATCAAGTATGTAAATCTTGTAACAAGAATAAATCCAAAGAAATATTTAAAAGATCACCTACGGGTTTTCTATATGTATAAAACTCTTTTCGAAAAACTGTTTTTCCAAAGAGTCATACGGGTCGGCTAGAATGAAGGCTACGGAATTTGCAACTCCTAATGCTTAAGGCCTATTATGTCTAAATCTCTGTTTATTTAGATCCTGCCTGTGGGCTTGTATCGAACGCTTGTAATACTTTTATATATTCAAGCTTTATTGAATTTTATATTTTCACTACAATACTTCCGCTGCATATTATTATATTGTGATAATTGTTATCCAACCGTCACGATTATACCCATCCGGGCCCACCGGAAATCGGGGTGTGACGGTCTTGCTGATAGAAACTCAAAAGGTTCAACCAAAGTTTTGATAGGAAAGTCTAGTTGCTCATGCTCTAGCTTTCTTGGTAATGAGGGATCCCATTCTCTGTTGATTTTCAACTGTTTATAGCTTTCAAGGATTGTTGACTCATTCAATTTTGCCATTGTCTTCATGGTGCTCATTTTTGCAGCAGCCAGCTCTTCCTTCATTCTTCTTATCTTCAGAGCCCTTTTGTCATTTGGCTTTTTGCTAGGGATGGCAAAAATACCTGAGCCCTACTGGTATACCCGAAACCCGACACAAATGGGATGGGTATTGGGCCAGGTATGGGATTAGTTTTAAAAATTTACGCGGGTATGGGATTAGGTGATACCTGATCCGATTTCCCGAAACCACATACCCGTTTAGCCGAACTATATACACAGTCATATACCCGAATTTTTTAGTTTATATTTTTATTTTCATTAACATTTGTCTATTAGTGATTTATTTTTGTATGTTCATAATGTGAAAAAATAAATTTTATTTTTGTATACGTATTTAATAATAGTATTTATATTTTATATGTTGTGAATTATATACATGTAAGGGTATAAGTATTATAAAGTTATTCTTAATTTATGATATAACTTATATGTATGTAATGTACATTTTTTGTTTATAATAGTTGTTGTATAAATAAAATTATATAATAATTATAATAGTAAAGAAATGTATTTGGAAATCCCAACGTATATCTTTTAACAAACCAATGGGTATACCCGATACCCGATGGGTAATTACCCGACAAATACCTGACGAGTATGGGACACGATTTTACAACCGGGTATGTGTATGGGATTACCAATACCCAACCCATTGCCATCTCTACTTTTTGCCATCTTTCCAATTTGGGGGTGAAGGAATGATATTGGGGAATAGCTTCAACTTTTTAATCCTTCCCTTGGTTTCTTTCCGAAACCATTCTTTTGGCCTATCTTTTCTTCAATTCTAAGTATTCATTGACACTGGCTGGGCTTGGAAGATTTGCAGATGGAATAAATGATGATGGTGGTGATGATGTTGTGATTTTGATGGAAGATGTTTTGATGGGTGATTTGATAGGTGAAGTGATCATTTTTCATTTTTTGGTTTGAGGGATATGTGGTAGTGAAGTGGTAAGTGATGGTGTTGTTGTAACATATGTTGGTAGTTTTGAAATGCCAACAGATGTTATGGATGCAGTGGTTTAGGATGGGACAGTGGTTTGAGTGTAGGGCTGTAAACGAGCCGAGTTGAGCCGAGCTAGACCCAGCTCGAGCTTGGCTCGAACTCGATTCGAGCTGGCTCGGCTCGAGCTCGAATTTCAAATCGAGCTAAGATTTGAGGCTCGAGCTCGACTCTATTAGAATTCAAGCTAGCTCGGCTCGATCTAGCTCGAACTAACAAAGAACCGCAAAATTTACTACTTAAAAAGCCCTTAAAAATGAATTTATTTATAGACTAAAGGCCATAATTTCCATTTAATTTAACCATATGACTAAATATGCAAGTATAAATAGTTAACTAATTTTGTACATTGTCTTTACCTTCTTTTATAGGGGAGATACTCCCTTAGTTTTTTTTTCTAAGCGATGTGGGACAAAAAAATGAAGGATGTAAACCTTATCGAGCCAGCTCACGAGCTCACGAGCCGAGCCAGGCCAAGCTCGAGCTTGGCTCGTTTACAAACCGAGCCGAGCCGAGCTGGCACGTTTACAACCGAGCCAATTTCGAGCCGAGCATTTTTCGAGCGAGTTTCAAGCGAGCTGCGAGCCACGAGTTTTTTGAACACCCCTATTTGAGTGGGTGGAACAGTGGTTTGAGATAAAACGGTTGTTTGAGAAACCTTAGTCTTTTTGGTTGGGTTTACTGGTGGAGGCTTTCTTAAGTTATCACTTATCTCCCTCTTTTTTGCATCATATGCAGGATGCCTGGGAATAGGAGCAATGCCTATAGCTTGATAGAGATGATCTTTGATGGCTTGAGTTTCTACTAATGTATCATTAAATCTTGCTTCAACCATATTTCTGATCATTTCCATGTGGATATAAGAGGCATCTACAGACTGCTTTTGTAGTTATCGATAAGCTTGGGCATGAACCAAACTTTTTCTGCTTGCATTTGTAGGAGGAGTGGAGTTTTGTACCAATATCTTCCATCATGTCTTTTATCTCAGCCACTGAGGATTCCAAATTGGATACTCTAACTGTCAATTCCTTATATCTTAACTCATCACCTAAACGAGTAAGATCATCTGAATTCCCATCAAAGGTGGTTGTATATGGTTTTGAACCAGATGCCCCTTTGTCTTGGTACTGGGGACTTCCAACTATTTTAGAGTGTACAATTGTAGACTCAACAGTTGTTGCCTTTAAGGGGGTCTTAATAATGTAACTACTGTCCAATTGTTAGACTGGTGTCTCTACAATTGTAATAGCTGCCCCACTTGAAATACCTTCAAGTGTCTCTTGAGACACATGATGTGACAACCCGAATCTTTAAGGTTAGCACTACTTAAATTCCACAACCTTTGGCTTGTGTCTTTACGTTTAATTACCCATATTGCGACCATGTGGGACTTGTTGGTTACACTCATGCACCACTAAAAGTGTATGTATGATGGTTAATTACTATGGAACTGTTAAATGTCTATATGTGTTGGATAATTATTTTAGAAACCTTTTACCAAATAAATTGGGCCGTAAACTGCATGGAGTCACACGCACACACTCCCTGGGACGATGGGCTCTCCATATCTCGGCCCACTTGCTGGATCAAACTCAAACTGAGCCCAAGTTGGTTTAAGAACATTACATGCACGCACATACCTATACGAATCCTGTATTCTCATAACACACACACAGTAGACATCAAACCCTAATCCTCTCTATTTTTGAACGGCGAACCCTCTTCTTCACTCTCTCAGATCGACGACAACATACCTTTGTCGAAGCTCCCTGTCTACAAAATCTCTCACCTCTCTCGTTCTAATAGCCGGTAAGTATGCTCACCAGTTTGGTCGTGTTTAATTGTGTGATTATGTGTTGAGTTGTATGAGTACGGGTAGGATTAGAACATGATAGTGGTAATCGATGATTTAGTGTTGTGAATTGTGATGTGCGATTTCTGATTATGATTATGTGAATTTGTACGACCTAGAGTAGTTAAGAACCATATTTAAATTGTATGAATTATGAGATGAATAGATGGGTTCTATCGGTAGTGTACGACTAGATAATGCAGAAGATTTACGTATGAATGAATCAGTGGTTTAGGGTCGTATACGTGCGTGATTGTACGATGATGAGAGGTGGATGATTCCTTGTAATAATTGGATGATTGGATCCAATTGTACTATCGTTTGTGATCAATATTAGCATTTAGGAACTAGGGTGCACGATTAAGAAATAATCATGTGTGAATTGAATCTGATTATATGTGATTAGATGACGAATTGTTATTGGGTTAATCATACTGTTCGATTTGTGTGTGTGTGCATGAATATCAATATTGAAACTGGTGGGGACTAGATGTGGGTATTGTAAATTGTTGATAAGGAAAATGACTAGTTAATTGGGAACTCAATGATTTGGAATTAATTTTATAAGCAAGGGTGTGTAACTGCCTCCCATAAATTACGGCTGAAACATGTTTCCAAACCGCACAATTGGTTAGGCCACAGTTGAGTATTGGGCCAGGTAATACTCAAGTGTGAACCAGATCGCATACCCGACCCAATGGCACCAATTGCACACGTATCGGGCCCTACATGATTATTGGGCCGCACAGCACTCGTAGCGGGCCTTATTTAATTGCTGGGTCGCACCCCTCGGCTGTAGGTGAATGAATCACATAATTGACCCAATTGCACAGTGGGCTTTGAAGTGTAGGTGAGCAATATATGAATGTGTGTATTATGTTTTGGGCTGTTACTAGTCTAATTTGTAAACTAGTATTAGCATTTGAGTTATGGTTATAAACAAGAGAAATCACATGGGTTTTGACAATTGTGAATGAAACAAAAGATAAGTGGCCGACAACTGAGATTAGGCAATTTCTTTTATTGGACCACTTGATCTTATTGGGCTGACATATCACATGGTATTTCAAGCAATTCACATGTACACTATTTGATTGAATGCAATGATGAATTTTATCAGATCACGTGGGATTGTATTAAATGACTAATCCTTTTGTCAAAGTATGGCTGACAACATTATCACAAATCACAATCCTATTGGGCCTCAACTTTTTGAACAAAGTAATTCATGTGATGTATTATATAATTGAATTGGTAAGCTAGTACAACTACAATTTGTGGTCCGAAGCCTTGGTGGGCCGTTACATGCTAAGTAACTACTTGATGATACTGGGTTAATGGATTAATTGTTATGACTTGAATTACATGTGTGTGCTACATGTACAATAACTGCGTATTATGTGAACAAGGAATGCGTGAATTAACTGTACGTGAAATATGTGGATTATGTGCACGTGAGACTGATTGTTGTCGGTAACCATGTTAGGACGTGTGTGATCAACTGTTAAACAAGTAACTAATCTTACCGAGCAAACCAAAGGTGAGTTCATTTCTCCTGAGCATGAGTCCCGGTGGGTGGGACAGTCAAATGGGTATCCCTGAGAGGGATAAGTCTATTGGGTAAAAACTGGGATGTTTGATAATACACTCTTTTCCTATCACTTTAAGTCCTATCATATACCGAATAGTTACCTGAGAGGTAACGGGGTATTAGTTGATAGCGCTATTAGGCTTGGCAACCTCACACCGTACCTGAGAGGACGGGCGTGAACTAATGACCTTAAATCATGACCAATGCTTAGGATAGGGGGGCATTGGGGACGTGCAAAACAATCTAGAAGCCATCTTGTACGGTACTCGAGTTATTATTAACATTATTATCAATGAACTGATCTAAACACTTGGTAACTAACGTTTTCGTAAAACTATGAACTCATCAGCGTTGTCTGATACACGTGTGTGCATGCTTGCAGGTTATTGATACGTGTGGATGTGGAACTTGCTGTCTGGGATGCTGGAGTGGTCATGGGTCAAGATACATGGAAACTTGAACCGAGACTAGTAGATTACATATACTTGGGTTTTGGTTAAACTTTGTATTATGCTTCCGCTGAACACAACGGGTTATAAATAATGTTTTGTAATACATATCTTAATGAAGGAAAACTTTTATTTGAAATATTGTTATGAGTTCAATGTGATTAGTGGCTAGATCCCGGTACGTCACACGCCTCGCGGGGGATTCCGCATGTGGTATTTTGGGGGTGTGACAGTTTGGTATCAGAGCCACTGGTTATAGTAAACTTGGTTTTAAAACGTTTTGTAAAACCAGACTATAACCGAACAGTTCTGAATACGTGAATACGACCATGACGCTCAGCTCCAGATTGCAAGGTTCGTCTTTCTCACTTGTTGCATACATTACATGACTAGTACACATTTGTTTATGACGTAACATACGAACACACACTCGTCACTATAGCATGATGGCATGGACTGCTTGCTTACTTTAAGATGCGTTGATAGTATGCCATAGTCCTTGGATTTTTGTGATCTCATTACTTTGACAACCTCCGTTGATATCTGGGTTTGAAGAACCATTTGACACGAGTTAGGAGGAACTGAGATGAGCATGCAAATCATAATATTATTGTGGGTGCACACATAATAATAATGTGAGGTGCATGCGAGTCCCAGTGAGGCTTAACAAGTGAAAAAGGGGTTCTGTTCCGTTATTCGATCAATGAGAAACATAACAAACCTATAGGGGTCATAGCAGTGATTGCCTCCTACTCGAATGTGATCTTTTCACTCCTCTCTGAATCCTTACGAATCTCGATGCTATCGAGTATCACCTGAACACCCATCTGAATGCCTAGTGAACTGGGTAGAATGTTAGGTGCTTGTACGAACGTCCCTAAGCTGGATGTCGCAGCGTCGAATGATTGGTCTATACCTTTCTCACTTTTCTTCGTTTGCTGGAACTTAACGTATTGACGCCTTAGATCCCGAAGTGCGATCACTCCTGCAACACTCTAGCAACATACCGTGTATTACTCAATCAACATGCAAGATCGATGGAGAAGAGGAAGAGCGTAGTACCTTACCGACCTCAGTATTAGGACGGCCCTGATTACCGGCAACGAACACCAGCAAATTGACTTCAATCAAATCCTTAACCCTAGTCAGCAACTTATGGGAGTCAACTCTTACGAATTAATCGGGACATAAACGATGACAATCGACTATGGTGTGGAATGTGTAACTGCCAGCACAATGAGTAGCGCCTTAGGACGTAACACAGAATGTGAAAAGACGGACCATGTTGGTGAAAGATCGTAGGGCTCCGTTTCAAGCAACGACATTAGAGACAACAGCCATGGCAACATCAAGGTACTCGTAATCGTAGCCTACAGTATGGAAATGAAGGTGCCTACGACATGGAATGATCGTTGTTAAAACAAGACGACGACAACCAAGGGAACGACGACAGTACTGGAAATTCTCGTAACGAAAACAACAACACTGGAAATGATACTCATGGAAGGGCATTTAGGATTGGCGTGGGCGACGCACGGATTATAGCAACATGGTGGCCTGCACGTTCATGGTAACTAATCGCCTCGTCCCTGTTCCGTTCAACCCTGATACTTCTTGAAACCGAACTTGTTGTGGAATCGGCTGATGGCAAGTCAATTGAAGTCTCATGTGTTCGTGGGGATGCAAACTCGACCTTGTGGGACAAGTGTTCGACCTCGACCTTCCTTCTAATATCCTTGATAATTTCGATGCAGTAGTTAGTGTGGATTGGTTATCCAGCTATCGCGCAGATATACCCTGTGAGAAGAAAATTTTGAGTATCCTTCTCCCTAGTGGAGAATCGTTATCTGTTCTAAAGCGTCAGAGTGGTGCAAAGGTTAGCGCCATTTTAGCTATGAAGGCCCAGAAGTGTCTGCGGAGGGATTACTCCGCTATGTAGCAACCGTTACTGATGTTATGGCTAAGGAAAAGAGGATCGAGGATCCACCAATTGTTTCTGATTCCTCTCAGTGTGTTACCCGAGGAACTCTCCGGTCTACTTCCACAGTTGAAGGGAAGAATCTCAGTTTGGTCTTGCGCCAGAGACAGCCTTGATTACTCGTACTCCTTACCGTCTTGCACCAGGAGGGTTGCAAGAGCTGACTAATCAACTACAGGAACTGTTGGACAGGAGTTTTGTCGGACCTAGTTTTCGCTTTGGGGAGCCCCAGTTATATTCATGAAGATAAGCCTTTTCGTATGTGTACTGATTATTGAGAACTCAACAAGGTGACAGTCAAGAACCGCTCGCCTTGACCATGTGTTGACAACCTGTTGGCCAGTTGCGAGGGTCAAGCTTCCATCCGAGGATTGACTAACGAACGAACTAGCATCAGATGGAAGTCCAAGGGGATAATATTCCTAAAACGACATATCGGACACAGAACGGCCATTACAACTTTGTATTCCATGACCTTTGGGGTTAATCAACGCACCAGCAGCTTTATGGATCACATGAATCGACCGTGTTAATTGATGATGTTTTGAATCATTTCCAGGAAAAAGTAACACCATGGGCGGCATTTGTATCTCATTTTAGAGCTCCTAGGGGGAGGGGGAGCCACTCCACGCGAATTCTTGTTAAATGTGACTCCTGGATTCGAGAGGTACATTTTTGGTCATGTAATCAATGAAGTGGAATGCACGTGGATCGTGCTAAGATCCATCTTGGTTAGAAACTGATCATCACCAAAGATTCCTTCGGGGATACAACAATTTCTTGGCCTCGCTAGATACTACCGCAGATTCATCACGAGATTTTTGAAGATCGCGCAGCTTTAATCTCCTTAACACATCAGGGTGCTGTGTATTCATGAGAGACCAAAACAGGAGGACGTCTTTTCAGCTTTTGAAACCCAACACTGCAATACACTGAGCATCGTCTTTATCCGAAGGTACGGGTGATCTAGTGGTATACCATAAAGTTCGAATCAGAGTCCCAGTTACACGCCGACGCAACACGAGAAGGTGACTGCTACTTGGTGGATTACAAGAAGAATTGCGCGAGTCACAACCTACGGTGGAAGCCATGGTCTGTGGGGATTTAAGTTGGAGGCATTACTTGGACGGTACCAAATGCACTACTTAGACCGAGCACAAGAGCCTCCCGCGTACTCTTGTTTCGAAGGAGTTAAACATGTGCTGACATTGCTGGATGGAACCTTTGGATGATTTCAACTGTGAAGCCTAGACGCGTATGAGCCTCGCAGCACACCAGCGACTCTAACCTATCTGATTAGATTCGCCCTGTTCAAACTGAAGCATTGAAGGAAGAAAACTTTCAAGTTGGGTCCATGCGGGGCATGGAGGAGCAACCTTTGTTAAGTCGGACGATATTCGCTACTTCATGGAACGAATATGGGTCTCACTATGCAGCAGTCCAAGGGAACTTGTGTCAAACGAAGCACACCAGCCTCGATATTCTAGTCGTCTAGATTTTGATAGGGGATATTAGGATCTATAAATTTGGTACTGATGTCCGGGCATGAAGGCCCACATAGCCATGTATATGAACGATGTTTGACTTATGCGAAAGTCAAGGTGGAGTACCAGAAACCTCATGAGTAGTGTCAGCAACCAGAAACACCCATATGGAAATGGGAACAGGCTGCCATGGATTTTGTCACTAGCCTACTTGAAACCCGAAACGGAAACAATATCACCTGAGTGATCGTTGATTGTCTCATGTAACCAGTACACTTTCTTGCAATCAGGGGACGTTGACCAGTCTTCGTATCCTATGAGTAATTACTTGTGAAGGGCGGTTTAGGCACGGGGTGCCAACTCCTGTCACCTTTGATTTTGATTTATACCTGATGTATGACAGGCAATACACGACACCCTCGACTCACGTCTAGACATGAGCATTGTTCATCACCGTAGACATGCTGCGAGCATGTGTACGATTAACTTTAGTAAAAATGGAAGGACGCTTACCCTTGGTTGAGTTCTACTGCAGCCGTTACCGTTCTAGTATTCAGACAGCTCCGTTTGAGGCACTGCATGGACGATAATGCCAATCTCCTTGATGGACTAAGGCGGGTGGCAACCTAATCACAGGTCTAGGACTTGTACTCGAAAACTCTTGGGAAGATTGTTTGGATCAGGAATCGTTTGACGGCAATGCGTGACCGTCAGGAAAGCTGATAAGCTTAGGAAGCGCTGGAAGATCGCTGTAGGTGATTGTATCATGTTGAAAGTCTCACCCTGGGAGGGTGTGGTATGCTTGGGAAGCATGGAGAGCTTAATTTACGTTACGTTGGACCATTCAATTCTGGAAAGAATCGGTAGCATGACCTATAAACTCGAGATTACCTGGTGAAGTGAGTATCGTACACGATGTCATTTATGCCTCGGATCTAAGGCAGTGTTTGTCCGATGAAACACTTGTGATACCTCTACTGGAGCCTAAGGTTAACGACAAGTTGCAGTTGTCGAGGAATCTATCGAAAACATGGACCAGGAAGTCAAGGTTCATTAACATAGTCGAATTCCAATCGCGAGAGTTCGTTGGAACTCAAGACGTGGACTGGAGTTCACGTGGGAACGCAAAGATTTGATGAAGCTCTAGTACCCTCAATTGCCCAAACGACTGAATCAACTTCTGATATTATCGGTGAATTTCGGGACGAAATTCCCTTTCAAGTTGGGGATGATGTGGCACCCGAGGAAAACCCGCAGTCATCCTGATCTATCGTTTCAAGTTGGGGATGATGTGACAACCCGAATCTTTAACGTTAGCACTACTTAAATTCCACAACCTTTGGCTTGTGTCTTTACGTTTAATTACCTATATTGCGACCATGTGGGACTTGTTGGTTACACTCGTGCACCATTAAAAGTTTATGTATGATGGTTAATTACTATGGAACCGTTAAATGTCTATATGTGTTGGATAATTATTTTAGAAACCTTTTACCAAATAAATTAGGCTGCAAACTGCCTGTAGTCACACGCACACACTCCCTGGGCCGATGGGCTCTCCTTATCTCGGCCCACTTGCTGGATTAAACTCAAACTGAGCCCAAGTTGGTTTAAGAACATTACATGCACGCATATACCAATACGAAACATGTATTCTCATAACA
Source organism: Helianthus tuberosus (assembly GCA_030545235.1). Taxonomy (NCBI): domain Eukaryota; kingdom Viridiplantae; phylum Streptophyta; class Magnoliopsida; order Asterales; family Asteraceae; genus Helianthus; species Helianthus tuberosus. The sequence goes on from CM060366.1 coordinate 163,892,180, forward strand.
CACACACAGTAGACATCAAACCCTAATCCTCTCTATTTTTGAACGGCTAACCCTCTTCTTCACTCTCTCAGATCGACGGCAGCATACCTTTGTCGAAACTCCCTGCCTACGAAATCTCTCACCTCTCTCGTTCTAATAGCCGGTAAGTATGCTCACCAGTTTGGTCGTGTTTAATTGTGTGATTATGTGTTGAGTTGTATAAGTACGGGTAGGATTAGAACATGATAGTGGTAATCGATGATTTAGTGTTGTGAATTGTGATGTGCGATTTATGATTATGATTATGTGAATTTGTATGACCTAGAGTAGTTAAGAACCATATTTAAATTGTATGAATTATGAGATGAATAGATGGGTTCTATCGGTAGTGTACGACTAGATAATGCAGAAGATTTACGTATGAATGAATCAGTGGTTTAGGGTCGTATACGTGCGTGATTGTACGATGATGAGAGGTGGATGATTCCTTGTAATAATTGGATGATTGGATCCAATTGTACTATCGTTTGTGATCAATATTAGCATTTAGGAACTAGGGTGCACGATTAAGAAATAATCATGTGTGAATTGAATCTGATTATATGTGATTAGATGATGAATTGTTATTGGGTTAATCATACTGTTCGATTTGTGTGTGTGTGCATGAATATCAATATTGAAACTGGTGGGGACTAGATGTGGGTATTGTAAATTGTTGATAAGGAAAATGACTAGTTAATTGGGAACTCAATGATTTGGAATTAATTCTATAAGCAAGGGTGTGTAACTGCCTCCCATAAATTACGGCTGAAACATGTTTCCAAACCGCACAATTGGTTGGGCCACAGTTGAGTATTGGGCCAGGTAATACTCAAGTGTGAACCAATCGCATACCCGACCCAATGGCACCAATTGCACACATATCGGGCCCTGCATGATTATTGGGCCGCACAGCACTCGTAGCGGGCCTTATTTAATCGCTGGGCCGCACCCCTCGGTTGTAGGTGAACGAATCACATAATTGACCCAATTGCACAGTGGGCTTTGAAGTGTAGGTTAGCAATATATGAATGTGTGTATTATGTTTTGGGTTGTTACTAGTCTAATTTGTTAACTAGTATTAGCATTTGAGTTATGCTTATAAACAAGAGAAATCACATGGTTTTTGACAATTGTGAATGAAACAAAAGATAAGTGGCCGACAACTGAGATTAGGCAATTTCTTTTATTGGACCACTTGATCTTATTGGGCTGACATATCACATGGTATTTCAAGTAATTCACATGTACACTATTTGATTGAATGCAATGATGAATTTTATCAGATCACATGGGATTGTATTAAATGACTAATCCTTTTGTCAAAGTTTGGCTGACAACATTAACACAAATCACAATCCTATTGGGCCTCAACTTTTTGAACAAAGTAATTGTAGGATCGTTTTCTGACCTAAACGAGTCTATCAGAAGAGTTCTCGGTCTAATCAGAGGCGGAATTCATTGATTAGACTTTGTAACAGCTTGATTCGCACTTAACTGTCTTGTATTATTGATTTAACACGTTTACAGATCAGTAGACACGTCGGCAGCACTTCGGTACCGGAAACATGAACCTTACAAATGAAATCACAGCTTGGGTATTTATAGAGGTGGTAATTTCGCATGGAATTACATTGTGCTATTTCGTGCGAAATAGCTGATTGCTATTTCGAACGAAATAGCCTTTTGTTATTTCGTGCGATATTAACCATTCATACACAAACCCTAGATTTCTCAAACTACGTGCCCTGATCTAACAATTCTAGTACAAGACTCGATACAAGACGAAGTCAACAGACGTAATGCACCAACAGTAATTCATGTGATGTATTATATAATTGAATTGGTAAGCTAGTACAACTACAATTTGTGGGCCGAAGCTTTGTTGGACCGTTACATGCTAAGTAACTACTTGATGATACTGGGTTAATGGATTAACTGTTATGACTTGAATTACATGTGTGTGCTACATGTACAATAACTGCGTATTATGTGAACAAGGAATGCGTGAATTAACTGTACGTGAAATATGTGGATTATGTGCACCTGAGACTGATTGTTGTCGGTAACCATGTTAGGACGTGTGTGATCAACTGTTAAACAAGTAACTAATCTTACCGAGCAAACCAAAGGTGAGTTCATTTCTCCTGAGCATGCGTCTCGGTGGGTGGGACAGTCAAATGGGTATCCCTGAGAGGGATAAGTCTTTTGGGTAAAAACTGGGATGTTTGATAATACACTCTTTTCCTATCACTTTAAGTCCCATCATATACCGAATAGTTACCTGAGAGGTAACGGGGTATTAGTTGATAGCGCTATTAGGCTTGGCAACCTCACACCGTACCTGAGAGGACGGGCGTGAACTAATGACCTTAAATCATGACCAATGCTTAGGATAGGGGGCATTGGGGACGGACAAAACAATCTGGAAGCCATCTTGTACGGTACTCGAGTTATTATCAACATTATTATCAATGAATTGATCTAAACACTTGGTAACTAACGTTTTCGTAAAACTATGAACTCACCAGCGTTGTCCGATACACGTGTGTGCATGCTCGCAGGTTATTGATACGTGTGGATGTGGAACTTGCTGTCTGGGATGCTGGAGTGGTCATGGGTCGAGATACATGGAAACTTGAAACGAGACTAGTAGATTACATATACTTGGGTTTTGGTTAAATTTTGTATTATGCTTCCGCTGAACACAACGGGTTATAAATAATGTTTTGTAATACATATCTTAATGAAGGAAAACTTTTATTTGAAATCTTGTTCAATGTGATTAGTGGCTAGATCCTGGTACGTCACACGCCTCGCGGGGGATTCCGCATGTGGTATTTTGGGGGTGTGACACATGAGGTGTAGCATCCTTTGCTTGTGGGCTAGCAATGATTCCTGGACTCGCCCTAGTCACTTGAGGTAGTAAACTCTCATTAATTTGTTGGTGAGAGGAACTAGGTATATGCAAGGCAGGATTATCAAGTACATCAAGCAAATGTTTTATGGTAGATAGTAGAAGTGTGGTGGGTGGTGTGTAAAGAGAAGCAAAGGGGCGTGAGAAGAAATGCTCAAGTGAGTCATCTCCCTCTTGATGTGGGTCCCCTGTGCTTACAACACAATCCTTTTGTGAGGATATGTGAGGAGTTTGGATATGTTAAGATGTTTGCATCTGTTGTGAGGAAGTAACAACAGATGTTTGTTGCTTTTGTGATAAAGTAGGCTCCTCTGGCCCCTCATCTTCCAGAGTCACATTTTTTGTTGTTTTCTTTTTGGGTTTGGGCTTGTGGATGGAAGTGGTCTTTTTGGAAATGGCTGGCGCGTGTTCCACAGTACTGGGTTGGGTATTGTGGTCACCAGGAGCAGTGGGCTCTGCAACAGATGTTGTAACATCTTTTTCTAAAACTTTTTCTTCACCCACACTTTCTTTCATGCGGGTGAATGTTTCGTTTGAAAGACATTTAACTTGAATAGTCTCACCTCTTGCAAAAATGTTTTGTGCCAAGACCCTTTGTAAAAGACAACTTATGAGACTTAGGTATAAAAGAAAAGCTTTGGGTTTGCCCACTTTCTTGACTTTTACATTTGCAACCATATCAAGAAATAAAGTTTTGGATAGCTTATAATTAGAATCAGTCAAAATAGTATATCCCAAAATGCTGTGTTTTTAAAGGGATTTCATTATAAGTAGTGGTTTTTGGTGAGAGACATATGAGTAGGGTAAGAAAGAAAAATTTCATAGCCGGTGGAAAATGAAAGTTACAAGTAGTGGTTTTTGGTTCATTAAAGACAACCTTATATGCCTCTTGACAAAATGAAAGTTACAAGAAGACCTCGTATCATACTAAAAACATGTGAAGAGGAAAAGACAAATAAAAAATAAATAGTAAACAAGTCGAGTCGAACGAGCTCGAACCTGTAATACGAGGCTCAAAACAAGTCAAGCTCAAACTTTCTTAAGTTAGATAAAAATAAGACTCGAGCTTAGTCTGCCGAAGGTCAAGTTCTTCACGGGGCTTGTTCTATCAAAATAAACATATCCCATGTTCAAATTTTAGCTTAGGCTTACTGTTATTTAAATTATAATAATCACGAATCGTTTTGACATGTGCTTAAAACTAAGTGTAAAATGCCAAAATGGTCCCTGAGGTTTGGTCACTTTTGCCACTTTAGTCCAAAAGTCAAACCTTTTGAATCTGGGTACCTGTGGTCTCAATTTTGTTGCCATTTTCATCAAAAATCAAAATCTGGTCAGATTTTCCAGTTAACATCCAATTTTTCTGTCTTTTCCTACCTTTTAATGAAGGGTAAAATGGTTTTTTAACGTTTTATTATAACAAATTAAAAATATCTAACCATTTTGCCCTTCATTAAAAGGGAGGAAAAAGATGGCAACAAAATATCTGACCATGGCAACAAAATTGAAACCACATGACCCAGATTCAAAAGGTTTAAGTTTTGGACTAAAGTGGCAAAAGTGATCAAACCTCGGGAACCATTTTGGCAGTTTACTCTAAAACTAATTATATGATTTCGAATCATAAAAGCCAAACAACATATGGCCTAAAACGTGTTCGAAGTTCTAGTGTTTGGACATGTTAGTTGTTAAAACAATGATAATAAATTAATCACGTGTTTGATAAATTCCGATAATCCAAACTTTGAATAACGGACGTGTCTAGACGTACACCACCTGCAAAGAGGTGCCTGATGCATGTACACCCTCTCATGTCACATCAGTTGTTTCCCCTGTTAAAGTTAAACCGGCGTTGAGGTTTTGACAATGTCATGTAAACAGGCGTCTAGACCTAGCGAGGCATCCAAACGGGTGTTTAGCCCTGCTGATTACTTGTAAACAGGCAGACGTTTAGTCCATTATAGTTCATTGTAAACCGGGTGTTTAGTGTGTGAAAATGTATGTATATGCTCGAATAGACATCACGTCAGTCGCATTCGTAAGAGTTGATTAGTGTTACAGCTCATGCATGATTCTCCAAAAAAAAAACTAGAAGATGAAGTTCAGTAAAAATAATTCTGTATAAAGTTGGTCTTAATGTGGTGAAAAGTTTTCGTAACTAAAATTTTAAAAATCATACATGTAGCCGAGATGAGAATTTTTAAAAGTAATGTTTAACCCTATCAGGTTAACACTTGGTTGAACACGGTCTCAAGTAAAAATGCCTACTGTGCTACTGGAACAGTTTTGATTAGACCAACAAATGAACGTGCCTCTTTATGAGCTTAAATTAACTCACCTGATAGGTCTGAGGCGGTTTGACACGAGCATGTCGAGAGATTAAAACGCCAATTCACAAGCTATCAGATACTTGATCTTGAACACAAGCACACTGTAAGCTTCATATGTTTGGTTGACAATGGAAATGCACATGAAGATTGGAATTTAGATTCCAATTCCATCAAATTTTGTAAACCAAGCATCTTAAGATATGAAATTCAGATTCCAATTCCTTTAAATTCCATAGAATTCCTACAAACCAAACGCCTCCTAAGCATATTGCACTGTAAACCAGGATGCAATTACAATTTACATTGTTCTTGCACAAGCAACAACAATCATGTACGCCTATGGGTATTCAACAATCATGAGAAAACCAAAACCGACCTAAATACGCAAAAATACAATACAATAACATGATGTCATCTATATTTATGTATTCCCTATGTATCTTCGCCAAGGATGTCTTATGAACATTTACATACAGGTGGCTGGATGTTAGAATGCACACACGCACGACATTATTTGTATTGATCAAAAGGCTTACGGGTCATGTTGACTGTTTGACCCGAGTATCAACTTTCTGCGGATAATAAAGGTTTAAGCCTTCTCTCTACTTCCTTGCTTTGCAAGTCAATTTCTTCCTGAATCATTGTCAAAGCCGATTTGCAGGAGGCTTCATCTTTAAACGCAAGAGTCCATCTTCCGTCGACCAATGATTTCGATTTCAGTTTAAGGCTGGCGGCGTTTTTGGCTGTTTCGGTTAGGGGCAAAGTAGATGGACGAATTCGCAGGTGTAACCATCTTGCATGTCTTTCGTCTATTTTTGGCTGTAATAAAAGTGCAAAAAAAAATCAGTTAATTACATAGGGGCAGGATCTAGAGAAAACGCCTAAAAGTGTGAAAACGATTTTGGTGTTGACATGTGGCGTTGATGCTAACTTACACTAAGGGTAATATTGTCAAAAAAACCCATGCATATGCCACTCACATGCCAAAGATCATGCACATGCAAGTCACATGCATATTCCACCATCTTTTTTAAACTCTTGTAACTTTTCTTTGCGTGATTTAGAAAAATGCCATGAAAATACCCAGTTGAAAACGCCATAAAACACCCGGTTCAGAAAAAGAACATGAAAAACTTGGTTGAAAACACCATAAAAACACCCAGTTCAGAAAAAGGCCATGAAAATACCTAGTTAAAAAACACCATAAAACACCTGGTTAAGTAAAACGCCATGAAAAAATCAGTTGAAAACGCCATAAAAACACCCGGTTCAGAAAAACGCCATGAAAATACCTAGTTAAAAACGCCATAAAAACACCCAGTTTAGAAAAAACGCCATGAATATACCTAGTTAAAAACGCCATAAACACCCCGTTCAGAAAACGCCATAAAAAACCCAATTCATTTTTTTCGAAAAGTATATCAATAGTATACTCGTTGGAAAGATAAAAAAAACGCCGAGTTCTATGGTGTAATTTTTTTAGAAAAATAATCATGTATAAAAAAGTTATTGGCGTTTAAATATGATGGGGGAAAATGGCATGTGATTAGCATGTGCACCCTTGTTTGGATCTTCCAATTTTACCCCTCCTGATAGTTCCAAGGTTCCCATTATTTACAAAAATGCCACTGCATCATCTTAGCCACAAATCACAAAGATCTTATGGCTGAAAATCGTTCTCTTGGTTTTCACACATCAAATCGTTTTCTCTTGATCCCATTCCTAATTACATATATACTATAAATATGTTATTTTGTCAACATCAAACTTTAGACCGTCAACTTTAATAATAAATAACTTTAGCCCCTCAACTTTAACAATGACATGTTTAGCCTCTTTAACTAAAACAACTTTTGCCCCTCAACTTTAATAATAAATAACTTTGGAATATTGGATTTTATTAATCACAACTATTCGCCATTGGCCGCCAACAGTCCCAACTTCAAAAATAACCACTAGCAGTCCCAACTATTGACATATTGGCCACCAATGGACTCTGACTAACAGAACCCTAACGCCGTTAGTCTTCGGTCGCCGGAAAACCGTTTTTGGCCAGAAAAAGGTTTCTAAAGGTCCGATTTAAGGTTACAAAGAGGTTTGAGATGAAAATGTTGAGTTTTCCGGCCAAAAAGAAGTTTTCCGGGGAAAAAGGAGTTTTCCGACGACTTCAATAATTGGGGCTTTTATTAGAAAAAGGTTCCTAAAGGTCCGTAATAGGTTAGAAAGAGGTTTGGGACGAAATTGTTGAGTTTTCCGGCCAAAAATGAGTTTTCCGGCGAAAGACGTTTTTCCGGCGACCGGAGACCAACGGCACTAGGGTTCTGTTAGTCGGGGTTCATTGGAGGCCAATATGTTAATAGTTGTCGTTGAGACTGCTAGTGGTTATTTTTTGAAGTTGGCGGCCAACGGCAAACAGTTGGGATTATTAAAATCCAATATTCCAATAACTTTAGCCCCTCAACTTTAATTATGACATGTTTAGCCTCTTAACTATTGCCCCTCAACTTTAATAAAGACATGTTTAACCTCTTAACTATTAACAACTTTAGCCCCTCAACTTTAATAATGACATGTTTGCTTATTTTTATATACGTTTCGAACCCGCTGCAGAGCTCGGGTGGTAACCCACTAGCTACCTTTAATCCCCTAAAAGATCGCTATCCACAGCTGGCAACGACAATGAATGATTTAAACAATAAACTAAAAAATAGTAACTAAACATTATTTACACTTACATTACATCCAGCCAAAGGCGCAACGACTCGAACAGTTCCATAATTAGGTTTCTGAGGCCATTCCTCTGCAAGGAGTATCCATCCGGAAATTCCGATCGAAACTGCCAAAAAGCTAAAGTGACGTTCCTTTCCCCTCTCGAAAGCAATTCTACATGGCACTGCGTCATCTGAAATTAGAAACAAAAAGTTCAATATTGAGAAATATACATACATTTATCAGAGGTGGAACTGGTCATTTCGACCCCTTTATATGGAAACGGGTCAGTTTTGGTTGTATTTGATTTGCGACGGGTCAGAATGTCAGATCATAACAGACAAAACTGCACAACGCCCATGACTAGTAAACAAAATCCTAATATAGTTTTAACAAATATTAATACTCGTCCATGGGTACTCATAAATAAAACATTAATTAATAACACGATCCAAATAAAAAGAACCAAAAAAGGTTATTAGTGGTTTGGCCAAACCTAGCCCGTTTTGACCCGTAATTACAATTACATGTTGGCCCGACCCCGTTTTGCCACCTCTGCAATATTGTAAAACAAGGTCTCCGAGGCTGAGTACTCCCCGAGTAATCGATACAAGGTAGGCCGCCGAGGCGACTTTTTCAACTCCGCCTAATTACTCGGAATTGATCAAACGTGGTCAACCTCGGACAGAATCGGATCTAGTAGGTCAACTAGTGCCGAGTTTGACTTTAAAAAAATAAAACATAATTCCTATGTCTATTATATTAAAGAATGAATATCAATTTTTTAAATACATTACTATTTGAACATGTATTTTTTTTATTTATATTGATATTTGCATATTTTGTAATAAATATTAGTAAATTTATGAGATTTGACAATTGACATATATAAAATTTCCTGAAAACTAATTTTTTTATAATTTAACATGTCCGAGTACTCCCACGAGTACTCTCCGCCTAGGCCGAGTACTCTCAACTCCCCAGTCAACCGACTAGGGAGCGCCTAGCGACATTTGCAACCATGGCAACGTATAATGCCTTAAACAAAGAATCAGACAGATTAGGCCCTCGGATTGCCCATTTTCACCATTACAAACAGATTGATGATATTGATTGTGCAATAGGTTCCTCTAATTTGTCTTTCTTAATCGACAATTTAGATACTTAACAAGCAATCAAAATGTTTAACTTGATGGCACACACAAGGGGTGAAGCAGGTTGGGTTACAGGTCAACATGGGTTCATGTCTGAACATGTAATCTTTTAGTACTAATCAAAACAGGTTGGCTTAGCCGACAAACAATTGTCTTAATTTTTAATATCATCATAAATAACTGGTTTTTAATAATGCGATTTAAGAGGTCATATGCATTTGAAATTTGAATACACTTTCAACCAATTTGATCCGTTCCCATTTTATATAAGTTCATAATATATACCTATTTGACCCAGTTTAGATTAATTATATCCCATATCAATTGATTATATGTAAACGGATCAAGTATGCAACCCTTAATAACTAGATGAGCAAAGACTAACCAAGATGTAATTCAGTGCTCAGTTTTGGACCAATAATATTCAGTCCAGCAGATTTTGCTCGCGAAACTTCAGGGAAGTCAGCTGGGGGCAGAATAGGAGGCTGATCTGGTAACGGTCTACCGGATGAGAAAATTTGGAGCTGATGAAGAAGCACGAACACCTAATTTTAAAAATATAAACCAAAATTTCACGTTTTCATTCACTAGAATATATATATATAGGAATATGATAATGAAAAAAATCTTTATAAATGAGAAAACTAAAAAACACGCAGCGGATCGCATGGGAATTTGCTTGATGTCCGCATGGGGTATCTATTGTAATACACATGTGTAATACCTGTTATATTACACATATGTAATAGTACGTTTTCTTTTGTTTTATTCCAAAATTTCTATTTTTTTAATATACTGCATATATGCATTATATTAAAAAAAAATTGAAAAACGTGTACTATTACACGTGTAATACACCGCTTTTTGCCTTGCGGACCGCAAGCACCTATCCATGCAGTCCGCAGTGTGTTTTTGTGGGAGTTTTTTTCATTAAAATGAGTTCTCATGATCCCTCCCCGGGGAAGGATAACGTACAATATTCCTTAACATGCAATGGTACGATATGAAATATACGCATGTTATAAAACTCAAAACCCTAATCATGCATGAACAAAACATAATCACGCATGACCAAAACCATGAATCACGCATGAACAAAAATCAAAACCATGCGTGGTTATGGATTTTCTTCATGCGTGATTATGGTTTTTTGCTCATGCGTGATTAGGGTTTTGAGTTTTATAACATGCGTAATTCAATATCGTACCATCGCATGTTAAGGAATATTGTGTGTGTGTGTGTGTATATATAGACATGCAATAAGGATTGGATTTGGGGAAAACCTTAACACGCTCGTACATTGTTTCACCAGCAGCAAAAGATGATTCGACAGGTATAACATCTATCAGAGATCCATGTAGAAAATCATTACTTCAAATCCATACAGAAAACAATATTCTAGATTACAGGTGAAAAGATGGGCAGGTAAGGTAATAGGTTATTTTAGCACGAGTCAAAATGGAACGGGTTGGGCTGCAAACACATTTTTCTCACTTTTTTTAAATATTAATAATTAATAACTAAGGGCATTAATACAGAACAATTTAGAATGTTATATGCATATAATACAGATTTTGGGAGAGCTTCAACAAGTTCCACTGTAAGCTATATTATTCAATGTGACCCTTTTGGGATAAAAACAAAACCCGAATCGACCCATTTTATAAGCAACTGCTTTGAAATTGCCACCACTGATTTAAATGATCGAGTATATTAGAAGTCATACCACTCGAAGAAGATTTCCTTTTTGGGAAGAGTATGGACTTGGGTTCCTTTCGAGGGGAAGAAGCCTCAATTGCTACAAATAAAAACAAAAATGAATTTATGAGATACGAATTAAAAACATAAATAGAAGTTAATATACTTGTCACAGACATCAGGTACCTCTTTTGCATTTTCTCCACTCATCACATAGCACTTGTATGAGTAGATCGGGCCAAGACCCTCTTTGTTCTTCAACAAGTTGGTTGCAGCGCTTAGTAAAGGAATCCTGTAAGCAAGAATTTAAAGTCACTTGAGACAACTATATGTTCTCTTTTATTGACTTGTACGTATACTATTTCTCGATCTAAATCATAGTTATCGATAGCGAATAGCGGTCAATAGCGATAGAAAACCTATATGCTACGTAGCGATAGCGATGAAATAGCGCCCGCTATTTCGTGTTTAGCGATAAGGTAGTAGATAATTTAAAAAATAAAAAATAGCTATCCATAATTTATATATGTATTTATAATGTTAATTTTATACTTTTCATGTATAATTAGAAAGTTTAAGGAGCAAATGTAAACTACTGAAGATAGAAGGGTTAAATGTTTAAATACACAAACTACCTTTACACTTTTTAACTAAAAAGTTATAGGTTTTAGGGACTGAATGTAACCTAATGAAAGATAGGGGTTAAATGTTTAAAAACCTGAACTTATTTAAACCCTAAAAGCCTAAAACACACGTATACGCAGCCGCTGTCTTCTTCTTCCCCCTTCTTCCTGGTTTCCAGCTGAAAGCAACACCGTCGCCGGAATTTGTCGCCGGAATTCGGGTCGGAAGTCGCTATATCGTCGATATGTGGTCGATATGTCGTCGCTACGTACCTTGTGGCGGCATATGACCGCCACGCTATTCGCTATAGCGGCCGCCATAGACGCTATTGATAACTATGATCTAAATCAAATCAAATTACAACGGATATTATAAACATATTTCATGACACAAAATATTGGAATTACCTTGAGGGATTGAAGATGGTGAGTGTTAAACTCAGTCTCACTATACGGAAGCAATTGCCTTAAAAGCCAGCCTCCATCCCATAAAGCATCTGCTGATATGCTTGTTCGGCAAAAAAGCCCGATCAACGCATCAAGTACCTTAAACCAAGAATATGCAAGATATCAGAATAAATTTTAGCAGAGATGGTAATTTCAGCACATCTGCTTATAAAGTACCCTTTTGGGTTGTGTTCAAAACTAAACGGGTCAAAACAAGGCTAAAATGGAATGTTTTAAACGGTTGATAGGCACCCAGAGTCTATTTTAAGTGCATATAACCTCTTGAATCATTTCCTTCAACTATTTAGGTATATGGGTCCAATTTCATTGATATGATACGAGCTAAAGGTGGCAATTTTCACCAATTTAGATAAAAATGGGTCGATTTGAACCATGTTTCACATCCAATAGGTCAAATGGGAATTTGTTACTATGAATACGTTAAACATTATGCTAAAGCAGGCAAGGATTTGAGAAGACAAGAAAACTTGCAAACAGTTGAGAGCATGCTAACAAAATATACAAAGAGTAGGGAATAGAAAAATACTAGACGTCTATGTACATGTGGGCTTTCTACAACTTCGTATGAACACGAAACTTCATATTGGTCCTGTGAACAGCAAAGAAGGTGTCAAAAGGATCCCAGGTTGCAAAAGATGTCACTCTTAGTATATAAGATCAATCTATGTAGTAAGTGATAATAGTGTAAGATTTAAACTTACAAATGTTTGTACACCTTTCATTTCTTATAATTAAATTAAATTTTAATTAATAGCACCTATCACAATGAGGGTTAACGAGGGGCACTATGCATCATACCTTTAATCTTTGTAGGTAAATATTGAGTTCACCATCACTCCCATCCTTCGATATGCAGTTTTCTGAAGCAAAAAGTTGTTCTTCACCGGTGTCCTCACCGACCAAGGCTTTCTGCAATGCAATCACAAGATATACAAGCCATTACGTTTTAACTAAAAAAACAAGTCTATATACTCCTTTTATCTAAAGTTTTAAATGCCCAGTTCCAGAAAAAAGAAACAAATATGAAGTAAATAAGATCTGAATCAATTTAATGGGTCTGAAATTATCAAAAAAAAAAAAGAAATCTTACTACATCATGTCTAGAGATTACTAACTAGATTGAAACAAAGACATGATTACATGAACCATTGAACCATTGAACCTTTATTATGGTAATGTAATTTTGTACTTACAAATATACTCGAGTCAGACAAGGGTGTAGATTGTGGAAAAATAAAGTTTCATAACATATACATCATCAAGTATAGGTGGCAATTTTAGCCTATGAACCCATAGAGTGATTATGTTTTGACTATAGCAGGTAAAACAGATAAAATACAAATGTGTGTGTGTATATATATATATATTATATATTATATATTAGAAGAGAACGGACCAAACGTATAGAAAAGGTCAAACAGGTTGCATGTCACCTAAACACGGTTGTAAAAACCGCGCCTACCCTCCGATTAATCGTTAGTCGGAGGTTCACCGAGTAATTTTCATCTAATCGGACAATTAATCGCTAGGTGGTCAACAATGGGACAAAGAAGTCTAGTGATTCCGGCCAGATTCTGGCCAAAACCTGTAAATGCCGGCAATAAATCCTATCTACTTAAAATATGGGACAAAGAAGGTGTTAAAACACGCTACTTAAAAAAATTACATACAAAATCCCAATCCGATTAGTCGCTAGTCAGTGCCCCACCAGCTGACTAGCGCCTAGTGATTCTTACAACACTGCACCTAAAGTGTAAATTACATACATAAAAACCTCCTACATCAGTTTTTCTTAAAAAACAGATTACTATTATTATTAAAATAATGTGATTTTTGTGATCATATTGGACACACTGATTAAGTTGGACATAAATGTCTCAAGTAGAATGTAGAAACAACCCCGCCCTCACCAAAAAATACCCGTTTTGACCCGTTACCAAACACGACCGACCAGACAATTTTCCCACCTCAATTATAAAGCATAAGTAGTAAAAGTATATAAAGTAATCAATCAATCAATCATCTATCCAACAAAACAAAATAAAAAAGAATGTGAAAAATCTAAGTATAAAGTCAGCAGGACAAACCAGCAAGAGTTTCTTATGTTGTTTACGTTGTGGAAGGATTCCAAGAGCATCTAGCATTGATTCATTAAGCTCTGCAGTTAAATAAAGATATGATGAGAATACATGTAATCAAGCAGCAGGTGACAATATGAATAGCATACAACCTTTAGTTTGCAAGAATGTGGCCAACACACTCAAAGAACCAACCACTTGCATATCATCTCCACTTGTGATGTAAGAAATCAAAGCATCCCTATACAAGGATAAGAAAGTAGATCAGTGTCTTGTGATCTCCATCAACATTATACAAATCAGTAAAATCGTAACAAGAGAAAAATGATGCTAACGACAGCCAAAATACTGAAATGACAGTGTTATCATACATTTGTTTTAATGAAAATATGTGATTACTAGTTTCCAATTTTCCATCGCTGCTTCATTGTTACAAATTTAAGAAGCGCCAATACTGATTGTAGTGGTAACTAACTAGACCAATTGTTCAAGAAACGTGAACAAATCTGATTCTAGTCGAAAATATTCGAAAAACTTACATCAATCTTTGAACTACAACCGTAGCATATGTACTCACTCAAATAGCTGAAATCACATTTCAATATTTAGTTATTTAAGGGTTCCCAACGATACCAAACACCAACTTTTATTTGGGTTATGTTATTATCAAAAGATAATCAATGCTATTAAAGTAACAGATCACATAGATCATAATCTTCGATTTTCGTGAATTTTTTTTTAAAATAAACCCCAAAATCACTTCGTTAAAAACATTAGATGAGGCATGTAATGATATATGACATGCTCATTATTTATAAAAGAAAAATAAAAGACGGAAAAAGCGTCTGGGGTCAACTGACCCGACTCGTATCATAAATTATGTGTTTCAACTCAAACCTCTTTTGACCCTTTACACAAGCTGCCCACTTAGCCACCGCTAATTCAAATAGTTCTCAAAAAGAAAAAAGAAAAAAACTGAAGGATGCTGCTGCAAGAGTCATTAAGGTGCTGTTTGTTTTTTGCCCAGAAGCTCTTCTGAGCACTTATGTCTGCGTCGTGCAGAGGCGCGCAGACATAAGGTTCCTGCAGGGTGTTTGTTTTCTTGAAGATCTGCAGACCAAAAACGTCTGCGAGGCCTCTTCCCCAAGCAGACCTGTCCACAAGTCTTCTAACCTCTGCAGACCTCTTCACCCTCTTCAAAACATTCATCTGCCCCACATCTCCGCCACCACCACATCTCAGCCACCACCTCCACCTGCCACCACATCTCCGCCACCACCTCCCTGCTCCGCCACCCCCTGCTCCGCCGCCACCTCCACCTCCGAAACCCCTGCTACATCATCTGTTACATCATCTGTTACATCATCATCATCATCGATCTGAAACAAAACCCCCAAATCGATCACATCATCATCGATCTGAAACAAAACCCCCATCATCGATCTGAAACAAAACCCCCAAATCGATCTGAACATCATCATCGATCTGAAACAAAACCCCCAACATCGATCTGAACATCATCATCGATCTGAAACAAAACCCCCATCATCGATCTGAAACAAAACCCCCAAATCGATCACGGTGGTGGCGGTGTAGTGGTGACGGCGGTGGCTGTGGTGTAGTGGTGACGGCGGTGGCTGTGGTGTAGTGGTGACGGTGCGTTGGTGAAGTGGTGGCGGTGGTGAAGTGGTGGCGGTGGTGAAGTGCAGATTGTAGAGAGAGAGTAGAGACTGTGTTTTAAACCTAGAAGAGGTTTTGTATAAAAAAAAAACAAACCCTCTTCTCCTTGCAGACTGCAGACATTTGGTCCACATCTTCTCCTGCAGATGCCTGCAGATGTGGTCCGCAGACTGCAGACCTTTTCCTACAGAAAAAACAAACAGCACCTAAGTGATGTGTAATAGTAATTACTAATTACCTTAAAATTGAAGCAGAATGCCAGCAATTATGTTGAGCGCTTGATGAAGTAGATAAACTCGGAATAGAAACTTTCATGCTACTAGAATCCAGATTTTCACTTGGCTTTTCATCATCTACATGGCTCTCCTCGTCATGATCTGTCGTGAAGCCATTGAGACATTTAGCCTCAATATTTGGCAAAAAGGATTCGACAGAACAAATTAGAGCAGCTGCAACAGTATTCGCCAGATCTTTAATCTTAAGGATCCGCAATATGCAACACAGCAAATAAAGGGAAGTGACTGAACTTAACTTCTTCCCCTGAGATTATAAGATTCAATGTTTAATAAATAATACTGTGATAGAGTGGCAGAAGTAGTATGAAATTAAGAAACATATGATTAGAGCAAATTCATACATCAGAAACTTCGATTCTTAATGCAGGAAGAAGCATTGGAAATATGAGAAGTTTGAGCATGCTGTCGGTAATTAATGTCCCGACATCTGGAATGCCAGCAGATACAACATCACTAAGATAGTATAGATTGTCTTCAATTTCATCCACTGCAGATAGTACTTTAGAGCTAGATTCTGGACCCACCTGGCTCCTGTGTCATCGCCACATAATGCTCAGATAAATGAATCTATTTTTTTGGATGTATACTCTTTCTTAAGAGTTAAAACTACTTTTACACATGGTGTAAACTTAAATTTGCATAATTGTTCGCTTCAAAAAACATTCTTGATGCAATTACACTGTCAACAATGAACTTTAAAATTTACAATATATTGATTTAACAAAAAACAATTTATATTTATAGTAATAGTATAGAGAGAAAAAATGAACAGTTTAAAAGTATAATTTTGAAATGAAATAACTCAATTTTTAAATAAATACGATGAGAAAAGGATAGGGCCTGTATAAACTGTTGGGCGCAAATCAATCCCAATTTTTATGCGAAGGAACGAGATTCAGCAGCTATATAAAGACTCATAAATAAATAAAAAATTAAACTAATACAAATTAAAGACAAACGATACACACTCTGTGGTAGGCGATACCAATCCATTTAAGCTAATGCAGTGCTCTCTAAAAAAATTAACCAAGTTCAAAAAGTAATTGTCATGAGGGGTAGTGGCGATATATTTATTAACATATATGTCTCCCACTGCAAAAGAACAAACACGAGTATTAATTGCACTGCAGGATACTACCAAGGGTAATTTGGGGAAGCTAATATAATATTAAAAACAAAAAAGTAACTAACCATGATAAATATTTAGTGTCAATGCACGAACTGCAGTACGAATCATGCCCTCTTCATGAAAAGCAAAACGAATTGCTTCGACATAAAGCGGAAAGGCAACTATTTCCTCCTAGATACACACAAGAGATGAAAAATATCTATTGAAACAGAAAGACAGCAAGATGTAGATATAATATACACAATCGTCTATATATAGATAATGAAGGGAAGAGAGAGAGAGAGACGGTAAAAACACAGAAACAAACTTACCTTTTCAGTCTTAACAAGCAAGGATATGGTATTCTTGTTTAACTTCCCACTGATTGCTCTTCAAAGGTGAAAATTTAAATTGGTCAGAAAGAGAGGAAAAAAAAGGATAAAAGTCAACAGATGAAGCATTTGATAATCAGAAAAGATAAAATTTTATAAACCAATGCACGGGCTGAAATATAGCAAACCTGAGGAAGGATATATAGTATGACAAAAGCTCTTCATTCCGGAAGTCAAAAGGATAAGTTATAAGGAAGTTTATATGTTCATTACTGAACAAATAATCTGCAAATTCATCGAAAGATATCAATGTTAGAATATAGAAGCAAATAAACGACTTTGAAAAAAAAAACTACACTACATATTAATATATATAGTAATGCACACACTTTTGTGTGATTCTGTGATATTCATGTTGGAGAATGATTAGACTTATCATCTTACATATTGAGTGATCACTTTTAAGGTTCTGAATCATAATGCTCATTGTTTGCAACAATTGAACTGAAACAATCACACTCTTATTGATCTTTAGTATACGTACAAATTCCCCCATGACCTGTTTCTCCATAAAAAACCTGTTAAATAGACATCATCAAACAAATATCTTGTTTTAATGTATAAACACACACAAACACAAAAACGTGTGTGCGCGGGAATGCACAACAGAATTGTGAAAAGTACAAATAAAGTAAAGATCTCAAGAACCGTACTCAAAGAAGTTTAAGTCATGTTGGTCGCCATATGTTATGAGCTCTGCAATTGATCTCAGTGCCTCGATCACAAAAGCCTATTGCAACAAAAACAAATTTAAAGTCACTCATATCAGTGTAGTGTAAATTGCCGATTTATTAAAAAAATAAAATACAAAAAAATTGTGGATAATGTCAGTATAGATCTTTTACCTTGTTAACGTCATTAACAACTTGAATTTTCATCAGCTGGTCGACTAAATTTCTGCAGAGAAAGCAAATTAATTGCAGGGTACAAGAATTAAGATTGTTTAATATAACCATAGATATGCTTGGTGTTCTGTAAACAAAACAAAATCATACTTTCACCATAACTTACTGAATATTACATGTATTTTATATCATTTGATCGTTCATGTTTGTTTGGAAATTATAAGCTTATGTGCAAGTATACGCAAGTATATTGAAGTACTTACCACAGAATAGAAAAGGCTTATGGTGCTACAAATTGAAATAAATTATCAGTGTCATATTTCGAATTCGAGTTAAGCACTGTGAAGCATGGATACTTGAGTTACGAGTGTCCTAATAGCACCACGTTTAATATCTGTGCAGGTGCAGAAGTATAGATGCAGGTTGTAGGGTGCACCCATTAAATATAATATAACTACAACTGAGATGCAGCTTAACTCAATTAAGTTGATACAGCTCGGTTTGGTTTTAATAAAAGGGCTCATCTTATCATTTAAAAAAATGAAACAATAGTCTTTAAACGCTTGCGATGTCGTGTATATCAGTATATATACTTCCAAAAAAAAATTACTTGCATACTAACACTCCAATAACTAGTGTATCCCCATCTATGCTATCCGGATCCGATTAGTTTCTTCTTATGCATTCCTCAACATTTCTAGGCTTCAATTTATGAGTTTGTTGCATATGGAGTAACAAAAACGTTATTGAGCTTTATGGATGAATATTATGGTTTACGTTAAGATTATCTTGACAAGTTTCATCGTCATGTTATACACTTATACCCCATGGATGCATTTGCTGCACTGCAATTTTACTATTTTTGGCAATGCAAATCATGACAAGGTTGTCAGGTTCAGTGTAGTCAAAGATCTAGATACCCTATCAACCTGTAAACAACTAAACATTAAACACTAAATCATCAAAACACTTTCGTCTTCCCAAACTAATTTGAACAAAAACATCATCGCAAGCGTTCTACTTTTGCCCTAAAATAAATATCATAACCACAAGTATGTTCGTAAGAAACTATGAACCAACCCTTATCATTTAAAAAAATTGAACTAGTAGTCTTCAAACGCTTGTGATATCTTGTGTGTGTGTGTATATATATTTCCACAAATAGATATTTTATTTGCATACCAACCCTCCAATAACAAGGGTTTATACGTCTATTTTGTACTTCTCTCCAGGTCTCCCCACTATACTACTTTTTACTTGCCATCTGCTTGGATTTTCTTTCTGTTTCAGCTACACATCTCTGCTATCCAAATATAATTAGCTTCTTGTTAAGTATTTCTCAAAACTTGTAAGCTTTAACTTATGAGTTGCAGATGGCATAACAAACAAACTTGATAGAGCTTCATGGATGATCATCATGATTTGAGTTAAGATCATCTTGACAAGTTTCCTCCTTATATTATATCCTATATGTATGGATGCATTTGCTGCACAGTAGCTTTAGTATTTTTGGCAATGCTGATACGGTGATACCCTAATTGTTGTCATATATAATGTACTCAAAGCTATCAACCAGTAAACGTCATATGCAATCTAACAACAGTCTAAATCATCATAATATTCTCAACTTTCCTTACAAAATTAAACAAAAACACCGTCTCAATCATTCTAATTTCACCCTAAAAAACAAATCTCCTAAACTTAATTAACTAAACTAAACTAATAACATCCAATCCAATCCAATCTAAAGTCTAAACTAAACTAATTGTCAATTTTCTTTGTTATGTTATACACTTATACCCTGTATGCACTTCAATTTTAGTATTTTTGGCAATGCTGATCAATTGATCATGGTAACTGTTGTCAGTAATATAATATATTCAAACCTTTAGCTACCCTATCAACATATAAATATCAGACTATCAATATCCTATACAACAATAGTCAAAATCATCATAATTTTTTCATCTTCCCTTACAAATTAGCCCTAAAACAAATATCCTAACCCTAATTAACTAAACTAATAAAGCCAATCCAATCCAAACCAAAACCAAACAGTTACCTGAGTTCATCCAACGTGAATCGATCTCTAGGTCTCCAAAACGAGAACCACATGTTTCTCCGATCAATTCAGCTCTCACGAGTTCAAATCTGACATCTTCAGATAATAATCACAATAACGATAATAACATTTCACCTTCTCTCACTTCAAATCTTCATAAACTCTCTCGAAGTACGTAATTATGCCCTAATTTCGATACCGGTACCGAAAAAGTTAAAAAAACCCTATGAATTTGATCGAATCGGAGATGAAGAACGTGTGGTTGTGGATCACGATGAGCGTGTGTGTGATTTTGGTGTTGTGTGTGTGAAATTTGACGGTGAAATGATGCGATCGCCGATTGCCGATGAAGTACTCCGGTTAAGGGTTAAGATTGTGATATTTGGGTAGTTGACAGCACAAAGGGGAGGCCAAAACTGAGCTGGCAAACCGGATTAGTAATCGGGTCGGGTCGTTGAGTAGGTCTTATTTTACATGTTAGACCACCCGTAGTGGGGCGGTATTTTAAAAAAAAAATGAAAAAAAATGCCCAAAAACGCCGGACCCCCATTACATAGGGCGTTATATGGCGTTTTTTTTTTTTAAAAAGGTAACCAGCGTTTTATTAACAACGCCCAAAACAACTTGCATGTGACCAATGGGAGTGGTCCAAGGTTTGACTGGCCAATGATAAATAGTTAGCTTTTTTTTTTTTCATTTTTAATGATTGGAAGGGGCATTATTTGGGCATTATTCCCACTACGTCACTTCTGCAATAACGCCCCATGCTGACTGTACTGCCACGTGTCGAATAATGCCCCATGGTGGGGGCATTATTTTGTTTAACCACTACACATGGTCTTAGGAAGAAAATATTTTTTTGTCGGTTACTAATTTTTATCGATCTACATAAATCAATCTTATGCCAATGATCTTTAGATCAAGTGGTGGAGTGTTTTTCTCTTGAGAGATGCAGGTTTGACTTTTACTTGGTGCAGAGTGAGGCACTGGTAGGCAATGATAGGAGATACAGGGAAACCTGGGTTGGATCCTTGAATCAAACCGGTTTTACCGGTAATTTCACTGTCGTGTCTACGGGCGGGTGGGTTACCGGGTTTTCTCCGGAATTGGTGGTGGACTCGGGTTACTCTCGGAGTACTCCGTTTGTCCAGTGGGTGCCCCGAGAGTGCTCAGGATTGAGTTTGTTGGCCGTTCAAAAAAAAACATAAATCAATCTTATGTGGTGGCTTGGGTTGAAAAGTGGTGAAGGTGAGATCCAGATGGCGTGGCTTGGTTGGCGTTACTTTTGTTGGGTGTGAGGTGACGTGGCTTTGACTGGCATGGCCAGCCATATGGCACTATTATTTTTTTAAATTAATTAAAATTTCATTTAATTAAATTAACAAACTAAGTTACTACATAAAATTAAAAAAAACAAGTACATTAAAAAAATAATAATAAAATCTTCATCATTTATCCATGTTATATTTTTGCAAAATCTCTTTCTTCATCTCTAACGTTGTCACCAATTCTGCGCCGCTAAGGTGATGTTCAAGGCGGGAAACTTCATATCTGTAAGTTTTTCTTTGTTAGATGCCTTTTTTTCGCGAGCCACTTGGATACTTTTCTTCACCTCGACCCTTTGTTGTTGGATGAAATTGCATATGTCAATTTTCGTCCCAATTTCTTCCAACTGGTCGATGTACAACCCTTTACCCGAGGCCGAGCCCGATCTACCTCTTTGAACCCGCTTTTTTGAAGTGTCTACCGGGTGGGCGGGAAAGAGAATCCTCAAAATCATCCAAACTTAGATCAAGCTCTTGATCAAAGTAGCTTCTTCTTGAGCCGTCCACTTTTTTGTACTCGTAGAGCGGCCACTATTGCTTTCTCTTCGTCCGTTTTTTTTTTTGTGAATTCTTTTTTTGGTCGGTTTGGATGACGAACCACTAACGTCTTGCGGTTGTGTTTCGGTTACGGAATCGGTTGGGATATGTTAATTGGAACAGATGTATCGTCGTATGGAAAGTTCGTAAAAACACGCCCCCTATATACGACGCGATTCTGGCTAGCTCGGGACAAGGTGAGTATACAAAACCTTGTGGTTGGATGTGGGTAAGGGGTATTTGGGTCGGGTTTGGTGGTTGGCGGTTTTGTGGCGGGCTAGGATTCGGGTTCTCTTGGAAGCGAAGGGGTTGTTCGGGTCGAGGTTTCGGTTAAATGGATGCATTGTGGAGGATTAAGTGGTTGAATTTATAAAAAAAAATATAGAGATTGAAGAAGGTGAAAAGTAGAGAAGTGGTAAAAGTTTTAAAAACTAGGTGAGTATTTATAAGTTTGAAAAAAGAAATATTTTTTTTAATCTAGCTTTTACCCAACGGCTACCCCAAACGGTCGAATTTCCTAGCCAATCCCAGCCAGCCACATCGTCGCCCCAACCCGCCCCACGCCAGGCTTCATAGCAATGCCAGATGGGCAACGCCGCGACCCACGCTGGCCCGGTGTGGCAAAAGCGGCGTTGGTTGGCTTCCCACGCCCCAAACCCAAGGCCACACCCCGCGGTCTTAAACTACCGAAATTAGACGGACCTAGAAATTTATTTGATACGAGCGAAAAATTTTAAGGGTCATTTATCTATCGCTACTTCGGTCCGTTTCGGATTGTATCATGATCTTTTGGTCCGCTTCAGATTGGTCATAATTTTTCGATCTGAGTCGGATCACACGATAAAAAAGATAAGGGATTTTTACATATTTCCCCCTCCTAAGAAGCCTTATTACATATTTCTCCAACCCCTAAATTTAATTACATATTTCCCCTTCCTAAAGAAGCATTTTTACATATTTTATCACCTAAAGAAGCCTTATTACATCACCTTTCTAAACCATATATACTAGTTTTTTTACACACCGCGCGTTGCGGCGATGTCGTACGCGACATGATAAATTATAGACTACAATCAACCCGACTCGTATCCGAACTAAATTCACGTTGAAACATAGAGCAATCCAAATTGATATCATTGAATGAAAATATATTATATTTGACCCGACTTGTTTCGAAACAAAATTTACGTCGACACGTAGACCAATCCAAAACATACATAAAATAAACACGTGTGGTGGCATCGTACAAAGCGTGATAAAATATAAACTAAAATTTGTCACACCCCTTTCTAAGGCGGAAGCACGAGGTGTGATCTTGAAAGGTTCTCATTGCATACGAAAGGTAAACATACTACATGCTCGTAAAATAACTCCAAATGCCATTAACATAAAATAAGTTAAATGTTTACATCACAAGACAGCATATTGTTTGAAAGGTTTACAACTTTATTCAAAGACAAACATAAAGGTTTTGGTCCTTATATCACCACACGGAGTGGGACATAACAACAAACCCATCAAAACGGCATATGAGTCTTGACACACATAGCTAACAACATAAACAACATCCAAAAGCAAGAGTAAGACCGCGCGCACATCCACTTTAGTTACCTGAAATACATGTGAGTTTTTGGAAAAACGTCAACATAATGTTGGTGTGAATTCATGCAGTTTTTGTATTGTACGTTTGTATACTTGAAAACATGGTATGTAATTTGTATGAAACAAGTATTTCTGTAAATGTAAGGAAATCAAGATCGCTAATGGTTTGCAAGGCCATTAACACGTGACACGACATAGGAAGCATCCAAACCATATGCATTTTAACTGTCGAATCCACGACTGTCGATTCACGACTAGAGACACAAAAGTACTGCTTGGTACTAGTATCACCAAGAGTGTGGCTGCCTGAAACCCATTAGATCTAACATTTTGTTCCGCGGTCTTGGTATGTAACTGATTAATGGTGCTTATGGTACCCTATTCGTGACATGATCTAAAGTATCATTCCTTAGTTTTTGTATTCCACATACCATAACACATGTATTTTCCCCAAGTTTAGAAAGCATATAAAAGTTTAAAAGTGGGGACATGAACTCACAACTTTGCGTTTCCTACGCCGTAAACTTCACCGGGTTTGCTTATATAGCGTCGTAACCTATATGTGTTTTATTAACGTTAGTCACTAGACTTGTATCGCACAAGTACAAGTCACCATCTTTTATGTATGTGTTCTTTGTTGTTAAAAATAATTTATATTTTTAACTATGTATCTTACTTATATTATTTTCTCAAAAATAAATATAAGTATCTTGTATTTTTCACCCGAGTTATATATTTTTGTCCAAGAAGACATTTTAAGTTCATAACTTGTCCAAGTTATATAATCTTTTAAGAAATATATTTTCATAAATATATGTTCTTGTATTTGTCTAAGCATGTTGTATGTGTATTTTTGTATTTCTACTCCTTGGGAGTATTTAGTGTATTTTCAAGTCCTAATACACTATTACATGTAATACATATTACATACACTTAGCACAAAAATTGGTGATCAATAAATATACATATTTTACTCAAAAATATACATACTTAATATCGATTTTTATCTTGAAGAAATTATCATTTCTTATCTTGAAATTTACACAAAAGTTAGGGAAACCTTGGTAAATATTTTTAGGTAAATTTTTAGGGAATAAGTTTCACCAAAACTTATATTTTTCTAAGTGTCAAAATTTTATAGAAATTTTGACATAGTTTCCCCTAAAAATGGAGGTTTCCCATGTTTTCAAAACATGTGTTTATTTTCTTTTAAAATCATCAATCATCAACAACACAATCAAGACTTACCATAAGCCAAGATCATGTAGATTACACTACATAATGAACTTGAAGTTTTTGTAAGAACTTGTAGTAACTTACCCTGTTAATTAGTAGGTTTAGTTACCCTTTAAAACATATTTATTTGTTTCTAAATCACATTCTTGAAAGATTTAGTCATTTACAACTTGTAAGATGATTTTTCTAAAAATATTTCTTTTGTATTTTTTTCTTGTTACAAACATGTTTCTAGACTTGTTTAAATACTGAAAATATGATTAGTTTACTTAGAAACCATGACTTTATAAATCTTGAAAATAAACTTGGTTTCTTGAGAAAATTATTTTTGTAATCATCTATTTACAAATATTTGTATTTTGTTTAAATCATCTGTACATATGAAAACCAATTTCATCATTCAAGTTCATGAAGACATAAAGCATGATGATCTTGTTCTTTCACAAGATCACCACCTTAACTTACTAGATCATGTGTTTAATTACAATCTAGTAGGTTTCTTATGATGTCTAACATCACTAACACAAACCATCAATCATCAAGAAGCAAATCAACACAATCAACATGTATTCATATGTTTATAAGCTTATGTTAGAGATTTATGTTTATGTTCCTTAGTGTTCATCATGTTTAACAATGTTCATCATCTATTAATCAACAATATGTGAAGTTACAAGGGATTATTAGGGCCTTACTACTAGCTCTATGGCTAGGGATGAACACAAGAAGTTGAAGATGATAAATGTGATGGATAAAAGCGAATGGAAGAGGTCCTTTAATCTCCAAGAGCACCAAGCTTCATAAGGCACCTTCTTACACCTTTGTGAGTATATGGAATGGATGGACAATGAATGAAAGGTGGTGGTGGTGTTGTTGTGGTTCTCGGCCGAGAGGGAGAGGAGGAGAGGGAGAGAGATGGTGTAAGTGAAGTGTGGTGTGAAGTGTAAGAGCTCATTCTTCTTATAACCATTTAACTCTATAATCCAATGGGTCTTATGTTTCTAATAGTACATACAAGATCAAAGCTCAATCTAAATGAATCAAAGCAAGATCAAAAGAAATCTTGTAAGATTTTGGAAGTGGGGCCACATAAGTGACCGTCCACTTAGGGGGGGGGGGGGTATTTAGTTGGGGTTTAATGATAGGTTAAATGATTTAGTTAGAAGTTAAGTGTATTAGCTAGGGTTTATGTGTATTAGGTGTTATATAGTGTGTTAGGGTGTTCGGGGATCATAACTTGCTCAGAAACATTAAAACAATGCTTCTAGTATAATTTTGGTGTTTCGGGTAGTGTCCGGTTGTTCGGTTAGATACCGGTTCGTTAAAGTGCTAAATTGCTTCGTTTAGTTTCCTTTAGGTACCCTTTTTGACAATTTCAATTCCCGACACTTAGGAAAGCATTCAGGACCACTTAGTCATATTTTTACATGTTACAAACTTGTTACAATGCTGAATTTTGCTGAAATATGTAAAATTCAGTATTTAAAGTGTGTTTCGGGTGCCTTTTAGTGCATAATTTAGCTTCCGGAAAATCTATATGTTAACCCTTGTATCTATACTTGGGTTTTAATGTATTTTAGACGTTGGACCTACTCCTAGGCCCCAATTCTACTGTCTGACTGCTTTCTGCAGAATTGCTGACACAGTGTGTCTTACCGGTGAGTTTACTTAGTCTTTCTGACGCAACGCTAACAGTAATGCATTAAGCAATATTTGAAGTATAAACGTGCATGAATTCACAAGTATAGCATGAAATCAGACAATGTTGACATTTAAGCACATAATTGCAGATATTAAATATTAATTAAATTGTACGGAAATTACCGGTTTTGTGCCAGTTGTCACAAAATTGACCCAACTCATTTCTTAACTAAATTTACGTCGGAACATATAGTAACTCAAATTTATATTGCCGAATGAAATATATTATATTTGACCTGATTTGTTTCCAAACAAATTTTACGTCAAAACATACATAAAAATAAAACTTTTTTTTAATTGACTTGACTCATTTAAAAAAAACTACGTTAAAGCATAGACGAACTCGAATTTATACTGACACGTACATCAAAATAATAACGCAAGAAATTAGTTTTAGGATAAACTCGAAACTTTTAAAAGTTGAGGGATCAAAATGACATGTGTAAAATTAAAGGGTTAGTTTTGTCATTATAGCAAAATTTAGGGGGTAGAAGGGGTTGGTGGCTTTTGCCACCGACCTTCTTCTTTAAGGTATTATAAATTCTTTAAGGTATTATAAATTACATATTTATCCATTTTATTAAAATTACTTTTATAGAATTACTATTTTACCCTTCAACTCTTCCCATAACTTTTCAAAATTAGAAAACACCAAACCTTCTAGAAATATGTAATAAGGCTTTTTAGGAGAGGGAAATATGTAAAAATCCCTTAATAATAATAAGGAACATATTCAGAAAAGAATTAATGTGTTTTTATTGGATTTGTATTTTCAACATGTTTTTTTACCGTTAAAGTTTTGAGATTTTTGTTCAAAAACAGACATATTTTGGTATTCCGTTGTCGATGTAACAACTGGTATTTTGACTTGGTTATGATGCAATATTCTTTTTTTCATGGTAAACCATTGGTTCAATTGTCGAGTTCTATATTTACAAAGTCAAAACTCAAATCAATGGGTAAAAGAAAAATAACTTTTGGAAATTATAACTAGACAATAGTGTTGGGCCTCAAATAGTGCTGGGCCTTAAATAGTGCTGGGCCTCAAATAGTGTTGGGCCTCAATAGTGTTGGGCCTCAAATAGTGTTGGGCTTGAATAGTGTTGGGCTTGAATAGTGTTGGGCTTGAATAGTGTTGGGCTTGAATAGTGTTGGGCTTGAATAGTATTGGGCTTAATGTTATTGGGCCTTGGCCCATATGTTTGGTTTTGGGCTTAGCCCATTATGAAGTTAAGCCCATTTATAAATAATAGCCCATTTATAAAAGATAGCCCATTTGTATAAACTAGCCCATTAAGAAATGTATGCCCATTTGAAAGTATAAGTCTTTCATTTTTATAAAAAAAACATTTTTATAAAAAGATAACTAAATATACTTTTTAGTTAATAAAAACATAATAGTTTTTATAAGTTTCAAAATGTCCGAATTTTGTTAATGGTAACGAAATTCTTGCGTCCGCGTCGAAAGGTCGCCTAAGCATCGTAGTAACTTCTCCGAATGGCGATATGTTCATAGATTCGCCCGTCGTCCGTTTTGACCATAAGTTGTGTCCGAAAGTTCGGAATGTCCGTAAATTGTTTTCAAGTGTGTCTATATGTATTCTTGTAAGTCTTTAGTTGTAAGTATGTCTTGTATTTATTTGTGTCATTGTTATCAAGTCTCTAACTTGCATATATAACTAATACAAATAATAACACATAGCACATACTTGATATGTTCAATAAATATGTATTTTACCAAAATATATATTTATGTCAATTTTTATGTTTAGAAAGACCAACTTTCTAATCTTGTAAAGACTTTGTAAAAAAAAAATGATAGTTTTTCTAACATATGATTTCTAAGAAAAGTTGGCCATAGTTCCTTTGTAATATGAACTTTGCCATGTTTATTTACATATCATTTCCTTTTCTAAATCACCATCAATTTACTCATAACACCTTAACTAAAACATATGAGATTTTTATAACATAAACTTATCAAAATGATCTCCAAATCATGTAGGGTTTTGGACATGATCATAACATGTGCTAACTAGTTCAAAAACCAAGTTTACTTCTAGTTTTAACCACTTTTACAAAAATCCCATCTTGTATGTTTGTTTTCATAATCTTGTAGAAGTATTGTTTTTGATGAAAAACAATAAATATTTTAACAACAAGATAGATTATGATCATCCATATAAACTTTATGTTTAACAAAAACCCTTTTAACATAAACATGTATACTTGTTAAATCATGTATTTAAACATCATCTAACAATTTATTCTTATGATATTCATCATGACACGATCAAATATGCAAGTAATAAGTCATAAATCACAACATAAACAAACATATATATCATGATTATTATTTTGCTTCTTTGTATCTTCATAATATTATGTATGATTCTTTTAGTTATAACATGTTCTTAAATCATCATATACATAAATAAGTATGAGAAAAAAAATAGATTTAGAAGCTCACTTCTAGCACTTGTGGCTAGGGATGATCTAGATGATGATTAGAAGCAAAGAAGATGAAGATCTTGTTAGTAGAAAACTCTTGAATGGATGAAAATACTTGCTTTCACTTGTAGCTGCTTTTGATCACCTTAGACTCCATAGAAGTACAACTTGATCATCAAATAAAGGCTAAAATGAAATGGGTTTTTGATGGTGTTCTTGACTAAAAAGATGAAGATGATGAGAGAGTTCTTATTTGGGTAATAAAAGATGGAAAAAAAATGGGTAAAGTGCTAGTTTACTTAGTGGTTAAGTTATAAAAATATAACCAACATAATCCACTAGTAACTAACAAATAATATCTAGATATTTAACACTTAAACAATTTGAAAGAAAAGTGGGGCCCACAAAGGGTCTTATGACCGTGAATGAGGGGGGGGGGGTGTCTCATGTTTTTGCTTCTTGAATTACTTAGTAAAATGTTAGAATTTTTTTTTAGGTAATTGTTTAGGAAATGTGTAAGTATAAGTGTTTAAGTGTTTAGAGGGTGTTAAATGATCATTACTATACCATAATGATCCAATTAACACTAGATGACCATTAAAAAAAAGATTTGACATTGTTCGGATATTCGTTTCGAATTGTTTCGGTTAGATGTTAATTGAACGCTAAGTTGCGTAACTTGTGTGAATTGATGTAGTTATTGGCTCGGATGATACCCGAATGTATCCTCTCATGAATTCTATGTTAAATAATATTTTTACATGTCGTAAAAATATTACAAAACTGATTTTGGCAGAATTTCTGCGGAAAAGTGTAGAAATCGTCGCTTTTAGTGCTTTTCGGCAGTTTTCGGTGCTACCGGACATTGGTAGTATATTAAACCAAACCCTTGCATTCCCATATAGAGTTTAATGTATATTTGATGTTGGACTTCCGTCTGAGTCCTAAAGATGTAATTTAGATGGTTTCGCTGGATCCTGAGTTTTCGTCAGCACGCTAGTTTACTAGATACTGCTCTAGTTGTTTCGATGCATTGTTTACATTGTTTCAAAGGTAACCAATAAAATGAATCATGTGCATCATAATTGAATAGTCCATAAGTATTCTAAGATGTATATTATGTAATACGCAGTTCGAGTGTTCGAAATGCATAAAAATGTAGCTAAAATGAGTACTTTAAGTGTAAGAAAGTTACCGAAAAGTGTCAGTTGTCACAATGCTAACGCTTCACCCTTGAAGGACTGTGACACAAACTTAACTACATCCCTTTCAGCGCACCCGCTGATATCTACCACCGTGTCCATCTCGTCCAGCCAAGTCATACAGTCGACGGCTCCTTTTTCCCCAGTAAAGTCCCTGGGTTTACAAGACACGAAGTACTTATAGGTGCAACCCTTGTTACGGGGTTCTTGATGCAGTACTAAATGCTGAGATGAGACACTTTGATGGTTGGTGGACTGACGGTCATCACCATCTTTCTTGGGACCATTCTTTTTGGGAGGAGGCTTGTTATGAGCCTCAGAATGTGTCCTGGGCTTTGAATGTGATGCAGAGTGGGTCCTACTTCGAGTACCACTGTATTCTTCATACTGCCTTTCCAAAGCCTGTGTAACAGCTCCGTCTATGATCGCTTTTAATTCAGCACCCGTTAACGTAATCTGGGCGTTCTCATTTTGCTCCACTGGATGGCTATTGATTTCATTTGATTCAGCCATTTGAATTGAACTGTTGCAGAAAACAAGTACAATATTTTATTTGGGAGTCTATTTTGGAATTACCCCTTAGGGTAACTCGTTAACCATGGTAAACAGAGACCATATTGGGTTAACTTATTAATCATATTAAATTAGGATTTCAATTAAAATTTATCCTAATTATAAACAATAACAATATATATTAGCACATAAGGCTTAGTCACATGGACAATTTAAATTATAAGCTATGATTTCAGGGAATCAAGACTTTTAAGGTTTGAATCTAGTTCATTACCCTTATCAGACAGGGAGTCATAGCTACCACTGTCCTTTGGCCCATATGGAGGTGAGCTGGGCCCGTAGGCATCATATTACCACGTATGGTAAAATATGATCATCTTAATTGATGATCTTAACCCATGATTCAGAGATCATATGATTGGGTTTGGAATCTTCTAAAGAATCCTTATATACATCAGAATGACATGTGATTTTAACGAATCACTTCTGCCAGGATTGTTAACATGTTTTAAGATGTTAACAGGGACTTGAATCTTTTAAACAGGTCTTACCATCTTGGCCCGGTCTATATTTGACACGAGGCTAGGTTTCACACTTTAAGACTCTTAATCAAATAATTACATAGGCAGATTAATTTAATAGGAATGATTTTAATTTATTCATTTCATTTATAACTTATTTATGCACAAAATGGCAAACATGAAATTCTGAAAAACAACATTCCATTAATTATACATAGGTTACATGTTGCCCTAAACGGGTCTTTTCAAACAAATCATTACCCACGCAGGGGTTTTGAACAAGTACTTGCCCTCGCAGGGGCTTTAAACAAACAAACTAGTCCTCGCAGGGACCTTAACAATTAAACATCATACCCACGCAGGGGTTAACGGGAAATAGACCCACGCAGGGGTCAAATCATCACACATACATACCCACGTAGGGGTTTATGGAAAGATAGGCCCACACAAGGGCTCAAAGCAAACATACAAACACACATACCCACCTAGGGGCTTAACAACCAAATACACCCACGCAGGGGTTTATACAGAAAATGGAAGGATTCAATGATCCTTCTTGTTCTTCCCTTTGATCAAGCCTACTAATCCTTGGAAGAATGTCTGCCTCTCCCTACGGTCCCTGTGCACTTCCCGTTCCACCTGATCCAGCCTCTGAAGAAGTTCCTCATGCTCCGGTGGGGAGAACCTAGGCGGCTGCGATTGAGTTCGTATGATAGGCCTAGGTGGTATCTGGTACCCTTGTGTTGGGTACCCAACTCCCCATGGAGCTCCGTATTGTCCTTCTGGGTGCAGGGCATTGTAGTTAGCTGCTACCAAGTAGGGGTCGGCCTCTGCATACCCGTAGTTGTTGAGGGCTGGCGGCTCGAACGGGTTATAAGCCATGGAACCTGTATAAGCGGGGATTGGGTTGTCAAAACCCATTGGCGGCGGCTGCGGCATCGCTGGCTGTGAAGGTCCACCCATTTGTGGGTCCTCCTGATGTGGCGGGTAGTGGCTGGCACTTGACTGACGTGGGGAGCTGAAATGAAAGTCTCCCGCACGTGATGACATACGTGCACCAGTTCTCCTACGCCTTGGCGGTTGAGGAGGTGCCGGTTGAACTGGTGGCGGTGGAGGTGGTGGCGTAACTGCCACAAACCGGTGATCCTCGGAGGAATCTTGATGATGCTGCTGCTGCTGTTGTTGTTGCTGCTGTTGCTGCCCATGAGACGACGAGTGGTGAGAAGGTGTATAGTACCACTCGTGCTGAGTAAACATGGCTTGGAAACTGTCTGGACCACCATAGGGTGATCCGTGAAAAGACGATCCGTCGGAGATCTCGATCGGATGGTTTGGAGTGCCACTAGCAGGCATGACGGGGTCCGTATCCTCGTCCATGTCGTCATCGTGATCGCCAGAGAAATGATCGTCTGGCCCTAGTGGGTTGAAACCCACGGGTTCTGGTAAGTAATTGGCCGGATTAAATTGGCCTCGATAGATGGGTGTGGGGTCACCATAGGAATGATGAGACGGGGATCTCTGAAGTGGTATGTAGGACGGTTGAGGGTTATTGGGTTCATGAGGGTTAAGAACAGGAGGTGTTGAACTATGAGAAACCGACCGTCTGGCCGGCTCGAACAGGTTTCTCCGGTTCTCCCGAGGGTCGTCACTCTCAGTGTTGGATGGAGTTCGCCGTTGCGAAGGTCCAGCTTCATGATCATTGGGGGCGGTGACTGGCCCCTTGCCTCGTCCTCGTCTTCTAAAGAATCTTGGCGGCATCTTTGTTAATCCTGTCAATATAGCATGAGATAACAAAACCAAAAATCTATGCAAAAATAAAGGACAACACAATTAAAGTGGAATTTGTCCTATGTTATATGTCTAGACTTGAAGGTTTAGAAATGTGCAATTGTGTACTGAGATTAAACACAAAAGGCTAGTGTTTAATTCACTCAGAGTTGGCTCTGATACCAACCTGTCACACCCCGATTTCCACGTGTCACCGGTGGGCCCGGTGGGGGAGTATCGTGACGTGGTTGGCAACGTAATAGTCAAACAACACAATATTATTATGCACAGCGGAAGCAAATTTAAAATATGATACAACCGAATTTAATATTGTTTATCAATGTAACAATATCCGGAAGTTTATCCACAGGAGGATCGAAACAAAATAATATTAATGGTTCAACAGACTTCAGGCATCCTAAGCTTGCGAGACTTTTTATTGATGCTTAGGAGACAATCCAGCCAATTTCGTTTAGTACCTGCATTCAGTCTTTTTGGGAAAATACGTCAGTTTACACTGGTAAATACATTCAACTGACTCATTTTGTAAAATGATTGAAAATTGGTTTAGATGCACATGGCATAAACATTTTTATAACTTGGGAGAATTATTTAATATTATAATCTTGTGAACGAATTACTTGTTACTTATGCGTTCAGTAGCCCGGATCTAGTCCGGGTTAAAGATCAATAGACACACCACATAATTGAGTTATACACGACAGGTGTACGCCTACACCCCGTGCTCAGGTCGTGGCCATCTCGTAAGATAATGCCAAGGATATCCGGGACATGGTCATTAACCCCCAAAGGCTGTAAAGTAAACAAGACTGTTTAAACGAGCCGATCAAATTATTCAACTACCCACTAAGCGTGGAGATTTGATGCCCGATCAAGCGGTATGCTATATACCGTA
Source organism: Helianthus tuberosus (assembly GCA_030545235.1). Taxonomy (NCBI): domain Eukaryota; kingdom Viridiplantae; phylum Streptophyta; class Magnoliopsida; order Asterales; family Asteraceae; genus Helianthus; species Helianthus tuberosus. The sequence continues at coordinate 163,926,329 of CM060366.1, forward strand.
ACCCAAGCCCGTATAGGGAAAATAAGTAAAAAGTATTTACCTGAGCAAGTATTAATCACAATAAGCAAAATGCACGCAGCTTTTACTGATTCTCCTAATCTGGAACGAAGGTTTATAATAACCTATTAGAATCCTAACGGGTCTTTAATTAAGCTTAAGCTTAGACCGGCTAGTTTTCAAGATACGGTTCGTACGCACGATTAAGCGAAGACCGGATAGAATGTGATTCAGACCCGACAAGTTTGGAGACTTGTTTAATATGGGTTTATTATTCACATTCTGGATTTTGAGATAAAACCGATAAGGTTTGACCCGTTTCGGCTAATTTATGTAAACTTGTTACATAACCGAACCGTGCGCGTAATAAGCGTAACGGGTATCCGTAAGAGCCATATACAGGTTTCCTAGGTTAATATGCTTCAAATATGTTGTGACATCAGTAGGATGTCTTTCATTATGCCCAGAACTAATTTAAACACAAACTATGCCCCGTAGGGGTAGTTTGGTCATTTTAAAGGTTGTAAAAGAGTTTAAATGTTTAACTGAGTTACAGGTCTGATGTAAACAGCAAACATACTCAATTTGATGAGTTATAACAGTAGGGTAAAGTATATATGTGAAATACATCATTTATAACCAAACTATGCACCGAAGGGGCATTTTGGTAATTTCACATAAGCCGAAAAGCTCAAAACTGAAGTCTGAGTTTACCAAGCTTCGCTTACTGTTAAAATATCATAATTTGCCTCATATATCAGTAGGTATCAACCCGGGTATGTTCAATATGATTTTAAAACATACTATGCGTTAAAAACGCTAAATAAGGCGATTAAAGGCCATTTCCGGGTTCGATACTTAAATCTGATATTTTTATATTTCCAGAAGGCTTAAAATAATTTATTTATCATATGTGATCAGTGGCAAAAGGTTTGGAGTCGTTTAGATATGTAAAACTCATTTTATGGCCCGTAAGGGCAAAACCGACATTTACCGAATTAAGCCTACGACTATGAGTTATGCTCAGCCTAAAATTAACTAAAAATATTTAAAAATCCCAAAATAATATATTACATCAGTGGGTAAAAGATTTGATACCAAAAAGTATGTTTAACTAGGCTATACGCTAATTACGCCATCTTATTAACATAAAGCATTAATTTTGCGATAATGAGCATAACTCTTAATCTACAAGTCAAACTCATGTCAAACTTTGCATACAAGTCTATATATTAGTAACTAAAGTTTCTACACTTTTACATTTTCATAAATCACGTTTTAAGGTAATAAGGGCATAACGGTCAACATATGAGCAATTAACGGAAATATGCATATTAATTGGATAACTAGTGAACCAAGGTGTATAATCACAGAGGGTTGTGCTAACATGTATCCTAATCCAATTAAAGCTCTGAGGAATTTCTAAAACATGCCTAAACGGGTCAGAACTGAAAGTCAAAGTGAAAGTCAAACTATGTGACTTTCGGTTCCGAACCGGGTCTAAACAGGAAATAGTCGGGTTGAACATGTTTGGACATGTTCTTACACTTATTACTAAGTTATAACAATGATCAAACAGGTTATATATGTTCTAGATAGCTAAATATGCATAAATGATATTTTAAGCATTATGTTGACTTTTTAATTAAAAGTTTGACCCGACATTTGACCTGGTTAGGATGGTGATCAGGGGAAACCCTTTTGGGGTTTTAATACCCACATAAATACCAACTTGTAACCACTTTTAATTCGAGATATGACTGAGCCATTATTGACTAATCTCGTAGTCAAACCGTAATTACGACGGTTTGACTTTTAGCTAATTAACCAAGCTAAACTCAAACAAAGAAGAACTAGAAGACTTACAAGAGTCCTATGCACTACTTAAGATCAAATGGACCTGCTTGAGAGCTCCAGGAATGATCAAACAATGCAGAAGAAGGTGTGTGAATGATTGTTGCATAAGGGTGCCTTTTATAGTAAAATCACTCACCATAACATGTTGACAACCAACTCTAGGATCAACCACAACCATCCAACACATGTCCCTAGTGCCCTAGCACAGTTAGGGGTCGCCCACCATGTTACAAATGCGTTTAAAAGTCGAGTTTCCGCGAATACAGGGCTGCTGTCTTCTTTTCTGTACCTGGGGGTCAGAAGCGGCCCGCTTCCCATTTAACCAAAACCAATGCGGGCCGCATGGGCCTGCAGAATCTGATTTTTGATTTTCTTTGTTTTCCAACTTGACCTTTGGTTAAATTGAAAGGGTAATTAAGCTTTAACTTGCAATTTGACCCCTTGTAATATACCCACAAGGACTTTAGGACTTATACCCACTTTGCCAAGTCCCTGAACACTTCCGGTTAACCCGAAAAGCCTTAACTTTCAACGTTAACACTTTAACCCCTCGCACACGAATTTGATCATAACTTTCTCATACGATAACGAAACTTTATGAAATTTTAATCGTGCATTCTAGTGAGCATAATTTATATTTACAAAGCTTCGGGCTTGTCAAAAGGTCACTCAGAGGTATATCTTTAACATGTTGACACATTTAACCCCTGTAGTTTGTAATCTCTCACTTTTAGCTTCGTATGATCCATGATTTATTCGTTTGATGTTATGAACATCATGTAGGGTTATTATGAAGTATATTTGTTCACTGTTGACACTTAGAATCCGTATAATCACATACTTTCCATGTTTGTCAACTTTAGTCCTTTTATAACATTCTTTCACACGTTCAAACTTTATGACACATGTCAACACATTATAGGACGTGAATTTTCGAGGTGTTACATTTAATAAACCCACTAATAGTAAAATAGTAATTCTATAAGAGTATTTTTAATGAAATGGATAAATATGTAATATATAGGGTTTAGGAAGGTGAAATATGTAATTAAATTTAGAGATTGGAGAAATATGTAATAAGGCTTTTTTAGGTGGGGAAATATGTAATAAGGCTTCTTTAGGATGGGATAATATATAATTAGATTTAGGGGTTGGGGAAATATGTAATAAGGCTTTTAGGAGGGGGAAATATGTAAAAATCTCAAAGCATAATACCAAACTAAATTTCAAATTTACTTATTTATTTTTTTGAATGGCAAATCAACTAGATTTTAAATTTATTATAAAGTAAAAACTTATAATTATATAACAAAACCAATAGAAATAAATCAATACTATATAATAAAGTAAACAATGAGTAACACGTATCATTCATTGAAACAATTTATTTTTGATTTTCACGCCTTTATCTCATACTTAAATATCGAGAATTACTTTTTAATTACTAGGTAATTATTATATCATTATCTAAACAAAGCATCAATATCTATCACTTGTCTTTATCAATAATAATGATATTAATTAATAAATGATTTCATATAATTAATTAATTCAAAAGGTTAAAAAAATTTAATTGGTTACAAATCATTACACGGGTTTGTTTCGTATCTAAAAGTTAATTTACATATTTATAATATTTACGGACAAATATTAACATATCAATAACACAATGAACAATGAATATATTTAACTGAAATATCTTATTAATTGTAATACAGTCAATGGGTTCGTCATATATTACAACTAAAAAAATAACTTTTTAATAATGGATATATTTAATTGAAATGTGTTAATTGTAATACAATGCAATGGGTTCGTCATAACTAAAAAAATAACTTTTTCATAATTAATTAAAGAAATTTTCCCTTTATTTATAATTAACTAAATAATGAATTCAAATAATGCCAACCCGTGTAATAAACGGGTTTGTAATACACGTGTAACAATCAACTAAAAAAGTTTATAATTTTTTTTTGATATTCAACCTTTGTAATATACATGTTTCTAAACAATGTTACGTATCATTCAGTTATACATTAGTAACAAAATATTTATCTACTTATTCATGATCAATCTCATAATAATTATAAGTAGCAAATTAACAATATTATATTTTCTAACACTATTTATTTACGATAATATTTATTTATTTAATCCGTATAATACACGGGATTCTAACGTAGTATTATGATACAATATATTAGTAATGAGAATATTTAAAAAAAGATTCTAGAGAACTTGTTATAAAAAAAATTAAATGGTATATACATTACTAAAAAAAATTAAATCAATCAAATAAAGTAATAAACTAATCAAACTACTTTATTACAATTTTCAACGGTTCATAAATGGTATATAATTCAATTGTTGGAAATTAAAGGAAGAGAATGGATCCCGTACGTGACAGTAGTTTCGTACGAAGCATACACGAGTTTGAGATGAGGACAAGTGTCTTTTTCTTTATGAGTACTTTAGTCAATTTCTCACTTAAACAACTTTCTCCCTTGATTTTCAAACGACTATAACTTTTTCATACGTTATTATTTATATTTTAAAATTACATCGTATTAACGAGCATTTCATTCTCTTTAACTAAAGCAGCATATTGCTATAGTTTTCTTAAAAAAAATTATAGGATTTTGAATACCCATTAGTTCATTACGTGATTACGTTTGAATACCAAACACATGACTACGTGATTTTGAATACCCATTACGTGATTACACATTCAACATAAATCATTACGTGATTACACATTCAATATAAATCCATTACTTGATTACACATTCAATATGATTATGTTATAAAGGATGTTATTCCGATTATGATATTACGTGATTACACATTTAATAATAAGAACTTGATTGTTTTATGCTTTATTACGTGATTAAATCTCTAATATACGGCATTATGTGGTTATTATAGGTTGATTTGGCCAATGTTTTGTATATAATTTATCTTTAATACATGATTAGATCTGAAATATTAGGTATTCCATATGAAATATTATGTATTACATGTTTTTGTTTTTACGTAATCACTCGGTGTGGTATCACATAAAATGCTATAATGAAATCACGTAATCACAAAATGAGGATTCAAAATCACGTAGTCAGATAATAATACATAGTCAGCTATTTTTATGTAATTACGTAATCACTTAGTAAGGATTTACAATACATACTATAATAAATTCACGTAATCACGTAATTGGTATTCAAATCACGTAGTCATGCTAGGTTATCAAAATCACATAATCACGTAATGGGTATTCAACAATCTTGTAATTGTTTTAAGAAAACTATAGCAATAGGCTGCTTGAATTAAAGAGAATGAAATGCTCGTTAATACGGTGTAAAGTTTTTTAAATATTAGCGTGTGAAAAAGTTATAGTCTTTTGAAAATCAAGGCGGGGAGGAGTTTAAGTGAGAAAGGACTGGAATACTCTTACTCTATTTGTTTCTTCAACTGTTTGAACCATATATTTACGAAAATGTCATCGCTTAGTTTTGAGCCATTGATTTTGAGAGATAAATGGCTCACATTATCGCCTACCCTTCGCACATATATATTGTCTTGTACGTGATCTGCTATCACTAAAGGAACTAAAGGTCTGATAGCCACTTGCTTGCTTTTGTGCCCATAAATATAACTAAAACTGAACATTAACATTAAGTTTCAGATTTCCCAAATGTACTGCAGGCAATAATCAACAGTCACTGAAATCTTTCATGTCTCTAAGGTATTGGATGGCAAAAGTGCTAGAGGTCCCTAGTACCAAGCAAGGGGCATCAAAAAGTGTTCCTGTGACTAAAAGGTCACAAGCATCAAATCATACAACCACCTTTGGTGGGGGAGCAGATGAGTCCATTAATTTGGATAATACCTAAACCCAACAGTTTGAAGATTTGACAGGACAACTGGGTGTTGCGGCCTCCAAACTAAAGGAGTTGGTCACCAAAATGCCCCAAGCTAAAGTCTAGTTGAACGAACAATGTGCCCAATAGTTGGCCCTCACAAAAGGAGCTTAATACTATACTACAACATCTCATTCCACAAAAGCCACTAGCCATAGAAAGCCAAACTATTTGTGAGGCTAAAACCACCTCATTTTAGCAAGCAAGGGAGCTCCACAATGCCCTCCAACATATAATCACCCATATGTTTCAATCATACCTAGCTACCTTTAGCGCCAATGTGTTTCGAACTTCTACCCCTAGACCCTGGTTATACCATTTCTTGGAAAAGACAGGAAACTGCTAATGCCAATGGGGGGGGGGGGGAGAAAGTTAAAAAAACCAAACATCATTATTAATAAGCTACAACGGCCAAGAAAAGAGATGAAGAAGCAAGGGCCATTGCCATAGTAGAAAAATAAAAGGGGTCAGACGTTGGTGACATTGACCTTATTGAACGAACTAAAGAATTTAAAAGAAATCAAAGAGGATTAAGTACTGTCTAGTTAAAGCACACATAGAAAGGCAAAGAGTTGAGGAAAAAGCTGCAAGAACTGACAGATTTATCACAAAGACAGTCAAAACTGATATGAGACCTCCAACTGTTATTCAAAGATAAAAAACACTTGTAAATCTAGAAGCCAGGAAAAGACAATCTCCTCAGTCTTAAACAATTAGAGCAGGCAAAACTACTGGTGTAACACCTGTGCCTCCACGGCCATCAAACAAATACCAAACCAATGAAATATTGTATTTCATACTTGGGATTTGTAAAAATATGTGTATCATTTGCACATATCAATTTCTGTTCAATTTCAAACTCTAAATCGCTTTCTGGAAGGTTATACGCGCACTAATGCGTAAATATAACCAGTTTAATGCAACAAACACTCCGGAATAGTGAAATAGGTTTAACATACCTAAAATAACCTTTACATAACTTAGATATAAGTTTTGGAAGGTTTGGTGTGGTGAAATCAAAGTTAAATCGCTTACAGGGACTAAAGTTGACAAACTGCGAAAGTATGCCAATTTGAACTGTAACAGACCTTCCGGAACATGACCATAAGTTAAACATACCATAAATATCCTTTACAAAGCTTAGAAATAGGCTTTGAGGGGTTCGGTGTGCTAAAATAAACTTTTGTGTCATTCAGGGACTAAAAGTGTCAAAAAGTGCACAAGTTTGCATTTTCGCGCATAACTTACGTTCTGAATACATCCGGACATCAAAAAATTTATGGAAGCATGACTACATTATATTTTAGTGTTCGCCGTAAGAAAAATCCTTTCGTTTCGTCATTTGGATCGTTTTTCGCGCTTATGCGCATTCCGTCGTAATTAAGCGAACATCGCGTTCGTACGACCAAACGAACCATCATCCGGCATATTTTTGAGTATGTTTTGAGTTCCCTATACTTTAACTACATTTTAGAGCCTTGAAATGAGGTTAACGGGGTTCAAACGCATCGAAAAAGGCCTTAAACACGTGCAGGGACCATTGCTGCCATTTTTCAAACTTTCTGATTCAGGGGAGGCAGTCGCGTAGCGCGAGCCCTAAGGCTCTACCCGTCGCGCTACGCGACTGAGTGATCTGGACCAGATTCCATGTCTTAATTGCAAGTTGCAACCAATTAATCCTTAACCACATGTTTTAAGTTGATGTGTCACAAAGTTAAGGAGCATATGTGGCTCCATAACCTTTGTGACAAATGTACGGCTCGGATCGTGGCACGATATTCAAGAAACGATCCTAGCGGCTCTACTTTTACTATAAATACCCATCCACCCTCAACCCCAAAACCCACAAATCTGATTAAGAAAGCTCTAAGTTGGAACCTTCGTTTCATACATGAGCTATTTTGATCTGGGTTAGCATTCGGGGACCCTTCGTAAGTATTCTTTCGTTCTTTTCCTTATTTTTACTGCTTTTCGAGTCAGAAAGTCAAACTTTGTTTGACTTTCAGCATTGACCAGTAATGGTCAATGCGAAGTTCGTTTGAACTTCGCAACGTGATTGTAATCACGATGGTTATAGTCCCTTGGGACTATGCCTACTGATTACCACATTGTCTAGGGTCGTAGGGTAAGCGATCTAATAAATCGCTTATACCTCGAACCCGACCCAGTTTGGTCGATCATTAGGATCCGACCAAACACAGTAGGTGACCATAGTAGGTAGGGAATAACCTTCCGAGGTTATACCCTATGGTCACATCGTTTAAGTAGTTGTATGATAGGTAGTTTATATGCCTTAGGTAAATTACCAGAATACCCTTTTCATGTATAATTGGTAATTAAGCATATGTAACCTAAACTTTTGACACGTAACTGATTATGTAACATGTTTAGGCATATAACACTTGTCATAGGGCTAGTTAGGCGGTCCAAACGCGTTTCACGCGCACGACGCGTTAAAGTAGCATAAGCTTCCTAAACGGGTCGTAATGGGTCGTAAACAATTATGTTAAGTTTCATTTAGTATGTAGGCTTTGTTAAACCAAATGACACGAGTCTCTACACTCGTTTGGTTTACGAAACCTCATTCTATCCAATCTTCCGAGTTAGGTCCGGTTTATTAATATAGCTACCTATACTAGGTGCCGTTTGATATCCGCGATCTCTAACATTGTTTAGTTGTTACTCAAGGACTACTGAGCAATCTCAGGTGAGTACATAGACCCCTCTTTTACTGTTTTCAAACTGTTTTGGGGTGGAACACATGTGCCTACTTGTTACTTTCATGCTTTCCTGCTTTCAATCATATACTTCCTATGTTCATTAGTACATTTATAGTACATGATTTCATTACAGTTTATGCTATGTATGCCCATTGAGTGCGTACTTAGTACATTGTTTTACATTACATTTTATGCTATGTATGTCCATTGTGAGCATACTTAGTACAGTTGATTTCATCACATGCTTATATTTTCTTGATTTCAAAGTATAATTGATTATACATGTTATTACTTATCATTTGACAAACTAAATGACTATCTATGGTTTAAACATAAATTTCTCAAAGAACATAAAATAAACTGTTGAATTGTACTTATTTTATGTTCACCAGACCGATTGTTAGTATGATATAGCGCTATAGGATTTGACACCCCATTCCTGTTGTCATGGAATGTCTGAAACCAATTTGTTGCTCCATCCAAATAGGGATTGCCTTTGTGGTATTTCTATAGTCTCAAAGGTGTATTTTGATGCACCAGGTCTGAATGAATTCTTAAATCACACTATTAAAGTATAATTTGATATACTCTCATGTGTGGTATTGTACAAACCAACATATATTTTGTTAAACACCCAAAACATATTTTGATATGTTATTTACAAAACCAAAACATAGTTTAATATGTTATTTTTCACATCCAAAACATATTTTGATATGTTACTTATGAAACCAAAACATATTTTAATATGTTACTTACAAATCCAAAGTATACTTTTGATATGCTACTATAAGGTTATTCGTTTAACTTTACATTACTTACAATACATAAACATTTCTACAATTGTTAAACATTTTACATTGTTTGGTTTGGTTTGATTAAGTGATTAAGTAACGATGCGTGTGTAATATGATACAAACATGGTGGATACGCCGCTGGTACTTCCTATATATAAGTGTTTGTATGGTATTACATATTGTAGCGTTATTTGAATCATTTCAGTTTGAGACATAGAACATTTTATACAAGTAACATACTTTTCACAAGACATTTATTTACAAACAACTTATCTTACACAAACTCATTTTTACATGGTTATTCATTTAATCATGCATTATTCTCTTATTTATACTTATCATCCGAACTTATTATTTTTCAAATGATTTACAAAGACAAAGCAAATTACAAGGTTCATGACTAAACATTTTCTCAAACATAAGCATGAATCCTATTTTCACAAAACCTATGTATCTCACAGGCATTTTTATGCTGACGTACCTATTTTCACATGTGTTTTCAGGAGATGAAGCATAGGACTTATCGAGACATACTTAGGCGGACCTGTGCCTTAGTGACTTAAAACGAGACTAGATCTAGTTAATTTATGTTATGTACTCTTTGTTTCTTGTTTAAACAATGTAAGCTCTCTTGTTTGATTAATAAAACGAAACTTCAATTGCCTTGGATTTGAAACAATTAATTCTGTTACAACACTCCCCGATGTTTCCGCCACGTTTTGTATGTTCCACGTGGTCGGGGTGTGACAACTGGTACTTCATCAATTTTGTCTCGCACAATAAGAATATCAACTCCAAAAGAACAGTCTAGTACAAAACCAGTTATTACTAAGATTACTGGTAAACAATCCGGTACAAAATCAGTAGTCTAGGAGAAACCAGCACTTCCTAATAAATTAATAACCCAATCTTCAAGAAAGAGGAAGCTGATCTTTTAAGATGATCCAAAAGAAAATACAGTAGTTTCTGAAACAACTTAGGATCCTCCACCTTCACTGGAATTTATTTTATCATTAAAAGAGCTGCCACTACTACAAACAGAGACCAAGTTAAACTATCTTGAAAATGTATAGAACATGGAGGATGAGACCATACATGAATTCACTGCAAATCAACTAAAGATGACAGTAAGAAAGGCTCAGTACATCTTAGAAAGACTATGAAGGAGGTCAAGGCTTATGAACAACATATGTTTAAGGAATCTCAAAAGCTCTTAATCATAACACCTTTGAAGGATCCAGAAGTTGTAAAATCATCAAAAAGAAGAATGTCTTGACTGGCTTAAAAGGAATGTTCCTTATCCAGTCAAGCATTTCTATATTTATCATTGGAGTCTTCAAAATTTGCAAAATGAAATGGAGAGGGTAAAAAGGATGCTTGCTTACCCAAAAATTAAAGTAACACCTCCCAACTAGAAGCTTGGCCGGAAGAGAAAGCCAATACCAGAACCAACATAAAGAATGTTCAAAATGAAACAAGAGCTTATTCAGGCTCAATCAACTCAAAAGAATTCTTTCATAAGATGGAAAAAGTCCACTCTCTTGAAAGAATACAAAAACTTCTTAGATGTTAGGAAGAAAAACCCAGAGAAATTTCCTCCACTACTTGAATGGAAGAACACAAAGATCTATCTATCTTGCTGATAAAAAAAAGAAGTATTTTACTATTCCTTATAAAATTGAGGAAATTATCTCCAATGATCCCAAGCTGTTGGAAAACTACAGGAACAACATCAAAGAAAATCATGAATATGTCAATTGTAGTTCAAAAGTTGTTGATGAGATAAAGTTCTTCCTGTTAGACTATATGTATTTAGATAAAATGAAGATAAGGTTGTAAGAACCTGATAATAAGCTTGGATCCTTTAGAACTTGACTCGTATCACTCACTATCACTAAGATCCAAATGGTAGCCTCCAATCTTCCCTAACCTAGATATTAAGAGAAAACAAGCACTCACAAATTATAAGGTATGAAGATACGTTTTCTTAAAAGGCTAGGATGGTTGACCATGATGAGACAAAATCAGTGTGCAGAGGAACATTCAAAGAAATATGTTTTAGACGTTCTCATCTTCAAATAAGAGAATAAAAAATAGACCAAATAAGAGTGATTTTGGCATCAACAGATCTAGAGAGTGATTTTGGCATCAACAGATCTAGGGAGAGATTGTTAGGTTATGTAAGATCTGCTGATGATGAAAGCCAAAACCTAAGGGAACCATCTTCCCTGCCTCATGGAGTTAGTTGAAGTACAAATAATGGTCCAGAAGTTTCCCCCTTGAAAGCTTCTCAAACAACCACCAAAAGTGCTGGAACATAACTACTGCCTCAAAGAATCAGAGAACATAAATACAAGTGTTGGATTATCAAAGTGCGGGTCAACTAGTCAACAATCAAGTCAACATAAGTCGAGGCTGAAGACCAGAAGACCAACTCAACAAGTCAAACAAGACTAGAAGTACTGGATTCCAAAAGTGCAGGAATCCTTCTAGCAGTTTTGAGAATCCAACTATTTATCTCTTAGTTTACAACAATTTCAATGTAACAGTGTCTTTAGTAATTGTCCAGCAGTAATTGCTCGCAGTTACATCATTAATTAGGTTGTTCAGGGTCGCTTTCATAGTGACTCAACCATCAGTTCTCTCCTCCTACATATAGTTATGTATCTTCAATGTAACAGTTAACACTAAGAGCCAAAAGGTATAAGAACTTAGCGAGAGAGAGATCACCTAGTGAGGGGGAGTACACTTTGTACCTTTGATTGTATTTTAAACATTCTGATTGAATGAAATCATTATGCAATCATTCATAAATCCAGCTGTGTTGATGATGATGTGTTTGTATTAACTGTTTTTACTTGAATTTCCATATCTATTCAAACTATTTAACTAAAACACACATACCACACTCTCTCAGATCAAATAAATTAATTTATTAATTAAAAATAAACTTTTACAGACATCTATAAAATAAAAGGTGACAAAAGAATGAAAGAAAAAAAAAACAAGAAAAGAAAAGGAGAAGGTAATTGTGAAAATTACACATTTTGTTATTTAAAAATATAAGTAAAATAGTCATCGTTTAAAAACCTACATAGCCTTTAGAAGTAATGAGTGAAATTAACGAATGACAACATATCAATATAAATATGATTTTTGTAACTTATGTAGTTTAAGAATAAGAAAACTTAGATAACTTTTAACAACAATGAGTATAAATACAAAAAGTGTGACAATATGTCATTATAAATTTGGTTTTTATAACTTATGTAGTTTATAAGAAAGATTTATGAAGTTGATATACACCTATTGGACAAAAATGTAATTTTCTCTATAATAAAACATGATATATGTAAGATATCTTTATTAGCTCGAATAATTTAATTTATATTATAGGTATAAGTATTAAGCATATTATTAGGTTGGATGGTGTGGGCTAGCGCTCCTGTCCATCTCAGATTCATAACACCCCTAACACCAACCTAGTGGCGCCAAAGAGGGGCGTCATGTTGTCCTCCACCAAGCCCGTGACGGGAGCGAGAAGGGAAGAACTGTAGGATCAAATCGAGCTAAAAATCTGATGTTGATAAAGAAATCAAGATGAACACACTCAAAAATATATAACTTTGTTGACTTGATTCGTTGATAACATTAGACTACACGATTTAGACTCAACAAGAACAGGGGTCGGGGGCCCCATCAACGCCAATCCTATACCTATTTTCCGCCCTAACACCTCCTTCGTTGACTGGAGGCCATGACCAGCCTCCATCTTTGGCGGTTGCTTCCTGCCTCTGCTTGCTATGTTTGTTATTGAATGACTGCTGTGTTTTTAGGGTAGATAGGGTTTAATGAACACAAAAAGAATGGAAGAGTGGTTTGGCTCATGGGCCATTAAAAGATTTAGGTTGGTGTTTGTTTTTAAAATAGGCAAGCAAAGCAGAAGTATTAAATTCAACACGTTCTCATCTCTCGTTTAGTCGTTTATTTTATAGGTTTCTATTGTTTTTAAATTAAAAAAACAATGATTGAAAAAATGATGACATGGGCTTTCTAGAGCTTTATCCCACTGCATGGCAGTTAAAAATAAAGCTCCCTGCAGACTTGTCGCCTATGTGACGTTGATTTGGTATGATAAAGCTAAGGACTTTATTCCACACCATGGATCCTTAATATTGTGTTTTAATATGTGAAAAAATGAAACAATTTACCTTTAATAAAAATAGATTATATATTGGTTAGATATATAAACTTATGAAATTTACATGTAGTATAAAACTATTTAACTAATTATAAGAGTTTATGATAAGCGTATTTTTACAATTGAATAGTTGACATGTGAAGTTTAACTTAATTTGATGGGATGTTAAATGATAACATTACACTTTAAAAAATCTAGTACAAGTTCGCCAAAATATTTGTAAGGTTACTGACATATTACATGTACACACTGTTTCTTGTGCATTATACATGTATGCATAATCATATTGTGAAGGCTGAGACTTAAAAAAGTGAGCAATAGAGATTTTTAAGAAGTAGACCTATCATATTTTAGCACTTAGCAACGTATACATGCATAACTTACATATATAAACAAGAGAGGGCTTAAAATTTGAGGCCCTTAAATAATGGGGCCCTAGGCAACTGCCTCAATTCTTAAGCCACTTACTGGTTTAAATTAACATGAGCTTTGATCGAATTTACTCAAAAATTTAATTCACGACACACTCCTTTTTTCGTAATCGTTAAGTAACCTTCATGTTTGTAATTGTTTGCTCCTTTTTTAATGTTCGAAGCCACTTTTCATGATCGAAGAATACGGAGAGCTCCTTTCACCGACCTGATATCTTTGTATTCAAGGTCTTAAATTTACAACTTCTATTGTGTATATCACTGTGTTAATTAGTCGATACCTCTTTGTGTTTTGAGTCCATCATTGATGCGTGTGTTTTAGTAGTGGTTAATTAATAACTTTAGAACACAGTTATCTCGTTACAAATTTATAAAAATGATTTTTATTTAGACTAAATACACACAGCGGGCAGAGAACCCATGACACATAGTATAATTTAGATAAGAAACCATGTATCATTCAAGGATACACTCCCCCTACTCAACCTTCCATTATTATCTTGACCAATTTTGTTTATAGAAAGATTAGCAGACTAAATAGTAATAGATGAACTCTTGGATAAGTCTCCCTTAATTAATGCAGTTTATTTTATAAGTGTGGAAGATAATTAAATCTTCTTATTTAGTTTTTTATGAAAATTGGAAAAGGCTCATGCTAAGGTTACCTTTTTCCCTTAATTTTGCAATTATAGGCTCTTCATTCGACCATCCCTAGCCTCTTGACTAGTAAACAATATACCACAACAAAACTGGTTTTAAGGCCATCTTGGTTTTGTTATCTTTTTATAGCTTAATTAGTTAGTGTTATTCCAAGCTTATACTCATAATTCCGGTTAAGATCTATTTAGTTACCGAGGTGATTAACATCCAAATTAGTTAAGTAACCAAATAAACAAAGTAAGTTCTCCTTTGATCTTGTTGCCTCGCGGACCTTGGTGTGTGCAAGGTGTAATATGCTTTTATTGATATTTTAATCCCATTTTACGCATTAGTCAAGTTTTAAATTTATAAAACACGATATTCTACTAACACTAAACACACACTTGGGCAAGTGCACCCATCGTGAGCATAGTATAGCGTTGGTAAGATACCGAGGTCGTCCAAGGACACAAGAGCTTTTAGTACTGGTTTATCCTCAACATCTAATCAAACTAATTTTTTTTTAGAAAAGGTTTTAAGTATGAAAAATAAAAACTAAAAATGCTGAAATAAAAATAGAAATAAAAATAAAAATAAAAATAAAAACAGATAGACAAGATGAATCACTTAGATCCGACTCGCCTTTAATGTATCCTTTGATGATTTTCGAGCTTTTGCACTTTTTAAGAGATTATCTTAGTTATAGTAGTAGGCCCCTCTGTTGAAGGTGACGTTACCCTCAACCCAGTGGTTTGAGTCAGCAAGGATACAATCCCAAAGGGTCGGAATATTGAAAGATAATTAATTAAGTTATTAATGTGAAAAGTGGTAGGCCCCTCTTTTAAAGGTGACATTACCCTCGGCTAAGTGGTTTGAGTCAGCAGGGATACAATCCCAAGTAGTCGGTTTAATGTAATAATAGTAGTTTACATATGAGGGGATCAAGCCATTCACACCCCCGCCATCCAATACCAGTGGGTATTGAAGGAGGTCCTAATAAGCTTGACCCAGGTACTTGCAGGATCTATACACTAAACAACGCAAGAACCTTACTAAACCATTCCCTTAACCCCCGACCAGGTAGCCAACATATCTATATATAGACCGTAGAGATATGAATGGTGTAAATCTTTTACTTTATATAGACAGGAAAGTAATGCCAAGACACCACGAACAAATGATAAAGAAGTTTCACCTTCAACATAAGAAACTAGTTATTAAAGTTATTAATACAAAACCAAATAAAAAATGCGAAAAGATTAAAAATCAAAAGTAATATATTAAATGCTTGTCTTCACCAAGTGATGTAAGAGACTTAGCCAAACATGGCCTTTGATTGACAAGAACTCTTACGATCAATCTTGGATCCCGAGACTACTACACACACTCTAAGGTGGATGATGGATGATGGTGGTGGATGTGGGTGTTGTAGTGGTGGTGGAGTGGTGGAAAAGTGGGAGAGAGGTGGTTTGCCAAGGGATGCCTTTGAAGTGAGCCAATCACCCCTATTTATAGCCTGAACAGAAGCCCGGCCACGGCCCCGTGTCTAGCGGACACGCCCCCGTGGCCATCCCTTTTCTTTTCCTTCATTAATTGCATTTGTCTGCATTAGGCTCCACACGGCCCGTGTTCGCTGGGCACAACCCCGTGTGCAGAAGCATATCTGTACTACCAAGATTTGCAAGATTCTACAAATATTAGCGTTGACCACGCCCCGTGCTGAGCTGGGCACGCCCCCGTGGTGGGTGTAGAAGCTTCCACAACTTTGTTCGTTTCTGCAGACATCTGACCACGCCCCCGTGTCTAGTGAGCACGGGCCGTGGTCAGCCTTCTGTTTCTTGTTTTGCTCTTGGGGATGCTGCCGAGGGGTCGGGCATGTCACGTTTATTCCTTTTCTTTGTATTTATGTTAGTTTTTGCTGCATATTTGTTCCTTTTGTTCGTTTAAGCTCATTTGATCCTGAAAATACAAAAGGAAGACAAAAACACACTTTTTCCAACATTAGTACTAAAAAAATGGTTAGTTTTATGCCTCATTTGATGTAATTTATATGTTGCATTTTACACACATCAGACCTCTATTGTAGTGGTCCCTCTTCTGGGTCCAACATAGATATATATACTTGGTAACAATTTCGATGGTCGCATTACTTTGTCGAATTACTCAAACCTCCATTAATTAAACTTTCTTATTTTTACCCCCCCCCAATTTGCATCTGGTTGTTGGTGCATATTATGTGACAACGGCTTAAGAGTTTAAGTATTTTGTCTTCGGATATTTTGTATTGGGCTTAGCATTATTGGTTATAGAGTTAATTTTTGTGATATGGAGAATGGCCTAGCCCAGTTAGAAGCCCAGTTCACAGACATGTGGTATATAAACATTTTTGTGATTAGGGTTTGTAACAACAAGAAAAGCTTAGAGGAAAATCGAACGAAAAGACTAGAGAGAGAGATTTTGTAGAGAGAGAGAGGCAAGATCACATAGATAGGTTGTGAGGTTGTGTGAGTCTTGAGTCGATTGTAAAATTTTTTGTTTGAGCAATCAATAAAAGACTGTTTAATATAATTCTATTTCTACTGTTTCCTGTGATAATCTGATCTAGAGGATTCTTCACTCTAGGTTAGATAGACAATTATGTGAAAGATCCATAGGACAATTGTTATCAGAGCATTAGGCTCTTGATTGGCTTGGTTCAGAATTGATTATATGTCCCTTAATCCTATGGATCTTTCACAAAATTATCTATCTAACCTAGAGTGCAGAATCATCTAGATCAGATTATCACAGAAAACAGTAAAAACAGAATTATATTAAATAGTCTTCAACTGATTATCCAAACAAACAATTTTACAATCAACTCAAGACTCACACAACCTCACAGCGTATCTCTGTGATCTTGCCTCTCTCTTTCTCTACGAAATCTCTCTCTCTCTCTCTAGCCTTTCTATTCAGTTTTCCTCTAAGCTTCTCTTGTTGTTACAAACCCTAATCACAAAACTTGTTTATATACCACATGTTTGTGAATTGGACTTCTAACTGGGCTAGGCCATTCTCCAAGCCCATTACAACAATTAACTCTCTAACCAATAATGCTAAGCCCAATACAAAAAATTCCAAAGACTAAATACTTAAACTATTAAGCTGTTGTCACAGAATATGCACCAACAGACTCCCACTTGACAATAGCTTCATAGTGTAACTTTGTTTTCAAACATCTTACGGTCTTTTAGTCTTTGGATAGCTTCAGCTACACACAGTTCCTGACTTCAACAGACTCCCCCTTTAGCTGATGCATCCAATCTCCAAAACTTTCATTCATTGTAGATCAGTGAACTAGCAATCTCTGGTTATGCAAGTGAGGTCCAACTCTTCCATACCTCTTTGCAATGTAATAGAAGGATCTTACCATGGATCTTCACACATTCTTCATTCCAATGACCTTCACACAAAATCTGCACTTTACTTGTATTCTGCACTTCATTTTGATAACTGCATCAATCTGTTTACAAACACAAGCAAGTAACTCGAAAAACCATTAGTCTTTTTCACATTCAAGATAAACCAATATTTTATCTAGATATGCAAAAACAACAAACTGTCAGTTCAATATGGAAGTCTTTTAAAAAGAAAATCTTTTTGGGTTTTTTTTATAAATAAAACAACTAAACAAAAGTCAAAAATATTTACAACGCATCTTTTTGTGAGAATCAAGTGCAAGAAGACCATATCAGCTAACTCAAACTATTTCACACTTGCAGTTAATTTTTCAAGTTAGTTGTCGTGAAACACAATTCAAGACGATTACCAATATTGTTTATCCATACAACAAAGAGACCAATATCCAATGAGGGTAAGGCAAATACCAAAACTTGGTATGATTTATGCATTTTGCACATTTGAATGACTCTCTAGGAGAGCTTCTTCAATTTCTAGGTTTTTGGTATTTTAGCTCTTTTAAGATATCTTGGTTGTGCCTAGGTCAGCATAGGGGTGCCAATTTTAGACACGTACATGAATACACGACACGAATCTACACGAAGTTAACAGGTATCGTGTATGGCCTTAACAGGTAACATGTACTAAACAGGTAGACACGAAAATACCTGTTAATTTTCATGTCAAAACAGGTAAAATACATGTCTACCTGTTTAGTACCTGTTAATACATGTTAACAATTTTAGTATAATAAAAATATAATTTAGTGGGACCATGTGATTTGAAAACCTGATCTTATTACTTATCTCTTTAGTTTCCCTAACTCTTCTGGCCCGTGCCCATTCAAATGGACATATTAAAAAAAACCCTAATTCTTCCCTTCTCTAGCCCCACTCCCAGCGACACCACCCCAACCACCGGCCGCTGAGAAGAAAGACCCATGTGAACTTTAAATTGAAGATCTGAGAAGAAAGACCCATGTGAACTTGCGTTTATGCATTAATCAAGCCTATTGTGAACTTTTGGTAATTTTTGATTCACTAAACAGGTTCCTAGATATGTAATTATTGAAACATTCGTAAACAGGTATTAACAGGTAATTATCGTGTATCCCTGTTAAAAAAATTTCGTGTTCGTGTATGGAAAACTAGACACGAAACCTTATCATGTCATGTTCGTGTATGCGATTTCGTGTATCGTGTATTATCTTGTTCGTGTATTATCGTGTACAGGTATACACGATATGCCAGCCCTAGGTCAACATATATCCGGATGCAGCAGGATGACAACTCTGATATCCCCGGATGAAATAACAGTATAAGGACCTAAAACCTCATAATTTAGCAATCTATCAACACAAGATTTAAGGTTATAAAACCATACGCCACTGATATGTTACCCACTCATACATAGTTCATTATGTTTATTATATCACCATGGTAAGTTGATTAGTTCTGTTTCTTGCCTACTGGTACATCATATGAAGAAGCTGCTATCACACTTAAGCAATTTAATTTCAGTTCCAGCGTGACAGTCTAACTCGCTGATGTACTATCATCTCTTCTTTTTCACACCGTGAAATCTCTTTTTCAAATTTTTATGTTTTTTTTTTCATTTTTTAATGTTTTTGGATTTTTAAATTTTAACTTACTCCCCCTAAACACACGCACTAACTAAACTCTTTTTGGCTTAGGGAAATTTCTCCCCCTAAATTTTTGTTTTTATGGAGCAAGTTTTAAAAACACGAATTTAAACACAAACAAACTCCCACTTTACCCTGACAATAAGTTTTTCAATTTTGAAGTTTAGAATAATCATAACAGTCACTAAAGTAAATAGTTAGTTACCAATTTTAACCTAGTATTCACCTCAGATGCTTTACAGGAACAACCACTGTTGAACACGTCAACAGTCCTTCTTGGTCATCCTGCATACACTCAACAACCAAGTTAGACTTAAGAACCCAAACCTTACCGGTTTTGGGTTAACCATAAACATCCACATAAGATAATTCTGTCCAATATCCATCACACCTTAGTGGTGTCTTGGTGTTGGTGCATATTTTTGTGACAACAGCTTAATAGTTTAATTAATTAGTCTTTGGATATTTTGTAATGGGCTTAGCATATTGGTTAGTGAGTTAATTGTTGTAATGGGCTTGGAGAATGACCTGGCCCAGTAGGAAGCCCAGTTCACAAACATGTGGTATATAAACATGTTTTGTGATTAGGGTTTTAACAGTTAGAGAATTTTAGAGAGAGAAAGTCTAGAGAGAAAGAAAGAATTCGAAATTTAGGGTTTGAAGCAAGATCACAGATAGTGGCTGTGAGGTTGTGAGGTCTTGAATTGATTGTAAACTGCAAGTTGGATAATCAATAGAAGACCTGTTTAATTGTGATTTCTGTTTCTACTCGTTTCTGTGATATTCTGGTCTAGAGGTGTCACACCCCAACCGATGGCGAAAACATCGGAGTGAGACGAAATAGATTGCAAGAGACTTCATAACACTATTTGTGACAAGTATTTAAATGATAAATTTTCATTTCATTTCTAAAGAGTCAATTACAAGGATTTGAAACAAATACAACATGAATAATGAAATACAATACAAATAAAATACAAAATTTAAAGTGTGTATCTAAGCATCCTACTAGATTCCATGCATCATCAACATCATTGCTAAACCTGCAACATGTTTTAAAAGCATAGTTCAATACAAAGGTATTGGCGAGTACACTAGTTTAAGACTTGTGGCATATGTATAAAAAGGTATTTTCAATCCAACATAGCAATTGGTATATAAGCAAGTCCATGCTTAAGTATGTATGGGACCCACGTAAGCGAATCACTCGGATTATGCTCGCGTACGGGTACGGGTACGAATGTATGAATCATGAGTATGAATGAAAGTATGAGCATAAGTATAAGTTTAAGTATGAATATGCACGTAAGTATGAGTATAAACATAAAACGTATAAGTGTAGGTACGAATAATAAAATTTACGTATATAGTGTCCGTTGGGACATAGCAGATTTCAGTGTATAAAAGCATTCAAAAGTTTGAGTATGTAAATACGAACGATATGAATGATGTTATCGCTAGATATCGACTAAAATGTGTATGATGATATGCATGTATAGTTGTTTAAACGAAACGTTGAGTTTATCGAATCAAAATTAGATTGAGCTTGATTTGAAGGGTAGAATATAGTTTGTATATGTAAGAGGATATAAAGTACTCATTGGTTAAGCATAATGTATTTTGTAATGAATGGAAATGCTACTTTCGTTTTAAAAGAGTTTACGTAATCCGAAGGTGGTCGGTCCCCATGAAGTCTTCTTGCCCACGTGTTTTGTAAATTGGTGTAGGAAAAAGGTTTTCGATAAAAAGTAAGTTCGTTTCATCAAACAAGAAATTATGAATTTAGGAGGTTCTTGTGAAAATGAGGATCCTTAGAAAAGAAATTTAGCAAAAGGACTTAGTGATTGTTAAAAGTTTTAACAAATGATTTGTTGATGTTGAAAAGAGTATTTGGTAAAACGATCATATAACATCTATAAGATCTTATAAGTAATTGAGAAAGGTTGGTTTGATTTCGATTAAGAATGGAAGTCTCTAGTATGATGATATAACGTGTGCGTGTTTTAGTGATTAAGTTGAATATGAAGTTCATGGGCCAGAGATTCATTGGACCGATTAAATTGATAGGTAGCATTTCATAAGGTTTTGAAATTCGGGAAATAAAACGTTTTAAGGTATGATTAAGAATTTCGTGTATGTGAGTTATGTGAAAATAGATTGTAGGATAAGAAGTACGTTTGATAAAACAATGTATTTTGGAATTGATATAAGTGGGTATTTCGATAAATGATAAATGATTTAGGTATGAAACATTATTGTGTTTGCTCGATAAAGTATTTTGAAGGAAAGTTTTAGTAACGATCACCTAGGTAAGGGAATCACACCTAACTCGTTGGTGATGTCGTTTTAAGAAAAGAAGGAGTAGAGTTAATCGTCAAGGTAAGGAAATCACTCCTAACTCAATGATATGTCTCCATTTTGGCGTTATAAAGAATGTAAACAAAATTGAGTGACGTTTTGAAATCATGCATAGGTATAAATGTATGAAAAAGATTTAGTATGATGTGTGTGTGAGAATAAAATATCGAAAGTAAATTCGAATTTGAAAGATTGCATCTTATAAAATAAATAATAGAAACACATGTTTGATTAAAATTTGGGATGGTTCCAAAACGGAACTTTGACTAACCAAAGTGGTCAAAAAGTCTTTCGAATTTGAGGAACATGATTTGGCCTAATAGGTGGAATACTCTCGCCGACAAGTCGGTTAACGGTATTTACCCTTCCGGTTACTACATGTCCCAAATCAATCGAAATTTCGAGACTTGGCGGGATTTATGAAAAATTCAAGGAGTGGAACTAGTCGACAAGGTGCGGGTTTCACCCCTAACTTGACGATTTCGTATCCTAAGTGTGGTTGGTACTCGTCGGGTCAAAATTTAATTTCAACACTTTGACGAGGGTCCACTAGAATTTGAAAGCGGAAATTCTCCATCAAGGTGAGGATCTCACTCCTAACTTGGTGGCGAATTTCGTGTAAAAAGAATAGGTGGATTGAGAGTCTTTCACCAAATTGTGGGTTTCACGCCTAATTTGGTGAAGTCGTCTCGTTTGTGTATTACAAGTGGTTTTGAATTTAGTATAAATGAGTAAAAGACGTATGTTCAAAATAATAATAACAAGTATAAGCACATAAAGCATTTTAAGAAAGTAACACGTAAGAGACATTTCAAGAATAACATGTAAAGATATTTCATAAAAGTAGCATGTGAAGCAAGTATGGTCGAATTTTGGTGCTTAACTATAGACTAGGTCAAAAGCATGGCAATTTTCCTAATTCCCTATAGTTATGGCTCTGATACCAATCTGTCACACCCCAACCGATGGCGGAAACATCGGAGTGAGACGAAATAGATTGCAAGAGGCTTCATAACACTATTTGTGACAAGTATTTAAATGATAAATTTTCATTTCATTTCTAAAGAGTCAATTACAAGGATTTGAAACAAATACAACATGAATAATGAACTACAATACAAATAAAATACAAAATTTAAAGTGTGTATCTAAGCATCCTACTAGATTCCATGCATCATCAACATCATCGCTAAACCTTCAACATGTTTTAAAAGCATAGTTCAATACAAAGGTATTGGCGAGTACACTAGTTTTAGACTCGTGGAATATGTATAAAAAGGTATTTTCAATCCAACATAGCAATTGGTATACAAGGTCAATCTATCATGCATAACAATATGTCAACTCTAGTGTCCACTAGTATTTAGCATCCCTCGACACAAAAGTGACGAGACCGTTATAGAATAAAGACTCAACAAAACCCCGTCGGGTGGTGTGCTACTACTATAGCGCTATAATTGTTAAGCCGAGTTAACAAGTAGTATTTTTCTAGCATGAACCTAAGCATAGCAAAGCATGTATAAGGATTGAACGAATAAAAGCATGTTTGTGAATCGTGCATTTTAACAGGTAAAACATGTTGCACCCAAAGTGTATTAAAAGAAAAATGGGTCAAGTGTACTCACAAAGTTGCATTTTCTTTTCGATTATCCCATGTGACGAAGTTGTTGAGACTAGGAAGTTGAATGTGTTCGATTTGGAGTTTAAGAGGTGTTTACATATGGTTCTAGGGATTTGGAGTTTAAATAACATGAAAAATAAACATATGAAAATAATCATCTAACACCTATGACACTTGTTCTTGACACTATGAAACTTTAAAAGAGTTTAAATGTTTTCATGGAACAAAGTTCCATTAGAATCATGACAAGTTGTCAAGGCCTAAGATGATACAATCTACTAGCTTGACGAATGTCCATTAGTTCATCACCAAGAGTTCGATTATTTGGTTGTTACATAAGTATTACATAGTGTATATTACATCATATAAGTCAAGCATGAGGTAGAAGATTAAAGTCTTCATTTAGGCACCTCTAAGTATCATGGAATTCATACATGAGGTAGGAAAAACAAAGCTTACACTTAGGTACCTCTATTGTTCACCACTACACTTGTTGTTATGAACAACAAGGAGGTCATGAACTTACAAGAAACAATAGAATATGAATAACTAATCTATGAGAAAACATCAAGCAATGTGTGGATTTTCAAGTAGGTTAGCCCAAGCTAATCCTAAATCACACAATCATCAAGTCTTGAACTTGAGCATCACTTGTGGGTTAAAACCCTTGAACAAAACAGAAAGTTTGTGAGGTTTATACCTCTGATTTTGAATGTCTCAACCTTGTTTTTAAGCCTAACTAACCATAGAAGTGGTTATAAGCATAAGGACATAGGTTTGAGATGAGTTTCCTCAAGTTTAAACAAGTTTATCAAAGTTTGAAACAAGAACAGAAAAATCAGTCCACTTTGGAGCCTTTTTGGCAACATTCCAGGCTCTGGTTTTCCAGGGAAAACCCATGGAAATGTAGCTAAGGTCAATACAAAGTAGTAGGAAAAAGAATCGAGTAAATCGGATAAAAATTGAGTGAGTTATGCTCACTTTAGTGAAGTGGTATAAATCTGCTCGAACTTCTGCAATCAGCTACGGTTTGGAGTATTTGAGTGTGAATGGAGAGTGTTTAGAAAGTGAAAAATGCTTGGAGGAGGCTTGGGTTATATAGGGGATGGATTAGGGTTTCATTGGGTTGGGCTTTGAAAGTGTTTAGTGGGCTAAATAAACTTTGAAAATTATTATCTCGAAACCTTCTTCTCCCATTATTATAACCTGGAATTTGAAAAAAAAAAATTGGATTGTTTTGAACATTTGAGTTACTAAAACCCCTATATTCGTTTCTTCTTTTAAAATTTTGATTACAAGAAGTCTGGTATTGATTTTGATATCCAAAATATTTATTCTGAGACTGATTTGATTGACAATTAAAATGATTTGTTTTAGCAGAATTACTTCTTGGCCTATCAAATCTTCCCGATGTTGAAGATTTAAATTAAAATCTAGGTTGATTTGTCTGACAACTTGGTTTTACATTATTATTTGAAACAACCCGATTCTCATCCTTAACCTCATCAACTTTTTGCTTACCTTTCTTCAAACGACAACAGCTTGCTACATGTCCCTTGTTGTGACATTTAAAACAATATATTTTCTTAAAACTTTCTTTTTGTTAGATCCCTTTTTAAATGTTTTGACCTTTTTGTCTTTTGTATCCTCATCCACTTTATGAGGTGTACTGTTAGACCCTACAGATTCTTTCAAAGAAACTAGACTATTAGGTATGTCAACAGTTTTCAGATCCACTACAGCCGGTGTAGTAGGCACAAAATCTGTTAGCTCATTTTCATTTGGTAAGAAGGAGTAGTCCTAATCGTCAGAGGGTGAAGCTTTAACAAACCCCACTCCCGTCTTATCATTACTCTTTTTCAATTTTTCTTGAATGTGAGTCCTGACTAATGAAGATTTTCCAAATTTGTCTAACTTACCATGAAGTTCAACAATTTTGGCTTGTGCATCAGCCAATTTTGTGCACTTTTCTGAAAACTCGTTAGTCTTATCCTTCACAGTTTCACGAGCTAAATCAATGATCTGTAACAGTTCATTGACTTTGCTTGTTAAACTGCAGATTTCTTGTTAATTTGATTTGAGTTTATTTAAACAATTTGACTCTCGTTTAATCAAAAGAACATTTGACTCATGTAATTTTTCTAATTCAGCTAACAAAATTTTGTTTTGCTTCGATAGTCTGTCAACTTTACTGTGACACCCTGCGAAAACGCTTAACTACACTAGCTTATTCAGTGAATGCGCGCTAAATTTCGGGACGAAATTTCTTTCAACTTGTGGATAAAGTGACAACCCAGATTTTCCCTTCACATTCCACCTTACGTTGTAATTATGTGAAAATTAATAAACATGATTATTTTAATTGGTTGTTTATATATATAATAATAAATACGTAAATGTGCTAGCAACTTTGTAATGAATGTGCAGCCACACATCTGACCTGGTCGCACACTCCAAGTGTGCACCCTCATTTTAAATTACCTGGTCGTGCACCCACTTATTTATCTAGACTAGAGTGGCCGCACACCACATCACCTCGCACACCGTTCCTCTTGGTCGCACACCTTTTAATTCAGGCCCTACTCTCAAGCCCATAAATAACCCTAATAGGCCGCACACCCCAGTCGCACATTGGATCGCACATGTGTGTGATTGTATGGAATCTTTTGCTTGGGTATTTATACCCATATGATGCAAATCCCTAGAGAATGTTTCCAATCATTGACGACAACAACCTTCCAGAAATATTCCTCCCTTTTGCAGCAAACAATCCCCCACCTTTTTGGGAAACCCTAGAACATTCTTTTCTCCTTTGAACTTGGAGGCGACATCATCCTTTAAATCATTTCATCAGCAGCTTACAAACATTCACTTGGAGCTCCATTCCTTTTCTATTAGTGCACATTGTCTTGCATTCAGTTCATTCGGATCTCTGGTTAGTGTGTTAACACCACTTGATTCTTTTTACATGATAAGGTCTAGGCTTGTTTGATGGTTTATCTATATTGCATGATTTATAATGATGATCAAGTATTGATAAAAAAGCATGTTTGACAATTGTTGTAAATTTATGAAAGATGATTTACTTGACTAAGAGTGGCTTGGTGATTAGAGTGTTAAAAGTTTGATATGATGTTCAAAAATTTGATTGTTGTGCTTGATGATGATATGTTTAGTGGTTGGACAAAGATCAAGGGTTCATACAAGAATCAAGATCCAATGTTGTCTTGATTGTAAATAGATTTCATAGAGATACAAGATGTCATGTTCCGGATGAATATTGATGATGTAGAAATCTAGGTCTGTTTGGGTAAATGTTTGATGATTTTCGTGTGAAGAAACTTGCTGCAATGATTGATGTTAGAACTAAGATTATATGATGTCTACGGCTGGATGATTTTATGTGTGGATAGATTGACTGATGATGATGAAATGATAAATCTGATTGTTTTTACTATTAATAGTTGGTCCAAATGCTTATCTAATGAAGATAAAATAAACCTGCCCGTGTGCGATGAATTTGAAGCTAGGGTATATAAGAACTGATGTTTGATTTGGTGAACATGAAAAGACTTCTGTCTGATTTTATTTAACATCGCAAACTCATGTAACGCACACCTCGGACTGCATGACGTACAATCTTCCATAGCACACCACACATATGAATGCCACGTAGGCCGCACATTCCCGATGAACAAATTTTGATGCACAATGTACAAGTAAAAGGTGCATGACCGCACACCCTCATGGGTGCCGCACACTCATGTTGGGCCATACACTGTTTTGGGCTGCACATTCACGTAGATTTGGCTGCACTCCTAAGTGGGCCGCACACTTATACGGAACTATATATTACTGTTCACTTGATTGAGCTTTTGTTGAGAATTCAGTTGTAGTTCACATGCATGTTTATGTAATATGTGATACTTGTATGCTACCTGCTAGTTATGTATAGAAAATACATGGATTACTTGCATTCAAACCTAATCGTTATTGGTAATTATAATAGGGCGTGGTTGACCAACTTTAAAACACGTAATTAATCTGCCGAGCAAAACAAAGGTGAGTTCACACATTTACTAAAAGCATATATTCCCGGTGGTTGGGAACGGACTTCACTTTCCCTGGATTGGGATTGCCTAGTATTCCGAGGATGGAATACTGTTAAATGCTATTTATATCTCATGTCTTAGCGTACTAAACGATACTCTATCACGAAGTTCTCACTTACTATATTGATTAATCGCCTGTCCTGGCGAACGGGATATTAGTTGATAGCGCTATTAGGTTTCACTAACCTCACACCGTGCGTTGGAGGACGGGCATGAACTAGTATGCCTTGGCAATTGTGATGATAGACATTGACAAACGGGGCAACAACGATGAAATAGTCCAAGTGTTCGGTATTACGAAGTTTAGTAGCTTACAAATGGGGTAGCTCCCCATAACATGATTATAAATGAGTAATTTAACAACATACGTTTTTGGAAATAAAACTGGAAAACCGTGAACTCGCCAACTTTATGTGGACACCCTACTGCATGCTTGCAGTTCCTTAGGTACAACCTGGTCAGTCACACGCCTCGTGGTAGTACTCCGCATGTGGAAATTGAGAGTGTGGCAGATTGGTATCAGAGCTATTGGTTATAGTGAATTCGGTTAAAAAAAAGTTTTTTTTAGAGAAAAACCAGACTATAACCTGATTTGTATTAAACAGACTGCAACGACACTACAGTCCAAGTGCAAGGCACAACATTCTTGAATCGATAGCTTGTGCATGTGTTTACTTGTTACTTACTTGGTACATATTGATGATATATGTAACGGTATGCGTAGTATGTGAAACTTTAACAGTAATATACGTACATGTGTGTCATGGTCAAACTTTCTCCTATTATTTTCACACCACTACGATGTCATTCTCGTTCTGTGTTTTGGTGGGTGTGAAACAATGAGCGGACGCGGAAGAAGCAATGTTAACATGACTCAGGACCAGTTGATCGCCCTGATAAAAGCCCTGGTTGCGGAGGCTTTGGCAACCCATCCCGGAGGTAAATCTACCTCTTAAACCATTCTAGGATGTCTAGATCCCATTCTCGTGTCATCTTATCACTCTTAACTTTGTTCGCTTCGCTTTACGCGACAGGTCAACCTGCACCTACTCAACCCCGCGTTTGTACTTTCAAGCTTTGATGGATTACAAACCTCTCTCCTTTAATGGCACCAAAGGAGCAGTAGGCCTTCTTCACTGGATCGAGAAGGTCGAGTCTGTGTTCGAGATGTGTGATTGCCCTGCTAACAATCGGGTGAAGTTCGCTACTGGTACTCTTGAGGGAAACATGCTTTCCTGGTGGAACGCGCAAGTTCAAATGCTCGGATAGGCGGATGCCAATGCCACTTCCTGGAACGACTTTAAGGATCTGATTAAGGAGGAGTACTGTCACCGGAATGACAATCAGAAACTTGAGACGGAGTACTACGACTTGAAGACAGTGGATCTGAAATCGAGGCGTATACTAAAAGGTCCAACGACTTGGTTGCTCTATATCCCAACCTATCACAACCTGCTTACAAGAGGATTAAGCTTTATCTCAAGGGCTTAGTTCCCGAAATCCAAAGTTTGGTAACTTCGGCAAATCTTCCCACAATTCAGCAAGTTGTCCGTTTGGCACACCATCTTACCGACCAAGCAGTTGAACAGGGCAAGCTGCCCAAGCGAATCAGTGCTACTACTGATACCCTTGGTGACAACAAGCGCAAGTGGGATGGCAACTAAGGCAAAGGTTCTGGCCCCTCACAACCTCAAGCACAACAGAGGAAGTTCAAAGATAACAAGAGTCCCAACCAACAAGTTCCAGTCAACCAAAACCAAGGTGGTTATCGAGGAAATCGGCCAAAGTACATCAAGTGCAATCGGCACCACAAAGGGCCATGCGAAAAGAGCCAGTGTAAATGATGCAATAAGCTGGGGCATGAGGCTAAGGATTGCAGAAGCCCGTACCCAACAAGGAAAAACTAGCCACGACAGTAACAGCAACAACCACGAGGGAACGATCGAGGATGTATCAGTGCGGAGCTGAAGGGCATATCAAGAAGAATTGCCCTCAACTGAATCAAAATCGTAACAACAACAACCAAGGCACTGGGAACAACAATGACGACAACGGTGCAAGAGGGCGAGCCTTTGTGATCGGCACTGGTGAAGCAAGGAACGATCCCAACGTTGTGTCGGGTAAGTTCCTACTTGATGACTACTTTGTTTCCGTACTTTTTGATTCTGGTGCCGATGCTAGTTATGTATCCATACGTGTTAATAAGATGCTTAAGTGTACACCAACTCCTTTGAGCCCTAAACATGTCGTCGAACTAGCCAATGGTAGAAACATCGAGGCTACTGATGTTATCAACTGTTGTAAACTTGTGTTATCCGGCCAGACGTTTGTTATCAATCTCTTCCCTATCGTTCTTGGAAGCTTTGACGTGGTCATCCGGATGGATTGGTTATCCTAACATCGAGCGGAGATACTCTGCCAAGAGAAAATTGTCTGCATTCCTCGTTTCGTCGGTGAACTTCTTATCATTCAAGGCGACAAAGGTGGTGCTGTTGTAGGCATCATCTCATTCCTAAAGGCCCAAAAGTGTTTGCGAAAAGGCCATACCGCTATTTTAGATCTCGTCATTGACACCCAAGCGAAAGAAAAGAAGATTGAAGATATTCCCATCGTTCACAACTTTCCTGAGGTATTTCCTGAAGAATTATCTGGCCTCCCACCTCACCATCAAGTTGAATTCCAAATCGAGCTAACTCCTGGAGCGGCACCTATAGCCCGTGCACCTTACAGACTAGCCCCAGCCGAATGAGAAGAGTTATCCACGCAACTACAGGAGCTACTAGATAAGGATTTTATCAGTCCTAGCTCGTCACCCTGGGGAGCCCCCATACTATTTGTCAAAAAGAAAGATGGTACTTTTTGTATGTGCATTGACTACCGTGAGTTGAACAAAGTAACTGTCAAGAACTGCTACCCACTTCCGCGCATCGATGACCTATTCGACCAGCTGCAAGGGTAGAGTTTCTATTCCAAGATTGATCTAAGATCAGGCTATCACCAGTTGAGAGTCCGAGATGACGACATCTTGAAAACAGCACTCAGGACTCATTACGGCCATTACGAGTTTCTTGTAATGCCATTTGGATTAATGAACGCACTTGCGGTTTTCAGGGATCCCATGAACCGAGTGTGCCAACCTTACCTTGATAAATTCGTAATCATATCCATTGACGACATTTTGATCTACTCAAAGAGTCAGGAGGAACACGAGCAACACCTACGCCTTATTCTGGAACTTCTTCGAAATGAACAACTCCATGCCAAGTTCTCGAAATGCGACTTTTGGATTCGTGAAGTCCATTTCCTTGGACACGTGGTTAATGAAGCTGGGATTCACATTGATCCAGTTGTGACCGACTCTATTAAGAACTGGCCTACACCTAGGACTCTAACCGAAATCCACCAATTCTTGGGTTTGGCGGGCTACTATCGTAGACTCATCGAGGGTTTCTTGAAGATCGCTCAACCCCTTACAACTCTAACCTAAAAGGGTATCACCTAAAAGGGAATCTGCGTTTTAGAAGCTGAATGAAAAACTTTATAGTGCACCTATTCTTTCGTTACTTGAAGGCACCGATGATTTTATCGTGTACTGTGATGTATCTATCCGAGGAATCGGTTGCTTGCTAATGCAACTTGAGAAAGTTATTGCCTATGCGTCATGCCAGCTCAAAATTCATGAAAAGAAATACACTACCCACGACTTGGAGCTGGGAGCAGTAATTTTTGCACTCAAGATATGGAGACACTACTTGTATGGTACCACGTACACGATTTACACCGATCACAAGAGTCTCCAGCACATACTTGATCAAAAGGAGTTGAACATGCGGCAACGCCGGTGGGTTAAACTCCTAAACGATTACGAATGCACGATCAAATACCATCTGGGCAAGGCAAACGTTGTAGCCGATACCCTCAGCCAAAAGGAAAGCAAACCAAAGCATGTCCATGCACTTCAGCTTACCATTCATTCGAACCTCCCTAACAAAATCTACAACGCTCAAGTTGAAGCATTGAAGGAGGGGAGTCTTCTAGCTGAGTCCATGTGGCGCATGAAAAAGCAACTCGAACCCGAAGATGACGACATCCACTACTTCATGGAACGTATATGGGTCCCATCCTATGGAAACCTTCGAGAGGAACGAAGCACATAAGTCTCGTTACTCGATACATCCAGGTTCTGACAAGATGTATCACGATCTCAAGGCCTTGTATTGGTTGCCTAACATGAAAGCGATCATAGCAAAGTACGTCAGCAAATGCTTGACCTGTGCTAGGGTCAAGATCGAATACGAAAAGCCGTTAGGGCTTTTGCAACAACCGGATATTCCAACATGGAAATAGGAATAGATTTCCATGGACTTTGTCACTGGTTTGCCTAGATCTCAAAGCGGGAATGACACCATTTGGGTGATCGTAGATCGCTTAACCAAGTCTGTGCATTTCCTCGCGATCAAAGAAACCGACAAGTTTTCGAAACTTGCAAGCATCTACTTGAAGGAAATAGTTGCTAGGCACGGGGTGCCAACTTCTATTATCTCCGACCGTGACCCACGCTTCGCATCCGAATTGTGGTAGGCAATGCACAAATCCTTCAGCTCAAGTTTAGACATGAGCACCGCCTATCACCCGCAAATGGATGGTCAAACCGAACGTACCATCCAAACGCTTGAAGACATGTTGAGAGCATGTGTTATCGACTTTGGCAACGGGTGGGAACGACACCTCTTGTAGAATTTTCGTATAACAACAGTTACCACACTAGCATTTAGGCTGCATCGTTTGAAACGTTATACAGACGGAAATGTCAATCACCTTT
The DNA here is from genome assembly GCA_030545235.1 of Helianthus tuberosus. Lineage (NCBI taxonomy): Eukaryota > Viridiplantae > Streptophyta > Magnoliopsida > Asterales > Asteraceae > Helianthus > Helianthus tuberosus. Next base: position 163,958,881 of record CM060366.1, read on the forward strand.
GTGTTGGGTTGAAGTTGGCGATAGCCAAATCACTGGCCCTTAACTCGTACTCGACACAACAAAAAAGATTGCCCATATCAGACAACGAATGGCGGCAGCTCGCGACCGTCAGAAAAGCTACGCTGATAAGCGTAGAAAACCATTGGAATTCCAAGTTGGAGGTCGAGTTTTGCTAAAAGTCTCACCTTGGAAAGGTGTGGTTAGCTTTGGAAAAATGGGCAAGCTTAATCCGCGTTATGTCGGACCTTTCGAAATCACCGAGAGAATCGGTACGGTGGCATATAGACTTAACTTGCCTGAAGTGCTCAGTGTGGTACACAATGTTTTCCACGTGTCGAACCTAAAGAAGTGTTTATTAGATGAGACCCTCATGTTCCTATCAGGGAACTCACCATCGATGATCAGCTTCGTTTCGTTGAGGAACCGGCTGAGATCATGGATCGAGAAATCAAAACCCTCAAGCGTAGCAAGATACCCATAGTTCGAGTTCGTTGGAACTCACGTCGTGGCCCAGAGTTTACTTGGGAACGGGAAGACCAAATGTTGCGCAGGTATGCCCAGTTATTTAAGAACACTGCATCCAGCACTGAAGTTACTACTGAATTTCAGGACGAAATTCCAAACCAACAGGGGGATGATGTGACACCCTGCGAAAACGCTTAACTACACTAGCTTATTCAGTGACTGCGCGCTAAATTTCGAGACGAAATTTCTTTCAACTTGGGGATAATGTGACAACCCAAATTTTCCCTTCACATTCCACCTTATGTTTTAATTATGTGAAAATTAATAAATGTGATTATTTTATTTGGTTGTTTATATATATAATAATAAATACATAAATGTGCTTGCAACTTTGTAATAAATATGCAGCCACACATCTGACTTGGTCGCACACTCCAAGTGTGCGCCCTCATTTCAATCCACATGGCTGCGCACCCTCTTATTTATCTAGACTAGAGTTGCCGCACACCAGATCACCTCGCACACCCCTCCTCTTGGTCGCACACCTTTTAATTCAGGCACAAATCTCAAGCCCACAAACAACCCTAATAAGCCGCACACCCCAGTCGCACATTGGATCACACATGTGTGGGATTGTGCGGAATCTTTTGCTTGGGTATTTATACCCACGTGATGCAAAACCCTAGAGAATGTTTCCAATCATTGACGGCAACAACCTTCCAGAAATATTCCTCCATTTTGCAGCAAACAATCCCCCACCTTTTTGGGAAACCCTAGAACATTCTCTTCTCTTTTGAACTTGGCGACGACATCATCCTCTAATTCATTTCATCAGCAGCTTACAAACATTCACTTGGAGCTCCATTCCTTTTCTATTAGTGCACATTTTCTTGCATTCAGATCATTCGGATCTCCTGTTAGTATGTTAACACCACTTGATTCTTTTTACATGATAAGGTCTAGGCTTGTTTGAGGGTTTATCTATAATGCATGATTTATGATGATGATCAAGTATTGATAAAGCATGTTTGACAATTGCTGTAAATTTATGGAAGACGATTTACTTGCCTAAGAGTGGCTTGGTGATTTGTGACACTCTAGGTTTTCCCGAGCAACCTGCTTGTATTAGCATTATGACTACGTATATTATTAAATGAAAGTTTGTGATTTGTCACGATGTGCAATGTGATCCTTGTATTAAACTATGTGTATGTAGAATATATATATATATATATGCGTATGTGTGTACTGTGAACCGAAACCACAAGAACCCGACTCGAGACCACTCGGTCTCGAGAGACCCGAAACAATTGGGCCACATCCTTTGTGAGTCCACTCGAAAGCCCATTAGGGTGCATCACCATGGTATGGGTATAAAACCCCACAATTCAGCCGACATTCCCTTGGTTGTGAGCCTCAATCACATCACACACTCTCCCAAAAACATTCCCCTATCCATACTCTCTCTCATCTCATCCATTCTCTCTCTCTACAACAAAACCCTAACCCAAGCATTCTTCTTCCCTCTCTCGGACCAACCGGCGACAACAAGTAATCTCGGCTCAAGCTTGAGATCATCACTCGGAAGTTAGTTCATCGATCCTCCATACCCTCAGCATCTAGCCGGTTAGTATTTTGTAGTTGTTTGGTTAAAAATGATGATTTATGAGTACATATCAACTGTTTTGTTAGTTGGGTGTTTGAATGAGTATGTTGCTGAATAGATGAATGATTTGTTATAAATGTTTAAAATGAGGTGTGAACCGTGATGCTTTGATAATTCCTTGCCATATTAATGTGCAACTTGAACAATGTGCTTCATATGATTTATATGAGTAGAGGTGTTGTAAAATAATGATGTGATTGTTTAAACTTGTTCCTCATAAATAACTATGATGTGTATGAAAAGATCGAGCTGTTTCAGTATTTAGATAGGGGGAATTAGTCCATTTTGAGGAATGATAAAAACGGAAATAGATGAAACAGTGAAGAACATGTTGAATATGATATGAATATTTGAATATGTGATGTTTGATCTGTTTTAATTAGAATTTAGACAAGAAAACATGTTTGTGCATTCTGGTTGGTTAGTACACAATTTCATGAACATGCAATTCCATTGGATAGTACATTAGAGGTTCTAGAAGGATCTCCACATCAGACAAACGAGCCGAGACCCTCGGTTGCGACTCGAGACCATCAAAGTGGCAACTCGAGATCAAGCAGCAGACATCAAGGACTCGAGACCAGCAAGATCTCGACTCGAGATCTCATGATCTCGACTCGAGACTGAACTCGAGACCTCTAAGGTTGCGACTCATGCCTGCACCACTCGAGACTGCCCATCAGTAACTCGAGACCTCTTGGTTGCGACTCGAAACCCCGTGTTCTCGAGTCGAGACCACCTGGTCTCGACTGGGCTATCCAACTCAGTTATTGGGCCACCATATGTGACAACGTGTTTTTGGACTGTGTGCTGTTATGATTAATTGTTAAAGGATTAGATCAGGCCCAATAACTTAGTGGATAACTGTATGTTATGCATGTTATGTGTTAGTAATGTGTAGAGTATACGTGACTTCTCTGTACCCAAACCTGACCCGTACTGGTAACCATGTTAGGACGTGGTGACCAGCGTGTCACACCCCCCAAAATACCACATGCGGAAATACCGCGGGGCGTGTGACGTACCAGGATCCAAGCCACCGATCATGTTGAACTCATAACAATCATTCCAAATAAAACTTTCATTTATTATTGATAGAAGTGTTACAAAACATTATTTAACGTTCAGCGGAAGCATAATACATTAATTAAGAAATTCATAAACCAAGTGTGTGAAAGTCATTAAGTTTGTCTCGCGTTTCCATGTATCTCGACCCATGACCACTCCAGCATCCCAGACAGCAAGTTCCAACGATATGCACCTAAAAGCCTGCAGGGCATGTAACAACGAGTCAACAAAAAAGTTGAGCGAGTTCACAGTTGAGTGTTCGTTTTAAGTTGTTTCAAAAACATAGTTTTTCTTTAGCTGGCATACTTGCCGTGGGGGTTACCCCATAGTTGAAAATATGATTAACCAGTTCCTTCTTTCCCAAACCATAACCAGTATCTTTACTTCCCAAACCATATCCATAATCAGTGGGGGCTTCCCCATGTGAACCACAAGACCCGTTTACCATATCGACTACTGATGAAAGTAAGTTGGTGCCCTAGTCAATGTCTATCATCATTGACGTGCCATAGTCCATTAGTCCACGCCCGTCCTCTGCGGCACGGTGTGAGGCTTATCAAACCTAATAGCGCTATTTAACTAATGACCCGCTCGCCATTGGCCTCGGAAATTAAGTCGATACAAAATGAGGGACTTAATGATAGAGTTTTTGGTCTAGTATCTGTGTTGTCACCCTTCAATAAAGAGGGTGTGTACGTAATCCCCAAACCAGGAGACTACGTAGGTTCCGATTAAGTTCTTAGTACGTGTTGTCACCCTTCAATAAAGAGGGTGTGTACGTGTTCCAAACCAGGAGATCACGCAGTTTCAGTTCAAATCCTTTGCCCATTCCCAACCCCTGGGAATCCCATGCCTTGTAGAAAGTGTGAACTCACCTTGGTTTGCTCGGTAAGATTAGTTACTTGTTTATCAGTTGAACCAACACGCCCTAAAAGGGTTACCAATAACAGTCAATTCTACGTACACATAAACCACATGTTTCACGTATAACAAGTCATGTATTCCTTATTCACTTATCACACAGTGTATACCTAGTTCATAAGCCAATTTGTCACATTAATTTATATATTCAAATCATGCACAGTACATTCGTTGCCACCCGAAAATATGTAATGTACAAACCAGTGGTCCAGTTTTGACTCATGCGGCCCAACCAAAAATACATGTCTACAGCCCATTACCCAAAACACATGTGCTCAGACTTATAATACATAACTATATATATACTTAATTGTTGATCCATTTTATCTATCAATGGAGTCGGCCCACTAAGGAACAACCAAAGAAACTTTGGTCCATTCATCACCGCCCACAACAGAATTTGTCCTACATATCATTTAATTTCACCAACATGTGCATGTCTCATATTTATAAAATGATCAATGTTTGCATGTGCATAGAAAACAGATGTCGGCCACTATTATTGATTAAATCAAGTATTTGTCATCACATGTAATCAAAGATTTGAATGGCCCACTAACCAAACCCCTATAGGCGGCCCATCATCACCAACATGCAACCTTATTATTTGTCCATTATTTCCCTAATTAATTCTAATGACTATGACACCGTCATATCTACTGAACGAATTATACAATACATGAAACAACCCAATAATCACACAATCATCAAAAACAATGATTTGGTAAATCCGTAATACATTCGCATCGAGTAAATCGTCACCATGTAACATCCCCTAACCTATACCTATACATATTAACTATCATGCATGCTTTGACAAGTATATCCCAAGAAACTGTTTTTATGTTATTCATATAATTGGGCAACACATTCAATCGATCAATCACACCTAACTAATCTACAAATATCATGTCAGACGTACCCGAAGATAGGAGATGAGAAGAAGGGCTCGGTGATGATAACCTAGGGGCAGCCGTAGATCGCTTAAGAGTGGGGTTTCCTTTGCTGTGCGTGATCTTGAGAGAGAGAAGTAGGGTTTGTTTTGGTTTGTGCCTTAAGACTAATCTAATAACACATTACGTAACATATAATATGAGAGGGTTTGGGCTGTTACCTAGTAGCCGAAGTGGGCTCAAGCCCAACCAATTGGGATGTCGCACAACAGGAAGGGGGGGGGGGGTATGACATAGGTCATGTTTAACTATTGAAACAAGTGAGTGGGCTTCTAATCAGTTGGGCCGAATTCATATAAGGTCACACCTCCATTTGGGCCAAATAAAACCAAAACACTCAAAAAGTAAGTTGGGCTCGGGTAGTTTGATCCGAAGTGTAGGTTGTTTATAACGTGAATAAGTAGCCCACTCCATGCGTGGCCCAAGATTAACGAAGTCGTCTTACCATACTTAACCGAGTCATTCTACGTTATACTAACGGAGTTATCACAGAACATAACATTAAAGCGAGAGAACGAGAAGTAAATATCATAAGATAGAACGTTACTAACCTCAAAGTTCGGGTTGTCACATCATCCCCAACTTGAAAGAAATTTCGTCCCGAAATTTGACAAGTAAGCACAAAGAGGTGAGGCGAGAAATCAAGATTGTTGCGGATTTTCCTCAGGTGCCACATCATCCCCAACTTGAAAAGGGAATTTCGTCCTCGAAATTCACCAGTTGCATCAGAATTGATTCAGCAGATTCGTACTATTGCGGATACTTAGTCTCGAGTTCCAACGAACTCTTATAATTGGAATTTGACAGTGCTCGCAAACCTTAACTTCCTGGGGCATGATTTCAATAGGCACCTTGACAACTGCAACTTGACGTTAGACTCAGACTCTAAGAAGGTATCACAAGCGTTTCGTCGGACAAACACTGCTTTAGACTCATGACATAAATGACATCATGAACGTTACCCAATTCGTCGGGTAACTCGAGTTTTAGGTGACGTGACCTATTCTTTCCAGAATTCCGAATAACTCAACGTAACGTAAATTAAGCTTGTCATGCTTCCCAAGCGTACCACACCCTCCCAGGGTGAGACTTTCAACACAATACGATCGCCTCCAGCGTTTCCCAAGTTTATGAGCTTTCCTGACGGTCACGCGTTGCCGCCAATCGACTCCTGATTCACACAACCTTCCCAAGAGTTTCGAGTACCAGTCCTGGACCAGTAATTAAGTTGTCAACCATCTCAGTCTAACAAGAAGGTTGGCTTTATTGTCTACGTAATGCCTCAACAGAGATGTCTGGTTACCAAGATGACAACTGCCGCAGTAATACTCAACCATAGGTAAGAGTCCTTCAGATTTGCACCAAAGCCAATCACACACATGCTCGGAGCATGCCTTCGAGTGACAAGAGAGTTCTTTTTCTCCGATCGTTTGCCCAATGGCGATAAGCAATGCTCTGGTCCTAACGTGAGCCAAGGGTGTTGTGTATTGCCTGACATAAATCATGCATAAATCATTTAGAGGTAACAGGAGTTGGCACCTCGTGTCTAAAACCGCCTCTCTCAGGGGGATATTCACAAGCTGTGAAGACTCGTCAGTTCCCTTGATTGTAAGAAAGTGTACTGGTTACTTGAGTCCATCAATTATCACCCAGGTGATAATGTTTCCGTTTCGAGTTGTAAGCAGACTAGTGACAAAATCCATGGCAGTCTGTTCTCATTTCCATACATGTGTTTCTGGTTACTAATATCCCACCTTAACTTTCCCACATGTCAAACTTCGTCCCCATGCGTGCCTATGTGGGCCTTCAGGCTCGGTCACCCGTACATGGTCTTCTGGTTTAATACATCCTATCAAAACTCTGATGAATAGGATATCGAGGCCCGTGTGCTCCGCCTGCACCAGTTTCCCAAGGTTGTTGTATAGTGAGGTTCATATTCGTTCCATGAAGTAGCAAATATCGTTCGACCTGCCAAAGGTTGCTTCCCCATGCCCCGCATGGGTTAATCTTAAGAACTCTCTTCCTTCAGTTCTTTAGTTTGAGCAAGGCGAGTCTGATCAGGTATATTAGAGTCGATAGCAGGCTGCAAAGCTCGTGCACGTCCAGGTTTCACGGTCGTATTCATTCAAAAGTTCCATCCAGTGGTGCCATCACATGTTTAGCTCACACAGGAGGCCCTTGTGATCGGTCTAGGTAGTGCATTTGGTACCGTCTAAGTAATGCCTCCAACTTAAATCCAAAGACCAGGGCTTCCACCGCAGGTCGTGACTCGTGCAGTTCTTCCTGTAAGTCCATTACGTAAGTCTTCACTTTCTCGTGTTGCGTCGGTGTGTAAACATTGCAGAGTTGGGATTCGAAAGCTGAAAAGACGTCCTCCTATTTTGTCTTTCACGAACACAACACCCTACTGTGCTAAAGAGATTTAAGCTGCGCGATCTTCGAAAATCCTGTGGTGAATCTGCGATAGAGTCTAGTGCGACCAAGAAATTGCTGCATCCTCGAAGGGATCTTTGGTGCCGAACAATATCTAACGAAATGGGTCTTTAGCGAGATCCATGTGTATTCCCACTTCGTTGATCATATGACCAAAAAGGTATCTCTCGAATCCAGAAGTTACCTTTAACAAGACTTCGCGCGGAGTGGCTCCTCCCTCAGGAGCTCTAAAATAAGATACAAATGCCGCCCATGATGTTCCTTCCTCTTGGAAATGATCCAGAACGTCATCCATAAATACGATCGATTCATGTGGTCCATAAAGCTGCTGGTGTGTTGATTAACTCAATGGTCATGGTGTACAAAGTCGCAATGGCCGTATTGCGTTCAATATGCCGTTTCGGGAACATCTTCCTCTTGGTCTTCCGTCAATACATGGTCGAGGCAAACAGTTCTTGATTGTCACCTTGCTGAGTTCTGGATAATCAGTACACATACGAAAAGGCTTTATCTTCCCGAATATAGCTGGGGCTCCCCAAAGCGAACAAAAACTACGTCCAATAAAATTCCTGTCCAACAGTTCCTGTAGATAGTCCTTGCAAACCTCCTGGTGCAAGACGGTATGTAGCACAAGTAATCAGGGCTGCCCCTGTCGTGAGATCAAACTGAGATTCTGCCTAACAGTGGTGGAAGTAAATCTGAAAGCTCCTCGGGTAGCACACTGAGAGGAATCATGAACAACTGGTGGATCCTCGATCCTCTTTTCCTTAGCCTCAACATTAGTAATGGTTGCTAACGTAGCGGGGTGATCCCTCCGTAGACACTTCTGGGCCTTCATAGTTGATATGGCGCTAACCTTTGCACCACTCTGTTGCTTTAGAACAAATAATGATTCTCCACACAAAATTTTCTCCTCACAAGGTATGTCTGCGCGATTTTCTGAATAACCAATCCACACTAACTACTGCATTGTAACCATCAGGGGTAGTAGAAGGAAGGTCGATGTCAACACCTGTCCCCCAAGGTTGAGTTTTGCATCCCAGCGAACATATAAGGCTTCAATTGACTTGCATCAGCCGACTCCACATCAGGTTCGGTTTCAAGAAGCATCAGGGTTAAACAGAACAAAGACGAAGTGAATAGCTACCCATCCAAGCTATCGTGTTGCTATTACGCCTGGTATAGCCTATGCCAATACTAAATGTCCTTCCATGAGCTTCATTTCCAGTGTTGTTTCCGTCACGAGAATTTCCAGTACTGCCGCCGTTCCCTTGGTTGTCGTCACCTTGACTTAACATAGTCAATCCTTGTCGAGGTCACCTTCGTTTCCATACTGTAAGCTACGATCACGAGTACCTTGATGTTGCCGCGACTGTTGCCTCTAATATTGTTGCCTGCAACGGTGTCCTACGTCCTTTCACCAACAAGGTCCATATTTTCACATTCCGTGCCACGTCCTAAGGCACTACTCATGGTGCGGGTGGTTACACAGTCCGCTCTACAGTCAACCGTCATCGATTTTGTCCCGATTGGTTCGTAAGAGTCGACTCCCATGAGTCGCTGGCTGGGGTTAAGGATTCGATTGGAGTCAAATCGATGTTTTTCGTTGCCGGTAACTAGGGTCGTTCAAATGCTGAAGTCGGTAAGGTACTACGTTTATCCTCTTGTCCATCGTTCTTTCAAGTTGACTGAGTAATACACGGTATGTCGTGAGAGTGTTGCAGAAGTGATCGCACTTCGGGGTCTAAGGCGTCAACACGCTAAATTCCAGCAAACAAAGATAAGTGAGGAAAGTATAGTCCAATCATTTGACGCTGAGCCATCCAACTCAGGGATGTTCACACTAGCACCTAACATTCTACACAGTTCGCTAGGCGTTCAGATGTGTGATCAGGTGATACTCGATAGCATCGAGATTCGTAAGGATTCAGAAATGAATGAAAAATTCACGTTCGAGTAGGGGACAATCACTGCCATGACCCCTATAGGTTTGCTGTGTTTCACATCGAACAAATAACGGAACGGAACCCCCTTTTCCACTTGTTAAGCCTCACTGGGACTCACATGCACCCCACATTATTATTGTGTGTGCACCCACAATAATATTGCGATTTGCATGCTCATCTGAGTTCATCCTAACTCATGTCAAATGGTTCCTCAAACTCAGATGTCAAACGGAGGTCGTCAAAGTAATAGGATCACAAAAATCCAAGGACTATGGTATACTATCAACGCATCATAAGGTAGGCAAGCAATCCATGCCATCATGCTATAGTGACGAGTGTGTGTTCGTATGTTTCGTCATAAACAAATGTGTACAAGTCACGTAATGTATGCAACAAGTAAGAAAGACGAACCTTGCAATCTGGAGCTGAGTGTCATGGTCGTATCCTTGTTTTCAGAACTGTTCGGTTATAGTCTGGTTTTATAAAAACGTTTTCCCCTTTTTAAAACCAAGTTCACTATAACCAATGGCTCTGATACCAATCTGTCACACCCCCAAAATACCACATGCAGAAATACCGCGGGGCGTGTGACGTACCAGGATCCAAGCCACCGATCATGTTGAACTCATAACAATCATTCCAAATAAAACTTTCATTTATTATTGATAGAAGTGTTACAAAACATTATTTAACGTTCAGCGGAAGCATAATACATTAATTAAGAAATTCATAAACCAAGTGTGTGAAAGTCATTAAGTTTGTCTCGCGTTTCCATGTATCTCGACCCATGACCACTCCAGCATCCCAGACAGCAAGTTCCAACGATATGCACCTAAAAGCCTGCAAGGCATGTAACAACGAGTCAACAACAAAGTTGAGCGAGTTCACAGTTGAGTGTTCATTTTAAGTTGTTTCAAAAACATAGTTTTTCTTTAGCTGGCATACTTGCCGTGGGGGTTACCCCATAGTTGAAAATATGATTAACCAGTTCCTTCTTTCCCAAACCATAACCAGTATCTTTACTTCCCAAACCATATCCATAATCAGTGGGGGCTTCCCCATGTGAACCACTAGACCCGTTTACCATATCGACTACTGACGAAAGTAAGTTGGTGCCCTAGTCAATGTCTATCATCATTGACGTGCCATAGTCCATTAGTCCACGCCCGTCCTCTGCGGCACGGTGTGAGGCTTGTCAAACCTAATAGCGCTATTTAACTAATGACCCGCTCGCCATTGGCCTCGGAAATTAAGTCGATACAAAATGAGGGACTTAATGATAGAGTTTTTGGTCTAGTATCTGTGTTGTCACCCTTCAATAAAGAGGGTGTGTACGTAATCCCCAAACCAGGAGACTACGTAGGTTCCGATTAAGTTCTTAGTACGTGTTGTCACCCTTCAATAAAGAGGGTGTATACGTGTTCCAAACCAGGAGATCACGCAGTTTCAGTTCAAATCCTTTACCCATTCCCAACCCCTGGGAATCCCATGCCTTGTAGAAAGTGTGAACTCACCTTGGTTTGCTCGGTAAGATTAGTTACTTGTTTATCAGTTGAACCAACACGCCCTAAAAGGGTTACCAATAACAGTCAATTCTACGTACACATAAACCACATGTTTCACGTATAACAAGTCATGTATTCCTTATTCACTTATCACACAGTCAAAATACATGCAGCACACCCGTGAAGTTCAAGCCATATTAGTAAATCAAAGTCTCTAGTGTATACCTAGTTCATAAGCCAAATTGTCACATTAATTTATATATTCAAATCATGCACAGTACATTCGTTGACACCCAAAAATATGCAATGTACAAACCAGTGGTCCAGTTTTGACTCATGCGGCCCAACCAAAAATACCTGTCTACAGCCCATTACCCAAAACACATGTGCTCAGACTTATAATGCATAACTATATATATACTTAATTGTTGATCCATTTTATCTATAATTGGTGGCTGGATCCTGGTCAGTTGCACGCCTCGCGGTAGTACTCCGCACATGGATTTGAGGGTGTGACAGATTGGTATCAGAGCCATTGGTTATAGTGAACTCGGTTTTAAAAAGAAAGTCTTTTTGGAAAAAACCAGACTATAACCCGTGACTTGCGACGACACTACACTCCAAGTGCAAGGCTCAACGTATTAGACCTCATGGCTCGGACTTATGTTTACTTGCCTGTTTATTTTATGTCTATGCTCTACTATACGTACTAGTGTGCCTAGTTAGATGTATACACCTCCCTCTTCTATCTCATTCTCGCTACATTAAGACATCGAACTCATATTAAGTTTTCTGGTTGTGAAGACAATGAGTGGACGCGGAAGAGGAAACGTTAACATGACTCAGGCTCAGTTCACTAACTTGATCAACACGGTGGCTGCAGCTTTCGCAGCTCACCCTGGAGGTAAACTCGTTATTTTAGGATGTTTAGATCCTACCCCCGCATCGTCTTTTCACCCCTAAACCTATTCGCTTCGCTTCTCACAACAGGTCAGCATGCGCCTGCGCAACCACGTGTTTGTACTTTCAAGACCTTCATGGATTGCAAGCCTCTCCCTTTCAATGGCACTGGGGGTGCCATAGGCCTTCTGCACTGGATTGAGAAGGCCGAAGCTGTTTTTGCTGTCTGCGAGTGTCCCCCTGCTAATTTGGTGAAGTTTGCTACTGGTACGCTTGAAGGAAACGCGCTTTCATGGTGGAAAGCGCAGATTCAGATGCTTGGTTTGGAAACTGCTAATGCTACTGCATGGGAAGATTTCAAGAACATGATCAAGGAAGAGTACTGTCACAGTGATGACATCCACAAGCTCGAAAACGAGTACTTTGAGCTTAGGATGGTTGGATCAGAGATTGAGACCTACACCAAGCAATCCAACGACTACGCTGCTCTCTGCCCAAACATGTCTCGACCTACTTATCGAAGGATCGAATTGTATATCAAAGGTTTGGCTCCAGAAATCCAGAGCTTGGTCACTTCAGCTAACCTCACTACCATTCAGCCAGTCATCCGTCTTGCTCACAAACTCACTGATCAGGCTGTGGAACAGGGCAAGCTGCCCAAAAGGATCAGTGCTACTGCTGGAACTTCTAGTGATAACAAGCGTAAGTGGGAAGGAAACCAGAGCAAGGATGCTAACCCCACTCAGGCCCCAACCCAGCAAAGGAAATCTGAAAGCAACAAGGGCTCTCAGCAACAGGGTGGCTATCAAGGAAACCACCCCAAGTGTAACAAGTGTAACCGACACCACAGTGGGCCATGTGGCAAAGGTCAGTGTCAGCGATGCAACAAGATGGGGCACGAAGCCAAAGACTGCAGGCGCCAGCTTCCAGCTAGGCAGAATCAGCAACAACCACAACAACAGCAAGGAAACAACCGTGGATGCTTCAAGTGTGGAGCAACGAGGCACATGCGAAGGGATTGCCCCGAACTGAACCAGAACCGCAATAACAACCAGGGTGCTGGGAACAACGATCCAAACAACAACAATGCTGGCAATGGTGCAAAAGGAAGGGTTTTCATGATTGGAGCTGGAGAAGCTAGGAATGATCCCAACATTGTAGCGGGTAAGTTCCTACTCGATGATCGTTATGTTTCTGTATTGTTTGATTCTGGAGCCGATGCTAGCTATGTATCCCTACGTATTAGTAAGAAGCTTAAGCGTATGCCTACGATATTAAGTTCTAAGCATACCGTTGAGTTAGAAAATAGTAGCAACATCGAGGCCTCACACGTTATCAGTAACTGCAAACTAGTATTGTCTGGTCAGACCTTTAGCAACGATCTTTTCCCTATCGTTCTTGGAAGCTTCGACGTTGTCATTGGTATCGATTGGTTATCTAAACATCGGGCTGAAATCCTCTGCCAAGAGAAAATGGTTCGTATCCCCCGTCCTTCTGGCAAACCCCTCATCGTTCAAGGAGACAAAGGCGGAGAAGTCTCAGGCATCATCTCGTTCTTAAAAGCCCAGAAGTGTTTACGAAAGGGGCACACCGCTATCTTAGCACTTGTCACCGACACTCAGGAAAAGGAAAAGAGGATTGAAGATTTTCCAGTTGTACGCGACTACCCCGAGGTATTTCCTGAAGAATTACCTGGACTCCCTCCTCACCGTCAGGTCGAATTTCAAATCGAGCTAACTCCTGGAGCAGCACCTATAGCTCGTGCGCCTTATCGACTAGCCCCTGCTGAACTAAAGGAACTTTCTACGCAACTGCAAGAACTTTTGGATAAAGGATTTATCCGTCCTAGTTCGTCACCCTGGGGAGCACCAGTGCTCTTTGTCAAGAAGAAGGATGGCACATTCCGTATGTGCATCGACTATCGTGAGCTGAACAAGGTTACCATCAAGAACCGCTACCCACTCCCACGAATCGATGATCTATTCGATCAGTTACAAGGATCGAGCTACTACTCTAAGATCGATTTGCGATCAGGTTATCATCAGCTAAGAGTCCGCGATGAAGACATCTCCAAAACCGCGTTCAGAACTCGTTATGGTCATTACGAGTTTCTCGTCATGCCTTTTGGGATGACCAACGCGCCTGCGATTTTTATGGATCTCATGAACCGAGTGTGCAAACCCTACCTCGACAAGTTTGTGATTGTGTTTATCGACGACATCCTGATCTACTCGAAAAGTCAAGAGGAGCATGAACAACACCTGCGTCTTATTCTCGAACTCCTTCGCAATGAGCAACTTTACGCTAAGTTCTCGAAATGTGACTTCTGGCTTCGAGAAGTCCATTTCCTTGGGCACGTGGTCAATAAGGACGGAATTCACGTCGACCCAGCTAAGATCGACTCCATAAAGAATTGGCCTACACCTAAGACTCCGACCGAAGTTCGCCAATTCTTGGGACTGGCAGGATACTATCGTAGATTCATCAAGGGATTTTCGAAGATTGCTCAACCCCTCACGACTCTCACTCAGAAGGGTATTGCTTACAAGTGGAATGATGCTCAGGAGTCTGCTTTTCAGAAGCTAAAGGATAACCTTTGTAGTGCTCCTATTCTCTCGTTACCTGAAGGTACCGACGACTTTGTAGTTTATTGCGACGCGTCTATTCATGGACTCGGTTGCGTGTTGATGCAACACGAGAAAGTTATCGCTTACGCTTCTTGACAACTCAAGATTCACGAGAGGAACTACACGACGCATGACTTGGAACTCGGAGCGGTTGTTTTTTCACTCAAGATTTGGAGGCATTACTTGTACGGTACCAAGTGCACAATTTACACCGATCACAAGAGCCTCCAGCATATTTTGGAACAGAAGGAGTTGAACATGAGACAATGAAGATGGGTGAAACTCCTTAATGACTACGAATGCGCGATCAAGTATCACCCAGGCAAGGCTAATGTTGTGGCCGACGCCCTTAGCAGGAAGTGTCACACCCCGACCGCGTAAAACAACAAATCGCGGCGGAAACATCGGGGCGTGTCGTAACAGAATAAATTGTTTCATAACCATGGCATACAAAGTTGTATTTTATTTATCAAACAAGGGTGTTACATTGTCTTGAACAGTAAACAAAAGAGTTTATAACATAATTAAACAAGTCTATCTTCGTTTTTTTTAGTCTCTAAGGCACAGGTCCGCCCTAGTGTCATGATCAACATCCTACGGAAAAGCTCCTGAAAACACATGTGAAAATAGGTACGTCAGCATAAAAATGCCTGTGAGATACATAGGTTTGTGAAAATAGGATTCATGACTTGTATTTGAGAAAATGTTTAGTCATGAACCTTGTAATTTGCTTTGTCTTGTAAATCATTTGAAAACGATAAGATCAGTTGATATGTATAAGTAAATGTAAGGTTAAATGAATAATCATGTAAAATGAGTTTGTATAAGATAAGTTGGTTGTAAAACAATGTCTTATGAAAAGTATGTTATTTGTATAAAATGTTATATGTATCAAACTGAAATGATTTAAATAACGTTACGCTATGTAATACTATACAAACACTTATATATAGGAAGTACCAGCGGCGTATCCACCATGTTTGTATCATATTACACACGTATCGTTACTCAAATCACTTACCCAAACAACCACCAATGTAACTTGTTCATGTACAAATGAATTGTCAAGTGTTATTGTGTAAACCATATCAAAATGTCTATGTCCAATGTAAACCACCAAATGTGTATATCAATGTCAAAATGTTTATGTTCAATGTAGATCATGTAATGTGTAACCAAGATGTCATGTATGGTAGTGAAATATATATATCAACTAAACCATATGTAAAATGCACAAAAACAAGGTATTGAAGTAAAACATAGTTTAAATCAAAGTTATGTTTTGTGTAACAAATGCATGCTATACTGATACAAACATTTATGCGGTATTGTTAATATGCATACATCCAAGCCTTGAGACTGTGGCGATAAACCCTTAAACAAATTAAAGGTTTATCTGAGTTATGTATATCGAATTCGGTCATTCCTTTCATCCCCATACCGAGGATGTCCGGAACTGGAGTTGTCAATTCCTATGGTACCACTACCTACTAACGAATGGCATGATCAATGTTAATGAATGTATTGTTCCATGTTAAACAAACCAAATGTCATAACCAAAATGTAAGCATGTGAAAACGATGCACTAAGTATGTAATCCAATGAACATACGTAGCGTGAAATGTAATGAAAAACGATGTACTAAGTAATGCACACAATGGGCACACCTAGCATGAAATGTAATGTAAAACGATGTACTAAGTAATGCACACAATGGGCACACCTAGCATGAAATGTAATGTAAAACGATGTACTAAGTAATGCACACAATGGGCACACCTAGCATGAAATGTAATGTAAAACAATGTACTAAGTAATGCACACAATGGGCACACCTAGCATGAAATGTAATGAAATCATGTACTATAATGTACTACTGAACATAGAAGGTATATGATGTGAAAACATGGAAAGCATGAAAGTAACAAGTAGGCACATGTGTTTCACCCCAAAACAGTTTGGAAAACAGTAAAAGAGGGGTCTATGTACTCACTTGAGATTGCTCAGTTGTCTAAAGATAACCACCAAGTAATGCTGTAGATCTCGGAGTCAAACGACACCTAATATAGGTAACTATGTTAATAAACCGGACCTAAATCGGAAGATCGGGTAGCATGAGGGTTTGTAAACCAAACGAGTATGGAGACCCGTGTAGTATGGTTCAACAAAGCCTACATACTAATTGAAACCTAACATAATTGTTTACGACCCATTACGACCCGTTTAGGTAGCTTATGCTACTTTAACGCGTCGTTCGCGTGAAACGCGTTCGGACCGCCTAACTAGCCCTATGACAAGTGTTATATGCCTAAACATGTTACTTGATCAGTTATGTGACAAAGGTTTAGGTTACATATGCTTAATTACCAATTATACATGAAAAGGGTATTCTGGAAATTTACCTAAGGCATATAAACTACCTATCATACAACTACTTAAACGATGTGACCATAAGGTATAACCTCGGAAGGTTATGCCCTATACTATGGTCACCTAATGTATTTGGTCGGATCCTAATGATCGACCAAACTGGGTCGGGTTCGAAGGTATAGGCGATTTATTAGATCGCCTACCCTACGACCCTAGACAACGTGGTAATCAGTAGGCATAGCCCCTAGGGACTATAACCAACGTGATTACACTCACGTTGCGAAGTTCAAACGAACTTCGCATTGACCATTACTGGTCAACGCTGAAAGTCAAACAAAGTTTGACTTTCTGACTCGAAAAGCAGTAAAATAAGGAAAAGAACGAAAGAATACTTACGAAGGGTCCCCGAATGCTAAACTTGATTGAAAAATCTCAGGTATGAAACAAATGTTTCAACTTAGAGTTTCTCAAATCAAATTTCTTATGATTTTAGCAATGGGGGTGTTGGGGTATTTATAGTTTTTAGTCCACCGTTGAGATCGTTTCATGGAAACCGTGATTCGATCACATCCGTACACTTGTTGAAAGGTTATGGAAGCTAAATATGATCCTTATCTAGTGACTAAGCAACTTAGAACATGTGGTGGAGGATCAAACAGCTGCAACTTGTGATTAAATGCTGTTAATCTGGTCCAGAAGGGGGCTCGCGTGACGCTAAGGCCCCTCGCGTCACGCTAGGCCCCTGTTTTGGCAGATTTTACAGAAATGGTCCCTGTACCTTGTTTAAACGATTTTCGACGCGTTTGAACCCCGTTAACCTCATTTCAAGGATCTAAAATGAAGTTAAAGTATAGGGAACTCAAAATATGCTCAAAAATATCTAGGATGTCGGTTCGTTTGGCCGTACGATCGCGATGTTCGCTTAATTACGACGGAATGCGCACAAGCGCGAAAAACGATCCAAATGACGCGACGAATGGATTTTTCTTATGGCGAACACTAAAATATAATATAGTCATGCTCACATAAATTTTTGGATGTCCGAATGTATTCAGAACGTAAGTTATGCGCGAAAGTGCAAACTTGTGCACTTTTTGACACTTTTAGTCCCTGAATGACCCAAAAGTTTATTTTAGCACACCGAACCCCTCAAAGCCTATTTCTAAGCTATGTAAAGGATATTTAAGGTGTGTTTAACTTATGGTTATGTTCCGGAATGTCTGTTCCAGTACGAATCGTCATACTTTCGCAGTTTGTCAAGTTTAGTCCCTGTAAGCGAATTAACTTGTTTTTGCCATACCAAAGCCTTCAAAACTTATTTCTAAGTTATGTAAAGGTTATTTAAGGTATGTTGAGTATATGTTGATGTTCCAGAGTATTTGTCGCATTAAACTGAGTACGTTTACGCACTAGTTTGCGTATAACTCTCCAGAAAGTGATGTAGAGTTTGGAATTGAACAAAAGTCAAAACATGAAAAATGTAAAACATAAAAAAACAAACATTGGGATCAAATAACATTGTTTTATTGATAATAGAACTGTTCATAGTGATTACAAGCACAGTTGTTACAGTCTCCCCTACTTGTGGAAATTTCGTCCCGAAATTTATTTAGAGGAGACTCGTGGAAAAAGATGTGGATATTTCGCCTTCATTTGATCTTCGCGTTCCCAAGTAAACTCAGGTCCACGTTTAGCTTCCCAGCGAATTTTGACCAAAGGAATGCGCTTGCGTTTAAGCCACTTGACTTCACGTTCCATGATTTCCACTGGTTTCTCAACAAATTTCAGTGTTTTGCCAATACGAATTTCGTCAAGCGGTATGGAGAAGTTCTCATCAGCTGAACACTTCTTGAGATTGGACACGTGAAAAGTTGGATGAACATTTCCAAGTTCAGGAGGTAACTCAAGTCTGTAGGCTACCTTTCCGATTCTTTCGACGATCTTGAATGGTCCAACGTATCTAGGTGCAAGTTTTCCTTTCTTTCCAAATCTGATCACACCTTTCCAAGGTGAGACCTTAAGTAATACTCGATCACCGACTTGAAATTCCAAGGTTTTGCGTTTTGGGTCCGCGTAAATCTTCTGACGGCTTCTAGCTGCCTGAAGGTTATCACGAACTTTCTTGACCTTGTCAGTTGTCTCTAAAATGAGGGCAGGTCCAGTAAGTTGAGCCTCGCCAATCTCATTCCAGCAGACTGGTGAACGACATTTTCGACCATAGAGAGCCTCGAAAGGAGCCATTTTGATGCTAGTGTGATAACTGTTGTTGTAGGAGAATTCAATCAATTTAAGATGTGAATCCCAACTACCACCAAAATCGATCACACAAGCTCTAAGCATATCCTCCAGAGTCTGGATTGTTCTCTCAGATTGACCATCCGTTTGCGGATGATAAGCTGTGCTCAGATTAAGTTGGGTCCCCATGGCAGATTGCATGGTTCTCCAAAAATGAGAAGTGAAACGAGCATCTCTGTCAGAAATGATGTTCAACGGAACACCATGTCGAGCTACTATTTCATCCACATAGATTTGAGCAAGTCTGTCAGTAGGAAAATCCTCACGGATTGGCAAGAAATGTGCTGACTTTGTAAGAAGATCAACGACTACCCAGATGGCATCATGACCTTTCTTTGTGCGCGGAAGTTTGGTAACAAGATCCATAGTAATGTTTTCCCATTTCCAAACTAGGATCTCTGGTTGCACCAATAAACCCGAAGGACGCTGATGTTCAGCCTTAACCTTAAGACAAGTAAGGCATTTTGATACGTATAAGGAAATGTCTTTCTTCATACCAGGCCACCAATAGTGAATACGAAGATCCTTATACATCTTATCTGAGCCCGGATGAATAGAATAACGAGACTTATGGGCTTCATCCATAAGCAAGGTACGAAGATCATCCTGGCTTGGGACCCACAAACGGTCCATGAAATAATATGTTCCATTGTCCTTCAATTCCAGAGCAGGTGTTATGTGATAAGGAAATTCCTTATCCATCAAACCTTGTGAAACACAAGATTGTTGAGCCTGAGAAATGCGTGCTTGAATATCGGATCGAGCTTGAACAATAGATTGAACACGTACACAATGAAGCTTAGTACGTTCCTTACGACTCAATGCATCAGCTACTACATTCGCCTTACCAGGATGGTAGCGAATTTCGCAATCATAGTCGTTTAAAAGCTCAACCCAACGTCGCTGTCTCATGTTGAGTTCTTTCTGGTTGAAGATATGCTGAAGACTTTTGTGGTCAGTGAAAACCACACATTTTGTACCATACAAATAGTGTCTCCAGATCTTGAGAGCAAAGACAACTGCACCCAACTCAAGATCATGAGTGGTGTAGTTCTTCTCATGTATCTTCAACTGCCTCGATGCATAGGCTATGACTTTGTTCCTTTGCATAAGAACACAGCCAAGACCCAATTTCGATGCATCACAATACACGACAAAATCATCATCACCCTCAGGCAATGATAGAACAGGCGCATCGCAAAGCTTCTGCTTCAAGTGTTGAAAAGCTTCCTCTTGTTTGTATCCCCAATAAAAGGGCATTTTCTTCTGAGTTAGAGCAGTTAGAGGAACTGCAATCTTCGAGAAGTTTTCTATGAAGCGGCGATAATAACCCGCTAGACCAAGAAAAGAACGAACCTCAGTAGGAGTAGTAGGTGTATCCCAATCCTTAATCGCACTGATCTTGGAGGGATCTACATGAATACCTTGTTCGTTGATAATATGCCCCAAAAATTGAACTTCTTTAAGCCAAAATTCGCACTTGGAGAATTTGGCGAAAAGTTGCTCTTTCTTTAGGAGTTCAAGGGTAAGACGAAGATGTTGCTCGTGATCAGCTCGCGTCTTACAGTATATCAAGATGTCATCAATAAAAACAATGACGAACTGATCCAAATAAGGTTTGCAGACCCTATTAATTAAGTCCATGAAAATAGCAGGAGCATTAGTCACACCGAATGGCATGACTGTGAACTCATAATGCCCATATCGAGTACGGAACGCTGTCTTGGGAATATCTTCTTCATGCACCCGAAGTTGATGATATCCGGAACGTAGATCAATCTTCGAAAAATAAGAAGCACATTGTAACTGATCAAAGAGGTCGTCTATGCGAGGTAAGGGATATCGATTCTTGATGGTAAGCTTGTTAAGCTCACGATAATCGATACACACCCTAAAGGATCCATCCTTCTTCTTGACAAAAAGAACGGGAGCACCCCAGGGTGAAAAGCTAGGACGGATAAAACCTTTGTCAGAGAGTTCCTGAAGCTGTTTAGACAACTCTTGCATCTCAGATGGTGCAAGACGATATGGAGCTCTGGCAATGGGATTTGCACTAGGTACGAGATCAATGCGGAACTCGACTTGGCGTGCTGGAGGTAGACCAGGTAAGTCTTCAGGGAATACTTCAGAATAATCCCGAACGACAGGAATATCTGAAATAGACTTACCCTTGCCTTTATCTTCTGTAACATGTGCTAAGAAAGCCACATAGTTCTTCCGCAGATACTTCCGAGCTTTAAAACAAGACATGAGTTTGAGACCACCGGTAGGCTTCTCACCTTGAACCTGCAGGATCTCGCCTGTCGAAAGCGGCACACGAACAATCTTCTCAGAACAAACTATCTCTGCGTGATGCTTGGATAACCAATCCATTCCCACAATAACGTCAAAGCTTCCAAGTTGCATAGGCGTGAGGTTAATAGGAAAAAGATGGTCGTTAAGGTTCAACTGGCAGTTGCGAAGAACTGAATCAAGAATAATGGGTTCACCACAAGCAACCTCTACTGTCAAAGATTTGCCTAGTTTTGTTCTAGACACGCGAAGCATAGGCTCAAAAGACAATGACACGAAACTCTTATCGGCACCAGAATCGAAAAGAACAGATGCAGGCTGATTATTAATAAAGAACGTACCGTTCACCACATTATCATCAGCCTGTGCCTCTTGGGCATTCATGTTAAAGGCTCGGCCTCGAGCCGGAGCCTGAACCTGATTCTGGTTAGCTAGCCTTGGGCATCGGTTTCTGTAGTGGGTCAGATCCCCACAATTGTAACAAGCACCTGGTGGGTATTGTAGTCGTGCAGCTTGACCCTGCTGCTGAGCAGGAGGCTGTGCAACTTGTTGAGCCGGGTTTTGAACTGCGCGATTCTGAGCAAACCGACAAACATCGGCAAGATGACCTGACTTCCCACAGCTAGTGTAGAAACAGCACTGATGTTGCGGCTGATGGTGACTATTGCATCTATTGCACAAAGGTGCATTTCCTGTATAGGGTTTCTTTGCTGGCAGCTGCGCGGGTTGGTTGGGAGCTGCCTGATTGGCTTGGGCAGTGATAGCAAAATTTTGGGAAGCCTTACGCTTCCTTGACCTCTTCGAAGAACCAGAGTCCTTTCCATTCCTGTTTTGACCTTTCTTGCTATCCCCCTTGTCAGCCGACTGTTTCTTGCCCTTGTCACCTTTCCTGTGTAGCTTTCCCTTTCGAATCTGCGACTCAGTCAATGTCGCTGATAACTCGATCGCCTGACGGAGTGTGGCAGGTTCACTACCAGTAAGAATGTCTTGTACCGAGTCAGGTAGGCCGTCGATGTATCTTTCGATAGCCTTGTCAAGTGGGGTAACCATTGTCGGGCAAAGCAAACTCAACTCTTCAAACCGATCAGTATAAGCCCTGTGCTCACCACTATCTTGCTTCAAAACATCAAACTCTTTCTCCAACGCTCGCTGTTCATGGCGAGGACAGAATTCCCTCATCATAAGGGCTCTAAGTTCAGCCCATGTCTGTGCGAGAGCAACTTCCGCACCTCGGTCTCTCATTACCCCATTCCACCATGTAAGAGCCCTCTTCTGAAACACGCTCGAGGAGAACTCGACCTTGCGATTATCCGGGCACTGCACGTGGCGAAAAGTATTCTCAATGCTTTCAAACCACTGAAGGAGCCCAGTTGCCCCTTCAGAACCACTAAACTTGAGTGGTTTAGCCTGATTAAAATCCTTGTATTTGCATGGAACATTGTTGTTGTTGTTGGCCTGGTTCCACTGAGCAAAGAGATTTGGAAATTGAGCAGCCATTTGCTCCGCAATAATTTCTGCCAGTTCGGCAGTCGCAATCAGATTGTCGCGTCGAGGAGGCATTCTAAAAGAGGAAACATGAAAAGAAACGAGTGAGATGATTGGATGAAGAGAATGAGATGAAACAAAATCAACAAAAGCAAGGATGGTGGTCATTTGTCCGCATTACCAAGCAAACAAACGAATCACAGTGACTAATCAAAGTAAATGGGTCAAAAATAATGTATAATGAAGATATGCTCGCCTATAAGTGAACACTCATCCCAGGAATTCCCAGGTAAGCACAACTGGTCTCGCGTCTGATGAGATGTATACGAAGTGCTTGCCTAGACAAAAAACCCAGAATACAGGCATTCACCCTTCCAGTTTGCACATGTTCACATTATTTAAAACCCAAAACGTTTGACGGGATTTTGAAAATTTGAAGGCACAAGGCCAAAAACCAATACTGAAAAGGGTTCAAAACCATATAACAGAGGGTTCAAAACCTTACAATTGAGGGTTCAAAACCTTGTAATAAATCATCCAGAAACAGATGATTGTTTTTCAAAAAATCGTTTCGGAAAATTTGGTTCTTGTTTTGATAATCACCTAAGGATAGGTGATGTACATGTTTTAAGATCTAAACACAAGATAACTTGTGTTAGGGTCCTAGAAAAGTTATAGTCTAGGTCAAAGCATTACTAATAACCTAATTCCCTATAACCATTGGCTCTGATACCAACTCTTCTGTCACACCCCGACCGCGTAAAACAACAAATCGCGGCGGAAACATCGGGGCGTGTCGTAACAGAATAAATTGTTTCAGAACCATGGCATACAAAGTTGTATTTTATTTATCAAACAAGGGTGTTACATTGTCTTGAACAGTAAACAAAAGAGTTTATAACATAATTAAACAAGTCTATCTTCGTTTTTTTTTAGTCTCTAAGGCACAGGTCCGCCCTAGTGTCATGATCAACATCCTACGGAAAAGCTCCTGAAAACACATGTGAAAATAGGTACGTCAGCATAAAAATGCCTGTGAGATACATAGGTTTGTGAAAATAGGATTCATGACTTGTATTTGAGAAAACGTTTAGTCATGAACCTTGTAATTTGCTTTGTCTTGTAAATCATTTGAAAACGATAAGATCAGTTGATATGTATAAGTAAATGTAAGGTTAAATGAATAATCATGTAAAATGAGTTTGTATAAGATAAGTTGGTTGTAAAACAATGTCTTATGAAAAGTATGTTATTTGTATAAAATGTTATATGTATCAAACTGAAATGATTTAAATAACGTTACGCTATGTAATACTATACAAACACTTATATATAGGAAGTACCAGCGGCGTATCCACCATGTTTGTATCATATTACACACGTATCGTTACTCAAATCACTTACCCAAACAACCACCAATGTAACTTGTTCATGTACAAATGAATTGTCAAGTGTTATTGTGTAAACCATATCAAAATGTCTATGTCCAATGTAAACCACCAAATGTGTATATCAATGTCAAAATGTTTATGTTCAATGTAGATCATGTAATGTGTAACCAAGATGTCATGTATGGTAGTGAAATATATATATCAACTAAACCATATGTAAAATGCACAAAAACAAGGTATTGAAGTAAAACATAGTTTAAATCAAAGTTATGTTTTGTGTAACAAATGCATGCTATACTGATACAAACATTTATGCGGTATTGTTAATATGCATACATCCAAGCCTTGAGACTGTGGCGATAAACCCTTAAACAAATTAAAGGTTTATCTGAGTTATGTATATCGAATTCGGTCATTCCTTTCATCCCCATACCCAGGATGTCCGGAACGAGAGTTGTCAATTCCTATGGTACCACTACCTACTAACGAATGGCATGATCAATGTTAATGAATGTATTGTTCCATGTTAAACAAACCAAATGTCATAACCAAAATGTAAGCATGTGAAAACGATGCACTAAGTATGTAATCCAATGAACATACGTAGCGTGAAATGTAATGAAAAACGATGTACTAAGTAATGCACACAATGGGCACACCTAGCATGAAATGTAATGTAAAACGATGTACTAAGTAATGCACACAATGGGCACACCTAGCATGAAATGTAATGTAAAACGATGTACTAAGTAATGCACACAATGGGCACACCTAGCATGAAATGTAATGTAAAACAATGTACTAAGTAATGCACACAATGGGCACACCTAGCATGAAATGTAATGAAATCATGTACTATAATGTACTACTGAACATAGAAGGTATATGATGTGAAAACATGGAAAGCATGAAAGTAACAAGTAGGCACATGTGTTTCACCCCAAAACAGTTTGGAAAACAGTAAAAGAGGGGTCTATGTACTCACTTGAGATTGCTCAGTTGTCTAAAGATAACCACCAAGTAATGCTATAGATCTCGGAGTCAAACGGCACCTAATATATGTAACTATGTTAATAAACCGTACCTAAATCGGAAGATCGGGTAGCATGAGGGTTTGTAAACCAAACGAGTATGGAGACCCGTGTAGTATGGTTCAACAAAGCCTACATACTAATTGAAACCTAACATAATTGTTTACGACCCATTACGACCCGTTTAGGTAGCTTATGCTACTTTAATGCGTCGTTCGCGTGAAACGCGTTCGGACCGCCTAACTAGCCCTATGACAAGTGTTATATGCCTAAACATGTTACTTGATCAGTTATGTGACAAAGGTTTAGGTTACATATGCTTAATTACCAATTATACATGAAAAGGGTATTCTGGTAATTTACCTAAGGCATATAAACTACCTATCATACAACTACTTAAACGATGTGACCATAAGGTATAACCTCGGAAGGTTATGCCCTATACTATGGTCACCTAATGTATTTGGTCGGATCCTAATGATCGACCAAACTGGGTCGGGTTCGAAGGTATAGGCGATTTATTAGATCGCCTACCCTACGACCCTAGACAACGTGGTAATCAGTAGGCATAGCCCCTAGGGACTATAACCAACGTGATTACACTCACGTTGCGAAGTTCAAACGAACTTCGCATTGACCATTACTGGTCAACGCTGAAAGTCAAACAAAGTTTGACTTTCTGACTCGAAAAGCAGTAAAATAAGGAAAAGAACGAAAGAATACTTACGAAGGGTCCCCGAATGCTAAACTTGATTCAAAAATCTTAGGTATGAAACAAATGTTTCAACTTAGAGTTTCTCAAATCAAATTTCTTGTGATTTTAGCAATGGGGGTGTTGGGGTATTTATAGTTTTTAGTCCACCGTTGAGATCGTTTCATGGAAACCGTGATTCGATCACATCCGTACACTTGTTGAAAGGTTATGGAAGCTAAATATGATCCTTATCTAGTGACTAAGCAACTTAGAACATGTGGTGGAGGATCAAACAGCTGCAACTTGTGATTAAATGCTGTTAATCTGGTCCAGAAGGGGGCTCGCGTGACACTAAGGCCCCTCGCGTCACGCTAGGCCCCTGTTTTGGCAGATTTTACAGAAATGGTCCCTGTACCTTGTTTAAACGATTTTCGACGCGTTTGAACCCCGTTAACCTCATTTCAAGGATCTAAAATGAAGTTAAAGTATAGGGAACTCAAAATATGCTAAAAAATATCTAGGATGTCGGTTCGTTTGGCCGTACGATCGCGATGTTCGCTTAATTACGACGGAATGCGCACAAGCGCGAAAAACGATCCAAATGACGCGACGAATGGATTTTTCTTATGGCGAACACTAAAATATAATATAGTCATGCTCACATAAATTTTTGGATGTCCGGATGTATTCAGAACGTAAGTTATGCGCGAAAGTGCAAACTTGTGCACTTTTTGACACTTTTAGTCCCTGAATGACCCAAAAGTTTATTTTAGCACACCGAACCCCTCAAAGCCTATTTCTAAGCTATGTAAAGGATATTTAAGGTGTGTTTAACTTATGGTTATGTTCCGGAATGTCTGTTCCAGTACGAATCGTCATACTTTCGCAGTTTGTCAAGTTTAGTCCCTGTAAGCGAATTAACTTGTTTTTGCCATACCAAAGCCTTCAAAACTTATTTCTAAGTTATGTAAAGGTTATTTAAGGTATGTTGAGTATATGTTGATGTTCCGGAGTATTTGTCGCATTAAACTGAGTACGTTTACGCACTAGTTTGCGTATAACTCTCCAGAAAGTGATGTAGAGTTTGGAATTGAACAAAAGTCAAAACATGAAAAATGTAAAACATAACAAAACAAACATTGGGATCAAATAACATTGTTTTATTGATAATAGAACTGTTCATAGTGATTACAAGCACAGTTTTTACAGGAAGGAAACTAAACCTAGGCGTGCTCGTGCTTTACAGCTCACTATCCAGTCGAACCTCCCCAGTCAGATTCGCAATGATCAGGATGAAGCACTAAAGACAGAAAACCTCCTAGCTGAATCCTTGCGGGGTATGGAGAAACAGTTGGAACTCAAGGACGATGGTATTCGTTACGTTGCTGGACGCATTTGGATTCCATCTTATGGAAATCTCCGAGAACTTGTGATGGAAGAAGCGCACAAGTCACGCTACTCGATACATCCTGGTGCTGATAAAATGTATCACGATCTCAAGATTTTGTATTGGTGACCTAACATGAAAGTTCTCATCGCTAAGTACGTTAGCAAATGTTTAACCTGTGCCATGGTCAAGGCCGAATACTAGAAGCCGTCGGGCTTGTTGCAACAACCAGAACTGCCAACATGGAAATGGGAGCAGATTTCTATGGATTTTGTTACGGGCTTACCTAGATCCCAAAGCGGGAACGATACCATATGGGTCATCGTGGACCGCCTAACCAAGTCAGCACACTTCCTCGTGATCAAGGAAACCGATAAGTACTCGAAGCTTGCTGCAATCTACTTGAAAGAGATAGTTGCTAGGCACGGAGTGCCAATCTCTATCATTTATGATCGTGACCCACGCTTTACATCCGAGTTATGGCAAGCTACCCATAGATCTTTTGGCTCACGTCTGGATATGAGCACTGCTTACCACCCACAGACCGATGGTCAAACGGAACGTACCATCCAAACGCTTGAAGACATGCTGAGAGCATGTGTTATTGATTTTGGAAATGGGTGGGAACGACACTTACCGTTGGTAGAATTCTCCTACAACAACAGCTACCACACCAGCATTCAGGCCCTTTGAGGCATTGTACGGTCGTAAATGCCGATCACCTCTGTAGTGGGCGGAAGTTGGCGAAAGCCAAATTACTGGCCCGGAACTTGTAGTCGTGACCGTTAGAAAAGTTACGCTGATAAGCGTAGGAAACCGCTAGAATTCCAGGTCGGTGACCGGGTTCTACTTAAAGTCTCACCCTGGAAGGGTGTGGTTCGTTTTGGTAAATGGGGCAAACTTAATCCGCGATATGTCAGACCATTCGAAATTACCGAGAAGATCGGTAAGGTTGCTTACAGATTGAAGCTGCCTGAAGAGCTGAGTGCGGTGCACAACGTCTTTCACGTGTCTAACCTAAAGAAGTGTCTGTCAGATGAGACACTCATCATTCCTTTCAAGGAACTCACTTTTGACGATCAGCTGCACTTTACTGAGGAACCGATTGAGATCACGGATCGAGAGATCAAGACCCTCAAACGTAGCCAGATACCTATCGTACGAGTCCGTTGGAACTCGCGCCGTGGCCCAGAGTTTACCTGGGAGCGGGAAGACCAGATGAAGCGCAAATATCCCCAGTTGTTCCCAGACGAAACTCCCAGCACTGAAGCTACCTCATAATTTCGGGATGAAATTCCAAACTAACGGGGGGATGATGTGACACCCCGTTGAAACATTCTCACTCATACTAGCTTGACAGTGGCTGCCTTAACTTTCGGGATGAAAGTTCTTAAAACTTGGGGATAATGTGACACTCTAGGTTTTCCCGACCAACCTGCTTGTATTAGCATTATGAGTACGTATATTATTAAATGAAAGTTTGTGATTTGTCACGATGTGCAATGTGATCCTTGTATTAAACTATGTGTATGTAGAATATATATATATATATGCATATGTGTGTACTGTGAACCGAAACCACAAGAACCCGACTCGAGACCACTCGGTCTTGAGAGACCCGAAACAATTGGGCCACACCCCTTGTGAGTCCACTTGAAAGCCCATTAGGGTGCATCACCATGGTATGGGTATAAAACCCCACAATTCAGCCGACATTCCCTTGGTTGTGAGCCTCAATCACATCACACACTCTCCCAAAAACATTCCCTTATCCATACTCTCTCTCATCTCATCCATTCTCTCTCTCTAGAACAAAACCCTAACCCAAGCATCCTTCTTCCCTCTCTCGGACCAACCGGCGACAACAAGTAGTCTTGGCTCAAGCTCGAGATCATCACTCGGAAGTTAGTTCATCGATCCTCCATACCCTCAGCATCTAGCCGGTTAGTATTTTGTAGTTGTTTGGTTAAAAATGATGATTTATGAGTACATATCAACTGTTTTGTTAGTTGGGTGTTTGAATGAGTATGTTGCTGAATAGATGATTGATTTGTTATAAATGTTTAAAATGAGGTGTGAACCGTGATGCTTTGATAATTCCTTGCCATATTAATGTTCAACTTGAACAATGTGCTTCATATGATTTATATGAGTAGAGGTGTTGTAAAATAATGATGTGATTGTTTAAACTTGTTCCTCATAAATAACTATGATGTGTATGAAAAGATCGATCTGTTTCAGTATTTAGATAGGGGGATTTAGTTCATTTTGAGGAATGATAAACATGGAAATAGATGAAACAGTGAAGAACATGTTGAATATGAAATGAATATTTGAATATGTGATGTTTGATCTGTTTTAACTAGAATTTAGACAAGAAAACATGTTTGTGCATTCTGGTTGGTTAGTACACAATTTCATGAACATGAAATTCCATTGGATAGTACATCAGAGGTTCTAGAAGGATCTCCACATCAGACAAACGAGCCGAGACCCTCGGTTGCGACTCGAGACCATCAAAGTGGCAACTCGAGATCAAGCAGCAGACATCAAGGACTCGAGACCAGCAAGATCTCGACTCGAGATCTCATGATCTCAACTCGAGACGGTGGTTGGGAAACGGAACTTAAAACAACGCTATCCCCTTGTAAGGGATACAAACACACTTTTCTCCCCTTATGCGGGAACCTTAGTTAATTACTATTTATATTGGATGCAACAAGCCATACTAAACGAAACTCTATCACTCAAGTCCCTACTACTTAATACCGATTAGTCGTCGGGGTCAGGCGAACGGGTTATTAGTTGATAGCGCTATTTAGGTCTCACCAGCCTCACACCGTGCCCGCGTATGGGATCGGGAGTGAACTAATAGACTCTGGCAAACCGTCAATGATTATAGAACATTGACAAACGGGGCACTCTACGGAAACGTACGGTCGCATAGTATTCGGTATTGTAAACCAGTTTAGTAGCTTACTTAAGGGGTAGCTCCCCTTGGCATGGTATAAATGAGTAAATTAACTGTTGAAACAAGTTTTTGGAATTAAAAACTGGACAAACTCGTGAACTCGCCAACATTATGTTGATACCCTACTGCATGCTTTGCAGGTACCCAGTGACTCAGGAGCTTGCAGCTTGGGGATGTGTAGTGGTCGTCATAACCCATGTGTTGGGTTCTATTATAAACTTGAACTATGAACTTATTTTAGACTGTTTTACCTATGCTTCCGCTACTTACTTAAACCACTATTTGAACTTAAAACCTTTGAACTTTAACTATGGTATTTACTAACCCTTATGGTTGGTGAACTTTCTTATTATTAATTAAATTGCTCAGTATAATTGGTGGCTGGATCCTGGTCAGTTGCACGCCTCGTGGTAGTACTCCGCACGTGGATTTGAGGGTGTGGCATGATTAGAGTGTTAAAAGTTTGATATGATGTTCATACATTTGATTGTTATGCCTGATGATGATATGTTTAGTGGTTGGACAAAGATCTAGGGTTCATACTAGAATCAAGATCCAAGATTGTCTTAATTGTAAATAGATTTCATAGAGATACAAGATGTCATGTGCGAAAAGGGGATCTCCGGATGAATATTGATGATGTAGAAATCTAGGTCTGTTTGGGTAAATGTTTGATGATTTTCGTGTGAAGAAACTTGCTATAATGATTGATGTTAGAACTAAGATTATAAGATGTCTACGGCTGGATGATATTATGTGTGGATAGATTGATTGATGATGATGAAATGATAAATCTGATTGTTTTAAGTATTAATAGTTGGTCCAAATGATTATCTGATGAAGATTAAATAAACCTGCCTGTGTGCGATGTATTTGAAGCTAGGGTATATAAGAACTGATGTTTGATTTGGTGAACATGAAAAGATTTATGTCTGATTTTATTTAACGTCGCACACTCATGTAACACACACCTCGGACTGCATGACGTTCAATCTTCCATAGCACACTGCACATATGAATGCCACGTATGCCGCACATTCCCGATGAACAAATTTTGATGCACAATGTACAAGTAAAAGGTGCATGACCGCACACCCTCATGGGTGCCGCACACTCATGTTGGGCCATACACTGTTTTGGGTCGCACATTCACGTAGTTGGGCTGCACTCCTAAGTGGGCCGCACACTTATACTGAACTATATATTACTGTTCACTTGATTGGGCTTTTGTTGTGAATTCAGTTGTAGTTAACGTGATACTTGTATGCTACCTGCTAGTTACGTATAGAAAATACGTGGATTACTTGCATTCAAACCTAATCGTTATTGGTAACCATAATAGGACGTGGTTGACCAACTTCAAAACAAGTAATTAATCTGCCGAGCACAACAAAGGTGAGTTCACACATTTACTAAGAGCATGTATTCCCGGTGGTTGGGAACGAACTTCACTTTCCCTGGAATGGGATTGCCTAGTATTCCGAGGATGGAATGCTGTTAAATGCTATTTATATCTCATGTCCTAGCGTACTAAACGAAACTTTATCACGAAGTCCTCACTTACTATACCGATTAATCGCCTGGCCTGGCGAACAGAATATTAGTTGATAGCGCTATTAGGTTTCACTAACCTCACACCGTGCCTTGGAGGACAGGCGTGAACTAGTATGCCTTGGCAACCGTCAATGATGATAGACATTGACAAATGGGGCAACAACGATGCAACAGTCACAACTGTTCGAGATTACAGAGTTTAGTAGCTTACAGATGGGGTAGCTCCCCATAACATGATTATAAATGAGTAATTTAACAACATACGTTTTTGGAAATAAAACTGGAAAACCGTGAACTCGCCAACTTTATGTTGACACCCTACTGCATTCTTGCAGGTCCTTAGGTACATCCCGGGAGCTTGCAGTGGAGGAGTGTAATGGTTGCATCGAACCGATGTTGGTTCTAAATAAATATGTATGAACTTTAAATTTGTGTTTAGATTGTTAAACTTTATGCTTCCGCTGTTAACTTTAACATTGCTTTTGGACTTTGAACTTTAGTCACTAATCGTATTGGTAGTGATGAGTTTACTTTATTATATTTAATGTTCAATATGATTGGTGGCATGAACCTGGTCAGTCACACGCTTCGCGGTAGTACTCCGCATGTGGAAATTGAGAGTGTGACATTTACCTTGTAGTTCAGTGCAATTATGATATGTATGACTTACAGATTCTGATTTTACCTTTACTCTGTGGTAAGTTCATTCACACCATTCAAGCACTTTGAAACTTCTGCTTCCTTTTTCTCAACAGTCTCCTCATTAGCTTCATTCTTCTCTTCTACCACAACATCTGCTTCTGCATCTGAAGCACGATCTCCTACACTCTGTCTTGATGAACTCTGATAACATTTTTCTAAAGCTTCCCACAGTTCTTTAGACATCACATACTTACGGAAACTATAAATAATTTCCACTGGTAAGGATTTCTTTATCACTGC
Source organism: Helianthus tuberosus (assembly GCA_030545235.1). NCBI lineage: Eukaryota > Viridiplantae > Streptophyta > Magnoliopsida > Asterales > Asteraceae > Helianthus > Helianthus tuberosus. The sequence continues at coordinate 163,991,777 of CM060366.1, forward strand.
TAAAGCTCGCGTTTCAGCATCAAACACCCGTTTTTCAGATTCATCCATCTTCTTATATGAGATCACTTGAATTCTCCTGTTAACTCGTCGTGTGGGAGCAATGTACCCATCAATCATACAACTCCATATTCTAGCATCTTCACTTAGAACAAATGCCTCAAACTTCTTCTTCCAGTCAGCATATTGTTTAACGTTTATCAGCTTCGGCCTATTATTAACAGTGTCACTTACCTTGTCTATTCCGACCATTTTTAACATGCAACTTAAAATTTAAATGGATTTTGCTATACCTGTGTCAAAATCCAATCTAACTTCTCTACTAGTCCTTGTCGAGTTTTTACTGTAACGGTACCTGTTAAAAACTTTCAAAATTTGTCCGAAAACTATCTTTACCAAACTATAACATTAGACTCGTCTTGAAATTACGAAACCAATGATATATAATGTCTAAAACACTTTTTGGAATTTTCGTGCCTTTTTTGTCCTAAAAATAAGGCGATTCAAACTATGCAGTCCGTTTTCAAAGTTCATTTACAGATAATTTTCTATTCACGAAAACGTTAATTACTCAATATGTAGCTAATTACTCCAGTTTTTAATTACTCTACCTTTTAATTACACCAGTTTTTAATTACTCCACCTTTTAAATACTCAAACAATTACGCTGGCAGATCAAATACGCAGGTAAGCCAATTTCGCTGGTTAATTATGCAGGTAACTCAAAAACACTGATTTCCTACTACGCTGGGGTTAAATACGCTAAGGATTAATTACGCCGGTTAATCACGTAGGCTGATCAATCTAGTATTACGATGACTAGCAAAATCGCTGATCACCGTGATAACGTCGCAGAAGACAATTATCAGTGTCACCAAAGTCGCCTTTGGATTTAATTACGCTGGTTAGTCAAATACACAGGTCTAGACTGCGTAAATGAGAAAAACGCAGTAACTTGTTCAGCAAGTCAGTTAGCAAATACGCCGGGAAAAGCTGAAAATCTAATCTTTTCAAAATTTGAAAAGATCTTCTCCGAATTCTCCAAATCTTTTTAAAATTTTCCTTCACAATCAACCAAGCAAAATATCAGAGTTTTTATGAAAATCTTGATGAACACAACGAAGAACACGAAGAACAAATCTTCGAATCTTCAAGTTTTTTAGTAGTTTTAACTCCAAAAATCTGCAAATCTGCACAACTTAAATTCGCAAAGATCTGTCAAATACGCAGAACCACCAAAACAGCCTCAACCAACAACCAAAACTATTCCGAAACCCTGCAAGTCAGCAACAATTACGCGGGTAAAAACTGAAATTTTCAAAACCTTGGTTTCAGCCTCCAAAATTTCAAACCTGCCTCCAAAATTCCACCCTTTTCTGCACCAACCAATTCTGAACCGGGCCAATCAAGAGCCTAATGCTCTGATACCAATTGTAGGTCCCTTAATCCTATGGATCTTTCATAGAATTGTCTATCTAACCTAGAGTGCGGAATCCTCTAAATCAGATTATCACAGAAAACATTAGAAACAAAATTATATTAAATAGTCTTCTATTGATTATCCAAACAAACAGCTTTACAATCAACTCAAGACTCACACAACCTCACAGTTTTTAAACAGTTATGTACATATCTTGCTACTAATTACGGATTGAAACAAACACGTAATATGTCTATTGAATAGTCGATCGGAATCTTCTTGATAACTTTGGCTCATGGATGTATGAATAGATTTGTGCAAGAATCTTTTAATCATTCCGGGGAAACCATTCTTGGTATTATCCAATGTTCAAGGTATTACCTAATGTTTCAGTTACTTTCATGGTAGTCAAACTTTAACAAATGATTTAATTATGATATCTTTTTGTATTTGTAGGATTGCATTGGCGCTATAATGAGACACTCGTGAGGACATATGTTCGACAGAACCATCAAGTGTAGTACATTGGTCGAAAGGGATAGCTACACAAAATATAATGGTTGTTTGTGATTTTAACATGTTCTTTACATTTGTATGCTAGATGGGAGGGGACCGAGTAGGACAAAAGAATTTTTAATGAAACATTACAAAGACCGGAGCTTCATTTTCCACATCGAGCGGGTGATTAGTATAATTTTAGTAATGCAATATTTATGTTTTTAATACTTGTTTGAAGTGAATAACACTATTTGTTCTATATATAGATAAATATTATTTTGTTGATGTTGGATACCCACATACTAAAGGGTATCTTACTCCTTACAAAGGTACGAGCATTCGTTATCATCTACTAGATTTTCTATGTGGATACACTAGTGCTATGTATGCTCCTCGTGGACCGAAAGAGACATTTAGCTATCACCACTAATCATTGAAAAATACCATTGAACGAACTTTTAGAGTGTGGAAAGCTAGGTGGGCTTTATAGAGATATGCATGTAAATTACAAGTATGGGCACAAAGTGAGTATTGTGATAGCATAGGTGGTGATCCATAACTTTATTAGAAAGGCTGGTAGGTTTGATGAAACAGTTAACATGGCACAACAAGAATCCTACAATCCCACAGAAGGTGTAGTAATGAAGTTCATGAAGAAGGTCCAAGTACACGTCATATGAATAATAATGATGATTTGCATATGGCAGTGATACGAGATTTTATTGCATAAGATATAATGGAATTGCAGGGATAAATGTACCATGACATCATTTTGGTATTTTTTATGAATTATTTACAATTTGTATTACCGAGTTGGGAAGGGTGGGTGGCCAATGGTTGCGTCCTTTGAGATTCTCTTGATAGGCCACAAGGATTGAGATTTTCAAGGTCGGTTATGTAAAATTATATACAAATAATCATTTAGACATATATAACAAATTTAGTAATTGAAGTCATTGGGTGTTTATTGACTTTAGTGTATTTTTAGGTTATTACTTCGTAGACACATGATACACAAATGGATAAGGTTGTCTCACCCTTATAAAGGCCAAAGACATCATTTAAATGATTGGCGTGACCAACATCGACCACTACCCCAGAAAAAGTTACTTAACATGAAATATTCATCCGCGAGAAATATTACTGAAATATGTTTTGGAATTTTAAAGGTAAGGTAGGGAAGTATGTATACATAATCAGGGACATGTATGTTTGGGTTGAAACTAATGTCCATTCACTTGTTGGGGATACTGATTTCTTCTATGTGGAGGTGTGAAACGCCTCACTTTAGGGCTACACAAGAGGTCTACGTTGAGTTCGTTTCTTTTTGTTGTTGCCTCGGATGAGTTGTCAAAGTCGATCCAGAAAACAAGTATGTGGTGCATGCTTTTTGCAAATGATTTTAGTTACAGGGAGTAAACAAAGCCTGAATGCAAGGTTAAGGAGGTGACGCACACCTTTAGAAAATAAGGGGCTAAGGATTGTGCAGGCGGTGACGAGTATCTTTGATATGATTTCAGCAGTGAAGGCGATGACGAGGACATGCAAATCACCATTGATGGTTGCGTGATCCCGTAGGTAAGTAAGTTCAAGTATTTAGGATCCTTTGTATAAAGGAATGCAAGATAGATAGTGATGTGGCACACTGCGTACAAGATGGATGGTGTAGGTGGAGAGTAGCAACTAGGGTATTATGCGACAAGAGGTTTCCAACGATATTGAAGGGAAATTGACAGGGTTGTAGTTAGACCTCCTATGTTATATGAGATAGATAGTTGTTCCATCAAGAAGACTTAGGCGTGTGAGTGAGAGGTAGTAGAACTGAGGATTCTAAGGTGGATGTGTGGGCATACCAGGTTGGATAGGATGAGAAATGATGTTTTCATGGAAAGATTAGGGGTGGCTAGTGTATTAGATAAGATAAGAGCAATTAGGTTAAGATGGACATGTCAAGAGGAGACAAGCGATGACCACTATTAGGACCGTGAAAACTATCATTGTGGAGGGGAGGATGAGTAAAGGCAGACCAAAATTAACTTGAGAGGAGTGGATTAGGCAACATTTGGTACACTTGAACCTCTCTATATACACGGTCGAGGATAGGAGCTAATGGAGACATATGATTAAAGGTGAAGGACTTTTAGCTGAAATATGGTACAACTGATTGATTGCATTCAATTCAATAGGGTTACAATATATAGAGATAAACTGGACTGTGAGCTCGATACTAAAACCCTAAATACTATATTCCAATGCACTCTCGTAGGTAGAGTGGTAGAAAATCGGACGCCTACACTCGAAAAAAAAAGACACAAACAAAACAATAAAAAAAACTATTCTCGATCTCGCTTCTTGACTTGTAAGTCCAAAATTATGCCAAAAAATCCACAAGCTGCATGATTTTGCCAAAAGAAATAATCCTTATCCTTCAATTTTAGTGATCTCGTAGTTTGCAAGGGTGCGATGGAGAACTGTAGTTCTACACAAGGGCGGCAACGTCCTGACCTAGGTTAAGCGACGGTTAGGCACATCGACAAAACTGTTGGATAGTAGAAACTAATGTTAGGATACCTTGACTTTGATTTGGCAATGGATTCCCCCGATTTTGGTTCTTGGTTCCCTGGCGATCGTGGTCGTGCGGCGATGTGTTAAAACTAGCAGATGACGAAGGCCGATAACCATGGTCAGGTGGTTGTCTTTCGACAGAAGGTGAGATCCGTAGATCGAAGATAGACATGATCAAACCGTGGACTGAATGACGACAATGGACCTTGATCTGATGAGAACGTGTAGTAGGAAAATGGAAAATAATTTGAAGTGGGGAGGTTTTAGGTCAAACTCCGAAGCTGTTGTTGACCTTTTCGATTTGATCCATCTTGGGATATATATATATATATATATGGATGAATAAATCCAAAAGCACTTGTGGTCCATGGATGATGGATAATAAGTTGTACTGGTAAATCCCAAGGCAACAACTCAAAGCAATATTGATGATTAAAAAACAATAAATCCCAAAGCTTTATCGCAAAGAAATATTTTAAAGCAATCTTAATGATGTCGGCCAAGATTGCAACTATGGAACCGAGAGGAATTGATCGACAAAAAAATGATGATAAATGAACCAACACCAGGAAAAAGATCAATAAACTAAAAAACAAACGGGAATGAACAAGGCGGTGACGGTGGCATATGATAAATGAATCAACACGATGAAAAAGATCAATAAACTAAAAAACAAACGGGAATGAACAAGGCGGTGACGGTGGCATGTTGCCATGTCTAGGGTTTGAACCACACAACAACTAGGGTTTGTATGTGTGTGGGTGGCACGGTGGGCGTGGTAGAGAGCTTAGGCTTTGATACCATCAAAGATGGTAAAACTGATTGATTGCGTTCCATTCAATTAGGTTACAATATATAGAGATGAACTGAGCGTCATACTAAAACCCTAAATACTATATTCCAATATGAGGATGATGGTACAAATTTGTTTTTGATTCATGCCTAACTAGGTTAGAACCCCGTGTATTACACGTGTTAAATAAATATAATTTTATATACTAAGTAATAAAAATGTTACATTTCTAAAAACTTGTGCATTGCACGGATTTAATAAACACGTGTATTACACGACTTGAATACATATAATGTAATCGGTTAACACACATAGTCGTCGATATATGTTTTTGAAAAAAAATGTACTTTGATGTACAATATACTTTTTATTAGATTTGATTTTGTTTTTTAAATTATTATTAGGATAGAAACTTATTTATTACATAAGTTATAACATTTTACTTTGTTTTTTTTTATTTATGAATAGGTTAGAAACTTAAGTGTTACACGTAGTTGAATCAGTGGAATATTAAATTGTAACGTCTCGCTTTTCGCTGCTTTCCGTTCTTAGAAAGTTTGACTTGTAATTCTATTTTCGGAAACTTGTTTCCCTTATAATCGTATTTCGTTTCGAGCCATTGTAAATCCGAGACTTTGATCGTAATGAAATGAATCTTTTATACATCATTTATACATGTTTATACATTGATACGTGCATTCGTTTGATACATGATTCGTAATTCGCATAAACATAAGTTTAACTCGTAAACAATGATCGTGGATTCGTAATTCGTAAATGTTACATACATACAAGACACTTGATTATTCGAATACGATACTTATAATTATTTGATACTTCATTATACATTGCCTATTACTTGTTTAAATCCTTGCAACACTTCTTTCATTCTTACAACACCAAATTCTTGTTTAATTATTTGATTAAACCCTTGTTCATGTTTGTTATATATATTAGGACATGTTACATGACACATATACAATTGATACACCTTAAATACATACAATACACAACAATTAATCCTCTAATATGTTACATACACTTGTTACTTGCAACCATGTTTGCATACTTATGTATCACCCATTTTAGTGATTAAAAACATGTATATTATGCATTTAGACCTTATTACATGATAAACAAACATTGGTACATCATCAACACTTATCATATTCAGCAATTATACAGGTTATATGTTAAAAAAAAGATTAAAAGCTGATTATAGGGCTGATCGTAGCTTTGGGCTGTTCTTGGTGGACTTGTTTCAATGTTTAACCCATCCTAATCACTTCCAAAGCCCAACCCATTGAAACCCTAATCCCTTCCCTATATAATAAGCACTTCCCCATCCTTTATCCCACTTTTACCACTCTCAAGCACACTCAAAAACCCACTTAAACACAGTTGAGTTTTCAGCAACATCAGAAAAGTTCAAGCTCTTATAAGTGACTTCTAGCTCACTTCTCCTTCTAATTTCTTCTTATTATTTCTTCTACAACACTTGGATAACCTCTAGGAAGGTTTTCACAAGTTTGCTTGGGCAAACTAAGGTGAAACCTCACCATTTTTAGGTCCAACGTACACCTAAAATTATGCTCATTTTTATCTTTTTAATTCTTCATGTTTTGGAAGAAAACTTATTAAAACTTACTTTAAACTTATGTTTTATTCATACAAACCTAAGTCCTTATGCTCCTAATCAAGTCTATGATTAGTAAGCTTAAAAACAAGGTTGTTACATACAATTCGGAGGTGTTTTATCACTCCAAACTTTCTGTTTTTGTAAGGGTTTTAACCCACAAGTGTTGTATCCTCCAAGTTTGTTATTGTAACAAGACTTGTGATGAATGTGTGTGATTATTTGGAAGCTTGGGCTATCCTACCTTCAATCCACCACCTCACTTGATGATTTATACCTTGAGTAGTTAGTTCATTTCATTTTCATTCTTATTGTATTCATGACCTATCCTTGTTGTTCTTGTAACAACTTGTGCATTGATGAATCTACGAAAGAGGTCTTAAATGGAAGGATTATCCTCCCACATCCTTGCATGACTTATATGAGATTCTTGTAAAACATGTCGGACTAAACTTATACAATATACTATATAGAATATATATAACATATATAAAATATAATAACCGAACCCTCGATGATAATCAAGTGATTATTCGTCATGGTACTAGGTTACATCATCTAAAGTACTTAACTTCTCGTTACGATTCTAATGGGTGTTTAGCCCATGAAATCATTCTAACCCCTATGGGTTTTATAGTGTCAAGAACGAGTATTAAGTCTAGATGATTATTTTCTCGTATACTTACTTTTGTTATACTTTAAATTTCGAATCTAAATCCTCCGTATAATCCAAATTACTCACACACCTATGTTTTCTCGTGTAGAAGGACTCGGTGTTCTACCTCCAAACCAACAACTCTTCACGGATTAACAAGTGGAAGCTTGCAAAAACCGTGAGTACACTTGACCCATTTTCATTTTAACACTTTTTGGGTGCAATATATTAACCTTATAAAAATCACAATAATATATTCTTTATGCAAATGCACAAAACAATCCAAATACATGAAAACTATTTGTTATACTTGATTCATATTCTTGGGTGATACTTACGTGATACTATAGTCATTAGCTTCGTACGAGCCTCCATTTAACATGTATAGCGCTATAGGATTAACGCACCACCGGTGAACGAGAGGTCATGTTAAATTTCATTCTTTATTGCGTAAACAGAGGGTTGACTTGAATATTACATGCCATGATATGTTAATCTTGAATAACTTAGGTTGCCATGTGGATTCGTTTTAAACTCTTTTATACTTATACATATATATACTTAAACTTGTGTACTCGCCATTTTTGTGTTGAACTATACTTTGTTAACATGTTGCAGAGGTTGATTATGATGAAATCTAGTAGGGATGACACTAGAAACGCATATCAAATTTCTAGATTAGTTACCTATTTTGTTAAACTTGTTGTATTGTCTTTCATGTTGTATTTTGAATTTCATGTTGTAATTGACATTTTGTTATGATATGAAATCGGTTTGAATTAATTATTGTCACCAATAGCGTTATGTGTGATGATCAATCTTTCTTCGTCTCACTCCGATGTTTCCGCTATCGGTTGGGTGTGACATAAATAGTCAACAAAAAATATAGTTAAGAAAATAAATATTAAATAAATAACAGATAAGATAAAATTAAATAATTATATATCAATAATTGTTGAAATTAATAGTAATACATAACACGTTATACTAAACAATATATATTGATTCTACTATATGACAAAACAATCCATTTGTATTTATTATATGGATACATTATATATCAACCAATATATATTGTTAGATATGTAGGCTTTGCACGAATCCAGGAATAGAGCATCTGCATATGCTCTATTGTTATGCGCTAATTGTTATGCGCTACTGTTTCATGGATGCTCTAATAGATGCTCTAGTACTAGATGCTCTAATTAGAGATGCTCTAATACGTGGGATGCGCTAATATGGAACAGATACGCATATACGCTATTTTTGTTAATTCTGATATCCAGTTTCCTATTTTACCTTTTCTTGGTCAACAAGTTGTAAACTCTAATTTGGGTATTATAAATAGTTGATAGGTCCTTTATAATTTGTATCACCTCAGTAATAAAATCCTAACCCTAGTTGCAACCCGTGGACGTAGGTCACCTTGATCGAACCACGTAAATTCTCGTGTTCTTTATTTTCTGCAGTGTGTGTGTGTGTTCCGCTTCCGCTTGAGCCTACTCTGATCCGATATCCTGACAAGTGGTATCAGAGCCAAAGGTTCAGTTAAATACACGGTTATCGCAGGAGAGGAAGAGAGATCTTGATCTGCTGTTGTTGCCGTCGCCGCTGACTTGTTTACGACCCGTACCTATTCTCTGGTTACGGCTCGTAAGGTCTAGGGTTTGTGCCGTAGGGTTTGCTATTGCAGATCTGGTGGTTTTGGGGTGTTTGGCGATTAGGGTTTCGGTTCTTGAACCCTGGTTATTCGCTGGTTTATGCTCGGGTTTGCAGGAGAAGTCGCTAGTTCGGGTACTTCGGGTTTCTGGTTTATTGAAAGTCGCTGGTTTCGGGTGCTTGGTTCCTTGTGGGTTTTTCTGGTTTTCTCGTTTGCTATGGCTGAAGACGGGAAGTTCCGAATCGAGAAGTTCAACGGTACTGATTTTGCATGGTGGAGAATGCAAATAGAGGCGTTGCTTGGTGAATGCGATTTGGATGTGGTACTGGAAGAAAAACCTGTTGGAATGGATAAAGCTGCCGAAGCAATTTGGGACTCAAAGGACAAAAAGGCAAGAGGTAAAATTACATTGGCTTTGACGAGGAGTGTTGCATTTAATATCATGAAAGAAACAACTGCTCGTGATATGTTAGCAGCTCTGTCAAATATGTATGAGAAGCCGTCTGCCGGTAATAGGGTATTCTTGATGAGGGAACTGTTTAATATGAGGATGAACGAAGGCAGTTCAGTTGCTGATCACATTAATGAGGTCAATTCAATTTTGTCCAGGTTAGCAACTGTGGCCATGAAGTTGGATGATGACATTCAGGCTGTGGTTTTGTTATCTTCCTTACCTGATAGCTGGTCAGGATTTGTGACACCGGTCACTGAAACTGCTGGAACTGGAAATTTGAAGTTTGATCGGGTCCGGGATAGTGTTTTGGGTGAAGACGTTCGCCGGAGGAACACTAGTGGAGGATCTACTTCTGGTATGCTCAGTGTTAGCAGGGGAAGAGGTAATAACAGAAGTAGTGGGAGTCGTGGGAAAAGCTTGTCTAAAGCTAAGAAGAATGTGAGGTGCTGGAACTGTGGTGAAAATGGGCATGTTAAAAACGAGTGTCCTGATCCTAAGAAAGAGGATGGTAGCCAGCATGTAAACAGTGTTGTGTCAGATGAATCTGACGGTGACGTACTGGTTTGCTGTGAAGTCTATAGATTCTTGGGCTATGGAGTATGGTTCTTCGTTTCACGCCATGCACAACGGGGAGACGATGGTGAATCTGAAAAAATGAGACTTTGGAAAGGTACGATTAGCTAACGGTCATGTTCTTAATGTTACGGGTATTGGAGATGTCAATTTGAAGACTCCACTGGGCACTACAAGGAACTTAAAGAACGTCAGGGTAATTCCAAGTTTAACGAAGAAACTTATTTCTGTTAGTCAACTGGATAAACAGGGACTAGATGTTAAGTTTGGTGGTAGGAAGTGGAAGGTGATTGATGGAAATCTTGTTGTTGCCTGTGGGAGGAGATGAGGATCGTTGTATCTAGTTGAGATACCTGCTGAGGGAGTAGCCGTCCCTGTACAACATAAAGTCTGGTTCACTGAATCTAGTAAGCGGAAGAGGGTTCAATTTGCGAACTTGAATCCTGGTGCTTTGGGGATGTCAGTTGAATGTGGTCGGGGGTCTAAGTTTAAGCCAGTCAGGGGATTTGGTGATAGTGGGAGCACGGGTCGTGTTCCGGGTACAATCGCAAAGAACCGTTGGGTTTTGAAGACGAAGATTCCGACTGAAGAAAAAAACTCTCCTGGAAATAGTTTGCAAAATGTGGATAGTAATATTAATTCTCGGTGTATTTCTGGAGCTGGTGGATCGTGCAAGCCGGTTGAGATAGAGAATGGGTCTGATAAGACTGTTGGGTTGGAGCTTGTGGGAGCTTCAACTGGTCTCTCAGGTACTTGATGAGAGGTGTGGTTGCAACTAGGTGGCTTGGGTGTGACTGAAGTCTTAGCTTGTTCTTGGGAACTGGAGGCTTGGAAGACTTGAACTGGTGATGGGTTTACTTGGATAGACTTTGTGGTTTATGCAAAGCCTCCAAGTGGGAGGTTGTTAGATATGTAGGCTTTGCAGGAATAGAGCATCTGCATATGCTCTATTGTTATGCGCTACTGTTTCATGGATGCTCTAATAGATGCTCTAGTACTAGATGCTCTAATACGTGGGATGCGCTAATATGGAACAGATACGCATATACGCTATTTTTCTTAAGTCTGATATCCGGTTTCCTATTTTACCTTTTCTTGGTCAACAAGTTGTAAACCCTAATTTGGGTATTATAAATAGTTGATAGGTCCTTTGTAATTTGTATCACCTCAGTAATAAAATCCTAACCCTAGTTGCAACCCGTGGACGTAGGTCACCTTGACCGAACCACGTAAATTCTCGTGTTCTTTATTTTCTGCAGTGTGTGTGTGTGTTCCGCTTCCGCTCGAGCCTACTCTGATCCGATACCCTAACATATATATATATATATATATTGTAGCTTATTGGTATAGTAACTATGTAATCCTTTATGCTGTAGAATCTAATCTAATTTAATACACATAAATTAATAGATACATGACCATTTAGATGTTTCTTCAATGTTTTAAAAACCGGTAAATACCGGCCGGTTATACCGGTATTACCGTTTCCAGATATAAATCCGGTACGAAACACCCCGGTAAATAAGTGAAACGGCATAAGGTTTGTACCGGCGGTAAAATCCGGTATACCGGTTTGAAACGTAATACCGGTACCGGCCCATGGTTATTTTAGTTTGGGTTGTTACTTATTTTTATTATATATGTTACTTATCTTACGTAATTTTTATATATTATGATTATTTGTAACTAAAAGTTCTTGTTTAACATTTTATGAAACGAAAATAGTTATCCTCTAGTTGATGAGGATGACGATAATAGTGAATGTCATCTATTATGTGATTGTGAACTTAATGTATTCAACACTCGAATGATTTAAACATACCGTACACTTTCATTTAAAAGAGCTTTTGGAAAATTGAATGATTTTCGGTTGTCTTTTGGATATTTTTTATTATGGATCATCTTTTAATATGTAATCATGCATTTTTGGATTAACTTTTGAGTTGATGTTGTAATTTATGAAATTATAGAGTTAGATAGTCAACCCGGTTGAACCGTTGGGTACAACCTGGTTCAACCGGTTGAACCATTTTTTAACGTAATCCGGTTTGATTTAAAAACCGGTTTTTAAAACATTGTGTTTCTTAGCTAAAAGAGCACACAAAAATATGCAGAAATAATATATGTAAATATTAAATCATGGTGAAAAGTATACATACAGATTAAATTTTAGAAAGTTATAGATAAATTAACCAATGAAGTTAATAGATTATTTTTGTAGAAAGTTAATAGATTATACCTTTTTTTCACAATAAAAATTAGAGGGTATGATAACTTAGGCATTCGATATGGATAATTAAAAAAATCATCGTTTGTAAAATTGGATTTAAATAATCCCAACTCACTGTTATTGGCCAATAATAATCCCAACTCATTTAATCACCAATAATAATCCGAACTATTCACTTTTGTTTGTAAAATACTCCCAGTTAAAAAAACACTAACTAGGTTAAAAAAATTGCTGATGTGGCTTGCCACGTCACCTGCCACATCAGTTGCCACGTAATCGAAAAATGCCACGTAGACTGCCACATCAGCTGCCACGTCATCAAAAAATGCCACGTAGGCTGCCACATCAGCTGCCACGTCATCAAAAAATGCCACATCAACTGTCACGTCATATGACACATCAGCTAAAAGGGCCACATCAGATGCCACATCAACAATTTTTTAACCTAGTTAGTGTTTTTTTAACTGGGAGTATTTTACAAACAAAAGTGAATAGTTCCGATTATTATTGGTAATTAAATGAGTTGGGATTATTATTGGCCAATAACAGTGAGTTGGGATTATTTAAATCCAATTTGCCTTTTTAATTTAGTTATCTAAGGGATAAAGTATATCCAATTACAACTTGCATTATCTTAAAGTTCGTATTCAGGTAGCTTCAATGATTGACACGTGTTCCCCATGAGTTCTTTTATTATATAGTATAGATTAGGAGCTTATTTCTTAGTTTATTTCGGTGGTCTTTGCTTGTTATATGTGCATGTGTGTCTATATGATGTGTATCTATCCCTTTTATACATTTCACCAATTTCCTTTTTTTGTTACCTCATCTAGGTTATTTTTAGAACTTCATTTTTCGGGGCTAGGTCGAGTTTTTTTAGTACCAATGTATGTTCTAATTGGATATTTATGCATGTATATGTCCGAGTTGGGGGTCTCATTAGAAGCAGCCTCTGTATTCCTTGAGGTAGAGGTTAGGATTGCCTACATCTCACCCTCCGAGACCCTATCAATAGCTAGGCTATGGGTGGATTCTATTGGGCATTTACTTCTTGTTGTGTATCTATTTGGCCCACTATAGATAAACCATAACCATATTGACTGATTAATAGGTAACTAGATCAAGTATGCAACCTTTAATAACTAGATAAGCAAAGACTAACCAACATGTAATTCAGTGCACAGTTTTGGACCAATAATATACAGACCAGCAGATTTTGCTCGGGATATTTCAGCGAAGTCAGCCGGAGGCAGAATAGGAGGCTGATCTGGTAACGGTCTACCGGATGAGCAAATTTGGAGCTGATGGAGAAGCACGAACACCTAAGTTTAAAAAAAAGAAAAAAAATCATGTTTTTCACTAGAGTGCATACATAATACAGACATGCATTAAGGATTGGATTTGGGGATACCTTTACGCGCTCGTACATTGTTTCACCAGCATCGAAAGAAGATTTCTTTGTTCGGAAGAGTATGGACTTAGGTTCCTTTCGAGGGGAGGAAGCCTCAATTGCTACAAATAAGAACAAAAACGAATTTATGAGATATGAATAATAAACATAGATAGAAGTTAATATACTTCTTATAGACATCAAGTACCTCTTTTGCATTTTCTCCACTCATCACACAACACTTGTATGAGTAGATCGGGACAGGATTCTCTTTGTTCTTCAACGAGTTGGTTGCAGCGCTTAGTAAAGGAATCCTGTAAGGAAGAATTTAATGTCACTTGAGAGAAACACTTGTAAAATAAATCATGCAGGATCTCAGATTCATGTCCAATTCTCTTCAGACATACTATTTCTCGATCTAAATCAAACTAAACTACAATTTTAACGGATATTATAAATTATAAATATAATTCATGACAAAAAATATTGGAGTTACCTTGAGGGATTGAATATGATGAGTGTTAAACTCAGTCTCACAATACGGAAGTAATTGCCTCAAAAGCCAACCTCCATCCCATAAAGCATCTGCTGATACGCTTGTTCGGCAACAAAGACCAATCAACGCATCAAGTACCTTAAACCAAGAATATGCAAATTGTCAGAATAAATTTTAGTAGAGAAGGTAATTTCAACCCATTTACTTATGAAGTGTCTTTTTGAGTTGTGTTTGAATTTAAACAGGTCAAAAAAAAAAAAACAAAGCTCTTGAATCATTTGCTTCAACTATGAGATATATGGGTCCAATTTCATTGATATCGAAGTGGCAAGTTCGACTCATTTACATAAGAATGGGTTGATTTTTACTCTGTTTACCTCCAACGGGTCAATGGACTAAGTTATCAAGTTAAAGAAAAAAGGAAAGGGGTCAAATGGGTAGAACAGGTTGAAAGTCATCCATAGCGTATCCAAATGCATACGAACTTCCTAAATTGCTTCACTAAAACTTACATTTGTAATAATATAGTTTTTATATTCATATATTGCATGTTGAGCTTTTAATAAAATTGCATAATAAAAGGATGATTGCGGGTCGTGAGCACGCCTAGGAGCAAAGCTCAGACAACTGGAAGTTTTTTTACATTAAACATATGTTAAAGCAGGCAAGGATTTGAGAGAGCAAGAAAACTTGCAAACAGTTGACAGCATGCTAACAAAACATATCAAGAGTAGGAAATAGAAAAGTACTAGACGTCTATGTACCGGTGGGCTTTCCGCAACTTCCTGGTATGAACACGACACTTCATATTGGTCCTGTTAATAACATTGGAAGTGTCAAAAGGATCCCAGGTTGCAAAAGATGTCACTTTACATATATAAGATCATCCATGCAATAATACCTTATATCTAGGAAGTGATTAGTAGTGTGTATTAAAAAACTTACAGAAATCTCAAAATACCCTTCATTTCTTAGAGCATTCCCATTGGAATCTCCATCTCCATTCCAAAAATCACCTTTCTCTAAATTTATGTCTAAAATTTGTTTAACCTTCCACATCCCATTCTCCATCTCTATAGTATTATTTTTTTTATAATTTCTTTCTCTTTCTTCCATGCTTGAGGTACAAACCGAAATGCTTGAGCTATAATCTTTAGATTTTGAAGATGTGAATGGCACTGTAGCAAATCTTTATAGTTTGGAGATGGAGAAGGAAAATAAGCGAAATCTCTAAAATTTGGAGATAAAGGAGATGAAGACTACAATGTGAGTGCTCTCATAAGAATTTAGTTACCAAATAGCATTTATCACAATGAAGGTTAACGAGGGGTATTACGCAATATACCTTTAATCTTTGTAGGTAAACATTGAGCTCAACCTCATTTGATGAGCAGTTTTCTGAAGCAAAAAGTTGTTCTTCACCAGTGTCCTCGCCGATCAAGGCTTTCTGCAATCACAAAATATATAAGGCATTACGTTTCAACTAATCAAAAAACAAGTCTATAATACTCCTTTTATCTAAATGCCCAATTCCAGAAAGAGAAACAAATATTAAGTAAATAAGATCTGAATCAATTTAATGGGTCTGAAATGATCCAAAGAAGATATTGTACTACATCATGTCTAGAGATATACCAACTAGATTACAACAAAGACATGCTTACATGAACGATTGAACCTTTGTTATATGGTAATGTAATTATGTAGTTACAATTCTACTAAAGACAAGGGTGTAGACTGTGGCAAAATAAAGTTTCGTTACAAACACATTAGTATAGGTGGTAATTTTAGCCTATGAACACACGGAGTCTGGTTATATTCATCTATATCATGTAAGACGGGTAGAATAAAAAAGATATCTTAGAAGAACACGAGCTAAATGTGCGGAACAGGTCAAACAGGTTGTGTGTCAACCAAAGTATAAATTAAATGCATAAAAACATCCTACATTAGTGTGTATGAAAAAAGAGATCATAAATGAAATGATGTGATTTTTGTAATCATATTCACACACTAATTAAATTAGACAAAATGTCTTAGGTAGAAACAAAATTACCCATTTTGACCCGTTACCAAACATGACTGACTAGCACGTTTTTCGACCTCTATTATAAAACATAAAAAGTAAAAAAAATAATAATATAAAGTGATCAAAAAATTATCTATCTATCAAAACAAAATAAAAAGAGTGTGAAAAATTTAAGTAAAAAGTCAGCAGGACAGACCAGCAAGAGTTTCTTATGTTGTTTACGTCGTGGAAGGATTCCAAGAGCATCTAACATTGATTCATCAAGCTCTGAAATTTCAAAAAAAAAAAAGAAAAAGAAAAAAAATTATGAGCATATATGTAATCATGAAGCAGGTGACAGTATGAATTATGAATAGCATACAACCTTTAGTTTGTAAGAGTGTGGTCAATACACTCAAAGAACCAACCACTTGCATATCATCTCCACTTCTGATGTAAGAAATCAAAGCATCCCTATACAAGAATAAGAAAATAGATTAGTGTTTTAATCTCCAAAAACATTTTACAAAGTAGTAAAAATCGTAACAAGAGAGAAATGATGTTCCTTTTTAAGCTATGTACTGTACTAATTACTAACGACAGCCAAATACTGAAATAACAATCCATTATCCAATTGTAATGAATACGACACACTCATTATTTATAAAAGAAAATTAAAAAGGCTGGAAAAAGCTTCTGAAATCAACCCGAGCCGACTTGTACCATAAATTACGTGTTTCAAATCAATTCAAATAGTTGTATAGAAAACTTGAAGGGTGCTGCCGCGAGAATCATTAAGTGATGTTCAATACCTTAAAACTGAAGCAGAATGCCAGCAATTATGTTGAGCGCTATTAGAATCGAGATTTCCACCTGGCTTCTCATCATCTACATGGCTCTCCTTATCATGGTCTGCCATGAAGCCATCGAGGCGTTTAGCCTCAATATTTGGCCCAAATGACTCAACAGAACAAATTAGGGCGGCTGCAACGGTATTCGCCAGATCTTTAATCTTAAGGATCCGCAGTATGTAACACAGCAAACAAAGAGAGGTGACTGAACTCAACTTCTTTCCCTGAAATTAAAAGATTCTTGTAAAGTGGCAGAAGTAGTATGAAAATAATAAACATATGATGAGAGGAAATTCATACAATCATACATCAGAAACTTCAATTCTTAATGAAGGAAGAAGCATTGGAAAAATGAGAAGTTTCAACATGCTGTCTGTAATTAATGTCCCAACATCTGGAATCCTGGCAGATACAACATCACTAAGATAGTATAGATTGTCTTCGATTTCATCCACTGCAGAGACTATTTTAGACGTTGATTCTGGACTCTGGCTTCTGCGTCAAGAACGGTTTAGGCTTTTAGCAACTACATTAGGACTCTTTATTAAAAAATATCAAACTAATACTAATTTAAGACAAACGATACACACTCTGTGGTAGGTGATAACAATCCATTTAAGCTAATGCAGCGCTCTCTAAAAAATATAACCAAGTCCAAAAAGTACTTGTCATGAGGGGTGGTGGCGATGTATTTATTAACATGTATGTCTCCCACTGCAAAAGAACAAACACGAGTATTAGTTGCACTGTAGAATATCACCAAGAGTAATTTGGGGAAGCTATTAAAAAGAGGTAAGTACTAACTAACCATGATAGATATTTAGTGTCAATGCACGGACTGCAGCACGAATCATGTCGTCTTCATGAAAAGCAAAACGAATTGCCTCCACATAAAGTGGAAAGGAAACTATTTCCTCCTACATACACACAAGAGATGAAAATACATATGGAAACAGAAATACAGCAAGATGTAGATATAATATACACAATTGTCTATATATAGATAATGAAACAGAGAGAGAGTAAAATCACAGGAACAAACTTACCTTTTCAGTCTTAACAAGCAAAGATATGGTATTCTTGTTTAACTTCCCACTGATTGCTCTTCAAAGATGCAAATTTAAATTGGTCAGAAAGAGAGGGAAAAAAAAGGATAAAAGTCAACAGATGAAGCATTTGATAATCAGAAAAAGATAATTTTTGAAAACCAACACACAGGCTGAAAAATAGCAAACCTGAGGAAGGATACATAGTATGACAAAAGCTCTTCATCCCGAAAGTCAAAAGGATAAGTTATAAGGAAGTTTATAAGCTCATTACTCAACAGATAATCTGCAAATTCAGCGAAAGGTATTAATGTCGGAATATAAAAGCAAATAAACGATTTCAAAAAAACAAATCTACATTTATATATTCATCTTACATATTGAGTGATCACTTTTCAGGTTCTGAATCATAATGCTCATTGTTTGCAACAATTGAACTGAAACAATCTTACTGATCTTTAGTATACGTACAAATTCCACCATGACCTTTTTCTCCATAAAAAACCTGTTAAATAGGCATCATCAAACAGATAACTTGTTTAATATGTACAAACACACACACGTGCCCGTGGGAACGTACAACACAATTGTGAAAAGTACAAATAAAGTAGAGATAGCAAATAGCAAGAACCGCACTCAAAGAAGTTTAAGTCATGCTGGTCGCCATATGTTATCAGCTCTGCAATTGATCTCAGTGGGTTGATCACAAAATCCTATTGCAGGATAAACAAATTTAAGGTCACAGAAATCATTGTAAATATATATTGTCGTTTTATGTGTTCAAAAAAATATAAAAATTGTGGATCATGTCAATATGGATCATTTACCTTGTTAACATCATTAATAACTTGAACTTTCATCAGCTGGTCGATTGAATTGCTGCAAACAGAACAAAATCATACTTTCACAATAGCGTACCAAATAATACATGTATTTTATATCATACTTTCATCAGCTGATCTTTCATGTTTTTTTTTTTTTGGAAATTACAAGCCTATGTGCAAGACAACCATGCAAGTACATATAAGTAGTTACCGCAGAATACATAATGCTTATGATGCTACAAATTAAAATAAAATATCAGTGTCATATTTTCAATTAGATTAAACAATGTGAAGCATGGATGATTGAATTAAGAGTGTCCTAATAGCACCACGTTTGGAATCTATGCCGGTGCCGAAGTATACATATAGGATTCAGGGTGCCCCCATTTGATATACTTCGTGTAGATATACTTCGACAAAAAGATATCTTATTTACATACCAACACTCCAATACCTAGGGTTGGATGTTTATTTGTACTTCTCTCCAGTTCTCCCCATTCCCCACTATTCTACTTTTTTCTCATTCATAGTTTCATTCGCACCCATCTGTTACGGGCAAAGTGATCAAACACGAGAAAACATGCCTTGACAACCAGCACGTGTTTATCCCATTTGCTTTTGATACTTTTGGTTTCCTGGCGCTAGAGGCTGTGGAGCTACTTAGTCGAGTTCAAAGGGTCATGCATAGTAATGTTATGACCCCAAGATCTATGGACGTAGTTTTTTAAAGACTTAGTTTTGCTATTCAAAAAGCGGTAGCGGAACAGCTTGTTCCCCGTTTACCATCTATCTCGAGGTAAACTCATAATTGTTTCTGGCATATGAATGATTCATCTTAACTAGTTTCTTCGTTATGTTATAAACTTATACCCCTTATGTATGGATGCATTTGCTGCACTGCAATTTTAGTATTTTTGGCAATGCTGATACCCTAATTGTTGTCAGGTATAATGTATTCAACTATCAACCTGTAAACATCATATCCTATACAACAATAGTCTAAATTATCATAATGTTTTCGTCTTCCTTTACAAATTTGCCCTAAAACAAATCCCCAAACCCTAACTGACTCAACTAAACCCGTAATAACATTCAATCTAAACCAAGATCGAAAGAAACAAACAATTACCTGAGTTCATCGAACGTGAATCGATCTCTAGGTCTCCAGAACGACGAGAACCACATGTTTCTCCGATTAATCCAAGTTTTACGAGTTCAAATCAAGATTACGATGATAATCTGGATATCGAGTTTCACCACAAAATCTCACAACGATAGAAGTTGACTAGTTCGAACACTTTTATTATTGTGAATAGGAAAACGAGATTTAGAGATTAGAAATCGGATAATAAATATCGTAACCCTACTTATAGTCACGTTAAACTTGCCATGCAAGGCATATATATATGACTCTTGATCAAATACTTAAACAAGGTTTATAAAATTTATATTTAAATTTAAATTTAAACAAACTAAGAAATTAAATTAAAACAAATTATTACTTTGACCCCTTGGTTTTATGATGTTCTTAAAACGGCCCCTTCAAGACCATTTGTACGTCTCTTTGCTACCCTCAACTTTTGTTGGTTTCAAATTGTGTCGTATTGCTATTACTTTCACACTCTCTCTCAATACTTGCTCTGTTTATGTTTAAACTTGATCGGAACTTCGAAAACTTGTGTTTGGGCTGTCAATTAGTAAGGTCGTTCATGAGAATTTGGGCCCTGTGCGAGATGAAAAAATGGACCCCTTATTGTCATTTTTTTTCTGGGTTAATTTATGATATTATTGCTTTATTGTGCTAATGAGTTTAGTTTAGTAATTGATTTGAATTGATAAAAAAAGGGGTTAAAATATTTAATGGCCTAAACTAAAAGTTGATGGATTTAAGTTTTTAGTAAACAAAATGGGCTTTTAAAATACACACATACATATAACACACATAAGAATTATAGAGAGAAAATCCACCTAAGTTGCAAAAACTTAGAAAACCTTTTGTAATTTTTTTTTTCTAAAAAAAATTCAAACGTTTTGAGCCAAAAATACCCAAAAAGCGCCGATTAGTTTAAAAAAAGGTAACCATGTAACATATCTGGGTAAGCAGCCTATGTAACATCCTAAACTGAGTTAACTGAAAAAATACGCAGCGGAAATACGAACCGTAAAATTTCACACTTTGTAAACGTCCTATGACACTTGGAAACCATTTAAAAAACTCATTTATGAGCATTACATTATTCACTTTTGCTCATTACGTTTAAAATGACATGTGTTTATAAGGCTACAGAAACCACTCCCGTTCAATTTGTGCTTTGACTCAATCTTCGGTCGTTCTTCACTTCATGTCGAAGACCCGTATAACCTACAGTCACCGTACACCCATATCAGTAGAAAAGTGTGTGACTTCTTGCAATACATGAACAACGTGTAATTAAACTTTTAATGGAACCAAATGACCACATCATCCCTTCGACAAGTACTTATCCATCCGATTACAATCTTGAGCTCCATTATCCAACACTCAAGAGCACACTCTTAAATATACCTGCACTTTCATTTCCATTCTCATGACATTATAGTTAATAACAATTAAAATGTATTTGTACATATAATCCCAAAACATACTTACATACCACTCTCATCTACATATGTACAAACAAATCCCATACATACATACATACATACATACATACATACATACATACATACATACATACATGCATACAAAACCTATTCACATACATAAGAATCCCATACACACATGCACACATACAAGTCCCATCTACATACTAGATGTGTCATTAGCTATACATAATTTTCGTGCATAATTACCCCAAAAATCTAAGTACTTTAATGACTATTTAGTTGAAAATACTACCTAAATCATTCATATTAAATGCATATTTCCAAGGCCCTAGGATGAAAAGAAGTGAAAAACGAGTATAAACAAAGAAAAACAATCCAAGATTCTAAGGAAATCATCAAGTTGCCAATTAGACACAGTTGTGCCAGGCTCTGGGCACGGTCGTGCACAACACCAAGAAGCACAAAGTCAACAAGTCAACCCAAGAAATGGTCGACATAAGTCCACTAATGGCCAGGCACGCTCGTTCTTAGGATAAGACAAGGATAGAAGATTCGAGAACCGACCAAGAATACCACCTGTTCAAGCCTTGTCGGGACACCTAGACATGCATGACCGTGCCTATAACATAATCGCAATGGACTGGATCAAAAAAGGCTAAGAAGGACAAGCAGTGTCTGGAATCCTCACCAGGCATGACCGTGCCCCCTAGTGTAACACCCCAACCGATGGCGGAAACATCGAGGCACCCCTTTGTAGATTGTTCAAACGCACATGGAACTATTTAAAATCTGAATATTTATTAATCAACTTAAAACATCTAGTACATCAAGGATAAACAAATAGTTCAAAACAATTCCATATTAATTATCTAAGTCCAATAAGCATCCTATGTGAGTAGCAAATCTTGAAACATGTGTAAAATAAAGGTCAACTACGAAAAGTTGGTGAGTAACATAGAGTATTAGTACATATAAGTATAGTTGGAAAGTTTTGTACAATTCAATAGAATAGCATAATATCTAAAGCAATTTGAAAACATAAACATGAAACTGAGGCAACACTCAAACCTTATGTTGACATGTAATGAGGAACCCAAAGGGTTAACCCCTGCTAGAATAAGTGGGTTCTATCAGTCCTAGAGGAACTCCCCCTAAAGAGGCTAAGGAGTCGGAAGGAGGTGTCAATCCTATAGTGCTATAACATACTACCACACGACTCGATCGAAGTTAATGAATGTACACTTAGTAACCATGTAAGTTCAAATAACACATAGATAACATGCAAACCATAGAATCAAATTGTAAGTTGTGAATAATATATGATAGTTTATGAATTTGATATATGGCATATGAATCACCCTAAAATTGTGAAAAATATTAAAAGGGGGACTATGTACTCACCTTACAAAGTAGGAGGGTTGATCTTGCAACTTGCAACAACCTTGATTTGTGGATTACCCTGAGTGAGTTATGATTTTAATTAGAGATTTGTGAAAGTTAAGGGTTTGTTTTGTAATTTAGGAAATTTAGGTGCTAAAAGGTATATATGAATTTTGTTAGGATCGAATTGAATAACCAGAATAATGGAGGAGTAATAAAAGTGTTTTGGATAAGTTGAAAATAATATTTTAGGATTAAAATTATGAATTTAGTATTAACCAATCAATTTAGGGTTTTAAAATTATGGCATTTGGAAGGATTCAGTTTCATGTTATACTGGTCCAGGATATTGAAGGCACTTTCCAAGTCTTGGAGATGATTCTCTGCTTTCTTAGATTTCACCACCATATCATCGATATATACTTCCATAGTGTCCCCCAATTTACCCTTAAACATCATGTTGACTAGCCTCTGATATGTTTCACCTGCATTTTTCAAACCAAATGGCATAGTAGTATAACAATATATACATGTAGGTGTCATAAATGTTGTATCCTCCTAGTCGGATGGTTCCATTTGGATTTGTTGAAATCCTAAGGATGCATCCATGAAAGTCAGCATTTCGTGTCCAGCAGTTGCATCTACCATGGAGTCGATATGAGGTAGGGGGAATGGATCCTTCGGGCATGCTTTGTTAAGGTCTGTGTAATCAACACAGACTCTCCATTTCCCATTCTTCTTCTGGACTACTACCACATTTTTCAACCACTTTGGGAACTTGACTTCCCTTATTATCTTGGATTTTAACAGCCTTTCCACCTATTCTTGGATGATAGCATTCCTTTCAGGAGCGAACTTTTTTTTTGTTGAATAGGCCTGAAAGATTTATCAATTCCAAGTTTATGAGTTATAATATCCTTTGATATATCTGTCATATCCTCGTGCTTCCAGGGAAATGTAGACAACCTGCATTTTAAAAAGTTAGTAAGTTGTTTTTCAATATCCTCAGGGATATTGACTCCTACAAGCACTGAGACATCAAGATTATCTTCATCAAGGATAACTTTCTTGACATCCTGTTCAGAAGTTTCCACAATATCCTGTGCTTTTATCCTTAATTGTTATCCTTCCCGGGATTTTGTTGATGCCTTCATCGAGGAAGAGTAACACTCATTTGCTTCCTACTGGTCACTTTCAACTTTCACCACTCCCCAAGGAGTAAGAATCTTCACACATTGGTGATAAGTAGAGGGTACGACTTTCATGTCATGAATCCAAGGCCTGCCTAATATTATGTTGTAGCAGGATAATGAATCCATAACACAGAAGCGTTGTAACGAGTTTACCCCTTCAACATAAACATGTAGCTTTATTTCCCTAACAGTGTTCTTCCCTTCTCCACTGAATCCTACAAGTATAGTATATTTTGAAGTAATCTCAGCTTCCGGGATATTCATCCTCTTCAAGGTCTCCAACTGGATGATATTGACTGAGCTGCCATTATCTACCAGTATCATGTGGACAAAATGGTTAGCAACATATAAAGTAATTACCAACCCATCGTGATGGGGATCCTGGATGTTATCCCTGTCACACCCATTTCTGCGGCGGAAGCACGAGGTGTGATCATGAAAGGTTCTCATTGCATACGAAGAGTAAACATACTACATGCTCAAAAAAATAACTTCAAACATTACATTACTGAAAACACATGTCAAGTGTTTACAACACGAGATAACATATTGTCTTAAAAGTCACAACTTTATTCAAAGATAAACAAAGCGACATCCACGAGCATGAGTAAGACCACGCGCACATCCATCCTAGTTACCCGAAATACATGTGAGTTTTGGAAAAACGTCAACATAACGTTGGTGTGAATTCATGCAGTTTTTGTATTTCACGTTTGTATACTTTGTATGAAAACATAGTTTGTGTCATGTATAAATCAAGTTTTCATATACAAATCAAGTATTCATGTGTATACCACGTACTCATGTATAATTCAAGTTTTTCTTGAGTACCCCACGTACTCAAGTATAATTCCCGTTTTCTTGAGTACCCCACGTGCTTCAAGTATAATTCAAGTTTTTCTTGAGTACCCCACGTACTCAAGTATTAATCAAGTTTTAGTATGGTATGAATTTCATGTAAATAAAGTATTCCTGTAAGTATCAGGATTGTTAATGGGTTGCAAAGCCATTAACATGTGACACGACATAGGAAGTCACCAAACCTTAGGCATTTAGTTGGCATATTCTGAGACACAAAAGCACTACTCGATACTCGCCCTCACCGAGAGTGTGGTTGCCCGGCACCCGTTAGATCTAACCTTTTGTTCTGCGGTCTAGGTATATTGTTGATTAATGGTGTTTATGTACCCTATTCGTGACACGATTTCTCGTATCATTTCTCATAACGCATCATACTTGGTACTCGTCCTCACCAAGTGCGCTTCTTGTATTCTTATATCTCGTCATACTAGGTACCCGTTCTCACCCAGTGTGCTTCTTGTTATCATACCATTAGTAAACATAGTAATATCTGTACATGTATTTCACCCCCGAAGTTATAAAACTGAAAATAGTTAAAAGAAAAGGGGGAGCATGAACTCACAACTTTGCGTTCCTTGCGTCGTAAACTTCACCGGATTTGCTTAATTAACGTCGTAACCTATACGCGTTTTCTTAACGTTAGTCACTAGACTTGCGTCGCACAAGTACAGTCACTCTCTTTTGTATTTGTGTTGTTGTGTTAAAAATATTTTATATTTTTAACTAAGTATCTTACTTATATTGTTTTCTCAAAAATTAATATAAGTATCTCGTGTTTTGCACTTTGCACCCGAATTAGGTATCTTGTATTTCGTATGTGTATTTTTGTGTGTATACTTCTCATGAGTATTTAGTGTATTTTTAAGTCTTAATACACTAGCACGTATAACACATACTATATACACTTAGCACAAAAGTTGGTGATCAAATAATATATATTTTTCTCTCAAAAATATACATACTTAACATAATTTTTAATCTTGAAGAAATCACCATTTCTTATCACCAAAACTTAGGGAAACATTGGTAATATTTTTAAATACATTTTTAGGGAATAAGTTTCTCAAAAACTTATATTTTTCTAAGTGTCAAAATTTATAAAAATTTTGACAGAGTTTCCCCTAAAAATGGAGGTTTCCCATGTTTTCAAAACATGTGTTTATTTTCTTTTAAAATCAACAACAATATCAACAACACAATCTTTATTTATCAAACTTGTCAAAACAAGCGTATATCACAACTTATGAACTTGAAGGTTTGTAAAAATATGTAGTAAGTTACTAACATATTTAGTGGGTCTCGTTATCTTTAAAAATAAGTTTAGTTTCTTAAAAACTTTATTTTTAAAGATCTTGAAGTTTCACAACTTCTAGTCATGGTTTACCAAACATATTTCTTGTTAAAATTTTCTTGTGACACAAGTGTTTACACACTTGTTTATTCACTAAAATGCTTTTAGTTTATGTAAGGTCCGGGTTTTAACAAAACTAGCATTTTCCGCTTGGTTCTTCCGAAAAAACCACTTGTAGATCTTTAGATCTACATGTTTAGAGTCTTATTTTACAAGAAAATTTACTTTTACCCAAGTTCATGTTTCATGAGTGGAAGGGTTCATCATCTTACAACTTTTACACTTAACATATCACTAGTTCATGTTCCATGAACATGATCTAGCATGGTTAGATGATGATCCATCCCACTACTAGCATCAAACAATATCAAATAATCACAACTAGACAAGATTCACATGATTTACACACATATCTACTCTTTATCCACCAATAATCACTTATGTTCAAGACTTTATGTTATGTTCTTTAGTGTTCATGAATTTTTAACCATTAAATCACCTATTAACCACCATAAACAAGAACAAGATGGTGTTTTAGAGCACTTACTACTAGCACAAGGCTAGGGAAGTTCAAGAGTGCAAATGAGGTGGATAAAAGCAAATGGTGAAGGTCCTTCAAGATCCGCTTGCACCGAGCTTCGTTAGTGACCTTCTTACACCTTAATATCACCTTGGAATGGATGGATATGGATCGAAAAAGATGGAGGTGGGTGTGTGTGTTGAGGCCGTAGCCAAAAGAGGGAGAAGAAGAGAGAAAGTGTGTGTTTTGAGTGTGTGAGGAATGAAGGTATGAACTCATGTGCCATTCTTATATCCAAGTTCTCATTGTTTCCTTTGTGTAATGTGTCCCTAAAGAAGCAACATGATTTATTAAAATATTATAACAAATCCACATGTGGGGGACATGTTGGAACTGTCATTTAGGGGGGGGGGGCATCTAGTTTAGTTTTAATTGCTAGTTACATAAACTAGTTAGCTATCAAGTGTTATAGTTAAGTGTTTTAGTCACTAGATATTTATATAGTGTGTTAGGGTGTTCGGGGACCCTAACTAGCTTAGAGAAATAAAAACAATGCTTCTAGCATTATTTTAGTGTTTCGGGTATTATCCGGTTGTTCGGTTATATACCGGTTCGTTAAAGTGCTAAATTGCACATTTTAGTGTCTTTTAAGTACCCTTTTGCAATACCTTCGATTCCCGACACTTAGGGAAATATTATGGATAATAAAACGTAACTTCTGCATAATATTTATGTTGTTAAAAGCTGTTTAGAGCTGAATTTATTAAAATTCTGCACTTAAAGTGCGTTTCGGGTTCTTTTTAGTGCTTATTTTTGCTTCCGGAGAGTATATATATTAAACCCTTGTATGTATTCTTGGGTTTTAATGTATTCTTGTTGTTGGGCCTACACCTAGGCTCCAATTTTAATGTCTGACTGCTTTCTGCAATTCTGTTGACACAGTGTGTCTTACCGGTGAGTTTACTAGTATTTTTGACGCAACGCTCTCGTTTATGCATAAAGCAATATTTTGTAGTATACAACGTGCAAGAATTCACTTGTTTAGCATGTGTTCAGACATTGCTGACAATTAAGCACATAATTGCAGTCATTAAATAATAATTAAAGTGCACGGAAATTACCGGTTTCGTGCCAGTTGTCACAGTCTCCCCCCGTTAAAAGAATTTCGTCCTGAAATTCAGGCTGAACTAACTCTCACAGGAGTCTTCTTGAATAGGTGGGGATACTTTTCTTTGAACTGGTCTTCGCGTTCCCATGTGTACTCGGGTCCGTGCTTAGAGTTCCAACGTACTTTGACAAGTTTTACGCTGCTCCTCCTTGTCTTGTTGACTTTCCAGTCGGTAACCTCAACGGGTTGTTCTGTAAATCGGAGGGCGTCATCAATATGCACTTCATCCATCGGGATGATCACGTTTTCTTGTGTTGGACTCTTCTTGAGATTGGATACATGAAACGTATCATGTACTCCATTAAGTTCTTCCAGAAACTCCAACTTGTATGCCACGGTACCAATTCTTTCTAGAATCTTGAATGGTCCGATGTATCGTGGATTCAGCTTTCCACGCTTTCCAAATCTGACTACGCCCTTCCAAGGTGAGACTTTTAACAACACTTTGTCTCCCACCTCGAATTCTACTGGTTTTCTTTTCAGATCAGCGTAGCTCTTTTGTCGATCTCGAGCCGCCTTAATGCACTCTCAGATCTGCGCAATCTTGTCGGTTGTCTCTTGTACAAGTTCGGGACCAACCATACGTTTATCTCCAGCATCTGCCCAACATAAGGGCGATCGGCACTTGCGGCCATACAGAGCTTCAAACGGCGCAGCCTTTATGCTTGTATGATAACTATTATTGTAGGAAAACTCAACTAAAGGTAGATGAGTATCCCAGCTGCCGCCCAGATCCATGACACATGCGCGAAGCATATCTTCTAACGTTTGTATAGTCCGTTCGCTCTGGCCGTCTGTTTGTGGATGGAATGCCGTGCTTAGATCTAACTGAGATCCAAAGGCTTCCTGAAATGATTGCCAGATTCTTGAGACAAAGCGTCCATTTCTGTCTGAAATAATTGAGATTGGCACTCCATGTCGAGTCACAATTTCCCTTAAGTATATCTCAGCAAGCTTTCCAGTGCTGTCTTTTTCTCGGATCGGAAGGAAGTGCGCAGACTTCGTTAACCGATCGACTATCACCCATATCATATCGTGCCCTCTCGGGGTCCTGGGTAATTTCATTATGAAGTCCATTGAGATTTGCTCCCACTTCCACATGGGTATCTCTGGTTGTTGTAGTAGGCCGGACGGTTTCTGATATTCAGCCTTAACCTTAGCATAGGTTAGGCATTTTCCAACATAAACAGCAACATCGCTTTTAAGTCTCGGCCACCAGTAATATTCTTTCAAGTCTTGATACATTTTGTCCGATCCTGGATGGATCGAATATCTCGATTTGTGGGCTTCATCAAGGATGACTTCTCGTAAGCCACCATAGAGTGGAACCCAAATACGCTTCTTGAAGTATAAGGCTCCCTCTTCGTTTGGCACCATGTATTTCAGCATACCCCGGAGGTATTCAGCTTTACGGTTCTCTCCTTTAAGAGCTTCTTGTTGTGCATCACGAATGCGTGCAGTGAGGTTCGTTCGAATAGTCATTTCCAATGCTCGAACCCTTAGGGTCTTAACCCTTTCTTTTCGGCTTAGTGCGTCTGCTACGACGTTTGCCTTTCCAGGATGGTACTTGATCTCACAGTCGTAATCATTTAGCAGCTCGACCCATCGCCGCTGGCGCATATTCAATTCCTTCTGATCAAATATGTGTTGTAAGCTTTTGTGATCTGTGAAGATTGTACATCGAGTATCATATAGATAGTGTCGCCAGATCTTCAAGGCGAATACCACTGCGCCCAGCTCCAGGTCATGAGTGGTATAATTCTTTTCATGTACCTTCAATTGTCTTGAAGCGTAAGCGATGACTTTTTGGCGCTGCATAAGTACGCAACCCAAGCCTTGTCGTGAGGCGTCGCAGTATACCACGAAGTCTTCTGTGCCTTCGGGTAATGATAGTATTGGTGCATCGCATAGCTTGTTCTTAAGTAGTTGGAATGCTTCTTCTTGTTTAACACCCCAGTCGTACTTCTTGTCTTTCTGCGTAAGGGTCGTTAGCGGTTGAGCTATTTTTGAGAAATTCTCAATAAACCGTCGATAATAGCCCGCTAAGCCCAAAAATTGACGAACTTCAGTTGGGGTTTTGGGGGCTTCCCAATTCCTTATTGCTTCTATCTTGGACGGGTCTACATGAATGCCCTTCTCATTCACAACGTGACCAAGAAATTGTACTTCGCGAATCCAGAATTCGCATTTCGAGAACTTTGCATAAAGCTTCTCTTTCTTCAGTAGTTCCAAGATGGTTCTGAGATGTTGCTCATGCTCTTCTTTCGTTCGCGAATAAATCAGGATATCATCGATAAATACAATCACGAATTTATCGAGATATGGCTTGCATACGCGGTTCATCAGATCCATAAAGACCGCTGGTGCATTCGTCAGCCCGAATGGCATCACAAGGAATTCGTAATGCCCATATCGCGTTCTGAAAGCAATCTTTGGCACGCTTTCTTCTTGGATTCTTAGCTGATGGTATCCAGATCGAAGGTCGATCTTGGAATAGTAGCTTGATCCTTGCAATTGATCAAATAAGTCATCAATCCTCGTTAGCGGGTACCGATTCTTGATAGTGAGCTTGTTCAGTTCCCTGTAATCGATACACATCCGTAGTGTTCTATCCTTCTTCTTCACGAATAATACTGGAGCTCCCCAGGGCGAGAAGCTTGGCCTTATGAATCCTTTATCCAACAACTCCTGGAGTTGTGTAGATAATTCTTGCATTTCGGATGGTGCAAGCCGATAGGGTGCCTTGGCTACAGGAGCGGCTCCTGGAACCAAGTCTATACGGAATTTGACTTGTCGTTGCGGAGGTAGTCCTGGCAGATCTTCGGGAAAAACATCTGGAAATTCCTTCACCACAGGAATGTCTTCGATTTTTGGCTCCACAGCCTTCTTATCTACCACGTGTGCTAGGAAGGCAACACATCCTTTCCTTAAGCACTTCCGTGCCTTCATACAACCGATGATTCGAAGAGGCGCGTCTCGTTTCTCTCCATGCACGGTGAGAGTTTCATCATTCGCCAAAGGGATGCGAATGATTTTCTCGTGACAAATAACTTCAGCTTTGTTCTTGGACAACCAGTCCATGCCGACTACTACATCGAAACTACCCAATTGAATAGGTAAGAGGTCGATGCTAAAGTTTCGTTCACCAAGTTCCAATGTGCAGCCTCTAACAACTTCGCCCGACTCAACAAGTTTACCATTGGCTAGTTCTATGGAATAAGGAATTTCTAATCTACTAGATTCTATTCCAAGCATGTGTTTAAATTCCACAGACATGAAGCTATAATCGGCGCCAGTGTCAAATAATATGGATGCAAAGTGATTGTTAATGAGAAACGTACCGGTGACCACGTTAGGGTCCTCGCGTGCGTTCTTTGCTCCAATCACAAATGCTCGAGCCTGAGCATTATTTCCCTCTGGGCAGTCCTTCATGAAATGATCATTGCTTCTACATCTGAAGCATCCTTGGTTCCACCCTTTCCCATTACCATTCTTGTTACCAGCACCATTTCCATTCCGGTTCTTTCCTTTTACCCAACAGTCTTCTGTTTGATGACCCAACCTACCACATTTGTCGCACCTTGGAATGCGACAAGCTCCTTCATGATGATACTTACACTTTTGGCATTTAGGCATGGAGCCTTGGTATGCTTTGGTTGCAAGGGTCTTCGCCTCCTGAGACGGGTTAGCTTCACGCTTCTTGCTGAAACCCTTGTTGTTGCGAGTTGCTTGATTCAGGTTTGCATGTTTTCTTTTCTTGTCGTCGGACGACTCAGCATGCGTCTCAGTCTTTTCAGTGGGGTTCAGCGATAACTTCTTCATACGAACACAATCTTCAGTAAGGCTGATAGCCAGAGTTACAGCCTCGGTGATCGTTTGAGGTTTGGCCGAAGTTACCATGCCACGGAACTCTGGGGCCAGTCCCCAAATGTAGCGTTCAACGCGCTTAAACTCAGGAGTCACCATATAGGGGATTACCCTAGACAAATCATGGAACCTTCGTGTATACCCAGTGATGTCTGCACCTACCATGGTTAAGTGCCAGAGCTTAGTCTCCAACCTTTGGAGTTCAGCACGAGAGCAATACTTCTCTCTCATTCTTTCTTTCAGTTCCTCCTAAGTTAGGCCATAAGCGGCATCATCGCCCAAAGTTTGGACTTGCAAGTTCCACCAAGTCAAAGCTTCATCGACGAACAACCCAGTAGCAAAGGTGACTTGCTGATCCGTGGTACACTTGCTCATGCGGATAGTAGCTTCAGTCTTCTCCGTCCAGCGTACAAATGCTACTGCACCTCTTGTGCCGTCATAGTTCATCGGCTTGCAGTCGAGGAACTGCTTGAAGGTGCAGCCTTGAGCTGCGCTGCCTCCAGATGAATCTCCATTCCCATTACGTCTAGCGTTGCTTAGTCCTCCACTGTATTGAGTACGGTTTGCCTCGTACTGGGCGATAGCAGCGGAGATCCTTTCTTCCAGTAGAGCGTTCAGCTCTTCAGCAGTTCTTGGCAGTGGGGGAGGAGGAGGTTGATCATCATTGCGAGCATTCACAGCTTTCCTGGGTGCCATGTTCTGACAGAACATAACACAGCAGGGTTAAACATTTGTTTGATATCGTCACACTAGACATTAGTAGTATATATATTCACAGGTATATACCACATAAGTGACATCAAACAATTATTACTCTAGCAGAGTACTTAGTAGGCTTGCACTGAGGGCATCTATACGTGACAAGACTTGTTGTGGTTCCTGTGCACTAAATTCCATAATTATGTATGCATCCATAATTACGTAACTCCTTGCACAGTCCGCACAGTTCCTTTCATCCTCGTATTTCTTCCTTCAGATGGGCCATCGCTTTCAGATAAAGTCACGCATACTTGTGACATTCTACTTCTAGTATATGCTAATTATCACACATAATTGCAAGTAATTTCTCAGTTAAAGACAAGTGCTACTTCGGTGCACCCTAAGTCTCGTAGTGTCTTTTCTAGACTCTTTGTAAACAGTTTCAGGTAGTAGATATCGCGGGACGTTTTATGCAATGAAAACTCTTTGAAAAATTGTTTTCGTGAAGGATCCTAGAGATTGTAGACTAGACTCGAGAAGGAATCCTGGTTCACTACAATCGCAGCTCTGATACCAATCTGTCACACCTCTTTCTGCGGCGGAAGCACGAGGTGTGATCATGAAAGGTTCTCATTGCATACGAAGAGTAAACATACTACATGCTCAAAAAAATAACTTCAAACATTACATTACTGAAAACATATGTCAAGTGTTTACAACACGAGAGAACATATTGTCTTAAAAGTCACAACTTTATTCAAAGATAAACAAAGCGACA
Organism: Helianthus tuberosus; assembly: GCA_030545235.1. Taxonomy (NCBI): domain Eukaryota; kingdom Viridiplantae; phylum Streptophyta; class Magnoliopsida; order Asterales; family Asteraceae; genus Helianthus; species Helianthus tuberosus. The sequence goes on from CM060366.1 coordinate 164,025,276, forward strand.
TCCACGAGCATGAGTAAGACCAAGCGCACATCCATCCTAGTTACCTGAAATACATGTGAGTTTTGGAAAAACGTCAACATAATGTTGGTGTGAATTCATGCAGTTTTTGTATTTCACGTTTGTATACTTTGTATGCAAACATAGTTTGTGTCATGTATAAATCAAGTTTTCATATATAAATCAAGTATTCATGTGTACACCACGTACTCATGTATAATTCAAGTTTTTCTTGAGTACCCCACGTACTCAAGTATAATTCCCGTTTTCTTGAGTACCCCACGTACTTCAATTCTAATTCAAGTTTTTCTTGAGTACCCCACGTACTCAAGTATTAATCAAGTTTTAGTATGGTATGAATTTCATGTAAATAAAGTATTCCTGTAAGTATCAGGATTGTTAATGGGTTGCAAAGCCATTAACATGTGACACGACATAGGAAGTCACCAAACCTTAGGCATTTAGTTGGCATATTCTGAGACACAAAAGGACTACTTGATACTCGCCCTCACCGAGAGTGTGGTTGCCCGGCACCCGTTAGATCTAACCTTTTGTTCTGCGGTCTAGGTATATTGTTGATTAATGGTGCTTATGTACCCTATTCGTGACACGATTTCTCGTATCATTTCTCATAACGCATCATACTTGGTACTCATCCTCACCAAGTGCGCTTCTTGTATTCTTATATCTCGTCACACTAGGTACTCGTTCTCACCCAGTGTGCTTCTTGTTATCATACCATTAGTAAACATAGTAATATTTGTACATGTATTTCACCCCCGAAGTTATAAAACTGAAAACAGTTAAAAGAAAAGGGGGAGCATGAACTCACAACTTTGCGTTCCTTGCGTCGTAAACTTCACCGGATTTGCTTAATTAACGTCGTAACCTATACGCGTTTTCTTAACGTTAGTCACTAGACTTGCGTCGCACAAGTACAGTCACTCTCTTTTGTATTTGTGTTGTTGTGTTAAAAATATTTTATATTTTTAACTAAGTATCTTACTTATATTATTTTCTCAAAAACTAATATAAGTATCTCGTGTTTTGCACTTTGCACCCGAATTAGGTATCTTGTATTTCGTATGTGTATTTTTGTGTGTATACTTCTCATGAGTATTTAGTGTATTTTTAAGTCTTAATACACTAGCACGTATAACACATACTATATACACTTAGCACAAAAGTTGGTGATCAAATAATATATATTTTTCTCTCAAAAATATACATACTTAACATAATTTTTAATCTTGAAGAAATCACCATTTCTTATCACAAAAAATTAGGGAAACCTTGGTAATATTTTTAAATACATTTTTAGGGAATAAGTTTCTCAAAAACTTATATTTTTCTAAGTGTCAAAATTTATAAAAATTTTGACAGAGTTTCCCCTAAAAATGGAGGTTTCCCATGTTTTCAAAACATGTGTTTATTTTCTTTTAAAATCAACAACAATATCAACAACAATATCAACAACACAATCTTTATTTATCAAACTTGTCAAAACAAGCGTATATCACAACTTATGAACTTGAAGGTTTGTAAAAATATGTAGTAAGTTACTAACATATTTAGTGGGTCTCGTTATCTTTAAAAATAAGTTTAGTTTCTTAAAAACTTTATTTTTAAAGATCTTGAAGTTTCACAACTTCTAGTCATGGTTTACCAAACATATTTCTTGTTAAATTTTTCTTGTGACACAAGTGTTTACACACTTGTTTATTCACTAAAATGCTTTTAGTTTATGTAAGGTCCGGGTTTTAACAAAACTAGCATTTTCCGCTTGGTTCTTCCAAAAAAAACCACTTTTAGATCTTTAGATCTACATGTTTAGAGTCTTATTCTACAAGAAAAAATTACTTTTACCCAAGTTCATGTTTCATGAGTGGAAGGGTTCATCATCTTACAACTTTTACACTTAACATATCACTAGTTCATGTTCCATGAACATGATCTAGCATGGTTAGATGATGATCCATCCCACTACTAGCATCAAACAATATCAAATAATCACAACTAGACAAGATTCACATGATTTACACACATATCTACTCTTTATCCACCAATAATCACTTATGTTCAAGACTTTATGTTATGTTCTTTAGTGTTCATGAATTTTTAACCATTAAATCACCTATTAACCACCATAAACAAGAACAAGATGGTGTTTTAGAGCACTTACTACTAGCACAAGGCTAGGGAAGTTCAAGAGTGCAAATGAGGTGGATAAAAGCAAATGGTGAAGGTCCTTCAAGATCCGCTTGCACCGAGCTTCGTTAGTGACCTTCTTACACCTTAATATCACCTTGGAATGGATGGATATGGATCGAAAAAAGATGGAGGTGGGTGTGTGTGTTGAGGCCGTAGCCAAGAGAGGGAGAAGAAGAGAGAAAGTGTGTGTTTTGAGTGTGTGAGGAATGAAGGTATGAACTCATGTGCCATTCTTATATCCAAGTTCTCATTGTTTCCTTTGTGTAATGTGTCCCTAAAGAAGCAACATGATTTATTAAAATATTATAACAAATCCACATGTGGGGGACATGTTGGAACCGTCATTTAGGGGGGGGGGGGGATCTAGTTTAGTTTTAATTGCTAGTTACATAAACTAGTTAGCTATCAAGTGTTATAGTTAAGTGTTTTAGTCACTAGATATTCATATAGTGTGTTAGGGTGTTCGGGGACCCTAACTAGCTTAGAGAAATAAAAACAATGCTTCTAGCATTATTTTAGTGTTTTGGGTATTATCCGGTTGTTCGGTTATATACCGGTTCGTTAAAGTGCTAAATTGCACCTTTTAGTGTCTTTTAAGTACCCTTTTGCAATACATTCGATTCCCGACACTTAGGGAAATATTATGGATAATAAAACATAACTTCTGCATAATATTTATGTTGTTAAAAGCTGTTTAGAGCTGAATTTATTAAAATTCTGCACTTAAAGTGCGTTTCGGGTGCTTTTTAGTGCTTATTTTTGCTTCCGGAGAGTATATATATTAAACCCTTGTATGTATTCTTGGGTTTTAATGTATTCTTGTTGTTGGGCCTACACCTAGGCTCCAATTTTAATGTCTGACTGCTTTCTGCAGTTCTGTTGACACAGTGTGTCTTACCGGTGAGTTTACTAGTATTTCTGACGCAACGCTCTCGTTTATGCATAAAGCAATATTTTGTAGTATACAACGTGCATGAATTCACTTGTTTAGCATGTGTTCAGACATTGCTGACAATTAAGCACATAATTGCAGTCATTAAATAATAATTAAAGTGCACGGAAATTACCGGTTTCGTGCCAGTTGTCACAATCCCGATCATCACTATCGAATGTTATCACTTTATCATCCGTCAGCATCGTCATTCTTGTTGGCTTATCTCCTATTTCATCTTTGGCTTCTTTAGCATGCCTTTTGGCTACAGAGTAAAAAGTCCCACATATGTCGGATCCTCCGGAGATGAAGTTGATTATCTTTGCATCGGGTGGTGGAGATACAGCTCTTTCAGGATTCTTGTCAGTATCCTGAGTCTTGTTCTTCTTCCTGCCAAGAAGTTCTTTTAGGTAACCTTTGCTTAGCAAATAACTTATCTCTTTTTTCAATGCTATACAATCCTCCTTCATGTGCCCAAAATCTTCATGAAAGGCACACCACTTTGATTTGTCCTTCCAATAAGCATTTTTAGGATTCTTTCTTGGCCATATTGCTTTGTCCCCCAATCTCTGCATGGCATACATTAGTTCAGGAATATTTACTGAAAAACAATATTCTGAAAGTTCAGGATATTCTTCTCCATCCTCATCCTTAACAGCATTCACTCTTTTGTTGTCATTCTTAGCATATGGCTTGGATCGGTATGGTTTGTATGAGGATTCTGACTTCCTGTTCGTCGATTCATACGTTAAGGATGCATTCATCCTTTCCTGCATTTTCTTGTCATCCTCGAGCCTTATGTATCTCAAGGCCCTATTTCGAGCTTCATCCAGATTCCTGCAAGGATTCATTACAAGATCTTGGTAAAATTGAGAATCCTTTTGTAACCCCATTTTGAAAGCTTGTACTGCCATGGCAACATCAAGGTTTGGGATATCTAGGGATTCTCTACTAAATTTGTTAACATAATCCCTCAGGGATTCTTGTGGTCCCTACGTTATGCTGTAAAGATCACTTGTTAGTTTCTCAAAGCTCCTGCTACAAGAAAATTGATTGTTAAATAAGTTAACTAAATGAATGAGGTGGAACATTTAAAAGCCATTTTAAGGTTGATCCTGTTAGGGTGGAACCAAAGCCTTTGCATAAGCATGCTTTGTCACACCCCCAAAATACCACATGCGAAAACCCCGCGGGACGTGTGACGTACCAGGATCTAGCCACCAATCACATTGAACTCATAACAAGATTTTAAACAAAAACTTTCATTCAATAACATAAAGTATTACAAAACGTTAAACGTTAAACTCGAATGCCAAATAGAGGTCATCAAAACGATAAGATCACAAGAATCTAAGGACTATGACACACCAACTATGCATCATAAAGTAAACAGGCAATTCATGAAATTATGCTATAGTAACGAGTGTGTGTCTGTATGCTACATCATAAACAAGTGTACACTAGCCATGCAATGTATACAACAGGTGAAAAAAGACGAACCTTGCAATCTGGAGCTGAGTGTCATGGTCGTATTCTCGTTTTCAGAACTGTTCAGTTATAGTCTGGTTTTATAAAAACATTTTTAAAACCAAGTTCACAATAACCAGTGGCTCTGATACTAAACTGTCACACCCCCAAAATACCACATGCGGAAACCCCGCGGGACGTGTGACGTACCAGGATCTAGCCACCAATCACATTGAACTCATAACAAGATTTTAACCAAAAACTTTCATTCAATAACATAAAGTATTATAAAACGTTAAACGTAATTCACTTGTTAAGCGTTTCATAAACCACGTGTACAAAAACCATTAGACTTGTCTTGCGATTCCATGTATCTCGACCCATGACCACTCCAGCCTCCCAGACAGCAAGTTCCAAAGATATAACCCTATAGACCTGCAAGCAGGCAGACAAGTGTGTCAGACGACGCTGGTGAGTTCAAAGTTTGTTAACATGTTGTAATTACCATATATCAGTATAAAACCATATAGAGATTTGATGTTGTTAATAACTCGATTACCGCAGATGGCTCTAGATTATTTGCCCTATTCCCCAAAGCCTCTATCAAAGCAATGGTCAAGACTGGGATCATTAGTTCACTCCCGACCTCCCCGGTGCGGTGTGAGGTTGCCAAACCTAAATAGCGCTATTAACTAATACCCCGTTGCCTCCCCAGCAACAATCGGTAGAAGGGACTTAAGTGATAGATATGAGTGTATTAACCAACATCCCAATAACCCGATATTCCTCCCCGGAACGTTTAATAGATGTCCCTCCCCGGGACGAATGCTTGGAAAAAGAGCAGTGAACTCACCTTAGATTTGCTCGGTATGTTTCGATACATTACCCGCTCCCAGTTGGTCAACCAAACCCTACCGTGGTTACCAAGAGTAGTCAGTTTCACAATCACGTATCCAAATCATGTATCGCATAGCAAGCATTTAGATTACATACACGTTTGCAACACGAGTTCATGTTCCAACAGTTGTTACCAAAATACCCATTTCATAACAACTATATCACGTATTTTCATAGACTGCACTAGCTGCTAATGATGTGTGCAAAATGCAACATATAAATTTCATCAAATGAGGCATAAAACTAACCCTTTTTTAGTACTAATGTTGGAAAAAGTGTGCTTTTGTCTTCCTTTTGTATTTTCAGGATTAAATGAGCTTAAATGAACAAAAGAAGCAAAAAGACAGCTAAATCTAACAAAAATACAAGAAGAGGGATAAACGTGGCATGCCCGACCCCCCGACAGCATATTCCCAAGCAAAACAAGAAAACAGAAGGCTGAACACGCCCCGTGCTCAGTGAGCACGGGGGCGTGCCCAAGTGTCTGCAGAAAAGACAAAGTTGTAGAAGCTTCTATCACCCACCACGGGGGCGTGCCCAGCGGACACGGGGCCATGGTCAACTCTAAGATTCGCAGAATCTGAGGAAATCTTGATAGTACAGATACGCTTCTGCACACGGGGTCGTGCCCAATGGACACGGGAGCGTGGTCAACTAATGCAAACAAACTGCAATTAATGAAGAAAGAGAAGGAAGATGGACACGAGGCCGTGCCCGAGCTGCTGTTCAGGCTATAAATAGGGGTGCTTGGCTCATTTGTAAACCATCCCTTGGCAAACCACCTCTCTCACACTACACCCACCCTCCACCACCATCACAACCCACATCCACCACCATCATCCATCATCCATCATAGAGTGTGTGTAGTAGTCTCGGGATCCAAGATTGATCGTAAGAGTTCTTGACAATCAAAGGCCATGTTTGCCTAAGTCTCTTACATCACTTGGTGAAGACAAGTGTCTAGTGTAATACTTTTTATTTTTAATCTTTTCGCACTTTTTATTTGGTTATGTATTAATGACTTTAATAACTAGTTTCTTATGTTGAAGGTGATTCTTCCTTATCGTTTGTCCGTGGTGTCATGGCATTATTTTACTGTCTATATAAAATAAAAGATTTTCACCATTCATATCTTCACGGTCTATATGGAGATATGTTGGCTACCTGGTCGGGGGTTAAGGGAACGGTTTGGTAAGAGTCTTGCCTTGTTCAGTGTATAGATCCTGCAAGGACCTGAGTCAAATTTAGTAGGACCTCCTTCAATACCCACTGGTATTGGATGGCGGGGGTCCAAACTCTTTGACCCCCTCATATGTAAGCTACTATTAATACTTTAACCCGGCTACTTAGGACTGTATCCCTGCTGACTCAGACTACTTAGCCGAGGGTAACGTCACCTACAAAAGAGGGGCCTGCCACATTATGCATTAATAACTTAATTAATTATCTTTCAATAGTCCGACCCTTTAGGATTGTATCCTTGCTGACTCAAACTACTGGGTTGAGGGTAACGTCATCTTCAAAAGAGGGGTCTACTACAATAACTAAGATAATCTCTTAAAAAGTGCAAAAGTGCGGAAATAATCAAAGGTTACACTACACACGAGCCGGATCCAAGTGATTCATCTTGTCTATCTGTTTTATTTTTATTTTATTTTTCAGCATTTTAGTTAGTTTTATTTTTCTAGTTTAAAAACCATTTTCTAAACTTTTGATTTGTTTAGACGTTGAGGATAAGCCGGTACTAAAAGCTCTTGTGTCCTTGGACGACCTCGGTATCTTACCAACACTATACTACCCTCACGATGGGTGCACTTGCCCATATGTGTGTTTAGTGTTAGTAAATATCGTGTTTTATAAATTTAAAACTTGGCTAAAAAGTGTAAAAGGGCTTAAAATATACATTAAATCTGTACGACACTTCACACGCATCAAGTTTTTGGCGCCGTTGCCGGGGACACAAGGATTTTAAGAAAGTTAGGAATCAACGGCCTAATCGTTTTTCTTTTTTTTTCTATTTTTTTAGGATTTTTCTTAGATTTTCAGCTTCTGCAGAACTCAGCACGGGGCGTGCCCGCTGAACATGCCCCCGTGCCCAATTTTTGGTACTGGTAATCCTGTTTTAAGTCAGACAGTAAGCTGAACACGGGGCCGTACCCACTCAACACGCCCCAGTGCCCAAGTTTCAGTTACTGAAAACAGAACCGTAAGATCCCGACGGTTGGTAATTTCTGACACAAACATGAGTGATACTGATATTTTTTACTTTCGGCACTCTTATGGTACGTGGTGTCAAATATGTGGTGGCCCTCATAAAGAACTAGAATGTTATTTTCTAAATTATAAGCCCCATTATATAGACCCATCGTTTTCCTGTAGCCTTAAGAGGGGCAAAAGTAAAAATAATCCCTATCTCTCCCTCGAATGCTCTCAACCAGATCTTCTAGGAGAAATGCTTCTTGACGAATTATTTCAATTAGAGGATTTAATTCTTAATTGGGTAAAGGAACTTGAAAAGGATTCCATTAATCTCCCTCAAGAAGATACCCAAGAAGAATTATTGGGATCGCATTCGAATAAAAACAACTTCGTTGTTCCCGAAATCACCTCTAAATCTAGCGAGGACTTGAGCGATAGTCGTCCCTGTGTCGATTGTGCCGTGAAGGACTCTCCATCGACTTCGTTCGGTGCATACATAGACCTGAGCGATTCGGCATACACCTTCTTTAACGAGAGCCCAGGAAAGGGTTGGACTTGTCCACCTACATTTAGCATAGGAATCACCCTCACCGACAACCTCTTGCGTTCTCGTCTTAGTCTAGAGCAATTAAGGTATCTCAGGCACTTTGGGGTTGTTCCATCCAGTAAGGAGCCACCCGATCAGGATAAGTTCCTTAGAAATAGAAGAAGCTCCATAAACAGCCTCTAGACACGGGGCCGTGTCCAGGTCAGCACGCCCACGTGTCCACCCAAAGATTCCTTTCTGACTCCTCGTCAGACTACGAACAAAATGTGTCAGAACTTTGTCTGCACACGTGGCCGTGCCCAGCCGGCATGGGGCCGTGTGCAGCGTGTTGTCGTTTTCTATAAATGCAGCCAAGAATCCTGCACATTTGGACCATTCCAGGGATAGAGATTTGGGGGAATCTTCTCACATACCATCCTAGGTATGTTCTAAAAGAAGTTTCTTAACAACCTTCTTGTCCTTTCCTCTTTTGTCCATTACCTTCTTCTCCATCTCTTTCACCTCAACACCTCCATTAGAGCTTGAGATCAACATAATTCCAAGCTTTATTGTGATGTTTGTTAGGTTTTTGTTCAATGAATCTTGTTAAAAATAAGTTTTGCAACATTGTTTTAAGTTATTTCTGCTCAAAAATGCTTTAAAAGTTGGTAAAATAATTTAAAATTCCAAGATTCCTTGTCCCAAAAATCTTCAGATATCTGAACACGGGGCCGTGCTCAATGAGCACGGGGCCGTGTCCGAGGTACTGTTTACATGAAATTGAGCTCTTTTCGGTATGTTTTCTCAGAATGGCGAGCAGAACTAGCGGAGCATCTTCATCGCACTCCAGGAACAACCGACAAGGGAGAAGGTCATCAACGGTTGAAGACTCTCTTGTAAACTACGTTTACGCTTTAAGAGAAGCCATTGATGAGATGACGGGAGTGGAAGAAGCATTGGTCGACCATATCAATCATTTGACGGTGGGACTAGAGGGATGTCTTCGAGAGGTCAACCTTTTGCACCAAAGGTTGAACATTCTCGCTTCTCCTCATTTGGTTCCAATCATTACCCAAAGGGCATGGAATGTGGTCCCCGAAGTCATCATTCCGGCCGAATGGTACGCCATACATCCGGAGCCCCCTCGGGACGTACTACAAGGGGTTCCTGTTGGTGTCACTCCCCCTCCGCAAGATGTTGAAGAAAACGATCCCGCCTTTTTTCTCCCAAGAGAAATAGAAGAATGGCTCTAGTAACATCTAGGGAATACCTCTCGGTCCAAAGTTCTACAAATCTTTTAAATACCGGAAAGTTATTTCCGAAAATTTTGATAAAAGTAGAACTCCTTAGGATGATTTTGTGTATCATTTGACCCATCTATCTTAGGACCCTTAGCTTTTTATTTTCCTGCCTTGTCTTTAAATTATCTAGGATCTTATGTAATGTGTTAATGAATGATGGTTTTAATTTGGTGTTTGGATGATGTTGTAATGGATAAAACACACTCGGGATGGTGAAGGATACTAAGGGAAACTTGAACCAGCACCCCATGCACAAAAACAAGGCCATCCGACTAATTTTTCTTCATTACAGCAAGTTCAGCACGGGGCCGTGCTCACCCAACACGCCCCGTGCCCAACCATCTGCAGAAAATGCCCAGTTCAGGTAACTGGACACGGGCCGTGCTCACCCAGCACGCCCCCGTGTCCAGGCTTCTGTTTCTTTTACTCAATTTCTGTTACTGGCGATCTGAACACGGGGTCGTGCCCGGACACCACGGGGCCGTGTCCAGACGCCCAGTAACATAAAATTTTGCTTTTCACACCTTTTCACACGTCCAATCAACCTAAAAACTTATTTTTGGGACACATTGAGGACAATGTGTAATTTAAGTGTGGGGGGGGGGATGTTAAAACCTTGAATTTTGCAAGTCCTAATTACAAGCCTTACACAAAACTCTATTGGAACCGCTAAACACCCCATTTTTTTTCAAAAATCTTTCATTTTTCTTACTTGTCTAGGTTTAAATTGGGAATTTCAAATTTCTAAAAAGGTGATATTTTTACAAATTTACAACCGATAGCGTCGTGATAAAAAGAACCAACATAAGAAAATTATGAAACGGCATGACAAACCTAGTTAAAATTGGATTATATATACTTGATCACATAAAAACCCATTCCCATAAAAAGTGAGTTTTGAGCCTTTATTGAGCATACAAATACACATCTTTAAACTAAATGCTCATTTTTCGTTTCTTGTGTGAATAGCCGCTTGGTTCTTACGACTCCAGAACTTGCCACGACGATACATTCCCGGTCCTTACCAACTTAAACCCAAGTAAGTAAATGACAGAGGCATTAGGACTAACCCTTTTTTATTTCTACACCATTATTTTTTTTACCACCTACCCAAAATCCCCCTAGTTAATCCCTTTGAGCCTAAACCTTTTCATTTCTTAACCCAAAACAAACACCCTTTTCACCCACCAAAACCCTTTTTTTCATTTTAAACCCTTTATTTTAGTAACAAAGCTCGGTTTTTATGTGACTCTCTTATGTTGAAAACAAAAAAAAAAGAAGAGAAAAATGAAGTTTGCAATAAACAAACAAAGCTCACAAAAAGAAAGCTTGTTTGAGAAATACTTCATTGGAATAAAAAGTCACAAAAACAATATGTTTTGCAAAAACCGACGCTTTTTACGCCTTTTCACCCTCTTCTACTAACCACTAACCCAACCACCTACCTTTAACCCAAGCCTAACCCTTCACCCCCAAAAGTCCTCTTGATATTTACAAAGGTATATAGTTAAAAAGTAGGAGGATTGATTGCTTGGCAAGCTTATGGTAGAAGTAAGTTCCATGCCGCTCTCGAGTGTTTCACAAAAATACATCTTCGGCCGAGTGTTGAGTGATCCCCCGTGAGGTATGTGAACTTGTATATAAATGGAATTTTAAAAAGGCATGTTATGCCCTAATAAGTAATTTATCTGATGTAATGTTTTAAATAAATCATGACGAATAGGATTGTAAATAAATAAAAATAAAACTTAATAAAGAATCTTGGAAATCCCGACACTCTATGACAAGCCCAAAACCTTCTCTTCTACCCATTCCATTTGGGAGTGTTAAGCCACATTATAAAGAGTTTTGCTTGAGGATAAGCAAAGATTCAAGTGTGGGGGTATTTGATGTGTGCAAAATGCAACATATAAATTTCATCAAATGAGGCATAAAACTAACCCTTTTTTAGTACTAATGTTGGAAAAAATGTGCTTTTGTCTTCCTTTTGTATTTTCAGGATTAAATGAGCTTAAATGAACAAAAGAAGCAAAAAGGCAGCTAACTCTAACAAAAATACAAGAAGAGGGTTAAACGTGGGATGCCCGACCCCCCGACAGCATCTTCCCAAGCAAAACAAGAAAACAGAAGGCTGAACACGCCCCGTGCTCAGTGAGCATGGGGGCGTGCCCAAGTGTTTGCAGAAAAGACAAAGCTGTAGAAGCTTCTATCACCCACCACAGGGGCGTGCCCAGCAGACAGGGGGTCGTGGTCAACTCTAAGATTCGCAGAATCTGAGGAAATCTTGATAGTACAGCTACGGTTCTGCACACAGGGTCGTGCCCAGCGGACACGGGGGCGTGGTTAACTAATGCAGACAAACTGCAATTAATGAAGAAAGAGAAGGAAGATGGACACGGGGCCGTGCCCAATGGACACGTGGCCGTGCCCGAGCTGCTGTTCAGGCTATAAATAGGGGTGCTTGGCTCATTTGCAAACCATCCCTTGGCAAACCACCTCTCTAACACTACACCCACCCTCCACCACCATCACAACCCACATCCACCACCATCATCCATCATCCATCATAGAGTGTGTGTAGTAGTCTCGGGATCCAAGATTGATCGTAAGAGTTCTTGACAATCAAAGGCCATGTTTGCCTAAGTCTCTTACATCACTTGGTGAAGACAAGTGTCTAGTGTAATACTTTTTATTTTTAATCTTTTCGTACTTTTTATTTGGTTATGTATTAATGACTTTAATAACTAGTTTCTTATGTTGAAGGTGATTCTTCCTTATCATTTGTCTGTGGTGTCTTGGCATTATTTTACTGTCTATATAAAATAAAAGATTTTCACCATTCACATCTTCACGGTCTATATGGAGATATGTTGGCTACCTGGTCGGGGGTTAAGGAAACGGTTTGGTAAGAGTCTTGCCTTGTTCAGTGTATAGATCCTGCAAGGACCTGGGTCAAATTTAGTGGGACCTCCTTCAATACCCACTGGTATTGGATGGCGGGGGTCCAAACTCTTTGATCCCCTCATATGTAAGCTACTATTAATACTTTAACCCGGCTACTTAGGACTGTATCCCTGCTGACTCAGACTACTTAGCCGAGGGTAACGTCACCTTCAAAAGAGGGGCCTGCCACATTATGCATTAATAACTTAATTAATTATCTTTCAATAATCCGATCCTTTAGGATTCTATCCTTGTTGACTCAAACTACTGGGTTGAGGGTAACGTCACCTTCAAAAGAGGGGCCTACTACAATAACTAAGATAATCTCTTAAAAAGTGCAAAAGTGCGGAAATAATCAAAGGTTACACTACACACGAGTTGGATCCAAGTGATTCATCTTGTCTATCTGTTTTATTTTTATTTTATTTTTCAGCATTTTAGTTAGTTTTATTTTTCAAGTTTATAAACCTTTTTCTAAACTTTTGATTTGATTAGACGTTGAGGATAAACCGGTACTAAAAGCTCTTGTGTCCTTGGACGACCTCGGTATCTTACCAACACTATACTACGCTCACGATGGGTGCACTTGCCCATATGTGTGTTTAGTGTTAGTAAATATCGTGTTTTATAAATTTAAAACTTGGCTAAAAAGTGTAAAAGGGCTTAAAATATACATTAAATCTATACGACACTTCACACGCATCAGCTAACACCACAGTGTATCATATAACAAGTATACAGATCACAACAAGTCTACATGCATAACAACGTTTTACGGATAAGTTGACTACTCACAACAGTTAAGTCAAAACCCTCGTTTCTGGTTATCATGCACTACAAAACATACATTTAACTGTCTACTGTTCCCATCTATTTATATCCCACGGCGAAGAACATTCTTCGTTAAGTCCATGCATGATGAAACATCCCCATTGTTTGTCGGATTACATATGATGAAACATCCCTATGTTTCGTCGAGATCACACATGACGAAACACCCTATGTTTCGCCGGGATCAGACATGGCGAAACATCCCTATGTTTCATCGAGATCAGTTACAAGGCTGTGACAACAACAGTTAACAGATTACAGGCCATAATTCATTACCAATTTATATGATGTGCAACACTCTAATCATTATCTAGTAATTTCATGATCATGACCCATATTCAACACAACAACATATAAATAATTCCAATGCTCGACCATCATGCAAATCTAACACATGGTTGGGATTCTAATCCTCCTGTTCTATCCATATGAACCTAATCGATAATTACAAGGCTTCATGTTAATCATATCACCCTAGTTTATCGAACCATATCATAACCCACAATTGACATCGATCTAGTGATTTATTCTTACAAAGAATCATCAATTAATCCTAGCCAAAAACATCCAGATTGGATCACATGAACTCATCAGTTGGCTATCATCATACAGAGTGGTTAGAAACCAATACCCATACTATCACAACCATAAGGAATCATGATTCTAGCAAACCCTAGATCACACAAGAACATATGAACATTCATGCAATTTAGTAACAACCCACACATAGCCGTGAATCAATCAATTAAGATTAGAACAAGTACAAGCATACTAACTGAGGGATGAATTTTACTTAGACAAAAGAGACAGATCCGAGAGAGAAGGTGTGCTTTGGTGGGAGTAGTCTGCCGTCGCTTCTCAAGGGAAGGAAAAGGATGCTAGGGTTTGCAACTGTTAGAAAGAGAATACGTGCCCCTCTATATGTATTTACGTATACGGTTTGGGCTTCAAGGGAACATGGGCCGAAAGCCCACACTCGGGGACGAAACACCTTGACGAAAGATCATCTTTCGTTGGGCAGTGGAAACATGAAGCAACTTTCGTCGAACAATAAGGTGGCAAAACATCTGGATGACGAAAGACACGAGTTTCGTCGGGTTTGTGACGAGGGGTCTTGTGATAAGTCTATAACCTTAGTTCATAAGTTTCCATTTAATTAACCACACCTAATAATTCCTTAATCATATACTAATTATGCACAAGTTGCAAAGACAAGGCAAAATATGAAAACAAAATTGTAAACAAGTAATGCGTAAAGGAAGACTCTGAAATCTCGGGTTGTCACATGCTTCTTTGAGTTCTAGTAGGATCGGATTTATTTCCATCCTTTCCCTATACTGGGCGACATGCTCTTCAGGATCCGTCGTCCCATCATAAAGCTTCATGTTGGAAGTCTGGAATCTCTTTGGGATTTCTGCATCACAAATGGGGTAAGCAAATCGGGATATTCTGTGGCTATCCTGGGATACTTCTTGTATAGGTTGCACTACCCAAGGCACACTTGTGAATTCAGGATCTTGATGAATTTCTTGACCTTGAATGCGTACCGACACGTGAAATGTGCGCAATCCAATCACGTGCATGAAATGAACACAAAGATGTAAATATAAGCGGTTTCTATTAAGATCTGACAGAGTTTACACCACGAAACCAAACGAACAGAGCTTCTCCTCAAAGTTGTCCAAAGATTACAAATGACTAACACAAGACTACTATTTATAGAGGTGTAGGTTCGAACCAAGCATGCATGGCTTCGTACAAAGTCATCAGCCTTCGTATGAAGGCACATCTTGATCATCTCTTGGCTTCGTTCGAACTGCTCCTTCAAACCAAAATGCATTTCTTCAATGTTGCACCAGTCTTGTGTCATTCGTTCCAGCTACGTTATGTGACTGACGCAAGCGATAGACATACAGCACTCACAGACTCCCCCTTGGATATTGCTGCAGTCAATCTCGTAGCTTTTGTTTCTCACTAAGTCTTTTAGTAATGTTGACATTGTCAGCAACACAGACTCCCCAATCACTAACAAAATCCCTGTGGATCTGTTTAATCTTTAGCTTCGGCTCCTCCTATCATTCAATTTCTTCATCAGGCTCCCCCTTGCTTTAAGCTTCCGTGATTTCAGCTTCTAGGATCGTCACCTGACTCTATCAGCTCTTCTAGAATCGTTATCTGGCTTTTTGAATACAATCTCCCCCATTCAATAAGCTCGTCTTCAGACTCCCCCTTAATTTCTGCTCTCGGGATCGTTGTCAGGCTCTTCCATCTGAAAATTCTCAAACAACCTATAAGATTTTTGACAATTAAAGATCAGAATTTGAAAACCTAGCTCTTAAACATTTAACAATGATAAGCTGGAGCATTTCAAATATGTGACAGCACAGGACATCGTTTGTTCACAGAAATGATAACCTCGCTCTATAATCCACATATTCAAAAACCAGTAGCCTGTCTCTAAGCATCAGATATAGCAATTTATAAATCCACGGATCGAGAACCTGGCTCTAAGTATCTAAATATTTTCAATATGAATATATCCAGGATTACCTGACTCTACTCCTCCTATCAAATGACTTTAAGAGATTTGACAATTTTAAGCATCTAAAACCTTACTATTATCATCCAAGTCCAAATTAATGACCTTGGAGATTTCACAAAATGTTTTTGATTTTTCAATAAGAACTTCAAGTTTCAAATTAATGAACTTGTTTATTACTCAGAAATATGGTCAGCATATTTAGACTTTGAAACTCAGCTTTCAGACATCGGTTGTCGAAAATAAAGTAGAAACAAAATCTTTTTGTATTTTTTCTGAAATATAAAGCAGTAAAGAAATATTTACAGACAATATTTTTGTTTGAGTTCGTGTCAGATGATCATATCAGTTTATGACAAATCACTAGCACCGTTGAGCTATAAACACTTTAAGTTCTAAACGATTCACTTAGATTGTCAGTATACTGATCCACTTAAATTTTCACACAAAGTTCAATTGATTCGAGATACGAGATTAGTGTTTTAAGCACTTAACTTATTCGCGTGTCCCCCCTCAGAATATACTCTCGTATCAAGATTCCCTAGATTCAGTCTTACAGATGAATATACTATATTGATATTTGTACTCTGGGTTAGTGCGAGACCTTGAGAGCTCAGGTATGAACTACCGTTCAGTCAAAGAGATGAAGGCTCGACTTTGTGGTGTCTCCCCCTTGGGGATCTTCTTTACAACTGAATTGATTTCGAACTTTCGATATTTTTCAATTTTTATGCAGAGGGTAAGCTTTAAGCGCACAAAGTATTATACGAGGTCTAGGCCATCGCTTCCGCAATATCAGAAGACCAGGTATAATACCCCAGATATCAAACAGTATAAAAACCTAGTATCTCAGAATCAGGCAATCTCTCAAACAAGATTTCGGGGGTTACCCATATATCCGAGAGATGTTCCCCACGAGATAAGAAAGTATATTGATATTTAGGTTTATATCTCGAATTCAATCTACTAAGCGTGTAAAAACCTACTGGCACATTATCAGTGAGACCGTTTATCACATTTTAACATTCCATTTCTTTAGCGTACTGTGATTGTCTACTGATATACTATCATTTCCTCTTTTTACACAAAAAATCATTTTGAATTTTCTATTGTTTTTGGCTTTTTCAGATTTTCAAATGTTTTTGTATTTTCTGAAATTTTTACTCCCCCAAAAATTCAAAATATTTAAAGAAAATTTGACAACCCGATGTAGATAGCTTTGTCTCGCCATCCACTTTATGCGTCTCATGCTCTGTTTTGCAGAGAATATAACATGTGAAGCAGTAAGTACCCCCATGATTTACAACACATTGATTTTTTAACAATGTTAAAACCATTTTCAATTGTGAAATAATCATGCTTGTTCCGCCGTGAGGGTTTCGGCATATTCATTTAACCTATTTTTGTAAATTTTTTATTATTAACAAATTTAAAAACAAACATATTTTCCATTTTTTTCAATTTTTGACAGAATAAAAATATATTTTTGGTTTTTAATTTTTTCCATTTTTAAGGTTTTTAATATGGTTTATTTATGTACACATAAACTCCCTGTTTCTTAGTTGCAGGTTTCAGCAGCCTTCTCCTCTTATACCAGGCTGCTCCTCTGTTACTTTTGACATTCAACCATCTTCGGGAGCACCTGAACATTCAAATAATTCGATCATTTGAACAATGCAACCCAAACTTTTTTAGACTTAGGTAACTGAATGTGAACTTTTCC